>JACCHY010000024.1:0-2400000 GCA_018907195.1 Dolichoris vasculosae
TCCATGTCTCTTCAACGTTCATTAAACGTTCTTTCAATGTCTCTTCAACGTTCATTAAACGTTCTTTCAATGTCTCTTCAACGTTCATTAAACGTGTTTTCAATGTTTCTTCAACGTACTTTCAACGTCTCTTCAACGTTCATTAAACGTGCTTTCAATGTCTCTTCAACGTTCATTAAACGTTCTTTCAATGTCTCTTCAACGTTCATTAAACGTGTTTTCAATGTTTCTTCAACGTTCTTTCAATGTCTCTTCAACGTTCATTAAACGTGTTTTCAATGTTTCTTCAACGTACTTTCAACGTCTCTTCAACGTTCATTAAACGTTCTTTCAATGTCTCTTCAACGTTCATTAAACGTTCTTTCAATGTCTCTTCAACGTTCATTAAACGTGTTTTCAATGTTTCTTCAACGTACTTTCAACGTCTCTTCAACGTTCATTAAACGTTCTTTCAATGTCTCTTCAACGTTCATTAAACGTTTTTTCAATGTCTCTTCAACGTTCATTAAACGTGTTTTCAATGTCTCTTCAACGTTCATTAAACGTTCTTTCAATGTCTCTTCAACGTTCATTAAACGTTCTTTCAATGTCTCTTCAACGTTCATTAAACGTTCTTTCAATGTCTCTTCAACGTTCATTAAACGTGCTTTCAATGTCTCTTCAACGTTCATTAAACGTTCTTTCAATGTCTCTTCAACGTTCATTAAACGTGTTTTCAATGTTTCTTCAACGTACTTTCAACGTCTCTTCAACGTTCATTAAACGTGTTTTCAATGTCTCTTCAACGTTCATTAAACGTTCTTTCAATGTCTCTTCAACGTTCATTAAACGTTCTTTCAATGTCTCTTCAACGTTCATTAAACGTTCTTTCAATGTCTCTTCAACGTTCATTAAACGTTCTTTCAATGTCTCTTCAACGTTCATTAAACGTTCTTTCAATGTCTCTTCAACGTTCATTAAACGTGTTTTCAATGTTTCTTCAACGTACTTTCAACGTCTCTTCAACGTTCATTAAACGTTCTTTCAATGTCTCTTCAACGTTCATTAAACGTTCTTTCAATGTCTCTTCAACGTTCATTAAACGTTCTTTCAATGTCTCTTCAACGTTCATTAAACGTGTTTTCAATGTTTCTTCAACGTACTTTCAACGTCTCTTCAACGTTCATTAAACGTTCTTTCAATGTCTCTTCAACGTTCATTAAACGTTCTTTCAATGTCTCTTCAACGTTCATTAAACGTTCTTTCAATGTCTCTTCAACGTTCATTAAACGTTCTTTCAATGTCTCTTCAACGTTCATTAAACGTGTTTTCAATGTTTCTTCAACGTACTTTCAACGTCTCTTCAACGTTCATTAAACGTTCTTTCAATGTCTCTTCAACGTTCATTAAACGTTCTTTCAATGTCTCTTCAACGTTCATTAAACGTTCTTTCAATGTCTCTTCAACGTTCATTAAACGTGTTTTCAATGTTTCTTCAACGTACTTTCAACGTCTCTTCAACGTTCATTAAACGTTCTTTCAATGTCTCTTCAACGTTCATTAAACGTTCTTTCAATGTCTCTTCAACGTTCATTAAACGTGCTTTCAATGTCCTTCAACGTTCTTTAAACGTGCCTTCAATGTCTCTCAAACGTTTAAAATACGTTAAAATAACATTGAAAATACGTTGAAGAAACATTGAAAAATGATGAAAATACGCTGAAGAAATATTGAAGATACGTTGAATATGGAATGTTCAAAACTCCTTGAAAATACGATGAAGAAACATTGAAAATACGTTGAAGAAACATTGAAAATACGATCAAGAAACACTAAAAATACGTTGACGAAACGTTGAAGAAACGTTGAAAAAACGATGAAATATTCAAAATATGTTGAAGAAGTATTGAAGAAAAGTTGAATATACGTTGAAGAAACATCGAATATAAGTTGAAGAAGCATTGGAAAAATATTGAAGAAACGTTTAAAATACGTTAAAATAACATTGTAAATACGTTGAAAAAATATTGATTACACGTTGAAGAAACATTGAAAATACGTTGAAGCAACATTGAAAATACGTTGAAGAAACATTCAAGAAATGTTGAAAATACGTTGAAGAAACATTGAAAATCCGATGAAGAAACATAGAAAATACGTTAAAGAAACATTCAAGAAATGTTGAAATTACGTTGTAGCAACATTGAAAATAGGTTGAAGAAACATTCAAGAAATGTTGAAAATACGTTGAAGCAATATTGAAAATACGTTGAAGAAACATTCAAGAAATGTTGAAAATACGTTGAAGCAACATTGAAAATACGTTGACGAAACATTCAAGAAATGTTGAAAATACGTTGAAGCAACATTGAAAATACGTTGAAGAAACATTCAAGAAATGTTGAAAATAAGATGAAGAAACATTGAAAATAAGTTGAAGAAACCTTGAAAATACGATGAAGAAACGTGGAAAATACGTTGAAGATGCATTGAAGGAATGTTGTAAAAACGTTGACGAAATATTCAAAATATGTTTAGAAAGTATTGAAGGAATGTTGAATATACCTTGAAGAAACATCGAAGAAACGTTGAAAACTCGTTGAAGAAACATTGAAAATACGTTGCAGAAACAATGAAAATACGTTGAAAAAACATTGAAGAAACGTTCAAATTACGTTAAAGAAACATTGAAAATAAGTTGAAGAAACATTGAAAATACATTGAAAAAACATTGATTACACGTTGAAGAAACATTGAAAATACGATGAAGAAACATGGAAAATACGTTAAAAAAACATTCGAGAAATGTTGAAAATACGTTCAAGAAGCATTGAGGAAACATTGAAAATACGTTGAAAAAACATTGAAAATAAGTTGAAGAAACATTGAAAATACGTTGAAGAAACAATGAATATACGTTGAAGAAACATTGAACAAACGTTTAAAATACGTTGAAGAAACGTGGAAGAATCGTGGAAGAAACATTGTATATACTTTGAAGAAACATCGAAAATACGTTGAAGAAGTATTGAAAATTCGTTGAAGAATCGTTGAAAATACGATAAAGAAACATTGAAGAAACTTTGAAAATACGTTGAATAAACATTGAAAATTCATTGAAGAAACAATGAAGATACGTTGAGGACACATTGAAAATACGTTGAAGAAGTATTGGAAATTCGTTGAAGAATCGTTGAAAATACGATAAAGAAACATTGAAGAAACTTTGAAAATACGTTGAATAAACATTGAAAATTCATTGAAGAAACAATGAAGATACGTTGAGGACACATTGAAAATAAGTTGAAGAAGTATTGAAAATACGTTGAAGAAGCTTTGAATATATATTTAAGAAACATTGCAGAAACGTTGAAAATACGTTGAAGAAACATTGAAAATAAGTTGAAGAAACATTGAAATTACGTTGAAGAAACAATAAATATACGTTGAAAAAACATTGATTACACGTTGAAGAAACATAGAAAATACGTTGAAGCTACATTGAAAATACGTTGAAGAAACATTGAACAAACGTTTAAAATACGTTGAAGAAACGTGGAAGAATCGTGGAAGAAACATTGTATATAGTTTGAAGAAACATTGAAAATACGTTGAAGAATTATTGAAAATTCATTGAAGAATCGTTGAAAATACGATAAAGAAACATTGAAGAAACTTTGAATATACGTTACAGAAACATTGAAAATACGTTGAATAAACATTGAAAATACATTGAAGAAACAATGAAGATATGTTGAGGAAACATTGAAAATACGTTGAAGAAGCATTGAAGAAATATTGAAGAAATGTTGAAAATACGTTAAAATAACATTGAAAATACGTTGAAGAAACATTGAAAATACGTTGAAGAAACATTGAAAATACGTTGAAGAAAAATTGAAACATCTTGAAAATACGTTGAAGAAACCATGAATATACATTGAATAATCATTGAAGAAACGTTGAAAAAACGTTAAAGAAACATTGAAAATACGTTGAAAAAACATTGAAAATACGTTGAAGAAACATCGAATATACGTTGAAGAAACATTGAAAATACGTTGAAGAAATATTGAAGAAACGTAGATAATAAGTTGAGGGAACGTTGAAAAAACATTAAAAATACGATGAAGAAACATTGAAAAATGTTGAAAATACGTTGAAGAAACATTGAAAATACGTTGAAGAAATATTGAAGAAACGTTGAAAATACGTTGAAGAAACATTGATTACACGTTGAAGAAACATTGAATATAGGTTGAAGAAACATTGATTACACGTTGAAGAAACATTGAATATAGGTTGAAGAAACATTGAAAATACGTTGAAAAAACGTTGAAGAAACATTGAATATACGATGAAGAAGCATTGAAGAAACGTTGAAGAAACGTTGAAGAAATGTTGAAAAAACGTTGATGAAATATTCAAAATATGTTGAAGAAGTATTGAAGAAAAGTTGAATATACCTTAAAGAATCATAGAAGAAACGTTGAAAATTCGTTGATAAAACATTCAAAATACGTTGAAGAAACAATGAAAATACGTTTAAAAAACATTGATTACACGTTGAAGAAACCTTGAAAATACGTTGAAGAAACATTGATTACACGTTGAAGAAACGTTGAAAATTCGTTGAAGAAGCATTGAAAATAAGTTGAAGAAACATTGAAAATACGTTGAGGAAACATTGAAAAATGTTGAAAATACGTTGAAGAAACTTTGAATATACATTGAAGAAGCATTGAAGAAGCATTGAAAATACGTTGCAGAAGCATTGAAGAAGCATTGAAAATACGTTAAAATAACTTTGAAAATACGTTTAAAAATCTTTGAAAATACGTTGAATAAACTTTGATTACACGTTGAAGAGAAGTTGAAAATTCGTTGAAGAAGCATTCAAAATAAGTTGAAGAAACATTGAAAATACGTTGAGGAAACATTGAAGAATGTTGAAAAAACGTTAAAGAAACATTGAAAACTCGTTGAAAAAACATTGATTACACGTTGAAAAAACATTGAAAATTCGTTGAAGAACAATGTTTACACGTTGAAGAAACATTGAAAATGCCTTGAAGAAGCATTGAAAAATGATGAAAATACGTTAAAGAAACATTAAAAATACGATCAAAAAACATTGAATATACATTGAAGAAACATTGAAGAAACGTTGAAAATACGTTAAAATAACATTGAAAATACGTTGAAGAAATATTGAAGAAACGTTGAAAATACGTTGAAGAAACATTGATTACACGTTGAAGAAACATTGAATATAGGTGGAAGAAACATTGAAAATACGTTGACGAAACGTTGAAGAAACATTGAATATACGATGAAGAAGCATTGAAGAAACGTTGAAGAAACGTTGAAGAAATGTTGAAAAAACGTTGATGAAATATTCAAAATATGTTGAAGAAGTATTGAAGAAATGTTGAATATACCTTGAAGAAACATAGAAGAAACGTTGAAAATTCTTTGATAAAACATTGAAAATACGTTGAAGAAACAATGAAAATACGTTTAAAAAACATTGATTACACGTTGAAGAAACCTTGAAAATACGTTTAAGAAGCATTGATTAAACGTTGAAGAAACCTTGAAAATACGTTGAAGAAGCATTGAAGAAGCATTGAAAATACGTTAAAATAACATTGAAAATACGTTGAAAAAACTTTGATTACACGTTGAAGAGAAGTTGAAAATTCGTTGAAGAAGCATTGAAAATAAGTTGAAGAAACATTGAAAATACGTTGAGGAAACTTTGAAAAATGTTGAAAATACGTTGAAGAAACTTTGAATATACATTGAATAAATATTGAAGAATGTTGAAAAAACGTTAAAGAAACATTGAAAACACGTTGAAAAAACATTGATTACACGTTGAAAAAACATTGATTACACGTTGAAAAAACATTGAAAATACGTTGAAGAAACAATGATTACACGTTGAAGAAACATTGAAAATGCGTTGAAGAAGCATTGAAGTAACATTGAAGAAACGTTTAAAATACGTTAAAATAACATTGAAAATACGTTGAAAAAACATTGATTACACGTTGAAGAAACATTGAAAATAAGTTGAAGAAACATTGAAGAAGCATTGAAAGCACGTTGAAGAAATATCGGTGAAACATTGAAAACATTTTGAAGAGCGTTCGAAATTACAATGAGGAAACATTGGAGAATCATTGAAATCTCGTTGAAAACACGTTGAAAAAACATTGAAGAAACATTGAAAGCCCGTTGAAGAAACAATCAAGAAACGTGGAAAACATGTTGGAAAAATATTGTAAATACTTTGAAGAAACAATGTACTAACTTGAAAACATGTTGGAGAAATATTGAAAACACGATGAAGAAACATGGAAGTTACAATGAAGAATCATTGAAGGAACATTGAAAACACGATGAAGAAACATTGAAAACAAGTTGAAAAATCATCGAAGAAACACTGAAAACACTTGGAAAAAACATTGAAGAAAAATTGGAAATTTGTTGGAGAATCATTGGAAACACGTAGAAACACCTTGAAGAGACATTTAAAAAAATGTTAGAGAAACATTGATAGCACGTTGAAGAAATATTGAAAACACGTTGAATAAACATTGAGGAGATATTGAAAACATATTTAAGAAACATTGTAAATACGTTGAAGAAGCCTCGAAGAAACACTGAAAACACGTTGGAGAATCTTCGAAGAAACGTTGAAAACATGTTGTAGAAAGATTGAAGACATTTAAAACATGTTGAAGAAAAATTGGAAACACGTTGAAGAATCAATGAAAAGACGTTGAAGAATCATTGAAAATATGTTTAAGAAACAATGAAGAAACATGGAAAATATGTTGCAGAAACATTGGAGACACGTTGAAGAAATATTGAAAATATGTTGAAGAAACCTTGAAGTAATTTTGTAAACCTGTCGGAGAATCATTGAAAACACGATGAAGAAACAATATAGAAACATGGAAAACCTGTTGGAGAAAAATTGAAATCAAGTTGAAAAAAAAATAGAAAGTACGTTTAAAAACATTGAAGAAACATTCGAAACACGTTGAAAATACATGGAAGAAACATTGAAAACATGTTGAAGAAATATTGGAAACACGTAGAAGAATCATTGAAGAAACACTGAAAATACGTTGAAGAAACAATGAAGTAACGTTGAAAACATGTTGGAGAAACATTGGAAACACGTTTAAGAATGATGGACAAGACGTTGAATAAAATTGGAACTTCAACGTATTAAACGTTTAAGAAACGTTGAAGAAACCCTGAAAACATGTTTAGGAAACACTTAGGAAATGATTAAGAAACATTGATTAAACGATTAAGAAACGTTGAAGAAAGCCTGAAAACATGTTTAGGAAACACTTAGGAAATGATTAAGAAACATTGATTAATCGATTTAGAAACGTTGAAGAAACATTGAAAACACGTTTAAAAAGCGTGAAATAAACATTGAAAACACGTTTAAGAAACTTTGAAGAAACCTTGAAAAGCGTTTATGAAGCGTTGAAAAGACAATTAAAACACGTTTAATAAGCGTTGAATAATCATTGAAAACACGTTTAAGAAACATTGTAAAAACGTTGAAAACACTTTTAGGAAACGCTTAGGAAATGCTTTAGAATCATTGAAAACGCGTTAAAGAAACGTTGAGGAACCATTGAAAACATTTTTAAGGAACGTTGAAAAAACGTTAAAAAACTTTTAAGAAACGTTGAAGAAACAATGATAACACGTTCAAGAAACGTTGTAGAAACCTTGCAAAAACCTTTAAGAAACGTTGTGGAAACATTGAAAACATGTTAAGGAAACGTTGAAGAAACACGAAAACACATTTAAGAAACGTTGAAGAATTATTGAAAACACCATTAGGAAACGTTGATGAAACATTGAAAACACGTTTAGGAATCGCTTAGGAAATGTTTAAGTAAGATTGATAGAATGTTGAAGAATCGTTGAAGACATATTGAAAACTTTCAAAACAGTTTTCTGAAACCTTTAAGAAACATTTAAGAATCGTTGAAACGTGTTTTCAACGATTCTTAAATGTTACTTCAATATTTCTTAAATATTTCTTGAACGTATCTGCAGCGTTTCTTAAACATGTCTTAAAGCTTTCCTAGACGTGTCTTAAACATATCTTATTCGGGATAATTTATATACTGATAAATACATTTAATTTAATAATTTAATAATGTTTGTAGAATATGTTATAAATTAGTGAAATTAGATGTTTAATTATACATATATTTCTGGAAATTATTACAGGTAATTTGTATAATGATAATATATTTAATTTAATAAATTAATAATGTTTGTAGAATATATTATAAATTAGTGAAATTAGATGTTTAGTTTTATATAAATTTATAGAAATATTAGAGGTTATTTATGTAATGATATTTATATTTATTTAAATAATTTATAATGTTTGAATAATGTATTATAAATTAGTGAAAGTAGATGTTTAGAAATAAATTAATTTATATAATGAAAAATGTATTTATTGGAATAATTTAATAATGTTTAAACAATAATTTATAAATTAGTTAAATTAGATGTTTAGATAGAGATAAATTGATAGAAATTATTAGAGGTGATTTACATAATGATAAATATATTTAATTTAATAATTTTATAATGTTTAAAGAATATATTTTGAATTAGTAAAATTAGATAATTAGTTTATAGATAAGTTTTATAAATGATTGGGGGTAGTTTATATAGTAATAAATATATTTAATTTAATAATTTAATAACGTTTAAAGAGTATATTATAAACTAATGAAATTAGATAAGTAAATATAGATAAATTATATAAATTATTGGGGGTAGTTTATATAGCGGTAAATGTATTCAATTGAATAATAAAGTTAAATAATATTATTTACATATTTATTGTATCACAGTAATTCTTATGTCAGGCACTTTATTGATATATTTAAATTATTATGTTTATACACTATTTATCCCAGTCATAATTATTAGAAATTTATTATCTGTAAGAACAAATAATTGATTTTCTTTACCAATGTTAATAAAATTAAATTTAATTAGTTCTTTTTTATATTATAAATTGATGAATATATAAAACCTAATTATTTAATAATTTATTTTTCACTACAAACTTTTTTTTTAATATTATATTTTTTTTCTTCTTTACATGTATTTTATTTTTCAGATATTCCATTATTTATAATAATAGTAAGAATTTAAGTAAAAATAGGAATTCCTCTTTTTTTTATTTGATTATATAATTTAATATCAAATCTTAGGTGAATAAATATGTATATTTTATCAATTTTACAAAAAATTATTCCTATTATTATTTTAAATTCAATTATTAATATAAATAATAGATTTATTAGTAATTTATTACTTATAATTTTAGTATTTACTATAATTTGAGCTTCATTATATGCTTTAAATTTTAATTCTTTAAAAATTTTAATAATAATATCTTCAATTATTAATATATCTTGATTAATTTTATTAATATTTGTAAATGAAATTTTAGTAATAAATTATATAATTATTATTTTTATTATTATATTAAATTATACATAATATTTAATATATTTAATATAAAATTTATTAGAGATACTTATATATTAAAAATATTAGACAAAAAAATTCTTTTTATAATAATATTAAGAGTATTATCTATAGCAGGTATTCCTCCTTTCTTTGGATTTATTTTAAAAAGAATATCAAAAAAATGTATATGTATATTAATTACTTTTAATTTAATATTAGTTTTTATTATTTGTTCAATTATCAGTGTAGTATTTTATATACGAATTATTTATTCTAGAATATTAATATATTATAATACTAAAAAAATACATTATATAAATTTATTAATATAAAATTTAATATTTCATATAGATTAATTTATTTTAATTGAATTGGTTTAACAATAATACTATTGTATATAATTAAAATTATATTGTATAGTAATATTGTATATAATAAAATACCAAAAATAATTATTATAAAATAATAAGGTTCAAATAAATAATATGTACTATTATCAATAAAAGGTAAAATTAAAGAGATTTGCACATTGAAAATTGAAAATAATACTCTAATGAAATAAGATTGTATAGAGAATGGTAAACGATTTTTAGATAAAAGATCATACCCACATTTAAAAATTGATAATTTTTCAAAATTTTTATATTTTTTTTTAGAAGTTTAAGAATTTCGTCAAAAGAATGACAATTATTATTAATAATAAAATAATTATTTGTTTTACTTAATTTAAATAAAGTAAAATTATTATTTTTTATTTAAAAGATCAATTCTTTAATTAAGATATCAATTGATAATTATAAATTATTTAAATAAATTATTTATTACTAATAAATTATTATAAAATTTAAAAATTAATAATTTTTTTTTGTTTATAACTATTAATTTAAATAGAATAAATTTATTAAAATAAAATCCCACAAATAAAACCTTTATTATGAATTAATCTTTATATTTATATTTTAGTATTATTACTATTGTTTATAGTAATTATAATTTTATAATTACTTATAATAATATTATTAATAAAGTATCTAAATTATCTACAAAATGATTATGATAAATATTTTAAGAGTATTTGATCCTTCTACTTCTATTAACTTTATATTAAATTGATTAAGATCTTTATTAGTACTATTTTTAATTCCAAAAAGCTATTGATTAATTTCTAGTCGATGAAATATATTATTAATTATTATATTTAAAATTTTAATAAAAGAATTTAAAACTCTTTTAGAAAAAAATCTCATTATTTAAATATATCACTTGTTATGGGATTATTTGAAATAATTTTTTGTAATAATCATTTTGGATTAATATCTTATATTTTTGTATCATCAAGACATATAGTATTTAATTTAGCTTTATCATTAAGAATTTGATTAAGAATTAATTTATATGGTTGATGTAATTATTCTAATCATATATTTGCTCATTTAGTTCCTAAAGGTACCCCAAGGGTACCTATAATAATATTTATAGTATTAATTGAATCTATTAGAAATTTAATACGATTTGTATCATTAGCTTTACGAGTATCAGTAAATATGGTAGCAGGACATATTTTAATTATATTAATTTCTAGATTTATAAAACAAAGATAGACTATTATAATTTTTATAGGATTGAAACAAATTTTATTAACTATTTTAGAATTAATAGTTTCATTAATTCAAGCTTATGTATTTACTATATTATTAATTATATATACTATTGAAATAGCATAATGAAAAATAAATACATATTTGATCAATATCAACCTTATCATATAGTTAGAGAAAGACCATGACCTTTATTTATAGCAATTAGAATACCTTTTGAATTTGTAGGAATTTATATATATTATTTAAATATAGAGATTGAAATTATATATTAGGTGGAATATTTTTAATTATATTAGTTTCAATTCAATGATGACGAGATATAGTTCGAGAAAGAGTATATCAAAAAGTTCATTCATCATTTGCTGATGAAGGATTTAAAATTGGAATATATGCTTTTATTATCTCTGAAAGAATATTTTTCTTTAGATTATTTTGATGTGTATTAGATACTGTTTTAATTATTAAATTTGATTTTCAATTCCCTTTAGTAGGAGTTGAAATATTTCATCCATATGGTCTTCCTTTACTTAATACAATTATTTTAGTAACTGCTCATTATAGGCATACCTTAGTTAAAGAAAATGATAAATTTAATGGTGTATTATTTATATTAATAACAGTATTATTAGGAATTTATTTTTCATATTTACAATATATTGAATATTGGCACAGAAGATTTACAATCGCTGATTCAATTTATGGTTCAATTTTTTTTTTATTAACTGGTTTTCATGGATTATATGTATTAATAGGAACAACTTTCTTTTTAGTAACCTTATTTTGAATAATATTTAATCATTTTAACGAAGATAATCATTTAAGAATTGAATTAGGAATTTTATATTGACATTTTGTTAATATTGTATGAATTATATTATTTTACATTATATAAATTTCCTTATTCTTTAATTTAATATAAATAGTATAATTAATATAATTAACTTCCAATTAATAGATTTATTTTTAAAAATAATTTATATAAAAAATATTATTTATAATTTAATAACTTTAATTTGACAAATTAATATTATATATTTATCTAATTTTTTATTTATTTAACCATTTTTAAAAAATTTTTATTGAAATTACTTGAATACTAATTGGTATTTATCTATAATTAACCCCACAAATTTCTGAGCATTGTCCAAAATAAACCCCAGGTCGTGATACATAAAGATTTATTTGATTAATTCGTCCTGGGACAGCATCAATTTTTAATCCTAAAGAAGGTACTGCAAATGCATGAATTTCATCGGTAGAAGTAGTTAATACTCGAATTTTTCGTTTTATTGGTAAAACTATAAAATTATCTTCATCTAATAATCGAAATATTTATTTTTCAGTTAACTTTGTTACTATATATGAATCAAATTCTTTATTTACAATATCATTATATTCATAACTTCAATATCATTGATGACCAATTGCTTTAACAGTAAATAAAGGATTTTCTGCTTCTGTATCTACTATATATAATAGGTATAATGAAGGAAAAGTTAAAAATGTGATTGCAATTAGGGGTAATACTAATCATAAAGCTTCTAAGAATTCACTATGTAAATATTTATAATCATAATCTTTATTAATAACTACATATAATGCAAAATAAATAACTGAAGAAAAAATTAATAAACATACTGTTATATTTAAATCCTGAATTAAATCTATTTGTTGAGTCAAAGGAGTAGCAGGGTTTTGTAAAGTTAACTGACCTCAAAATGCAATTTCTAATAGTAATACATATATAAAGCTTAAATTTATTGCACTATTCTGCCATATTAGAAAATATTATTTATATATTTCTCGAAGATTTGGAAATTCTTGATATCGACTATCAACGTGAGTAGTAGGAGTATATCAACCAAAAGGTTTATTATTTTTATTTCATTCTTCAATTTCTTTAGCATATTTAGTATATTTTGGATCTACAAATGCAGGTTCAAAAATTTTTGGAATCTCATGAATTCTATGAGTAGATCAAGGATATTCTATAATTACTTCTTATGATGTATTAGGTTTTACATAAAAAATTACTAATTTTTGAGTTCATTTGATTCTATCATAATAAATATAAAAAATATTGCTCTTCTATATCACATAAATATTCCTATTGATGAAATTACGTTTGAACCGTGATATACATCAAGATAGTCACAAATTTGACGTAGTATTCCTCTAAACCTAAAAAATGTTGAGGGAAAGAAGTTACATTTACTCCAATAAATAATGCATTAAATTGTGCTTTTAATCATTTATGATTTATTGCTAACCCAGTAATAGTAGGGTATCAATATACAATTCTACCTACAATAGCAAATACTGCTTCTATAGATAATACATAATGGAAATGAGCAACTACATAATAAGTATCATATAGTAATACATCTAAAGCCGATCTATCTAAAACAATTCCTGATAATCCTCCTACAGTAAATAAAAAAATTAATCCAAATACTCATATATATGCAACATTTAATTTTATTTTTATACCAATTATTGTAACGAATCATCTAAATACTTTAACCCCAGTTGAAATTGCTACATCTAAAATTATTGCAGAAAAATAAGAACGAGTGTCTACATCTATCCCTACAGTAAATATATGATGACCACATAAAAAAATCCTAAAATAGCAATTCATTTTAAAGCATAAATTACTGATAAATGACCAAATACTTCTTTTTTTCCTGCTTCATTATAAACAATATGAGAGATTAAATCAAACCTAGGAAGAATTAAAATATAAACTTCAGGATGTCCAAAAAATCAAAATAAATGTTGAAATAAAATTGGATCTCCCCCTCCAAATGGGTGAAAGAATAAAGTATTTAAAATTCGATCAAATAATAATATTGTAATTGCTCCAGCTAAAACAGGTAATGATATTATAATTAAAAATGAAGTTGTTAAAATCGATCATACAAAATTGACTTAGCATATAAATTTCCTACATTTATATTTAAAATTGTTACAATAAAATTAATAGCTCCTAAAGTTGAAGAAATTCCAGTTAAATGTAATCTAAAAATAGTAAAATCTACTGAAAAAGTTCTATGAAATAATTTTGAAGATAAGGGAGGATATATAGTTCATCCCACACCTGATCCTCCTAATCTTATTGAATATAAAATACATATAAAAGCTGGAGGTAATAATCAAAATCTTAAATTATTAAGTCGAGGGAAAGCTATGTATGGCGCTCCAAAAATTAGAGGGATTAAATAATTTCCAAACCCTCCTGCTATTACAGGTATAATGAAAAAAAAAATTATAGTTAAAGCATGAGATGTAACTAGAGTATTATATATATGTTCATTTCCTATAAACGAACCAGGAGCTATTAATTAAATTCGTATTAATATTGATAATCTTATCCCAAATATTCCTGTTCATACTCCAAAAATAAGTTATATAATTCCAATAGTTTTATGATTTGTAGAATAATCACTTACTCATTTTATATAGTTTAAATAAAACATAATATTTTCAATATAAAAATAATTAAATTAATTTATAAAAATAATTAATTACAATTTATATTAATATTAAAAAATGTTATTATTATTATTTTAATATCTTCAATATTATGTTTTATTTAAACTATTTAAATTAAATTATTATAATTAATATTAATATGAATAATATTAATATAGAAATCGTAGAAAAAGTTGTTATTAAATGTTGACTATTATAATTTTTAATAAATATTTTTATTGAAAATAAATAAATTAAATTTTTAGTTATTCTTTGACTATAATTTTGTTCATAATAATAATAAAAATTATATCCAAATTTTAGTGGATAATAAATTATAATTCTAGTAAAAAATTTCTTAATCATATTTTACTTAAAAAAATGTTATAAAATTATTGAAATTTAAATTTACATATTATAATAATTTCTCAATAAGAAAGAAGTAATACATGTTGTATAAAAAATTAATTTTTCTATTTGTGATAAATCCATTTCTTCAATATTATTAAAAAGAATCATTTTATTAAATATCCAAATATTAGAGTTGAAATTAATAAAATAATTATTGAATTATTTAATAATAATGAATCGCTACAAGTTTTATAAGGATAAGAATTATTAGTATTATTTCTTAAAAATCTAGATAATCGTGAAGAATATATAATAATTAAACCTGTACTAATTATTAATATTCATTTATTTACTAAAGAGAAATTATTAGTAAAAATTTATTCTAAAATTATATCTTTTGAATAAAATCCAGAAAAAAACGGTATTCCACATAATGAAAATCTAACTACTATTATAATAGTAAAAGTTAAAGGTATATTATTTTTAATGTTGTCTATTATTCGAATACCTTGACAATTATTTAAATTATGAATAATAACTCTTGAACATATAAATATTACTGACTTAAAAATTACATGAATAATTAAATTGATAAGGTACTAATATTTAAACAATATATTATAAATTAGTGAAGTTACATAATTAGATGTAGATAAATTTATAGAAATTATTAGAGGTAATTTATATAATGAAGGTATAATTAATTTGATAAGGTACTAATGTTTAAACAATAAGTTATAAATTAATGAAATTAGATAATTAGATATAGATAAATTTAAAGAAATTATTAGAGGTAGGTTGTGTAATGATAACATATTTTAATCAACAAATTAATAATGTTTAAAGAATACAGTATAAATTACTAAAATTAGATAGATATTTATAAATTTATAGAGATTATTAGATGTTATTTATATAGATGTATAGATTTATTTAATTTAAGTATTTACTAATGTTTTAAGAATAACTTATAAATTAGTATATTAGATAATTAGATATATATAAATTTATAGAAATTATTAGAGGTAATTTATATAATCAAGATATATTTAATATGATAAGGTACTAATGTTTAAACAATATATTATAAATTATTGAAATTAGATAATGAGATATAGATCAATTTAAAAAATTATTAGAGGTAATTTATATAATCAAGATATATTTAATTTAATAATTTAATAATGTTTAAAGGATATATTATAAATTAGTAAAATTAGATGATTAAATATAAATAAATTTATAGAAATTTTTTGGGATAATTTATTTAATGATAAATATATTTAATTTAATAATTTAGTAACGTTTAAAGATTATATTATAAATTAGTGTTATATTTTGAAAAATCGACTTATAAAATCATTGGGTTCATATCCCAAGAATATTTAATTGAAATTATTAAATTTTTTCTTTATAGACAGTTTAATAAAAAATTATTAGATTCATAATCTACAGATAGTCTTATAGATATTCTAAAAAAAATTTTAGTTTAGGAAATAAATTTTTTATACAAAAAAAGCTAATAATTTAATATTTTTAAATTTTAAAAAGAATTTTATTTTGTTTAATAATTAATGTTAAAATTTTTTATGATATATAATTTTTAGAGGAATATTAAATTTAAATAATTTAATATATTTATGTAAATAAATAATATGCATATAATATGTAAAATTTAATGATTGGAAGAAACTATTAATAAGAAATTTTTATATTAAAGATAAAATTTGTGCCAGCATTAGCGGTTTGACAAATTATACAAATTAATAATAATTATTGACTTATAATAATAAATAAAATAAACAATAAAATATTTTATGGATCGAATCTAATAAATATTTATAATTTATTATTATAAAATAATTTTTAATATATAAAGATTTAATAAAAGATTAGGATTAGATACCCTATTATTTAAATAAGAAAAAGGTTAATTAAGGAGTATTAAATTTAGAAATTTAAGAATTATGGCGGTATATTAACTATATAGAGGAATTTGTCTCATAATTAATAATCCACGATAGGAAAAACTTAAATTTATGCTCATATATGTTCATATTAAGAATATTCTTTTAAGATATAAATATATATAATTTTTTTAATTATTTAATTCATATATATTTAGATTTTATTTATTATAATTAAAAAAATAATTTAGATGAATATGTTGCGATATTTAAGAGTTGATAAATTACATTTGTGTATTAGATAAATAATTTGTATATTAATTTGAAATAGAATTTATTAATAAATTTTTATAAATGATTAAAATTGAAATTTGATTTTAATATATGTACAAATCGCCCGTCAATTAAAATTAATATGTTGATCAAGTCGTAACAATGTAAATGTACTGGAAAGTGTACTTATAAAGAAATATAGTTTAAGAAAAATATTTATGTTGCATATGAATGATGAAATAAAAATTTCTATTTTTATATATTAGTGGTTAAGGCATAAAATATTTGAATTTTTTGGGAACAATTAAGTTTACTATATATTTTAAATAATATAATTTTATTAAATTAAATAATATGAATAATAATAATAATAATTTTTAAAAAGTTAATTTAATTAATTATGAATTGAATATATATATATTTAATAGTTAAAATGTATTGTAAAAGAAAATATTAATATTATTTATATAAAGTAAAATATAATATTTTTTACCTTTTGTATCAGGGTTTATTAAAATTAATAAATACATTTATTTAATTCTCGAAAAAAATTGAATTAATTAATTATGAGATTTAATGTTAAAATATTATTGTAAATAATTAATTACTGGTGAAATGCTAATCAAAATTTGTATATCTCGTTATTTTATAAATAAATTTAATTTCGATAAAATAACCTTTAAATTTATTTTAACATATTAAATAAAATTGATATTATTAATATTAATTAATAATATTTCATATTAATAAACATAAAATAAAAATTTTATATAAAAAAATAATTTAATTTATGAAGATATTTAATTAATTATAAAATAAAAAATTTTGAAATAATGATATAATTAGTAAATATTTATATTATATTAAATTTATATATATATTGATAGATTAAATTAAGAAATTCGGCAAAAATTTTATTTGCCTGTTTATTAAAAACATGTCTTATTGATTATAATATTAAATCTAATCTTCTCAATATCTGCAGTATTTTAATTGTACAAAGGCAGCATAATCATTTGACTTTTTATTCAAGTCTACAATGAAAGATTGAACGAAATACAATCTGTCTTAATTTAATTAAAAATTAAATTTTATTTTAAGTAAAAATTTTTAAATTATTTTGAAAGACGTGAAGATGTTGCAGAATTTTATTATATTGATAATTTAATATATTAATAAATTATTTATTAATCATTATTATTATTTAATTGGGGCTAATTTAAACATTTTATAAATATTGTAAACATTAATTGATTTAAATAATATATAAGTAAATATTATTAATTAATTAAAATAATATTTAGGTAAATATTATTATTTATTCATTTATAAATGAATTTTATTAAATTAATATTCATTCATAATGAAATTAAAATAAATTACCTTGAGATAACAGCATAATATTTTTTGAGAGAAATTAATAAAAGTGTTTGCGACCTATGTTGAATGAAGTTAAATATTTGATTGAGTAATTAAATGAATTAAGTCTGTTTGACTTTTAAAAACTTACATGATTTGAGTTTAAAACGGTGTGAGCCAGTTTGGATTCTACCTTTAAAAATCTGTAATAATTTTGTATAAAAGGACTTATTATTATTACTATAGTAATTTACAATTATTAAATATAAATTAATAAATGCATTACTTTAGCATATTAGTGTAATAAATTTAGAATTTATTCCTAAATATTTTAGTTATTTAAGTAATAATTTATTGTATTATTTAAATAGAATTATTTTATTAATTGATATTTTATTAATAGTTTTAATTTCTGTAGTATTTTTGACCTTATTAGAACGAAAAATTTTAGGTTATACTCAATTACGAAAAGACCCAAATAATGTAGGAATTTTTTGATTATTACAACCTTTTAGAGATGGAATAAAATTATTTTTAAAAAAATCTTTAATTATTTTAAAAACAAATTATTTATTTTATATAATTAGTCTTATTTCAAGAATATTAATTATAATACTTCTATGAATATCTTTACACTATTATGTAAATTTTATAAATTCTAATATTAATGTATCAACAATTTTATGTAGTTTAAGTTTAGGGGTATATCCTTTAATATTATCTGGCTGATTTTCAACTTCTTGATTTGCAATATTAGGAGGATTACGAAGTGTAGCTCAAACATGTTCAAATGAAGTTGCTATAATTTTTATTTTTTTTACAGAATTATTATTATTAGAAAGATATAATTTAATAGAAATAATAAAATATCAATATTACACTATATTTATTTTTATATTATTTTCTGCATCAATAATGTTATTTATTAGAATATTAGCAGAATTAAATCGAACACCTTTTGATTTATCAGAAGGAGAATCAGAATTAGTTTCTGGTTTTAATGTTGAATATATAAGAGGAAGATTTGCTATATTGTATATTATTATACACTATATTATATTATAAATAATATATTATAAATAATATATTATATTATAATATTATAGTATATTCTAAATGTTATATATATTATATATTATTTCAGAATATGGAATAATTATATTTATAATATATTTATTTAGAATTGTTTTTTTAGGTGGAAATATTTTTAGTATTGAATTTTATTTAATATTTTTATTAATAGTAATTTTAGTAATTTGAATTCGAGGAACTTATCCTCGATACCGCTATGATATTGTTATAGAATTAGTTTGAAAAGATTTTTTACCTACAATTTTATCAATATTAATAATTATTAGATTTTTTAAATATAATTAGTTATTTATTTATATTAAAATTATTAGAAGATTTTACTTCTATAAATGTAATTTTAAGTTACATGCTATTATAGCTTAATAATTATAAGAATGGATAATATTTATAATATCAATTTCAAATTTATAATATCAAAATATAATAATTTATATTTTTTTTTAGTTCGAAACTAAAATATTTTCATTTTTTTTTAAATTTTAATTAGCTTAATCATTAATGTAGTTAATCTAGGTGAAAAAAGTAATATATAAAATATAAAATAGAAGTGATTTGACTAATAATAATATATGGTTCTTTAATAGCTTTAGCACCTGCTCATGTTAAAATAATAAAAATTGCAAGAAAAATTCAAAAAAAAATGTTATTAAAAATTTGAAACTTAAATCCTTTAATTTTATAATCAGAAATATAGGGTAGAAATAATAAAATTAAAATAGATTTTTATAAAGCAATTATCCTTCCTAATTTATTTGGAATAGAACGTAAAATTGCATAAGCAAATAAAAAATATAACTCAGGTTGAATATGAATTGGAGTAATTATAGAATTAGCTTTATTAACATTTTCAGCATCAGAAGGAAAATAAGGATTTAATAAACAAATTAATAATTTTTAATAACAGTTGTCCCTCAAAGAGATATTTGCCCTCATAGTAATACATATCCCATAAAAGCAGTTATTATAGTAATTAAAATAATAATTACTCCAATTCTTTAAGGTTTATATGATTTAAAAGTATTATAATATAAATTTCGTGCAATATGCATATATATACAAGTAAAAAATATTGAAGCTCCATTTATATGAATTATACGTAATAATCATCCATGATTTACATCTGGAATAATGTGAATTACTCTATAAAAAGCTATCTAATATTAGTAGTATAATGTAATGAAAGTAATAATCCTCTAATTAATAAACATAATCCTAATAATGATAAAAAATTTCATCATAAAGAAATATTTAAAGAAGTAGGTAAATTAATTAATGAATTATTAATAATTTTTAGTAAAATATTAGTTTTTATAATAGAAGTTTTCATTACACAACTTTATCTTACGTAAATTTAATTTGTTTTTATAATTATTTTTACTACAGTTATTAAACATATTAATAAAAAAATTAATAAAAAATTAAAATATATTTTTTAATCCTTAAATATATATATATATACATATAATTAAAAGTATCATTTAATAATTTTATATTTTTAATACTTTCTAATGAAATAATATCTAAGGTATTAGAGATAGATAAAAATTCATTACTTATTAAATCTATTAAACGAAATAAAATAATAATAAATATTAATAATATACTAGTAATTATATTAATATCATATATACTAAAAGTAGTCACAGTATTATTAAGAAATCTTGTAAAATATATAAATAAAACTATTAGCCCTCCAATCAAAACTAGAAAGACTATTATATTTGGTAAATTATTATATAAATAAATAGTTAATGGCAATATTATTATTATATTTATTTAATAATATTTTTATTATCTATAATATTATTCTCTTATGTATACAGTCAAGTATTATTAACTTTAATATTGAAATTTATAATAGTAAGTTTATTATTATTTTTAGTATTAACATTAATTAAAACTATAAATATTTATTTATTATTTTATTATTTAGTAATTGTAATATGTGAAGCTGTAATAAGGTTAACATTATTAGAATTATTAATACGATCTAGTGGAAATGATAACGCAAGGGTAAATGTTTTATTAATACGTTAAAAATTATAATATCTTTAATTATAATAATTTTAATAATTAAAAATTTTAATCAAAATTCATTAATAAATTTGTATGCAAATTTATTATTTTTATTAAGTTTTTTCATATTATGTAATTATGGTTTTAATAATAATTGAAGAATGATTTATTATTAAGTAGGAATTGATATTATTAGATATTCGTTATTAATTTTAAGACTTTGAATTACAGTTTGAATAATTTTATTAAAAAAAAAAAGATAATTAATATTTTTATATTTTAATATTATTAATTTTATTATTTAGTTTATTTTTAAGATTTTCTAGAATAAATTATTTTATTTTTTATTTATTTTTTGAAATTACTTTAGTTCCAGCTTTTATTTGAATTATAGGTTGAGATTACCAACTAGAACGAATTATAGCAAGAATATATATATTAATTTATTGTTTAATTGCATCATTACCTTCACTATTAATTATTTATTATATTTATAATATCTTTAATACTTTAGTTTTTGAAATAGTTTTTTGATCAAATTTTTGTAATAATTGTATTTATTTTTTTTACTTTTTGCTTTTTTAGTAAAATTACAAATATTTATATTTCATTTATGATAACCAAAAGCTCATGTTGAAGCATCAATTTTTGGTTCAATAATTTTAGCTGGTATATTATTAAAATTAGGAGGATATGGTTTATGGCGTTCTATAATAATTATAATAAAAAGTACTGTAAAAATACATTATATTTATATTACTATTAGTTTATTTGGGATAATTTATTTAAGATTAGTTTGTTTACACCAACTTGATATAAAAATTTTAGTAGCATATTCTTCAGTAGTTCATATAGCAGTAATATTAATAGGAATTATATCAATAACGTATTGAAGATTTCTAAGATGTTTATTAATAATAATTGGGCATGGATTATGTTCATCAGCAATACTTATTATTATAAATTATTTATATGAACGAACAGGAAGTTGAAATATCATAATTAATAAATGAATAATTAATTTTATTCCATCAATATATTTATGATGATTTATTTTTTGTTCAATTAATATATTTGCTCCAATTTCATTAAATTTAATTAGTGAAATTATTATCGTTTGATAATAATAAGAATATTTATAAGATCCATTTATATATTCTATTTCTTTTCTTATAGATTTCATGGAAAAATAATAAGTTTATTAATTAAAATGTATCCTAATAATATTCATAATTATATAGTAATCATTTTATATTGAATCCCCTTAAACTTTTTAATCTTAAAAATAGAAATATTTATTTAATTTAAATAATTTAATGTAAAATATTAATTTGTGGAATTAAAAATGTATAGTAATACTTTAAATATATATATATATATACTATTTTATATTATTTAAGAAGAAAAATTTTTATATATATTAAATTTAGACTGTTTATTATAAAAATATTATTTATATTAATAAAATATTCAATTTATTTTAAATGAAATGTAATTTCAATATATAGTAGTTCAATTAATATATATATATATATATATTGATTCAAGTTTAATATTTATTTTTGCTGTATTATTAATTTCTTCAATAATTTTATTATATTGTAATGAATATATGCATCATGATAAAAATTCAAATCGATTTTTTATTTAATTTTTTTAATAATATATCAATATTATTAATAATTATTAGTCCAAATATAATTATTATTATTATTGGTTGAGATGGTTTAGGATTTATTTTTTACTTATTAGTAATTTTTTATAATAGATATGCTAGATATAATTCTGGGATACTTACAACTTTAATAAATCAAATTGGAGGTGTATTTATTTTATTATCGATTACATTAATAATAACTTATGATTCTTGAAATTTTATTAATTTTATTAGTATAAATTATTCAATTTTAATTATAGTAATAATTGCTGCGTTTACAAAGAGAAATCAATTTCCTTTATCAGCATGATTACCTGCTGCAATAGCAGCACCTACTCCAGTATCTTCATTAGTACATTACTTTAGTTACTGCAGGAATTTATTTATTAATTCGACTTCAAACTTTAATTAGTCAAAATTATTATATTATAGAATATATTAAATATACTGGAATAATCACAATAGTTTTAGCAGGACTTTCTGATATTTTAGAATATGATTTTAAAAAAATTATTACATTAAAAATTATTAATTTTTAGAATACATCAATTTGAATTAACTATTTTCATTTAATTATTTATACAATTTTTATATCAATAATATTTATATGCTCAGGAGTAATTATTCATAACTTAAATAATTATCAAGATATTCGAATAATGGGAAATATTAAAAATAATATACCCCTAACATTTACTATTATAATAATTTCAAGTTTTTCATTATGCGGAATAGCTTTTATATCTGGTTTTTATTCAAAAGACATAATTTCAGAATATATTTATTATATTACAATATGTATTATATTAATTATAATGTATCACTAATAATTTTTCTTTAATTAATAAATTTATATTAATAATTAGTACTGGTTTAACTATTATATATTCTTCTCGATTATTTAGACTTTTATATAATAATATAAATAATTTTTATCCCTATAAAATTTGTAATGATTCTATATTAATAAATAGATTAATGATTATTTTATTAATAATAACTTTAATACTTGGTTATTTAATAAAATGAATTCTTTTTAGTAATATTGAAGAAATTTATTTATCACAAATAGAATAATTTAATTTTTATTTTATATGTATTATTTTTTTTTATTCGAAAATTATTATGATATATAAATTTAAATTATAAAAATTTTTGTAAATTCTTTTTAATAAAATATGATTAAGAAATTTTTTTACTAGAATTAAAATTTATTATCCATTAAAATTTGGATATAATTTGGTTTTAATAATCTGAACAAATATATAGACAAATAATAACTAAAAATTTAATATAGTTATTTTCAATAAAAATATTTTTAAAAGATTTTAATAGCCAACACTTAATAACAACTTGTTCAACAATTTCTATATTAATATTATTTATATTAATATTAATTATTATAATTTAATTTAAATAGTTTAAATAAAACATATTATAGAAGATATTAAAATAATAATAATAATATTTTTAAATATTTTATAAATTATATAAGATTATCAACAATAATACGAATTGAATTAATAGCTCCTACTTCTTTTCTAGGGAATGAATATTTATATAATACTTTAGTTACATCTTATGCTCTTACAATAATTTTTTTATTATACCTGTAATGGTAGAAGGATTTGGAAATTATTTAATTCCTGTAATATGCGGAGCACCAGATGTAGCTTTTCCACGATTAAATAACTTAAGATTTTGATTATTACCCCCTGCTTTTTTCCTGCTTTTATATATATATTATATTCAATAATTGTAGGTGGTTCCGGAACAGGGTAAACTTTATATCCTCCTTTATCATCAAAATTATTTCGTAGTATATTTTCAGTAGATTTTACTATTTTTAAATTACATTTAGCTGGAATTTTATCAATTTTAGGACCAATTAATTTTATTGTTACAATTTTAAATATAAATATAGGAAATTTATATGCTAGGCCAATTTTTGTATGATCAATTTTAACTACTTCATTTTTAATTATAATATCTTTACCTGTACTAGCAGAGGCAATTAGCATATTATTATTTGATCAAAATTTAAATACTTCTTTTTTGATCCTTCAAAAGGTGGAGATCCAATTTTATTTCAACATTTATTTTGATTTTTTCTCCATTCTGAAGTTTATATTTTAATTCTTCCTAGGTTTGATTTAATCTCTCATATTGTTTATAATGAAGCAGGAAAAAAAGAAGTATTTGGACATTTATCAGTAATTTATGCTTTAAAATGAATTGCTATTTTAGGATTTTTTATGTGGTCATCATATATTTACTGTAGGGATAGATGTAGATACTCGTTCTTATTTTTCTGCAATAATTTTAGATATAGCAATTCTAACTGGGGTTAAAGTATTTAAATGATTAGCTACAATAATTGAAATAAACATACAATTAAATGTTACAATTATATGACTATTTGGCTTTATTTCTTTATTTACTGTAGGGGAATTATCAGGAATTGTTTTAACAAGATCTGCTTTAGGTGTATTATTACATGAAACTTATTATGTTATTGCTCATTTTCATTGTTTTATCTATAGGAGCAGTATTTGCTATTGTAGGTAGAATTGTATACTGATATACTACAATTATTAGATTAGCAATAAATCATAAATGATTAAAAGCACAATTTATTGCAATATTTATTGGAGTTAATATTTTTTACTCAACATTTTTTAGGATTAAGAGGAATACCACGTCGAATTTGTGATTATCCTGATGTATATCATTGATGAAATTTAATTTCATCAATAGGAATATTTATATCTTATAGAAGAGCAATATTTTTTATATTTATTATAATAGAATCAATATGAACTCAAAAATTAGTAATTTTTTAGGTAAAACCTAATACATCTTTAAAGTAATTATAGAATATCCATCATCTACTCATATATTTCATGCAATTTCAAAAATTTTGGAACCTCCATTTCTAGATCCTAAATATACTGAATATACAAAAGAATGAAATAAAAATAATAAACCTTTTTTAAGATATACTCCTATTACTCCATTAATAATAATCCATTAATAATGTTTAAAGAATGTATTATAAATTAAAGAAATTAGATGATTAGATGTATATAATTCTATAGAATTTAGTGGGTTAATTTTTATAGTGATAAATATTTTATATTTAATATAAAGGTAAATATTTAATATTTACATGATTTATTCTATCAAGGTAATCCTTGAATCAGGCACTTTATTAATATATTTAAATAATTATATTTATATACTTTTTATACCAATAATAATTAATAGTAATTTTGTAATTTTAAGATCAAATATTTGATTTTCGTTCTTAATATTATATTAAATTTAATTTGTTTTTTTATATTATCTAATGATAAATTTATTAAATCATATTCATTATTGAATTATTTTTTAATACAGACATTTTGTTCTATATTATATTTATTTTCTTCAATAAATATACTTATTTTTAGAATATCCTATATTTATATTTATATTTAAGATTATAGTATTTATATTATATTAATATGAATGTCATTAAAATATATATTTATTCTACCTTTTAATTTAATATTAATTTTTATTATTTGTTCAATTATTAGTGTAGTATTTTAAACACGAATTATTTATTCTAGAATACTAATTTATTACAATGGTAAAAATTACATTTTAAATTTATTAATATAAAATTTAATATTTCATAGGGTACAATTTATTGAAATTGAATAGCTTTAAAATCATTATTATTATATATCATTATTAAAAAATTTAAAGTTATTTAAACTATAAACCTTCAAAATTAAATATATATATTAATAATAATATAAATTTTATTTATTAATTGAAACCAAAACGAGGTATATTATTGTTAAAAATAGAATTGAAATAATTTACTTCCCAATTAGTAATATTAATGATTATAAACATCTAATTCATTAATAAAATAATAATATTATTATATTTCTAATAGTAATATGTTTGATAACAGATAATAAACTGTAAATTTATTTATAGAATTCAAAGTCTTATTACTAATATTTGAGTAAAAATTTTATACATTTTTAAATTTGCAATTTAAAGTTTTAAAATATTTAACTCTTAAATAAATTATTTATTTATTTAAATCAATTTATTGCTCCTTCAATTCATTCTAATAATAATACAATTAATAAGATAACAAAAATAATTCTTAAAAACAATAAGGTTTATACAAATAATTCATATTATTATTAATAAAAGTTAAAATTAAAGAAATTTCTACATCAAAAATTAAAAATAATACTCCAATTAAGTAAAATTATAATGAAAAAGATCAGCGATTTTTTTATATTGGATCATATCCACATTTAAAAATTGATGATTTTTCAATATTTTTATATTTTTTTAGAAATAACAAAATTTAATAATTTTATTATCACTGTAATTAATAATATTAATATAATAATAGTTGATAGTTTCATTTTAATTGAAATAAAGTAAAATTGTTATAGTTGATTTAAAAAATCGATTCTTAATTAACATATCAATTGATTAATTATTTTATTAATATAACTATTAATTTAAATAGATTAATTTATTTAAAATAATATCCCTGAAATAAAACCTTTAATATGATTAAGTTTACATATTTATATATTATTATTATTATTAATTTTTATAGTTTTAATAAATTATTTAAATATATTACTTTTTATGAGATTGTTTTTAATAATTTTTTGAAATAATTATTTTGGATTATTTTCATATATTTTTGTATCTTCTAGTTATCTAAATTTTAGATTAACTTTATCATTAAGATTATGATTGAAGGTTAATTTATTTGGATGAATTAAACATACAAATCGTATATTTACACATTTAGTATCTCAAGGAGCTTCTGAATTTACGATAATAATATTTATAGTATTAATTGAATCTATTAGAAATTTTATACGATTTGGTTCATTAGCTTTACGATTATCAATAAATATAATTGCTGGTCATATTTTAATGAGATTAATTTCTACTTTTATAGATAAAAGATACACTATTATAATTTTTATAGTATTTACTTCAATTTTATTAATTATTTTAGAATTAATGCTTTTATCAATTCAAGCTTATGTTTTTACAATATTATTAATTATATATTACGTATCATATAGTTAGTGAAAGGCCATGACCTTTACTAATAGCAATTGGTATATCTTTTGAGTTTATTAGAATTTATATATTATTTAAGTATAAAGAATGAAGTTATTTATTAGGGAGAATTTTATTAATTATTTTAGTAACAATTCGATGATGACGTGATATAATTCGAGAAAGAGTGTATCAAAAAATTCATTCTTCTTATACTGATGAGGGATTTAAAATTTGAATGTATGCTTTTAGTATTTCGAAAAAAATATTTTTTTTAGATTATTTTAATCTTTATTATATACTATATTGATTAATAAATTTGATTTTGAATTTCCACCTGTAGGGGTTGAATTAATTGAGCCTTATGTTTTACCTATTTTTAATTCCGTTGTTTTATTAACTTCTAGAATTACAGCTCATTATAGTCATAGTATAATTAAACAAAATAATAATAAAAATGCAATAAAATTTATATTTATTACTATATTATTAGGGATTGTATTTTAAATATTACAATATATTGAATATTGACATAGAACATTTACAATTGCTGATTCAATTTATGGTTCAATCTTTTATTTATTAACTGGGATTCATGGTTTACATGTTTTAATAGAAACAAGTTTTTTTATTGTAACATTATTTAGAATAATAGCTTATCATTTAAATTCAGATAATCATTTAAGTCTTGAAATAGGAATTTTATATTGACATTTTGTTGATATTGTATGAATTATATTATTTTATACTTTATATAAATTTCCTTATTCCTTAATAGTAATTTAATATAAATAGTATAATTAATATAATTAATTTCCAATTAATAGATTTATTTAAAAAAATAATTTATATAAATAATAGTACTTATTATTTAATGACTTTAATTTGAAAAATTAGTATTGTATTTTTTAATTAATTTTTTATTTATTTAATCAACATAAAAAAATTTTATTGAAATTAATTCATTACCAATTGGTATAAATCTATGATTCACCCCACAAAGTTTAGAACATTGACCAAAATAGACCCCAGGTCGAGATACATAAAGATTTATTTGATTAATTCGTCCTGGTGCGGCATCAATGTTTAAGTCTAGAGCAGAAACTGCAAATGCAAGAATTACATCTCATGAAGTAGTTAAAACTCGAATATTTCTTTTTATTAGCAAAACTATAAAGTTATCAACATCTAATAATCGAAATATTCATTTTTTATCTAATTCAGTAATTATATAAGAACCATATTCTTTACTTACAATATGATTATATTTATAACGTCAATATCATTGATATCCAATTGCTTTAACAGTAAATAATGGATTTTATGCTTCATTATCCACTATATATAAAAAATATAAAGAAGAAAATGTTAATAAAGTTATAGCAATTACTGGAAATACTAATCATGATGATTCTAAAAAATCTCTATTCATATCCTTTATTTAAAATAACATAAAAAGCAAGACAAACTACCGTAAAATAATAAGAAAACACACTGTTATATTTAAATCATGAAATAATACTATTTGTTGAACTAAAGGAGTAGCTGGATCTTGTAAACTAATTTGCCCTCAAAATGCAATTTCTAATAGTATAATTAATATTACATATATAAAGTTTAAATTTATTGCACTAATCTGCCATATTAGAAAATATTATTTATATATTTCTCAAATATTAGGAAATTTTTGGTATCGAGAATCAAAGTCAGTAGTTGATGTATATCAAAAAAAAAGATTTATTAATTTTATTTCATTCATCTAATTTTTTAGAGTATTTAGTAAATTTTGTATCTGTAAAGCACCAGCTAATACTGGTAAAGATATTATAATTAAAAAAGAAGTAGTTAAAATTAATGATATAAGAATTGGTCTAGCATAGAAATTTCCTACATTTATATTTAAAATAGTTACAATAAAATTAATTGCCCATAAAATTGATGAGATCCCAACTAAATATATCCTAAAAATAATAAAGTCTACTAAAAAAAAAATTATGAAATAATTTTGATGATAAAGCAGGATATGAAATTTGTACAGTTCCTGATCCACCTAAAATTATTGAATAAAGTATACATATAACAGCTGAAGAGAATACTCAAAATCTTAAATTATTTAAACGAGGAAAAGCTATATCAGGTGCTCCACATATTACAGTAATTAAATAATTTTCAAATCCCTCTGCTATTACAGGTATAATGAAAAAAAAAATATTATTAATACATAGGATGTAACTATAGTATTATAGAAATGTTCATTTCCAAAAAATGATATTGGTGATATTAATTCAATTCATATTATTATAGATAAGCTTATTCCAAATATTCCTGTTCATACCCCAAAAATAATATATATAATTCCAATAGATTTATGATTTGTAGAATATAATCATTTACTCCTTTTATATAATTTAAATAAAACATTATATTTTCAATATAAAAATAATTTATTATAATTTATAAAATATTATTATTTAAAAATATTATTATTATTTTAATATCTTCAATATTATGTGTTTATTAAATTATTTAAATTAAATTAATATTATTATTATTATTATTATTATTATTATTATTATTATTATTATTATTATTATTATTTTAATATCTTCAATATTATGTGTTTATTAAATTATTTAAATTAAATTAATATTATTATTATTATTATTATTATAGAAATTAAAGAAATTATAGAAATTATTATAAAAATTATTACTAAATTGTTAGTATTTATTTTTATTCTTGATATTAAGTTTATTGAAAATAAATAAACTAAATTTTTGTTATTATTTGTCTATAATTTTTTTTGATAATAATAATAAAAAATAAAACCAAATTTTAAAGGATAATAAATTATAAGTTTGGTAAAACATTTCTTATTCATATTTTATAAAAAAAAATTCATAAAATTATTAAATTTAAAAATTATATATCATAATAATTTTCCTTTCAAAAATGAAATATGATACATATTACATAAATATTAAATTTTTCAATTTGTTGATAAATAAATTTCTTCAATATTATTAAATAAAATTCATTTTATTATATAACCAAATATTAAAGTTATAATTAATAAGATAATTATAGAGCTGTTTATTAATATAGAATCATTACAATTTTTACAGGGATAAAAATTATTAATATTATTATTTAAAAATCTAGATAATCAAGTAGAATATATAATAGTTAAACCTGTACTAATTATTAATATAAATTTATTAATTAAAGAAAAATTATTAGTGATACATTATAATTAATATAATACATATTGTAATATAATAAATATATTCTGAAATTATATCTTTTGAATAAAAACCAGATATAAAAGCTATTCCGCATAATGAAAAACTTGAAATTATTATAATAGTAAATGTTAGGGGTATATTATTTTTAATATTTCCCATTATTGGAATATCTTGATAATTATTTAAGTTATGAATAATTACTCCTGAACATATAAATATTATAGATTTAAAAATTCCATGAATAATTAAATGAAAAAAGTTAATTCGAATTGATATATACTAAAAATTACTATTATCATTCCTAATTGAGATAAAGTTGAAAATGGAATAATTTTTTAAAAATAATAGTCTAAAATAGAAGAAATACCTGTTAATAATATAGTAATTATTCCTTATTAATATAGTGTATTCTATAATAAAATAATTTTATCTAATGAAAGTTTTGAATCAAATTAATAAATAAATCCCAGCTGTAACTAAAGTAGAAGAATGAACTAATGAGGATATAGGAGTTGGAGCTGATATAGCTGCTGGGAATCATGCTGAAAAAAGAAATTTAGTACTTTTTGTAAAAGCAATAATTATTACTATAATTAAAATTAAATAATTTGAAAAATATTAAAATTTAAAAAATATATACTTGACTAAAATAAATTAGTTTAATGAAAAATTCTATTATAAAAACTAATATTTTAATAAAAATTATTAATTTTGGTTCATTATTAGGTTTATATTTATGAATTCAAATGATTAGAGTTTTATTTAATGCATTACATTATACACCAAATATTAATATAGCTCTTAATAGAGTAATTCACATTATTCAAGATGTAAATCATTATTTTGGATGATTATTACGTTTAATTCATATAAAAGGTGCATCAATATTTTTTATTTGTATATTTTTTTAATTATTATAATAACAGCATTTATAGGTTATGTATTACCATAGGATCAAAAATATTTCTAAGGTACTATAATTATTACAAACTTAGTTTCAGCTATTCCTTATGTAGGAGAATTAATTAAATCCTGACTGTGGGGGGATTTTCAGTTAATAATGCTACTTTAAATCGTTTTTTTCATTTCATTTTTTATTGCCACTATTTTTTTATTTACTATTTTATTTATATTTATTTTTCATTTAGTTTTTTTACATGAAGTTGGATCTTCAAATCCTATAGGATTAAATAAAAATTATTTAAAATTCCTTTTAACCCATATTATTCAATTAAAGATATTATTTATTTTAATTTCATTATATTATTAATTTGTTTATTAAATCCTTATATTTTCTCTGATGCTGAATATTTTAATAAATCTAATTCAATAATTACTCCCATTCATATTCAACCTGAATGATATCTTTTATTTGCTTATGCAATTTTACAATCTATTCCAAATAAATTAGGGGGAGGGGTAATTTCCTTATTAATATCTATTTTAATTTTATTATTTTTACCTTTTATTTCTAATTATAATATTAAAGGATTTAAATTTCAAATTTTTAATATAATTTTTTTCTGAATTTTTTGTTTCAATTTTTATTAATTTAACGTGAGCGGGGCCGAAACTAATTGAAGTACCTTATATTATTATTTGTCAAATTACTTCCATTTTATATTTTTTATACTATTTTTTATCATCAATATTAACTACTATAATATTAAAACTAATTAAAATTAAAAAATGAAAATATTTTAGTTTTGACCTAAAAGAAGATAATAAATTTACCATTTTTATTAATTATTAAGCTATAATAGCATGTAACTTGAAATTAAACTTATAGCAGAAGAATCTTTTATTAATTTAATATAATTTAATAATTAAAATTATTTTAAATAAAAAAATAATTCTTAATATTGGTAAAATTGTAGGTAAAAAATCCTTTCAAATTAAGTTTATTACAGTATCGTATCGATAACAAGGATATGTACCTTGAATTCAAATTATTAAAATTACTGTTAATAAATATATTAAATAAAATTCAATTCTCAAAATATTTCCACCTAAAAAAGCAATCTTAAATAAATATTTTATAAATAAAATTATACCATATTCTGCAATAGAAAATATAGTAAATCTTACTCTTATATATTCCACATTAAATTCAGATACTAATTCAGATTCTCCTTCAGATATATCAAAAGGTGTTCAATTTTATTCAGCTAATATCCTAATAAATAATCCTACTGCTGCAGGAAATAATATAAAAATAAATCATATATAACACTGATAATCTATTACATTTATTAAATTATATCTCTCGACTAATAATAATACTCTAAAAAAAATAAAAATTATTGAATTTTCATATGAAATTGTTTGAGCAACACTACATAAACTTCCTAACATTGTAAATAGAGTTAGAACATTAACCTGATAATATAAAAGGATAAACCCCTCATCTTAATACATAAAAAATAGTTAATATATTAATATTAGAATTTATAAAATTTATAAAAAGGTAAAGATATTCATAAAATTATTATAATTATTATTCTTAAAATAAATGAAATAAATAATTTGTTTTTACAATGATTACTGATTCTTTTATAAAAAATTTTATTCCATCCCTAATAGATTGTAATAAACTAAAAATTCCAACTTTATTTGGCCCATTACATAATTGAATATATCCTAAAATTTTTCGTTTTAATAAAATTATAAAAGCTATCGAAATTAATACTATTAATAAAATATCGATTGACATAATAATTTTATTTAAATAATATATTAAATATATTACTTAAATAACATAATTATTTATAGATATTGTAAATTTATTGCACTAATATGCTAAAGTAATGTATATTATTAATTTATATTCAAAAATTTATATTACAATAGTAATAATAACAAGTCCTTTCGTACAAAATTATAATTTTTTAAATATAGAATCCAAATTGGCTCACTCCTTTTTAAACTCAAATCATGTAAGTTTTTAAAAGTCAAACAAACTTAATTCATTTAATTACTTAATCAAATATTTAACTTCATTCAACATCGAGGTCGCAAACACTTTTATTAATTTCTCTCAAAAAATATTACGCTGTTATCCCAAGGTAATTTATTTTAAATTCATTATGAATGGATAGTTATATAATATAACTCATTTATTATTGAATAGATAAGAATATGTTTTTAAATATTATATAAATTTATTAATAATTAAAAAATTGATTAAATTTTTTAATTAACCCCAATTAAATAATATTAATAATTAATAAATAATTTATTAAAATATTAAATTATTAATATAATAAAATTCTACAGGGTCTTTTCGTCTTTCAAAATTATTTAAAAATTTTTACTTACAATAAAATATAATTTTTAATTAAATTAAGACAGATTGTATTTCGTTCAATCTTTCATTCTAGACTTGAATAAAAAGTCAAATGATTATGCTACCTTTGTACAATTAAAATACTGCAGATATTTATTGAGAAGATTAGACTTAATATTATAATCAATAACACATGTTTTTAATAAACAGGCAAATAAAATTTTTACCGAATTCCTTAATTTAATCTACCAATATATATATAAGTTTAGTACAATATAAATATTTACTAATTTTATCATTATTTCAAAATTGTATTAATTAAAATTTTTAATTTTAATAAACCCTGATACACAATAAGTAAAAAATATTTTTTTTACTTTGTATAAATAATATTAATATATTTCTTTTACAATACTTTTTAATTATCAAATAAATTTATTTTTTTTAAGTAATACTAAATAAATTAGTTTTATTATTATTTTATATAAAAATAAATTAAAAAAATTATGCATATATATATATATATCAATAATTAATTAAGTTAATTAATATTTATTTAAATTATTATTATTATTTAATTTAATAAAATTTATATTATTTAAAATATATAATAAATTTAATTATTTCCAAAAAATTCAAAATTTTTATGCCTAAACACTAATATATAAGAATAGAAATTTTATTTTATCATTCACTTGCATTATAAATATTTTTGTTAAATTATATTTCTTTCTAAATACTCTTTCCAATACATTTACTTTGTTACGACTTATTCTACATTTTATATAGAATTGACGGAGTCATAAAATAAACATTAATGAGTCATAAAAATTTACTAATAAATTCTATTTCAAATTAATAGTAAACTTAATTATCTAATAAAAAAATGTAAAATATCATACTCTTAAATATTGCTACGTATTGATCTAAATTATTTTTTTAATTATAATAAACAAAAATTTTATATAAATTAGTTATTAAAACATTTGTAAATATTTATATCTTAAAAGAATATTCTTAATATGACCATACAAAATTAATTACATCTAACCAATTAATTTCACTAAGTTATAATATGGTCTATAAAAATTATATAATTATTAGATTAAATATATTTATTATTATAAAAATAACCCCTATATATATACTGCAGCACTTTTAGAGCTGCGTATTTTAAACTTTTATAAAATCATGAATTTTTTGATTTGTAAAATAAAGTTAATTTTTGGTTTTATTGTTCTTTCATCATATAATAATGCACATTTCTATGTGATACGTTTTTAAGAAACACAACAATATATATCTTTCTTATATTCTGTATTTTTCATCTTCAAGACAATGGATCTATCTTAGTAGCCGTTTTAAATTTGTTATAACTTGAAAGTATAGGAGTTTTTACGGTTATGTTAGTTTCAGTAACTTGAAATTTGATAATTTTCATTTTATGTTAATAACTTTTAGATCATTTTTGTGTGATTCTGTTGTTTTTCTTTCGAAGTTTCGTGCTAGTTATGGTTTTATTTTATGTAGAATTAGATGAAGTTCATGATATTAATTTTTCTACTATTGTTAACATTCTTTTTCTGTTTCGAGTAGATAAAGATGGATCATTTTTTTGTCAAAATATTTGGAGTATTGCGGTATTTCAACTTTTATTCGAAATGTGTTTTTTGCTTCGTATAACCACGTAAAAAATTTTGTTACTGATTTTCATAAGAGAAAACCGAACAATTTTATCAATCATTTATTATGCATTTTTCACATCCAATTGATTTGAACATGGTACCTCTTTGAAATTTTTTTAACTGGAAAATAATTCGTTTTCAGTTTATAGTAGTTTCTTAAACTTTAATTTGATAATTTTTATTTCATGGCAATAGCACGTACGCATAATTAGATTTATTTCTTGTGATTGTATTATCTGTTTTTTGGAATTTTAACCTGGTTATGGTTATATTTTATATACAATTAGATCAAGTTCATGATAATAATATGTATTACAAGCAATTTTAGGTTTTTTCTTCAATTTTTGAAGTTAAAATTCGATGATTTTTCTGCAAATGTATTTTTAGTACTGCAATATTTAAGCTTTTCAACCATTATGTGCTAATTGTTTTGTATAACCATGTAATTTTTTTTTGTTAATGTTTTTTCATAAGACAAAAATGGAAAGTTTCATGTTTTTTTTTATTAAATTACAATTAATCAATCATTTGTTATGCCTTTTTCACATACAAGAGATTTGTTCATGGTAGCCATTTTGAACTTTTTGTAATTTGAAATATTTATTAAATAAATTATTTCTATTTATAGAAGTTCCTGAAACTTAAAAATTGATTACGATTTTGCACATACTTTCCATATAATAAATGTTCGAATTCTTGATATATGCGCATCGCTCCTTGGCGGAGGAACCGCTGTAAAGCCCTATGCGTCTTTAAACACGCGACCTCTCTCCCCCTCCTAAGAGAAACACGGTTAGTCTATCCGAAATCTACTTTTGGTAGGCGATCTCACTTTCGTTAGCCTGAAGTAGCCTTCCAACAGTCAAACCGCAATATTTCCCTCTCTCTTCGAGATTACTCGTGAGAGACCCACTGGCCCTGAGGTAATTCAATCTAAACAAACCTAGCAGCCAGCTTACGCTGAGTCACTTGCAACCTCCTTGAATATCTTTATCTCGTAATACATATCATGTTTACCTCCTCTGGGGAGTTCACGCCAACTCCTGGAGAAGCCCCTGCGGTGACGTACACGAGGCTAGCATTGCGTCTCGTCGCGAGAGGAACTACGCATGAGTTTCTCATTACACCGAGCTCCAAGAAGCGAGTTTGTTTATGTGGTATTGTACTATCTATGACTGCGTCACCACATCAAGCGTTTGTGACAAGCCAAGATAAAACAAACGTCGCCTTTAAACGATCATTTTAGCCATTCAACAGGACCAAACCATCAGCACCATCTTATTAAAAAAATCAATTGTCTTCTTAAAAAGTACTGTTAATAATAATATTTAGTATTTTCAAGCTAAATTACCAAACTTTCATGAATAAATGAAGCAGTCTATGAATAGGCACTGCATAGCACTCGAATGGTAATATCCGTTCAGCTCGAGTACTCGAGCAATACTGGTAGATAGGTGTATTGAGGAGGAACATAAGACAGAATCTCATGACACATGTTCGAATGATCTTAATTCGTGCGACCCATATGGGTGTGGGATAGGACTCAATTTTTTCACACAGTCATTCTTCGGAAACCCATACCACACGTTTGCACGATACGACACATACGCAAAGAACAACTTACTTGCTTCTCTCTTGCTTCAAGACCGAAACGAATTCAGATCGATATCGACAAGAAAAATATCTTTTTTTTTCAGTCATCCCTTAAGTTTCTCATTCTCACTCATTAATAATATAAGAAGAGCCTCATAATCAGCACACGAGCCTAAAATTACTGCGTTTTTCAAATTTTATTGGAGTCTTTTCGGACGAATCCCCTCAATTTTCAGGATAATCATATAAAAATAAAAGAAAGTTACAACAATACACACACAATACGACACTCCCGTGCCGTATGACGATGTGTGCGTGCGCAGAAAAATTACTTCCCACAAACGCAAACACGTACACACACGCGTGCTCGTGCGTCCTCTGTTCTTGCTGTTTTTTGCTCTTTCAAAGCAACCTCATACCAAAAAAGTACAGTGCCATAAACGAGCACGTCGGCCCCAACACAAATACGAATATACACCCACGTGGCTTTTCTGCTGGATCCGGTGCGCACTTGCATAATTGTTTTGACTTAACATGGCTAAAATTCATTTAAATAGCCAAACGTCAAATAAAATTTAGTAACACTAACACATAGATTCCTTGGCGTAATCACATAGGCTACCACGATGACCACTTTTCATAAAAGAGATATGAAAGAAAGAGAGACAAAAGGACTCTTTCTTTCACCTCAAACCTTCCGATGCTGCATCAACTCTCTTCTTTGTACAGACAACACTCTACTTACTACTTCCTCTCTTTTCTACTACTTCTACCATTCTCTTTAAAGCTATATTACAACATGACACAACAACGCCTACACGCGATATTCTGCTGCTAGCACTACTGCATACTCTTCCGCTGCATCGATGCCGTGATACACATTATATATCGATATCAAAGTAAATAATGTAACAGAAAATACGAATAACCAATAATGATCAAATTTCAAAAATACTTAATAGACTAAAATAAAAAAATTTATCAAATTTCGTATAACAAATAATACGATGAAGCGAAAAATATTAAATATTAAGTAAGAAATATCAAACGAAATGTGTTCAGAAAAGAAATTTGCAAATTAATATAATGCGAAATTAATCGAAACTCACGTAACAAAGAACACCATAATATCAAGACAAAAATAATAAATTTCATATAACAAAAAATTAAATTAACGTAAGAAATTTCAATGATCAAAAATCACCATAACACAAATAGAATATTTAACTAAACAGACATGGCCATAAAAGTGAAACAATCGAATACCACCTAACAGAAAAAACCACAAGAAAGATATGATCAAGTAAAACTAAACAGAATGCAGGAAAACCCAAATAATATCACCAAATTTAAAAATCTTGTTACACAACATTAGAAAATTTAAATAATTTCACAAATTAAAGACAAAACGACGTCAAGAAAAAGATTATAAATTAAGTAAGAAAAATAAAACGAAATATGTTCAAAAATGAAATGGGAAAAAAACACAAAATTGCATGAATCTCACAACACTGAAAATGCCATAAATGTGAATTAATGAAATTTCATGCAACTAAAAAAACTACTATACAAAACTTATCTAATTTTACCATAACTGACAATACATTGTCACAAAAAGATTCATAAAAACATTAGCCAAAAACCAAATAAATCAACAGACCAATAAGTCAATAACTTATTAACCCAATAACCCAATCAAACGCTATATCAATAAACATTAAATAAATAATGCAAGTCATCTAATAAACCAACAACTAAATAACTCCATAACACATTAAACCATTTATGCAATAACCCAATAACCTTTTAAACAAATAAAGTAATACCCAATGAAACAAATAACAAATGAACCAATAGCTCAAAAATCGTATGGCCTAATTACCCAATAACAAAAAAACCCAATAAACCAATAGCTTAATAACCCAATTATCATTATTACTTTATAACTCAATAATCCAACAAGTTAGTAATTTAGTTGTATCCAATAATCGTATAACACAATAGCCTACTAAGTCATGAATCCAAAAATCCAATAACCGAATAAAGTAATTAAACAATAACATAATAAGCCAATAATTACCCTATCATACAATAATACAATAAATATAGTAGAATACCTCATTAATAAAATAATGCAATAAACCAATAGCCTAATAAGCCAAGAACCCAATAAGCGAAATATTCAAATAACCCAATAACCTAAAAACCCAGTAAACAAATAACTTATTTAGCCAGTAATCGAAAAACTGAATTACCCCATATCACAATGATCCAATATTCCAACAACAGTAACCCAATAATCCAAGAAACCAATCAAACAATTCATAATCTATTAATCCAAAAATGCAACAACCGAATAATACCATTACTAATTAATCCAATAACCTATTTATACAATAAAATGACCCAAACCCACTATAATCCTGTAAAACTAAAACGCAATAACGAAATAACACGATCACCCAATAACCCTAAAAATCAAAAACCCAAAAAACCAATAAGCCAATTATTCATTAATTACTCAGTAATTAAATTAGACAGTATCCTAATAACAAAATCATCCATCAACCCAATAAACCTATAAATTAAATACCCAACAATACTATAACCCATTGACCGATTAACCCAATAAAATAGTAAATCAGTAATTAAATAACTCTACAACGCAATAAACAAATAAACCAAAAAAACGAATAACCCAACAATAAAGTTAACCTGATAATCCAGTAATTCAATAATCCAGTAACTATGTTCCCATCACTAATTAACCAAATAATCTAATAATCTAATAAATCAATAATACAATAATTTTATAATCCAATAATTTAATAATCCAGTACACAAATAACTCAATAATCGAATAAAATAATAGTCCAATAAAACAAAACAGACTAATTCAAGAACCTAAAATCACGATAAAAACAATAAGCCAATAGCTAATAAATATTTAACACAATAATCCAAGAACCCTGTAATGCAATAAATGAATATCCCGATAAACAAAAATTCAATAATCCATTAATACAATAAATCAATAACCAAACAATCGAATGGCCAACTAACACAATACATAAATCCCAATATATCAAAAAACACTAACACAATAAACCAAGAAATCAATGACTCAATAAAATAATAAAGTAATAGAACTATAACCCAATAACCAACTAATCGAATAACTCAAGAACCCGATAAACCAATAAATCACTGAATCCATAACAAAATAATATGACATTCCAGTAATCTAATAAACCAATCTCACGAAAACCCATTACCTCAATATTTCAATAATCCAATAAGGAAATAAAGCAAAAACTCTATAAAACAATAAGCCATTTAAACAATCATCTGTCATCCAATAAAAGAATAACCCCATAACATTATTATGCAATGTCTGTAAAACTGAAAAATATATTATGCGATTATCTTTTAATAATAACCTGACCCAAGTGTTTTTGCACTACTGTAACAAAATTAGCTTGAAAAATATTTGTACAATAATCTTGAATTAAAACATGAATATTTATTTTTATTTATTTTTTAAGTGACTACATGGAATTATGATATATTCAAAGACTTAAAAGCACGGATATCGCAATATTTGAGTAAAAACAAGTAATACAATACATAGCACAAGTAACATTTTTATTAGTGTGAACAATACAACAATTAGCAAATAATGATTGTAAAATTGATAGTCGTCAGTTATTTAATTTATGATTTTTGCTTTTATAATTTGTAATCTAGCGCTAGTAATTTCAACGATGCAATACAATTAAAAACGAATTAATAAAGATTTTACATATAGGCGGATTCGATCTCTATATAGGCATCAAATAGCATAGAGTGATTTAAAAATTATTGAAGAATAGTAATTATTAATTTACAAAGTAAAAAAATGATTAGATATCAATTGGCATGTTTAGTGCGGCGAAATAAATTATTTAATAAATGAATTTGCGGGTACTAAAAACATCACTAAACACACAATTTTATTACAAATCGCATAGCTGTAATGCACTAGGACTTGTAGGATCCATTATTGTTATTAAAAAATTAATAATATAAGGACTATATAAATCAATATAATAAATTTAATATAAAATAAAAGCACGCATTATTACGAATCTTTTAAAATTATATATGCCATTACTTTAGTAAAATGTTCTCGATATTGAAGGAATTTTCATCAACGAACATTATAGGTAAGTAATTAGGAACTACAAATTAAGAATAAAATAGATTTATTATGCCAAGCAGTAGCTTCATAACCCTCATTGTTTCATTCTATTTTATTCTTATCTTTTTCTCTCATACGTAATACCTCTTTATAATATGATATCGATAAGCTCGTATGAAGAAAGTTACGAAAGTTTATACTCTTAATAGTCGTCGGTTCATCAAATATTGTACATAGAAAAATTTACTCAAAATAATAATTTTAGAACTTATAAGTATACAGTTATGTCATTTTTTATAACGAGATTTAAAGTAGTAATAGCATATTTATTATTTTTAATATTTGTATTTACATATTATGCATTTTGATAATACTTATATGAAATATTTTTTCATGTTATAATGTAAAACACTAGAAAGTTATGAAATTAAAATAATAGAAAAGGCTGAATAAATAAAATATAGGAAACAAATTAAACCGAAATTAAAGTTCATTCTATTATATCACAATTTATGTTTTTGTAAAAAACAATTGAAAATACTATTTTATACAAAATTATAAATAATTGAAGAAATTTAGTCGAGAATTAGAACTGATAAGAATCACAGAACAACCATTTCCGTCATCAGATACCATCGCCGGTCTTCATACATAGTGTAATCTTCATGTGCTGCGTTGTATCCTCGTAACATTTATCACTAATATATCAAAAACGAATTAATTTGTCTAAAAAATCTTATAAAATCCATTCTTGTCAGGACGAACATGTAAAGTAACCACCACTCGCAGCTCTTTCAGAGTTCAAACCATACTTTAATTTCAAGTACATGACTTCAATTTATTAATGTTTTTATAGTAATTATTAGTTTTTATTTTATTAATAAATAAAATATTTAATTTCATAAATATAAACAATTTTCAATTTACATGTTTTATTTCTATATCAACTCCATATTTTTGCTAACTATTACTACGTAGTCCAACATAAATGTAATTTATACAGTATATATAGAAAAGGAGGAATAGGAATATATCCGTTTGTTGATCTCATTTAATACGAGCTTTCGCCATCACTTATTTACTCACTCAAATATATAAACTATTAATTTTTAAATAAAAATAATTTATTTATGTTATTTCTAAAAATTATTCATTATAATATAAAAGTATAATATAATATATAATATTATAAAATAAATATAATAATTGTCTATTATATTTCATACTAGGAATAATATAAATTTGAACGTTTCCGTTAATAGTGTCGAAAATTGATTGAAAATTCCTGTATTTTGTATTAATAATTTTGAATTATTAGATTCACTTTTTTCTTTTATTTTTATTTCATATTCAAAATAATCTTACTATAATATTTTTACAAAACGTCGATACTGTTTATACATGAAAATAAAAAATAACTATAACTTCTAATTCTGAAATGGGATCCTTAAATCTGAAGTACACGATACAGTTAAAGTTATTATCCTAAGTAAATGAGAATAAAGCATCTATGGCTGTTCACTATTAAAACTATTAGTTAGCTACGTATAAATATTTGATCAACATTAAATTATTCATTGAGTCAAAATAGAAGTTGTTGACCTAACGTAGATGAAATAGGCGGATTCAGAGAATAAGAATTCACCGTTAAAGCTATCATCAAGTACAGAGTGAAATTTGTATTAATATTTCAAAATATTATAAATAATAATAAGCAATTTCTATACATTAAGAGCTATTTATATCTTTGGTGAAAAAATTAATACAAGCACGTTGTGTACACTATTGTATACAGTGTAAGATCATGTAATTTAGTGTATAACGGCTTCAAAGATAAATTTTCAACAATACGTTGAATCATGGCAACATTATATACAACTTTAAACCTTAAGAATTGATTATATTTCATATATTATTTTACATTTTATAATATTTTTTTATTTTATTAGTTAATACATTAAAAAATTAACTATTAATTATACGATTGATTTAACATGTATACATTAGAAAGTAATTATTTATTGTATTATATAATAATACTATAATTAAGTCACCTTTAAGTGAATTATTCAAACACTTAAGACTTATCTATCTATCTATCTATATATATATATATTAATTTTAATCAATTATCATAATTATATTAATTATTTTGCTGCCGAATTACCTAAAAATGTAGTGCAAGGAGAACTATAAACTAAATAATCTTTATTCGAACACCAAGCTGGAAATTCATTTTGTTGTAATGCCTTTGTAGAATTGTAATCTTCTTCACGTTTCCACGGTAATACTGCTTCTGTAACAGTAGGCGTTGATACCCTGCACACTTCAGCTGAAAACAAATTAATATGTATTAAGGCAAATTATAAATTATTAATATAAGATGAAATAAGTTGTAAGAACTTTTTTATTCTTATAATTATTATTTTACAGTTAAAATTATTTCCAAGATTTTGCTAAAGCAGTGAGAATCAGTAAATTGATAGTTTTTTAAATTTAATTGTAAAATCTATAATTGTAATAAATTTCGTATATCTTGTATTTTTAACTTTAACTTATTTTTGGATAATATTTAATTCATTTTCAATATAAGAAATTTTCTTTTTAATTTATGAAAATTTAAGGAATATTTTTGAAATTATTTAATTTAAAAAATTTTATATTGTATTTTAAAAATGATTTTTAATGTTTTCATTAATAATTTGGAAAAATACTTTATTTATTTAGAGTTTTTTAAATATTTTTATTATTATTGCAAATGTGTTCTAATTTTTTTTTATTCAATTCGCAATTATTAAGTTAATATGTAAAGATATCTAATATGCTATATCGAATTTTTTATTTTATATATAAATTTATAGATAAATATGTTATTTATTATGTTATTATTAATTATTTTGTTTAATTATAGATACATATATTAATTCTTTACATTTGTACTTCTTTACATTTATTAGTTAGAAACTTCAATCTGTTAATTGTGAAATTCAAATCATTCTTTAGAAACTATAATAAGTCGAAAATATTTTTTAATTTTATTGACACAAAAACACTTACCAAAATAAAAAATAGTTTTTTATTTTAAGAATAAATTAATATTATAATTATCTCCATAAATAATTTATAAATAGATTGATAAATATTTCTTTTTCTTATCATTTAATTTAATTTCAAGAATGAGATTTTTATCCATAAAAATATTTACAACTTTCTTTTCGATAAATGTTTTATGTCTATTATATATTATAAAATAGACTGTTATTTATAATTATTTTTTATTTATTATAAGCATCTTTTATACATATGATATTTACAATAAATGGAATTAATCATATCAAAATCAGGTGCCAGTACTAAACGTAAAGATGTTTTTTGTTTAGACTGACATTAGAGATCTAATTTTACTTGTTCACTTTAATATTGTTTACAGATTTATGCATAATAAATACTAAGTTATTATTAGTGATCTTAAAAATCATATAATCTAAATATATTTATAGCTTAAATATGTAATTCCATAAATTTTTGTATATTCATTTTATGTACTTTATAATGTTTTGAATAAAATTTTATAATAATATTTTATAATATAATGTTTACATATGTATATAATTTCTTCATTCATATAATTTATCATAAATCTAATTTTAAAATGTTAAAAAATTCATCATATATTACATTTAGGACATTAAAAAAAATTAATTATACTTATTTTATTTAAAATTAAAAAATATTTATGTTTTTAATTATTCAATTTACAAATAACACTTTTTAAATTCTGAAAGTATGTAATAATGATTAAATTTATACATACTGTTATGTACAGCTTTTTACAAATTTATCTATTAAACAAATTCAAAGAAAAATAAAACATTAATAATATAATTCTTTTGAAAAAATTCAATGGATTTTTTAATATATATGAACATATGTGTTTGTTTTTAAAACATTCCATAATAATTGTAAAAAGAGCCAGAGTTATTGGAACTCTTTATATATAGTATAGCGTCGAATTAAGGTGCCATTTATAACATTAATAATAAAGATTAAAATATACGCCAGTAATATAACTTTATAATTTTCCCGTTTAGATTTTAAAATAAAAAGAGAAAAATTAATTTGATTTTGCATAAGTCATATTGCACGTAATATCGATGTATTGATAAAAAATCGATGAGTCCTTAATTTAAATAAAAGGGCAGAAGATGATAAAGGTAGACAAAAAATCAAGTAGCAGTTATAAATATTTATAAAAATATTTACTTAATGGTCGCGCAGTAAATGTTATCCCTGAATCCCAATCGTCTTTACTGGGAAAATGAAATTGATCTTCAACTTCTGAATCAGATTCAATATTCGACGAATCTGTAATTAAAAATAATGTATTAACCATTATTTAATATTATACATACTTATATATAGTATATTAAATGTCAACGAGTATAAAATACTATTCTATATTCGTTACATAATCTCTATCAATAACGATCACTTGCAATTTATTGATTTATGTATATTTTAAAAATTTTTAATATTTTCTAAATAAATATCATAGTTTCTAGTATCACAAAAGAAAAAAAAAGGATAAAAAAAGAGAAATCATAATTGATACTAATTGTTTGTATAAATCATATTTTTAAAATAAGTTTTAAATTAAAAATATAAAAATTGGAAAATAATTAAATGAATATTATTATTAATCAAGAAAAGTATATGTTAGTTAAGAAAAGTCTAAAAATGGCTAACATAAAATTTAAAAATATATAATAAACAAAATAATATGAGAAATAAGAATAATTTAGTATGATGAACTGAAGAACCAAATATATCAACAATAATGTCTATTTTAGCTAAATATTATAGATCCGAGAAAGTTAAAAAAGTAGAGAAAGAAAGGAAGAGAAAGACGGAAAGAAAATCACTCTGGAAATAATCAAGTACTGATCTCTTTTTAGAAATATAAGATAAGTTAAATACATGCACTTTATTGTAGATATCTAATGATTAAATTCAAGTTATAAAAATAAAAATTAAGAAGGTTTTCATTATTAGAGTTTTATTATAAGTATAAAATACACGGAGTGATAGTAAAAAAAAGTAAGAAAATATTTGTCTTAAATGACTGTATTTATAAAATGCATATTAATGTAAGTTGCTTGCATTTTAATAATATATACAACTAATTTTGAGATAGAATTAATATTTTATTTCGAGGTAATGAATATAGTTTTTAACTTTAGAAAAGTAACTATATATAGTATTAAACGTAATACACTCGTTTTTAATAGTTGTCTGAAACATTAGTAGCCACGTTTTTATAACCAATAATATAAACTTAGTAACTTTATATATATATATATTGTCTTTGTTATTCAGCCGAAAAAAATTAAATTCTGTTTATAAAACCTCCGAAATTGCGAAACAGATATTTAAAGAAAATATTACAATAATAGGTAAATATAAAACTATTATTATAAATTTAAATGTATAATAACTGAGAATCTTCATTTTAAGATTTCACTTTAGTAAAAACTAAAAATTTACCAAAAACCTGATGATTTATAGATTAATTTTTAATATGTATTGAATAGTAAGATAGTAACGGTCTAAAAAATTTATCAATATTTTCAAAAGAGCAACCTACATAAAAGTATTATTTTTAAATGTAAATACTCTTAATTAACTTACTTATTCTATTATAAATCGATTCTTATTATTACTTTCAATTTTTAATTGGATTTATTTCATATATTTATTTTATGCTAACTCATATAGATTATTTTAACAAATATAATTTTCTGTATTAATTTAAACTTTAATAGCGCAGCTTATTTGTAAATTATACAATACTATTTTAATTTAGTTTTATCAAATTTTTAAGTAAATTACACATATATTTAATTTAATAAATTTCTGATGCAATTTTTTTTCTAAATTTGGATACAAAATTAATTTAAATTTAATCAAAACTTTATTAAATAAGAAATTTTTCATGTACATTATCAATAAGTTATATAAGAGCTGTAAATTAATAAAGTTAATTTTTCTTGAAATTTGATATTCATGAGGTATTTATCGTATCCTCTAGAATTATTAATTCTTTTTGAGCAGAATATTTGACTTCTTTGTAATATCTTATATATGTTGATAGAGAACAGTTTTTATCACTATATCACGATTATTCCATACCTGATCTGAACCTCGAATACGATAAATATCTATCTAAATATTTTGAATTGTATAAAAATCAATTGACTCTTTCATGTTAATTATCTTCAAAGATATAACGAAAAACAAGGTGAGACAAACTAATTAATAATTACATTGAAAATAGATTTAAAATAGATATTTTACTTGACAAAAATTATTACTGTTACATGATGTAAATGTTTACATCTCCCGCCTTCAAAATTCTATTACATATAATGCATTCACGAACATGTTTTAGTATATTTCTTTATCCCGTAGAAAGCATATTTTAATATCCAACAACATATACGTGGTTCAATCGTATTTTTAAATAATCGCAGTCATCTGGATCTTGACTTTCTAATTCTATTATGGTTTAATCTAAAGAAATTCATAATTTAAAAAATACTAAAATATGATTCTAAATTGTAAATATCATTATATAGCATGCATTATTCTAATATACACATACATATTTGTTATTGTCGTAGAATATTTAAATATAAAGAAGTAAATATTAATCTATAATAATAAACAATATTCTACGATTTAGTTTACCATAGTTTATATCTTTTCGTCTAACCTAGTATTACTAAATCACTGTTTTATATAATTTTCATCATTTCATTGTGCAACTCAGAAATTTTAGTTCTTATTTCGTCTTACTTCTCTTATAACCTTAAGATTTCAGAAATATACATCTATGCTGATAGTATAACTTCTAGAATATTTATTATTAGTAATTATCATTTATATAATCAATTTATTTTTAAAAATAAAGAATTAATTACGAAAAATCAAAAAATAAATTCTAAGAAATCAGATAAATTGATTATGAAAATAATAAAATGAATTACAATTTATATTCCATGCAGTTCCTATAACATAAATATTAAATGTTATAGGACAGTGTAGTACAAAAATTCAAACAAAAAATGTGTGAATTATCTATACTTCTGTCTTTTACTATCTCTCTTTTTTTTATCTATACTTTATGTATAATGAAACAAAATTTTTGTTTGACAAAAAATAAAAATTATTTTATAAAGAAAGAAAACATCTTATAACCGGTGCAAGTTCAATTATATTTTAACAGAGTTCACTCAGGAAGTTAATGATTTTGTACATTCGAATTAGATCTTCATATCTAAAGAATTATATTAGTAGTTTTTTAATTATATTATTGTCTTTTTTCTCTTATAAGAAACAACTTTAAATAAATATTATTTTATTGTTTCACCTTGCACATGCATAAACTTTAAATAATTATACAATAAATTATTAATAATAATAAATGAGAAATATACCATGACAAAATCTTACAAACCTTTTTTTAGTTCTTTATCTTTATCCGATATATAAGCTAATGAATCCGGAAAACTGACATGATTTTTTTTATTCTCCTAAATAAAATTATATAAATAATTAATAATTTATTAAGCAAATATCAAAGGTATACTAATTAGAAAATATTAATAATGCATAAAATTATTTTCTCTTGAATGAAACATTTAAATTTTCTATACCTAGAAATATTCCAATATGTATCATAAATAATAAATTTTCATGAATTAATCTTGAAAAAGTAACTGACCTTAAATATTTTTTTACCGCGTTTTGAACGATGTTTAGGTTCTCCCATAATACGTCGAATATTCATGTGCATTTTATAATTAACTTGTGTACTTAGATCTCGGTCATCAACTGCATGTCGACTATAGCTTAATCGTCTATGCTGTTTAGAAAATTTATATAAATAGAAGAAATAACATTTGAAGAAATCTTACTTATAAATATATTAAAAAATATGATTCTTACACGTTTGTATGGCTTGCAAAGCTCTTCTGCAAGAAGATGATGTATTTTAGCATCAGTAAGGTCTTTTTTAGATGGATTATATTCCAGTTCTTGAAAATCAATATTCCATCCTGATTCTAGTTGGCTACAGCTTGAACTGTAGAATGTTTTAGTTTTTAACAGTTAAGAGTATAGGAGATATAGTAAATATAATACTGAGAATTAACAGAAATAAAAAGAAATACTTTTGTTTCGATAATAACTATAATAATGATATATAAGCAGGATTAGTATTTATAATTTTTAAATATCGTGTATAACATGGTAATAACGAAAGAAACAACTCGGATATCAAGCGTTAATATTTATTATCATAAATTATTGATAAACTGTCTCAACATTTTTTTAAAAACTTTTTTTAAAAACTTTTTTTAAAAGCTTCTTTATGTTGTTTAATTTTCAAATTTAAATTTAACATGGTTAATTATGTTTAGCTATTAATTTCTTAATTTTGATTATATGGGCCAAATTATTTATAATTTTTCTTTTTTATCTAAAATTGTTAAATACTTTATGAATGTAATCAAATACAAATAATTAGTTTTTCGAATGGACTTATTGATCATTTGTTGAATGATAACTTATTGTTTTATAAATTTTTAAAGATTTTCAAAGATTTCTTTTTCATTTTTTCTATTGTTTTGAATAGATCTCGAATTCTGTCTCTTTTTCTTTTAAAATTGACTGTATATGTGTATTTTACTTCAATAGGTATACGTTATTTTTCATTTATATAGGGTTCAAAATAAAGTTATTTAAAAGTATATTAACTATTATTATCAGCTAATACATAATTCTAATTTAAAATCTACATTAACCGGAAACTATTTTCACATTTTATTTACAAGAATAAAAATCTGTTTTAGAACATTTTTCCACTATATTTACCCCTAAATTTTGATATCAGAAAAATAATAAAACATAAAATTTTTTAATTTTACGGATAAAACATAATTCTTTTCTTAAAATGAAATTTAATGTATGCAATTATAAAAATTTAACACTGATTTTTTTATATCACAGAAACTCGGGAAGTTCATAATAGAAATACATATTTTACTAAATGCATATTTTCACACATCAATATTAGAGTTATAAAACTCTGAAAAATTAAATAACTGTTTTATTTATCAAAATTCATAATATCTTTGTAGTTTGATTCAGACTGTCATTTTATCCATATCATATATTAGTAATGGTAAATTAATATAAATAATAGTCAGTTAAAAATATTCTAAATAATACATTTTATATTATTTGAAAATATAAATCAAATAAAATTATTTGTAATATAATTTTATAATATACCTTTTATAATGTATATTAACTATGAAATCATTTGCCGTAAAAATGTAGGTTATAGTTAGCTAAGTATTTATATTATTGTAATGTACACATAAAATGATGCAACTGATTTTCTACTTTGCATTTTTATAAATTCCTTCTACTCACATATCACTTAGTTTTCTTCTATGTTGCGCATAATTTTACTTTTATAAATTTCTTTTGCTCATATTTCACTTAGTATTCTTTTCAATACATTTGACCTCATTTTCCTTTTGCTTATATTGCATAGCAACTTAAACTTAACTTAGTGCTACCTTTTAAATACTGGGTTACAGCAAGAAAAAAAGAGTTTAAAAAACAGAGACAGAGCAAAGAAAATCACACTAAGATTTTGTCGCAAGTGTTACCATTTTAATATTAAGTCATTGTATCTTTAAATTAACATATGTATTAATAAATAAATTTCTATTATTAAATCATACATAAACGAGTAATTGTCCAACATCAACCCATTACATTATTATTACTCTTTAAATAATAATATACAAATCATAAAGAGGTATTAAGTCTTACTATTTAAATTTTTAAATTAATTCTTTGTTTCTAATACTGCACAAATAAAGGTTATCAGTCATTTATGGCAGTTTATTAGGTTTTTTCTATAAGTCTTCTATATATTATGTTGATTAACGCCACTAAAAATACTCACCACCTGAGCTAGAAAAAGCAATTGAGTTAGAAATTAAACTATTTGAAATCTTATAATTTCATAATTTTTTTATAATTTCAGAATGGTTGGAGGCATCTTAAATTCATATAAGCCTTAAATTGACCATTTATCGTGATTATTTTCTCAAAAGACTTGTACTATATCAACTCATTTTACAAGTTTGTAATTCATCCTACTTAAAGATTACGTGGAATTTATTGAAAGAAAAATGTTACAGTGAGATATGCTTAAAAATAGTTTTTTTGTAATATAACAAAAATTCAATTTTTTTTTCATTTTTCAAGTTAATCATTGAACACCTCACGAAAAGTGATATAAACGTATTTGATTGTATTTTATTATTAATACTTAAATTTACATACTCTAGGATAGTGGATCTGCGGGATTGATTTTTTATTAATGTACAATTAATAAACAATATTTTTTAATACTATTATAATAATATAATTTAAATATACATAATCTATGAATCTTTGTGATAAAAATGTACCATCTTTTAAAGTGTAAATATACAAAAGCCTAATATGGTGACAATAAAAAACAATCAGATAAATCACTAAATATGTTTACAAAGGTAGGTAATCTTTAAAAAAAATAAATAAAATATAATGATTGATATATCTCAAGATCTTTTTTGTAAGTTATTTTATAATAATTAAATTTATTCGCAACTTCATTAATGTATAGGTAGAAGAACATGCATTGTAATTTCTGTTCATAATTGATTATTATGTGATAAGTAGAATGTTAGTACAGAATATTATATTATTTTTAATTTTAAATAATAAAAATCAATAATATACTTTCTTGGAAATTATAAAATTTAATTCAGAAATTCTTTTTTAATCGGTGTATTTGAATTAAATAATTACCTTGCATTAAATTGACCAGTATGACTAGAACTTCTAAAAATATTTGACATACTATCAATTCCATTAATATGACCTATGGTGGAAGCATTTCTTCGAATGTATTCCATGGCATCTTTCATTGTAAGTTTTGAATAAGTTTCCAAAATTTTTGGCTCAGCTCCATAATAATTTCTCACTAGATATGGACGAATATATCTATTATCAAATCGTTTAAATCTATAAAGTTTCAATATACTTGATTTTAGTTATCGAAATAATATATATACGTTTTGAAAAAATTTTATTTCATAAACTTACTTATCACGTACATGATAATTTCCATGTTTACCGAGAACATCTTCGATACCCGCCATAATATGATCTATTATCTACAAAAATATTGACAATTTTAATTATTGTATAAATATTAATAAATAGTTTATATATAATATCAAATGTCAGTAATTAATAAATTAATTTAAGTTTCATTATTTGAAATTAAAATTTTTAAATTTGAAATTAATTATTATATTATTATTGATATATTTATTACGAAATAAATATGTATAATACAAAATTAATTATATAAATAAATTATAATATACAATGTTATTTATTGTTTACATTGTTGTGGGAAAAAATCGTAGAAAAAATCAACAGCATTCAATTCTACATATAGTTTTAAAATCTAAAGTGTATATAGGTAAATTTAACTGACTATTTCTTTCTTAAGAATACCTTAGTTAGGTGCCTCACTTAGAAAATCGTCTTTGTTCCATTACTTTATATATTTTATTGTAATATGGATCGTAGTTTGTCCAATTTTTTCGTAATATCAATTTTATACGAATTAAGATTGTAATATATACGTATTAGATTTAGATGCATAGTATTATATGCAAGATTCAGTACTAGTTATAGAATAGGTACACTAAATTGTACATTTTTTAACATAAGGAAAAATCTATAGTATTGGAGAAAAATACAATAGAAAAAATTGCTCAGAGGAAGTAGATATGGCAATTTGTGTAAAAATAATAATATATAAAATAAATTCATGAAGACAAATTAATTGCTTCAAAATATTAATCTACAACGAATATAATTTTTTTAAATAATTTCATGTTCATAAATTTATAACCAATACATTTTCTGAATCTGATCCACATTCATATACTTAATTATTAAAATATCTGCCTCTCATTTTTACTTTATTTGTTACTTTCTTGTGTTTTATTTCGTCTTATTTTTTAATTAGAATATAAAATTTAAAAAATGTCTTCCCTTGTAAATAGAATAAAGCCTACATACATATCTAGTATGCAAAATTATAGAAATAAACTATAATCTATCGCTAGTGTACTCAACGTTGTTTGAGAAAATTCTTTTATCGCTCGATTTTAATGAACTGCTAGAAGAGCAACTATCCATTGGAGGTATATTTCATTCCTACTAAACATCTAAAAAGTTAATGAGGCATTGTTCTTTATTTTGATATATATATACAGATATAAAGGTAGAAGAAAATTTTTGTGAAAAGAGTAATAAGAGTCACAGGTTTATATCAAAGGTTGCCCCAATATTTCAAACTATTTCGGTATGGATAATGTAAGCTAAAACTAAAAAACTTATAGTACTTACTTCAACGTTGTTGGAGTCTTCAAATTAATTGTGTAATACAATCATTTTTAATTGTTCAAATTTATTGGATAATTTTTTTCAAGTTTATCATTCGGGAAAGTTATATCAAGTCAATGAAATCACACACGATATATGATAAGACAACTTAATGGAATAAGCAGTCCACCATAAACTCTAAATTTGATGAGATGAGTGAAATTAATTAGGTGTATGATCTCAATTCCGTATTTTGTACAGTGAAATCTAGACCATTTTAAAAGAGGTTTGAGGCATATCGTGGTTTGCTGTCTATTTATCTAACTCTATACAAACCAATTCTAGTAAGCCTACAATTCTTCATTTTTTAATAAGATTGATCAATTACAAGATGCAGAACTACGAATGAGTGATGTAATATCTTACTATTTCTCTTTGACCTGCAATTTGTAGTTATGCTATATCATCTACTATACCAATTCCAGATATTTCCACATATTTCTTCGATAATCTGAATAATTGTACAATAAATTTACAAATAAAAGAAGCTTCAATTCTTTGATCTATAAGGATCATATCAAATTTTAACACGTGTATACAAGCTTCCAAGACTTAATAATAACTCATGTGGCATTTCTAATAAGATTATGCATTTGATATGCAAGCAATTTTCGACTTATACCTTGAGTTAACAAAGCTAATACTTTTACTTGTCGTCTTATTATTATATTTTATTGGATTGAGCTTTAATAATGCAAGTCGTTTTTTTACGGTTTGTTATAAAGAAATGATTTAGAGCGAAGGTCACATAATCGACAGCAATTAGTAAATGAATTTTATCATTCATTTTGATTCCCTAGATAGTTCCAATGTAATTGTAAGTAGTGTTTAAAATTAATGAGATTGAATTTATTTATAAATTTTTAACATCCAGTTAAAGAATATATTTCTGAGCAAAAGAAGTAAGATTACTATCGAGCATTATGGATGACACGATATAACATTTATATTAGCCACATGATAAAGCTTACTCTTTTTTGTTTTTATCTTTATTGGACGTAATCAAAATTAAAATACGCATCTTTAAGAAAATCATAAATTTGCCATACGTAGGTAATTTGAAAATAAATCGATTATTGGTAGTATCTGTATTTCAATTTTTTATATTTTGCCAAGTTTTAAGAATTAACTCGGTCAACAAAAGTTTGCGCGGTTTTCAGTTCAATCACAAGTTTAAATAATATATAAGCAAGAAGTCTAGATGTTGAATTAAAATATTTATATTTTAAAACTGTTTAAAAATATTTATATTCTAAAATATTTATATTCTAATCATTTCTATATAATTTACGTTCCAATTTAGTTCAAAATTGTCGCATTAATGATTTAAACTCTATTTATTCATTTAAATATTTCATTATAATTTCTCAAATATCAAAGAAAATTTATGAATTGCGCTATCGAACAGTTGCTAAACATTTCTTAATCTTTTTACAGTCAGGTAAAGATGATAAAATCCAATTTTGATAGCTTGTCTACTCAATGTAAGGATCTATATTTTAATATCGTTAGCTTTTAGTCAAATAATTTCACGTAATCTTTTTTATCTTCGATCATATAGTATTCGTACTTTCCAAATACGGCTCTAGTATGCTTTAATAAGGAAATTGCAAAAACTATTTTTCAATTTTTAATTACATGATTTCCAAACAAATATGAGGTTTCAATGCTATCTGTTTTATTATAGTTATTTCTTAAAATAATTTTTAATAAAAAGTATAACGTGATTTAAATTCTATGCATGTTCTGGTTATGTATAATTAATTATTGTAAACAAAAATGCAATAAAAAGAAAGAAAGAGAGAAAGTACACGCGACTAACCTCTGCTCTATAATAAGACGTTAGAAATTAGTATCAATAGCTACGCGCATAACGCAAGTACGGAAGCTCGGTAATATTCTATATACAATGTATAAACATAAGAGCTCTTGGCAGTCTTAAGTAACGCACTAAGCTAACAACGGTACTCTCAAATATTTACTGCTATTTATCTATATAATAATTATTTATTTAATTATATTAAGATAATAGTTCTTACAAATTTCTCATCTGATACACCAAATTGGTAGAGATTTTAATTATTAAAACAAGAAATACTTTAACATATGGAATACTTGAAAAATATTGAACAAATATTTTTTATTTTTGAAGTTTTATATTCATTTTTTTTTAATAATTAATTTCCCCTATCATATTTATATTATTTACCCTATTGTATACTTTTAATAATTATATACCCGAAATAATTAATTGTATTAAATACAATTTTTTGAGATTAGAAAATGTTATATTTCATTAATGGGAAACATTAGATTAAATATAGTTTGAGAACTTTAAAAAATAGTGTAATCAAAGTTCTTAATATGAAATTAATATGTGCCAAAGTATCACGTTAATTATCAAACACCTCGTTTATACCCAAAATAAGCAATATTAGATTAGATATTCGACAAATATCTCTGGATGGCAAGAACGAGCGATCACCGCTCTTTGTTCAATCTCCACAATTAAGAAACTGTCTGAAAATGATATTTGAATCGATAATCATATATTTTTCGGCATTTGTGTCAATATAATGATATATAATTGTTTTATATTATTTATTATACAATTAAAATTCCGTAATAGGCAATAGTGATTCAGAAATATAAAATACAAAATAGAAGTGTATATTAAAACGCTTCTGATAAATTAAATATACAATATATATTTAATTCTTTAGAATATATTAGAATGTAAAATCTACTGCATATATATATATATATAGATTTACATATAAAATACTCACTCGTTCATGTATTCTCTCATTCATAGTTGGTTTCCGTTTCTCGGCTCTTTTGACATTTAAGATTTTAACTAGAGGCTTTATTGTAATTCCCTATAAAGCAATATTTAAAATTGTTATGACTAATAATCTGTGAGTTTAATTTTCTATTTTTCTATTTATATTAAAATCAAATTAAAATAAAAAATTTATATCAATACTTATACATAAATAATTATAATATAAATATGACTAAATTATAAATAATTATAAGAATCAACTTTAGAATTTGTTATTATTTGTTTTTATCGAGTTATTCGATTTCTGTAAGGAAATCTAATAAAAATAACCACAAAAAATTAGTATAAACACTTATACCTTATTTTTTAGTTTCATTAAACTGTTTATTATTAAAATTGAGATGAAATAAAAGATTCGATGAAAAAAAAGAATTTATTAGAAACGTTAAGATAGACTCTTTATTACTATAAGGTTATTATTATAAAAAACTCTAGAAATCCAGATTAAAAAATAAAAACTGAAATGAAAACAGTCTTAGATAATAATTTTAAAGGAAAGCTAAATTATTATAAATTTCTAACTAAAATTAACATACATAACATGAAACTTAAAAGCATAAAAAACAGTAATATTTTCTGGATTTTTTAAATTTAGTGTTTTTGCATTAATTATGTAATGATGCTACATGATTCTTCACTCAATATTTTTTCTAATTAACTTTTATAAAATGTAAATATATATCCATAATAAATATGTTTAATATATTTTTTATTTGCATAATACTGTAAACATTTATACACGACTTTATATCTCGATTGTATTTGAAAATGTTTTAAAATTTGTTCTTAAATAGGTCATTTATTTTTAGATCTTTTAAGCGTTACCAATACTTATTTATAATATGATGCCAGAGCATCGTTTATCTTTATCTAAACTATATTTAGAAGCGTTGATACGATCTTATAAGCCTTGAAAATAAGCAGTGTTTCTATTTTTCTAGAAAAGATGGATAAAATGCTATTATAAACGTTTTTATTATTTAAATCTTTTTTATATTATTTTTATATAGTTGAGAGGATTTGTTGTTTTTATAAGCATTATTATTTAGTAAAAATTTGAACGCTATTTTTATTACCTAGATGTTATATTGGTAAAAACGTTTACTGATGAAATATCACAATGGAATTTGACTATCAGATATATAATAATATGTAACTGTATATAATCTTTGCACATTGATAATTTGTAAATAACTTAAATCTTACGTAAAAGAGTATACCTTTATTAATATTACTAATGTTCAATTCTGTTCATTAGTATTATTAGCTTACTTCAATAAATATAATGAATTTTGAACATCGTTATAATATATATACATATATTATATTAAACAAAAATATATACTTTTTTTAATATAAAAATTAGAACTGTTCATGAGCTCAAAATTAAGTTCAGTAAAGTTATGATTAAACGTCTTATGTTTAAATAATATGCTAAAATAATTAGAAAATATATACTTAACCTACATTGTAAAATTTCGTGTAAGACTAAAAATTAAATTGAATTATGAAGAAAAATAATGGAAATTAGTAAGAATATAATTCTTTTTAAATATTTTACTTAAATATTAAAATACTTGCATAATTCTATAAAATAATCATAATAAAAAAAAGCAATTAAGTATAAAAAAAGTTTTTTTATGATCAGAATATAAGGAAAATATATAAACATAAAAGAATAAATAATGAAGAATCTGATATATTATTTAATCTAATAATAAGCTATAATTAAATTAAAAAATAAGAAAAATGTTTAACTCAAAAAACGAAATGAAGTATACAAATATAGATCCAATTATTTAATTATTAAAAAACTTAAAATTCAATAAATCAGATGATATAAAGTTATTTGATAATATTTAATAATTTATTATAAAGAAAATGGATTGAATAATAATTAAGCCAAGCATCTTCACGTCACTATAGTAAAATGTATACATAAAGCAGTATAAGAAAATGTGTTCATAACTGTAAATATTAATATGTGAATTATATTATTATAATTATATTATTATAACCAAGCTGCACTCTAATACTTCAACTACTAAACTCCAGCACTACTTTCACATCATAAACGAGAAGCTTGCAATCTATAAAAGAGTCTTGGATAACCCTATTTATATTCCTTTTCTAATTTTCTTTATCATAATAAACTTCTCCATTATTTCTTTTCCTTAAGTAGGTGCTAAAATTCAGGACCCTCATCATGATCTTACTACCCGATGACAATGATTGCTCCGTTCCCTCTTCGCTATATTTTTTCTTTTTCTACCAATATCGCGTATTACACCGTTGTTTTAGCTTTCAAGATACAAATTTTATGTTATGCTATTCTCCGCACCTTATCTTAAGCATATGCATGTTTCGGTATAAATATATTAGTGTTCAATTAGCATAAAATCGTAATTAGTCCTTAAATTATGTTTATTATAATATACGTTCGACCTCGTTATGTAAGCATACTTATAATTTTATATAAAAATTTTTTTTCACTGTTATTATAAAAAATTTTAACAATTTTATAATGCAACCATTGGTAACAATTGTACATACAATTTTTAAACAAACAAAGGTGTTCAACAATGTTTGTAATTTTATTTTTTTTATTTATTCATAACAATTATATTTTTAGTATTATCTTGTATGATGTGCATTCTAAATTACAATATCTTAAGATTTAAATTTTAAGAAAACAGTATATTTGTCCACCTAGTATCACCCGTATGATTAAACCAACCTTAACTTGAAGTTTCATTTTACGTAAATTACTTATCTAAACATATTTGATATTCATAAGAACAGAATCACTCTAATTCTTAGAAATCTGATTTAATGAATAATTAATTATAAATAGTGTGCAAAATCTTTTATTCATATATCGTTTAAAGAAAGAGCAAAAAATTTCAGATGATTTCAACTAATTTTTTCGTCTTGATAATTTAAAGTTTCTTTTTCAAATTATTGAGTTATTCAAGGAATATTAAAAGAGGATCAAACTTAATTTAACGTTTGTAAAATATGACGATATTTTTTCTTATCATTACGAGTTTTGAAATTTGATGGATCATGCTAATATGTTCTTTGTGAGATAAAGGATTTCTTAATTCAAGACGCATCTAAAAGAATTTCCACGAGATGCACATCTTCAATGAGCGTGATAAATAGTCTTTTTTATTTTATAAATTAATAATAGTATTTATTAAAATGAAATAACTTGTCTACATTTTTTAATCGATATAAAAATACGTTAAACTAAGATTTAGATGTACAATTTGTTTTATTATCTATGAATATTGTTCTACCTAAACTATTTCATTGGTATATATTTTACGATTGTTTTGTTCCATTATTCAAGAGAATTTATTACAATTTTCTGTTTTTGCGAATAGTAGCAGTCGTATATATCATTGGAAGGTAAAAAGTTTCTTCGATAGTAATTAACTTCACCTGGCATAAACCTTCGCCAAGGGATTCTCTGATGGTTAAAAGGTGTTAAACAAATAGAGATTAATAAATACTTTCTTGTCATTAGATACATCAAATATGGCACGTAAAGTAATAAACATAAATATACATGAGAAGAAATACCAAAAAAGTAGGCAATATTCAACTGAACTCTTGCGTCAATCAAAAATTTTGCTTAGCGAATATATATTTTTAAAATATATTATAAATTTTTATTTTTATTGTATATGTATACTTGAATATGATACTTAAAGGACTAAATAAAATTCAAAATTCATGCATTAATTATTTAACTTCATTATATAAAATTAATTTAGCTGCTTGTGATGAAATGATTCGTGAGTGACCTTGTTAATAAAAAAAACAAATTTTTAAGTCATTATTTTTTATAAAAAAATATATAAAAAATTAAAAGCTATTAATGAAATTTGAATTTTAAAATAAAACTAAATTAAGTTCTATCTAGAGCTGTTATACATAATACGTAAGCTAAACTAGATAAAAGAATTTACATAATAACTGAGAAACCTAAAAAGATAATTCAACAGGAGAATTTATAAATAATTTAAAAACAGCTTTAATTAATTTGGCTAAAGAATTTATACAAAAATATTATGATTCATAGTAAAAATTTTGTCTAAATTAAGGTGTGTGTATATAAAAATAAAGATAGACAGTATTTTTAGGTTATTATTGACATGAAATATTTTCTATATAATAAAGATTTATAAAATCAATAATTTCGAAATAAAAATATAAAAATTAAATTTACTTACGGATTATATATATATATATAATTAGTTCTTTTTAGAAAAAAAAACTATAATTTGTAATATAGATTGTATTAAAAATAATTTATAAAATACTTTGATTCAATCCTTTAAAATTTTACCTGAAAGAATACTGTAAAATATATCACTGCAATTGTAGTCGTAACAAACATCGGCTGTAAAGGAACGTGTTTAATATCAATTAAAAGGACAAGTGCAAAAGCAACAGCGCCACGTAAACCTCCGTAAGACATGACGAATTTTTCTACTTTGTTTAACTTATGTAAACGAAATTGATTAGCTATAGTAGTTAATATCATTACACCTGAAAAAATTATATATATAAGGAAATGTTTATATAAATATGTACGCGCACACGCGTATATGTATGTTTAAAATATAAAAAGATTGAAAATATAATTTAATTTTTGTTCTAAGAATGGAAAGCCAAGCTATGCAAATATTTTGAATTTTTACATTAATTACGATTGCATAAGTACTCTAATGTTTAATTGTTAAACCTAGAGATCAGAAGAGCTATGAGTAGGCCTAGTTAATATTTGTTTGAGCTCTTTATATTATTTTTAATTAAAGGAATAGCAAATTTTTTCTATATGAAGATGGAATTTAATACCTAAGCATCTTAAACTTCTTTTAAAAAGTTTTGTAAGCCCTTTTATTTAAACAAATACTGCAAAAAAGTCGTACAGTATAGGTAAAAGAATAATTAAAAAATTATTGCTAAAATAAATGGGTAATATATATTTCAACATTTCGAATAAAGTGTACAAAATAGATATGTAATATGCACGTATTAAGTTCTGAAATTAAACACAAGGAAAAAATGAATAAGAATAAGATCTACTAGTTTACAAAAGGCAAATCCTCAAAAAGGCTAAATAGAAAATATACTATCCATAGATAGCACCAGAAATATTATGTAAGAATACTTATTTAATTAATTTTTATAATTACTTTGATGATATTGTCACACTGAGTAATATCTCAGTAGTGTTACATACGACACAGGGAGATCATTAAGTGGCGACATTCAAATATTTTCCTTCTCTCTTCTTCACTTTCCCACTCTTCAATAGTGAATCGTTTATACTTTTATAATACCTTCCATGTTAATAATTATTACCGTTTTAGTATAATACGACGGCGAAAAAAAATTACAAATATAACAAAGAAAAATGATAACAAGCGAAAGAGCATACCTAAGACAGTTTTTTATAGTATACGAGTAAACCGGTCTTACTTAACATGCATTACAGTTAAAGTAGTTGTGCTGATTTAATAGTGAATGGAAGAGTACGAAAATAGGAACGGCTGCATCAGTTAATACTAATGTAAGAACACTGAAGACTAAGTGTGTAAAAATGGAAAACAGCGGAACCATGAAATTGCCATATAATCAAACCAGATTAGAAATTTTTGAAAAGTTAGGTGTTTGTTAATCTATAGATCTATAGAAAACTAGGAAGTGGTTTTAGGCATTTAAAGTTACGGTAATGATACTGATTTACATAGACAAAATCTGGTGAAATAAATATATTTTTATATTGATTTATAAAATTGCTATAACTTTAATACAAATAATGTTTATTGAAATATATTCCAATATTTCAATTCAGAGCATTACGATTAATAAAATTCAAATAAATTATCTTTTGTGATACATATTTATTTACTTAATAGTTTAGCAAAAATTAATATATTTTTCTAAATTGAAAAGAAGCAACGTGTAATGCTTTATTTATACATAAAGATTTTAGTAAGAATAAATCATTTTCAAATAAATTTCTAAATATCTCACCTGCAATTCTGTAGATAGAGCATAGTATTATAGTTATTATAATGAATGCTGTATTCCAATTGTGATTATTATTTACAGTAGAAACACCAAGAAACATAAATATAATTGTTTCTGAACTACTAGATAGCATTTTCATTGCATATTTGATTGTAGTATGTGATTTATAAGAAATATTAGCTTCTACATAATTTTTCATTGTAATTCCACAGAACGTTATTCTGAAAAATTTAATTATATATATATATATATATATCTAAATATATACTAGAATAACTACATGAATTTTTGAGAATTAAAATGAATAAATATATGAATATTTTATAACCTTAGAAATAATATTTACAAATATTTATTTTTTTTTAGTTTAATAAATAGCATAATCCTCAATTATCTCCAATAGTAATGGTAAAGGTATCCGACACAATTAATATTAATATCAAAGTAAAAATAATATGTTTGTATACAATAACTGGTAAGTGTCACTGGTGACTTAAGTAGTATCAAATTATAACAGAAGTTAAGGATAAGATTGTATACTATAAATAATTTGCGAGAGAAGGAAAGAAAATTGTTAATAATATTGTTGAAACTTTCTTGTTGTATAAATAAAGCGTAAATTGGATAATCATAACCAATAATCATACTAAAAATCTCATTATAAAAATAACAACATTAGCTCTATAAGATACTCTATGAAATCTAAGATAGCGGAATAAAATTTTTGAGCATAGACGTTTTCAATCACAATTCGTTATTATAATACTTGAAAATATTCTTTTAACTCCAAGCTACTTCTCTAACAAAAAGAATGTCAGTCACTTAGTTCTCAAAATATCGCAACTCTTTTTGTCTCATAGTCTCCTTGATAATATATCATGCTATAAGGAAAAGATATTCAATATAACTCTGAGAGTCATTCACGTATTGTAATTATCTTATAATCGTTTGTTTTGCTTAAATGTTTAATAAATTTAATTCTTATCTTTTTTAATGACTTTCGATTTTTTACTTTCAATCTGTTTCTACGCTATTTACTGTGCTGTGAATAACAGGTTAAATTCCATACTTCATATATATATGTCCTTATTTCTATAATCTTGTAACTGTAACTGTACCTACAACTATGTAGTCTACTCCTTCTGCCATGTCACTAATTATTTATTTTATATTGCGCATACATAGCTATTGAATATTGTATTAAGTACATAGATTTTATTTTAAACGAATAATGTTACTTTCTTTATTGTGTATAATATTTGCCAAAAATCTTCCAACTTTTTACTAGAAAAAACTGGGTTTATTATTTTATATATTTATCTGGAAATTATCAAAGGAGCTATTACCACAAAATTATTTCATCTCATTCGATTAAAGTATAGAACGACAAACAAAAACTATATCTAACAATAAACCACCGAATATAACTACAAAAATACATAAATTAAAGTTTTCAAAATAAATACTTTTATGGTATCATTTTTACTTATAAGATACGTTAATTTTATAATATGTAAACAATACTTACGCTAATATTCCTGACATATGAAATATTTCAGCACTTAAATATGCAAGGTAAGCCATTACAAAAATAAAAATTGGTTCAATTACGCGAACTTGATTTGTAAATTTTGTAACAAATCCAGTTGTAAATCCCCATATAATTCCAATTATTGCTCCACCAATAGCTACAACCAAAAAGGAAGCAAATCCTGATAATATATCAGAATATGAAATTCTTTCTGGACCCATTTCACTGTAAGTTTCAAACATGTGATACAAAACCTGAAAATATATTTAGAAAATATTTTAATTTTAAAATAATATAAGCGATTTCTTAAAACATATATTATTTTATATATTAAAACTTATTAATTTAGTATTAATTACATTAGAAACATATTCATTTAAATAGTAAATTGTAAATAGTACTTACAAGTAATACAATAAAAGAATTAAAGTTAAGAATTTTTGGTAATTTCTATATACAAATTATTAAATTTGTATATAAATGTAATGTTTAGTAAAAATAATCTAGTGATGAAATTTCTAATATAATTTAGAATATAAAAATAATTTTAATCTTTATTTTGTATAGAAATAATTTCAACTCTATTTTAAAATATTCTGTCAAAATAATCTTCTATAACGTACAAAATAATGATATTTCTTAGACTTGAATTTTTTTGTATATACAAATTGTGTAATATTACTATACAAATTTGTACACACAAGTCAGTATAATAAAAATTTTGAATAAATATTTGCGGCAATAAAAGATAATACAGTTTAAGAATATGTATACCTATATTATTATACTTACTACAAAATATAAAGTATACCAAAAGCTTGTGTTAATTTTATTTTTCAAGTAATTTAATTTAAAAGTTAATATTTAATTCATTCTATAAGTAATAAAACATATAGTTAATCTGTTATTTTTTGTACTTTATTTATGTCGGCTGATAAATTATCTGAACAGTTACTTCTTTCAGTGACTACATAGTCAAAGACATTGATTGAACAAAAGAATTATTTATTAGAGTTTACAACTCCTGTTAGTCTTTTATATATTTTTTTACAGACTATTACAATCTAAACAGATACATGTGCAAGGAATAAATCATTCTCGTATCGATTCAAATTATATTCCTATAAAATCTTAGATATTGCTTAAAACATTTCTATATATATTTTTTACTAAAACAACGTTGAAATAAAATTGTACATCTACAACTAATTAAATAATATTTAGTCATTGTTTTTATCCATTTGTTTTTAAAGTTGAATCAGTAGTAATGAGCTCATTGTATTAATCTTATCTGGTTTTTTAAGTTTTTGTATTTTTCTAAATAATATGCTAAATAATATTTAATCCTTTTTTCTAACAGATAATTTCACTTTTTTGTTACTATTTCTCTTTCTTTTCATTTTTTATACTTATTAATAAGATTAGTAATCTTTTATGTATTTAGAATTTATGTATTAATTATTTAATTTAATTTTTCAATTTTAAATATAAAAACATGATTATACAAGTATTTTTTTAATATTTTTATTGTTATTTTCAAAACCGATATGAAATGAAAGTTATTAATTAACAATTATTTTAATTTGATTTTCTTTTAAAGTTTCGAAAACGTTAAAAGTTATGTTAGTAATTTTTAATTCATGAATAATTTTATTTAATAAAGTGTACTAGCTTGCAAATTATATGAAAAAAAATAAAAATTAGAAAAACTACGCAATGTAAAAAAAACAAATTAAATTAATGGATCATTATTTATGGCTCAGAATTGATAAAGTGTAATAAAATACATACATAAACGAGAAAACACAAGAATGCAATTCAATAATAATTTAATAATAAAAAATACATATAAAGTATAAAAATACAGAACCTGAATGTGTAAGTAAGTTACAATATCATTCTGATAAAATCTTATGTTAAGGTCCATATAAGTAACGTACAGATGTGTGTATTGTACATAAATATGTACAAATACAATATATGATACTATAAATTCAAATAATCTTAATTCCTCTCTTAAGTTCAATTTCTAAAACAATTAAAAAGTAATAAAAATTCATATCATAGGTACATTATATATTGACCGATTATAGAATTTCGTTTCTATATGGAATTTTTGCAATATTATTAGATAAAATTTGTTTATTTAAAAATAAATAGTAATAAATAAGATTTCTTCATACTAAAATACATATATATAGGTAGATTTTTATCGCTATGATATATTAATATTATTGAACTATTTATAGCATAGACGTCATTTCATCTTCGATTTTATACTTAAAATCAAATCACCATTCTAAAATATTCATATTTTATATCGACTTACCATTTATAAACATTTTGATCGTATCGTTTTTTATAAATAATTCATATTTAAATAAATATAGATTATCAAAGAAGCTTATAAATTAAACTCTATATAAATAATAAAATATGTTTAAAGGTTATGCCTTCCCTCTCCACAACTGGACGTCAAATAAACTATTACCTTTGTCCTTTTCTAATTTTGTAGAATAAGATTTCCAGACAATGCTAGTTCTATAATAGACTTTAATACATAATTTCATTTCTATTTTTAATGTAAAGTATCTCATTTGATGAAAATTTTAACAAAGTACTCAATACTTTTAATTTTTACTCCTGTATACATAATCCAGTCGACTGAGTCATAGCTATTCCAGTGGTACTCAAATTGTAAATTAAAGACAACTCATTCTTCTTTAATGAAAAAGTACCAAATACCAAATTCTCGATATATGAATTAATATTTCAAGATTAAATTGCTTCCTTTCTTATTTACATTCACCATATTTTGAATGTTATAAATGTCAAGGCACCTTAAAATAATTGAATACTATATATTTACATACGATTCCTAGTAAGTATACCATTAGATATAAATTCCATTTCCATACTATTAATTCTTATTTGTTAGTATTTTCTGTCATATCAGCGTCCAAATTACAATAGAATCCAATGAAGTAAATCACCCATCATTTTTCTTTCTTTTGAAATTTGAGAAGTCCAAGTACTCATTCAATTGATACAATGAACGTCAACTCTTTTTAAGATGTAGATAGTTGACTTTATCAGATTATATTAATGTATATTAATAGATTCAAGAGCATTCTGCTGAGAAGAAAAATTATGTAGAAAATCAAATTATTCGACAATTAAGACATTCAGCTTATTGGCAGCATTTATCTGGAAAAATAAACTCTACTGACCTCCCACCCATAGAAATTTCTGCCAAAGAACAATTATACTTATTTTAAAAATACTTAACTATGAAAATTGAAGTTTTTTGTATTCTGCTAGAAGATATTTTACCCCTGTTGTCATTTCAATTATAATTTATCATTTTATTCTACTGGTTGCAAAAAATAGTCACTTTAAATTACGTAGATACGTCTCCATGTTGGTATGGTGTCAGATCTTCCTGAATAGAGAAATTTATCAGTTAATTATTAACTTTCTTTTAATTTTTCATTATTAGCGTCGAAAAAACAACGGATTACTAAAAATGAAAATATTATGTCTAATCAATATAAATTTTTTATATCATAGCTAAGTCAATTTTTTTTTAAATCTAGTTATCAAGCACCAATATCTGAAATTACTTAAAACAATTTTAAGTATTATTAAAATAGGTAAAATTTCATAATTTTTATTATTACTTAATAATTTATGAATATAACAAAGCTTAATCAAGAAAGATTAAAATTTAATTGATCGAATCACTTATAATTTATTGGCAGTATATACATCTTGATAACATAAAACCAACATATTCAAAGAAATAAATAAATCTTATTATTTCATTGCTATTTTATTACAGACAATTTACAATAATAATAGCCGAAAACTATAAAGATACGGAACTTTAATACTAATCTGGAATATATTACAATTATATCGAAAAATTAAAATTTTACGATAGTACTTGGAAAATTATAACTTATTTAGATATTAATTACAGAGATGCGAAATTTAATCTAATTGATAGAACCTTTACGAAAACGTTAAACTATTGTAATAGAAAAACCACTACTCGCAGTTTACTTTTATGTAACTCTTCCATATCAATACTTGAATTTACGATACCGGAAATGAAATCTAAAGAAAACCATCTCTAAAACCTTATTGACCGTAAGAGAATAAAGGGAGGATAAAGTTCAACGCATTTGAAATAGTTTTCAAAGCAATTATAGGTACGTTAGATAATGATGATGCAATTTATTTCAATGATGCTATTAATAAAATAAAAAGCGACGAAATAGGAACAACGCGTTTAAAAAAAGAACAAATTGAAGTAGTATAATCAACAATTTCAAATTTCAATGAATGTATTATAAATCTACATAAAGCTGAAAGTAAATTTAATAAAAATCTTAATGAAATCGAAGATTATACAAAGAAGCAATAATTAGAGATACTAATCATGAAATCACAGAAAACATTAAAAAACATTTCTGTTTTCAAACTCTAATATGTAATAAACTCAATAACTAATTAGAAACACTAAACAATACTATATTATTTGCAAAAACAAGCACATTAAACCCCAAAATATCAATTTTAAAAAGAATTACGAAAAACTACTAATATGTTACCTTAATATGTTAATTCTTAAATTTAATTACACTACAAGCTTTATTTATCGATAAACTGATCTAAAGCTGATCTTTATTATAGACAATCCATTAGTCTCCGTAACTCCTTTTAACTTATATAAACTTTTGCTGCTACCAGCTAAACTGAGTAATAATGCTTTAATTTTTAAATCAACCAACAATAAAGTATTTTGCAATATCTCAAATAAAAACTCAATATTCAATACTTGATAATTTTTCATGACTGCAAATTAATTACATCCAAATCCTACCTTTGGAAATTGTCATAAACTGTATATACAACGCATACTAAACAATCTTGTGCAATTCAATTATTATTTTCTAATTCTTGTATCCCTGAAGATTGTGACATTCGAATTATTAAATTAGAAGAAGGTATTTGAAATTAATTAACAAATAAAAATAAATGATTATGTTTTTCCCAAAAATTACAGATATAACTGTTAGTTGTTGAAATCCTGTATTATTAAGCAAAATTAATTTATAAGGCTCTGGTATTCTTAAATTACCACCTATTTGTAAAGCATATAAACCTAATCGCAACATTGATAATAGAAAATTCTTTCAAGAGTAATTATATATCGTATACACCATAATTTCATATATTAGAATACGTCTGGTGCACAAAAAATACTATAAATTTTACTTACTTGCCAGTACTAAATTAATAAAAATATCAAATATTAATCTCGAAAATTTAGATGTTGCTATCCCCAAACTTGAAGACTTACCTAAATATGCCGAGGAAATATTAAAAAACGAGGAAGAACAAACGCATATATATCTTATTCTATTATTCATTATATTGTACATATTATTTATATTTTGTAAAAGAATTAAACGAACAATCACCAACACAATGAAACATTCGAATGCGATAAAATTATTAATTGTTTGACACTAAACATTTGTAACAAAGAGGAATGATCAGAAAGTGTTCCTGTAAAATACATTTGTGAATCTAATCCAACAGCTGTGCAAATGATCTATGCAACAAGTCCGGAAGAAGAGGAAGAATTTATAATCAAAAGCAAGATCAAAAGCCAAATTTAATCATACACTTAAACATAAACTATAGCCAAAACATTGTTTGCTTCTAATTATATATTTGATCTTAGTTGGGTGGTGTAATATATACGCGACTTCCCTCCATTTTCCTCTTTATGACTTCCGTCTGTGTGATATACATGGTTTCTCTCGTTTTCTTTCCCTCTGCTCGACGCACACGATTTCTTTCGTTTTCCTTTAATTTATAATTTCCTCCTACTTTATAATATTTTAACTTATGAATAATTTCTTTAATTTCAAAATTGTAAATCTGATTCCTCCTAAATTTGATATTTATTAACGAGTCCAATGTTTACGATACCTTTTAAATACTAGACCACTGCGAGAAGAACTGAATTATGTTTAGAATCAGATACAGAACGGAATAATTACTAACTCATACTAAACTCCATCATGAATATTACTATTTTAATATTAAGTCAGTGTATTTTTATTATAACTTATATCAGTAAATAAATTATTATTATTAAACGATATATACACGAGTAACTCATTTGTTTGATTGAATTAAATTTATTAAATCACGTAAATAAATATACAATTATTGAGAATGCTAAAATATAATTTTATGATTATATTGATATAACTTTTTATGATTTTTATTGTAGTCAATCATACAAAAATTTTTTTCATATTTATAAATATTTTTAAAATAAATATTGAATTATATCTTTTATATCAGTCATAAAATTCAAATATTTAATACATCATCACTAAAATAGACTTTTGTATTGAATCGTAGTTACGAATGAATCATACGTAAGATACAATGTAAAAAATTAACACTTAAGTACTTAAAGAGAAATTTTCTTAAGAATTGAATACTGAAAAAGTAAGATGTGATTATTTTAATCTGCGTTAATAACCTTATTTTCTACAAGAATATACATATATAATCTTATTTATTACCAAGAATAGATTACTTATCTTTTTCTTCTTTTATTTAGTTACCGATAATAAAGAACTAAAACTAGTTGACATTATTCTATTAATTTTTTGTATTAATTACTTATGTATTTTCATTTATTTTAGATGAGTTTTACTCTAATTAATCCAAGTTCTTATCTTCAGCAACCCTGTCTACAATAATTTGAGTTTTGTAAAAAGTTATTTAAGAAAAGATATTGAGTTTTTAAAAAGTAGACTATTATTTTAAATTATAAATGAAAAAGATTAAATAACATATCTTTTATAGTTTTTTATAAAAAATAATAAAATTATTCATTCAGAAAAATATAACTAACAAAAATGACCTCGATTAAATTAACTACTGTAGCATTTGTGTTATCATAGCGACGTCTACATAACCTGTACTACAAAGTTACACGATCAAGCCTTATCTTAATAATTATATATATTGTATAATTCTAATTACAATAAATAACTCGATCTCTGGATCTTTCGATTATAAATTTAAGTTAAAGTGGGAAGTCTTTTAACTTTTAATTTTTATTAATAGTTTTTATCTGGATTTTTTAATAATTAATTGTTTTTCTTTGACTTCATTCACTGTATAGTTATATGTATAAACTTCATATTTTTATCTAAAAATAATCAAGACATAATGTTTCTTAATATAAACATAAAACATGTAATTAATAATACACAGTATTATTCTGTATTTTGTTTTCATCTTTTTTATTCTCATTTGTTTCATCACTTATTTTGGCACTTTTTCTTTATTTAAAATGTAATTTTTACAAACCATATATATCTTGAATCGTTGAAAAAGATTTAGATTTACATGTAATACATTAATATTTAAATTTACTGTATAAATTATTAAAGTAACTACATGGATTTTTTTTCAGAGTATTTTTATTAATACAGGAGTGTATTAATTATATAAAAATAATTATAAAATTACAACCATCAAACTAACCTTTTAATTTCTAAATGTTATATTTTTATAGTATTTAAATAAGTATGAGCATAGTTTATTCAATAAATTATATTATATGTAATCATAATTCACGTCCACCATGACTACTGTTACCTCAAGGTTTTTTATAATATGGAAAACGGACAAGACAAATAAATTATATTATTCATAGTTTTAAACAAAATAATACATATATAAACTCATATCAAACTGATTATATTTAAAAATCTTGCAAATTATAAATATATTTTTCCTTGTAATGTACAACTAAGTAATATATGAAATATCACAGTCAAGAAATATGAAAAATTTTTAACTGTGGCTTTGTTTAAATGGTTATATCGCAATTTATGTTAATATGAGATATCCATATCATACTTTTATTTCACATTTATCAATCAAATGTGAAAATCAATTCGAGAAAGAATTATTGCATAATGTGATAAAGAAAAGAAATGCTATTCGACGAATATAGAATTACAGATGAAAATAGGAAAATTCGGCCTTTGATTTTGAGTGGCTATATAAATTATTCAAAGTCTACTCATTGATCGTTAAAGAGAGAAAGCTCTTGCTCAAGTTCTAGAACCATGTTGAGCAACAATCTTGAGCTTCATAACGGACTTCCTTTTTTCCTTCCTAACCTACCTATCCCAACATCATTTATTTTTATACCATTATTTTTATACATTTTTTTATATATTCAATTTATATAACTCCTTATGTAACTGTTTGCCACATAAAAACAAAATTATTTAATTGAATTTAGGAAACTGTAAATTTTATACAAAATTTTATTTATCCAATATTTATATAATAAAATATAATTATTTATATAAATATTTATAATATTTATTGTTATATATATAATATAAATTGAAGTGATAAATAAAAGTGTATTAAGATAAACATATTTTTAAATATATATTTGCAATTTTGCATATAAATTTTAATAATTTTTATAAACATTAATTTTCAAAAAGTTAAGTATATACTTGATATCGTTTATAAACAAAATACATGTTTTGTTACTTACAACTGTCACTGCATCATTTAGTAGACTTTCTCCGAAAACTACTATATATAAAATTTCATCAACATGAATTTCCTCAAATACTGCTAATACTGCTACTGGATCAACTGCACTTATTAAAGCTGAAAATAGAAGCATATCTAATATTGGAGTATCACATGAAAATAATCCAGTTCTTCCTATGAGCCATAAAGATAAGCCTGTAAACAATGAAGTAGAACTGTAGATATACTTTATATCCCTATAGTTATACCATAAAAAATATATATTAGTTTTTATCATGAATTAATCCAAATACAACTAGAGCTTTTTTATCTAAAATATTTTATCATTGAAAAAATTCTTTAGACTTACAATTTTAGTCTAAGTAAATCTTTTCATAATTAAAGAATAACTGATTATATTTTTTCATTTTGCTTTCATTACTAAATTTAAAAATAGTTATATTTTCAGTGAAAATAAAAACTATAAACTTTCTGAAAATAAAAATGTAAAAAGACGTTAACGTCTCCTTTTGATTTATAAATAATTACAATTTATTCTTATTACTACTTCTTTTTGACAACGTTGTACAGGATTATTTATTACTTATCGAGGAAAGGTAGAATTGAGAAAGAATAGCCCAATTAATTTACCTAACTGAAAAAAAGAAATAGATATTTATAGAACAGAAAAGAGGACAGATAGTATAGGGAGTAAAATTATTATTTTATAACTATATAGTTATGTAAGCCTTTTTGCAAACATTCGAGATAAAGCAATAAAAAATAATTTATTAGTCATTATCACAACTGTTATGGCAAGTAAAGAATTATGTTTATATAAAATAATTATTATACTAAAATTGTTAAAACATATAGCTGTATATATATTTTATATTTTTTAATAAAAAACTTTATTTCTTTGCATAAAAATGTGTTATATCATTCTAAACTTTTTTATGATATCTTTGATTTATAGTTTTTATTTTTAAATCTATAAATTCTTATTCCATTAATAATTTTAAATGTTTCAATTAATGACAAAATTAATTGTGCACCTATCTCATACTTTCAATCATTTAAACATATATACTAATAATCTTAGCTGTAAGTTTTACTCTATTTCTTCGTGCGTTTAAGAAGACTAGTTTAGATGTGTTCCATTTATGCACATTTTATCACCTGTTTACATTGTTTTTAAAAATTGAAATTTAAAGTAGAATTAGGGAACTTCTTACGTTGTAAATAAACTCAATTTATTTTCTTTTAGATTCTTATAATACTCAATTTTAATTACTATTTGTGATTTTATGCATGTATATTGACTTGTACGGAGGGTATCGAGATCGATACCTGTAAAAATAAACACACTATAAGCTAACATTTAAGCTTGTAACAATTTCTAAGAGTAGTGTAAAGGAATCCTAGTGCTAAAACCCTGTGCCAAGTAAAGAAACAGATGCACTGTATTAGTATGACGCTGTCTATATAAAGGAACCATTAGCACGCGGAGGTAGTAACCTCCAACGGAAGTATCTGCCTTTATTAGGGTGAAACAAATTTTAAGGGAAGGTCGAACTTCTACAAGACCATTTAATCAATATATTTAGTATTATTATTATTTTAATTATTACTAATCAATCGTATTCTCCTTACAAGAAAATCAAGAATATTATCTTTTATATTAATTTTTGTAATTTTTATTATCATATATTAATAGTCTCTTGCTAGTAATATACAGCAATTTTCACTGTTTTTTCTTTTTTTTTATAACAAATACCAGATGAAACTACAACGTGAAACATTTTTTTATTAGCACTTTAAAATATTAACTATCAATAAATAATTGTCATTTTCTATTTGTTCATAAAATTAAGATACTCAGGACTAAAAAAAAGAAATATTATTTTATATATTTCAAATCTCGTATTTATCTAATTTATCTTTATTTTTTAGACTTTATCCTAATAATATTTATACCAAAAATGAAGGGAAAACACTTTCAAATTTTTGGCAATATATTGAAACCCTTATAACATTAAATCTTATAATATAACTCGCACCGTTACATTTTTATTATTGATTATAATCTGAAAATAAATTGAAACACATAAATGGATTACATGCATTTATAACTATTCATTTATATAATTTATGTAGTATTAAAATATTTTTCTATATATGTTAAAATATTTATATAACAGTTATATATTAAATCAGCGGTGTTCACGCTAATAAAATTGGAAAAAGACGTATACGCGAACAGACAAGACGCGCATAAAGGCATTGCCTCCAGGTTTAGACACGAAAGAACGCCAGTTTTTTAAAACTTTGAGCAAATACACAATAACATTACATACAAAAACAGTTGATTGGATTACTTAACAATATAACTGAATAGCTTTAAACGATATCAGCTGTCTTGATTATTTTAGGGTGGATATTCACATATTTGTTTTTATAATATCTTGAATAAATTTTAATAATATAAAATTTTTGAGTATTAATTTCAGAACTTCAGTATAAATGTAATTTTTTAAGTCTAACTTAAATAAAACAATAATGTATTATTATTTAAACAAAGACAACTAAAGTATTGTACTTCAAACTTTTCAATTGTTTATTTGAGAAATTATGTAGAAGTTTTATATCCGATTAAAAGTTCATTAATATTTAAAAATTACTAATCAATCGATATATTAATAGTAATAATATTAGTATTATATATAATAAAATATTCATATAAAATATATAAATATTTTCTCTTATGATTAAACTTTTCCGGTAATAGATGTAAATTTATAATATAAAATAAAATATACAAAAGTATCTTAATTTTTAATAATAATTCAAATTCTATCTTTTTATTAATATAATTATAAGTAACGTTATATTAATGAATTGATTTATAATAATTATTTAAGAAAGACTGAATTTTTTAGAGAACTTGTCTGCATCCAAGTGGGTAATTTATGTTTATATTGTCCACAAGTGAAGACAAAGTAATTTAAGATACTTTGAAATTTCTATGCATTAATGTGTGAATATAAGAATTTTCTGTGATGTTTGCATTTAATGTTTTTACTTTTAAAGAAAAATAATTTTGGCTATCAATATGACAAGGATGTGAAAAAACTTTTTTCAAAATTTTTTGTATGAACATTTCAATGTAATGGTAAATTGTAACACCTTCACTTTATTTTATAAATTTAATTTAAGAAATAATATCAAAACATTCATGAAGATAAAGTAAAGGATACTTTGATATAATATAGTGACGACATAAAACACGGATTTTTATTCTGAAAATTTTTCTACAAATCTCGTCTATGAATTATTGTATAGACAATACAAAAAAAATTACATTGTAAACTAAACATAAAAATAAAAATATAATACTAAAATTAATATATTATATAAAACATAAATTAAGAAAAAATAGATAATTATTAAAAAATAATTAAAGATGTGAAGAGTTTTAGTCAATAAACGAATCGAATATAAAATATTATATGCCTCTACTATAACCGCTCTTTCACTGTCTCTCTTTTTCCCCTTTCTCGGTCCTATTCTAGTGCATTTATATTTGTGTTAACATTAAATCCAAAAATTCTCTTTGTACACATTTTATTAACAAGGTGTTAATAAATATATTTGTTATTTTTACATAAAAATTTTGACTTCCTTATCGAAAATTGTACAAATTTAAATTTATTAACTAAGATTTTGCTGAATACAAATCCTTGTTGCAATAAATATTGTTACCATCATCATTAGAAATATCATTAAAAATAAGTGTATAATAACAATTATTTTTATTATAAAAAATTCTATATCATTTAATATTAACATTAAAATTAATAAATCGTATCATAACAATTAATTTTTAAAGTTGAAATAATGTTACTTTCATTTTTAATATTATTAACATTAATACTCCTTGTAAATGCATAATATGTAAAGAATTCGAATATAAAATAATGTAAAATATAAATAAATATATTCCTTTTTGTTTTATTTTATTAACACTATCAGTTAAAAAATGAAAAAGTAAACGCGCTAGTTTATACTTTAGACTATAATATCAACAATAATTATAATTTTAGTACAAACTCAATAGATTTATAGTTTAGAATAGTTTTTCTTCTAAAAATAAACATGAAAATCGATATTTTAACTATCTAGTCTCCTAATTACTATAATAATATTATAGCAAGGGAGATAGATTAGAAGCAGCAAAAAAACGCAAAAAATAATAGACAAATTTTTCAATAACATGTATAATAAGAAAGTAATGATGATAAAAATATATAGTAAAGTATAAAATTCAATTTAATAATTTTTTAATAAATTTTATTTATTGTATTTTGCGATGCAATTCAATTGATACTTGTAGTAGCCCTTCATATTTTATAGTGAAATTTTTTATTACAAAAAAACATTGCATATAATTATCTGCAATAAATATATATGTATGTATATATGCATATTGAAAAACACTACGACTTAAACAATATAAAATAAAAGTTGTATATAATGCACACTTACATTCTAAAATATAGGACGATTCAAAAGATTGAATATGCTTATAACTTAAAATTACCAAAAGTTACTTATAATTTAAAAAAAAGAAAACAATTAAAATAATAAAACATTTAGCATGAGAAAAAAAAGTAAGTTAATGTAATTAAATTAATAATAATATAGCGAAAAATAAGAATTATACAAAAAGATAGATAATAAACATGGTAAAATTATAATTAAACAGAAAGTAGGCCATTAGCGCTAGATGCTAATGCTTGGATTAACGATGACGGACCATGATGAAAATGAGAAAAATGAAGAATGAGAAAAAAAATAATAAAAAAGAAGAGAGTTAGTATAGATATACATTAAAATAATGAAAAATTCTACTAGCTATCAGAGAAGAAAGATAAAAAGAACGATCATATTCAGATGAATAAGAAGAATATGAGTAGCATTAAGTATATGGAGCAAATTGTAAATTCCTGGAAAAAGTAGAGGTCTCATCTCATATGCCATCAAATCAAATGAAGTGCAGAGATTGAAAGAAGAAGATTAGGCTAGTAAAAATGTCACTTTAACAGTCTTTTGTAAAATTTAAAAGGTAAAGTAAAAAATGGCTTATGAAAAAATATTAATATTCTCGAATGATATTCATTGAAGAATGAAAAGAGAAAATAAAATATTCTGTAAAAATAATTAAGAAAATGTTGAGGCACTTGTTACTGAAATTGTGCAAAAAATGATTGCAATTAAAATTCATGAAAGAGTTGCTACACAATTAAAAATTGACATAATTAAATATTACATTAAAATAATTATGTATAAATGTTAAATTATTTTTAGAATTCACAAATCTCAAAAACGATAAAATATAATCACAATTCAAGTAATTTGTAATATTTATTTACTGACAAACAGACTTATTTTAATTTTTATAATAAAAAAATTATGAGTTGCTTATTTACCTCTTGATACAAAATCACCTTTATGTGTCATTAAAAAAATGGCCTGTTTGAAAAAAATACTAATTAATTTCACCATTACAACAATGACAAATACGAATATCCGTGGTTTTTATATATTGTTCAAATTTTGTATTTTTCAGTTTGAAAATTACAAAAAACCTTAATTATACAGAAATATACTTATTAAGTATAAAAATTAATACTAATGAATTATTTCAAGAAATATCTTACACAATCTTCGTTAATATTTCATAGTTATTTTATTCTACTAAACGAATTGTTATTTAGTCATAAAAAAAATATCTATATATATATATTTGAATAAGTCGCATGAGTCTTTAATTCATGATGAATTTTTATCCATGTTATTTTAAAACTTTTAGATTAGTGTATATGACACTGAAGGATCAAATCATTAAAATAGCTGTAAGGATCATGAGAAACAAAAAAATTTGATATTCAAGTTTTTAAAAATCTAAATAAAAATTGTAGCATCAATTAACCTATTCAAATATTGATAAAAATTAAAGTTTGAATTTTTCCCTCTTAAAATTACATTATCATGAATTACAGAGTTAAAAATAATATTTTTTAAGATTTTAATTCAATGGTTCAAAAACTTTTTAGGTAATGCTATAAAATTTAACTATAAATTATAATCTTTAAATTATATGAAAATAAATTTATATTTTTTAATTTAATAAAAATATTAAATACAATCATTTTAATACATTGGTCTTGCGAAGTATAATATAAAACTTTATATATTTCACGTATTATTTCATTTTTCTCAAGCCAATCTAAATCTTCATTTAAAAATTTTTATAATAAAACGATTAAACAATTTTGAGAAAAATGCATTTAAAGTATTTTTATGCATAAATATTAAATTATGAAGATATAATTCATTTAATGTTTCTATTACTTTATTTATATTACTCTTCGTTTTTTATCGATATTTTTTTAATTTAACTACATTTTGTACATTTTCGATGTTTAATTTTGTTAGTAGTTTTCTTTTGATAGATTTTTGAGTATATATTCTTAATTCTTCTAAAATGATACATGAAATACATTATAAAAAAATATTTGTAGACAAAAAGAAATTAATTTTAATTATTTTTTATCACTACATAATTTTGTGTTATTATAATTTGTATTATAACTTGTATTTCGCGTATATCTGCAAAATAATATGTTTTCCCTAATCCTATAATATTATACATTTTTTTGTTTGATTAAAAATTTTTTATTGCTTACATACGTAGCTCAACAAAATAATTCTCACATTACCTCCTATTTTTAGGTATAAACATTTTCAAATTTCAACAAAAGCAACAACAATTTTCTATTAAGTACAAGTCTCCTTTATGAAAGACAAATCGTTTTTATGATTTTATAATTTCTTTAATGTTCTGCTTAAATCTGTTTTACATGCGTTATTTTATATATAAGTAGCTTTGTTTAAAATATTATATGACCATAATTTGGAATATTTAAACTGTTTTTATTATCATTTTATATTATTATTTTATATTAATAATTTGTAACATAATAATATATTAATTATATTTTTAAATATGGAAATATAACTAATGAAGTATAAATAAAGTATTTGTAAAAAGCACTACTTACCAATTAATAAAGTATTAAAAATAGTTCCAATAACAGCAAACAATAAAATTGTTCCTAGATGATCAAAAAAAAGTCTATTCGGCATAAAATATCCTGCATCTAAGATTATAGGTGGTAACATATACAAAAAAAACGTATCTGGTGTTAAAGGTGACATATGTACATTATTTGTTTGAAACAAAAACAATCCAACGACAACACCTACTACTATAAGCAAACATGATTCAGGAAAAATCTTGCTTAGTTTCGGTGTCATATGAAACCCTATAACAACATATAATAAAATATTAATATTAAAAAATGTTGTTTTTCTATATATTAATAATAAATACATCATTTTTTATGTGTAAAAATGTATTTATTTGTATTTGTTATGAATGAAATGCGAATTACCTTCCATGGTACTATCATACATAAAATTAATAGAATTAATACTTTCTCAAATAACTAAGTTTAAAATTATGAAATATAATGACACTTTACTCTACAATTTATAACTTGAAATAGTAAAAGTATTGTGGATGTCAATAAGTATTTTTTAACTGAATAGCTTTAGCGAGGTACTGTCTACTTTTACTATGACAATAAACAAATATTATAAAACATGGTATGGAAATTTTTTTTATTACGGAATTAAAGTAACACTTGAAGTTTATATATAATAATAAAGGTTGTTCACATCTCTGTCGATAACATACAATATAGGGACATCTATTCCATAAAAAATTATTGTTTACAATATAGAGCTCAAAGTATGCGAGAAAAATCTGATATATAGTTTGATTTACGATCACGTTTAATTTTTTGTGCAAACAAAAAATTCTAATCAAACGATGCAACAAAACATTAAACTTACACATAATAAAATAAATTATCATGATACAAGTTTTCTTAATATCACAACGTGGTCTATTATGACTAAAGCATATTATATTATGATGTTGAGAAAATTCCAATTATCAATTATTTTATAAAATTTGTATATAGCGGTATAATTTACCAAACATGAAAGCCCTTAGAGAGTATACTGAAAAAGAAGAAAGAGACAGGCAAAGAATGAAAAAAATAGATGGAGGGTAAATTTTATAAAGCGTATAGATAAAGAAAAAATAAGAAAAGAGCGCAAAATTTTTATTCCATGGAGTTTAAATATACACTTCGTTGATATAAGGATAAACCAAAAAGTTATTATTAAAATAAATACAAGGATATTTTCTAGATAATTTCTTTACGTAATAAAAGAAGAGATGTATTTAAATCTTCAACATGTTAAAAGACTACATAGTAAATATAGTACTTACTCACATAGTAAAACACCACTCACATTGTGATGTTTAAAATTGGAAAATCTTAAAGAACTTACAGATTAATAGAAAAAATATACAAGAGTAAAAAAATAGTATAAAAAAGAAGTAGCAGATACAATCCATTTTCAGCTTACACATAATCAGAAAAATTATCGAAATAGAACTGATATAACAGATATATAAAATTCAAAACTATAGTCTACTAAGTCTAATCAGTATATATATATATATCAAATGGTTATTAAATTATTATATTAAACTTTAAGAATTTTCTATGAAAACAGATAAATAATAACGCATGTAACATTCTAACGCACATATTATTTATTAAATTTTAAGTAAAAATATTATTTATTTATATTATACAGGTAAATTAAAATCTAAATCTTCAAAAATTTAGATCATTATTATGTTTAATATTTGTTGTATACTATACAGTATTTCTACAAAGATATATAGTTAACATTATTACAAATTTTAGACATTAATTATCACAATTTTGTATTTTAATTCATACAGTCATGTTTTTAGTTTCATTTTTTTAAGTTGTACATGAAATATTAGATTATACTGAAAAATATTAATTTAATCTTAATCAAATATATTTTATAAAAATTCTTTCATGTATCCATTAAGGGATTTCTTGACATATATCCTAGTGCTTCTTTTAATTTAATATTTTTATATTATATAGAGTTTTCTTTGAAAATACTTAAAATTATATAATTCTGCATTTTAGAAATACACAGATATCTTATACTCTCTGCAAAGTTCTGTAGTTTATATACTCACGTTCCCTCTCTTTGATTTCCTCGAAAGTCTCTTTCTCTCCGTATTGCAGAATTAAAGAAATGTTATAACCGAGTCATAATATTAATATTTTCTTAATTTCTTAATTATTTTTCTTAATTTTTATTAATTATTATTTTTTATTACAATTACATTTATTAAAATTTTATTACTAACTCAATGTTTTTAATTACTGTTGTCTTCTAACATTATAAAAAATTCTTTTTCAACGAAAATAAAACTGGGCGTTAAAAAAATTAAAATATTATAATTGTAATGCAGTGAAAATATTTTCTGAAAATTGTTTGCGTACATCTCATTAAACTCTACTTTATACTAATTTTTTTACATTTGTTTAACTCCTTTACTAGCTAATTATTTTTTTTAATATTTAATGACATATTATATATAGTGATGGAAAAATTATAAAAAAAACGTAATATACACGGCTGGTTTTATTAACTACACCTTGTTATAACCCATTTATAGTGTTTATATATTTCAATTGATCGAAGAATAATTCCCCTGGTTTTTTAGAAAAACATCAAATATAATATTAATATTTTAAAATATATACAGTTTAATTATTTTATAAAATTAAATGTTACAATATTATTATCTTAGTATGTTATTTTTCATGTAAAATTTTACTTTTTTGTTATTTTCTGTAATATGCGTAAAAATATAATTTGTAAAATATTTTCAATTTTATGATTAACCTCTTTGAAGACTATTTAAAAGAATAATTTTCATCTAAATATACCAAAATCAATATGTTCATATAACGAAATACAATATTCAATCTTAAAAAACTGTCATTAACGTCTAAACATTTTTCTAAACTCTATATTAAAGTATAAATTTATAGTTTACCAAATATCTCAAGTATGTATCTTTATAGTAATTTCAGTTACTTATTACAATATTAAAGTGAAATAAAAGTGTATATAAAAAAAAAAAAAAAAATAATAATAAAATCATACATCACCATAGTAAATGGCTATTCCATATATTATATTACAGTTCCATTACTAAAATAAAAAATTAAACTTATGTGTTCTATAAATGATGTATTATATAATATAATAAAATATAGAACTAAATATCATCGTAAAAAATTAAATATAGTAAATAACATATTCATATATACTTATATATATTTACGAATTATAATTTATTTATTTAAAACATAGTAATACAAATTATAGATTATCTAATCATATTATTGGTATGCGAATAAAAAATTATTCTACGAAACGTCTATGAAATATTCTATTTGAAATCTATATTTTTATTGAAAATGCTTCTAAGAAATTAGATTCTTTGTAAAAATTAAAAGATGCAAAAAATGATTAAAAATATCATACATAATAAATTGATTAACCTACAGATATCATAAACTTGTAAAAGAAAATTGATACTTTTTCTAATCCATTTATGCTTTACAAAAAATCATAATATAGTAATTACAAAATTTCATTAATATATTCAAAACCTGTAGTATAATTATATAATAGAAACATATAGTATTTATTCATGAATAAAAAGTTTAGAACGATATAATTTTTGTACCTATTTTAGCAACACTTGCAAAGAAAATCCAAATTCCAATAATAAAAGGAGTTTCCACACGATGAAATTCAATCGCAAATATCTTGTATTTTTTCAAGTCCGTTAGTGTAATAGCAGTTGTTTCATATTGCAATGTATTTTCTTTGTTATTAACTTTATGAATTAAATTTTTTTTTAAAATATCTTTTAAATAATCATCACCTCGAGTTAATTCATTATTTTTATATAATTTTGGTTCGATATAAAATTTTAAACTATAATTTCTTTCATGGAGATTATTAGATATTGCAGAATTGTATATTTTTGTAGAATTAACATAATAAATAAAAATAACCATTTTATAAAAGAGACTTAAAGAAGAAAAATGATTTCTTGTTTGTTGACTGTTATAAGATAATAAACTAAATATAATTGTTAACATTATTGCATACAAAACAGAACTTGATTTGATCACTCAAAATAATATTAAATATTAATGAAATTTTATATATTAAATCTATAAAAAGTGATGTTACTTATAAGTAAAATTATCTAAAATACAATTACTGTTTATATTTGTTTTATTATGCTACTGATTTTAAAAGCGAGCACTATACATGAAACCCTTATCATAATGTTTAAATGTTGTTTATCACAATATTATATTTATTTAGAAATATATAATAAGAATGTAAAATTTTTAAAAATAATTTTTTATACATGAATTATTACGTTCTGTTGAAATGATTTTCTTTCAAAGAAGAGAATCAACTAAAGGTTATAACTTATTGGTTACTAGACATGCGCTAAAACAGAATTTTTATAGATATAAGTACAATCCAAACTGAAGCTTATTTTATTAAATTTAGTTACTATTTAAAATATTATAAATAATTTTTTATCCAAAGTAAAATAATTAAATTAAAAAATTATAATTATAGTATTCATATTAATTAATATGGAATAAATATTTATTTTGATCTTAATGAACAGCATTTAATTTTTATAATTTTACTAATGATTTATTTAGTTTTTGTAAGATTAAAAAATATCTGTTAAAAAATAATTACTTTATTATTATATATTTGAAATTAACTTCAAAATTTATGTTATAAATTTTTATACCATGAGTAAAATCTGTTAAAGAAGTTAAATATATTAATTAAATTTATTTATCAGAAAAAATTTTAATTTTTTTATTGTAATTATTGTAAATTTCAATAACATATTTGCTTAAATGAGTAACAAGGATGAGTTAAATACAAAATTTATAAGAATTTCATAATTTTGAATATGAAATTGTCCTAAGTATTGAAAATATAGCTGCAAAATACTTCTATAAATTATAAAAGATAACATTGAAAATTTATGATATACTATATAGCTTACACTCAATACATAAATAATCTATTTTTACTTCAATATATTTTTTCCAGATTGAAACCAAGATTTTACTTTATTTCCAAATTTTCAATTTTTGTGAGTTATCAATCCTCTTTCCATTCCATGCATTTTATAACTTTTTTCATCAGTTTTAGTCTTTGCCTTTTTAATACAATTACAAAAGGAAAATAAATGTTAAAATGTTAAAATGTTAAATGTGTAAAATATGAACATATGCTTATTATAATAACAATTACAAGAAAGTAAGATTATTATATATTTTACAATTATTTTCTATACGATCGATGCATTATAACTTTATATGATTGATGACTACTTGATCATAGTATTCTTTAGTATCTAAAAAATAATTTTTTATACTCTAAATGGTCCTTCATAGTTTATATATATCATTGAAATACATTATTATATTATGATCTATTAAATAATAAATAGCTATGCAAATTTCATTATATTTAGTCTCAGGTATTTTACCTATACTTAAATACATCTTTGAATATTTAACAAGATTGAAATACCCTTAATGTTAATAATTATGTAATAATATTAGCAAAAATGCTAGGGATTATCTTCGTAAAATACTTTAAATTTGAATTATTCCTTTAAAATAGTTTTCGTTTAGGTGATTTTGTCAAAAACCCTATTTTATTTTTGTCTTAATACTAAAATCTTAAAGATTATTCTAACCATTAACTAATGTCATATATAATTACTTAAAGAACCTAGTCAGAAAATACACGCAACAATATTCATATCTAATATCAACAAAGTAATACCATTTTATTTAACCTCAGTAGACAATTAATTATGACGTTGCTATTATTCTTACTTATACAGTATCAAATTATTATTTCTCATTAGAAGTTTTAATAGAAAAAGATTTGTCATAGAATCATGAACGATTTTCTAATTTATACAGTTATTTATAGTTGATATATCAATCATTCTACTAAAATTCTTTATTACGAAAATAAAAACTAATTTGATACTCATAAAAAAACTTATTTTATGTAATAACGATTGAATAAAATTATAGTTTAACATCCTTATTTCACAATTTTTGATCCACACTTTTTAAATGATACTTTTTCTTTTCAAATGGTATAATTTTATATCTAAATGTTGAATAATTAATACAATTCCTAACATAAATTTCTGATTTTAAATATTTTTTAATGTAATTTTTGATCCAGAAAAATTTTATTTATTTTCTTACTTATATCAACATGATTTATAAATTGATTTATTAAGGATATCAAATATACGATAGATACTTAATAATAGAAATGGATACCACAAAAGTAAAACGATATAGATATAAATACATGTTTATCTTATCCTATAAAATGTAATAAAACGTGCTTGATTGTGCATACATAAATTCTTGATAAAATTATTGATTGAAAGATAACAAACGCAAGGTGAAAACACAAGGACTCCTATAATCGAATAGTGAATAGCATAAATATACTGTATAAAAAAAATATAATTATCTAACATAAATTAGTTTTTTACACAAATTAAAGAAGATACAGTGATTTCAGCTTATGCCATGGTGATGACTCTAAACTTGAATAACATGGCGTCATTATCAAAAGAAAAAAAAGCATTTCCTCAAGCAGACTTTCGTTTAGTAAGTACACATAGAAACGTAAATTATATAAAAGCAGAATTAAAATTATTACCCATTAATTTCCATAAAAAATTGTTTTAATAATAAATACCAATAATGTGTTAATATTATATTTAGAAATAAAATGGAATAAAAGAAATAAATATGATTTTTAATGTGTTGTAGTATTTTGGGAAGATCACAGATATTTTCAATCAAGGATAATATTAGATTAAAAAGAAGATTCTTAAAATTTTCTGAGAACTTTTGTGAATCCAAAAATAAATTTATCTTAATAAAAATGAGAATATTTTTAAAAACATTTGTAAAACATTACATATTATAAAAAAAATTGACTAAAAAACTTTCCAAACTTGAAATAAATTTAAATTGACCAAAATTATACTTAAGCCAATTATATATTAATTTTTAAAATAGAAACCATAGTTATTAGAATATACAAAGAAGTAGAATTATTGAAAATAATTCGCCAGAATAGTGAAGGTATATCATTACACTGATATAAACTTTATGTATTGTACGTAAGTGCAACATAGTAAAATAATAAGTACGTATTTATTAATGTATGTCACTGTTACATAATGTTTAACCTCTTTTAATCCAAATACTATGAAATCACCTTATCAATTTTCTGTCAAGTATCCTCATTATAAAAAAAATGTATATAAATTTGTAGATATCTTTTATTTAATACATGAAGAAAAAAAAAATTTATTTATCCATATAATTAACAGCTAAAACAAAAAATTTTTAAAAGATATTGTGAATTTATTTATTTTATTAAAAATTAATGATATTAACTATTATTTATTCTATCTTTGACAACTTTTGACACAATGCTATATGCACATAATTAATATGAACAAAATCTTATCTAATTATTCATTATTTTTGTAATTTACCTATTCGTTTAAAATTTCAATATTAATACTCTTCTTACATAGCTCTTGAAGTATTCTATACTTTTAGTTACCATTATATATTTCTTTTTATTAATTTTAGTAAAGTAATTTCGATTATGTAAATATTTTAATTTTTTAAAGAAATAATAGTTTTATTTTTCTTATCTCTTTACCTTTGTATATAATTCAGTAGTTTTATAGAGAAAGTGAACAACACAAATAATTAACATGAAAATAAGTTCTTAGATATATAAATACATTTGGAGGATAACAAAGAATTAAAATCATTATCGGAAGATTCTCCTTTCACACATTGGACTTTAAAAATATCGATAGAGACTACTAATATAAATAATATTTTCTAGAAAAGAGGATAATACCTATCATGATAAAAAATCATGAATTCTTTCTGCTTGACAATTAAAGATTAGTAAAATGGCGTCGATATCTCTCTCTCGTTCTCGATGAATTCCTGTGTTGGTAGACTCATCTCTTCTGGACCAATTATTAACACCTTTCCCGCTAACACTATAAGTATATATATTTATAAATATACCTTCTTCGTCTTAACTAGATCATAATTTCTGCTATCATTGCCTTTCTGTACCCATCTATGCTTCATATTTGCGCTACCTGTGCCTAATAATACCAATCCTTTTTCTCTTCCTACAATCACCGATTTTACTCCTATCTCATCAATACTTAATTTTAAGTCCATTTTTTTGTCTAAATATATTATAATAAATATTAAATTTGTATTAATATAAATTATAGTAATCTAAATTTTGTTTTAAAATGAAAGTGTTATAATTATAAATTATGACTATTCAACAGTGTCAGATACAAGTTATAAATAAAATGAAGATTATAAAATTGCTTTATAAAAATTAATTTGAGCTTAAAATTAATTCTTGCTTATAACAATCATTTCAACTATATTCAGTGATACCAGATCGATAACTCTAATTCAAAACAGCAGAGAGTTCAATTTTTATTATAATCTGTACATTTCGTATGAACGTTGTAATAACAAAAACAGTTACATAGTAATGAATAGACTAATTTTAAACCATAAAAATCTTAATTTTATGCTAATGTTTTCGGAATAATGTACGCAGCAAAGAATAGTGCCATACCTATCCAGATGGAACTAACCGACAATATTGTAAATAAAAAGAGACAGGTCACAATGGTGTGTCCGTGATTAGAAAAATATGTAATTCATATCTTCATGTATCTTCAACGATATAATACTTTAGAAGCAATTGGAAAAATTATTTGATTTGACATGATTTTTAACGCCATTTAAATATAGTTATTTAGCACAGAAAAAAACAAAATGATGATACTTTGGAAGAAAAATAACCTTAACCATAAAGTTATGTTTATCTTTATAAATACTATCTACAACTTAAAATTGATAATTCGCATTCTAGATCTTAATTTTTTTTGGAGTCAATTACCAATGGATGAAATATTACAACCAGTGGGAGGAACGCTTTCAAGAACTTACACGAAAACAGATTATATCAAGAAAAAAAGTGGATGATAATTTTAATAAGCTCATAAATTAAAAAAAATAATTCTTTAAAATCTTTTTGTATTTGTAGTTTCTTCCCGTACCTTTGTATATATTAGGTTGATTCGAGCGCATATTTAGTAGTATTCAAAGTACGAAAGAAAACCATAATTAACATGAAATAAAATTATATATCTAATAACTCACAGTGATTTATTACGCCAAAATTAAATAGCATAAAACAATAAAATATATAAATATATAAATAGCATATGAAATAGTATAGTCTTTCATTAAATGATATAATAGACTTATTAATAAAAGATGAATATTTTTACTCTTTCTCAAGCGTAATTAAAAAGTTTATTTACAAAAATAATCATTAAATGAATAACTAGTATTAAAGTAAATATATAACCATCATAATCGAATATAAGTATTTTATTCAAACTTAATAAAAGAAAAACTCTGAAAAATAATTGGTATATAAAATTTTTATTTCATAAATAAAATATTTAAAATATAAAATTCATCTATAGTTATTAAAAATTATGCAATTATTATTATTATATTTTGTATAATTGTAAGTAAATAGATAAGATTTTGAATACAAATTATTAACTTAACTTCTGCAGAAGTAGTTATAAAAAACTGATCTTTATATTAAATATAAATATAAATAATAATTAATAGTTCAACAAGTTAAAAATAAATTTTATATAAATGAATAGAAATATACGTAGCAAGAAATGAAATATTATAAGCAGTTATATTACCATATTACGCTTTATGTTCAAAAAGAAATGATGTGAACATAAAGCTTGGAACTGAATATATAAAAGATCTTGGATCCATGTTGTAGATGGTGTTGCTCCACAGAGTATTTGTTGGAGATTACCTATAAAATGATGTCTACAAAATGTCTGTAAAAGATTGTGATATAAATGCTTAGAATATTAATATATGAGAACTGATCTAAAGGTGAATAGCCTATACACCATATTCAAATATTATTCTAGTTCTGTTTTTTTCGTAGACCCAGTCAGTTAATATTCAGGAAATGTATGTAGAAGTATATATATTTTTACATTTTTAATTTTAATAATTTACATTTATAATCACATCAATGTAGAGCATAACAATAGTAAGAAATAAGACTTCAAATGCGTTGACGTACATGTATCCAACAAAGTTAATTACACTACCGACTAATGACAATAATTGGAAAATTTATCATTTATAAAAATTCAATAATATAAAATTATTTAAATCAAATCAAAATAAATATGAAAAATTTTTTAAATAAAGAAAAGAAAATAAAATATAAAATAAAACTTAAGGTTTATATCACAAATTTTATTTTAAAGCGTTAAACATGCAATTAAATTTCTTTCTTCTAATAACGATAAGAACAATTTTTCAATAAAAACAATATAACGAAAAAAGAAACTAACCAATAAAATAATATAGAGCTTCCGAATATCAAAAAAAAATATAACATAAAAGAATAAAATTTATCACCACGTACACTATTAACAGAAAAATATTTATCAAAAGAATCTAAAAATTAATAAAACACATTAAATTTTGTATATATCAAATCTACCTATTTGTTATCGATCAAATTAAAATACTTATTGTTGTTTTTAAAAACTATTTACTTCTTTTGTATATTAGTATAAAATGTATATATATTAGCTTCGTACAATTCTTTGATGTTTAATTTACATGCGTTCCGGTGGCGTACAATATTTTATCAGTGTTCAGGTTTACATGCGTTACAATTGCGTACAATATTTGATTTTCTTATTCTCGAAAGTTTGATCTTATTATTCGGAAGCTCAACTCGGAAAAGATCTGTTCGTAAAGCTGTATTCAGGAAGATCTGCTGGGAAAATTCTGGTGATCTGCTATTCTCCTATATTTATATACTCGGTTTCTCTCTCCATGTCTTAACTTTTTCTTTTTTTTCAGTAATAAAATTTTTCCATCGTCTGTTAATTTTGGTCAATTTTTCTCCTTTTTTTTTTAAAGTGACCTTCGTTCAACACGCTTATCGACTATCATGAATTTTCGTTAATTTGTCTACGTTTGCCAATTTTTCGTGAATTTTCGTTTAATTGTTTACCCACAATTCACATCGTATTTCTTTCTAAAAAGCATCAAGCTACAAGAAGCCATTTATTAATTTTCGCATTAGAATCCCGAACTTTGTCGATCTTTCTCCGATTCCATGTACTTCGCGAACTTCCCCATCCTCAGCAGTGAATCCACCACCAGACACCATGACATCTTCTCAAGTCTGCGACTTTGTTGCTTTACAACTCGATGTCTTAATTAAGCTGATCGTTTCTCCTCCTTATCTACTGATAGATCATGCATACATCTACTTAAACCTGCGAACTCTGTCGCCTTATAGCAAAACTTTTGCCTGAGCTGGTAGTTTCTTTCTTTTCCGCGGATACGTGTCATCCATACGATCAATTGATGATGTTTTCTTTGATCATAGAATTTATGAGATAGATGACAATGATTGTACGTTGAATCATTCAATTATGTATTTGGTAAACAGTAATAGAAAATAAAATCAATACATACGTAGGACACTACGTTGAGTTTCAGATTAATAGTATTAATAGAATTCTTTGGTGCCTCCTATGATGGTTTGATAAATTCCTGGTAAAAAATTGGTTATTGTATATATAAAATTATAAAAATTAAATTTATTTACAATATAATATTAACAAACTATTTTATGAAAATTATTGTACGAAATTTCTATTTAAACTTTTGATAATTCATCTTCATACTTAATTTCTATACAAATACATCTTATAAATAGTTAACTTTAGTTTTAATAAGGTTATAATAAAAGCAACTCGAACCAGCATAATACTTACATATACATTAATGATATAACTATCATGAAATAATTATATATATATATCAGAGTATATAATATATTTGTGTTATTATGTATTGACTTGTCCTTGAAATAAATATAAAAGCAAGCACCTTATCCAATAACGAAACGAGTTGGCACTTAAGCTCTTAACAGTTTTCGTGAACAGTATGTAGGAATTAAAAAAATTTTAATTCTAAATTCTAAGAAACCTGAAGCGTGAGGAGAGAATCATTGCGTTAATTGGCGCGATAGTTTTGTTCTAAGAAACTCCTGGCACTGCAAAAGAAAGTGTCACTATCTTTCTGCTTCCAAAGAAAAGAAAGCCATTGGTAAAAATAAATTAATGACCAACAAAGAAAGCGATTCAACGCGAAGACATCCACCCTTATCAGGGCGTACGAAGAAACAAATCTTGAAAAACTCTAGGGCTTTTTACCTTAAATCACAAGTTGAATTTCTCTGAGGCTCTTTTCAACTTGATCAACAGGTCGAAACCTCTACAAGCTTTTTTTCTATTTCGTCAATATATATATATACTCAAACCCAAATTATTTGTGTCGAATACAACTAGGATGCAACAGTTAACATACTCGAATACTCTATTTAGATTCTTATTGTATAGCAAATAATAATAATACATTAATTAACTTAATAGTAAGTAAAAAGAGAAACACTCGCAATCATACCGAGACATGATACATATATTTATACTATATTAAATATAAGGGAAGAGACTGAATAGATACAAATTAAAAATACATGAAATATATTAAGGATTTCATTTTTGTCTACAGTTACCAAAAATCACAGTACTTTTTGATTTACATGCTGCTTTCCCGTAAATCTTAAAATTTTTATATAAAATTATAAGTGTGGTGTATTAAATTACAAAAGAGTTTTTTATATATTTTAGTTTAAATGCGTGTTTATTTATATAATTTATGACAGTTAATGTGGGTTTTATTGACAGAGGTAATTTATTATTTTCTTGGTTTAGTAATTTTTTAACATTTCGTCAGATTTAAAAAATTCAATGTGTTTAAAATAAATTATTCAAATATATGAATAAATTATTCTATTATTTAAAAAAAAACAATATGGAATTTCAACATGTAATTTTTATTCTTTTAACAAACAATAATTCGATGTACTTTTACTTTGCGGAATTTCAACATAAAGATAGCTTCTTTTCCTAATGTCAAAGATATGAATGAAAACTTCCTTTTCGACACACTATATGTATTATAATCAACAAAAAAAAGAAATGAAAATAGTAAATGATTGTACTAAATGCAAGCTGTATAGTAAATACTGATAATTATAAATACAATTTTGTATAAAATCTGATATAAACGTAGCATTTAATCAGTATCTTTAAATATACAAAAAATTAATGTGAGAGCACAATTATATATTGATGTATACAACTTTACTAAAAAATCTTTTAATACAAAAAGATTCACTCACTCAAACTTCATATAATTTTACCCTTTGAAAACAGTATGTTTCAAGTTGAAAGCAGAACGATTATATGTTATGACTTTCGAGCAATCATATCTTCTAACTTTTTAACTCTTACTTCTATCGACAAAGAAGCCATTTAAGCTTAGTTAGAAATCGATTCATTAAAAGTGTAAGTGTATATGAAATAAAATAAAAAAGAGTTTAGAATTTTTATGATAAATGTTATATTTTAAATAGGATTTTCTGCATCTTGCAGATTATCAACATTTTTACATATGTGCCATGATTTATAAATTACCTAAATAAGGCATACGTTTCATTGCTTAAGTATTAAATGTCTAATTACAAAAATGATAGAAATAATATTTTTACTGGAAATATATTATAATCTTATATTACTATATTATATATATTTTTTTATATAATTGATGTTGATAGAAGTAGCATAAATTTAATTTACTAAAGCTTATTTAATACTGTAAATTTTATGTTAATATATTATAAGCTATATGGACGTTAAATTTTAATTGGCAATAATTTTATTATTTATTTTTCTATTTATCAATAATCTTGCCGAAAATAAGCTTAGTTATGAAAAATAAAGTGTAAAGACTATTATATCCAATAAGCTTGATGGTTGATAATTTCAATCTCAAACATATAAATTGTTGTTATAAAGATAATGCTGAACACTGGAGTTGGTGGTAATAGCAGATTAAATTTTTAAATTATTTCTAATCTTGAAATAAAATTAATATTTTTTAAAATATATTGTTATTTTTTTCTTCTTTCATTATATTTCTTTAAAATAATAAAATTGTCCAAAAGTTTTTCAGTACGTGCACAGAAGATACTTGGCCTATATCAGATGATGTATTCACGTACAAAAAACTTATATTATTATCAGGTACTATGCAGAAAGTTGACACTATGATAATAGTTTTTCAGCACGTACGTATCCATTATCTCAAATTCTGTAAATTATCAAAAATTAATTATTATTATATCGATTTTTTAATTAATTTTTTATTATCATAAATGGAAGGACAAGGAAATAAAGAAAAAATATAAGCATATCGTTTCCCTTAGGCGACGATGCGTCAATGATTATAATGTAACCCTGTCGAGGATATTAAACATTTTTTATATACATATTTAAATACATCGTTAACATTTTTTTTTCGCATCATTCACATAAAAATCTTAATTTAATATTAGATATAATGTTTTACTCAATTTTATTATTAAGTAGAAACTTTTACCTAATTTGTATTTATACATCTTATAGAAAAATATAATTTTCTACAATTTTAGATTTATTAGTAAATTTGTTGAATAGTACTAATTTTTTGTGATAAATCATAAGATAATAGTTACAGAACAACAAAATATAAAAAAAATTATGATTTCTAATTATCATTACTGATTTGAAATGAAAATCTTGAACAAATATAGATTTTAATTCATTAAATTAACATGTTATTTCATGAAGAAATATTTTATATATTTCATAATTTGTTGTTTGTGTTTAAATATTTCAAACACTGAAAAGTAACATATGAGAAATGAAACACATTAATTTTATGTTGATAATTATAAAATAAGTATATTATATATATATATATATATATATATATATATATATATATATTACATAATTAAAATATGTACAAAATATATAGAAAAGTGTTTATCTTTATTTTCTAATGAAATTTAAAGCAATTAATTCGAATTATCGAAGATTTAGAAATGCTTGTTTGTTGCTAATTCTTATCTATTCAGATATAAAACATACATAAATCTATATTATCATGTAGATTAAAGGGTAAAATTTACAATTGCATTAAACCAAAGACTACAATTGTTTTAAATCATATAGGCAGCTCTGAAGTCTACTAAATACTTAGATTGTTGAAAATTTAAAAAATAATTAAACACTTACATATTACAACTTAATATTATTACATATTACAATATGTCATTGTAATCTTTGTAAATTTTTTTAATGACACACAGTACACAATTAAGATGTTACTTTTTGGTCCTTACTCTGATATATAAATCATACTATCTTTTTCTTCTAATCTGTATAACATTTGAATAGCTTATTGATTAAACGAAAAGGCCTCGCTCAGTGGACTCGAAAGAAATGGTTGTTTCTTTTTATCTGTTAAATTATTCAGTAGTCTACATCATTTTTTTAATTTATTCATATTTTATCTTAAATAGATTCCATGTTCTATGTTCCGTATTATAATTTAATACACTAATTTTGATAATACTTATAAAGGGTATTATTTTCAGTACTATCCTTGTAATTGATTATCATAATATTGCTATTATTGATTTATTTCATATTGATAATTCAAAATTATGTATCTTCAAATACTCGAAATCTTATTTGATTTATTTTGTCTATCAAGGGATGAAATATGGATGTTTTTACGATATTTGTATATCATCGCACAGTATAATCATACCATATTACATAATATAAATTAATAATTTAAAAAAAATATAACTTACTATTATATAGTTTAAATTATTATACTAACTGTAATACATACTTTTAAAATTTATAAGCATTTTAAAACATAAAACCGTATAAATTATTCAGTAAAACATCATATTGTAAAAAATTTTTACATTGCCTCGATTATATAAAAATCAATATAAGTATACTAATAGCCCAACCAGAAAAGAGTAAAAAATAAATATATACGACCCTTGTACGAAAACAAAATTTAACTATATACTTAAACATTATAGTTCAAGTTTATTTAAAATTATATTTTATTAATTTATCTTACTAACTTGTATAATATATAGTCATAATATTTACTTATTTAAATAAAATATGCGTTTGCATTATCTATAGCCAAAACAATCTTTTCCGAAGACTTTTTTATTATTGAGAATAATTTTTGTCAAAAAATTTTCTTAAAAAATATTTATTTATATATCTAAAACTATAGTTGCTCAATTAGATTTGTCTAGGTATATTAAAATAGTTTCTATTTATAATGTATTAATTTTTTTAAATAATTTAAAGAACCGTTTTTTATTCGAAAATTTTATTAGTAATTATTACGACTGTCCTTTTTTTGAAACCTGACAAAAATCATATTAACAATATTTTTACGTTCGTAATAAATAATATGGTTTATTATTTACCAAAGCAGAAGAAGTAAAACAAATAAAATGTTTCATAAATAATTGAATGAATCTATTTATAAATATTTACCTTTTAGTCAGACATCAGTCTCAATACTCATGCAGGCAAGATGTATATTATTATTATAATGAGGATTGCAGATAGGTTTTTTTATAATATCTGAACGCCGTAGTAAAATACCTTCTTCTAGTTCCATGATATCTGACGATGATTCAGACAACGAATTTTTTTTTATATTTTGGCCTAGAATAAAAAATTATTTTTTGCTAACTCACTATTATATTATATAATAAATACTTTTCTCGATTGTTTGTAAGTTTAGCTTTTTAAGAAACATGAATGTTCAAAATAAGTATACTATATAATAAAGTAATTACAATTAATTAGTAATTAATATCTATGATTTAATGAAAAATATAGTTAAAATTTAAATCATATATTATGGTATATTGGTTTTATTTTTTATGTATTCTTTCTTGATTAAATTTCAAAATACATTTCTTCAAATTTCATAGTACATTTTTTCACTTTTTCAAAATTCATATTTTATTGAAGTTTATTTATAAGAAACATGAAATATATTATAGTCTCAAGACAAACAATGCGTTGAATTTTTTTAAATTTTAATTGTAGTTTTCAATTCCTGGATATTATCTTAAAAAATTTTTAAATAATGAACTTATTAAAAGGTTTAAGTTCACTTTCTTTACAAAAGTTTATCTATTTAAATTTGACTAAAATAAAGTTATAATTATTAAAATAATGAAATGTTTTACATATTATGTCTTAAATTATAAATTTAAACATTATATTTACAATTTTATAATCACATAAAATATCTTAGTTTCATTCAAATTTGTATATATATAGATGTATATTTATTTATTTATGTCTAAAGTTATTTGTTATTACACAATATTGTATATTATTACTTTTAGAATTACTAGAATGAAAAAATTAGGACATAAATTTTGTATGGTATTTTGTTCCTCAAATGTTTATCTGTATTTTGGATCTAAAAAATAAGGAAAAGCTAAAAATTGTTAATTGACAAAATACGGTGACTTTTTTCGTTAAAAATGATATTTCTAAAAAAAATTCCTATCTTAGAATAATAAAAATTTACAATTTAGTTTAATATTTCTAACAGAGAGAAAGTAGGATATTTCTTTTACTTGATCTTCATTAGATCAATCATTGTTACTTATAGATATATTTTAAGATTCAACTATTTTTTACACGTTTTTATACGCTTATTTTAGGATGGAAGTTTTCCTTTATTAGTGAATGCAACACGTTCATATTATCTTTGTTTTTTACACCAATTTTTTTCACAGTATTTATAAACTACGACAGAAAGTCAATTATTTAAAAATTATCTATTATTTCTCATTGTAAGACATTACGTATTAAATTTTACAAAATACAGCAATGCTATGAATATTGAATATAATATGATTCAACAAATTAATTGACATTGGTAGATAAAATCCTATATTTTACTACAGACGAAAATCTCAATTTAGTATTTCTATGCATGAAACAAACTTAAGCAAAATAATAAATCTACGGAAAATCAGTGATCGATGAAATATCGACTACCTATAGTTCTACGGTTTCAATGATTGCTAATGTACACAAATAAACAAATATATAAAGAAGAAAGAATAACAACTGATCTATAGCAAAATTATAAAAATACTAGTACACATTTATGAATTAAAATAATATGATCCAGAAGTATATTACCACTTTTCTCTCTCCCTCTATCTATCTCACTCTCTCTCTTTACTGTCGTGATGTTATCGTTACAAAATTTATGCATTTTGATTTTTTTTTTTTTACTATTATTTATATATAAACTATTAACTGAGGTAATGATATTTCTCAAATTTTTAATAAATAAACCTAATTTTCATACATAACAATATATATCTGATATTATTGCTTTAACAAAATTAATATTTTAATAGCTTTCTCTGTTTAGAATAAATTGTCTTTTAAATTGCATGTAAATTTAAGATTTATTCTTGAACAAAATTCATACAAGTTAAACTTTTATGCGAAAACGCACTCGTTGATGGTAATGTAACCTAGATAAAGAGAAAAAGAAAACAAAAGAGAAAATAATAAGTTTATAGATATAATGATTTGTTACTCTTTATGACTTTACGAGTTAGGCTTCTTTAATTAAATTTGATTCACTGATGGAAAAAAGCGATAACAATATACAGAAATGCACCAAAGATGATTAATTTATTGTATACAGAAAATTAAAAAGACTAGTAAAAGCGTGTGAACTGAAAAGAATGTACAACAAACACTTAATGTTTGTCATGAATTCTTTATATATAAATTAGACATTTCGTTTTATATTTTATTTATAGTAGAAAGAAATACAATAAAAAAATTTTAAATATGTTGAAACAAATTAATAAAATTTGTATAAACTATCGTATTTTTAATACATATTCAATATGAGAGCTCACCTAAGCTACCTGGTAAATATGGACAGCTTGTTACATGATTGAAATTTTGGGATTGCATTTCCTCTTGGTCAGTCTCTCGATGATAAAAATAATTGAAATTTGAAACAATTACTGGTACAGGTAGTGCAATAGTTAAAACACCAGCAATCGCACATAAAGAACCAACAATTTTTCCCCAAACACCTACAGGCCTAAAATAAAGAATATACATAAACAAAAAATTATTATTTTATTGAATATTATTTATTCATTATTCAAAATGTGAATCAATATTTATTAATATTTAAAAAAATCGTATATTCCAGAAAATTATTAATATAGAAAAAATGGAAGATAAAAATGCAAGAAAGAAGTGAAACTGATTTTTTATATTTATATTCATATTATATAAATATAAAATAGAAACTTCTCGAAAATATTTTTACTATTATTTATTGTAATTATAAATAATTCATAATTATAGTCAATTTTTAATCTTAGTCATTCAATGAATTTAACAAAATTGTGAATAATTTGTTTTAATCTCCTAATTGATTAATGTGTAGCAAATATTTAAATTAATTTAAAAAAGCTACATATTATGTACAATTTTCTTACAATATATATTTTTATTATATTTATTTTTCGATACTTAAATATTATGTCATTAAATTCATATCAATGGATTTAAAAGAATCGTAAGAAAAAATTATAAAGTAATATATAAAATGTAAAATTCTTTTTTAGTTTTCCAAATTTTTTAAATATTTATCAAAAAATGCGAAAGATAAGTAAAATAAAATAATTATTTGGTAATACGTTTATAATAGTAAAATGTAAATTCATAAAAAAGATAATTATGATAACAATTATAAATGCTCCTTATAATTCTAATCATTTCTTAAAAGATTTCATACTTTGAAAGTATTATTATTTATTCTGGAAAAACTATGCATAAAAATTGATGAAATAATAAATATACTGTCAAATGATAAAGCTGTTTTATTGTAACGTTTTACATTTTATATTTAATAAATTTCAATTATAAAAACTTTAAATACGTTTATATAATAATTTTTTTATAACATTTATAACGATAGTTTTATAATATTCGAATATATGCAATTACCATGTACTTCACATAAAACTAAAAAATTTGTTATTTTTATATAAACTTCAAGAATTGAGAATTTACTTTTAAATAAATAATCTCGGTATTGTTTTAACATGTATTACTTATAGTTAAAAATTTTTAATTTAAAATCTTTATAATTATCTGACTTTGTAACAATTATTTTGTGAATATATATATTAAATTTTTTATTTTTAAATTTTTGTTTTTATATGAAATCTAAAATTTTACTGAAATATATAAAAAAAAGGTTTAAATTGTCATTTTATAAAAAATCTGTTATTATTTAAAATCATGCTTCATCAACAAAAGTTATATTAATATCTATTATAAATAATACTATTTTCTATAAATGATAGATCTTTTTTTAAATAGTCAAAATTTGTCTAACTATATTAAAAATATTATCATTAAAAGTGAGTACATCATACGTCATGTCACCATAGCCAACTGTTGTCATTGTAACTACGGCCCACCAAAAAGCATCGGGAATAGATTTGAAGAATGAGTTTTCAGAACCAGCTTCTGCGAAATATACTGCTGATGAGAAAAGAACTACACCTGTAATAAAACAGATTTCAAATTAAATAAAGCAAACTCTGTAAAATATATTTCAAAACTTATAAACAATCTGAAATAAAAAATTATTAATTAAGACAGAAACTGAGCTTAATCACATAAACAAATTCATGAAATAAAAATTTTTAATTCTAAATTTTTTACTAATGTTATATATTAATATATATGAGAATTTCTCTGTAAACGCGAATTCTCGATACTCGAGCTGAACTAGATATATAATTATTATCATGAAAACCCTATGAGTATTGGTAAAGTATAAAAATTATTAATATTATTATAAGTATCCTAACGAATATACATGAAGTCACTGAACTATTAATAAATCAATATTGTCTTTAAATATCCTTAAATAATCAATAAGGGAAGTACATAATTTTTATTCTTAATTTTTTATAAAACAAACAAAATTTCCACAATCCATGAAATAAGAAAATATATAGTTCGAATATCAAGGGATTTTTACTCGTGGGGTAATCAAACAAGACAACAAGGCAAGTAGCAAATAGCTATCACTCGAAATTAACCTAAATAATGTAGAGAAATTTGAATTAAAGAAACCTCATAATAAGGCTTAATAGATATGTCAAAATTATTATTAGATAAATTTGAATAGAATACACTAATCTATAATATAAATTACAAATACGTAATTGAAATAGGAAGAAAATATTGGAAGTACAATTCATTAAAAAATGCTGTAAGTGCTACATTATCACGATTTGTGTTTAAAATAAATTATCTCTGATTCACAAGTAAAAATAGTACAGTTTAGAAACTTAAAAAGGCAATAAACGTTGAGGAAAAATATGAGTCACAATAAAATGTTATATATCCAAAATTCCACAAAACTATCTGAAACGCGTTAGAGCTGTAAATGAAAAAATAACGATAAATATCTAAAATAGACAAGTGATAAAGTACGTAATACATAATATTAATACTCCAAAAAATATGAGGCCAAATAGGACAGATGAAATTTAACAATATTAAATACAAATATGGCAGCAGAATGAGATATTTGATAGCAGACTATAGAAAGATGCAGCATGAAAAAGAGCATGAGAAAGAAAACTTAGAAAAAATGTACATTTATAATGTTGTATACTCACATATTTATCTGTACATACATGTGTTAAAAGTGATGATAAGCGCTGCTCGTGTTTCAGATATACTATTAATTGCGCAAATTTCCAAAATCCACATTCTTCTAATGTCGATAATTTTTCTTATTTTTTCATGTAATTATATTTTTTTATAAAATTTTATTATTTTTAATAGATTTAAGATTAGAAATAATGTACTGAAAAAATTATTAATGCCAACATTTATCGTGAGTTAAATAATTTGTCAATGTCCTAATTGATTAATATGTAGTAATGACTTAAATAAATTTATACAAAGCTACATACTTTTTTCACGGTATTGACTTTATTTACACTCATTGACATTATCTTTAAGATCTATCCATTTCTATTATTAGCTAATACCCGATTTAAATATTTATAACGTTTTCTATAACACTGTGTAATTATATTTTTTGTTCGCTGTTTCTTCTATCATTACATTTATTCTTATAATAAAATTTATTATTCACAGTTTTATCACCTATATAGTACTGTTAATATTATACACTATATTTAAATATGAAGTTCTCTTTCTCATTTATAATATCACGTTTTTTTTCTTATATTTATGTCATATTTTTTACCAGAAAAATTGCTACTATCTTCTGTACATTTTTTCAAACTATTCCATTTTTTAACGTACATTAATATTTTTTAAATATATTTTTTATAAACCTAGATTTGAATCACATGTGCTCAAAAGATCGTGATAAAAAATTTTTTTAATTTAAAACAATTATCACTTTTTTCAAATATAAAATGTATGTTGAGATAAAAAAGAAGACCGCAAAATGTGGCATTACAAAACCCTGAAAATCAAATATTCAGTTAATGGAACAAGGAAGTTATAAATCTATTTTACTTTTATAGTCTTTTAAAAAAAACATTTTCCCAATAGAAAACCGTTTGATTTCTTTCAAAATTAAAAAAAATTTTCATATTCAGCCGAATATAAATTAATGTTTTGACTATAAATTATTTTATAATATAACTAAATATTATTGCAAAATAATTCTAAAAGTTAATGATAATAAAATAAATAGAATAATGACTTCAATTTAATATTAATACTAAATCAACGATAATTTACAATACACTATTTGTTGGAAAGAATTTTAGTTAGTATACTAAAAAAGCTAGTTTATTAAAATTATGCATAAATATTCTTTCATATTTTTTATTCCCATTATACTTATACTATTATCGTTTTAGTAAAGATCATTTTTCTGTTCATAAATAATGTCACCTCGTGCATTTAACAGAATAAATCTTCCTAACTATTTTAACTTAAAAAAATTAATTATAAGATTCGTCATAAATTAGTATCTAACTTAATATAAAGTTTATAATGTAGCAGCATCTAATTCATAATTTAAGAAATATGTTGAAGATTTTATGCTTTCTTGTTACATCCATGTTTCTTGTAATGAAATTTGGTCTAACGCGTACAACATTGAATTACACTGCAAGCATTAATTCAGTCGCATTCTTTTTGTCTTTGTTGCATTATTTTTCTTTTCTTTAATTCAGTAATGATTCATTTCAATTTTTATTCATTCTTATAATTAAATTAAATTTATAAACCAAAAAAAATTCTAAAATGATGAACCCGAACACCAAATATTTCGTTCCATCACAATTTATATTTTTTAGTTAAATATTAGGTATTGCTTAATTATATTCTTGCTAAATTAGTAAAATACTTTATTATAACATAAATACTTTAAAAAATTATTCAATAACAACAATATATAAAAAATTTCTATTTTGTTACTTCTATAAACTTCATGAAACAAATTTTTTATGGCTTTAAAAAATATATTTTTTATATAATAATTTACTTACCAATAAAAAGAAAAAATATTAGTAGACCAAGTTCTCTCATTGATGCTTTCAGTGTACGACCAAGTATTTGAAGTCCTTTACTATGTCTGGATAGCTTAAATATTCTAAACACTCGCACTAATCGGATAACCCTGAGAATTGCAAGTGACATAGCTTGATTCGTACTTTTATCTTGTGGACTTACTGGAGCTTTTGGTAAATTAATCGTGTCTTCCTCTTCTGCTACAACAGTAGCTAAAGTAATAAAATAGGGTATAATTGCAATTATATCGATAATATTCATTACATCACGAAAAAAATTTAATTTATTCGGACAAGCTAGAAAGCGCACTGATAATTCGAATGAAAACCAAATGATACATATCGTTTCTATAAGAAAAAACGGATCCGTAATATCTGGTACTTCATCTTCCTCTATCTTCGTGCCATTAGTAGTAGTATTAAATACCCTGTAATGCTTAAACTCCGGAAGAGTTTCTAGACAAAATATGACTATTGATAGTAAGATAACAAATACAGAAATTATAGCTACAACTCGGGCTCCTTGTGAACTTTCAGGGTATTCAAATAACAACCAGATTTTTCTTTGAAATTCCTGCGATGGTAATGGTTTTTCTTCTTCTTTAATAAATCCTTCATCTTCTCTGAAAATCATAGAAATTAGATTCGTAGTAACTTATATATGTATTAGTTTATGTGTGTGCGTGTGTGCATAGTAAGAATTATTTTTAAATGAATTTTGTAATAATTTAACTTACTAATTCTAATTAGAATAAAATATTAACAGGAATATTAATAGGAAATTAATATAAAGATTAAAAATACTTGAAATTGATATGATATAATATAAAATATTATTACTGTTATGATCCAGTATATTTTTCTGGAATTGTTTTATATAAATGATCATTTGAAAGGAATAATGACTACACAATTAATAAATAATAATCACATAAGATAATAATTTACAAACAAAATTAATATTGTAATAAAATTACATTTAAAATTATGAATTATTTATGTGCTATCGTATACGAAAAAAAAATAATAAATCAAATGTGAATTGCAATAATCTTATCAAAATACCATATCGAAGGATTCTGAAAATGATAATTTTCATATACGAGTAGTATAAGATTCGTGAGTGTTAATTTTATTTTTTAGGTAGATATAATCGAATCACTTTATAGTTATATAAATTTAATAGAATATTAAATTATTAAAATGAATTTCAATGCAGAAAAAAAATTATGATTAAATATTCATTTTACTAAATATAGATACAAATAAGTTTTTGTAAAAATAAATAAAACTCTTCCAGACACAGAGGGCTGTCTGACGATGATTTGTCACAATTTTTCAATACGATTATGATCAAATTGAATGAATTACAACATCAATATTAAATTAGAATTTTATTTTAAAAATACTGTAAATTTATAATTGTTTGTTGTAATATTTCAGTTAACTAATAATAATCATAAATAATCCACCACTTTTGTAAGTTCCTATTATGTTTTGAGATTTTTTAACATGTATTAATTTATATTTTATCTATTACTTTTATAAAAGTATCTTGCAAAAGATTTCATTTAAACAGTAATTTTAAACTTATTTAAGATATTTTATTTAATATTTTATGTTATGATACTTTTTGAAATATTCAGTATTTTTATTTAAGGTATATTTTAAAAATTTTTAGAATAGTGTAGTATAAAGCACTAGAAAAAAATAGAAATAAATTTTTATTATTAAATTGAACATTAATGATGTAAATTCATAAATTCAAGAATATTGTTTAAAATGCTATTTTATATGAAAAGTACTTTATATCGGATCAATATTGAAATAATACTTTCAATACATCAATTTTGATGAAAAGTATATATCTTTCCTCTAATTATATATCTGAATTAAGAAGCATTCAAAAGTAAATTCATAAATTCTTTAATTTACTATCATAGATTCAAAATTTATACGCAATTGTTAACAATTATATTCATGTTGCCAAATTATCTTTAATACCTAGATAATAATTTTCAAATATATATTATCATTTAAAAACTTATAAAATAACTTTTATAAGTTATTTTATCTTATATATATCATTCTTCATGAGGTTTGTTACTTGGAGTTAATCAGACGTTTATTCTCGATTTATTGTATTTAAAAAATTTACAATATTTATTTGCGTAATAAAATGATGCCAAACTAATTTAGACCACCGTGTTATAAATCCATCCATGTAAATATGTTTCCCAGATTCCGGTTATATTATTTATTTATTATTTTAAATTTTGTATATGTAGAATCAATACTCAATTGGTACATGGAAGATGTCTAAATTTATTTCAGTTGTTTAAAACAATCGTAAGTTCTAAAATTTGTAATATCATCTAAAGTGACTTTCAAATATAGATGTTCAGTTTCATTCATGAATTGATATTCTTAAAATAATGATAAACAAAGAAAGGTTACAGATACTTTTTTATCTAAGTTTATCATATTTATCAATTTCGATGCGGTTTATATATTTGATTACACTTATACACTTTTTTGAAGATTTATTACAATGATTTTAGAATTTTGAGCATTACTTCCTTTGTTTTATATATAAATTATTAATTTTATGATATTAAATACTAATTTTAAATTCCTTTTATCTATTATCTATAGTTCAAGACCAATAAATGCTTTCAACAACAATAGTTTGACTTTACTATTCATCTTAAAATGCATCGACATAGGCGACAAGCATATATTTAACAGGGCTACAAAATTTGTTCTTTAAATAATTTTCCATAACAGTGAAATTCCCTTTATTCTTGTATCCAAGACAAAATAATAACTTATTTTTATTAAAAGTAAAGTTTATTAATCTTTTTAATGTATAAGGTAAGTTAATTGAATAACCGTTATAAACATAATGAAATTCAGATGATTTAATTATTGATAAATATAAGATGGCGGTTATTTAAAAAATCATTTTACGTTACATATAATTAGTAACAATTTTTTGGAAGGATATTGGTGTATTTATCAACTAATTATACCCTTAAAAAATTTATTATATATCTATATAGTTTAATGATTTCTTTTGCATAAATGAAAAATCAAAGAAATATGTTCATTTTATTTCATTGATTATTAAATTAAGATTTAGTATTAAAAATATTGCAACTTTTATCAATAACTAACGAAAAATGCCGAAAAAATTTGATCACTCATTCAACTACTAATTGTGAGCGAAGCTGTGTAATTTTGATGATAGGTTTACTTATTAAGTACAAAAGACGGATTTAAATATTAAATAAAATATCAATTTCCATAAAGTTTAATAAAAAAATAATTATACAGAAAAAAATTTAATAGAATTATACTTCTATTTTAACAAACAATACTAGACATAAAAATTGTTATATTTATATCTTTAAAAAGACATTAAAATACTATATCAAATTATTAGCAATTTGTATTGTATTTATATAATTTGGTTTTAAAATATTATCTTCATACACATAAAACATTGAGAAAACTAAGGTTTAATAATTTTAAGCATTGTTCTAAATTTATTATTATATCTTTTATTGATAATAGTGATTCTTGTTATGATTTTATTTTGTTTGAAATAATATCTACACAGATTAAGAATGCTGAAATTTTTATCAGATAAGTATTTCCCAAAGTACTCTTATCAACTTCTGTAGTTAATTATGGTCCTCAATTCTCTTATCAATTAATTTTATTCAATTATTGCTATTTATTTAAGTATTGCAATAAAAATTTAATAATTTAATGAGTTTATTATTTTTATTTTACACATTATTTTTATACATTTCAAGATAAGTATAGATTTTTTTAATGGAATTCTCCGACATTATTTGTATTGCTAATAGTATTTCCTTAAAAAAAGTATTATATTAAAATATTTACAAATTTTTATTACACGATCTTCATTTAATTGCATGTTCGAATTTTAGTTATTTTTTAAAAAGTTTATTCCATTTAAGACAAATTAACAATTCTTTAAGCTCAAATTCTTTGTTCTTTTTAGTTTCACTATTCTAACAAACATATAATTCATCCTCTAAAAATTGTTTTTTTTAATGTTTTGTTGATTTTTGGTACGTTTAATAATTATATACAGATTGAACTAACTGATACATATATATATAAATATATCCATAAAAATGCCATAATCTGTCTACTTTTTTATATTACTGAAAATTATTTGAAACCGAAAAAATGAGTAATACTTATAATAAAAATAATAAATTAGATACAGTTTTGCAATTGACATTTAATAATAAATTAAAGGTCCACATTTCTTGATTCAAATTTATTTAAATATTTTCTTTATGGACTTCAAAATAATTTTAATAACAATGCCTTTATTATGGGTACATATATTTATAAAATTTCTAAATAATCAAACCCCTGATACAATCGGCGATATATCTTAAGTTGACCAAATATCAATACAAAATTTCTTTTATCTTAAATAATAAATTTTAAACACTAATCAAATTATATATGAATTAATTTTAGAAATGATTACATATACCCATGAATATAAAACAATAACTTGCTTATCACAAAGCTTGTGATAAGAATTAAATATTCAAATATTATTTAAATAATCAAAAATGCAAACTCTCTAATTTACAATTGCTACACATTATAAAGAAGCATTATATGATTTTATAAATTTTTAATAATTTCTTCAAATAATTTAAGTTTAATTATTTATTTAATATATCCGATTTCTGTGATTTAGTAATGATTAATAAATTCTTTTTTAATTTTATAATAAAAACATACTTTTTTAAATATTCCACTTTCACGATTTATTTTTTATCAATCTTCACACTTCAATGAATTTTTTATTTGGATTACAATAATTAAAATAGACTCTTATACCATTCTCTGAGAAATTAAGTACTATATCAGAACAAAACAAAAGGTTTATAAATCAATTTAATTTTGACTAAATATACGAAAAATCTTAGTCAATACATATTGAGTTTGATACATTTGTTGATTATTTAGAGAAAAGGAGGAAAAATAAATAAAACAACAATAACAATTAATTATATATACATAACAATTATCATACAGAGATAAGACAAATTATCATTCTACCTTATCAAACATCTTTTTTGGTTTCAGACTACATTGGCTGCATAAAAAATGATACACAGTGGATCAAACTGTAACAGGCTTGATATAGTATATAATTAATATGTAATTAAAAGAAGCTTAATTCAACATTGTAATTTAGCAACTATAACTCAATAAATACAGAATAACCCACTATAAATCATATTCACTTAATTACACCAAACTAGTAAATTGAATTCTTAATCAGTAAAAATGAATTTCCTCGGTTATTACTTCAATAATTACGTTGTTTAAGTAGAAAGAAATTATATATATTTGAACAAATTAGAACTTATTATACTAGTGCATAATACAAAAACAAAATTCTTTCAAAAAATATTCTTCAGAATTTTATTATATCAGCTAGCTACTAACTTAACAAAAAGTTAGAGAAATATAAAACTCAGAGATTGCAAAACTTATGCACCAACAAAACTTTAAAAAATTTGAACAACTGGATATGTTAAATTATCAAAAATAATATGTTAAGTATCAAAGTTTACTTATATAATAATAAAATATAATAATAATGTAAGTTCACAATTCGGAAATACATTTATTTTATATTCAATAAATAAAATGACAAAACAAAAAGTACAAAATGAAATCAACATAAAATTAATGAATGATTAAAAAAGTACTATCAAAAACAATAGTTTTTAATGCTCTTAATAATATGGTAAATACAACATATAATATTGTTGCTTTTTTAAGTCAATTGCTTAAAAAAGATATATTTTTTATATTAAAATTTTATAATATGTTTTCTAGAATAAGTGACGGTGATGATTTTATAATTTTACTAATTTTTTATTAAATATTTATAATATTCTTATTTTTAATTTGTTATGACATCAGCCAATATAGAAGATAATAATATACAAATACAAGAATAATATCTATAAATAATTATACTTAAATTGTTTTTTATATTCAGAATTATTTCTAATCTTAATATAGTAATAAAAGTAATATTATATTTTAAAATATAAATTAATATTTATACCTATTGTCTTGAAAATAAATAATTGACCATTTTTTCATATATCATTTCCATACTTTCTTTTTTCTTATATAAATTCATAAAATATAGATAAGAAAATGAGTTTTAAAATACTTCTTAAAGATAAGAAATTTTTGATGAAATAAAAATATAAATAAAGATAATGTGGTTTTATTAATAGGATAGTAAGATTATATAAAGATAAAATAGATACAATAAGCTTAATAAGAATGATAATAATAGAAAAGTAACTATAATAAAAAATAGTTATAGTGGTGAATTAAGAATAGTAAAAACTAGCAGTAAATAAATTCTTTATTATAAAAGGTACAAAAAAACATTTATAGCAGTAATAATAATAGGTGAAAATTATAATTAAAAAACTTGTATTTCACAAGGTGATATAATTCTCAATAATATTTTATATGCAAAAAATCCCAAAAAAATGTATTTTAACTTATTTACAAGAAAATATACATTAGCATAACTGATATAAAATCTATTCATATCATATGATTAAATTATATGATGCAAATGAAACTCCTTAAAAACTCAAATCATGAATGAATAATTCTGTAATGAGTATACCCTTCCTACAATTATTAAGCCGATTCATTTTTATGTCAATAAACAGTTTACATTTATCTGATATATAATAAATTTTCTGTGTTTATCTCCATTTTGTCATTGTATATAAAATTCAGCACAAATCTGTAGAGTAATTATATTTTATAAAAATTTATATAATATTTAAAATATATCAGAAATTTTACTGTTTATATGATTTATGAATATATTATTTATTAAAGTAAGTACATATGCTTATATATTTAAAAATGCAAGAAATACATCAAGTACAATAAATTAATCCTATATAAGTCCGAAAGTTGAAGTCTACACTACTTATCTAAGTTCTATAAAAATAAAAATCTGGTAGTCTAAAATATTAAATTAAATAACTTTCAATTGAATTCTTAGTGTCATTAAATTTATTTAAAAAGATACAAAATTTTTTATTTTAAAAAATAAAACAAACATTTTTAATGTATTAAAATTTAACCAATACATTTAAAATAACATTATGTAAAAGGTTAATTATACAAAAATAATATTCTGATTCTAATAAAATTAGATTATTATTATTATTATAAAATATCTTCGTAAATAAATCTTATTCATTTTTATTTCTGTGAGTGCATAAGGTTTATAATAGTTTTGAATAAGTTGTATTACTTTTTTTGTTTCTTTTTAGTTTTATCTTAATTATTATGTACTTGTTCAAAAAATATTGTTCCTAATATTATTAAAAGTCATATTAATTTTTTTTAAGTTTATTTTCTATTTTCAAAGGTAAGTTTTTAATCTCTTTTTTTGACTTCTGTTTGTTTATAAAAATATATATTAAATAACCCTAATTTAGTAACTGTTAGTAGTACAATAAATTTAAACTGAATGTATTTCTTAAAAATCGATTTTAGACAATTTTTTTGAGCTAATGTAAAATCCATTCAATCTAAATCTTATCATAAAATCAAATATATATATATATATATATATATATATATGTATATATATATATATATATATGTTCTGATTTATTTACTCTTAAGCATTTTTATAATTTGATTACTGTTATTTTAAATTATAATGAAAAAATTTTCTTTATTTAGTAGATTATTTTTTAAATAGTTACTATACAAAAATATTTAATACAGTATTTGTTATAAAATAATAACTAAATCAATTTCAAAGTAAAAAGTCTAAAAATTATCATTATATTTCATGTAAAAAATTAATTTAATATTTTATTAGTACTTGATTTTACATTAGAGGCAATTAAATTTTTTCAAAAACATTCATCCAATACATGAATTTATAATTTTAGCATTTTAAAAGCACTTCCTTTAAATAAATTACCGAACAAATACTAAATCAGCCAATAATTTGAAATTCACATAATAATAAAATAAAGAAATAAATTATAGTACATATTTAAGGAAAGCAATATAGACTACTTATAAAATTACCTTTATATTCGATCTGGGTTTTATATATTATCCTTGTATATGGTAGCTATTTAGAATTAAAATTAGAATCAAAAGTAGAAATAATCAATTAGATAATTTTCAAAATATTTAAACAATATTTTTGCAAGGTAGAATTATTGCTAGTTTTTTCGAATACAGACAAAGATAGAGTAGTTTATATGAGCAATCAACATTATTTATTGTAACAAAGATATTCAAATACAACCTTTTTGATTGCTATTGGCCTCAATTTCAATTTGATTGTTTCAATATGTCAATTTTTACAAAACTCTTTTATTCTTATATCGTTCTATCATTAATAATAGTCTTGACAACAAATTATATTTACATATTCAGCTAATCCCCTTGCTGTGTATGGAGAAGTCGAATAGTGATTATTTTAATATGTCTTCTTATGGCTTACTTATAATCTTTTCTTATATTTTTTATTATTTTGTCAATATCATAATTATGGACAAAAACCAAATACATTCTAAGTTTGAGTTTGAAGTCCCTACTTTTCCATTGTTACTCTCATTTATACTATATCTAAATCACCTATAATAAACTCGATATTGTTAAATAAATCTTTGTTAGTAATATTTGCACATTAAAAACCCATTTTCATCAAAGAAGGAAATTAAGTGACAATCAATATTAAAGTTTTGAGATTTTCGAATTTTATAAAGTCTATTAAGGATAATAAACTGATAACAATAAAATTGCATCTGTTATAGTTTATTAACAGTTTCAATCAAGATTTATACTAAATTTCTAACAACTTTTATATGTAATATAAAAGTAAAATTTTTAAAATTATTTTTAATATATATTTTAGTATATTCCTTTTAATCATTTACAAGTAAAAACAAATAAATAATTTCTTACATATTATTTAATTTATACTATGAAATTTTTATTTATAATATTTATTAAGCAAATTAATTTCAAATCAATATTTGGCGACTATAAAAATGATAATTTTATTTACTTCTATTAATTATCTTGAGAAATCTTTTTGTTGTTTTTGTTTAGTCTCAAATATGATATGTATTTAATAGTATGTATAGATTTTATATTTAGATTTAACTTTAATTTTAATTATTATTTAAAAGTTTAATGTGTTTTTAATATAGAGTATTTTATCTTTATCTTCGAATGTAATTTTGAAAATGATATGTAAATTATTCAATTTGATATTCCTTTCAATTTAGATAGAATATATATAAGTTATATCTTAATCATATTGAGTAAATTAAACTTTTACTCTTTTAAATTTCTTTTGTTTTGTTCTCATTTAATTTTTTTTCCAATCAAAAAATTATAATATCTAAATATTTATAGTAAAAGGTTTAAAATTTAATAAATCATGGAATAATGAATCATATAAATTTTGATGTTCATACTATTCTGAATCAGATGGTGATAAACGTATTAGAAAAAAATATCTGATAAATTAGATCTATTAAAAGGAGATATTAAAATATTTTAAAATAGTATACTTATACAGAATATAGTATATAATAAAAAATTTTGAAATGCAACTTCCAAAAAACTTGTGTAATATAAGTTATCCAAAATATTTAATATTTATTTTCTTTTTTCTTAAATTATTAATTAAAAATTGATGTTTTATGAAAAAAATTGAAATTTGTTTTTTTAATTCTATACAGTTATAAAAATATTCAAAAAAATAATAACTCAGTTAAAATATATTTACTTTCATATTTTTATAAAATAAATTAGAATTTTATTCCAATAAATATACAATCACTAACAATAACAAATGAATATATATAAAAGCCTATCATGCAATTCAGTATTGTAGTCAAATGCAAAAAAATATAAATAGAAAGTATATAAATAATCAATGTTAATGAGATAAAACTTAATAGTACCTCCAGGAATTATCTTAAAAATGTTTTTCAAATCAATATCTGATTTATTTAATGTATTAAACAATAAAAATTAAATCTTTTTTAAAACACTTTCATTTTTATACAATACATAAATTTCTAAACACTTTATAAAAACAAAATACTTTCTTTAATGGCTATTTTCTACAAATAATTTAATATATATTTTAATATTTCATAAACTTTTTAAATATTAAAGGAATCAAAGAATTATTTTGCACTAGCATACAATATTAGTACTCTGATTATTTTACCTTTGGAATTGCTAATTTTGTATAATTTTTAGAATCATCAAATTTAACTTTAATTATATAATAGTGCTTATAAAAATATCATCATTGTTGCTATATACTACTTACTTCACAAAATTCATCGTTAAATATTAATTTTGTGACATTTTTCCCTTTTTATATTCAGTTAGCTAATTTATATTTATAATACTTATTCAATTAAATATATTATACTTTCAATATTCATACATACACTACCTTAATTTGAGCATTAGAAAATATTTGTGATGCACACGTACATAAAATAAAGGATATGATTGTAAAAAATAAAAGGATAGCAGGTTTGAGAACATTATGCAATTTTTTTTAGAATAAATAAATTATTATTTTCATATTAATTCATGATTTCTTATTTTCTTTTATTCACAAATCCTTTTCCTTATAGGCATATCAATTAATTTTTAATAAAAATTGTAACTACTAGGATTCAAAGTCTCATGCAGACATATCATTAATTCAACATAACAAAAATAAGAGGAAAGAAATTTTTCGTATTGATACTTGATTCTATTTTTTTTTATTAGATTTCCAATTCTATCCAATACTAAAGTACAAAGTTATTATGAAATAAAACCTGCATCAAAATCTATATACTATACTCTTTTTAAATTAAGTATATATGAGAAATATTTGTTCTGCGAAATATATAAATATGTATTTATTTTGAATACAGAACTAATAGAACTAATATAACTAATTTCCTGAAATTGATTAGAAGTAATAAAAAATCAACTAAAAGAAATTATTCTTTTCTTTTATAAAATTTATTTCTTTAAATACTCTAGTTTATTTTATTTTTATTTTAATAAACATTTCATTAGAAATTAAATATGCTAAAATCTATATCAACTAACTTATTTTATTTATTTATATTTATTATATGTAATTTATAAAAATTAATTTTAATTTGTAAATGTACTATATTATAAAAGTATTAAAGATTTTTATATAAAAGCATTTGAAAAAGTTGTAGTAACTATTACCTAAATTTGTTTGTTGCTTGTTCACCAAGTTCATAAAATTTAATTTCTTCAGAAAAAACATCTAGAGGCACATTAACAGGCCTACGCAAACGACCACCACTTTGATAATAATATAAAATAGCATCAAATGATGGACGATTACGATCAAAAAAATATTCGTTGCGTAGTGGATCAAAATAACGAATCCTTCTTGATGGATCACCGAGTAAAGTATCTGGAAATTGATTGAGAGTCCTTAGTTGTGTTTCAAAACGTAGTCCACTTACCTAAAATTATTATAAAATATTTTTTAGCTATATATATATTAAATTCCGTACTAAAATATTTTGAAATATTTTGTAAATATTATCAAGTTTGTAATTTTATTATTGAATAGATGAAAGCATAAGAATTTAAAAATATACTGTGTTATAGAACTATATTTATACTAATTAAAACCTTGGGTTAGGTAAAACATTTACCTTGAAACGAATAACAATTTTTTACAACCTACCTTTATATAAATACAAATTAATAAAGAGTATGTATACTATAATAAAAAATAGTGAAAATATAAATTTTTAATCATAAAAAAGTGTTTCTTTATTTTTGTTGCATACATCACTGATATTCCGTTTAATAGTACAGCAATTATTTGCTTTACACAATTTTTTTTTCTCTTGTAAGTATCGTTCAAATACATTTGTCACTAATATCACAATATTTCCTTCTCCTTTTATTGTTTTTGAATCTTTCATTTCCATCCTTTTACACATCCTTGTATCTTTTACCTTGATTACACTTTTTTATTTTGTTTACTCTTCATCTAATTGTTGTATTAATAAATTTGAAATATTCTCCTCGAAATTTGAAATTTCATATAGAAACGATGTAGTGCAGAAACAATCGACACTGAGCTATCTAGTGAACAACATTTTAATAAATAAAAAAACTTTTGTTCTAAAATATAAATATCGATAGACGTCGCTTTATTTTACTGAGTTGACTTATCGATATAAACCACGAAAGTATATTAGTACAAAAAATTGTTGATAAAACTCAATGCACTAAATATATAAGTTAAAACGTTTGTAATATAAACAATAAATAGTTTAATCCATCCTAATTGTGTATATGCACGAGCAATGAAGTTTAATATTAAAATTAAACAATTCAATCGACAAACTTTTGAATTAAAAAGACTTAATCTCTGAGAAATTGGTAAATTTCTGTTAAAGGTGCACTTTATACGGTGTTTGATTCATATCAGTCGTCCGGTAATGAGTACCATGGAATTCTAGCAGCCCCTACTTTACACGTAAACTACAAGAATACATATTTATATATACATACGAGTGAAACGATAAGGTATATTACACAAAAAATTAATGTAAAAACTGACCAACATGAACTAAAATGTATTTCAATAATTAATCAATATGTAAATTTCCTAATTACTATCTACAACGAAATTTTATAAATTGTATAAAATTTATAGTATAAAAATAAATGTGTTGAATATAAATATATTCTTAATGATTTACTATTATTAATATAAATTATTAAAGATTTTTAATATATAATTTTTAACAAAAATACAATATAACATTAATTTAATTATTTTTATTTATCTTATCTATTTAGAAATAATAATAGATTAGGAATATTCTTTATTATAGCATTTATTCGAAATAAATTTGTTTAAAAACTACTTACATTTATAACCACTCTTTCACAAAAATCATGATCATGAGGTATAGGTTCAAAATGTGTTACACCTGTATACTGATTGTGAGCATTTGGTCCATCATTATCTTGATTTAATAGTTTAGGTAATGATCTAAAAGTATTGAAATTACCAGTAATAATTTAAATGTTTATAAATTACATAAATACTAAAATATTTAACATTTACAACATAAATTATACATAATAATTTGTATACTATGTAAAGCTTTTCTTCTCCTAAATTTTTAATTTAATTATTAAAGTTTCATGCTAATATATACAATTACTATACTATTTCTTTTAACTATTAATAAAATGTGATAATTAAATTTCAAATATTAAAATATATATAAATACAAAATTTATTTAAGAAGAAAAACAGTTATAAAATAAATTTTTTTTAAAAAAAAACTTACTAAAGATAATAGCATTTTCATAAAACTTTGAACTGTTATTATAATACTAAATATCAAATATAACATTAACTTAATTACTTGGTCATACTAACAAACAGTTTTTAAACTGTTTAAAAAAATTTATATTATTTCAAAAAATTAGTTCTAGAAAAATAATTTGATTGAAAGAATAATTAAATATAAAAATATTAAGATGGTGATAAAACAAATAGATAAAGTCTATATTAACACAAGCAATAATTAATAATTCTTATCATTTTCAAAAGAACGGATTGATCTTCTTTCAAAATACTGTTTTTGTTTTACTATTTTGTTTTATTGAACTAATATACCTTGCTTAATCTTCTAGTAAAAATTATATAATATAATTGGATTTTTCTTTGATTCTTCTATGTATGTGAAGTAGGTAATATTTGCACATATCTTTATCAACAGATATGCATATATTGATGCACCAGATATTATAGCTGATTATGTTATTAATATTTATATATCATTGTGTATAATATAATATGAGAGTACCTTATACTAAAAAAATAAAAGAACATTTCCCCAGGGAAAAGTATCACATCTACATGACATACTGCTTAATGTAGAAATCAAGATGACAAGAGGAAGAGCTCAGTATAAGGTTAGCATGATGTAGTTTCATACGAAATAAAAAAAAATTCTTTGATCGAAGGAGAGAAAAGATTTAGTCAACTATCCTAAATAATGATACTTCCAAAGCAATCACATTTCCGAGTAGAGATTCATCGCCGGATTTCGACACTAGCAGCAGCTCCCGTTCGCACTAACATATCACTAGAATCCTCTCATCAAGCTTTCAACGGTAGGATGAATTTATCCCTTATGAAGAAATAACTTTAAAAAATTGATTCTTGATATAACAAAAAAAGAGGTAATAACATGAAGCTCTTATAGTTCGAAATTCGAGAAATTTTTTACTTACTCTGCCTAAAGCAGATCTCATAATAAAACAAGAATAAATGTAAGCTTAGTTTACAAACTTCTAGATAATATCTACATAAGATTTTATACATTATTTTAAACTTAATGGAATTTTAGTACAATTATTCTGTTAAATTAATATAATAAAACCCATTTAAGAAATTAAGTCAAATTATTTAATATATTTCTAAATACATATTTTAAAAACTTTAAATGACACCAAATATTAAAATTTAACTATAACATAAGTTAACAGATGTAAATAATTTTTTTAAAAAATTTTTGGTATTAAACTTCTTAATTCAATCATATACCATAATAATCATATTAAAACATACTTACATATTTTCTTTATCATTAAGAAATCAAAACCTATATGAATTAAAAAAATGTACGATAATTCTTATCATGTATAAAAATATAACTAAGTAAAGAAGTGTTTGCATTTTTTCTGACTCATTTATTTTGAATTATATAAATCGAGTTTATTCTTAACATTTCATAAAATATTTAATGTAATATACTTGTATTTGAAATAAAAAATTAAAGTGAGTTTATGAATTTTAATGAAAATTTGGTATATAATTGATTTTTACTATTTTAATATCATTTTATTATTTTAGTTAATATATATTCATTAAAATTGAAATCTGAAAAGAAAGAAATTTTTTTTAAATAGATATACAAGATCAGTCAATATTTTTAGGATTAGAATATTGTTTTAAAAAGTAGTATAAGTATAAGTTGTATATGTACTCATTTTTAAATACATCAAGAATTTGTAGAATTAAAACTGTAAAAATATTACATAACATACTAATTATTTATTAAAGATAAAATATAAGGCTCAGTATGATCAACAACAATTAAAATTAATTTAAAAATAACAAAAAATTTAAGTATTTGAGTTTCTTTGATTTAGATCTTATTTATTTAAAAATTAATAAAATATAGTGTAGTCAAAATTATAGTATTGACAAATGTCGTAATTGCACACTATTTACTTTAAAATGTGTAGTAATTTTATGATATTATAAATATAAATTTTGAAGAGTACAATTATATTATTTCATTAAATATTTGTTTAAAGATTTTTTAAGTCAGTTTAAAACATAATTCAAAATATCTATTATTGAGCTAATATACTATAGATATTCAGTTGTAATTTTGAACCCAAATTTGGAGAATAATTATAATGAGAACTATAGATCAATTAAAGACAATGCATAATTTAGAGATATTACTAAATACTAAGCTTATATACTTCATAATCAATAAGAAAAAACCCTTAGTTCATACAGCTAACTTATCAAATATTTTTTCTATATATTGTTACGATATGAAATTAGTCATAAAACTATTATATAATTTCTCATATTCAACAGTATTATTGTATTATTATTTGGTGCAAAGAATCATTGCTTAAGATGTGAGTTAGACATTGAAATTTCTTGGCAATATATATTAGAAAGCTTTAGCCAATTTAAGTTTATTTAAAAATAAAGAGGAATAAAAAGAAAGATGGAACACTTTCTCTTGTTCAAAGATATTACTTACTGTACAGCTTCCCTGATATTTTTAAAATTTTGAAAACTTCTCTGAGTAATCCTATATATATATATATAGAGAGAAAGAGAGAGAATAATTATTTATTATTAGATTGAGAAAAACACTTAGAAAAGAGTACAAGTTTTTTTATGTTGTACATAATAAGGTGATTTTACTAAAATGACCTACAACTTGGTGATGATTTTAATTTAATCTACTTTTGAAGACCAAAAATATTTAAGAAATAGTAATTGTTTACTCATCTCATGTTTGAATACGAAAATTGAACTTTTTGAAATTAATAAAACAAATGAAATTGTATTTTTATCTCTTTACTCGTGTTTCATTTAAAAATGCATACAATATATATTATGATAGAAATTTCAATAAGAATAACTAAAATGATACAATAAGATAATTTTTTACTGGTGACACTATGAAATTTAAGTAAAATAGCTAAATATCCTTGGATATTTAAACTTAATTAATATTTTTAATGCAGAGGCAAAACAAGGCTATTCTATTAGATAGATATCAAAGAAATTCCAATTCAAATATGAATCTTTTCTTATTATTTCAAAATGGTACGTCTGACTGTATACTGGACACTAAAATTCAACCCTATATAGATACTCATTGCATAAAATTTAAGGCACAACTTGTATAGAGTTAATGGCATATTAACAACTTTTACATCTTGGGTAAAAGTAAGATTAAATACATAAAACTAAAATTCAATTCATTAATTCTCAATTCACAGAATGAAAAAGATTCCTCTCTTAAAAGTCTTTGTTTATTAAAAAAAAAACAAATTGAGTTTTTCACTAAAATAATAAATTGTGTTCTTATCAATCCCAACAAAGAAATTAAAAATCTTCAATTCTTATTTACGGCTTACCTTTTTAAATATGCATTCTAATCAATATAATCAAATAACAGATGAATTAATAATTAGTCATTTAAATATTATTAATTAATACGAAATTCATTGTTAAAATTCATGACAAATAGAAAAGATTTTAAAAGCTCTTCTAACCATTCTAATTTCAATAATTTGCTTGTTCTTCATGAATGTGTATATTAAAATGAAAAAAAAATTTTAATGTTTTCAAGAAATGAAATTCTTTGATTATTATTCTGATTAAAGAATAAATTATTCCATATTATATAAGGATTATATAAAAATATTATATAAAAATTTTGTTCTACTATATAAACTATTTAACGAAGAGAAAAAAGAACTGAATAAATTTCTTCCATGAAATCAAAACTTTATATTTTCTTTCATTTCTCAACTGCTAATTAAACTTTCTAAAGACAAGAGAATGTTTTTATTATTTATTCACTTATAATCAAGATCTTTGTATTAACAGAATCTCATGGATAATTAGATTTTTCTTTTGTATTTACAATATTTGACTGTTTGATTTGCTATCAAATAAGCACAATATAAATTTTTGAAATATATTCTTTTAAAATAAAATATTAATATTTTAATTACCATATGATCTACTATATTAAATTGTACAATTTAATATACATAAATCATAAAAATATTAAAAACAAGTTAAACTGTATATATGGAATACATTAGAAAAATGAACTGTGAATAAACTATTAATGATAATTTTCATAATTTCCATTATATTGCTAATAAAGTATACAAATAAAAAATTTACTATATTAACTTAATAAACCTTTAATTTATTCTTGAAATAATTATATTACAATTTTCTACGTGAGTAAATCATGAACTGAATTTGTATATAAAAGAATTAAATCTAATTCTTTTTATATATTATACAATAAACATTAAGATATCTAAATTTATTTAGATAATTTTAATAAGTATTTTAAAAAGTAATCAAGATATATTTATATATCTAATACTACTGAGAATAACAATCATTATTTTAATTGAATTCAATTTTTATTTATTATACTCATTAAATGATATATATCCAACAATATGTTAAAAAATTTAATAGACTTAATTTAATTCTAGGAGATTAAAAATAATTAGAAATTTATGTAAAAAGGAAAGATGTAATGAATTTTTTTATATAAATATAATATTATTTATTAATATTAATATTGGAACATAAATGTAATTAATTAATCAAATTGATCTTTGATTACAAATATTTTGTGAAAATTAAATAAAATTTATACTACTGTATGAAAATATTTATGAATAATAATTTTAATTTCATATTTCAAAATTAATATACTACTTAACATATAAATTTATAAAAAGTCTTAATTCGTTTAAAAGTGTGTAACTTAAAATAATTAAATAACAAAATTTATGATCCAAACTTTTATAAGATTATTCAAATACATAAAAAAAATTTTGCTTAATAAATAATAAAATAATGAATTTTTACATTAAGAAAACCTAATAGTAATAAGTCATTTATTTATAATAAATTTGTATTTTATTTTACTACTTAATTGAAATAAATCTTGCTTTTTGTTGTAATTTTTGTATTTTTAAGATGATTTGTAAATTCTTGCAATTATTTTAAATCACAAAATATTCCACTTATTGACACAGTTTGTATAAATATATATACTTTATATATATAAAGTAGTAAAAAAATTCCTTTGGAAATTTATAATTTACATTTTAAAAAATTAATTATAGTTTTATTAATTATAAAACAATGCGATAGATAATTTACTGATTTATACTTTGGTTGTTAATGAATTAATATTAAAAAATTTTTAGAATAAAAAAATGTAGTTGTTTTAAATAATTTAAACTAGTCTAATATAAGAAAGATATATACTTTTTAACATATTAATGCAAATTAATAATTCAATTAAAATTCAATTAAAATTCAATTATTAATAAAAACTAAAAATTAATTACAAATAATAATAGGTAAAGTATGAAATAATGAAATTTGTGGTAAAACAAAAAGGATAATATTGAATAAGAATGGTATTTAATTGATAATGAAATATTATTGTTGGTTTATATAATATTAATGAATAAATGTAGGAATATTACTCAAGTTTATTGAAACCTTAGCTATTTTTAAATTTCAATATAACATTTTTTAATTTGTATACATTTTTATTTTCTATGTTAGCATATCAAAACGTTATTTAATACTATATAATATCACACTAAATAAATGTAATATTCTAGTTGATATATACATTAATCAAAATAATTTTTTATGTCCTACATATTGAATTTTTCTATAGAAACAAAAACAGCTAATCTCAACAAGAAAGAATTAAGTTTGATTAAAAAAATATTAGAATATATATATTTATAAGTATTTAATTTAAAAGTGACAACTAAATAAAATTTTTATAAATAAATTGTTAATTAAGATATAATAAATTACTTTACAAGAACAAAATGAATCAAATATAAATAAATCAAAATTTTATGTTAAGTAAATTGTTATTATATAATAAGTTTATATTTGAGACAGAAATAGTTATATTATTTAGAAAAAAACAAAGTATAATTAATGTATGAAAAAGTTAATTTTATTTTTATTTATAATGAATAAAAAAATTTTATTATATAAGATTTTTTAAGTGTGTGAATATAAAATCATGAATTTATTTCAACTACATAAATATATATATAATATATATAAAATATCTAGTTTCGGAATAATAAAATTTTATAGATAAATAATCAATATTAAATCAAAAAAATTATATATATATATTACAGTGAATTTAGTTCAATGTATTTTTAAATTATTTATGTAAATAATAAATCATTAGCCTTAGCACCTCAAATCTCCATGATCTTCTGCACCATTTCGGTGGGGGCGTAAGTCCTGCCTCGGTTTGAGGACAGGGGTCAGCCCCCATTTTTCGATGAACTCTATGCGGGAAATCTTGACGTTTCGTTGCTATTACGAGAGGGGGTTAATCCCCCTCCCGATCTCCATTGCTTCTTATTGTTGTACCCTGAAAACTAGAGCAACAATTTTTCCTTCCAATGATACCACTTATTATTTCTTGTCGTACGTATATTTTTACTTTACAGCTGTTGTTTGGTCCTCACTTTCTGCAGATGAGAACTGCCACCAAAATGGCTGCTTCCAAATTCTTTTAAAGAAATTTTTATTACAAAGATCTAATATTGTAATTAATGATTTTATAAATTATTATAAATAGTACTAAAACTTTAGTATTTTTTATTAAATTTATTAATTTTTAATTAATAATAGTGAATAACGATTAGATATTAATATTTTCAAAATTAAAATTTTATTTTTATTTACTTTACAACTTATTACATTATTAATTATTTACTTATCATTAAAAAATTTAATTTAATGAACACTCAACACTAATATTTCATAAACATATATTTAATGAATCATATCACATTTATTATTTATAAAATCTATTTTTGTTATATTTAATTTTCTAAACAAAGCCAAATACTATTATATTTATCTTTGCTTCAAGAGAATTTGTTAAAAATAAATATTTTTATAATTTCCACTTCTATATGTTTCTGTATAAATTAATCATTAAATTATGATTATTTAATAATTTATAATCATAATTTTTATCTTTTTTTTCACAAGAAAAACTAATATAAATAATATATTACAAATTATAATCTAGAAAGCTCAGAAGCAAATAATCTATTTCTTTGTAAGCTAGCTAACCTTTTTGATGTGCTGCGCGCGTCCTGCTACCCCCCACGTTAATACTATTTTTGCCCCTACTACATTTTTTATTTCCACGTGCATTTTTATATTTTGCAAAATTAATAAATGAAAAAATAAAAATAATTACTGGTACTTAATACTTTTTAGCAATTTTCTGATACTAATAATAAAAAAATTAATAATAAAATTCGCTTATTATATACATTATTTTCGAAAATATAGACTAAATACATATTTTAATAATAACATAAATTAACAATAATAAAGAATAAAAAAAAATTTATCATTGTTCTCAAAAAATTATAATTATCAATCAATTTATTTTTAAGATGAATAATTATTTTTTAATATTTCCAGTAAAAAGAATATTCTTATTATTACAAAAAAGTATTAAATATTCATTCTTCTAATACATAATTTTTAAATACGAATGGAATTTAACATTATGGTTATAATTTAATTTATTCAAAAAAATTTAATAATATATTAATTTAAATTATGATAAATTTATCTGTGATATTAAAATATAACAACGTAATATAAGTTCTTCTAAAAAAATATAAGTTTTCAGTAAAGAAAACGCAAAAATTTTACTATATATTATAGATTTTTTTAGTATCTATTATTTCAAATACATGTATCAATACAATTAATAAAATTATAAATATTATTATAAATGTTAAACTAGTCCTTCAGTATTTATTACTTTATTCTATTGAGAGACATTATTTGTCACATTTTTATAATATAATTAAAATCTTCATTCCAACTTCGCAATATAAATCATAATAAAAAAAATGACATTAGAAAATAATTATTTTGAAATATAAAGCTTTATTTAAAAATTATTATTTTATAGATTTTATGATATTGATTTATTATACAATTTGATTGTATTACATATATTTTAAAATAAAAAATTTTTGTGCGTCGTAAGAACTTTTTTATTAATAAAAAAATATAAAATCATGTTTTAATTTAAATTACAATAACGAAAAAAACGATTAAAGTAAATTAATAAGTAGATTAATTTAAAAAAATAATATGACATTATAAAATTTAAAATAACTTAAAAATTTGAATGTTATATTTTTTTTTTAAATTGAAATTTTAATATCAATATAACTATAATACTTATTCTTATTGTAATATTATAAATAATTACTAGATTTATATCACATAATTTTACATGCACTAGTTATTTAAAAAATTTATTCGTATTAATAATTTAATTCATCGTTTTATTTACATTTTTAAATAATTATTAGTAAATAAAGAATTCAAAGTGTTTAAGAAAATGTTTAACGGTATCGATAAACTGTCAAGCCATACGTTTTGTAGATTTCTGATTACATATCCTAATAAGGATTCATTGTTTAAGTTTAAGTTAGAATCTTTTTCTTTTATTATTAACTTTCTTTTATTGGAGGGTTTTTAATCGTTCTTGGGGAGAATGGAAAATTATTTATATTCTGATTTCTTTTTGGATGTCGTTATTTCAAGATTAATATGCAATATTATTCATCTATAAATGTGCTCTATTTTTTGTATAAAATTCATTTGCTATTTTATTTCTAATGATGATTACTACTACTTTACAAAAATATGACTGACGATCTTCAAAATTTCCAGACTTTGGCTCTTTTAATAAAAAATTTAATTACCTATTATAAAGGTAATTAGAATTATTATTATTAAATTTTTTTTATTTCTATCTTATAATAGTATTTCTTTTATTTTTAATAAATTTGTCAAATCATTGGCTAAAGACAGTCTGGTAAATTATTTAAATATAACTTTATAAGATATGAGTCTATGTATTATTGAATAAAGATATTGAAATTTAATCGCATAATATTAATTCAATTATTTGATTAATTATCTTTTTTATTCTAAATCGTTTAGTGTATATATAATTATCAAATGATCCAAATGGGTCTATATTAGTAGACTTAACAGCGGCGTTGCTAAAGAGAATTTTGATTCTTATTTTTCATATACAAGGATATATTCGTTTCCATCTTTTATTATAGGTAAGACTATTATATTTATCTTTTCAAAGTGAGTACTTTAAGTATCAGTTATGAACATTAGTTTACAAGTCTTAAAACGCAAGGGTCACTTGCATTAGCATTCCTGACTCCTTTTGGCTTTGAAAGTTTGTTTGAGAAGCAAATATTTTTTCTCTAACTAATATTATAAAGTATAACATTAAGTTATCACCATTAACTAATCTATTTAATATTTAACTCTTAATCTTCTTTAAAACTTTCTATCCCTTTATACTTTAGTCTTTGTGCTAATATTCTTCCAGGCGCCTAGTTTCCTTTTGTGGAGTACTTTATGTTTCTGATTCATTTAAAAGTTTATCCGATTATTTTTTATTAACCTAATCAGTTACAGCATATCAATTCAATGTTACTACTCATTATATCTCTTGCTTTGTTACAAATATTTAAAAATTAATTGAGGAAAAAATTGTATCCACTTACACTATCACTATTTTTGTGGCACCTTTTGTTAATTATTTTGAACTTATATTAGGGCCTTTTAGTCACTTTAGTTTGGTATGAGACATTGTATTGATTAATTTTTATTTTATTAATAATATATTAATTAATATATTTTTACTATCCGATTTATAAATTCGAGAGTTCAACGCAAGGAAATTCTTAATATAATTTATTCTTTGTCTCTTCCATAAATTAATTTTTTTTAATAATTTTTTGAATTAAAGATTGGATTTATTTTTCTTAATTTTCTTAATTTTTTTCAATTTGATATAATGAGAAAAAAAGTTTGTATATTAAATTTTTTTGTTCTTTTATAAATTTATCCTGATATAAATGCCTTGAGTTTCATTTCAACACAATATTCATAATTGTTAACAGTATTTAATTTTTACAGTTTGTAATTAGTTTTCGTTCGTATCAGAATCGATCAAATCATAGATTTTTCTTGCAAAGTTAGCCCTAACTATATTTTTGAGTTCCTTATCTTGATACATCTTTTTTGAATTAAAAGAATTAATTTTAATATCTATAAATTATATTATCAAGTAAGCCTCTCCTCTTTTCGGAGGAGACAAAATTTCAAAGGTTGAGCTCTTAAAGAGCTGTAAGTGTGATTTTAAAAAGTGTCACTATAATGCGAATTTGTTTTTAACATTATAAGGCAAGTGTAGAAAATGGTGATAGTGTTGGATCCCAAAATAGTTGGTCAGATGCTTTTATCAATTTCAATGCTTGTCTGAATCTTTTTTTTCCCTTTTATTTAACTTCGTGAAATTGGTGATGTCGCTCACATCACAGATTTTATTAATTGTATAGCAGGACTGAAATACTTTCTCTATCTTATGTTAGGCACTGCATTTTCTTTCTTTACAGGTACCGATTATATGCCTGTTGATCCCTTTGTTTGTTTGTTTCGATGTGTGACGAAGCATCTAAACTTTAACATTCATTAGCAGTTTTGATAGCCAACACATTTAGTATATATACTAGGTGTCACCAAATGCGTCTGGCCCAATAATTTTTCAATTTCTCAAACTACTTAATTCCTTGTACTGAATGAGTTTTTAATGTAATTTATCTATTTTCTATTCATTATTTTACAATTGGTATAGACTTTTTATTTTATTCCATTATAACTCTTAAAAAGTCTCCGGAATCATAGATTTTTGGATTTTATAATTCAATTGTCAGTCTAAAATCAAATGATTAAAGAAAACTACATATGCGACTTACAATAAATCTTAATTAATATTAAACTTAATTTAATAAGCGAATGATTGATTAATAAAAACATGAAAGACAAATTAAATTAAATTAAAGCAATGGAAGGATCTAGATTGAAATTTACAGAGTGAGACGAGAGTAAGAAATTTTTTTCTGTCTCGGAATATATTCCAAATAATAAAACTGGATTGAAATGTTTAATGATATTATTCTATCAATCACCATATTCTCTATTTTATAATTATATCACTCTAATACTATTTTTAATTAGTTAATACAGAAAAATCTAATTACATATAATTATTATTTTAAATATTAACACTAACGCATTCTATACTAATATTTTATATCAAACTAATAACATATACACGTATAAAATTTTATATATGAAATTTATAATGAATTTAACAAATACGAAATAAATTATTATATAAACATCTACATTTTTCTATTAACAGGATCTTGTGAATGTTTAAATATATATGGATAATTATTATTAAAATATCTATTCTTATTTATGAATAAGTCTGATTTTATTTTCTGTTAAAATATATTTAAAATACATAATTATGTATTTTTATAAATTGGAACTGTGTCTAAAATGAGCTGTACTTGATAAAGGTCCATTGTCAGTTAAATCTGCAATTTCTTGTGGAACAATAGAATATTCTTCAATTCCTGTGCATGGCCGACACATACAATCTAATGCAGCCTTTGTAATAACCTTAAAAATTTCAAATTTATGTTAGATTTCTAGTTTTATTTAATTTATAATTTATAATTTATGAACTTTTTCATATTTTTAAAACTTAATATTAAAAAGGAATTATAATTTTTATTCTTTTGGTAAACTTTAAAATATAAGAATATAAGAAAATAGTAACAAATTATATTTCATATGAATATTTAAATACAATATTTTCTTAAAGTAATATAAAATTACTTTTATTTACAGGATGAATTTGGAATAAGAAACAAATGTTAACTGAGATCTAAATAATTAATATTTATATATCTATTGACTAAAGATTTTTTAATTTTGAATGTAAAAATTTAATATTTATCTTTGAATAATTTAAGTATTTATTATAATTTTTACAAGATTTATTTATAACAATAAACCTTTTTATATTATATATTTATCCCTAAAGTCTAAACGTAATCATAAGTATAAACATATTTCAAAATTTTGCTACATGAAGAATTGTATAATTCGATGTCAGCTATAATTTAGCAATAGTTCAACCATATTTCACTGAAAGTACGAATATAAATATCCGAATTGAGTCTATGTGTAGATATATATATTTGCCAAAAATTTAATTTAAATTTCATTCTAATCGAAATAATAACTATTTAATCTGTTCTGAAGCATGCCAAAACTCATTAGCAGGAAAAATAACGAATAGTAAATTTATGAAAAAAATCGAATTACGAAAAAAAAAATTTTGACGGCTAATTTTAACATGTAGATTAATTATTAAATAGTATTATAATATACCTAAGAATCATTATTTAACACTAAACTTTAAATACATAAACTTATCTTTTTTTATTTAATTTTAATATAAAATAATATTCGTGTTTATTTAAATATAGTTCCATTGTGTATTCACATGCCTTGCAATTAAAGTATTAATTTTATATTTTAATAAAATAATCTTTCAAGCAAGTTATAAAAAAATTTTAATATGAAACATGTATAGATAGCATTCCAATACAAAATCAATAAACTCGAGAGAAAGATAATAGCATTATCTATAGGAAGATAATAACCAATAGAATTGACACTCGTGATATTTGTATGACCCAATAATTAAGTTAGTGGAAAAACTTTGCCTTAACTCACAGTAATTTTATTCTGAATTACTAAAGTAATATTGATACATTCTTTTACTTTTTTCGCAATTTTTCTTTAATCTTAGTATAAATGTTTCTCTTTTTTAAAGATAACATAATTTCGTATATAAACACACAATAATATTTCACGAAATTAATTTAGTTTTTAAATAAAATTAAATTATTATTTTTTTCTACAATTTATTAAAGTAAATATTTCAATGCTAAAAGAAAAACTTTTTCAGTGAAAAAATTTTTTCGAAAAAATAATACGAATTTAATTCTCGATAAATTTTCAATAATTTTTATTTATAAAAATCAACGTTATTTGAAAAAAGTATAAATCATTTATATCTCAAAAGTCTTCGTTCAGAATATTAATTTTGTTATTAGTAATAAAATTTTGAATATGATACAATTTAAATCGTATAAAAAAAGTATATATTTAAATAAATACTAAGTATTACAATGATTAAATATATAAATTTACATGTACAATATATACCAATATTATAAGTTCGTACTAATATAAATAATCTATAAATAATATCTTATATGTGATACTTGTATTTACTAAATATTAGTGAAAATTTTTATAATTGATAGCGCTCTTAATTTTCAAATAAAGTTAAAATTTTTATTTTGATTTTTTATTCTTAATAAAATGCTTGTTTCGTTTTTCTGATAATATTTTTTGTATATGATTTCAACTGTTCATGTCATTAATACTTAACAACACAAATATGTAATAAATTGAACTAATTTTTTTAGAATTGAAAATTCATAAAAAGCTACGATATTATTTTTGACAAAGATATTATTCTTATCAATTTTAGAAATTACTCGGATTTAACGATGAATATTTCAAAGGATTTAAATATATGATAAAGTAATATTTTGAAAAATTATTCTTGTATAAAATTCAATATTTATATATTTTCTCTTGATTATATAAAAAAACTGCAAGGTTTAAACAAGTTCCTGAAATAATGGAAGTTTTCTGTTATCCCAGTGAATAAATCAAGTATTTTAAATATTAATAATTTTAAAATTATAATTTTATGGATTTACTATCCGTTATATTCTTTTAGATTTTCTTTATTGTTTAAACATTTTTCTCTTTTTATCATATATTTCAATATTATATTTACTATTATATTAAATAATATGTTTCAATAAATTCAGTTATTAGTGCTATACTATTACTAAATTTATAAATGTATTATACTTAGATGTTAATATTTTTACAAATCATAAAGATTATCATATGACGGATATCTATTTCTTTCTAAAATCGACATTTAAATTTTATAATATTTTTATATATTTTATATTAAAATAAATCTTTAGTTAAATTATTATACATGGATATTTATTATAACAAAATTAAATATAATATAAAAAGATATTTTTATACTTTTAATAGAATTTTTAATAGAAATTTTAATAGAATTTTTAATATCTAACCTTTCGAAATTTTCTTTCACCTGATTTAGCTTTTGGACAAAATAAAGACACACTTGCTTCTCTTTGACCACTTTCTTGACAACACATACAACTTCTTTCCATTTGCCACAATTTTGAGCCAGATACCTATAACATTATATTACAAATAAATCGATTAAAAATATAATATTCATATATATTTATCAAAATATTTTATAATTTCAAAAAAAATTATTATTTTTACATTTATAATAATTTATAATAATCATAAGTACATTAACTAGCTCTAATTTTATCATTCTAATCTTCTGGTCAATAACGGAGTAAAGAATATTATGTGATTATTTTATGATAGCGATATGCGAATATCATCATATTACAGTTTTTTCGGCCAGTAATCCAGATAATTAAGCTTTATCTAAATATTTGTGGTATTTACATAAAGTAGTAGATTGACTTATTATATTACTTAAAGTAGTAGATATTTTTAAGAGAATTGCTTGCTTATAAATATACTACAACAAAGAAAGTAAAAATATAGTAAATAAAAATTGGAGACCCAATTGTGAAAAACTTCTTTTGAGTCTTTTCAAAATTTTTTTCTCATAATCTATTATGAAAATAATATATTTATTCGAAGCAGAACCCTTATACTAAAACTATATTCATTACGATTTATGATCATTTGTGACTGGCACGAAATTATCTTATTGTCTGTTTTGTATTAAATAGTAATATTATCATATACAATTTTATTCTAAGTTAATGACTAATTTAAAATATTCGAATCTAGAGAATAAATTATGAATGAAACTAAAAGTGCTTTTTTACAACAATAATTTTCTAAGGGGAAAATTTCAGAAAGTCCTCTTTGATTTTATAAGAATAAATGAATCTAAGGGGGAATTTCTAAATAAAGCTTTATTAGTGCTTATACTTATTTAGTCTATATTTGTTATAAATATATTAATTATGAAGTTTTAGTGCTTAGCTTTTGCAAGAACTTTCACTGAATGTTAAAAATAGAGTAAATATACAAGGAATTCTAGAAAATTTATATTTGATTTATATAAGTTCTCTTAGAGTCATAGTTTGTGATGTTATTTATTTCCAATAACAAAAATATATCTTTTAAATCATATATAAATATGATGGTATCTTTCTCATAAATAAGGTATGATATTAAAAATTATGTAATGAAATAATAAAATAGAAGAAGAATTGCTTTTCAAGTTTTTTTTCTTCATAAATAATATTAGCAATATTATCAGTACTATAGCAGAACTGGTACGTTTTAAGATTAATAAATTAGAAAATTTTTAGTTGTTGATAAAGTTCTTCCAAAAATTTTTCTAATTTCATCAAATGATTGAATTGAAGTAATAAATATTATTATAATCTAATCAGTTGTTTATTAATAACTGCAGCTGATTTAGAATTTCAAACATCGCAAATATTTGAGTAACTGCATTCCAGAGTTTTAAATATAATTGTTCATATAATTTAAAATGAGACACTCGATTACAAAATGAATTTGATACATTGATACAGTAAAATTATTTTATTTAAAAAAAATTATTTCCTAAATCTATCATACTGTTGTCAAAAGATATTTGAATTTTTTGTTACAAATAATAAAAAAAAAGACAAAAATTAAAAAATAATGTAGCTTCTCGATTCGTTAAAGATTTTATAGCAATTTTATAGTAATTATAGCAACTTTCATGTGAATCATTTAGACTAGAAAGTATTTGAATCTTAAAAGTAGACGTAAATTCATCATCATTGATGAATAGCATAAAAGAAATATCCATAGCCATAAAATATACTAACATATTAAAGCTTGAAGTATGCGGAAGTATATATAAGAAGGGAAAAACTAATATATTTCATATAAAAATGTTTAATTATAATAAGAGGAATGAAATATTTATTTGAAGAATTAATCGATTGAAAATGTAAAAAAGTTACACAAAACATTCAAATCCATTTAGGCAACAAGCTAATTAAAAAATTGGAACAAATAAAAACATATTTTCATTTAGAAATAATAACAAAAAATTAACCTAGTAGAAAATAAATCGGTTAACTTGTGGTTTATTTTGAAGTAGATTGTACCAGTAGTGTTGATTAATAACATATCCACACCAGTGCATACTCGTTGCGGTTAATATAAGTATGGAGAAAAAGTTATTAAAATATTTATAGAAAAAATGAATTATTATTTTCAACGTCCTTTAAAATTACAATTTATAAAGATCTAAAGAAGGACAAGTGACTTTTCGTGGCAGCAACTGATATTCCTACATATAGATATACATAAGTCATTTTTTCGTAGTATGCATTCTTTCTATGAGGCAGAGATTTATAGAATCTAATTTATAACATTGTCAACATTATTTAAAAGATATATAAAATTTTAGACATTAATATTATCAGCATAGTAGATTAATATTATTTTTTAATATATTTAACTAATTTTAAATATAACATAAAAAATAAAAACTATATATACGACAAAATTAACAAAATAAAAATTGATTTAAATGTACATAGTTATTGTCAATGTTAGAGGTAACTGAACTAACAATATAGATATTCATTATAACAAGAAATACCTTGATCAAGTGATGAGAGCATATCAAAATTTATTATTAAATGAATAATTCAATAAAACAATAGGTAACAATCTACAAATAAAAATTACGGATGTAACATATTGCGGTTAAGAATATTAACGTAATTAAAAAAACGTAAACATGTAAGTTACGATCTGCCTTTATACAAAATATTAAATTTATGTTAAATGTAGATTAGTAATTTTATACATTCAAATTTATCAAATGATACAACTTATATATAATTTTTAACCATTGCATTAAAAAATAAAAGTAAAATAAATAATGGATTTTTTACAAATACTATTAACTTTAGTAAAAGAATATTTAAATATTAAGATAATATTATTAATTATAAGTAAATAAATAATTATAATAATTAGAATGTCCTGTATATATTTTTTTATATTTATCGTATAGATTTAATATGTAACAATTAATATTTTGTAAAAAATTCGCAAATTACAGGAATAAAGGTTTTGAGATTTTATCAACATACTTTAAGCTTTCAAGCATTTAACATGCATATTTTGAATTACACGTTATCGGTTCATGAAAAAAGAGAAAATTATGTCTAATTATTAACCATAAAAGGAAACAAGAATTAATCTCTCCCCCCAGAAAATAGCAACGGAACCAGAATGTTGAGACAATATGTATGCTTTACTTAATTACACGTAAATTTTGCGATGCATGTAGTAAAGATACAACAATTTTTTTCTTGAATTTTAATTAAAATCTTTAAATAGTTACGAAGATTTATGAATAATCCACTCACGAATTTAAAGTTATACCACAGAAATGGCATCTTTAAGTGCCAACGTAATTAATTAGCTAAGATGACGACTATGTAATGTAATGCAAGTTGTAAAATTTAGTTAAAAATCACTTAAATAATTATATATTTCTGGCTAGAAAATATATTTCTTTTCGATGCTATTTCTATATATACTAAATTTAATAAAACAAAATATTGATGGTGTGAAAAGTTTATTTTTTTAACTTCTTGAAAATGTTGTTTGTAAACAATTATAAATAAATATTTATAAATGTTTCAAATATAAATTATCCTACTTAAATTTTCCTGTATTACGAGGTTTACAGAATTATTTTAAAAATTATTTATGTTTGAAAGTATTACATTTTTCTATGCTGTCTTAGAAAAAAATTGTTATATTATAATTTTAGCATAAATAGAAATGATCAACCAATGAGCTGTCAATTTAAATTAATATTATTAGTTTAGTGAATAGTTAAGTCGCGATTATAAGTGGATATTTTTAAAAAGTTTAATATGCATATTGAAGAGGACAAATTTTTTAATTAAGTATACAGTCATATTTTCATGGAACTTTTTCAATTCTTTGAATTTGTGCTCCAGTTATGTAGATATTTTGATGAGATTCTAAATCATAATAAGCAATTTGATTTTTTACTTTGCTTAAATAATAAGTAACGAATTTAGCTCTTCAGGCTAAATATGATAAATTTCATAATTTATTTAACAATGAAAATCAAATTCACTATTACTCTAATAATATATAAACTCCAATCCTATAATCCTTCCGAATTAAATGGTGAAATTAATAAATATACTATAGAGAAACATTAAATTTTTCAATTTTTTATAAATACTCAGTAATAACAATAAACTATTTACAAATATTATATATATTTAAAAGGAATTAATAGTGATATTAAACATATAATATAAAAAATATCTTAAAAAAATTTATTCAAAAACATTTTATTTTTGTTTAAATATTATAAAATAGATAGAATTTACATGTACGTCTGGCATTACGTAAGTATAAAATAGAGGATAAAAAAATGTAATGTCAGCTAAATGAGAAGAAGATAGCTTAGATGATCCTATATTACCTAAGAAGACAAATGAAGTCTTTTATTTAAACGTGTGAACATATTACTACATAATATAGAATTAAAAAGAGTTTTGTGAGAGAAAAAATTGAGAGAGAGAGAAATAGAGGATGTTAAGAAAAAGAGGAAACAAGAAAAGAAAAAAGAGGAGCAAAGTGTAGAGGTTTAATTATAAATTAATTAACTCATTTTTCGGATGTAAAACTTATGCGAACATATTCGCCACTGATTAATTTAATTGAATACAAATTTTACTTATTTTCATAATTAGAATATCATTATTTCTCGCGCCTCTCTGTCTCTCTCTTACGAGTTAATAATAATGTTCACATTACGAGCTGAAAGAATTTTATTACCTTCTTAATCATATCGATAAGGTGTCATTATGCAGAAGCAGTAATTTTAAGCGTAGAGTGCAACAGGATAAGTTGTCTAAGAGATTTTTCTTTTATTGAAAGGAGAAATTAGGAAACGGCTGATATTTGAATGTACAATTTTGTAATTTTTTGGTTACATAATATAACTTACTAAAATAATCTATAATAATAGAATATAACTTCTCTTACTTGCAAGTAACTACTACAACGTCCTGTACAAGCAAAACTTGGTATTGGTTTTGGAACACAGCCTGAGTATTGTAACACATGTATAACTGGAGTAACTTGACAATCATCAACACCTACAATAGCATTTGCATTGTGTAAAGAATATGGAAGAAATATAATAAATCCTATAAAAAATTATTTTCGATTAAAAAAAATTATATTTAAAAAATTTTTTTAATTAATTGTTAAATTATAAATATTGAATTATTTATGACAGATATATTTTTACAAAATCAATTTTCTATTTTTTCAATAAAATAATATACAATATAATAATATTATTTTTCTTTTAATTTATAACATATTAAAGAAAATGACATAATTTGTTTTCAACTAAAAATTAATAAACTGTGCCAATGCATGTACATTTTTCTAACTGAATCCTTACAATAAAATTAGGTTTGTAAATTATAGAACTTTCAGGGATTATCGTAATTCAGCAAAATGTATAGGTAAATAAAATGTAAATAGATTGTATATGCCAAAATTTTTTATTTTATTATTTTAAGTAATTATTAAGATCAATAATCCGACTGAACCTTAAAAATATGGTACACATGTATCCGTATATGTAAACATAAAGAGAAGATTAAAATGTATTACAAATGTATAAAATATTTTCGAAAAATAAATATATAAAAATCTAATACATCAAAGAAAGTAACATTAATAAATTAATTTTAATCTAATTATATCCTATATCTGATATTATTAGTTTTGTTGTTTTAATAATACATTATTTTAATTAGATATAAATAGTGTCAATTATTTATTAGATAATAGATAAAATTTGCTAATCAAAATTAAAGTATTCAATAAATAATTTTAATAAAACAAATAATATCACTTAGAGCATTTTTATGATTAATATATTTCATAATACAGTGTTTTCTTTAATATTTTAGAAATATAATCTGGGTTTTACCCATTACTTATATGGTAATGATTAATTTAAGTAATGTGAATTTCATCGAGAATCATTGTAATATTAGATAATATCAAAAATGAATTTTAATACTGGTATTTTATAGAATAAAAGGATTAATGAAAGAATATTTCATATATTTTTAATGGTACAAGACTAGTATTTGACAAATTAAAATGAAAATGTAACTTCATAGATAGCAAATACATTGGCACAGCATTTACATACATCTAATTACATTAAAGGAAGAATATGTGATTGTAATAAGAATAATAAATAGTTGAAAAGATTTATTAAATTACTAAGAATTTTATTGTAGAAAATTGAAAATTATCAATTATTAGGAGTGACTTTGTAATTAGATTATACAATTAAAAAACCAATTAAAAGCTCAAGCTTGAATAATGCTAATGTAAATTATGTCGTTGTAATTGATTTGAATTTTTTTATAAGAGACTTTACTAGTATAACGTAGTGACTAAATTAACAATATTTCCTGTTAAACGAAAACAATTTTTATTTAAATTAAAATTTAAAAAATCTATATTTCTTATCTAAAATAAGCATCTACTAATAATGGAATTGATTCAAATAAAATAAACTTTAATGTAATACATGAAAGGTATAAATAATATCACTATAAAGTCGTGGTCTTGGAATACATGGGCTACATAAATGATGAGTCTAATTTAAAGACACTATTTTGATGTGTGTGGTATTGATATGCAGAGATCCAAATCTGATTAGATTTATTCTTTTTATTTACAACCCTTAGTTTTTAGATATGGTTCAATAAAAAATTGCTTGTTTAAGCGTACAATACATAATAAAGCAAACGTTGAGACTGCGCTAAAAATGAATAACTTTTAAAGATTGTGAAATTGAGAACCTTAATAAAAGGTGATTTCAGAATATGAGTAACACAGGTTGAGAATTTTATAAAAATCTGGTCTTAGCACAAACGTGATAGTTAAAGTAGATCTGTACAAATGACCGTACATGACCTTTAAGCGAAGCTTATATGTATGATAAATAACTGTTTAGAAAGATATAAACGTATAAAATAAGAGACGTATAATAGTATCGGTCGATTACAATTTTCTATCTTATGTGAATGACTCAACTATATTTTTCTTGCTTTCGTAAGCTCGTGTTGATATACACCTAAAATATCTAAAATTATTATAACAAGGAGTTACTAATCTAATTTTTAATGCATTTAATATAACTCAATAGTTGCGAACTTATACTCACTGTATCAGAGCTGAGCCTATTTACACATATGTATATATGTAATGCCCGCATTATTCTTGCACCACAAAAATGTAGATATTTAGATATAAGATTTATAATATTTACTACAATAAATGTAGATAAAAAAATGCATATTAAATACTGTTTTAAATATTTTTTCCTTCGTGCTCTGCGGGTGAACGTCAACCTCGGGAAATATCGTGTGCAAATCCTCTTATACACGCGCCGCCAATACGCAACAATTAAAAAAGTACGAGTTATTTATTTTTTTCTTTTCTTTTTTTTCAGGTTTACATTCCCCTCCGATGAGAGTTATATTGACGATCCACCTTCGTCAAGCTTTAAACGATCCACTTTATAAAGTTATACATAAATATTCAGATTTTATATTTTACTTATAGATTTCAATATATTAACTACAGCAATTAGATTATACTTTTGAAGCAAGTCTATAATTGATTTTATGTATCACCTTATGGCCATAACTTTAGATTACGTATACATTTAAATTTTATCATCTTTCGTGATTTAACAAGCTATACGAGCTCCGTATTTTTATAAAAACTATTTTCGATAAACAAAAAAGAATAACGTATCCATAAATTTTAATATAAAATAGTGTTAATTTAAACTTAATAAAAGGAACGTAATTATAGGTAATAATACTAATATAATTCTATTAATAACAAAAATAAAATTGTATTAAGTCGATTATTATTGCTTGTTACAAAAAATAATCATGCAAACCACATAAAAAGATCTAATTATCCCAGGACAATACTGAAAAATTCTCAATACTAGTAGTGGATATTTAACAATAGATAATTCATAGGTATTTCAAAAATGTATGCTGGAGCTTGTATTTTTTAGTAAGAGAACAAAAATTAGAAATGAACAAAATAATTACTGCTTGTCTTTCTTATATCTTTCTTTGTTTTTCTTTCTTTTCTTTCATTTGTTATTCGTAGTCCATTATTTTCCATAACCGTTTACAAAAAAAATTATTCAAGCCAAAGTATCATCTTACAAATTATATCTTTTGTCAATAATGTATGAAACTTTAAATCTATTTTACCCAGGAAGTACTATTCGTTATAACATATAAAAAAAATATGAATAAATATAGTTATATTTTCATTAAAAATAGTGTCTACAACTATACCTTAGTTGAATATTATAAATTATAATGAAATCGAGTTTATAATTATACCAATATTTTCAGTATACTTTTTTGAACTATTTAAAAATCGTAAATGTATTATTAAATTCATATTTGATTGGAAGTGGATGTGAGAGTGTGTGATAAATCGACGTCATATTTGACATAAAATTAAGTATCTGTTTTAAAATATTATCTGTTTTAAAATATTTAAAAATAAGAACATTTTGTATCCATGTCTACTAATAAAAAAATTATCTAACTGTATCTTTCCTTACTTCTGTATTAAATATCATGACGGAGTAAGGAGAAAATTATTAGTGATTAAACTACAAATAAATAATGTAAATCATCTGCAAATTTTAAAAGTTTATTAATGATATATGTATAGGAATATATATATAGAGGTTGGTTCAATGAAATGAGTGAATGTAAACATTATCAGATCTAATCTTCTTAGAATACTTCTAAAAATTGGCAAATTGCATTTATTACATTTTCTATCACAAAATATATCTGAAATATATTTTACAATAATTCCGCATGATATTTTTGCTTCATTTTTATAATAAAAAACTATTTTATATAAATATTGATGCTATATATATTTTTAATAAAATAATCTAATACAATATAATTTACTTTTTACATAAAATAATATATAAATTACCAATTCGTTGAAAAATTAAATACACTTTTAAAGTCATTTTATTTTTTATTCCCTTATGAATATTATATTATTTTTATTTTATATAAACACCTTAAATAGGTACTACTGCAAAATGTTTGACTAAATTGATCGTTGTTATTAGAATCAAAATAAATACAAAAATATAGTTAATTCTGATATTCGTTGTAAATATATTTCATGAAAATTTTAAACACTATATACATAGACTAAAATTAATTTTTTCTCATTTCTAAACTTATACTCACACTTTTATGTCTAGAAAAAGTATTGCGTAGAATAATCAATAGATAATGGCATTGTAGAAAAAATGTAGTAAAATATATCTTAGGATTAATTCAATTAAGATTCTATATTCGTAACTTATGTATTATTACCACCAATACATTAAAACATATATTTTTAGCAATACAAAAATGTACCAACGTATAAAAAATTTTATACTTTTAACAAACATTTTATATGCAGGTATTTTTTATTTGTAATTTGAAAAATTATTTATTCTGTAAAAATCTATTGTAAATTTTCTTCTATAATTTTAATTATTGATTTTAAAATTCTTTTTCAATGTCTAATAAGATAACATTATTAGATCTAATATAAAAATTAGTATAGAAATGTGATTGTTTCATCACATTGGTATTTAAAAATTAGGATAATAATATTCATTATTTATTTCAATATTATAAACCATTTATATTTCATTGATTTTGTAATGATAATAAGTATTATCTTCAGTAAAAATAATATGCTATTGTTTCTAAATAATTACTTTATTTTAGAAAATTAATATAGATATTATTGATTAATTGTGAAACTTTATTACATAAAAACAATTTGCAATATATTAATTTCTTCTCTACATATAAAGAGTATTAAATTTCAAAATATATTTAATATATGCATATGAACCTTTGTTTTAAATACATATGCTAGCGCGAGATTAAGCACTAATTTATCTATATACGAATTAAAAATTCAATTAAAAATATTGTTTCAGTATATATTCTGATAAATAAATTATCAATGTGCTTGTGCATGTAGAATTTCAGTACTTCATTATAGTAATTTCCATTATTAAACTTAAATTATTATTCGTAGGTACTAAAATAAGTTAGGAAATAAAATAATTATTTCACTTCGCTACACCCAGTTTAGAACCGACAATCCGTGAATAAGTAGTACCAAATTAATACTAAATTATATATAAAATTAAAAAACAAATAAATTATTTGTAAATAAATTTTAACTTATACAGATAAAAATAAAAAATATATAAAAAAATACAGCAAACTTTCTAAAAAATGATATTAAATTTTTTAAATTATACATACTATCCATTACATTTTAAAAACTTTAACTGAATAATCTAACGTCTTTGTATTCGATTAAACTTAGAAATTTTGTGTTGACCAATTTGGTGTAACGTTGATGATTATAATTATTTAATTTATTTAATTTATCAAATTTATTTAATTGAAAATATATTTTTATAAATATATTTTTGAAATTATATATTCTATTTATTTATAATAAAAATAATTAACAATTAACTTCATAAAATTATTATTTCTCACATATATTTTTTATATTATTAGTATAATATTCAAATAAATACAAAGAGAAGAAAGATAAAAGTAAAGATCAAAAAATGTTTTAATCAGATAAGTATAGATATAAATAAAACTAATTAATTTTTATAAGTATATTATTTATTTTATATCCACTCATACATTTATGTACGCTTATATGTACATGTATGTATTTATATGTATCCTACTAATCTAAGAATACAAATTTAGATTTGTATTATATAGTAATATTATAAGATAACATTAATTAATAAAAATAATTAATCTGTTTTTACTGAAAATATATTATATACTGTACAAGTCATTTATAATTACTAATTACTAATAAAATACTAGTTTATATTTTATGCAACTTTTAAAAGTTATAATTAGTTTCCATACATGCAGGTGTATAATCTCTGTAAATACAAAATAAATTAGAGTTAAACTTTGAATATTTTAATATATAATATTTCATATAAAAATAATAAGAATTTTATAAAATAAATCATATATAAAAAAATGCAATTATAAAGGTTTTTATACTAAAATATTTTTAATTTTATAAAAATTGTGTAGATCGTACATCATATAAAAATCATAATATTTATTTAGTTTTTAATGTATATTATAAATAAAAGTACTTTATGGATAAAACGATTTGAATGCAAAATAACATATTAAATTCTTTAATCATACTTAATTAAATATGCATTTTTTTTTTGCAAAAGTAGAATAATATTGATTAATAGAGAAAAGGATGATTTTCAGTATTTATATGCAGAAATTAATTAATTATTTCATTCTCATTATCTACAATTTTTTATGATTTTTATCTCTATATAAAAGGAAACATTACTGTTCGTTCATGTTATCCTGAATATTTTCTTATTGAAACATATTATAATGTAGTATTTAGTATTATTTTATTAAATTACATTTACATAAATTTTTTTACAACTACATGAAACTCTATACATTTTAATTAGAAATCAAATTTTATCAGGTAGTTGAAAAATGTTGTAGATATAGAATTATACTTTAAGTACTTATGAAGTCCATTAAATAATAGCAGGGGGTTTAATATTTGAGAATTTCACGATTCAGATCTAAATTTTCCATATTTATTTTATACGTTTATTCATTAAAAGATATCATATAAATTACAAGTAATTCTATATTAAAATTGTTTAAAACTCATTAAAATTTTTTTATTATCTGTATTATGTATCTGATATATATAATATTTCCATTATTTATGGTAAAAAACACAATATTTAGCGAGTCCTTATTTACTGGAGATTGTGAAACATTGAATTCTGAAGTACATATTATTAAAGGTGAATACATTTAGCATAAAAATATTATGTTAATATTTATGTATTGTTAATAATAGTATGTATTAAGATGAATATAGCGAATCCGGACAATTATCAAGAACATGCAATGGAGATATCTCAGTATCAAAATGTGAAGGATATTGTAATTCACAAGTTCAACCTAGTATAGTGACGTCTACAGGATTTTTAAAAGTATTGATACTTTTATTTTTTATATATGTGTGTATGAATGTATTAGTTTTAAATAACTAAAATTTCAATTACAAAAATGATTTGCAATATTAAATAATTAAATAATTAAATTAAATAATTTTCATATTATGAATAATTTCAAATAATATTTAGAATGTTTATACCAATATTTAAATATTTGTTTTTAAGCATAATTTATATTTTATGATAACCAAAATAATTAATATCAATAATAAATTCAATTAATTTTCAACTGGATAACTAAAAAAATTTAACTTAGCTTTTATTATAGAAATTATATAATTGGATATTAAATATATAATCATACTATATAATTAAATATATAATATTTAATGAAACACGAAAAAACTAAGATGAAATATCAGAAAATAAATTTATAGTATCGATAAATATGTAAATTAAAAAATATGAAATTTATAAAAAGATCTGAATAAATAAAAACTGGGACAATTTTTTCAATGTTCAAGCGAAAAAGTAAATAAAAACAAAATTATAATATACAATATATGTTCAACTAATATAGTAATTTTATATAATATAAAATTGGCAAAAAATAAAAAATAGCACTGAAAAATTGCCATAATAGCAACGAGTATCGATAGATAGTTATGTTAAAAGATGTCAAGCTATGAAGAACTGTATCCATTTTTATAACAAAACTATCTAAAATTTGAATAGGTTTTAAAGATAATTACAATCGTATTATTCTTTTAATATAGTTGAAATTTTATAAGGAAAACAAATGTCTATAAAAATATTGCAAGAAATGAATCTGCTATTAGTTAAAAATTATTTTCCTATTATATCGCGGAGTATTTCTACCATCTCTGGCCTCATCCACGAAATTGTATAATGGTTATGAGTAGAAATTGTATTAAATAAGATTATGCAACCATAGTGGTACTGATAAGAAGACCGTTAAATTGGAATGTGATGGGAAAAAAATATAAAAGCAGACGATGGGCAAAAAATTATTTCTCGTTAACTGACATCCTTTAAGAATTTTTGGAATCTTTTTTTCAATAGTACAATCTATTTGCCCTCAGCAGGCTAAAGTTTTTCCATCTTCATGTTATTTTAAATATTTTTAATCCTAAATTTTGGTATAGATTACATCTTGTCCTTATTTTATATATGAAATACATCTTATATATCTTAATTGTTAGAAATACATAGACTTTTATTTATAGTGTATGTTTTAAATGCTTCCTGTCTCCATGGTTAAAAAGAAAACCTTATCACGACGAGAGTGATTCTATGATAGAAATTGAAATGCGGGAAATCCGTCTGTATTTCAGCACGTTGCCTTAACATTATCTTTTTTTTTTACTATTTTTCTTTAAAATGTACTTAGTAATTTTAGAAATTAATAACTATAAAAATATTTTAATAAAATCATCAAAAGATACAAGATTATATCAATATAATTAAATTATGATAGAATTATAGATTTTATATGATCTAATAAGATCTAATAAAAGAATCTAGTAAAAAACTTAAGTATCATGAGTTTATATATATATATATATATATATATATATATATATATATATATATATATAATCTAATTATTCATATAAGCTTTTACGAAACTTAGTTTATTTAAAAAAAAACAAAGTTACACAAAAGTTTAACATTAAAGAATGATCAAATATACAAAATAAATAATAATTTTAGATCTATTATAAATTATAAAATAATAAATAATATATCTTGTTATGGCTGTGTTCGCGCTATCCCGCTCTTTTTTCTGTGTTTATCTGTCCATTTACTCTCCTTCTGCACCTATGAACACGTACATTTTAAAACCACTTCCTGTATACGATCAAAGGAGCGAATTCGTCTTACTCCTATTTCGAGATCCATATCTGTTGGAAAATCAAGACTAAGACAAGAATCAGGTCATTGATCTAAAAAAATTAATTAATTTTAATATAACAGATTGGTGTCTTTAAGAGTTTACGAAGAAAGAAAATCGACAGATTAAAATGCAGTATTTTCTATTGTTATGATAACACATGTGGAAAATAGATAGTTTTGCGTGTTAAAATTTTAATTACATCTAATTTTAGAACCATTTCAGAATGCACATGTATGTAAGTCCGGCTACAATTGAACTAAATATATCTAAAGCTATTGTTTAGCTATGCACAAAAATATATTAATATTCATGAAAATAATAAAAATAAAAATAATAAAAACATATTCAGGTATATTGATGATGAAATATGTAAAAACAGAATAGCTTAGTCATTTTTCTGTAACGTATACGAGAATAAATCTAAGATTTGTATTACACCTTCAGCTATTGATAGATATATATATACAAAGCATAATAATTTATACGAACCCACATATATAAAGCTTTTATTTAGTTTTACACATAGAACTCAGTAGCGGGCAATATACTTTTCAAATAGTTTATCAGTAGAATGTTGAATAACTATGATTGTCATACTTGAAACAAATGAAACATATATATGTATTATATATATGTATATGTAATTTTACATAATACTTCAGCAAGTATCAAAATTAGAAAATGTAAAAGTTTTTCTTTAGTTTTATTAACAGTGACTACTATGAGGTTATTATAAGTTTATAACTGCATCATCGCAGTCAGAAATTGTAAGTATAATTGTAATGTAATTGAAATGTAATTGAAATTGTAATGTACAACACACCTTCGAAAATGCAGTCTTGAATCAATGAAAAAGCTGCAGAAAAAAATATAGGAAATATTTTAATCATTCTAACTCGAGTTCTTGAGAGCGATCATTTTAAAATTTAAACACATTCCTTTTAAATCTATAATACCAGATTTTTGTAAGACAGCTTATAAATTAATGAAAATAAACAATATATAAATTAATCATTCTATTTTATATTTATTATTAGAACATTAAAAAGTATATATTATTTATTTTAGGAATGTTTTTGTTGTCGAGAATTATATTTAAAGGAAGATACAATATCTTTGGACCGTTGCTATGATGCCAATGGAGTAAGACTTCACAAAGAAAATGAAGCTACTATGCAGCTTAAAATAAGAGTTCCAGCTGATTGTAAATGTATCAAATGTGGAATATTTTAGTTGAATAATAAATATATATTAAATATCTAATTATTAAAATATAAAACATATTTTTTTCATCTTGCATATAAGTCGCTGTACATGTTATTAGTTATTAATATTAGTGGAATAATTTAAAATTTTTTTTCAATTATTAATTATATTATAAATTCTGAAATTGAAAATTTTTCTGAAAATATGTTTTTTATAAATTATATTATTTTTTAATTCAGTCACTTACATATGTTAAGATTTTTTAAAAAATAAACCAGTTTGATTTGAATATAATAAGTATATTTCGTAAACACTTTTACGAAAAGCATATAATATCAATTTAGTATTTCAGACATCTTTTAATTATTACATATAAATTAAAAAATATAAAAAAAAATAAAAACCATTCTTCATTCTGTAAAAATATAGTATTAAATTTTTACTTAACATCGTTTAATAAAGAAGAATGAGATTCACTTAGTTATAACGACTTATATAAAAATAATTTAATTTATAGCAAGTAGTACTCTATTCATATCTAAAAACTTTTAAATAAATCATATATTTAAATATATTATTTAAATTTTAGAAAATATATATACAATTTTTTGTTGCAAAATTGTAATTTTTTACTTTTTTTATTTTTTTCACTTTAATTTAATTTACCTCTATTTTTAATTTATTAACACATGCAACTGCGCTCATATGTATTAATTTAGATTTTTAATATAATATTTAAATCTTTATATATTATAGTAAAATTTTTTATTCGAATAAAATGATATTTACGATTATTTATACTAAAATTTTCAATTTAAACTTTGCCTTCTTTTATACTTTTTTTTATTTCTTATAATATTACCGGTTAATGAATTAGGTATTATTATTTAACTAAATTCAATATACTCATATACTTTTATTAAATAATAAATTATGTATATATTTTATTATGATGAGTTTTTGTTATATATTACAATCTTTCGTAAATTAATGTAGAAGATTAAAATACATTATATCTACTTCGCGATTGTTATGTTTGTTAAGTTTAAGTTTTATATGCAATAACATTTCTCTATAAACGTCTTCATTGGGATTATAACATTAAATATTTGAGAAATTTTTCATTATTTATAAAATGATATTTTATTAAAGTTATTAAATCATGTGATATATGTATATATAATTATCAACAATTCACGTTTTGATTGAATACGTTTTTTATTTATAAGAACGCTTGTTGCAATTATATATGAATGTGTGCAGTATACTTCACATCCTCGTATGTATAATAAAAAGTACTATATTTTTTAACCTTGATAAGGAAAATGCGAATTCCAAGGGAGAAATTGTAGGAGTATTTAATTGATATTAACCATAGCTAATTAACTTAATTTTTCAAAAGTCATTGGAAAATTTTCAATTTGGCGATTTAATATAGAGTATTCTTATATTGTTGAAATTTTTTTTAGTATAAAATCATCCATTAATTTAATGATATTAAGCAATGTTTTCATAGAAAATTAAATAAAAAGAAATTTTTTTTGCAAAATTATAACTTTTTTACGATATTTAAACTTTCAGAATTTTCTTTTATTATTTATTTCAACTATTTTTTATATTATTAAATAAAAATATTAGTAATACCTTGCAAAATATTGTATAAAACTAGTGCAACTTTTTCATGTTACAAAACTACGAAACGAAATATACCTGATTGCACGAAATTGTACCATCGATTGTACCATCAGCAATGTGTAGATAATAAATTTGAAGATGACAGTGCATTCTCTTTGAACGTAGTATGATGAGTAGTTTCTTAGAAGTTAATTTATTGCAGAAAATATAGAAGTAATAAATGTTTTCAACCAAGTCGGTTTCGAATGAGAATAATGCATTTTATAAATATTCATCTATTTATTCTTTTAATTATTGTTTTTAAATAAATTTAAATATTTACCTAAACATTTATTTTATTCTAAAATTAAATAATCGTTTATTATTAACTCAAAAGAAATATCTGATTTTCAAAAAAGTACTAAGGCTCTGTAAGTTCAATCATATTGTCAAATATTGTTCCTTGATCTAATCAGGCTTTACTATTTTATATTTCTAAGATATAGATAAATTTTGAGTTTGATATTCTGTCTTATAGTATAAGTTACGTTTAATAGCATTTTAATGGGTCAACAAAAGTCTTAAAATCAAATACAGAAATGAATCAGTATTCAAAAAAAGACGTAGAAAATAATGTAAAAGTAATAGTTGGAAGAACATATCCACATAATTTAATTACTCATTTGACCCTAAATAAATGGTAATATCTTTTATATTCATAACTAGCTTGCATATGATACAAATACGTTCACAAATAATAATGTCGTTCACAAATAAGGATATTTAGTATCTCCATTTGTACATCATTAGATACTAAAATACATGTACACGTTATCATTTATTTTAAAAACAAAAATAAATAATAGTATTTAAAAAATTTGGTTTTATTTTATTTTATTATATAAATTCTGAAAAAAAATTTAAAATAATTTTCAAAGTATAAACTTAAAATAAAGGTTAATAATAATAATAAATAATAACTTTTGAATAAAATAAGTTAAGATTATAAAAATTGACGATGTAAAGTTGCTTATCTATTAAATATAAAAAACTATGAAAAATAATATAATTCTTGAATATAAAAGAAATTAATTTATAACATACTTATGAATTCATTGAATATTATTACGTCTATAAAGATGTTACAAATATCATATATTTAGATCTTTATGATTATGAATATGAAATTATATACATAATTAGTATATATGAATAAATAGAACGGTTAATCTAAAATAATTTAATAATAATAAATTAATAAATCTACCAACGATAAAAAAGCTTAAGTACTAACGAAGTATTTAAAAAATATCGTTGAAGAATTTAGAAATTGGCAGTGGCTTTCTTGTGCCTAATGAATCAAAGTTTGCCAACTGAATTTTTATATCGAGTCTTTTTTCTTTTTTCAGATAATTAATTAATACAATTAAATTATGTTTTCAATAATTCTTATAGTAATATATTATTCAAATTCTGTAAACAATTTTATACTTTAATACTCGAATATTTAAGACAATAATATAGATGAATTTAGTATAAAATTAAAAGAAAAAACAGAAATCTGTAATAAAGAAATCAAAATAAGATTAAATAAAAGATACTATAAAAAGCAATATATTTAATATTCATAAATTTTATATTGCGATTTTATACAAATTTTAAAATAATATAATTTTACGAAACATGAAATAAATATTGTAAAAAACACATTAGTATGATATTTCTACGATTGTTTATATCAGAATGAACCATTCTAAAACAATATACACAGATTAAAATATTTAATTTTCTTTCTTATTCAAGGTTCTTATATTGTTGCATACGCCTTCAAACACTATTACAAGAAATACAAATACAAGAAAAATGATTAGATTTAATTTTAAATATGTGGAATTTTCATTCAATTTATACTCTAAACACATATTTAATTTTTTATATAAATTAAAAAATTACCAATTTTAATTTTTTATGCACATTTTAACATATGTGAGCAAGTATTGATACAATATAATATACTTTTGATCATAATAAGTTTATTGTTTAATTTAAAAATTCTGCTTTCTCACAGTTTAAAGAGATACATAAAATCATTGAGCTTGCGCAATGCTTAATAGTAACACTTTAGATTCTTCATATTACTGTGAAAAAAATATATTAGTTTATCATATTTTACATACGTCTTATATATAATTCTATTAAAATCGTAATTAATGACTGTCACAAATAACAATAGTTAACACTTAAGATTCTTTTAATAGTTATATATGAACAAAATAATATATAAATGTATAAACACTTAATGTTTAATAAAAATATCAATGTACCATTGTTTTATGAATTCCATATTAACAGTTAATAATTAATAGTGCGGTAATTAATATTATATATTATTTGTAAATAGTCTAGTGTTACTTGAATTTTTTTTTTGAATATTCATAAAAATTCAGATTGAAGAATATACATGCAAAATTTGCATACGCGTGCGCAGCTAAATTTTCATCGGCACCTGTATATGAAGTTAAGTGTTTCGGAATTTTGTACAAGAAAAAATATTTAATTTTTGATTCAATTAAAAATAAAAGTTTTTTTTATTTAAACTAAGTAAACATTTATTAAAATAGATGTTTTGTTATTTAATTAATACCAAAACTATGAATTTTGATGGTTAACATTAGTATATAAATCAATTTGCAGACAAGGTTAAAACTTATAAAATTATGTTTATTATTCATTAAAACATGATAAAATAATTTTCGAATCATAATTGTTGGTCAACTTTTATATACACGATTTTTAAAATTAATTATTCATTTAATAAAAACAATTTTAACTACTAAAAACATTTTATATACCTTAAGTATTAGTAAAACTAAATAATAAAATTACATTAATAATAGTAAAAATGAAACCTTAAATTAGTAAAGATTTTAATACAACTTTAAATACTTCCAGTATAAATATCATACATTTATTATTGAAAAATCGTTTTAATTAATTTACTTATATTCTCAGTTTAACATATTATATTTTGTAATTAATTAACAAAATTATAAACAACCATTTTCTAATTAAAAGTTATATTATTATTTTTAAAAGTTTTATATTATTGAATTTGTAAACATATCAGAATATCTTTAAATTTATATGAAATATAAAATATTGCATTTAATTATAATTTTTTTTTATTTGAAGCTATTACTATAAAATAATTCACATTTTGTTATAAATTATAATCTATAATATGAATATAACAACACTCCTAAAAATACTAATATAATAATTAAATTTCAATCAGTATTCTATTTGAAAAATTGAATTGTAACTGTACTTATGACTAATACTATTTTTTATTATCATTTTTTAAATTAGTAAAAATATTAGTTGATTTAAGAATATTAAATTATATCATGTTAACATTAAGCAGTATACATTTATGTTTATATTGCTAATTTATCATACATATGTATGTGTCTGTGTCTGTGTCTGTGTGGCTCTCTCTGTGTGTCTCTCTCTCTCTCTCTCTCTCTCTCTCTCTCTCTCTCTCTCTCTCTCTCTCTCTCTCTCTCTCTCTCTCTCTCTCTCTCTCTCTCTCTATAAATATATATATATATATATATATATATATATATATCTGTGTGTGTGTGCGCGTGCGCGCGTGCGCGATCGCATATGCATATGTTTGAGAAAGTACAGATTTTTTACTTTATATAATAATGTACAAATTATAACTGATAATCCATTTCAAATCTTCATCAAATGCAATTACATTTTTAGTAAAAGTTTGTTTTTTATGAGACATAAGATGTTTTGTAAGTTCCCATCCTAATCGATACTTCGAAATCAGGAGCTACTTTTATAAGAGATACAAAAATTATTTCATAAATGTCAATACTAATAATAAATATCATTAACAATATTGTTATTATATTACTTACTTTAAAATATACAAATTTGAAATTAATTAATACGTTTATTATTATCGTAATGATAAAATATGGATGAACATGTATCTAACTAATTTGACGTATTTAAAATAAAATAAATATAATTTTATTATAAATAAATTATTACAAATTAATGTTTTGTTAAATTATATAAATAATATTTTTTAATCCATGTCTCTTCTTATAATTTATATAAATAAATATTGTGTTAAAATTTATATTGTTTGAAAAAAAACCGTAACAGATAAACAGATTTACATATTGAAAATAGATTATCTTAAAAAAGAACACCCTAAAAAATAACTAGCGCATTAATTGAAATTTTAAATTATCCCAATAAAAAGCATAAAAATATATCGAGTAATTCTGCCTGTGATTATGATGTGTTGGCCTTTATAAAACATTGCATCCTTGTTATTACCAAAAAATTTTACATATTTATTACTTTTTTCATAAATGTATATAAATCAATTTTAGTTTGTAGTTTAGAAGAACACTGATACTTTATTTCTCTTATAAAAATGTTAATTTGAAAAAAATGAAATATCAATGATTTCTTTTACCTAGCGCATTAATTATAACATCAGCCAAACATAGTATAATTGAAAAGAATATGCAAATACTATACAATACTACTTTTTTTTACAGTTATTATGTTTTACTCAATTATAAATTTTATGATATATATATATTTCAATACACGTAATTAAATTACAATCTAAGTGATGATTCTAACTATTTACCGTAAAATTTACTATAAAGAATAATGCTGATAAACATTTAACAATATATAATAACCTGCAATCAATTAATGCAATTGATACTGACTTTTATAAATCAGAACTAGCCATCTCTCTTTTTTTAAATAAATAAATTCTTTTATCTTATTTTTATAAACCTAAAAATTAGTGGTTGAGCCAGAAACCTCATAGTTTCAATTAAATTGTGTAACAGTGAAGAGATTTAAACATCACTCCGTTTTTTAAAATTGTTATATATGTATATATAGAAAATAATGTGCTTTTATATTTTCATTCCATATATTCGTCTACTTAATTGTTCGGTTCTCTCGCTCTCCCTCTCCCTCTTATATTATACAGAGGAAGAAGATAGAGTTTATAAAAGAAGGAAAATATTTTTAAATTTAATTTGATCTAATCTAAAAGCATAAATAAGAAAAAATTATGTTTGTTAGATGTATTTAGTATAATTAGTTAATCGAGAGAAAAAATTAATTATCTTTTTAAATTGCATTAAGAATGTTCAAATAAACCAATGTATGACTGGTGTTGAGATTAAAGAGTGCTTAAAACTTTGGGATGAAACTAAAGTAATTAGCTAGAGATTTTAGTGGATAATCAGATATCAACTTTAACAGTATATTGTTTATTAATTTAATTATACTAATTAGGTATCAAGGAAATTCAAGTTGTATTAGTTTGAGGCTAATACAAAACCGTTTTGAGGATATACTGTATAATTTGTAAGATTGTATTTTGCTATTATGCTATTATACTAATAAATATAAAGTAAAGTAAGTGTTTTGTGAGTTTTAAATAGTTTACGATGATAGTTGATATCCAAGATAAGGAAATCTAATTTGAGAGTATATGAACATATTGATGATACTTCAAAGAAATACTATGTATAACTACTCAATGTAAATAATTTTTTAGAAAATATATATTTAAGCTTTTAGTTGGGAAGAATGAAACAAGACACTATATTTAATATATGATTATAAATATGAAAATGTAAGAATTTTTTAAAGAGATGAATTATGATTTAAACCAATCGCAAAAATATTTACTTTGGGTAAGTCGAAATAGTATTTTTAATTATTGTAGGTAAAAGTAGGAAAACTAAATATACGATTCTGTAATGATTTAATAATTTAATAATTATATTATTAATGGAATTCAACTTTTTCCAAATATTTGTGGAAAGGTCTATTTGCAGATAAAATTATCTCTTGTTTTATGTATTTTTTTATATTAAGAGTTGTTTTGAATAGATTGAGATGATTTTAAAAATTGAAATTATACTTGTGTCATAATTTAAAGAATTTATTTTTTATATGAATTAATTATATGATGTTTGAGGAAAGGAAGCGTTTTCTATGGAAATATAAATGAAAGTATAATACTGATTCTGTAATTTTTAATTATTAAAGAAATGAGTTGCCATTATTTTTTACGTCTTGAGCTATATAAAAGAAACCAGAAAGAATTTGAAGAAATGAACAAAATTATCGGGTGTTGTATAATGAGACCATTAAGTGGAAAGATAGAGGATGATAAGAAGAAGCTGAAAAAGATATTAACATTATAACATGGATAACTTTTTACGAATTTTTTTTGTTTTACCCGTAGTGTTCATAAATATTTAGTGATTATAACGATAATAGTTGACATATATCAATAGTTTATGAATGGAACAATAAAAACAAATAAAGTACTACAAGATTAAAGATTTGAAACATAAACACAGAATAATATAATAGTATATTTGAATACTTATATGTATTTATAAAACTATCTTGAATAAAAAATTAACTCATAAATATTCACAATATTTATTTTTATTATCATGTTTAATGAAAATTTCCCAACATGTTTATTTACATGTTTATTATAAAACACTTTACAATACAATACATAATAAGTGAATACATATACATAATACATGCTGTCATCAGTTATTGCAAGTACAAATCAATTGCACAAAACCGGTATATTGTCAAGACACGGAATCACCACTAGATAACTGCGCTGATAATCTCGATGTCTCACTCTATAAACAAGTAAAAAAGTAAAGGTTTCATAAGCCCAGTAAATGAAATTAATACGAAAAAAAGGAATTTTTTCATAAATGATGTTTTATTACACATGAATCGTGACAGATGAATGGGATAAAATTAACCTTCGTCCTTGTTCATGAAAAAATTATATTAAAAGACTTAACGAAGGGGAAAAAAGAGCTGATAGAGCATAGAAATTGTAATGATATTTAATTCTTACTACTACGGAATGTAGCTAATCCGTTTTGGAAGTTTTCACGCACAATTTTGTCTTGAAAAACAAATTATTTTTTACTATTCATCCTTTGTTCATTTTTCACTACTATTCTTACAGATATTTTGTCAATTAAATTTTTATTACATTGGAAATAGTAGTGGAAATAATGTAGTCAGGTTTATTACTAAATACATAAAGAAAATAGGACAAATAACTGATTCATTTTATTCACTGGCTATGGTTTGACTAAGCTGTAGAAGAGATTATATCAACACTAGTATATAAGTATATAGTAGATAAGGGAGTAACCCACCATTGATCGGGCGTACTTTCCTCGGGAGAATAAGATACGCTGTGTTTAGTCGAAGAAGAAGAAACCAAACATTAAATCTGTTATTAAATCGATGTATCCATATTTGTGTTCTTTAGAAGGCTAACTATTTAATCATACATAATTAAATTATAAACAGTCTTTAAAGTAAACTAAATGAAAATATTTGTTTGAATTTATTAAATTATTTTCAAAGTATGCAAGCATAAAAAAAATCAAAAATAATATTTATGATTGATATATTGCTCAATAATACAATTAAAAAATATTTTAAATAGGTGTACATAACTGTATTTTAAAAATTAATCTTATTTCATTGTGTTAACATACTTCGTTTATATACAAAAATTAAAAACATGCAGAATTATATTAGCAAAAGTGATTAAATTGTTTTCGAACTCATTAACTCAAAAAATTTATTAGATCATAATGAATGTATTAAATAAATCATACTATGAATTATTAAAAAGAGTTATTTTGCTAAATTTTTTTATAATGCAATAATGGTATATATAAATAATATAATTAATAAGTAAATATGCAAATATGTATTCGGAATGTTATTTTATTATCCTTACAGCTCATTTGCTAATGTACTATGTATATATATTTATAATTATATTTCTATATGGTACCACCTTACATGTTTTAACCATATTTGAAGGAATTATTGTTTCAGGTAAATATACAAGAATAATTAATCAACGTTATTCTTGTACTCTAGAATAAGCAAATATTAATTTCTCTAAAAACTTCTATTAAGCACATAGGCATCAGAAAATATATTATAAATTAATCAGAACTTAGATTTTAATTTTTGAACGTAATAAATCATTGTATTGAAATTTGTTTTCTAAAAGTATATCATGAATATATATGAATATATATTGATATTTCAACTCGCAAATTTATTAGCGAAACTTACTAGTTTTGTTTGACTTTTTTTATATTATTTATTTTTGTTTTAAACTTTTCATCATATAAAACTACTACATCGTTAATATATTCTGTAATTTATTCTTTTTTTTTACTATTCAAATTTGCAACAAATATCATGTTTTCATTCTTATTTATAAGTATATAATTTTTAACCTTTTATTAATAATGGTATTCACATTACTCTCATTTTATAAGAGTATTGATTAGGATTGAACCTAAAAAAATTTTCTTAAAAATAAGATAGAGAAATGGTATGTATAGATGTATATATATAGAACAATATAAAAAGAGTAACCAGACTACAATACAGCATATAGGAGATAAACACATATCTTTATCCGAATTTTGTATTGTATTAAATTGTAGTATGCGAATATACATATTATACTATAATATGATATATATAAAATGCACATATAGGTATATATATTATCTCATCTATTTCTTCATCACATACATCATTATGATACATTTCAGATAAAAATATATTTGTCTATAAATAATGTCAAAACATAAAAACATTATTTCGCGCCTATATTACTATTTTTGATAATATAATAATTTTTAAATCAAAATTTAAACAAATACCTAAGCATTAAATTCTTATGAAGATTAAGATAGAATACTTGAATAAAAACAAATCTGTTTCAATAAAAAATAATTTGACCAATAGCAAATAAATATAAATCTTTATAATAATAAAATGATAATAATGTTTAATATATATAGATTAAAAGAGTATAATATATGTGGAAAAACTTTTATAAAATAAAGATATTGTTGAAAAGAACCATCAGAATTTTGTTACGATTTAAGGAAACTACTTAGATATCTAATATCAGAAGAATTTATTTTAAAAACTTGCTTGTCGATTGCTATTGAGTTATGATGACTATTACTATAAAAACAAATATTTGTTTGATTAACTTTAATAACCGTATAAAAATTTTCATGAATTAATAAATTTGAAAAATAAGTTTCAAATCATATTCAATGATGTTAAATATTTATATTAATATTTACTTACTAACTGATGCCATAACTTAAAATCACTAAGATTTTTACGAACATTTAATGATAGTAGAAATTATTCTAAATTTTTCGAAAATTTTATAAAATCTTGCTCTAAATATTCTTAAAATATAAAAAAACAAGATCAAATATCCGTAAAAAATGTCTTTGATGTTACACTATTCAAAAATATAAATTTTTTACTATTTTTATTTATATTTACTATGTTTTATTTATTTCTTAATCATTATAATTTATCAATTAATTAAAAAAATTAGTAACTATTAATTATGAAATTGAACTAAAAATTATTAATATTAAAACTTTCAATGGTAAATTACTATATAATCACTTGAATTTGTATTAATCCTTGATTCAAACATAATTAGATCATGAAAAAATTATTGGATTTCATAAAATTATATAAAATATATATGTTGAACAATAATTACATCATAATATTTGTATAGTATGAGTTTAAAATCAAATTTCTACTATCATGAAGCATATTGAGAAAATTTCTATTAGATAATTTAACGTAACAAAAACATTTTATTAATTCGATAATATTTTTATTACATTTTATTTACATATATTGATAATTTTTTTATTTGATATAATTTGGACATTTTTTTCGATTTAATATTTAAGTTATAGTATGCAGTTTATAACGTATCAGCTTCTACAATAAAGAGAACTGTTTTATTTCTATGAAAAAGATATAGATAGCTTTAGAAAAAATTGAATATATTTATATGCATTATTACAATACTGTATTAATAAGATATCGTCTTACTTGTATTATTCCTTTTAAGGTTATCTTAACGCTATTCCCATTTCTGACAGATACTTAGTCTATCACCTCAATTCTGATAGTGATCTCAATCATTTTATTTTACTTTTAATAAGTGATATTTTTTGGGTACAAAATACACACTTATTTCATACTCGTACGTAAAACAGAGTAAAATTAATTTTTGTAAGTCTGAACAATAAATTTAGAATACTGAAAGCAAATTTTTTTTTAAATAAATAAATCTTATTTTTATTAAAGTTTCAGGCGGATTTTTTATTAACTAAATGTTTTAAACAGAAATTTTTTTCAATCTATTACGATTTCCATTTTGCAACTAAATATTCGGACCTCAATTACTCAACTGATTATTAGAGGACCTGATTAATTATTTACTTTATTTATGACTTTTAAATTATATTCATTTTATGATGAGTTTGTAATCCTTTATATAATGGGTGTAACTTTTTCACAAAAATTAACCTACTACCCCATTTTATATATTCTATGTGTCTCTAATATTGATTTGACAATGATATAATATATCTTAAGATAGAATATAAAAGAATTTTATATATTTTATTAAGTTTTCAATTTATTATACTTATTAATTACGAATGATGTTATTCCAATAATCTTCTAACCTTTTACAGGGAATAACTCATGTATGATATGGATTCTATATTCATTTATATAGGCTTGAAATATTATATTACATTTAACTTTCAATGTATTAACAGCGAAATAAGCAGATGTGTAAGAGAAATGTGATTTTTTTTATTTTTCAAAAGTTATTTATATTATATTATATATATATAAAAGACTGGCAATTATGAACATCTTTACTAAATTTATGGATAATTTATTTACACTTATATCTCTACTATTCAATTTTTGAATTTTATACATTAATATTTGTAACCTACATATGTATAGTATCTCATAGTTACTTACTTAAGAAGCAAGGCTAAATATGTTTATGAATAAAAAAATTTTATTTTAAGAATAGGTTCTAGGACTCAATAATAAAAAATAATAATAAAAAATGTGAACAAAAAATATAATTTTACATTACTATAAAATTCGTAATATACACATTATATTTGATCTTGTATTAACAAACTCCAATGATAAAATCGCTACTTGATGACACAACGTTACAATATAATTATTTATCAATATATATGGTTGAATAAAGTAAAAAAAATATAGTAAAATATATACAATAATAATATAATTTTATCTACACATGTACTTAATAATGTTTCTTTTTAATATTTAATAGTATATATATTTTATAATTGAATATTAAGGTAAAAAATTTGCATGTAAAAATCGCAATCACAATGCTTGCAAGTTTAAGTGAATAATCGATTGCCGAAGAATTATTATATTCAATATTGATTATACTCGATACAAAGTATTTTGCAAGCATTTATTGAATTTCAACGAGAATTATTTAAAATTCGTAGTTTAAATGCTGTCACAAATAACTTAAACAAACTCTCTAGAATTAAAAAATTCTAAAACCTAGACATTTGATCCGTAACTTTAATTAAAGAATATATAAGTAATTATTTTTCAAATATACAATTACTTTTGATCTTTCTACTATAGTTTTAAGACCATAAAATAAAAAAAAATAATATTGTAATGACATTAGGCACTGTAAAAATCATAAATATTTAATTAAAATAGGTAATCCAATAAAAATAAAAATAGAAAATAAAAAAAGAAAATGTAGATAAATATAAATTTTTAAATAAAATTTTAAAGCATAAGAATAAATATCGCAATAAAATAAAAAGGAAAAATTTTATATTTAATAGATTTCTACAAAAATTTAGTCTAAATATCTACTTAAATATCATCTGTAATATAATATAATAGCATAAATCTTTTAAATTTAAAGTTTTATTTTAAATATTACTCTAAGTATATACAATTTAATCATGTTTTAAATAAAAAAATTAAACAATGACGTAGATTTCTACCAATACTTTTTTTGCGTGATATTTATAATATTATTAGTACATCACATATTATATTTATTATATTACTATTATATATTATAACATATCATTTGTACAGCGACGAATATTATGCCATAAATAATAAATAAAATAGTATTCAATTAACATAATACTAGATAATATTTTTTTCGGCATGCTTAATATTTCTTAATTGAAAACATAAGCTGTAGTGATTATCCATCATATATATATCAATTAGATCCATTAGATGTATCAATAAAACTAATATGTCATAATATATTTCCGTACCCTTGAATTCATGTAAATTTAATAATAATGTTACATAACTTCTGCAGAATATTAAGAGTAGTGATTGAACTGTGACTATAATTAGTTCAACCAGCCTTCTTCCTTAAATTTAATATATATTAATACAATTTAATAAACTTTTCTTAGATAATGAAGGCTTGTAAAAACTTGATTCCTTTCCATCATCAAGCATTCCTTTTTTCCTATTTGTTTTCATAAACTAAAATTAGAATATAATTCACAAGCTTTACTTACGTTTTATGAGTATTTAATTATTTCATATTATTCGATTGTATAAATCCATCTAGTACTGATTCTTTCTCCGTACTTTCTTATTCTTATATTCCATCCGATCTAAACAAACTTCTTTTTACAAAAACGATTAATTGCATTTAAAGCTAAATGTATACATAAAAAATATGTATGCAGATTAATGTATATGTATATGTATATTTTTTTTAATTTATGTAATATTTATGTAATAATATTTATTGAATTTAAAATTTAAATATTAAATATTATACAATATAATTTTATATATAAATTTAAATATTAAATATTATACAATATAATTTTATATATAAATATAAAATTAAATATTTTATATTAATTACAGTATATTTTGAAAAATTCTTAATGAATCAATTTGTTTCATCCATTAGTTTAATTATAAATTGAATTATATCTGATTATGAATAATTAACTCCATTTTGTTTTTCTCCATATTATTAAAATAAATAAAATTGCAAAAATTAAAAGTTTAATGTATAAAAATTTATTATAGCATTTCTAGAAATCTTATGTGATGAATCTCAATTTATATTAAATTTTCTTATTAAAAACAAAACTTATATATTGACTTGTCATGAGTTTCAACATTGTTTATTATTATCTACATTCAACATTTGACTGTTTTTTAAGTAAGATTTCTGAGATATTCTGAATTCTCAACTAACTTAATTCAATTTTTTCATAAATTATATAACCTAAAATTCAAAATCTACCATGATTATATAACCTAATTTCTTTTAATCATTTTTTGGTAATAGATAGGTTTTTAAAATTAAAATATTTGTAATACTCATGAAACTCTAAATATCAGTCAAAAAGTATATTCTAAATGAAAATAAATGTATTCATATGTCCTTCGTATCTTATACATAATTTTATGTTTCTTTTATCCATATCCTTTATATGGATAAAGGATAAATACTAAAAAAAATATAAAATTGAAGGTAAAATAATAACTCAAATGGATTACTAATAATAAAAATAAAAATCATTATAGTAATATATTATTACATTGTTTATGTAAGGATTTGTTTATGATTAGACAACTTTTCATTCTCTCTCTATCTATCTATCTCTCACTCGTTTGCTGGCTTACATTCACACAGTACCTGTGGCTTTTTTTTCTTTTATTTTTCTAAGGCAACTCCAAGAAAGGTATGTACTGACCAATAATAAATCTTTTGCGCTTTCTCTTGTATAGCTTACTGTATATCTTATAGATGACACAGTTCTAACTCGGAATAAGAATTCTATCTTGTATAGATATATTTAGGGTCATATTATATCCTCGTCTCGTCTTAAATATTATACTTAATTAATGGATAACTATTTCGATATTTACTTTTGTACTTATTTTTGTTTTAAATATTAATTATGACATAGATACATGTACATTTTTTACTTCTAATTTGTAATAAATACATTTATATTTCAATTTAATTCATCGCGGCGTATTCAAATTTGTTTATATTACTCAATTTTACTTTTTAATATGTAATATTTTTTGTAATACAAGCTTACTTATCCTTGATTTTATCTTTTTATATCATTTTTTACGATTTATAATTTTTTTATTTGTTAAAATAATATTTTTAGTTATCAAATTCTTATAATGTATATAGGTTTTAAAATTTTTAAAACTAAACTTTTAACTATATTTTACATAATAATACCATACATACGAAATAAAAAGATATCAATGAATTTTTAAAAAAAGATAATTATAAAATACGAGAGACAATAATTAAACGGGTCGATTGAACTTACTCTAGTCTAAAAAAAATTATTAAAATAGCTACAATAATCTAAGCTGAAAATGCATTTAGATATCAAAATAACAATGAATTATATCTAATATTATAACTATATTATCTGTGCTTCAGCACTATGGTTGCACATTAGATTATGAAAACTCAGACATCGAGAAAAATTTAAACTTATGAAAACATTACCTTTAATACGATCAAAGTCAAATACCTTGACAGTTAAATAAAGGGAAGTGCAATTGCTACATACAATCACAAAGATCAATCCAGAATTTCTTAATCTATTCTACTTTATCTTCTGACCTTTCTATAGCAGTATCAGTCGAAATTCAGACACAATTATTATTAAACAAACAAACAGTACATTTTCTAATATAATATTTTACAATGGCTATAAGCTATGAGAATAAATTATATAATAAAATTATAACTTTATCATCTAACTATTTTATACATACAATTATAAATTACAAATTTATTTATTTAGTGCTTAATAATCATAATGTGAACAAGATAAGACAGAAATTGGTCTTAATATGTTTGCTATTAAAAGTTTGATTACAGATATATATTGATTGCTTTAATAACTTAGATACCATCAAAAATCTATCTTTTATATATCTTCTAGAAACATTATTACATCGTTTTTGTTCTCATTATTTTAGGTTGTCATAAATATATTTAAAACATTAAACTGTGAAAAAATAAGATTTATTTAGAACCATAAGAAAATGTAATAAAAGCGCCAATAATTAAATATATATATACATGAAAATTCAAATAATGATATTTATTAATAGAAATAAAAATATTTCTAAATACTTAAGAAAAAAATTAAGCAAATTGGAATAATATAATTTTAATCAAAAAAATTTAGTACCTAAATTAACACAGCGCTGCAGGGCACTTTTTTTATTTTATATCAAACTACATGATTTACGATACGTTCAATTAATCAGATCTATTGTGATAAAACCTATTTCACCATGCTTGAGTTGTAGCAAAAAATACGACCTCTCCTTTTAGACTTTAGATTTTTTTTAGATTCAAAAAGACTCTTGAAGATGAATACACTTGCGAAATAACTCCTTATAGGATAAATTATACTATCCACTAATTATCGAGTTTCGCTTTATGAACATGTATATCTGAGACTTTCGTACGTGACCATAAAATCACTATAGAATTGAATGTGTAAGTCTTCTGTTATGTAGATAATTATAAAGGTTCTTCTAATGAAAAATACTACACAAATCGTTTTTCATTTTTTACGTATGATGGATTCAAAAAAGAAGCTTTCATGCTTAATTATGAGGCTTGATCAGAAAACTAACTTCTAAAATCTTGTTACATTAAGAAATTTCAAATTTTTTATAAGATTATTAATGATAATAAAAATATTAATTCCGTACACCATAGGATGCTTAAAGAAAAATATTACAATCTTATAAATTCCAGAAACTTATTTTTTAAGCTTAAATTACATTTCTTATAAAAATACATTCAGTTATATATAGTTTATCATCATTAAAATTAAAATTGTCAGTACCATTATCTACTTATTTCTTTTAAATACAAGTAAGAATAATAAATATTAAGATTTGACATTTTAATACGTAAAAAAAAAAAAATAAATATGAATAAAATAATCCCAATTTTAACGACTTTGAGTTGTATCAAATGAAAAATTCATATAAGAACACCTAAATTTGACTTTATCAGTGTGAAAAAAATACAAATGCAATTTATGCAGTGTAAAAATACGAATAAAACACAAGTATGACTCAAAGATAGATTGCAATATTCTTCCGTAACACATTAAAGCAAGAGAGATATGTATATATACAGTCGCACGACAAAGTGTCTAACAAGCAAGTTCACTCCATATGCATAAGACTACAATACTAATGATTCATTTACAGAATTTACGTTATAAAAATAACTTATTTACTTCTAGAATTAAGAAAATTGTTTTATTAGATTTTCTGCTTTTCAACACTATAGACAATGAACTCATATATCAACTTAGATATTTTCTCGAAAATATTCGCTTCCTATTTAATAAAGTAATAATAAATTTTATAAAAAAATATGAATGAACCAATAAATATTCTAAACTTTTTTTTTCTAAAAATTTTTTTAGAACATTAAAAATGTTTCAATAATAAGAAAAAATATACATAATTATAATTTAAATGACAATATTTATTTATAAAAATATAAGAAGAAAAAAGACGCACTGAACAAATAAATTGTATTAGCAAATTTAAATACTTCGTATAGTTTATAATATTTATATACATATATTTTTTTAAACTAATTTTTTGAATGTATTTCTTTTTCTATATTGATATATAATAATTAATAAATATTAAAAAAAATATGTTAGAAATTTTAATATAAATAAATTTTAGTTCAGAATTTTTTTAACAACTGGAATAAATATTTAAACTTTGTTCTCCTGCTACAATCGCTAAGAAAAACGAAGACATCTCTACAATTTCTACATCAGGTAAGCTTTTTGTAAAAATACTTAGTACTTTTTTCAGTTTAATTTATGAAATTTACCAAAATATGTTTTAAATGTCAGACCCAAATAAGAAATGATACCTAAAGAAAAAATCATAGTAATTTTTCTTATAAGGTAGCTATTCAAATTTTTTCAGCAATGATTAAAAGCATTCATCATCTATTGTCGGAAGTTTTCAAAATATCATTTATAAACCTTTTAAGCTACAATAATTTAAAAATTTTTTACCAATTCAATAATCATAAAATTAATCCATGCATTTTTGTATACTTCAATATATTTGAACTTGTTAAATTTGCAGATGTTAATAATTCATAACATTAGAGCTATGTGTCTTTAAATTTCGCTAAAAAGCAGAACTTATACAGATAGCTCCACAGGTATATTAAATGATACGTAGCTAAACTAATTATTCTAAAAGAATATTCATTCATGGAAAAATATAAGTAAATTACATTTTAAAAAAGAAATTATTAATCTAAGAACAATACATATACATATATATATAGTTATATGTTTATATATACATATTTTAGTAATATATGTGTATATATTCTAAATTAGTAATATAAATGTTAAGTAGACTACATCTCTTCGTTAAGATTAAAGGTAAATATAAAAATTATTCTTTAAATTTTATGTTTAAACGTTTTATGTATTAGAGTTAAATATTATAAAATATTCTTTTATAGTTTATTATGATTTTATTGATATTGTTATATTTTATTTAATCGATTATGATATAATATTTTATAGTTTTGATTTAAAAAAGATTCTAAATCAATTTATCTAATTTCTGATTTTTTCTTTCAATAAATCAACTTCGTAAATAATTTTATCCAATTTTTTCTTTTTATATTTAGTATTTAAAAATAATTAGTTGTTATCATAAAAATTATAATAATTAATATAATGAATATATTAAAAAAAGTTATTTTCTATAAATATTCTTCGCTATACAATAATTCATGTGCAAATATTTTAGTCAAATATTTCATTATATGTAGTGAAGAAGAAAATAATATTATACTTTATTTTTATAATAGCAAGCAAGAGTAAACGATAAAAAAATATATAATATGTTTACAGAAGTTATATACGCTTTTGTTCAACTTTAAAAAAATTTACGATTATTAACTTATTAATAAATCTTATATTTTAATAATTAATGATAATATGATTTTATATAAAAAAATATTTCTAATTTTATTAGTCAATTATTATGAATAATTTAATTTATTTGTGTTAATTTTAAATCAAAACATTAATATTGAAAAATAAAAACTGTTTCACAAAGGTTATTTATTTTGATATGATGAAGCTGTACAAATAAAAAATTTACCAAAAATACATTTATAAAAACATATATATAACTATGTTTTTTAATTTATAAATATTTAAAAATGACTTTCAAGTACATTTTATCAGACGTATTAGCACTATTCCATAATTTTTAATTTAACTTATTGAATTATTAAATTATCTTTTTATATTTATATCTTTAATTTAAGAATCAAAGTATAAACAAAATTTAAAATAAGTATTACAACTATTTATGTAATTTTATATTCAAAATGATTATCATACATTTTGATTTTGTACAATACTTTATTAAATGTTTATTTGTGTACTCTAATATTTAAAAAGGTTTATGTCTTTGAATTATTTCTTTCCAATCTGTTTCACAACAACATTTTTTGATCATCATTTAAAGACTCTAAATTTGTAAAATTTTATCTTTATCAAACCAAGAAATATTAAATATTTAATATATAAATCATACGATTAACAATCAACACATATAAATTTTCAAAAACAGAAAAGCTTGATTAAATACGAATAATATTAGCTATTAAAAATAGTAAAAATTTAAAAAGTGTTATTAACAAAATAATATATGGAAAATAATAAAAATAGCAATGCAGATTTTTTATAGGCTACCAAAATAAGAGAAAATAATAATATTGTAATAATTAAGAAAAAAAGAAAAAAGATTCTAACTTAATATATTAAAGTAAAATATATAAATATTACATTAGACTGTTTAAAAAGTATAATTTGTATCAGTTATATAAAATTGGTTAGCTATAATTTACAATAAATATGTAATGAATCATTATGTAGACTCGCTTTATAGATAGAATGCTTAAGGTTTCTCGCGTATTCTCTAAATAATATTAAAATACTATTCTTATAAGTATTATCATTCCATAACAAACTTTAATTCTTATTTAGTTTCCTCATTAGTATTATCTCTTTGTGGCTTTTCTCTTTTATTAATCCCAATATTACCCTAACTACTGTGCAAAATTGCATAGCTCCTCAAATAACATTTTGAGTGATAAAGAAAATAATTAATAAAGTAAATGACATTACACATAATGCGGATCAGTATACTTGTTTATTTAATTACTTGTAACAATAAAGAATACAACAAAAATATGTACGTGCATTTCACCTTGCACAATATAAGCTTTCATATGCAACCTTGAGCATTAACGTGTTCGTATAATTAACAGGTGTTGTCTAGAAGTAGCTTGTTTAAAACGCTTAATTAATCAGCGATTTAAAACTAAATATATGTACATATTACACTTTACTATAAATATAAAATAGCTAAGCAAATAGTATCTTTCTCAGTACGTAATAATAAACACTTAAAAATAAATTCGGTATGACATATTTCTTCTATTTTCTTGAATTTATTGAGATAATACAAAACTATTAAAAAATTTAGCAGTTATTACCGTTTTTACTATTGTTACTATAGATACATATAAAAATAAAAATTTTTAATTTTTATCTGAAAAATTATAATTACTTATTTTTAACATATTCTTTTTTGATAAACTGCGTAATCTTATATAATATAATATCTTTTTTTTAATCTGTATCAATATTAATAAAAAAATTATATAAACGAATTTATGAACTTACAATTATGAAATTTTATCGTATAGCCAATTGGTAAGACTCAGCGATAGCTATAGTATTTACTAGTTAAGCGGCACACATAATCGAAATCATAAAATTTTTATGTATAGTAACCAAGTTAGAATTAGAAACAATACTTCTTAATATCATAATATTTCTATAGTAATTAAAATGTATAAAATATACGCCATCTTAAAAGATATCATTTATAGTATTTATTGCTTTATAAATATAAAATATGTAGATTTAATAACTATTGACTCTTACTACACAGCAGTATTATATTTTCCAACTGATTTTCAATTAAAAAAAGTTAATTAATATAAATAAACTGGTTATCTCAATTAATTTACAGACACTTTTAAGATTTCAAATCATTTATCATTTTTTACAAATTTAATATTTTTTTTAAATTTAATGAAAGTCGAATAAGACTTGCATATGAAAACAAAAAATATACTAATGCATGAAACATTTCTATTATACATTAGCGCAGCAGAAAATGTATAAAAAAGTGTATAAATACTTCCTTATGAAACGAAACCTTTTATAATATAGTTCCATAAATTTAAATATTGAACTAAATTTAATAATAATTTAATAATAATTTTGTTCGTGAAATTAATTATTTTTTAGTAAATCTTATGAAATTTATTTTATTACTATATTATATTGAATTTTTATTGCATTATTTATATAAATACGGAATTTGATACTTTAATAGAGTATCCTTGTATGATCCTAATTTAAATAAATTATATAATATAAATATACTGAAACAAGCTTCCTGAGCTAATTATTTAAAAATTAAATATTTCATTTTTCGCATTTATTTGAAATTATATGTGCAGATATTACCATGATAATACTGTTTCTTCGAGTTAATGATGACTCTTTGAAATACCAATATATTACTGTTTTATAAAACATGTCTAAATAATTTATACTAATACTTTATAAAAAATTAATACAAATTAAAGTAGAAAAAACATTATCACATAATTATTATATCTTATATAATTTATATAACATTATATTATAATCATTAACTTGCCATTTTTATGATACTAAATTTATTTTTTAAATAATACATTAATCGAAAACTTAAAATTAAAAGAAGTTAATAAAATAATTTAGTATATTATTTTTCCAATGTTTCAGGATGCATGCTGTGGGCTTACATTCAGCATTGGCTATAAAGAGACAGCGAAAGCGCCAAAATGAACAACGTCGCGCAGAAGAACGTCGATATAGCAGTCAATCAGGTGAAAGTGAATTAACATCCCCAAAAGAATCAGCAACTTTTCTCGATAAAAATATGCAAAAGCATTCAAAAATTAATCCTCAAAACTTAGCTACCCAAGGAATTATAGATTCTAAAGTTGTAACAACAATTGGAATGTTACACGTTGGTATAGTTTTCTTAGTTTTAGGAACTCTTCTATTAATCAGTGGCATTTTACCTAACGATCTTACATCATGGGAAAATAAAAAATCAAGAATATGGTGGAATGAGCTTATCACCATTGGAGTATTTTCAATAATAATAGGATGCTTTTTATTAATTCTGAATCGTATTATAGTTAATAAAGAAGAAAACAATTTAGAACAATATGTGCAAAATCAGTTAACACGATCTAAATCTGGTCAGCAGCTCGAGAAAGACTTGGAAACTGGTGTTCTAAATATAAAACATACTAAACACATAAAGAAATTTAAAAATATAGAATTATGTTTATTTAATACAGGTGAAATGATAAAAACTACAAAGTCTCCAATAAAAAACCCACGAAAAAATTATCCATTGTCATCAGTACAAGAAAATCATTCAAATGTACAGTCAACTTTATTTTTGGATAAAATTTCCGAGGAACAAATTATAAACCATAAATTAGGAGCTCAGTACTTTATGAATAATCTAGAATAAATTATGAATAAAGAATAGATGAATAAAAAGAAATCAAGTACAAATCAATTTTACTGATTAATATCATTGATCATAAATATGTTTATGTACATATCAAAATAAACATTTAACAAATTTTTGTGATCATAAATACATCTATAAAATAAATTATCATAATGCAAATATACGATTTTATTTTTTATGAGATACAAAAATAAAAATATATATGTGAAAATTTCTGTAACAAATTATATCTTAATATACTTTCTTTTAATAAATAAAATGTATTAAATAATCATTTTTTTAACTTTTGATGTACTTTTGATGTATTTTTCGAATGAATAGAAAAATTCATAGCTAAAATTTATAACGAGCAAAACGAGAGTAAATAATTAACATTATTTTCTATAAAAATTAACTTTATTAATTTTTAAAACATATAATTACTACAAAACAGGATGTTTTACAATAACAGTTGGATATATTAACATTTTAATAAAGAAATAGATTATTGTAAAAATATTTAATTATTTTTTATTTCAATTTTTTTTACGTTCACCTAGATTCTTACAAACTATTTACAAGCAATGATAAACCAGAACAAATATTTGAGTTTGAAATAAAACAATACGAAAAGAAAGGTCAAGAAACTCGACCAATATGAGTCTACCTGAGAGTAACACTATCAGAAATAGAAGGTATTTTTAATTACAATGCGTAAAGAATGAAAAAAAGAATGGCTAAATATGATTATTCTAAAAAATTTTATTTAAAAATTAGCAATCAAAGAAAGTCATAGTAAAATTTTCAAATACTTTATGGGTCTTTTTACATTAATACGCTAAACTCTCTTTTTCTGACATTAGTGGAGTTTGTAATCTAACTGATGACACTGAAAAAGATGAATAATATATGATGGTTAGAATGTATATAAAACAAAGTGAATGTACAATATAGAAAGTATGCTATGCTTGAAAAGTAAATAAATTTTTACTGTAACTAAAGAGGAAAAAATTTGTTACTTAAAAATTATTCAGACGGACTGAAAAAAATCTCTTCGCGAACAAAACATAAAAAATTCTGTTTTCATTCAATATCGCATTTTGAGCTTTATATATATATATAGCTATATATTTTTTACCACGTTTTCATCAAAATACGCATTTTCATCAAAATAGTCTTTGATCGCAATTAGTTTAAAAAATGGTTTGATTTAAAATATTTATTAATATACCAACTAATGTATATATATATTCTATATACATTATAGCTACTGTGTACTTAAAAATATATATTATATACTTTCCTATATAAATATGTGTACACTATAAACTACTATATAGATTTTAATAAAATCTCCTTTCTCTTGACTTAGATTTTTTTCAATGAAGCTATGGTGTTTTAAAAGTAACTTAGTCTATAATTTTAATTACTTATTTTAATCTCTCGCTTTTTTCTTTTTTTTATGAATGAATACAGCATCATTTTTTTCTGAGTCCTTTTTCATGGGAGTTAGACGAAGCACATACATTTTTAACGTATGCGGATTACCAGGTGCACGGTGTACATTAAACACTTTTATTTTACTTGCCTCGTTCATATTTCATTATTTTCAGTTCTTATTATTTCTATATATATCTATGTAAGATTATCTCTGAAATTTTTATACACTTTTAATAAAATATAAAGCCTAATCAACCATTTCTAGATATTAATATTTGAACGTGCTTCCTAATCTTGAATTCTTAGCAGTAATCCAAGTCTAATATCAGAATTCTATTGCCTAATGCTTCTGCCCTACGCTTTTGGGTGCTAATTGAAGTAGATCAATGTCGGATAGCATTGAAAACAGAGGATAAAAATGACAATGATAGTAGCTCACGGTGGTTAGTAATATTAGTTTTAAGTATCCTAATCAATCCTGTTTAAACTGATGCTCGACTCCTTCATCTTCGTTGTTTGAAAATTTATATTTTTGTTCCTACACGTAAAGCTATGGCGTACCAAACCGATACAACAGTTTCCTCATCCTGATCAGAGATTTTCCCGTATAACACTATGTTAATTACAGTACTTTTGTACACTTAAAAATTATTTCTATCTCTAATACAGTCTTATTTTCTAACTCGAGACCCTGAGAACCGAGTTTCTAAACGGGTAGGTTTGTTTATCTGCATCGTTCTTGTTATGGTTTTCATATAAAGCACATACATTCTTAACTTAATGGGTCGCCTGACGTCCATATTATTAAAATGTATTATAATTATTAATAATTATTATAATACAAAGAAATTCTACTGAATCTATCTATTCAAACAGTTACATATATGTTTTACTATACACTTTTTAAAACTTACATATAACTTTGAAGCTATACTTATTAAAACATATTTTATATTTTTTTAAACTTCAAAAATTATCTTCACATATTTTTAATCATTTTATACGTGAGTTATTTTACGCAAACTATACCTGTCTATATAGAAAGGTTTTCAAAAATATATTTTTTCACTTTAATTCCATAGCAGATATAGTATACATACACGTGCATTTAATCCTCTATGCTATTTATAAATTATAATTAGAAATTATATTTTTTATAAATTATTAAACTCTAAATTTTATACTTTTCACGAAATTTAAGTTTACTAATGTTTTACTGCTGCTTAATAAATTTCCAAAAAAACTATTTATTCATGATTTTAGAATATTTTTAAAAAACTTATGCATAAGGATATATATTTTTAATAAAAATTAACACATAAGCATGCAACTTAATTTTTATTTTTAAATTATAACTTCTTATATATCTTAGACGTTATAAATTAAATTGTATATTTATTACATTTTTTTCTCTCAAACATTATTAAGTTTTCTGAGATATTCTTGTAGTGATCTTGTAGCAATATTCTTGTGCAAATATATTTAAAAAGATGAAACATAAAGTTCAATTTGGTATCTAGAATTTTTTATTTTTTATTACCCATAGGTTTTTATTCTATTCTACTAAATATTTTATGTTTTTATGGTTTATTCAATATTTTGTGAATCCGCTTTGCGACTAATAAATAAAGATTCTTTCTTAGGTTGACATATATTAAATCTAAATAACACGATTACTCTTGCACTTATAAATAATATATAGAAATATTATCATCTTTGTTGTGCTCATATAGAATTAGTAAAGAAAGTAATCTCCCTTGTATTAATTTTTATTCTATTGACAGTACATTTACAGAATCATAGTTATTAAAATATTCTCCTCCTTATTAATATAGTTGTATATTCTTTTCATACTTGTACTTAAATTAAATATATCTTTGTCACTTTCTTGATGCATATAGATAAGCATTTTTTTGTTTTAACTTAATTTAGGCATTTTATATTTAACAGGAATTAAATAAAAATTCTTTTATTTGATGATAATTTTGAAGAAATAACAGGTAAATTACTTGATTGGTATTGAATTTTTATAAATACATTATCCATGAAATCACTTAGAATTGTATTTTATCCCTGGTAACAAAATTATACGAAGGACAGCACTTATTGGCGTAAAACTTATTGAATCATAGATGACTGGTTACCAATGGTTCTTTAAAATAAAACCATTTCTTCAATATATGTAAGTCATATAATGTAAACTCTATCAAGTAGCGATTTTATTTCATATCTAAAAAAATAAAAAACGAAATACATACATAAATTAAGAATATAGTGATTCAAGGCACAATTCTTCTGTCAAGAAAGTAATCGACCTTAATACGTCATAAGAAAGAAAGATAATTCTTGTATCTTCAACATCGATATGAATAACCGTAAAGTAATCGTTACGTCAAGGATAAGTGAACATCTGCTATGAAATATAGATATAATTTTGCTAAAGCTACCCAATACACATATTTTTTATACCTTATCTAAATGATATTTATCTACAAATCGCATTATGAAAATGACTTAATGTACATCATCGAGTTTGCAGTAACTACTATGGAATCTGCTTACAACCAAATATATGTTTTATCGATTGACAGAAAAATTTTACACTTTCCAGCAGTCTAATAAAAATCAAATACATTAATCCACGTTTACTTTGACTTACATTAAAACATATAGTATAAACGATTAATATAAGATTCTAAGGATATAAAGTATTTTTTACCTTTTAATGGACTTCAATTTAAAAAAATTATAGTAAATAGTTTTTCTCAAGAATAAAGAATGATTTATGTAATTACTCCACCTTAGTATATTTAGGAAAACCAAGGAAGTGAACGGCACATTATATTAATATTATAATATTAATTATAATATTAATTATAATGTTAATTATGTCGTTCATAGAATACAATACCTACAATAAAATAAATTATGTAAAGAATAAAGTAAGAAAATAAAACATACTTAAAGTAACTAATATTTTTCTAAAATACTAAAATTCATAAACAATTGGTATTAACCTAATGTTAATAAATATATAAAGGAATCGACATGTTAAATACTCTTCAATAGTTAAAGGAATTAGATGTCAAGAAATCACAGATCAGCGTACGATCAATATAAATATTGTAAGTGCTCTTTCATTTTTTATCACTACCTCTGTTTTATTGTTTATCGTATACGCTAAACGCTGAGTACCTCAAGTCTTATAATATTTAATGTTACATAAAAGAATATAAAATATTTTTAATTTATAAAAATATATTTTTTTATTACGATAAGCAATCTACTTTCTAAATAAAAATTATTTGTAATACGGGATAACACAAAGTTATCAAATCTTCATTTTAATATGTAAATATTCAAACTGACGCATTCAATAAAATATACCAAGGAAGAACAAAATAAAATCAAGAATTTGATTTTTTCCACTGTATATAAAATATTCATAGTATAATAATAATAATAATTGTAATTATTATAAATAAGTGATTTTTATTCTATTAATATTTAATAATTCAATTAAAAATTAAGTTAAAATGTTTAAATATTAAAAAATGGTTTTAATATAGTTTAGAATTTCAAATTATTTTCAAAATGTTATATTTTTATGTTTTTATGATGAATAAAATAAAGTAATATAATATATATAAAATATACATACGTTAATAAATATTTAGAATTTTTTATACGAACCACAAATTAAATTTTTCAGTTAAGATTTCATCAGTTAAATGCATGTTCAGGTTTACGAAGAAGTATATTTCTGTTTTATTAATGATATAAAGTGACTTTCAATATAAAAGTGACGATAAGAAATGGAAATAGGATTACAACAAATATTTTAATTATTCAACTGAAAAACGGTATGTCACATAAAGAAAAATTTATTGTACTATAATAAACAAAAAAATACATTATAATATTTATGTTTGCAATTACGATATTTTCTGCAAAACTCAAAAAATAGAAATAAATAGAAACAAAAGTTTATTAAAATAGTAAGTTAATAAATTGTATTTTCGTTTGTTATAATCGAATCACTTTTTTTAAACTCTTTTTTAACTTTTTTTCTTTTATAAAGGTTTTTAATAAATAAAAATAATTGAATCATTTTTCCCCTTTTTTACATAGTAAAAATTTTCTTACTTACTACTCAATAAATATATTTTTTAATACAGATGTAAAATGATATAAACTTTGCTAATTTTATGCCTCCTAATTGATATTTGCAATTAATACAGTAGATCTATTTTAACAATGTTAAGTATATTTTATATTAAAAACCGTCACTTTTAATTTTATTACTAGAAGAACATCATGATGTATTTGCAAACATAGCTAATGTACAGGATTGGCTTATCGTAGATACTTTCTCTATGCCAACTATAGAAAACGATTTTTTCTAGGTGATATTTTCTGGTCATTATTTGTAAATAATTTTTAGATTTATTTATATCAGAAATTCACTTTTGTTTCTTTTTTTATTAGCAAATTTATATTTAAAATTTTTTTCCACAATTTAGTCTATATGAAACCTCAAATATAAATAATAAAAAAGTATTTACAATGTATTGACCCATTCTTCTCATACTTTAACCTTCATTTTATAAAAAAAAATCCAGTACCACTTCTACTTTTCAAAATTACTTCGTACGATATCTGTATTTTTAATATTTCAGATTTTTTATATTACTGTATATAAATATTATATCCAAATGTTTTTGTAATCACGAACACGTCTACAAACTTCAAAGATAACTTTCTTATTCTATTATTCACTATACATTAGAAAATTTTATAATGTTTTTAGACAAGATCCTCCATTTTAGTACTTGCTACTCACAAATTTTATTCATAAGCTTTTGATTACCTTTACGTAATATTTACCAACTCACAAGTTCTACTAACTATTAAATAAATAGTTTTCTATAGTATATTTAAGCAGAGATTGTTCTATCAATGATATAATAAGAGAATACGGCTTGTTATTATTATCATCATCTTATTAAATAATTCGATCCCATTATCATTTTATAGTTATTATGAAAAGACCTGGATAAAATAGATATAAATATTATTAATAGACGTAAACTAATAGTTTGTTTTATTTTTTATACCTTTTTGAATGTGAACAAGTTTAAAAAGTTGATATGTATACTTGTACCCCGATATCGTATTCATGTGTAAACTATAATTAGGATAAGGAAAGCCTTAAAAATACATTTTAAATTATATTTAAATTAATATAACTTAAAATTATTTTAAGTATATGATTTACAAACTTAAATATATTTTACTTTTTGTTTATTGTTTATAATCTAGAAATATTTTGATATGAATACCATGAATATTCTTTTTTCTCTTTAAATTTATTTAGCTAAAATAGCTAAGTATTAATATTTTCATGGTAATAAATACTTCTTATTACAAATTATTAACTTTTTTGATATTTTCTATTCTAATGTTATTTATGACATCTTTTTCATAAAATAATTAAAGAATACATCTATAAGTGAACACTGCCTCTTTAAATGTTGTGATAGAAATATTGGTATAAGCATATCGGTACTATTTTACAGTGTAAAGAAATGCATATAATTGTTTCTATATATACAATCCTATATATATATATATATGTATATATAAACAATAATACGATTGACATTATATACGTTATATGTAAACAGAATGTAATAAATGTATATTGTGTAAATATAATGTAATTCTAAATATAGAATATGTCTACCATAAGCCATTGTCATACCTGTGTGCAACGCTATTCTAATCCGAAGTCACAATTCCCACATTTGACTAATATATATCATGCGTCTAAGATATATCATGATAATTTAACTCAGATAAACGATTTCTTCGTTATTCTTGATTTGATAATAACTAATATATAACGGTTTTGAATATATAAACAGTTTATCTTTTTAACTACACTAATAACTAGCTTTTTAAAAAATTTTGTATTCTAGTAAGAAACTATGACCAGTACATGAGAGCATCACAATTTAAACAAGTGTATTAGTTGAAAAAAGTTACTATATTAAAGTATCTATTGACAATTTTCGACTAAAAGATCTATTTTCCTTTTATTACAACAATAAAGTTCAAAAATATTTTCGATGTATATATAATCATATTAAACAACGCTGACAACATTATAAATATATGTTTATATTAATCAAATGAATGAATAAAAAGTATTAACTAAAATTATAACGGTTATTCATGAAAAATTTTAAAACTTTCTTTCAAATCTTATATTAATATTGGAACAGAATAAAAACTTTTATGATAAATAGCAATTGCTGCAAATACATGTAAGTTGTATATTAAATATCTAAGAAACGATAATGTGAAATATATTTTCAGATTATAATATAAAATATAAGTATATTCTGATAAAAATAAGAAATAAATAAAAAAAACATATACAGAAAACTATTTAAAAGTTGTTTAAATATTTTATTCTTATTTCTAAATTTTTATATTTTTCAAAACAATCTTTATTAAGCTTATTCCATTTTTGTAATTTTATAAAGTTAATAATATACATTTCAAATTATAATTATTATATTAATATTAAAATCTAATTCATTCATTATAAATTATTTTTTTATATGAAATTGTGATATATAAAATCAAATAAATTTACAAATATGATATTTTATTATCCATTTAAATTTTTATCATAATTGTATTTTTAAACATAAAAATGATTCATTAATATATTATTCATATTGTATTATTAATACAGGAATCACAAGCAATTATGAATCAATTTATTTGAATTAATAACGAACCAGGATATTAACCGAAAATAAAACATGAGTGTTTACTTTAATATAACTTAAACTAATCAAATCTATAGAGTAGACTAACATAATAGAAGAATATTCACAAAATATGTCATTTTATTTATTTTATTCAAAATCAACTTTTATATAGATATTTAAAGCTTAAAAAATAATAAAAAATTAATTAATTTTCAAAGAATTAGTTATTAGTACACTCGAAGAATAATGCACTACTATTTGTTTATATATTTAAATCCACTATGGGTTAACTACAGTTATGAAACGAAAATTAAAATATAAATGGTTGGCTCAAGATATATATCATAAATAATGCATACAAAATACAGAATATTTTATAAAGGACTTATATTATCTTTGTTAAATAATATGAGACAGCTAAATTCAACTTAAGAAAAATTATGAAAAATCTAAAATATTTTTGAAACAGTCTTTGTTCTACATTAGAAAAATTAAGAATAAATATGAATGCTTATCCTATACTTTATAATTTTCCTCGTATGTACTACAATTTAATTTAATTAGATCACAAAAACCTTATATTCATTACACATTAATCACACACATCCATTTTTTATTAACAATAAATTTCTAAAAATTTACACTGATGTAAAATTTTCAAAAAATTGAATGTTTTTAAACAATAATTAAATTTTTTTAAATAATTCTAATTGGTTTTATAACAAAATATTTTAACAATTTTAAAAATTTTAATATACTTTACATACTAAATATATTAATAATATAATAATAATATACTATAATAATATAATATATAAATAATATAGTAATAATATAATAATAATATACAATAATAATATAATATATTAATAAGAAAAATAATTTTACATTTTTTCATATTTTAAAAGAAATTATATCATGTTATGTGTTTCATTTTTAATCACTATAATATATGTAAAAATTAAACAGCTAACACTTTAACTAGGTTTATTACAAGAGCTGTGTATAATTACGATAATGTATTTAATATATTACAGTTGAAGATTGTATTACCAATAAAATATATGAAAAATGATATCTCCTTTTATAGCCTCATGCGCATAATTCTCTCATGTTTAGTAAAAACCACAAGTACATCCTATGAAAGGTACCTACTATTCATATGTTAAAGATTCCAACGTAGTTGGGGAATCTATTTACAAAGTTAAAACTTAGTGAGTCACTTTGATAATTATCTACATCATGTGTTTAAAAAAATTTTTTAAATCTTTTAATTAAATTAAATATTTTAATTTAATGTGTATTATTCTACTTATCTACTTTCACCTGCAAATATTTCAATAAAATTGTACTAAAAAATTTAATTTCATCACAGTATTGATTAAACGAAACTAAATGCAACATGTAGTGATAGATTTCACAGACAGTAGCGTAATGTGATCAGTAAATAATACCATCAAAATTAATTTAAATGAAACAATAAATTTGCGATTACTATTTATGTCGATAATATAGATTTTGATAAAATCAAATAAAAATGAAAAATAACATTTTACTTCAATTATATTTATTATAATTATATATAATTCAATTATAAAATTATATTTTGATTCAATTTGAAGATAAAACTCTTGATTTTTATATATTCATGCATATATTTACTCTCTCTATTTTTTTATATAAATAAATATCTAATCTCTTTTTATAAAATTTTCAATTATAAAAAATAATTTCAGATAAATATAAATAGCTTTTAAAATTTTTAATGACTATTAATACATAATATAAATCTGTGTTTTTAAATTTTCATAACTTTTTGTTACACATGAAATTTATTTTATGCTCAAAATTATTAAATCTGAGAAAAGCTGTGCAAAATATATATCTACCAAATAAACATTATTGATAATGCATTTCAGTCAATTATTTTTTATACTTTTTATTCAAATAAATTAAGAAGCATTTTAAAATTATACATTTTCATTTTTCGTCAATATGGAAGTTGTATATTTTTAAATTAGATTAATGTGCCTAGTTTAATTTTTAATAATTTTTGTTAAATTTTTTAATAAGTATTTAATTATTAAAAAAAAATTTTAATTATTTTTATACTATATATTATGATAATAGTCTGTGCAGTATCTAAAAATATTAAAAATACTGCTATAAATATATATGAATACATAAACAATTCTAATGATCCTGCATAAGAAAAAAATACTAATAAAAAATTCATAAGAGAATAACTCTAATAATTGCGAGTCAGTAAAACGAAACTTAAATAATCATATAAATAAAAGATAAAAATAATAATAAAAGCAATTCTAATGTATTAAAATATCAGAATCTATTAGGATTAATTAACAAGATGTATTGCCTACTTTAATTAAGTAAGAAAAAATTTAGTTGGTAAAAACAATAAAATATTTAAATAATATTCTAATTGAATGAATTTTTAATTACATTATTCAACACAAAAAAATTTCATTTTAATAAAACTCCATGCAGAATTGATAAAAAAAAATTAATTGATATTTATTAAAACTGCATCAAAATAATAAATAATTGATAATAAATATTAATATTAATAAATTAATAATAAATAAATAAATTTTAGGCAATTATTAACATTAAAGAATATATAATTCTACATAACACATTAAATTTGATAATGAGAAAAATTCATTATGCTATAAATGAGTTTAAAACTGTTAAATTAAATTAAAAGTAGTTTAGTTTATAAAAATTATTATAAATTCCAAATATTAAATGTTTTTATAAGCCATTTAAAGTACAATTTATCAACTATCATTAAATTGAAATATTTTTATATTTTTAGAGTTCTATTCGACTACTATTAACAAAATTAATTGATCAATAAACCTTGAAAAAAAATTTTAAATAAAAATTAAACATTTGCAAATTAAAAATATATTATATTTGACTTTATACTTTATGGATAACTATCATTTTGAAAATATTTATTTCGATTTATTGTGTTTTCTTAAAATTCACTATCTTAGGAGTATTTCATCAAATGTTTCAGAAGTTTGAATACAATTTTTTAATTAGAAAAGAGTAATTATTCTGTTGACTTTAAATAGCTCAATAACTTAAAAAAAATCAAAAGAAATAATAATATTACATATTTTTAAAAATAACTTAAAAATTTTATTAAACAAGAATATATAAAAACAGTACAAATACATCATCTTTTTTAATAAATAAATGATATATTATTTTAAGATGCATATTTAAGAAAATACCATTCCCATCGATCAATAAAATATTTATTATTTATTGATAATATTTTACCGAAATTTACTGTAAAATATGTGATCGCGAATTCAAAAATATGAAAACTAGTTTGTACTAAAAATTTTTAATAATTATAAGTTCATTGATTTATATTTATAGTTTACAATAGTTTTTAAAAAATAAATTACCCTAATTATATATACTGGGTGATAAATTATAGTATATTCGTTATTGAAGATACGTAATTTCAAATCATCGATTGAAAATATACCTACCGTTTACGTAAGTAAATCTATAAATTACATTTAAAATGGATTATTACATTACTACAAAAAAATAATTGGTAATTTTGGTAATATAAAAAAATATGATTATATCAAAATTTTTAATTATAAGCAATCATATGCATTATTATAGTTCTTTAAAATGAAATATTCTAGATCCAGGTTTTTAGTTTCTCTCTTTCTTTTTTTCCCTCTCTCTAAAATCAATTAATCATTGATAAAACTTGTTTAATATTATTTTTGTTTAAAATTATTCTTTATTTAAAATTTTTACAATATAATATAGATTTTATATATTATTTATAATATGTCATAATTTTTATTTTTTACAATAATTTTATTATATTATTTTCAATAAACGTTTTATCTATTCACACGGTTTCTTTTAAAAGTTAGAAGACATATGATCGGTATTTTTATCTATATTTGATATATATAAACTGCGTTCTTTCATTTGGATATTTATCAATTAACATATTTCTTTTTATCTTCTTTTTATTGATAAACAAATTTGTTGAATTATCAGATAGTATTCAACAGTTTTATTTTCTATATCTTCCTCCAGATATAAATTAGATTCACTTATAAACATATATTCTTGCCTTTTTTATGTATTTTTTTTATTTAATCTATCATATATTTGTTTGATGTAACTGAATTAAATAATATTAATTCTAAATAATTTTTTAAATTTATATTCATAAGTTTTCGAAAATATTTAAAAAAATATTTGCAGTAACTTTGTTTTCCAAAAGTTTTTGATTATTGCTTAGTAAACTTTTATCATATATTTAATCTAATAAATTTTAATTCATTTTTATATTATCTTTAAAGCTTCTATTTTTATACATTGATTAATTTACGAAAAATTTCATTTGAAAAAAATTGGCAGCTTTCAAAAATAAATTCATTTGTAAATAAGTGAAATATTTGAAGATTAAATTAAATACATAGATTTTTTCTATACTTATATAATGATTAGTGGTTTTTAAATGTCATTGAATAAGAATTTAATGATACTGATAAAGGGTTTACAGAAATGTAGATTAGTAATAGTAATAAAAAAGAGAAGCCACGTATATGTCACACCCATTCTTTCTCGCTCTCATCACATATATTAAGATTCCTGAAAACATGTCATCGATCTCTCACATCCTTATTTATGTTATCGTATTATCTATTCTTTTAAAACATTATAAAATATCTTTATTTATTTTTATAATGTATTCATTTTTCTAATTATTTACTCTATAAAATTCATTAGATAACTATTTTACTTTCATATATTACATAAAATATAGAATACAGTATGTTTTAATTAATATAAAATATTGTATATTATAATTTATTTATATCTATTCTTTATAATATCATCTATTAAATAAACATATTTTTGTTACTATTATAAGAGAATGATTGGGGCAATGCCAGCAGTTGCTGTTCGACATGAAAGACGACGACAAGAAAATAGAATAAAACGGCCAAGTCAACTATATTTAGGAGGTCACTGGACTCAACCTTCTCAAGCATCTCCTTTAACGCCAAATTCTTATCGTCAAAATAAACATATGGAGTCTCTTCCTGAAGTTTATTTATGTGGAAAGGTAGAATAATTAATATATTTTAATTTTAAAGTTTAAACTTATCAAGAAAATTGATAAAAGATAAAAAATAAATAAAACATAATTTCGAAATATTTCTGTAGTTTATAATTATTTATTTAAAAAATTCATATTATAATTAATTATCATATATACAATAGTTTAATTTATCGTGCGTAAGTAAATCATAAAAAAATAAAATTTGATTCAATAAAGGATGAATAAATATGTATCATGATATTATTTCCATATTATTTAATTATTACTCTGTAAATACTAATAGAAATAATGAAATAAAAATATAATAAAATTATATTATTATATAATATAATTATTACGAAAAATCAATTTAGTTATGAACCGACACCATATATTTCAAGTTAAGGTAGTGATACACTATCAAATTGAATGCACAAGTGTAGTCACATTAATCGGTCAGATATCGATACATAAACAGTTAAATATTAATTGCAAAATAAATTATATATAATATTAAAACGATTTTACACTGATTTGGACAATTGAAAAAAAACTCATGAATCTTATGCACTCGACATGTATTTAAATAAATATTGATGTTATATAATAATCAATTTTCATACATGATTGATGAATTACTTATTTATTACTATATTATGAGTAATTTATATTTAACTTAAAGATTTGAAGAATATGTAAAATATACTGGAAAAAGCTATTGGTAAATCATATAATTTAACCTAATTATATTGATTTAAACTTAATCATTTTATTTGAATAAATTTCACTATGTAAAGAATTCTGATTCTCTCGGTAAAAATAAATTTTACTAAGTATAATATCGTTATTAGGCTTTGAAAAAAATATATATATCTTTCACTTAAATATAAACGATTAAATTTATTTATATGAATATCATTACATAGAATAATTATAACAATGAAAATTTTGATATATTTCGCAATCGTACATAAATTGATTAATTCCAAAATATTTTTGAAAGTCTAAAGCAAATTTAATATTAACGGGTATAAAATATTTTACCTGATTTTCAATATAAAATACAATGAATTATAAGTGTAGTTGTAAGAATTATGATAATCGATTTATTGTTATGTAGGCCATTAAATAGAAAAATATTGCACAATTATTTTGTTTTATCTTTAACTTTCATCTAATTAATTTTCAGTAGGTTTTAATAATTAACAGTTTTAATTATTGTAACAAAATCATCAGATATTCATCATAATTATTTTATTAAAAATTAAAGTAAATTTTTGTTTTATTTTTTATTAATACTATATTAAATTTTGACTCGAAATTTATTACATTAATTACAGATTAAGCCTTTTAATCTTCACTAGTTAGTATACATTTTTGTGTAAATTATATCACGCTGTTTTTCTAATTTAGTATAAAATTGAAAGTTTAGATACCCAAAAGTTTGTAATTGATTAGGTAGTTTATTAATAAGTTTATTTATAATAGCAATATTATATTATTTATAATAGCAATATTATATTTTTGCTTACATACAATTATAATATTATAAAAATCAAAAATAATCAATTTTTCTAATATAAAAGTAATTGTTATTTATTTTTATTTTATTTGTCTGTTAATTTTTTTATTTGCTTTTAAAACATTAAATAGTCGTCGTTGATTATGAAAATTTAAGTTTCAAGTTATCGCAAGCATATAACTGTGATATCTTTTTTATACAAGAAAAAACAAACAAAGGTTATGGTACGATCTCGAAGATACTATTTTAGCTGTATTTTGTGGCTCACCAATAATGCTTAAGTATATCGATGTATAGTTTATTTCTTTACTTATATCTCATCTTTCATCTTAATAACATCATTGATTAATTTTTATTAATTAGACATTGAATAATATTTTTCATACACATAATTATTTGTTTAATTTTTACTTTCAAATGATATAAAGTTGGATTTTATAACTGCTATCGCTGTTATATAATCTAAAACTTTTTCAAATCATTATATAGACTGAACTTGAGGCCTTAATGCGACTTTAACTCAATATTATATTATTTTACCACTAAAACGTAACACATTATAGTCGTTAACTATCAAACCCTTAAATAGTTTTGAAAATTCTCTCTTATTAACCAATAATGATTGTTATCAGTAGTTATTAATTACATAAAAAATCTATTTAAGAATAAACATAAATAGTATCCAAAATAATTTACCTAAAATCTTGCCAGATCCCTAGAGACACTTTTGCCTGCAAAATGGTATCTGCAAGATTACATAGGAGAAATTCTATTCAAGTTAATTGTTTCAATGATGATGGCGATTACTTCGTATGCCTCAATATAATTGTGATCCCAACTGCATATCTAAAAATACCGGCTGCTATTGCAAGATCGACGCTTTGTACTCCACACTGATAACGCTCCTTTCACCAAGTTAAAGAGGGAGTTCTAAAAGAAAGGAGGAGACTCTCAAGCTAAACAATACTTCTGAAGTACTTCTAATTTGAAGTTGATTATACCCCCGAAAAGGATAACGTATATCATGATACACTTTCATAATTTTTCATAAGAAGTAGAACAATTGTAGCGTTCCTAACACTGAGTTTCTCAGAACAAAAACGAAATAATATCTTCGCTCACATTATCTGCGACTAACTTCAGCAATAGATGGCTAAGACCCAATATAGGAATGACTAACAAAGACAAATTGATTCTTTTTTTCGACAAGACTATGTGGAGATTATCTGCAAGTCCCCTAAAGAGCTATGTATGAGGCTTAAGATACCTGTAAAAGAGTCAGGCTCCATCTAGTGGCCATGTCGAAGAGCTGAACTACAAATCACTCTCATGAAAAAAGGTATAAACTTCCGACGTGAATAGGTCAATCGATATCATAAAGTACCTGAAAGACTACGAATATTATAGTGTATTTCAAGGTAATCAGCTGGAGATATTTGATTTGGATTCAAGACTAATAAAATTAGTTTAAATAAAAATCAAGACTAAAACTCATGCTATAAAAATTAGTTAATAATATGAAAATATATATATATAGAATTTCTAATAAAAAGTTTTACAATAATATTTGAATTGACCCCTGATTTATTATATTACCTAGACAATGTACAAAAGAAAACAAGAGAGAGAGAAACAGTGACATAAAAAAATATATAGAGAAAAAGAGAAAAAATAGATAGATAGATAGAGAGAGGGATGAGGGAGAGCGGGTGAGGGAGAGAGGGGGGAGCGATGAAACTAATTCGCATCTGATTGTCAATAGAACAAGATCGTCTCAAGAAAAGTATCTTGCAAAAATGCTTCACACTGTATCTCTCCCTAACTAATGTTTATTTAAAATGTATCACTAAATTAATAAGAGGAACGTATTAGCTATATTGAATATGATTGTACAAGAACCAAAAACTTGTTGGAAATCGGAATTTATTATCATCTTCTTTAGATTGCTAGATAGTTATACCAAGAAAAAAAAGTTCAAACGAAGTATAAAGTCGGAAAGTATTGAGTACTTCACAGACTATTCTGAGTTATTAATGCTCCACTATTTTATTTTTCACTTCTTGTTTGAGAATTTCCAATTCAATGATCCGTGAGCTCAATATTGGCTATACTAGTGATAGAAGAACAATTTAAAAAATTTAATTGAAAGCATTTCTTAATATTAATATTCTTAATTTAAAAGTATCTATATCAAATTAAGTATGATATCAAATTCCTAAGAAAACGTAGTTTATATGTCAGTCAATATATTAGCTGGTTTATTTAAAATTTATGGTCACTATGAACATGAATACATAAATACAATTTTAAGTATCATATATATACAAGTAATAATCACATAAAACAATAGTAGAATGAAAAATAATAAATCATTCCGAAAAATTGTTTCTGGAAAATATTTTATAATATATATAATGATATTTAAAAAATATATTATAAATTAATGAAATTAGATAATTAAATATAGATAAATTATATAAATTATAGGAGACAGTTTATATAGCGATAAATATATTTAATTTAATAATTTAATAATGTTTAAAGAGTATATTATAAACTCATGAAATTAGATAATTCAATATAGATAAATTATATAAATTATAGGGGGGTAGTTTATAGAGTGATAAATATATTTAATTTAATAATTTATAAATAAATAATTAATATAATAATAACTAATATAGCTAATTTAATAATTTATAAAAATAAATAAAAAATTAATATAATGATAATGTATTTAATAATGTATAATAAATAATAAGTAATTAATATAGCAATAAATATATTTAATTTAATAATATGTAAAAATAAATAAGTAGTTAATATAGTAATAAATATGCCTAATTTAATAATGTATACAAATAAATTATTAATATAGTAATAAATATATCTAATTTAATAATATATAAAATAAATAAGTAATTAATATAATGATAATATAAATTAAAAATTATGAAAAATCAACTTATAAAGTCATTGTGCTCATACTCCAAAAATATTTAATTGAAACTATTAAATTTTTTCTTTAAAGATAAATTAATTTAAAATTATAAGACTCATAATCTAAAGATAGACTTATTGGCATCTTTAAAAAAATTTTAGTTTAAAAAAATAATTTTTTTTACAAAAAAAAGATAATAATTTTATAATATTAAATTTTATATGAATTTTAATTTAGTTTAAAAATTAATTATAAAATTTTTTAATATATATAATTTTTAGAGGAATATTAAATTTAAATAATATAATATATTTATGTAAATAAATAATATAATATAATATGTAAAATTTTATTATTATAAGAAATTATTAATAAGAAATTTTTATACTATAGATAAATTTTTGCCAGCAATAAGGGTTATACAAATTATACAAATTAATAATAATTATTGACTTATAATAATAAATAAAATAAACAATAAAATATTTTATGGATCGAATCTAATAAATATTTATAATTTATTATTATAAAATAATTTTTAATATATAAAGATTTAATAAAAGATTAGGATTAGATATCCTATTATTTAAATAAACTTAAATTTATGCTTATATATGTTCATATTAAGAATATTCTTTTAAGAAATAAATATTTGCGATGTTTTTTAATTACTTAATATATATAAATAAATTAATAATTTTATTATTACTATTAAAAAAACCTAATTCAGATCAATATGTAGCAATATTTAAGAGCAAGTTGAATTACATTTATTTATTAAATAATTAATTTTAATATTAATTTGAAATAGAATTTATTAGTAAATTTTTATAAATTATTAAATTGAATATTGATTTTAATATATGTACAAATCGCCCGTCAATTCTATATAAATTGTAGAATAAGTCGTAACAAGTAAATGTACTAGAAAGTGTATTTAGAAGTAATATAGTTTAATAAAAAATATTTATATTGCATATGAATGATGAAAAATTTTTTTCTATTTTTATATATTAGTGTTCAAGGCATAAAAAATTTTGAATTTTTTGGAACGAATTAAATTTTATTATATATTATAAGAATATAATTTTTATTAAATTAAATAAGAATAATAATATTTAAATAAAAATTTATTATTTTAATATTACTTTAAAAAAATAAAATTATTTGATAGTTAAAAAGTATTGTAAAAGAAAATATTTATATTAATTATGTATATAAAGTAAAAAATAATATTTTTTACCTTTTGTATCAGGGTTTATTAAAATTAATAAATAAATTTATTTAATTCTCGAAAAAAATTGAACTAATTAATTGTGAGTTTTAATATGTAAATATTATTGAAAATAATTAATTAGGGGTGATATGCTAATCGAAATTTTTATATCTAGTTATTTTATAAATAAATTTAATTTAGATAAAATTTAAGGGCTAAACTTTAAATTTATTTTTATAAATTCATTTATATATATTGATAGATTAAATTAAGGAACTCGGCAAAAATTATATTCGCCTGTTTAATAAAAACATGTCTTATTGATAATAATTTTAAGTCTAATCTGCTCAATGAAAATTATTAAATAGCTGCAATATTCGAACTGTACAAAGGTAGCATAATCATTTGACTTTTATTGAAGTCTGGAATGAAAGATTGAACGAAATAAAATCTATCTCAATTTAATTAAAAATTAAATATTATTTTAAGTAAAAATTCTTAAATAATTTTAAAAGACCAGAAGACCCTATAGAATTTTATTATATTAATAATTTTTTATTTTAATAAATAACTTATTAATTATTAATATTATTTAATTGGGGCTAATTTAAACATTTAATAAATTTTTTAAAATTAATAAATTTATATAATATATAAGTAAATATTATTATTATTTATTCATTAATAGATGAATTAGTATTAAATTAAAATCCATTCATAATGAAATTAAAATAAATTACCTTAGGGATAACAGCGTAATATTTTTAGAGAGGAATTGATAAAAATGTTTGCGACCTCGATATTGAATTAAGTTAAATATTTGATTGAGTAATTAAATAAATTAAGTCTATTCGACTTTTAAAAACTTACATGATACGAGTTTAAAACGGTGTGAGCTAGTTTGGATTCTATCTTTAAAAAATTATTATAATTTTGTACGAAAGGACTTATTATTATTACTTTTGTAATTTAAATTATTGAATATAAATTAATAATTATATTACTTTAGCATATTAGTGTAATAAATTTAGAATTTATTCATAAATAATTAGTTATTTAAGTAATAATTATATTATATTATTTAAATAGAATTATTTTATCAATTGATATTGTAATTATAGTATTAATTTCTATTGCATTTTTAACATTATTAGAACGGAAAGTCTTAGGATATGTTCAATTACGAAAAGGGCCAAATAAAGTAGGAGTATTTGGGTTATTACAACCTTTTAGAGATGGAATAAAATTATTTTTAAAAGAATCATTAATTATTTTAAAGACAAATTATTTTTTTATATTATTAGTCCAATATTAAGAATATTAAATATATTAATATTATGAATATCTTTACCATATTATGTAGATATTATAAATTCTAATATTAATTTATTAACTATTTTTTGTATTTTAAGATTGGGAGTATACCCTCTAATATTATCCGGATGATCTTCAACTTCTTGTTTTGCAATATTAGGAAGTTTACGTAGAGTAGCTCAAACTATTTCATAGGAAGTTTCTATAGAAAGTTATAATTTAATTGAAATAATAGAATATCAATATTATACTTGATTTCTTTTTATATTATTTCCTGCAGGAATAATAATATTTATTAGAATATTAGCAGAATTAAATCGAACTCCATTTGATTTATCTGAAGGAGAATCTGAATTAGTTTCTGGTTTTAATGTTGAATATATAAGGAGAAGATTCGCTATATTTTTTTATTGCAGAATATGGAATAATTTTATTTACAATATATTTATATAGAATTATTTTTTTAAGTGGAAATATTTTTAAAGTTGAATTTTATTTTATATTTATATTAATAGTAATTTTAGTAATTTGAATTCGAAAAACTTATCCATGATATCGTTATGATATTGTAATAGAGTTAGTTTGAAAAGATTTTTTACCAACTATTTTAGCTATACTAATAATTATTAGATTTTTTTAAATATTATTAATTGTATATTTATACTAAATTATTAGAAGATTTTACTTCTAGAATTGTAATGTCAAGTTACATGCTATTATAGCTTAATAATTATAAAAATGGATAAAATTATATCTTTTTTTAGGTCGAAACTAAAATATTTTACAGTTTTAAATTCTAGTTAATTTGATTATTAGTATAGTTAATATCGGTGATACAAAATAATATATGAAATATAAAATAGAAGTAACTTCTATAGTAAGTCAGAAATAAATGGAAAAAATAATAAAATCAAAATTGATATCAATAAATCAATTACCTTCATTATTTATTAGGAATAGTCCATAAAATAGCATAGACAAATAAAAAATATCATTCAGGTTGAATATGAATAGGAGTAACTATAGAGTTTGCTTTATTAAAATTTTGAGCATCAGAAAGAATATATGGATCAATTAAAATAATTAATAATAAAATTGTAATTAAAATTAAAAATCCAATAATATCTTTAATTATAAAATAAGGATTAAAAGGAATTTTAAAATAATTTCTATTTAACCCTATAGGATTTGATGAGCCTACTTCATGAAGTAATACTAAATGAATAATTACTATAAATAAAATAATAAAAGGTATTAAGAAATGAAATGAATAAAATCAATTTAAAGTAGCATTACTTACTGATAATCTTCCTCATAATCACAAAACTTTTTTTTCTCCTATATATGGAATTGATGATACTAAATTTGTAATAACTGTTGCTCTCCAAAGTGATATTTGACCTTAAGGTAATACATATCCTATAAATGCAGTTATTATTGTAACTAGAAAAATTAATACTCCTATTCTTCAAGGTTTATATGATTTAAAAGGATTATAATATAAATTTCGTCCAATATGAATATATATGCATAGAAAAAAAATAGAGGCACCATTTATATGAATTATTCGTAATAATCATCCATAATTTACATCTTGTATAATATGAATTACCCTATTAAAAGCTATATTTACATTAGGATTGTAATGTATTGATAGAAATAAACCTCTAGCTATTTTTATAAATAAACATAATCCTAACAATGAACCAAAATTTCAGCATATAGAAATATTTAAAGGAATAGGTAAATTAACTAATGAATTATTAATAATTTTTAGTAAAATATTAGTTTTTATTATAAATTTTTTCATAAACGTATCTTATCTATCTAAGTATATTTTACTTTGATTTTGACAGTTTTTTTCCTTCATGACTATTTTTACTATAATCGTTATTCAAATTAACAAAAAATTAGTAAAAAAATCAAAACATATTATTATTTTTAAATATAATTGAATATATTTAAGATTGTTGTCTAGTATTTAAGTATAAATTACTTAGATTTTCGACAGTTTTTCTTTTTCTTCATATTTATTTTTACCACAGTTGTTATACAAATTAGTAAAAAAAATTAGTAAAAAAAGTAAAACATATTTTTTATTTTCTAAATATAAATGAATATAATTAATATTATTATCTAGTATTTTAATATTATTAAGTTTTTCTAATAGAATTACATCTAAAGAATTTGAAATAAATAAATATTCTTTATTTATTGTATCTCTTAAAAGAAAAATAAGAACAATAACTATTAATATTGTTCTTAATATTATTAATATATCGTATGTTCTAATATATGCTATTATATTATTAATAAATCTTATAAAGTAATAGAATAAAACTATTAATCCCCCAATTAAAATTAAAAAAATTATAACTACTGGTAAATTATTATATATATAAACTGTAATAGGTACATCGTACATACTATAGTCACTAATAATACAAATCCTTTAAAAAAAGGATTACTACCTTTCCTTGAATTTAATAGAAGATAAGATAGTAATAAATAAAAAGGTGAGCATTTAATTATTAAAGTTAATAATATGTCAATTGTCATTATAAATATATATATTATATAAATATATATAAGTATATGTATATATTATATATATATATATATATATATATATATATAAGTATATGTATATATTATATAAATATATATAAGTATATGTATATATTGTATAAATATATATAAGTATATGTATATATTATATAAATATATATAAGTATACGTATATATAATATAAATATATATTATATATTTCAGAAATAATTATATAATAAATTACTATTAATAATTTTTCTATATAAAAAAATAATATCCTATTTTAAAATTTATTAATTAATAATTTAAAAATATTAAATTTATGATATATATATATATTCAAAAAAAAATTTAATTAAAATATTAGTTTTGTAGACTAATAATATAAACTATATGTTTATTTTTTTGATTTAGTTATAAATTTTTAATTTATTTTTAATTTACAAAATTAATATTTTATTTAAATTAATAACTAAAATTTTTTTTTATTATTATATTTATTTAATAATATTTTTATTATCTATAATATTTGTTTCTTATATTTATAATAAAATATTATTAACTTTAATAATATTAGAATTTATAATAGTAAGATTATTAATATTTTTAATTTTAATTTTAATTAAAACTATAAATATTTATTTATTATTTTATTAATTAGTAATTGTAGTTTGTGAAGCTGTAATAAGACTAACATTATTTGTATTATTAATACGATCTAGAAGAAATGATAATGTTAGAGTTTATATTTTATTAATATGTTAAAAATTTTAATAAAAAATTATTAATAAATTGTTATACAAATATTTTATTTCTATTAAGTTTTTTAATATTATTAAATTATGGCTTTAATAACTATTGATGAATAATCTATTATTGAATAGGAATTGATAATATTAGATATTCTTTATTAATTTTAAGTTTATGAATTACAGGATTAATAATTTTAGTAAAACAAATAAATAATTTAAATTTTTATATTTTATTATTATTAATTTTATTATTTTGCTTATTTATAAGATTCACTAGAATAAATTATTTTATTTTTATTTATTTTTTGAAATTACTTTGATTCCAACTTTTATTTTAATTATAGGATGAGGGTACCAACCTGAACTAATTATAGCAAGAATATATATATTAATTTATTGTTTATTTGCTTCTTTACCTTTATTATTAATTATTTATTATATGTGTATATATTTTTTAATTCATTCATTTTTGAAATAATTTTTTGATTAAATTTTGATAATAATTTTATCTATTTTTTTTTAATTTTTGCATTTTTAGTAAAATTACCGATATTTGTATTTCATTCATGATTACCAAAAGCTCATGTTGAGGCAGCAATTTCTGGTTCAATAATTTTAGCTGGTGTAATATTAAAATTAGGAGGATGTGGATTATGTCGATCTATAATAATTATAATAAAAAGTACTATTAATATAAATTATATTTATATTACAATTACTTTATTTGGGATAATATATTTAAGATTAGTATGTTTACAACAATTAGATATAAAAATTTTAGTAGCTTATTCTTCAGTTGTTCATATAGCAGTAATATTAATAAGAATTATATCCATAACTTCTTGAAGATTTTTGAGAGGTTTATTAATAATAATTGGATATAGTTTATGTTCTTCAACAATATTTATTATTGTAAATTATCTTTATGAACGAACTGCAAGACGGAATATTATAATTAATAAAGGAATAATTTATTTTATTCCTTCAAAATGCCTATGATGATTTATTTTTTGTTCAATTAATATATCAGCTCCAATTTCTTTAAATTTAATAAGTGAAATTATTATATTATGAGTAATATTAAATTGATCTCATAGTATTATAATTTTACTAATATTAAGAATATTTATTAGTACAATTTATAGTCTATATTTATTTTCATATATATTTCATGAAAAAATAATAAGTTTATTAATTAAAATTTACCCAAATAATATTAATAATCATATAGTAATAATTTTACATTGAATTCCTTTAAACTTTTTAATCTTAAAAATAGAAATATTTATCTAATTTAAATAATTTAATATAAAATATTAATTTATGGAATTAAAAATGTATATTAGTACTTTAAATATATATATATATATATTATTTTAGATTATTTAAGAAGAATAATTTTTTATGAATTAGATTTATAATATTTATTATAAGTATATTATTTATGTTAATAAAATATTCAATTTATTTAGAATGAAATGTTATTTCAATTTATAGAAGTTCTATTAATATATATTTATATATTGATTGAATAACATTATTATTTATTTTTATTATATCGTTAATTTCTTATATAATTTTAATATATTGTAATGAATATATATCTCATGATAAAAATTCTATACGATTTTTTTACTTAATTTTTTGTTATCATATCGATATTACTAATAATTATTAGTCCAAATATAATTATTATTATTATTGGTTGAGATGGTTTAGGATTTATTTTTTACTTATTAGTAATTTTTTATAATAGATATGCTAGATATAATTCTGGGATACTTACAATTTTAATAAATCGAATTGGAGATGTATTTATTTTAATATCAATTGGATTAATATTAACTTATGGTTCTTGAAATTTTATAAATTTTATTAATATAAATTACTTATTTTTAATTCTAATAATAATTGCGGCTTTTACTAAAAGAGCTCAATTTCCTTTTTCAGCTTGACTTCCTGCTGCTATAGCAGCTCCAACTCCGGTTTCTTCTTTCGTTCATTCTTCAACTTTAGTTACTGCAGGAATCTATTTATTAATTCGATTTCATAGCTTAATTAGTCAAAATTATTATATTATAGAATATATTAAGTATACTGGAATAATTACTATATTATTAGCAGGAATTTCGGCTATTATATATGATTTTAAATAAATTATTGAATTTTCTACATTATCACAATTAGTAATAATAATAGTAATTTTTAGAATACATCAATTTGAATTAACTTTTTCTCATTTAATTATTCGTGCAATTTTTAAATCAATAATATTTATATGCTCAGAAGTTATTATTCATAATTTAAATAATTGTCAAGATATTCGAATAATAGGCAATATTAAAAATAACATACCTTTGACTTTTAGTATTATAATAGTAGCTAGATTTTCATTATGTGGAATACCCTTTTTATCTGGATTTTATTCAAAAGATATAATTTTAGAATATATTTTTACTAATAATTTTTCTTTAATTAATAAAAGAATATTGATAATTAGTAATTATTCAGGTTTAACTATTATATATTTTTCGGGACTATCTAGATTTTTAAGTAATAATATTAATATTTCTTATCCCTATAAAAATTGTAATGATTCACTATTAATAAATAGTTCAATAATTATTTTATTAATTTTAACATTAATATTTGGATACTTAATAATATGAATTATTTTTAATAATATTGAAGAAATTTATTTATCACACATAGAAAAATTTAATTTTTATATTATATGTATTATTTCTTTTTTTTATTGGAAAATTATTATGATATATAAATTTAAATTATATTAATTTTATAAAATTTTTTTTAATAAAATATGATTAAGAAATTTTTTTACTAGAATTATAATTTATTATCCATTAAAATTTGGATATAATTTTTTTTATTATTATGAACAAAATTATAGTCAAAGAATAACTAAAAATTTAATTTATTTATTTTCAATAAAAATATTTATTAAAAATTATAATAGTCAACATTTAATAACAACTTTTTCTACGATTTCTATATTAATATTATTCATATTAATATTAATTATAATAATTTAATTTAAATAGTTTAAATAAAACATAATATTGAAGATATTAAAATAATAATAATAACATTTTTTAATATTAATATAAATTGTAATTAATTATTTTTATAAATTAATTTAATTATTTTTATATTGAAAATATTATGTTTTATTTAAACTATATAAAATGAGTAAGTGATTATTCTACAAATCATAAAACTATTGGAATTATATAACTTATTTTTGGAGTATGAACAGGAATATTTGGGATAAGATTATCAATATTAATACGAATTTAATTAATAGCTCCTGGTTCGTTTATAGGAAATGAACATATATATAATACTCTAGTTACATCTCATGCTTTAACTATAATTTTTTTTTCATTATACCTGTAATAGCAGGAGGGTTTGGAAATTATTTAATCCCTCTAATTTTTGGAGCGCCATACATAGCTTTCCCTCGACTTAATAATTTAAGATTTTGAGTATTACCTCCTGCCTTTATATGTACATTATATTCAATAAGATTAGGAGGATCAGGTACTGGGTGAACAATGTATCCGCGTTTATCTTCAAGATTATTTCATAGAACTTTTTCAGTAGATTTCACTATTTTTAGATTACATCTAGTTGGAATTTTTTCAATTTTAGGAGCAATTAATTTTATAGTAACAATTTTAAATATAAATGTAGGAAATTTATATGCTAGACCAATTTTTGTATGATCAATCTTAACAACTTAAATTTTAATTATAATATCATTATCTGTTTTAGCTGGAGCTATTACAATACTATTATTTAATCAATATTTAAATACTTCATTCTTTGACCCATCTGAAGGGGGAGATCCAATTTTATTTCGACATTTATTTTGATTTTTTTGGGCATCCTGAATTTTATATTTTAATTTTACCTCGGTTTGGTTTAATTTCTCATATTGTATGTAATGAAACAGGAAAAAAAGAAGTATTTAGTCATTTATCTGTAATTTATGCATTAAAAGGAATTGCTATTTTAGGATTTTTTGTATGAGGGCACCATATATTTAGAGTAGGGATAGATGTAGATACACGTTCTTATTTTTCTGCAATAACTTTAGCAGTAGCAATTCCAACTGAAGTTAAAGTATTTAGATAGCTACAATAATTGGTATAAAAATAAAATTAAATGTTGCAATTATGTGAGTATTTGGATTTATTTTTTTATTTACTGTAGGAGGATTATCAGGAATTGTTTTAGCTAGATCAGCTTTAGATGTATTATTACATGATACTTACTATGTAGTTGCTCACTTCCATTATGTATTATCTATGGAATCAGTTTTTGCTATTGTAGGTAGAATTGTGTATTGACATCCTATATTAGACTATAACTGGTTTAGCTATAAATCATAAATGATTAAAAGCACAATTTATCACAATTTATTGGAGTAAATGTAACTTTTTTCCTTCAACATTTTTTAGGTTTAAGAGGAATACCACATCGAATTTGTGATTATTCTGATGTATATCATAGTTGAAATTTAATTTCATCAATAGGAATATTTTTATCATATAGAAGAGCAATATTTTTATATTTATTATAATAGAATCAATATGAACTCAAAAATTAGTAATTTTTTATGTAAAACCTAATACATCTTTAGAAGTAATTATAGAATATCCAGCATCTAAATTATTTTTAAAAATAAATCTATTAATTGCAAGTTAATTATATTAATGATGCTATTTATATTAAATTAATGAATAAGAAAATTTATATAGTGTAAAAAATAATATAATTCATACAATATCAACAAAGTGTCAATATAAAATTCCTAATTTAATTCTTAAATGATTATCTGAATTAAAATGATTAAATACTATTCGAAATAAAATTACTAAAAAGAAAGTTGTTCCTATTAATACATGTAAACCGTGAAAACCAGTTAATAAAAAAAAATTGAACCATAAATTGAATCAGCAATTGTAAATCTCCTATGTTAATATTCAATATATTGTAAGTATGAAAAATAAATCCCTAATAATACTGTAATTAATATACATAATACACCATTAAATTTATCATTTTCATTAATTAGTATATGTCTATAATGAGCTGTAATTCTAAAAGTTAATAAAATAATTGTATTAAATAAAGGAAGGCCATATGGATTAAATATTTCAATTCCTACTAAAGCGAATTCAAAATCAAATTCAATAATTAATACATTATCTAATAGACATCAAAATAATCTAAAGAAAAATATTCTTTCAGAAATAATAAAAGCATATATTCCAAATTTAAATACTTCATCAGCAAATGAAGAATGAACTTTTTGAAATACTCTTTCTCGAATTATATCTCGTCACCATTGAATTGAAACTAATATAAATAAAAATATTCCACCTAATATATAATTTCAATCTCTATATTTAAATAATATATAAATTCCTACAACTTCAAAAGATATTCTAATTGCTATAAATAAAGGTCATGATCTTTCTCTAACTATATGATAAGGTTGATATTCATCAAATATATATTTATTTTTCATTATGGTATTTCAATAGTATATATAATTAATAATATAGTAAATACATAAGTTTGAATTAATGAAACTATTAATTCTAAAATAGTTAATAAAAATTGTCTCAACCCTATAAAAATTATAATAGTATACCTTTGTTCTATAAACCTAGAAATTAATATAATTAAAATATGTCCTGCTACTATATATATATACTATATTTTCTGATAATCGTAATGCTAATGATCCAAATCGTATTAAATTTCTAATAGATATTCAATTAATACTATAAATATTATTATAGGTAATCTTGGAGTACCTATAGGTACTAAATGAGCAAATACATGATGAGAATATTTAAATCAACCATATAAATTAATTCCTAATCAAATTTTTAATGATAAAGCTAAACTAAATATTATATGTCTTGATGACACAAAAATATAAGATAATAATCCAACATAATTATTCCAAAAAATTATTAAAAATAATCCTATAAAAAGTGAAATATTTAAATAATGAGATTATTTATCTAAAAGAGTTTTAAATTCTTTTATTGAAACTTCAAATATGATAATTAATAATATATTTCATCGTCTAGAAATTAATCAATAATTTTTTGGAATTAATAATAATACTAATAATGATCTTAATCAATTTAATGTAAAGTTAATAGAAGAAGAAGGATCAAATACTCTTAAAATATTTATCATAATCATTTTGTAGATAATTTAGATTCTTTATTAATAATATTATTATTATTTTTATTATTAAATTTATTATTAATATTATTATAAGTAATTATATAATTTAAAATTACTATAAATAATAATAATACTAAAACATAAATATACAAATTTACTCATAATAAAGGTTTTATTTGTGGAATTTTATTTTAGTAAATTTTATTCTATTTAAATTATTAGTTATAAATAAAATAAATTATTAAATAATATTATAATAAATTTAAAATTAATTTATTAATAATAAATTATTAAATAAAAATTATTTATTTAAATAATTTATAATTATCAATTGGTATCTTAAATAAAGAATTGATCTTTTAAATCAAAAATAATAATTTTACTTTATTTCAATTGAAATGAAACAAATAACTATTTTATTTTTAGTATTAACTATTATTCTTTTAATAAAATTCTTAAATTTTGTTATTTCTAAAAAAAATATAAAAGTTTTGAAAATTTATCAATTTTTGAATGTGGCTATGATCCCTTATCTAAAAATCGCTTACCCTTCTATATACAATTTTATTTAATTAGAATACTATTTTTAATTTTTGAACTAGAAATTTCTTTAATTTTATCTTTTATTGCTAATAATATATATTATTTATTTGAACCTTATTATTTTATAATAATTATTTTTGGTATTTTATTAATTGGTTTATTACTAGAATTATATAAAGGAGTAATTATTTGATTTAAATAATTATTAATATTTAATAGTTTATAATAAAACTTAAATTGCAAATTTAAAAAAGTATAACTATATACTTAAATATAGTAATAAAAATTAAAAATTCTATACATAAATTTACAGTTTATTACCTATAATCAGACAATTACATAAGAAATATAAATAATATTATTATTTTACTAATGAATTAGAAGTTCATAACGAATAATATTTCTAATTGGAAAAATATAATATTTCAATTCTATTATTAACAATAATATACCTCTTTTTGGTTTCAATTAATAAAATTTATATAATTATTGATATATATATATATATATATATATTAAACTTTGAAGGTTTACAGTTTATATAACTTAAAATTTTAAATAATTATATACAATAATAATATTGTTAAAACAATTCATTTAGAATAAATTATTCTATATGCAATATTAAATTTTATATAATTAATTTATACTATATTTTTTTATAATACTAAAATATAATAATATTATAGAATAAATAATTCGCATATAAAATACTACTTTATTAATTGAACAAATAATAAAAACTAATATTAAATTAAAAGGTAATATATATATATATTTTAAAGATATTCATTTTAATATAAATCTAAAAAGGAGGAATTCCTGCCATCGATAATACTCTTAATATTATTATAAAAAATATTTTTTTATCTAATATTTTTAATATATAAGTATCTCTAATAAATTTTATATTAAATATATTAAATATTATTATTAAATCTAATATAATAATAAAGTAAATAATTATATAATTTATTACTAAAATCTCATTTACAAATATTAATAAAATTAATCAAGATATATTAATAATTGAAGATATTATTATCAAAATTTTTAAAGAATTAATATATAATGCATATAATGAAGCTCATATTATAGTAAATAATAAAATTATAATCGATAAATTATTAATAAATCTATTATTTATATTAATAATTGAATTTATAAAAATAATAGGAATAATTGTTTGCAAGCTTGAAAAAATATAAATATTTATTCACCTAAAATTTGATATTAAATTATATATTCAAACAAAAGAAGGCGGTATTCCTATTTTTACTAAAATTCTTACCACTATTATAAATACTGAGAAATCTGAATAATAAAATAAATTTAAAGAAGAAAATAAATATAATATTGAACGAAAAGTTTGTACTAAAAAATAAATTATTAAATAATTTAATTTTACATATTCATCAATTAATATTATAAAAATAAAACTAATCAATTTAATTCTATTAATATTCATAAAGAAAATCAATTACTTGTTCTTAAAGCTAATAAATTTCTAATAATTATGACTGGGATAAATAATGTATAAACATAATAATTTAAATATATAAATAAAGGCTTGACATAAGGATTATTTTGATAGAATAAATCATGTAAATAATATTATTTACCTTATCTAATTACATTATCTAATTTCATTAGTTTATGTATTAAAAATTTTGTTTATTTATTTAATTCAAAAGATTTATTTAAAATTTAAATGAATGTAACTCATTAATAGAGTTCCATAGTTTTAGAAATCAAGCTCTCTTTTCTTGCTTAATTAATTGTCTTCCATTTTCTTTCTAAATAAATTAAATTAATTCTATTAGTTTTCTTAATAAACTTTGCCAAATTTCTTTTTTGTTGTATCTTTCTATTAGATTTTTATGTAGAATAGTAATATTATTTTAGATCTATACAAGTAAAAAGAAAATCATCTAGATCCGTATTCAATTTTAAACATTTAACTAACATTCAAAAACTTTTTACGCAAATGATATATCTTTTCTATACTATTAATAAATTTATATTGTATACCGAACTCTTGATAAATAATTAATACTCATACACAATAAATTTTTTAATAATTTTCACCATTTTTATAATCAATTTTATAACAAACTTTATACATTAATTTGATGTAAATTACTATATTAGTTTTAATAATATCTTTATTCAAATATCATTACTATTCAATATTTAAAATAAAAGGGACAGAAACAAACAGTTTTGTTTAAAATTATTCATATTTTAATTTTTTGCAGATATCTGGGCTACACACTGTAGTAATTTGTCTTTTACTTGGAGCAATTATTTTGGTAGTTGGATTAGTGCAACTTGCACCAGGAGCAACAACATCTGATCACAAATTAGTGTTACTGATATCAGGATCTTTATTACTTTTGTTTGGTAAGTATATAATAATTTCTTATTATGTATTATACTTGTATTTATCTCTATTTTTTATTTAATTCTTTTCTTTTAAAAAAAATATATTTCTTTAATATAGATTCAAAGATTTTGACAGTATGTTTATCATATGGATTTTAATATATAATCTTGTGTTAAAATTATTATTTTAAAAAGAAATGAGATTATGTGGAAAACTAACTAATTAAAATAAAATTTTCATAAAATAAATGAACAGGTTTAATTTATACTACAAAAACGAAGAAAATCAAGGTAAAGAAAAAAGAAATATCAGAAAAAAGCTACAAAGTTAGGGTATGAGGATAATTTTTCACATAATTTCACATATTTTTGTAGCATTTTAGTGTGAAAATGAGACATTTTTAATTCTTCTTCTCACTCGTATTAAATCACATATTTAAGAAAATTGAAAACATAAAATCATCTGTGTCAGTTATCGTGTCTCGTAAGCGGATCTCATACCAAAAACCAACATGAACACTAACTAAAATTGAAATGAATACCGACATCTCAGGTAATCATATAAAAAGTAAAAAATTTCAAAGTAAGAAGCGTTTATTGTATGCTACAAATTAGCAACACATATATCTTCTCACCTACTCTATTTTTCTTTTACGTTTTAAATATACAATATAAATAAAAGATAAAATTCTATAATATAAATAAATTACAATAAAACGTTAATGAGAGAGAGCCTGTAATGAGTAAAAAATAATATTTTTTATGAGCTAAAATTTTATTTAAGTAAAGATTTCTGCAAAATAACTCATATCTACAATCAATATCTGTTTAGAATAGTATAATACGCGTAGATTGATAAGACAAAAATTCATAAGTTAATAAATTTTAGCTAATTAAGAGAAGACTGAATGTTTTAGTATATTAGAAATTACCGACCGGATATTCCAATTCATTCGGAATTTTAAATTATTTAAATTTAGCTCATGATATCAAATTATTATAGCTTATTATCATTAAAACATATTCTTACTCATAAATAAATGGATGCTAAGCTTTCCTGATAAGATTTATTCTTTACATAATTTATTACAATTTCATATTTTATAAATGTCTAATATCTCTAAAATGGTACATTGCAATAAAGAAACCATTTTTAAAAATTTAAACGGCAATAATAATGATATACTTTCATATTTAATAAGTATTATATACCCTAATAAATATATACTTTTAAAATTGCAATATAACAGTTTATTGCTCATTAGTTTAATAAGTTCAACAATATTATAAATTTTAATAAAAATAGTTAGTTATTACCATTAATTAAAAAGTTAGTCATTAAAAGAATTGTAGAATTCTATTTTACATATGTGAATCCATTCAGTCCCTTAAATTCATCTAATTCATTTCTAATTACTATCATTGCCTTATCTTCTTTCAAGCTGAAATGCTTCAATGGATTTGTAAGAAATCCACACATTCCTGAATATTTTAATATTACTTAAAACTTTTAATATTTAATGTAAATTTGTATTGATTTTAAAGTAATGATAATTTTAATGGAAATAATACCACTTAGTTACATACATAGATTGGTAAATAATATTATTTGTTAATACATTGTCATAATTAAGCTTTTATATTTGTATATGAGCTATCATGTATTATCATTATTTAATAATAATTTATGATTTAAATATATCCCTTTTTGTTTATTTTAATCAAGATAATATAACGTATTGGTACTTCGTCTTCACCAATTGATTAGATAATGTAATGAATACAGTAGTTTTGCAATATACCACTATTTATTAATTCAAGTATTGAATCTACTTGCTCACATCAAATGTTTATGTTCATTAATACATCGTTTTTTACTATTAGTTATTATGTAATATTGAAATACATTTAAAACAATTCAAATTTTAATAGAAAGTTTGTTTCTCATCTAATATAATTGTTTAATTCTTTTCAAATTTATTCAAAATCAATTTCATGCTTACACATTGGATAATTATAATATTTTATACAGTACTATTTTAATAAAAAATGTAGTTAAAAATAGCTATATATAAGATATTTAAGTTAAATTATATTTTATTATATAAGTTATGGAGACACAATAGATAATACTTATTTTACAAAATATCAAAATTAAAAACCATATATATGAATATACATGAACATACATAACCCTATATATGAACTTAATTAATTTCACTGAAATCTGATTTTTCTGTAAACTAGTTTTAAAATAAACATCCTTAATTTCACAAAATGCCTTTTTAATCTAAAAAATAAAACTATAAATAATTTAAATAACGTAATTAAATTTATTTAGTTGTTATATTTATATACTTTTAAATTCTATCTTCTATTATACATTATATATTATTAATTTTGTCATAATTAGCCATATTAAAATAAAAAGCGATTCTGTCCTTCGGATTATATATATGTAATATCTATCGTGTCCAATATCATTTTCAAAAGTACAACTCTAAAAAAAATGTGTTTTCCAACTTATAATCTTTGACAGTCAAAATAATTTAAATATTTTTAAAACATTTTATTCGAATTAGTAAATAAATATTTTTTAATAACTAAACGTAATATATATTTTGATACATCATGTTAACTTTATTGAATGATATATAATTTCCTCAAGTTATTACGAACTGTTGCTTAGAGGTTATTACCTTTTATTATTATCTTTTACTTTCAATACATAATTTTTTTTATTGTTATTACACAGAATAAAATATATTATAAAAAATGAAAAAGAAAAAATTTCTGTATTACTTTATGGTTATTTAAAAGATTAACTTTTTCTCTATTTTAGGAATGTGTTTGGCAGGACTTCGATGCTATTTACTTCACTGTGCTGTTATTTCTTCAGAATCACCAACATCTTCTTTATCTCATGCAGTATCAGAAAATTTATCACACCCACAAATTACATCAAATCTTTAAGTTTATATCTTGAACAAAAAATTTAAAAAGCATAAAAAATTTCAATGCTTAAAATTAAAAATAATTTTTTTTAAATTAGTTTTATTTCTTTAAAACTAAATTTTTATATAAAAGCATATATACATATATATTTTATAATATATTAATTTATCTGTAACGGAATATAATCATATTTTTCTTATTAATATTTTTCTCTACACTAAAATAATTTACATGTTTTTATTTCCATGATTATTACAAAATTTGTTTTATATTATACAAGTTATAAATATATATTTATAAATGTACAAAAGTATACATCAATAGACATATTCATATTGAGTCAGATCTTTATTGATAACTTAATTATAAAAATTTCTGCAAAATAGTCATAGTATATATTTAAATTTAACTTCAATATTACACAGGCATACGCACATGTACATGCAAAGATGTAATTAATCCAGTGACTTTATTAGTAATAAATCCATTAAAAATCATAATTATTTTGTATTCAAATGATTAAACAACAAATTATATCGAAGTAATAACATGCGACTTACAAGTTAACTTACTGATTCGTGCACACTACACCTATATACCTGCGCTTAAAATAATACGTACACCTGTGAAAGAAAATCTTGGAGGTCTTAATACAACTATACAACGCATGAACATATTAATTGTACGTTGTTTTCATTAGACTATTTTTGTTCTACAATAACGTATCTATTCAATATTAACACCTGTATCGCATATATATAGATTTACATTTGTAACAGACAACGAACAAGAAGATTTTTTTTTAAATTAGTGTACATTCTACCTCTGTGTATTATATTTATATTTATTTTATATCAATAAACTAAACTGCTAAATTAAACGTATATTTTTATTTGTTAATGTTTATGCCTTGAACATCGTAATCGGTCTTTTACATTTTAATAATTCTTTATAGTAACAATAACTGTAAAAATAAAAACAATAGCAATATGGAACCATACCATAAAATATTTAATTTTGAATCTTTATAATTCCATATCTCAGATAGAATCAATAGTCTATATAAATTTAAAATCTTTAGAAATTTTTTTTCAGTTTGTATCAATATTAAAGAAATTTTGAAACATCAACAAAACTTGAAAGTAAAAAATATATGTATTTTCCCTGAATATCGTTCAATTTAATATATTTAACCCTTTATCAAATAAATATACTTTTGAAAATATAAATCTAATTATAAAAAATTTGATTTATTATTAATGAATAAGGGAAAAATTAAATATTTATTAAGGTAACATCATTGTCACACATATATTTGATAAAAATATTACGATTAAGTTAAATATGAGGTTCTCAAGATAATGGAATTTTAGTGTATAATCATATTCTGACAGAACGAATTTTATCTCTTATTAATGTAGTATCTGAAGTTTACTTACGCCAAGTTTACTCAAATTTCTTATTCTCATCTTTAAAGAATTTAAATTATATGCAATAAATAACAAAAATAAAAACAATAAATTAACAAATAAAACAAGAATTAAACAGCTATATAATCAAATAAATTATTAGCCCTCTTAAAAATAATTAATTTAAATTAACTCGATGAAGATGAAAAAAATAGAATACTAACGTTATGAAATAATAAATATTTAAATAAGTTATATTTATCTGAAGATCTATCAAAACCTATAAATGTCATTATACTATAAGAAATACCAAAAAGTATACACTTGAATATGAAATAGTACATATAGTAGGCTTGTCCATCTGTATAAATTGAAAACAAATAAGTAAATTAAAAGAATTATGAATAAAAAAATTATGCAATATTTCCATTCTGCATATAATATACTTCTGAGAAATTATTCTAGAAAATTATAGACCATTGTGTCTCAAATAAAATAATTAACAATATTTTTTATACTCTCTTGCAAATAACTAATAATTTTAATAAATGTGAAAGAAAAAATATTATTACATTCTTCACTTTGTTTCAGATTCCATAAAATTAAACATTGTCTACTTTATTCCAGAAAAACGTATATTTTATGGAAATTTTATAGAAATTTTAACTATCGAATGATCTTAAAATCCCTTAAAACATATTAAGTAATTCTCATTTTTTTAATATCTCAATTTTAATACAAGCTTTTACATTATTATTATTATTGTCTGGTATTTTGCTATCCGTACTATTCTAAATCATTTTTTTATAACACAAATATATCCATTACTTATAATTCGTATTATTTGATTTCTTATGAGAATCATGTCATTATTAGAAAAGCATTGTTACTCTTGATTTTAATAATATCACAATTTTGACCCTACATGTACGTCAAATTTTTCACATTAAATGCTGAACATCGATTTTCTACACAGCTACATAATTGAAAGTATTTCAATTAAAATTGTATTCAATGTAAATATTTCTTCAAAAGCATAAATTCAAAATACAATTATAAAGTCAAGAATGCAAACAAAAAGGCCTTTAAGTATAAATATTTATAAAGTATGAATATTTAGATTTACAATATTTAAAATGTATAAGAACAAAAATAAATAAAAGTATCCGCAAATAATTTATATGAAACTGAAGCAAATATCACGGAGCATGATCGTCTTGAAAAAGTTTACAAATAAAAAAAAAATGTATTTATATTATGACTATTTCAATTTTAAATTATTATATAATTATATATTTATGGAAGTGGATTATATGATTCACTTCTACAAACTGTAATATTAATACTCCAAATTATATGATGAATTCCCTTTTAATTAAAAGGGAATTCATCAATCTGGCCATTAAATAATATAAAACCTATTTAATGTACAACCCAGTCTAGGATAACTTTTCATATTATTAACTATTAAATAACACGATAGATTCAGTTTTAATCTTATAATAAAATACATAATTATTTTTTAAATTAGCTTTCTTTCTATCCAAAATTATAATTTTATAATTATTTACAATTATGTCGAATTTTCTGTGGTAGACAAATAAGAAAATATAATCAACTAATATTGTAGTATTACTAGTGAGTAAAAAATTATGTAATCAATGATATTAGTTAAAAATACACAAGAATTTTTATTAGAAAAATATAAAAATAATAATCGTGATTATATTTATTATCGTCTAAATTTAAAAAAGTATTAATTTATTTTTCATCAGAATTAAAAACATAACTCATATAGAAAAATCAAAAAATAAACTTCTGCAGTAAGTTCGTCATATAGAAAGTCTGTAAAATCTTCAAATTAAATTAAAATATTTCATCTTTAGATTTATTTAACGCTTAATTATCGATATTATATAACTTATGATGAAAGAATTTTTTATATTAAATCGAGAAACTATTCTGAATTTTCTAGGCTATAACTATCAAATACTTTGGTTAATATAATTTAATTTAAATTCGATATTATGTAGAATAGCAGAGAATTTAAAATAATATTCAGAGAAATATATAAAATACCATGACATATCAAAAAAATAATGAAAACATAAATGATGTTAATATAAAAATTTAATTAAAAAATCATAACAAAATAGTTTTATTTAAAAAATTTATTTTAAGAATAAAATGTTGTTTATGATAAATATAAACTTTACTATTTTTTAAATCTATGTATTAGGTGTAATAGTTGAAGATGAATCTTTATATCAGGTTTCATTATAATTTAAGTTTAAGAAGAGAATTATTATATTTTATTACTTAATTTAACTTACAATAGAAGGAATTAAATATAATTAGGGATTGTACGTTCAATTTGTAGCAGAATATAATTACTAATTTAATTTCCAAAATAAGAATAATGCAAGCAAAAATATATGTAAATCTAAATAAACAATACTAATGTAATAATTTGTTAATAATTGTAGTGAGAAAGAAGAAGGTTAACTTATTACTATAGCTGTATTTAGTTAATAACATAAATGTATGTATATATATGTGTGTGCGTGAGTATACATTTGTATTCACTTACTTCAAATTCCTTGCATGAAAAATTTAATATAGAATTTATATGATTCTCATTAGTAAAAATTATGACTCTAATAATTTGATTTAAATTTATATTTTATACTACACAAGCAAAGATTCAATTTCATTATCAGATTTAGAAGACTGTAAAAATAGAGCTTTTATCTAAGAAATAGTTCATATATATTCTTCAGTATTGATATTATGTTCATTTACAGTTTAAATCAACAACATACTATAATAAACTAAAGCTCCTATAACGTATAGATCATGCTCTTCGTTACAACAATGTTCGATGTTTCTAATAAATAAAAAAATATGATCTATTATATACTGATAAGGAATTAACTAAATATAACTACTTCTTTCTGCGATGGGTAATTGCATGAAAAATTTCATCCATACTTTGAACTAAATCTTCTAAGTACATTTAGATGCATCTAGAATGATCATTAAAAATTTATGAAGAAATAATTCGAGAAAATGATTTCTATAAGTTATTCCATCCGCATTATTTAAAAAAGAGGTAAATCTTAAAAAATATTGGTAACTCAATTTCTAACTGTCCGTGATTGTCACTGAATTCTTAATATTTAGAACTATAAAAAACTCTCTCTGACAAGAATATATTTTAAGATAAATATAGTAAAATATTTTCCGTAAATAAAAATGACCAGCTTCATCATTCCGTTTATTTTTTTCGAATTTCTCTTCATAGTTTTTGGTTTTTATAAATCTTCACATGTTCTTCAAAAATCTATCTTTGATGTTTAATTAAAGAATACATAATAATTTTAAGTAATTGTTTATTCTTTCTATTTGTAAGCAAAATTAGATTCTTCAGTTACAAAACTGCTGTCAATTAATTAAATTACCTCTTCTTTTATGAGTCTAGAACATGTTTAACTATAAAAAAAAGTTAACTACATTTGTGGAGATATGACATGTGTTTTACAAAAATTAACATTTGAGGCATACCAAAAAGGCATCTGGTATATCTGGTACGGACATCCACAATTTTGTAACAGAAATACCATCTTTAAGTAATTTTAAAAACTTAAATATAATAGCATCAAGATCATAAATAAACTTAATTACCAAAGATTTGAATAATATATGAACAGACATCTCACATTTTATTTAAGAATAAGTATAAAATAAATATGATTAATTAAATAAAATTTTTCTGAAAAACTAAAAAATAAAATAAAATAAAAAATATTTTGAAAAAGGTAAATTTCCAGGAAATTTGAAATGCTTTTATATATTTTCTATAAGCAAATTTGTTCTTTATTTAAAAACTATATAAATTTAGATTCTGCGTGTATAATCCAATGAATTTAATCAATATGCCTTTTACATCTGTATTTTTCTATTGATTAAAGAAAGTTTATTACAGTTTTTCATCATCAAAAATGAAAGCGATCGTATGCATATGGGATAATGAAAAATTTCCTCTCTATGAATGAACTATACTTAATATAATCCTTAGTCACGGAATTCCTAAATTTTAAATACATGTTAAACAAATGAAAATTAACTAGGACTTCCTCATTATTAGGTGTACGAAATAAAATACATAAAACAATAAAATTAAATATATATAATGTTAAGCAATAAACAATTTAGCAGAATTTGACTAAATTCTTTCACCCGACGGTACTATTTCTTCACAACAAACTACACAGTTTCAAATTAAATTATATTTTTTGGTTGTATTTTATTTAAATATTTTAATAATAAAGTTAAAAGAGTAAAACAAATTTCAAAATTCATACATTTATTTCATCTTATTAAATAAAATTAATTAATCACCGTCTAAAAATGATTTACTAGCAATTACGGCTTAATGAACAAAAAGATATTACAAGTTGTTTAAACCAAATTAAGATAAAATAGGTATATAATTACAGAAAATGCGTGATCTGTATTATTCAGTTATCATGTCGAAAGATTTGTTCTGAATTATCTTCAAAATGAGTTCCAGTAACAGCTTCAAGATAAAAAATTTACTACAAAAGAATATAAATAAAAATTATGTCGTGATTTAATTAATATTTATTTTTTGCAGATTTTACAAAATATGTATTTATATGTATGTGTATATTTAAAGTTTTATTAAAAATCCGAAATAATAAGTATTTTTATATTTATTCTTTTATTAATAATAAAGCCTTTGAAATAGTTTTAGCTAATCAGGATCTCGTATACTTATAATCTACACTGAGAGAATTGTTGCTTTCTCCCCTACTTGTACACAAACCTAAACATTGTATCTATTTCATTCTCTTCCACGTATATAAACTACGTATAAACAATGCTGCACTCATTTTTACTTTTTAGAAGCTATAAACTGTTCTCTTTCACATTTGCATTTATATGCAGTATAATAAGCAATACAGCGACTCATATACGATTTTGTATATTGCGCATAATGTTGCTCATTCTTATATTAATTATCTATGTTGAACAATTGCATATTCGTAGCTTGTAATATTAAGCTACATATAATTATTTTACTATCTCTGTTACTATCCCAATTGCACTGATGTATTATAAACAATTCCCGACCATATATTTATTTCACACTGTAAATAGTATTTTTAATGATTTAAAACGATCTTTACTGTACTAAAGTGCTTAGACTATTAGTAACTTCATAATTTGTTTGGAGTTAAAAACATTATCCAACCAAGTAAATGGTTGCAATAAATGAACAAAGTAACAATGATATCACTGTATTCAAATTGGCTTTTGTTAACTTTATTTATTATTATAAAATTCGTGGTGAATAGAAGAATACTAATTATTACGTTATTGAATAGTGTGATCCATCCATTGAAATTTAAAATATTTTAAGTCATATGAGATCTTTTTAGAAATATATTTTGGTTAATATTTATCAACTTGATAGGACTTCTACATTATGACAACATCCTGATGATAAGGTAAATCGTTTAAAACGTTTTTTCGTTAAGCTCATCAGTGAAACATTTCGAGAAATAAATATCATTAAATTATTGTAAAATGTAATGTAATTATTGTATATATATATATATATATATATATATAAGGCATATTATTGATAGATAATTATTTTTGAAAAATATAAGGTGATAAAAAATATGGATATAATTGAAATTTATTTATACATAAAATATTTTATATAACTAATATTAGCTTTGAAAATAAAGTATAATAATTAATTAATAATTAATAATTTTTTAATATTATTAGAAAAGTTATAATATATGTAAACTTTTTATACTTAATAATAAAAGTATTATTGTAAATTTTTATTAAAATTTAATTTGGTTTTTTAATTTAATAAAATTGTAACATCATTTTGTATATATCTATTATCGACAAAAAATAATATAGCACATAAAAAATTTATGTATTAAATATATAAATGAAAACATCATTCTACGCGATGAAAGAAAATTTTCACCTACACTGTTCCATCCTTTAACCATAAATGTATTACTTTAACTATATCCGTTAAAAAATTGGTATTTTTACTTTTTTAATAAAAATGTAATTTTCTTATTAGTAATATAAATAAACGATATTAGTAAAAGAATTTTTATACAGGTCTAATTTATGTAAGGTAAATAGATGTTGAGTTTATTTAATTTATAAATATTTTATTTAAATATTTAAAATATTTTTACTTATATTTTTGTAATTATTTAATTTAGACCAAAAGTAAAAAAGTTATTTGGAAAGTTCCTTAAGCAAAACAAGAATATGTAATTTATAAAATTTAAAGTTATCAATAAAATTTTTTTAATATCAAATATTTGTAATTTCGCATTTATAATAATAATAATAATAATAATACATTATATAATATTATATAGAATATTAAGAAAAATTTATAATAGAAGTAGTAAATGAAAAAGTAAAAGAAAAACTCAAAAATAGCTTTAATTTGAAAATTATATATTTTTTTAAACCGTGTATTGGGTTTATGTAAGAACTACTGAAACTAAATTGATATTTATTTTACGTGCAAAGAATAGAAGTTTCGCTCTTTGGTTTTCATATTAGTAATAAGTAGAAATTAGACTTTTGTTGAATACAAAATCCGAGTATAAGAGTAGGAATTATAATAGAGTTATTATTACAATAATGTAGAATATGAAGTAGTGTATGGTGCAAAAATGAAAACGTTACTTACATACAAATTCATCTACACTAAATAAAACACTGTGTTTGTTATCATTTGAAGCTATACGTATATGCACTTATGCTAATTACAATTTTTTATGCAAGGTACATAATTTTAATATTTTTGATAAATAATACAAAACTTTTTCCATCATTTACAAAATTTTTTTATTTGTTTAATTACATTTCTATAATTATAAAAAACATCCGCTAGGTTCGTCGTAATCGTAATTGAGCCATTCTTTTAACATTGTATTGTCAATCTATCTCTGTATTTATTTTTGGATAAATTTTACTTTTATTTAAACTGTAGTATATATGCATAGATAGCGTCATTTAATATTATTATTAATATTTTAAATTTACGATATGAATAGTTATACAAAACATTTTAAAAAATGATGAAAATAATAGCATTGAATGAAGCAACAACTAATGAAAATGAAGAGGAATATGCCAATGCACTTACCAAAGAAGCACAAGTAATTTATTATAATTTTAAATTACTTTAAAAAAAAGTATAGATATTGCATTTTATTAATTTCATTTTTTCACAGGAACAAATTGCATTGAATGAATATAATCGTGCACTTGAACTACTTATAACAAACAAAAAAGAAGAAGCACTTAATGTTTTAATAAAACTACTTAATACAGAGCTTCTTGATAAAGTAGATAAACCTCAAATAAGAGATGGACGTTCTAGACCAATGCTTTCTCTAAAATATTCTTGTTTTAAAAACGTTGCCAGTATTCAAGCTGAATTACATAATTATCAAAATGCATTATATAATTACTGGGAAGCTGCTAATTTAGATGATTCAGATGTGGTACTTTGGTATAGAATTGGTCTAATGGCTATTAAAATATCTAGCTTAGATATAGCTTGTTTTGCTTTCAAGCAAGGTCTTAAGCGAAATTGTAATCATTGGCCTTGTTTGGATAATATAATTACTGTTTTATATGCTATCCCTGATTACATGAATTGTCTTTTATATATTTCATTAGCATTAGAAAAAGATCCTACCTATATTAAGGGATTAGCATTTCGTCAACAAATTTTTAATAATGTTCCTGCTTTTCAAGAATGTTATAAAACTTTTAATAGTAGTTGGATGCAAGATCCTTCATTAGATATCAAATACGATCAAGCTGTAGGAATTGTATTACTTAATGAGGCTAATGAACTTAAAAGAAAATGGATAAAATTATCAAAAACTGAAATCTCAAAAAAGCCTTTAGTTGATTTGTCTTTACAAAGAGCATTATCACAATATTCTTGGTTAGAGCTTGGGAAAAGCCTAATTGATATGCACAGGTATATAATTGATAATAATTTGAATTTTATTAGTCATATTATTTTAAATACTTTTAAATTGTCTGATCCGATGCATTCAGATAAAATGCCAGTGCAAGCTATCTGTTGCTATACTAATGATAAAAAAATAGACTCTAGTAATTTTGTATTAAAAACTAATTTTAATATGTCAAAAGAACAAAATTCGAGTTTAATAGAACTTAGCAAGACAGAAAATAAAAATAAATCTACGAATGAAATTCTTATTATAGAAAATAATACTATTATACCTATAGATACATTTCATATAAAAGAGTTAGATATTAATAGTTCTAATGTATTTGAATATAAAAAAGGAAAAAATTTGGTCAGTAAATATCCAAATGAAAAAGAAACAGAAGTAGTAAATAATGAAAATTCCGATCAAGTAACTAAAAAAGATTTTAATAACAAGCAGTTTGAAAATGATGAAATAATTATAAAACTTGAAGAAAAAGACAAAAGTCAAAAAGTCAAAAAACGTCGTAGAAGTTCTTTATGTTTTTTAACACAATGGGCTTGGAGTAATAGTAATATCAAGCGTTCAACTAGAGCTAGAACTTCTAGTCGTAAGGATTATGAAAGAGATGGTGTATTACTGGAAGAAATTCTTAAACGAATTTTTCCATCTACATTATTGTAAGTAATTTTCATAATTTTAAAAATATTAAAATTTTTATTATTTATTAAGTAAATAAATATATTTTAATATTAATTCATATTTATTATTACAGACCTGATAACACTAAATTTACAAAAAAAGAACTTTTAAAAAATAATGAGGATTCTACAGATACATCAGATTTGTACAATTTAATTGCTAATAATGAGAGTAATTATATGTACGATTCCAAAAGCACTGAAAGTTCCAAATCAACTAGTCCACCTCACGAGTATGTCTATAATTATGAAAATCATTTTTATCGTCAATAATCATAAACTTAATATTTTTATGTATTTTAAATTTATAATTACATAATTTATATTAATTACATATGTACTTAATAATAGTATCTTGTTAAAAAAATTCTGTCGTATTAGTAGGTGTATTTTACAGAAAAAAAGGGTATTAATAGTTCTAATATTCTTGTATATAAAAATAAAAGCAATTTAATTTTTCATAAAATCTAAACAATTATTATATTTCAAAAACTTCTTTATTTTGTTTTAACACTCTTAATAATGTTATGGATTAAAAATTTCTGATTTAACTATTTTCAATTTATATTAATAACAATAGAATTATTTATATAATAAAATAAAAGCAAAGATAAATATAATTATATGTGGTTTTGGTTATAAATTCAGTATCACGTCATCCATAACATATTGTTGAAATCTTCAGTGATTATTTTTAATCTTATTAGATAGATTTCACTAGGATAGAATTTGTTGACAAGAAAATAGAGGTTTAGATAAAAGTACATACAAGTATTACTTATTAAAGGTGCAAATATTTATTAAAATTTTATTTGTTTTAACATTTATCATCTTTTAAAAATAAATTAATTTTCCTAAATTACAGTTCACAAATTTTACTTAAATTTATACTGCTCATTCATCAGATAAAAGTAGTATAAAAAAATATATATAGTATAAGTAATTTAATATAACATGGATTGTAGGTCCACTAATTATGTTCTTGCTGTACATCAAGTTAACCTATTATTAGTAGCAATTTTCATTTAGCAACGAGTCTATAATTTTCTAATAAGCAAGATACTTCAAGTTTGAATGTTTAATTATTTACAATACATTGATACCAAACCTTTTAAAGTTTCAACAATATAAATGAAAAAGTTATGTTTCAAAAGCATGTTATTACTTGAATATAAAATCATGGATATATGGGATGCTCTATGTATGCTGTATAACGATTGAAGAATTAAGTTCAAGTAGCAAATATATATCTTAATCAAACTTTCATCTGCCACAATGCTTGTAAATATATTTCTTAATATTATAAAGGAAGCATTAACATATTTAAATATTCACTAGTTTAATTTTGAGACATCTTCATCTGTCATGTCAAGCTCAAATTTAAAGCACAAATATAAAAGCTTCTTAAAAAATTGATTGAAAATTTGATATTAACTGAATCAAAATTACCTGGATCGTGTTCTAACAAAAATTCTAATTCTTGAAACTCCATTATGGTTCTGTCCATCAGACTTTCAAATTTATCTATTTCTCACTCTCCTACATGTGTGACCATTCCAACTATTTATAAATTAATTACTCCATAGTTCTTTACTATCAAGATGATCGCTGCAGCAGTCTTAAAGCTCTATTGTCATAAGGTTTGCGAAAAGAAGATTGCTTTTTCTAAATAAAAATCTATTTTTTTAATTGTGTATATTGATGTATACTTTGTCAAATTACACCGATTGTCACTCAAGTAAACTCTTTTTAATGTGGATAGAAAAATATTTTCTAACTGACAATTAATTATTAAAAGTCTTGTCAATTCTTATTGTTAAGACACTTTTATTTCAAATTCTATCTATTTATGTCACAAATAAAATTTATTTGACGTGTAGTTTTTCTTCTAGTTACTGATTTATAAGGCTTATCTTGTTGTGCATTGCATACGTAAGTTATAATTTCTTGTTTCCCATTTCAAATCATTTTCATCAAGGAATGTATGGACATTCATATTCCCACATCTTACTAACTACACTTCTAACACACCTCCAATGATAAGTTTTGCCCTTGTTAATTTTATTGTTAATGCTAATTAAATATCAATTTTTTATAGGCATAATTATTGGAGTTGAGTTATATTCTATCCTAATCCAAAAGAGGTTTTGGAAAAATTCTGATTGTTGTTAAGAAAACAAATTTTGAGTGAATGTTTATTCACTCCTCTCATCAGGTCTCCCAATTCATCAATCACATTCCATCAAATGTTAGTTAATAGAATTGTAACGCCTTACAAAAATTAAATTGGATAAGTTCATGAAAAATGTTGATTATATTTATTCTCTTCTTTAATGAAAAATTATGAATTGGTTAACTTTTGTTGTTACTAGAAGTTATCCATATCTGAAATTTGATTTAATCAATGGATGGGCAACTTTTTTACTATCATAATGTTTTATTAAAGTAAAAAAATTAATAATAGATAGAACATTTTTATATAGAAAATAAATATATAAATATTCAATTTATATTTTTAAGAGAAAAATATTGTACATATTGATCTAAAATACATTTTTTAATTAATATATTTATTTTTATAATTATAAAATGTATGCATAAATCTTTTTATATTACTCTTTTAAAATGAGTTTTAAATTTAAGAATAATAAAAATAATTGTGAATGAATATCAATAAAACAAGTCTTTTATAAAATCACTATAAATTTTTTGTTTGTTTTTAATTACACCAAAACAAAAATTCATATTGTAAGGTACCTCAAATCATTATTTTGTCTCTGTGGCATATCACAACCTTGCATCTTAGTAGAAAAATTAGACAGTATCATACTCATCACAACACAACACATATCTTAATGTACTGTCATGTAATATATCATATTGATAGTTTTAATTTTAAATTATTTGGAATTATTTTTTATCATGCGTATCACATTACTGAAAATGTGAAAACATGCTCAACCATAGTGCATTTTTTGCTTCCAGGAATTAGGTAGCTGTTATATGTAATAAAAACCAAAAATAGAGAATATATTATATACATATAAATATAAATATGCATTTCCAAATGTTACAATGTATATTAGTTTACTAATTTACAGGATAAATACAGAAAACAAATGAATATTTAAATAACATAGTTTGAAAAGGTATTTTCTACAAGAACATTTAAAGATAATGATTGACCAACACATCTTTGAGAGCAGTTAGTTTTAATGATGAAATGAAAACATTATTTTATATTACAGATAATATTGAATTAAAATTTCTAGAACATATATGTTGATAACCATAAACTTTTTTTTTATTAAAAAAAAACTTTCAATGTCAAGTATTTATCATTGGCAGGATATAGTAGATTGTACCACAGTCTATTTTTTCTATCTAAAATTTTCCAGACAAACTGTGTATAATTTAACTGTAAATTATATACGCCTATGTTTACTACTAGGCAAAACTTGTAAGAACTGAAAGAATAAATATATTTATTTCTATAAAAAATAATTCAATTAAAAAATTTTTTAGTCTTAGAGTTATTCCATACTACATAAACCAAATATATTAAAAATGAAGATTACAAAACTTATAATTATATTTCAAATATTACTTGTGTTGAAAACAATATTTTTAATAAAAAAAAATCATGAATCGGTCGTTTTAATAGAAGAATCATTCACTTACTTAATATAAATAAATAACAAAAAACTTACTGATGAATTTGACAAATTCATTGATAAATAGGTTTAATGGTTTGATTTCATGTTGAGATTTTAATGCTTTTGTAGTAAAAATAATCTGAACAAAATATTATCATTTTCAATAAATGAAAATTTATAATAATAAAACAAAAAATCAAGAAACATTATTCTAATTAGAGTACATTTGCAATTTGAAAAATTATATGGTAATAAAATTGCTAAATTTGAATATAATTTAAATCTTATATACTTGTATAGAATCTATTGATATTCGAAAGTCAATTTATGGTGATTAAAATGAAAAAGATTTAATACATCAACATCTTTGCATAGCATAATAAAAATTATAATTAATTTCTCAAATTTGAACTCAACTATGCTCAATATTATAGTTAACTCTACATTAGTGAATCGATAAGTAGTAAACCAGTCTAATGACAGAAGTCATTCAATAGAAAATAAAAATCTTATAAGTTTGGCTAAAATCCTAAGAACAGTGACTTACACAAAAAAATATTTACCATTTTTCTAAATTTATTATTGTAACATTCGTGGTTGCACAAATATTATTATAAAAAATACATACTCTCAATTTTTTAATTTAATATCAATTAGATTATTAAATCTATTTGTGAAAATTTAATGATCTACTTAATGGTTGTTAAAAACTGTATAAAATAATAAAGACATCAATGATATAATTATATGGAATAAGCAAACAATAAAATGATACTTAACATAGTAACTAATATGCATTAGTTTAGCATTATGCCCACTAGTCTAAAAATTTATAATTACTTATTAAATATCGTGTAACTAGTGGAATAGTTATTTATCTATATAAAATTATAACATTAACATTATATTTTTAATTCTTATTACCAATGAAACTTGATCATTAATATCACCTGAGTATCATACAAATGCAGCATTCTATCGATATCATCCGAAACATAGATAAAGGCTGTAGTTATTATAAAAGAATATTTACAAATTTTTTGTAAAATAATAAAAGAATTGAAATATGATTGAATAATATATAAATTTTATATTATACATATACATTTAAATAACTTTGTAAAATTAAAAGATATTATTTTCGAAACTTAAAACATTTATTCTCAAAATTGCCGTTTTTAAATATTTTATATATAATTTTTAAAAAATTATTAGATTTATTCAATAATAATTTTAAAATAATATCTCTTGGAAAATAACAGTTAATTAGCTATTGTCATTACAAACTAAAAAATATGCTTTAAAAATTTTTAATAATCAATTTAAAACCTATTTTTTACTTTACAGTTATATTTCTTCAAATAACAAATTTGAAAATTTTTAATTCTTTTTAAAAAAATTTGGTAATTTATGTTATTTTTATATATTTTTATATATTTAAATACTTATCTATTGATATTAAATAAATATTATTTAAAAATTATTTCATAATATTTTTATTGTGTAATTACTTATGTAATATAAAAATATTTAAAATTCTATTCTGAAAATCATCCAAAAATGTACTGTTTTAAACATTGCAATTTTTAAATTAAAAATATTAATCTCTTTCAGATATTTATATTAAAATAACATTAATAATAGTTTATATTTATTATACATATATACATATATACACTATACATATATCATATAAACAATATAAAAATAATAAAAATTCTAATTTATTTAAAAATATTTTTAAGATATAATTTATTAATACTTATTTGGAAAATGATTAATCTATCATTATAAAAGTACTAAACAAGGTATTTTGTATTAACAGCACTACCTTTTTTACAATTTTAATTTTTAATTTAGAGATCAAGTAAAGTATTTTGGAACAGAACAGGAAGTCTTGGATGTTAATGAATTTATTAATGATCACACTGGTAAAAGTAATTTAATCACAATAATAGTTAAGTTAATAAAATTTCTAAGTACTAAATGGAATTGCGAGTGGCCTAATGAATTACCTGAACTATATATTCAGTCTTACATTTGCATCAGGTAAATATTTTTTTAAGTAATGTAACATCAAATGATCAATTTTAATTTCATATTTACTGTAGAGAGCATATTCCACATTCTTCTCCTTTTATTGAAAATATTGATGATTGTATATTAAAATTGGATGCTGAAACAACTTTATTGTTTTGTGAACTGTACACGGATAAGTGGTTATCATCTAAACCTTGTTTTTTACCAACAAGCAGGTATTTATATTTTAAAATAAAATATTTAAGTTATAGCAATGACTTTCATGATTTTTAAATGTTGGTTTTACTATAATAGTTTGAATAGGTTAGGGATTGGTATATCATCTGATGATTTAGGATATATTATCTTTAGTAGCAGTCAAGATGAAATGTATAGTGAAAAAAATATCAATTTCTTATTACGATCACTTTGGTTAAAAGCCAATATTTTTTTGTATCAAGGAGACATTGAAATTGCAATGCAGACTTTAGAATTGGTAAGAATTTTGAAGTTATGTTTTACTTCTTTTTTAAAATAAAAAATATTTAAAATTTCTTTTGATATTTATGTGTATCAACCCAATCTAATTTTACGTATTTTTAATATTACGAAGTTATTGCATCATATGCAGCATTTAGAATCTGATATGTATAAACCATATTTTAAATTAATAAACTGCAAATACAATTCTAATGTAAATATAAGAACTGTTCAGAAGATGTTAACGTTTATTCAAAGGTAATATATATATGTAGTATTTATTAACTATTTTTCTTATTTTTCAATAATGTTATCAAAATTATTACAGAGGAAAAAAGTTTTGTGAAATAAAGTATCTGTACCATGAAAAAAAATATGAGGAATTATCATATATTTTAAAGGAAACATTTAATTATTCAAAACATTCAAATCAATTTATATTGTGCAAGGAATTACCAGTTGATCGTGTTGAACATTTGCAAATATTATTAGATACTTTGTGGCAACTTCAGCAACATGAGGTATACTTTTTATTTAGAAATTGAAAAATATTTTTTAATAATTATTCACATATTTCAAAATATATAGTATATATCTGAAAAATATAATTTATTTAAATTATAAAAAAGATAGCATTTTAACAGATTAGACAAAATCTATCTATTTTATATATTTTTCAGAAATAAGACTTTCAAAATTCATTTCACATTATAATAGAAAGTAAAGTGTAACAATACGTTTAAATTTTTGTATTTGTTATTTTAGATATTATCTCAGTAGCTATTATTCATTGAGATAAGATAGAAGTAAAAAATAGAAATCACGCGATGTTATTTTATCGAAATTATACATTTGTTGTTCACCGTGCATTTATTATTATTCGTTCGGCTATTAATTGCGAATAGGGAATTCCATAATTCATTTTAATATATTTTTAATTATATATATATATATATAATATGACAAAAATGAGGGTGAAAGTTGGTTTTCGTGTCAAAAGAAAAAAATTAAAAATTGATACATAAAATATTTTAAATAGTTATGTTTTAATCTTTCGATAATAAATTTACAATATTATATAAATCATCTATTGAAATAATGATACATATTTCATAAAAATCTTACTAGTCTTCTCGATCATCAAATAAAAAATAAAAAAGATATAGATATCGACAAAGAGGGAAAGAAAAATATTTGATGTCTAAGATTTAAAAAACAATAACTTAAAATTTGCACCAAATTAAATGATGATTTTAAAACTGCTAAACCTGTTTTTTCAAATTGTATTTCATATATTTCACAATACCAAACAGTTGTTATTCAATTTATTTTATAAAAAAAATATGTCACCAAAAGTATACACTGTATTTTATTTTAAATAAAATTTTATCAAATTTTTCTTCCACACTCTTGTTCGGATTATTCTTTAACATTAATAAATTTATTCTTCTTGTATATTTTTTTCTGCTGTGTTTTTTTAAGAAAATATTTACATACATATTTCTAATTTTATAAAATAAATAATCCAAATTCGAAAATTAAGTGAATAAATTGCAAGAGTAAGAAAAAAAGTTTATAACAAGTCTTTTCAAAATGTTCACATTAATTCGAGTTAAAAAAGTAGAAAATAAGAAGAAAAATTAAATTATTAAAAAAAATTACTTCAAAGGTTCAATCAAAATAACTTCAACAATCAATAAGAATACACTACTGTAGACTTCTACCTGTATCTTGACGATTGCATTTAAATATAAACTAAATACTAAATTTAAATTTAATAAAGAGATTTTTTTAATTTTAATTTTTATTCTTTGTAAATTTCTGCTCTAAGCAACTGAAACACTAAATATACTTTTGAATAATAATTATTTTTCATATTACTAAATGTATAATACAATTTAGAAATAATTTTATAGTTGGGAGATTTTCTGATATTAAACGCGGTATTAAAGAGGAATTTGTCTTCCTTATCTCAAAAGGGGAAAGAATCTAATGATCTACGACAAGAAATTTTGGTAGGTAACGCAAACAGTTGACACACAGTTGACACACAGTTGACCTCTGTTATGTACGTTTTAAAAATTTTTTTATTATATTGAGCTTTTTAGCAACGTTTTATCAGATGTATATGCGTCGTATCTTATTCATCCATTTTTATCTGCTCGCGTATGACTCATGCGAATACTATATATATCCTCACGGATTTGCTTATTCCTACATTTTTTATATTGTTTCCTTTGGTGGGTGTGTATGCGTGTGTGTGTTTATAATTATAAATTTTAAGTTTCATATAATTAGCAAGTTACTGTAATTAACAATAAAATCCCTCTTCATACTACTCCAATTTAAATTAAGTTAATTTATCATTATCTTTATATTCGATTTAATGTATTTAGTTGCTATTATTTTAATTGTTTTTTTCAATATATAAATATACTCATTATATTATTAGGATTGTTACGTATGGGCAGAAACTTGTCTTAATGAATCATGGCATAACTACTTACATGCTTTAAATACGTGTACAAATGAAGACGAGCGAAATAAATGGATACGTTCAGTACTATATTCTTTAGAAAAGTTAGAGGCCTGTGTTATAGAAGTTAGTACTTTTATTGGTAAGTTAAAGAAAAATATTTAATTTTGTAATAAAATTAATATTTATTTTTTTACTATTCTATGAGCTATTAAATAATGCAAAACTTCTATTTTATTTCATTTTTAAAAAATTAAAAACAATTGTAAGATGTACCTGTATATATAATTATAATTTAGGAATAAATTTTGAAATAAATGGAGATGGCTAATTAAATAAATATGAATCAATTTATCTAATTTTTATTATAATAATTTATTCAAATATAATTAATTATAATGTTTATAAACCATTCCAAAAATATTATACATGAAAATACATGAAAATATGCAGTTATAATTGGTTATTAAATATAAACTTAATGTATTCAATCATTATACTAATATTTTTTATAATAAATCTATTTTTATAAAACTATAGTTATAATATAGTACTTATAAAATTTTATTTTGTTCAAAATCCTTCGATTTTTCTTTCAAAAAATAATAACTTATCTTTGCAAATATGTGTTTTTCATTGTTTTAAATAATTTTATAAGTATATACCCACTGCATATATTATAGTTTGGGTGTTTTATTTTACATTAAAACGAAAATAAAGGATAAACAGATGACAGATTGATGTTCATAGAAAGAGGAAGAGTATAAATAGTACCAAACACTGTAGTATAGGAACAAACTCTTTTCTCCAATTGTTAGGATGAATGTTAGAATGTAGTCATTTTTTATATTTCGAGTTTTGACATTTCATCTTTTTGAAATGAAAGACCATCTTTAAACTTATAAATACTTTTGCGAATTAAACTGTTTTTGTGAGAAAACAAAGTATTTAATATGTAATCTAAGACTTATTTAGATACGTTTTCTCTCTTTTTAAGTAGACTAATTATTTCAATCAATCAAAAAGGAATTATTATGGAGCTTCGAAAAATTATAAATATATCATTTTAAATTCTTCCATAAACAAGAATATTTTATATTTATATATTTTAAGTTCATAGTTTTTCGTGATTCTAAAAATTTCTCATTTTGCAATAAAAAAGTTGTTTTTTGATAAATTTTTTTTGTATAAGAAGAAATTAAATTACAAATCTTTTTTTAAATTGTATTATATTATCTTCGTGAAGTATCATCCTACAGTTATAATAGTTTAAATAAATATTTCAAAATGCCGAAGTTAAAAAATGATCTTAAATTGATTTGCTATAATAAATTATTATTATTATTAGTAAGTTGCTACTACTAAAATTATTATTAATAAAAAACTAAAAATATTAAAATATACATGAATGTCTAAATAACTATATTGCTATAAGTAAATAATCTAATACATTCATAATAATAAAATTATCCGTTGAAATTTGGAAATGTGAAATGTAGTAATGCATAAACAATTAGCATGTGTATATACATGTTTTTCTAACTTTAAATAATTTTATTTAGAAAACTTTCGTCTAGTGAGTATTAACTGTAAATTTCACATACAGATTTATTGTATGCAAACGATGTGTATATTAAAATTATGTGGAAATAGTAAAGGATAAAAATTAAAATGTTCATAATTTGAGGCTAATCTTACTTAAGTGACAAAAAGTTGTGCACTCATCTTTTTCCTTAATAATCATGAAACAGACACTTTCAGCATTTTTCCATTCTAAAGCAAAACTTATAAATTTATCAAAGAAATCAAAGGATTTCATAAAATAGATTAATATATCTAAACCGTTAAAATTTTCATCAAGAAAAAAGTAACCACTCGAACAATTCAAAAATTTAATTTGTTCTTCACACATTTCTAATTACTTGTGTTATCTTTATTTATTATACTGTATGATATTTGCTCTCTACCTTATGAACACAAACTTCTAATTGCTCCAAAGTTTAAAATATTTATGATTATAGAATAATATTCTAAAATGAAATAAATTATCAATTAAAATCCACTAATGCCTTTATAATATATTTAATACCACTGTTTGTTTATTTATAACTTTTAAATAAATACTGTTCAAAAAATATTCTCAATTATAAACTATAAAGTAAACTGTAGTAAGGGTATATAACAATAATTAGAGTGCGTCTAATATCACTGATCTTTGGATCCAGAGGATACGTGTATGGATACAATTTGTCTGGATGCGCAGTTGTGTTATGTTATTAAACTTTATCTATTTCTAGTTGACACATCTATGATGGTGGTTGAGTTTTGAAATAATTGCTGCTATTTCTCAACTAATCTTTCATAGTTAAATTTTCTATACATCCATCTTACCTTTTAGCTACTTTCATTTTGAATAATTAAAGTATTAATTTATTATGGTGGATACACTAGAAAATTTATTGTGTATTTTCCAAATATTGCATTCTTCCATCTTGCAGCCTTGCGGTTAAAATCTTATATTAACATTGTATAATACAAATGGATCTGTTCATTTATTAATCCTTTCAGGCTTTTCATTTTTCTTATTCCTTATGTGGTACTTAAATTAAGCTTAATCGCTTATTATATTAAAGTTTCTATTATATTACCTACATATTCATTTAACTTTTAGATAACTTTTAGATAGAACATCAACTTATAGATGATTTTAAAATTTTTTCTTTTTTATTTGCTACTAACTCATAACTATTTCCTAATTAAATTTCTATCACTTCACTTGGGCCACTGCCTTCTATCTCTTTTCTGACCTAGTGATTTGCTTTGACTTATTGCACTTTGTCGATTTTTTGTAGACCTTTATCTCAAATTCCTTTTATTTAACTGATTTAAGATAAACATGTTTAAAACTTTCTTAATTGAGGTTAGCTTTGATTTTTCTTCAAACTGTTTAAAATTTTTTTTATGTCGACTTACTTAGATTTTTCTTGAGACTATTTAGATTGAAACTGGCTGATATTTTACTTAAAACTACTCGTTCGATGATTTTTTCGGGTCCCTAAATAACTTCCAGTAAAAAGATAATGATGTATCCCTTTCTAACGTAATTCATAGAAATTTTGTTAAACTGGATATTTTTGTTGTATTGCCAATCCAGGCGAGCTTAGTTTAGGCGTCTACATTATAATATTTCAAGTAGATATAATATACTTTATTTATTTAATCTTAGGTAACATTATCGACATACATTTAATACACATTTAATACATCGCGTGAGAAATATGAAAAATTATATGTATATACAGCATGTATTTTTAAGTTATGTGAGCAGAGTTTATTTTTCATTCAATTGTTTATATTAATTTTGTTACTAGAGTGTTTCTTGGTTTAATGTGATTATATAAGAATAAATGATTAATTTGATATAATGCGTAAGATTCTATTTTTCATGAATTTATATTTCTCGTTTCACGCATTTTTATATAGTATTTTATTATATCTTATTTCATTTGGTTTCACGCTTTTACAATTTTGTTTTATTTATTAATGATTTTCTGCATTATAACTTATTAAAAGGCTTTAATATATTGTAACGTATTCATTATATTATATTTCAATAAAGACAAACTCTGTTAAATCGTATATACTGCGTTCTTTCTGTGAAATTTACTTTTATCTTTTTGTATATATATGATTACATAAATTTTTTTAAATTAAATTTATTCTATTAATTTATCTATTTTTTCCATAATATTATTGTATTTATTTTTATAAATTATATTAATATTTATTTTATTTTATTTATAATGGTTGTTAGTGTTAAAATTTATGACAATTATTCCACTTATTATAATATATAAAACGTTAAATTTAGTATATATATATATATATAAAGTTGTTTAATGAGTATTTAATTATTTACTACAAAGTATTATTATTTTATTACTTATTAAGAAATTTTAAATCTAAACAATGAAAAATTATTTTAATCAGATTATTGAATACCCGTGTTTTATTTATTCGTACGCGTCGTTTCATTTTTCATAGATTGTTTTAAGTACAGAAACATAATAAGGAATTTTTTCTTTTGTAGTTATTCCTCTTTAGTTTTATATTTTTCTTATTTAAAATAAATCACGGTATCACGTTTTTTTATAAGACACCAAAAGATAAAACATACGCGACAAAAACTCATTATTTGTATGGTACATATTTTCGTCGAATTCCCAATTAAAGAAAGAGAAATGAAAAAATATTAAATTTAATAAAGCCAGTGTCATAACAATACTAAATCTAGAGTTATATTTTTTATTTTAATTTTTTTTTAATAAAAAATGTTCTAAATACATTTTATTGAATTAGTTCACTCACGACTGTTAACATTTGATTGGTTTCAATATTGGATAGACAAATTTAATGTATTAATCTTGACCAAGAATTCGTTATAATATATATATATATACATATACTATATTAATATTATATATATATAATTATATATATATAATATTGGGTTTCTTCACTATTACATGTTTCCTATACGAACTTTTAAAATATATTTATTACAATGTACAAAGTAACCTTGAGAATGAAGAGAAATTTTATTACGTTCTGTTAATTAAACCTGCTGCGAAACCATAACTATGTTTGAATAAAGTTAGTGTTCAGTTGATCAGTGATGAATATCTCTAATATTAAATTTAAATTCATAGCAGATTGATTATGACTATTTATAATGGTATAATTTTTTATCATTGACTACAATAAATGTTTTTTATCATGACTACTATGTAAATTCTTTTTTTTTTATAATAAAGTTTACACGTAAGTATTTTGTAATTTAAATTTCATTTATTTTACAATAAATTCAAATATGATCAAATTTGCCTTATATACCTAATTCATTTTAATTTTTTCTAATATTTTCATTAACTATTTTCTGCATTCTTATTGTGAATTACTTTAGTGCTTATTAAAGCTGGATTAATCTGTCAATTTATTATTAATCGTATACTTTCCAAATTAACTTTTGATAAAGATTTAGGTAGCAACATCATGCTTTCTCGGAAAAGGGGTCGGTCTCGTTATTATCATAGAATTTTACAGCCTACATTTATTAGAACTAATCATGGTTGTAAATTTTAAGAAAAACCAATGTTCTTCAGGAGAAAAAACTCAATGGCGCTAAGAAGAATTGCTTCGATGTAAACTCCGCTAAAGTTTACTCTACTGTAAAGGGATTTATTAATGATTAATGATAGTTTGGAGCTGAAGTTTGCATTATATGGTATGCTTTGATAAAAATAAATATGAATGAGTACTAATTCAAAGAGTGGAAAGAATCTAGTAAAACTCTTCCGATTGAGAACGTGTATTTCAAGGCTTGAGTTCTGAGATGTCTACGATCAATTACCGTTTCGGTCGACTTAATAAGAGAAGAATTGTCAAGATTAATGATTAAACATTGCATTCCATTCTCGAAATTTCGTACAGAATACACGTAGTGAATACATACCATGTATGTATCATAAACATAATACCTAAAATAATTTCTAGGTTTAAATAGTTTCATATAAAGAATAAGGATTTATAAAAAAAAAAATTGAGGAAAACTTATGTTTGTAAAAGGTAATAAAAAATAAAAATATGTCAAACGATTGTAACCTAGATTTAATAATATTAACGATAAAAAAATTTTAAATCAAATTTTAAAACAAAAAAATTCTCTATAACTAATAAATAGTAGAAATAATAAACCAATTAATGAAACTTAAAAAACAATAGAAGAAATAATAATAAAATATTGCATATACTATAGATAAACATAAATTTAGCAAATAAAACCAAAGTTGCTTAAATGCAGCATTCGACAGTTTAATATGAATCACATGTTTAAAAGAAAATAGAATAAAAGATATATATATATATATATATATATTATAAAATTAGAAGAAAATGATAACTGGTAAAATATAAAATAATAATTGAAGTTTATAATAAAAAGTAGTCATGATCGATCTCAAGCAGATTGGACATCCGACAAAGAAGCATTATAGATTTTTTATAAATTTTCAAAACAAAAACCAATTTACGCAATATTAAACATAAAGCTAAACTAGCTATGTGAAACATTAAAAAAAATTCTTTAGATTTGAATAAAATATACACATAAGTTATAAAACTTTTGATAGTAAAATAAATAATATAATTTAATAATTATTAAATTATATTTAATTATAAACGAGTATTAAGCCAAGCAAACAAATAGATGTAAAAATAGCTGGACAAGTAATTCTTCAATGATATTTTAAATTAAAAAAATTATGATTTATATAAAAATACCAAAAATCTTAGAGAAAAAGAAAGAACTCAAGTAAACTAAATTAAACATAATTTTATAAAGAAATGAGTACTAAAATTAGATATTGATAATTACTTTTTGAGTGATGCTTTTATATAAGGCTATATTAATACGAAATTAAAATAATTAAAAATGATAAACAACAACTACTTCAATTTTTTTTAATTAAATATTTGATGAAACCAAAATATTTTCTTGTAATAAAGAACGGAAAAAATCAGAAAAAACGTAGTTTCCTAATAGAATTTCACTGAGCCTAATCTAAGTAAATTCGATATAAAATATTGCAAATCATATTATATAAGAATGACAATTAAATACTGAAAAACCGGTTATTCTATGAATAAAAACATATTGTAAATAAAATAATTAAATTAAACTTATATGAAGGTGAATAGAATATTTCAAATTTAAAACTGATATTTGAGGTTTGTAAATAAGATACGATAATTTATACAGTAAAAATTTATACACTGAACATATGTACTTAAGTCCTTTGAAGATACTCTAATGTGACAAAACCGTAAACTTACAAAATATTATCTACATGTAAAGCGGAATATCAAATTATGTATGAATTCTATCAGAATCTAATAGAAGCGAATAAAGTAGTTACAAATGTAATCGGAAGAATATTGCTCTTCGTGCTATATGGTATGATATTTTGTAGAAGATTGCTTATGAATATTTTTTACAATACCTATGCACTGAAGATAATCAATGTAAAAACGCATGAGATTTTAAGTAAATTAAAAAAAATAATATATAGCCTCTGAAAATAAATGGCATGATACTTATCGTGATTTAATCAAATTAACCTGACAAAAAGAATGTTCAAATAAATTAATTCCATCTAGATATAATATGATGTATAGAATAATGAAATTCTTTCTTTTATATTTACATAAATATCCTCAATAAACTATCATACAATTTTTAATTGAATATAGTGTGGTCAGTCGTATCTAAGATAAATAAATGTATAAAATAATATTACAATATTTAAATTACAGATAAAATCTTTATCTAAGAAGGTTAACTAAATTACAAAAAAAACTAAAATAGTTCCTGTATATTGCTTTTCTCTTTTTCTTTTATTGTTAAAAAACTATGACACGAACTTAAAGTACCTTACTTAATAAACATACTTGAACATAGTATGTGGGACACTTTAAACATTATAAATATAATATTAAAATTAATATGCATTGGATCATATTAAAACCAGCTGAGTACGATAACGTTTACATGCTTTGGCCTGCAACTAAACATAAAAAGGTAGGAGTCAGGTAACCGAACATCTTGGAAATAAAAAAGCACAACTTCAATTATTATGCACTATCTATACGAAGAAAACCTTAGTATAAACAAAAAAGCAACACATCTAGTTGAGGAAGCATTAAATCACATTAGTGAGATACAGCTTCGATAGAGGGAATAAAAAGATAATCTCAGATAATCTTTGTTAATTATATCCATGAAGATACTTACATTGATTACGTGTTCCACCGTCAATGTCAATCCCAGTATCCCTATCATAAACCTCATCACTCTTACAAGAACTTATTTGAGAAACGAATTTATTCCTGTAAGGATGATTTTCTAAAATCCGCTATCAAGCCCATAACTATTCACATATTCTTGAAAGCTTCAATCTTGAAGTTTTCTCCATCCATAAAAAGAGGTATATTTGACGATATTTAAAATTTAATTTCTAAGATTTTTTTGTTTTGTTTTTAGGGCAATGGAAATTCTGATTACATAATAATTAAATTATTCCGATTAAATATCAGTTCCGTTTTATAATTAAAATTATATAATTTTTATCATATTTTTCTAAATACACATAAAATAATATTATATAAAATATATGTAATAACAATAATTTTATTTATAAAAAAAATAAATTAAAAAATTACAATTTTATTTGTTTGCGCTACAGTTAGATACTTACCAGAACATCGTCGGTCACGTCTTGTTCAAAATTTGGTTCATATTGTTTGTCATCAATTAGATGTATTAGATAATACACCATCTATGCCAATAGAAAGTGTTTCACCTTGGATATTATTACATTTTATTCTTCAGTAGTAAGTATTTACTATCTGATATATTTTTTATAAGTTTTAAAAACAAAAAAATTTTTTAATATAGCGAAGAAGATAAACAAAGGGCAAAATCAGTATCAACATTCAAATATAAATCATTTACTTCAATATATTCAGATGAAGATGACGATGAAGAAGATTTCCCTGCATCTGTAACAATCTTATTAAAAGCACATGAATTTCTTGGCCGGCATGGTTGGTGTTGCATAAGTGATGGAAAACTTTTAATATTTATATTAAATTTAATTATACCAAAATTACATTTTCCTTTGTATTCGTTAATTAAACGAAAATTAAAAGAATCTATAGAGCAAGTAATTTATTGTTTGTATGGGCATCCATCAAAATTTAGTAGCGGTGCTAGATCCAAACCAAAGTATATTGATGAACACGTTAAATCTTTTATAAATTTATCTTGGGAAACTTGTCAACTTTTATTCGAATTCTACAAACCAGAAATTTTACCAAGTTTTGAATCAAAACGAATTGATTCTATTAATTTAGATACTCTTATTTTATTTAAAAGAATATGTACATTTATCCCTGTAAATAGTGACCCAACAAAAATAGCAGAAGAAATGAATTCTTATTTACTCGGTAACAAAGAAACAATGCCTACTATTAAGAGACCATTACCAAATTCAATTTCATACATTTATTACTTAATTGCTGATCATTATTTCAAAGCTGGTTCTAACCAATCCTGGTCAAGTGCAATAAAATATTACATATTCGATTTATGTTTACATCCAAATGAATTAAATTCTTGGGCTGGATTAGCTATGTCAACTAGCACATTAATGGAAACATGGCTTAATAATTTTCAACCAAATATGTAAGTATTTGTTTTATGGATTGTATTCTAATAAAGTTAATATAAAACTTTACAAGTTCTTGCATTCTTTATAGTTTTATTGTTATATCTAAAATTATATAATAAATATAATAAAATATAACTAAATAATATTAAATATTGGATATGCTATAACTTATCGATAATGATAATTTTATGAAAAAAAATGTGCATTTATTCTTTACCTTGTCACTTTTATTTTGTTACCACTAAAAACTTCTGTTAATCTCATAATATATATAAATTGATAATAATTGCTAAATTATATAAATATAGGAATATATAATTAGATAAATCACGCAGAATTAATTAACACTTTTACTTATCAATAATATTCAAATACTATAGAATTTCATTATAAACACAGTTTAGTATATTATAGATCTTTTAAAATATAAACATTTCTTAAAATAAAAGGGTTAGAGACACACTAGTACCTAACATTCTGACAAAGTTCGACTATCCCTTATACTATCTATAACATTTATTTTAATAAATTCTTTTACTTACAAAGATTTGTAATATTATAATTAAAGAAACAGTATAATTATTATTACAAATTATTTTTCTATAGTTCAGCGTCATTTGCAGAGAACCAGAGTTCTTTTATTAGGGGGGACAGAATCGAGCGAAAAGAAAAAGTAATAATTTATTTAGAGAAAAGAACAACAAAAATGCCTTACATATTCTTAACTTAACTTATAATCTATTACATGTATTATTATTATTTTTTATATTATTATAATAGGGGAAAAGAAAATTTTCAAAAAATAAATTGCATTATTACTTAATTTATATATTAATCAAGTTAGTGATAATCAGGCGAAGGAGATTCATGATAAAAAAGTGATAAAAGTAAAAAAAGTTCTCTGCGACATAATTAATGTTATGTAGTGTTCAAAAGTGGAAAAATAAAACGAGCATTCTGGATGTAATAATAATTAAAATAAAAAAAGAAATAAGTTGTGGAAAAAGGGTTCACGAATTCAGCAAAATGAACATCGAAGCTGTATCTTAATAATAGAGACAGAAACTCTAATTTGGCTCATTCGTTGCTTCACTTTGTAATAAAGTTCTTTGCTACAAATATATTATAATAAAATATTATATTTCTACAATTAAAATGCTAAATTTTAAAAAAGTCTTTGTAACTATCATCAATTATGACATGTTTTATTATTATTTTTGGCGCATGTATGTGTGAACTAGTTGAATTTTTTTACCATAAAACCAATATTTATTTATGTATATAATGACTTAAAAAATGTATATTTAATTTTATTTGCAGCAATGAGGAAAAATATTTAGCAAAAGCTAAAATTGCTCAAAGAAGCTATCAACATGCAATTAAATTAGTACCATCACATCTTACAATATGGACAGAATTTGGGAATTTTTTGTACACAGTTCATTCATTTTGTTCCCGTTTATTGAAACAAGAAAGCGATATGTTGAATATGAAAAGATTTCGAATTCTTGAAACTCGAAAAGAGGAAATGTTAGATGAAGCAAAAGATTGTTTCATATCTGCTAATAATATTTATATTGCTTGTCAAGGAATTGACGAGCCGCAAGATGAACGATGGTTATACCAATACATGTTGGCGAAGATTGCAGAAAAAAAGAATCAAGATCCACCAGTTTTTTTAAAATATTATTCAAAGGTATAAGCAATAATCTTTATATATAGATTTCTTTTGACATTATTTATGAAAAGTTTCAATTATTACATTTTTTTTAAAAATTTCAAAATTATATATTATTATATGTATCAAAAAATAAGAGTCACATAAATAATATTTTTATTTTATTGAAATAAAATCTAATTTTATTAAGGTTTTTTGTCATAACATCAATGGGTTGTAACAGGATTTTATAGATATATTAATTATCTATTATATCGAAAAGGTGCATAATAAAAAAGCTCCTATTGTTGTGATAAAAATATACATCAATACTCAGCTATTCAATTATATGTATATGAAATTCAAGTTATCATACCCGCAAAAGCACTAAATCCTTATTTATGATCTACACAATTAAACGAAAAGAGAGTTTTTAAATAACATACTATTAATATAATATAAATATAATATTAATAATAAATATTTATGCCCACAATAACAAAGAAAATAAATGTACAGAAATGTAAAAATAAAAACTTTCTTTAAAATTCAATATATTTACACTAATGAAAATTTAAGATCCTCCCACTTCGTCTTTTGATGCTTTACTATAAAAGCGGTATAATAATAACAAGCTTTTATTATATAAAGTAAAATATAAAATAGACAATAATACAAATATAAATTTAATATCATAATTTTTTATTTTTATGTTGTAGGAATAAAAAATACATGTGTATATAAGATTGATCAATAGCCTTGAAGGAACAAAAAAAGTAGCTTTTTTATATTATATTTTTTTCTGTTATTGTTATAATGAATGAAACATTAGCTATAAAAAGTGAATGAATACTATCTAGTAATGTATGGAATAATTAAAATGAAATTTTCCTTGTAATAATTAAAACAAAATAGTTATGACATCTGTTAAAACGAAAAATTAGTGAAAAATTTAAATTTCTAAATCTGCATTTTTACTTTCTAATATATCCAATTACAATTGCTGACAAAATAACCAAATGTTTGATGTTACAGTAAAAATTAATACTGAAGCATAATTATGATGAATTAATTGTAGAATATATCTTAAATTGTTCAGGTTATCGTGTTAAAGGCAACTTGAAAAAATAACCGTACATTTAATCACATCACTTGAGTGCTACTGGAATATTTGAAATGTAGCGCAGACTGTAACTTCTCACCCACACACACCAGATACTATTTTTTTGCGAAATGTACTTCATACAAACCCAAAAGGAAGGAAGGTCACTCGTCAGGGCATGCACACCCATATGAAAGCGGTAAATTTCAATAAAGACTTCTGTGCTCCACCGTGGAGCATCATCTCGGAGATTTTGTATCGTTCTTTATTTTCCATATTCACCTTTGTATTTGACTAAGGAATAGAAATTCCTTATTTCCATTAAATTCATAACTAAAATTTTAGAGATTTCAATGCAAGAATATTAAGTTGTTTGAAATAAACCAAACTTTTTATGTGACCTAAAAAAGTGCCTGTTCGATCTAATGTATACATAAATCATTTCTTCGATAAATATTTAAACGACTCGGAAAAATACAAGGAATATATTCGAAAAAATTTTTTATTTAAATAAACTAGTTGAAAAGAGAAACCAGAAATTTAAAAAAGATTCTGTTTTGAAAAATACGATAAAAGTCCATAAAAATTTGTCTTCTTAAACTAAGCAAATTAAGTGAATTCATATCATATTAAGAACTTTAATGATAGGTACAGACTTAAAAGATTTCTTTTGGCTTTAAAATAAAAATACAACTTTATTATTTAGACTCATAAAAAACGACTAAAAAAAATAAAAAGCTTATCTAAAAAAAAAGATGGGATAAGGTAATACTGATCTTGGTGATTATTCTAAAAATACACACAAAGTTGTTACTAGCCTATTTGACGTGTGAGCTATTCATAATAAAATTACACAAATTTTTTTTAAACATATTTATTAACACATGTAAATCTTATTTTATACATTTAATTATTTTTACTTTGCAAGTCAAATAAAAATCAAAATAATGACCAACATGTGTAATTGTAAAATAGTAATTTTTAGTCTTAAAAATTATTTTAAAAAATAGAATTAAATTAGCACTTATTTTAATATTGATTTTTTAATTAAAATATATAACATTAATTAAATATTATGAACGTTTTGTATAATCAATATATTTAAAAATCTTAAATATTAGTAGATATTGATTATATATATATTTGCTTTATAAAGTTTCAAGAATAAATGAATACTTGATTTTATCGTCTATATTTATCGATTATATTTAAACTTATTAGCCTTATTCATTCTCTTTACTGATTAAATATAGTTGAAATTATTGTCATATTTTTTTCTTATTTTGATATCGCTCAATTTAGTTACTTTTTATTTAATCGGTTGTTACTATTCATCTCATATTTCTATAACAAATTTGAAACTTTTCTTTATCTAATTACTATTAATTATTTATTTGATATATAATTCTAAAAATTTTATTTGTTTTAATAAAATTATATTTTAACAGTATTTTATTTATTATATAGGAGTTATTTTATTTCAGGCAAGCGAATTACTAAATGAAAATAAAGCCCAATATCCAAAACGAATTAATCATAAAAATCCACAAAATCTAGCTATTGAAGCACTTGAAGTGTATTATAGAATTCATGCTAGTATATTAAAGTATTTAGAGCAGCATGAAGGTGAATCTCTAACAAAATCCTTGGCTATTGTACTTGAAAATAATCTGAAAAATTGTATGTACGGTCCATTTATGTCTTATGACTCGATTTTTGGAGGTATAATAAAAAAACATGACGATATTACCATAAATCAGAGAAAGATAGATATAGATAAGCAATTATGTAATGTAAAAGATAATAAAAATATTATTTATGCTATGGAACCATCAATAATAAATAAACCAAACGCTATTATTAATAAATCCGATATTCGCAAAAGATATATTGATGAACCAATTTCAATAAGTACTGTAAAAAAAATGAAACTAAACAGTGTTTCTCATTTACAATTAATGCAAGAAGTTGTTGCTTTAATTGATGATCTAATAACAAAAGTTTGTAATAAAGTTTCTGCCGAACAGATAGAACCAGAATTCAAGAATACTAGATCCAAATCCATAATTAACTATAATATTTTAAGTACAACTATTGTAACAGCAGAAAAAAATACTACTGCTTTTTATTTTATGGAAGATTCAAAAGAAGAAGTTGAATTCAAGAAAGATAAGAACGATTTAATCAATGAATATGAAAATAATCGAAAAGTAAATGAAAAATGGTTTCAAGATGAAGAATTGCAAATGGTAAGTATGAATAAAAATTTTATTATAATCCTAATAAATTTTGTATTAAAATAAATATATGTAATAACTCTTATTATTTGCAAAATATGTAAACCTTTATGAAATTAAAAGTTAATTCACAAAAACAGTAATAAATTTAATTAATATTAATAAAGTTTTTAAATATGTGTAGTAAAAAATACTTTAATTGATTCATTTGAAATTGAATACGAAATTCAATATCAATAGCAGTTATTTATAATTATTAAACATATTATATTTTTTATATATTAATACTAAGATTAACTTAGATATTGAATTAAAATTAAAATTAATAAAACTCTTAGATATTAAATTCGTTTCTAAATTAAAATATGTTTTTAAATAGTGGTGTCTTTGAATGTTCTACTCTATCAGTAAACTCAGAATTATTATTATTTTATTATTTTTATTTAGTAACTTTTTAGATACCGAACGAAATTTTTTGGTATAACGAATGTTACTAACAATCAAATTTAATAATAATTATATTCTTTCCTTCTTCTTGAACATATTATTTTTTTAAATAACAGGTCAGTTATTTTCATGCAATTTGAATTATAATGTATTATTTTCATAAGTATTTCCTATATAGATATTTATTATTGTTATTTGCCAGTTTAATATCAAACCAAACTGCATGCTACTTTATAAATCTTACTATCTTTACTATTTCAAATAATTCTTAATGTTTAAGGAGAAAGAGTGAATTTATAAATGAACAATAAGAATGAAAATTACAAGTTTTATCAAATAAAAAGTATAAAATTTTATGTATTGAAAAGGATTATTAGTAGGCATCTACATATGTAGAATTTTTAACTACTTGAAGATAAACATAATCGAGGAATTCCTGATGGTCAATTAATCTTTTCTCCTCATGCACTCATTTATAGAACATAAAATAGAAGAATGACAGTTCTTAAGAATTCAATTTTTTATCAATCTACATACATTTTTTTAAGCTTTCTTACTAACCAAATCTGAGTAAAGTTTTTAAAATTTTTAAAAACTTATCTAAATATGATTTATGGTTATATAAATATATATATATATATATATATATAACGTAAATATTGCTATAAAAAAATATTGTGTGTATGAAAGTATATGAAACAATGGAAAGGAGATGTTAGATCCAATGTTTATTCAAAAGCTTTGTAATAAATTTATTACTCTAAAATTAAATGATCATTAATATTAGATTGTACTAGAATACTTTAATTTTTGCTGATTTATCAATAATAATTAATTTTTAATTTTTAATATGTAGATATGTATTTTTTATTATTAATATAATTTTATATATTTGTATAATTTTGTATATGTTAAAATTAGTTTTATAAAAATATTTAATGGAATGTTTAATTTAAATAGTATATACTAAAAAATATAATTCTTTTATTTTTAGGAAAATTTCCGTAAATCTGAGAAAATTGATGATAAGAAAAAAATTGTAAAAATTGACAGAGTTTTGAGTCGCAGGAGTTCTCAGGAGAGTTCAACTACTACACAGACTAGTACAAGTGAAACCAATAATTCCACATCCAGTAGCAGTGATGATTCTACCAGTAGCGATGATTCTTCTGATAGTTCCACTTCAAGTGATAGTGATAGCGATTCTGTAGAGAGCAATGTAGAAAAAAAAAAAAAAAATTACATAAATGAATGTAAGTAAAAATATAATTTTTAAAAAGTGTAATTATTTTTTAATTATATACAAATAAATTTAATATTAAATATTAATATATTATATTATAGTATAATAAAAACAAATTATGAATGATATAATTACTCTAAAAAAATACGTGATTTGAGATTATATTCGAATTATAATATTAATTCTTTTTGAATTTTATTTTAGTTAAAATAAGAAATAGCTTAATTCTGTAATGCTGATTAGAATACCAACATCATTTATATTATCTGAATATATTAGAAATAAAAATTCAAATTAAAGACATTAAAACTTATGTAGTAGTAATAGCATTACAATAATATTTGTTTTAGATACCTATTTATCAGAAGAGGATACGTCTAAACTGATTGAATATTGTCTTTCGGGCTTAGAACAGTGTGTTTTAAGATTTCCAGAACATTATAAATCAATATATCGTTTAGCATATTTCTTTTTTAATAATAAAGTTTTTAAAGATGTAGTCAAATGTAAACAATTATTATTAGATACATATGAATGCCAATTTCATCACAATAAAACTATTCAAGGTCTTTTTGCTGAACGAAAAAATACAAATTTTTTTAATGTAAGTTCATAAAAAATAAATATTATAATTCTTTATATATATAAATTTATATTCTTTTTAATTATTATAATTTTATCATTTATCAGGGAATATGGCGGATTCCTATAAATGAAATCGATAGACCAGGAAGTTTTGCTTCCCATATGTCTAGATGCGTTGTACTTTTAATACAGGTATTAAAAGAAACTGGTGATAGTCGAATGCTGATAGAATTATGTATGCAATTGCGAAAAATTCCAGATACAGATAAGTATGTGAAGTCATGATTCAATTGTATTATATTATAAACTTCTAATTTATAATTTTTGTTTTTATAGAAAATATTTGAGAGATTCTGAAAGAGAACAATTATCATGTCAAGCTTTAACTCTGTGTTTACAATGTTTGCGAAATAGAATTAAAACTATGGATCTTCATAACGTGCCTATTAAAGTATATAATGCTGACGCTGATAAACGAATGCAGGTTTTATTAGATATCTATTACACTTACCAAAATATTAAAAATGTGCAAGAATATGAGGTTTTGGAACTACCAAAAGTACAAAAATTGCTTGAAGATGCATATATATTATACTTAGACAATTCAGTAAGAACCTCCAATTATAACAGTTTTTTAATTTTACTCATTATGCTTTCTTTTATAGAACATACAAGGAAATATTTTTGAATTGGCAAAGGAATTTTGTCGTCAAAAACTTCGAGCAAGTAAAGTGGGCAATACATGTTTTGATACAAATACAAATACAAAATTTTTTGGAGATAATACAATATTACCAGTAAATATTATATAAAATAACATTTCCTTTTATAATAATTTACAATATTACAATTTTCTATTTTTTCAGAGTATACACACAAATTTATCAGATTCTTTAAGTATACCATTAATTGCACAAAATCGTAAATCTCCAAAAGTATCCGTTACTGGTAAACCGCGAGGGCGTCCGCCAGGAGCACATAAATTCTCTCAAATACTAAATAGTAACTCATTAATTCAAAATCAATATAGTTCTAAAGACTCTACCGGTAGTACTTATGTTTCCAATGCAAATACTTTATCTAATAATTCATATTGCTTAACTCCATTTTTGGAGCCGAATATGTTAGCTGCCATGCTTGGACCAAATTTCAATTCAAATATAATAGATTCAGCAATGAATTATTTCAGTCAAGCTGGTACATATCAAGATGTTTTTCGTCAATATCAAAATAATGTGAAAACTACACCAGATCAAAAAGTAAATTATAATAAAAAAGATTTTAGTAGTATGACAAAGATTCAAGCTGATAATAATTTCAACTCTACAGATAGTGATTTAAATTGTGTAAAAGAAAAACCAGATATCTCAATTACACCAATTACTCAAAATAAATATCAAATAAAACCAAAATCCACAAAATTATTAACAGCAAATTGTCAACAAAAAGAACACTTAGCTATGTCTGTACAGGTTCCAAAAACTGTTGAAATAACATCGACTACACAATTTCCTATGTTTAAATCAACTCATCCTCATCGAATATCACAATCATTAACAGAACAACAGATATTAAAAGTAAATGCATTATCCTCAGGAGCTACTATAACTACAAATACAATCACTTTTCCTCAAATGGATCAAACTACAATTGCTACAGTTGGACTAAATCAGTCCATATCACAACCGGGTACCACTTTACAACATAAACTGTTATTTAAAAAACAGAATCAACAGTCTAATCAATCGCAAAGTATATTTAAACAAAAACAAAATAAGATAATTTCACCAAGTAATTATACAAATTTATTTAAGGATGTTTCAAAGCCTTATATATCTTCAAATTCACATATTATTTCAGTTAATGCATTACCAACAAATCCTTCCAAATATATTAAACTTTCTTCTCATTTATACAAACCTATAAATACAAAAGTTACTGAGATACCTAGTTCTAAAACTTCCATACAAGATATCAATAACATGAATACATTATCTGTACTTTCTCAACTACAACAGCACTCACACTTAGAAATCATTCCTCAAACAAATCATGTCAAACAAGACAATAATTTAATAAACATTCCTGGAAAATCATTTGAAGCAAAAAATATGACCGATACAATGAACTTATTAAGTACAGAAAATATTTCTATCTATGAATTACCCAGATGTAGAAATGCTAATTATTCAACTATGTCTCAATCAATGAAGAGACAACAAACTGAAAAAGATAATGTAGAAATCATAACATTAGATGATTAACATATACTATGCAATCAAATTATTTACTTTTCATCGATATTTAGTTTCTATATTTTAACAGCATTTTATTACACTAATGTAATAAATTAATTATACATGTTTTAAATAATAAAAAATATAAAGATAATAACAAAATTTGTTTAAATTTAAATGCTTCATAAACATTAATACTTTTTAAAATAAATATTATAATTTCAGTATTCAAATATCTTAAATAAGTAATAAATAAATATTTATACAATCAATGCTGAATTTTTTACTCGTATGTTTATCTTATGAATTTTTTTATTTATTATAAACCTTTATAATAAAAAATTCTTTATAATATTATTTACTTATTTAGATCTAACGATGTACATGCAATATTACAATTTAATATAATCAAAATCTATCTTCAATTGTTTTGAAGGTATGGGAAACTTATTACGTGTCGAACAAGAAAAATTTTTAAGGGAAAAACTAAGTTTTAACGATAAATTATTTTTAATTGATGCTATTATTTATTATTTATGGCTCTTAAACACAAAAGTTAATAAAAAAATTTAGTCGAGTCACGAAGTCGGAACAAGAATTTCAATTGGCGCGTTTCTGCTTTATCCATAAGAATAAAAAATCGAACTCACAGCTACACAAGAACACAATAAGTAACTTGAGAAATAGTTAAAATAAATTAATTAAATAGTCAAACATCATTTAACTTTTACATACAAAAATATTTTACAAAAATACTAAAAATTAATTATAATTTATTCAATATTTGTTTTAATAAATTTTTAGTGTTTCAACAATAATGTCTTCCGTATTCATATTAAAGTACAGCAGTATAATAATTTTTAAGAAATTAAATTACGAAAGCTTAAAATGTATATTACAGAATTTTATGAATAATTAATTTGTATTAAATATTAAACTACTAAAATATATAAAGAAAATTACATGATTAACACTAATGGAAATTCAAAATAATTATGAAAAATAGTCATGAAATATATAATAAAAATTCAGTAAAATCAATTAAACTAAACGAGACTGAATTCTTAAGAAGATTTTGAGATAACATAACAGAATACGTCTTTAAAAACAATTATATTAGAATGATTTAAGAACAATTAAATTTCAGAGACTAAGGTCAATCTATATTTCTAATGGCTTTTTATTTCATTATTTATAAAATATGGTAAAAATAAAATTTTGATTTTTAGATACGTATTAATTACGTACTTGTATACAATTTCTTTTGAAAAATAATTAATAAACCTTGAAATAAATAAAGTATACTACTTTTTTAATTCACATTTTTATGATACTTAATTATATTCTATTACCAGTATTAAATGCTACAATAAAAATAAAAGAAAACAGATACGATACATTATAAACGTATGCATTCATATAATTAAAAAACAATATTGATTTTATTATTTTCACTGTAATTTAAAAGTTGATTGTATGGAGATATAAATAAAAAATATCAACAAATTTTTTTAACGTACTTTTTTCTAAAAATATACCAGTTAAATACCATAAAACCAATTTTAAACCAAGTTTAAATTTATAAAAAATAATTTTTTAACTAATTTTTTATTGTTATTTTTTTGAATGTTAAATAAGCAAGCACATTTTCTGTTCAAACGATGCAGCAAAAAAATTCTTATTTGTAGATTAAATACAAAGTTATAAAATACTCTACATATGAAAAATTCGGAATCGTTTTATACGAAATTCTCAAAATTCAAAATTTACTTTTCAATCTAGAGAGTTGACAGCTTAATTATGATCTAGTGCCGTTACTCAGGATATATCAATATAATGACTAGCTGTTTTTTTTCACTTTTTCATATAATCCAAAATAATTCAGCACGATACCAATTTTCTTCAAGATTTGATGGAAGAATTTTTTCTTCTTTAAAGTACAATACACTTTATTTAAAAAAAAATAAAATGAATATATATAATAAAGATATTAAAATTAAACAAATGTTTGTATGTACTTATGTATGAGAATGTTCGAGATAGAATTATTGCACATAAAATTCATAATCTGATAGCTCAACTTCATCTTAATTTAATCCAAATAACATCAGTTCATTACCATATATTAGTTGATTACCTTTAATAATGGTTTGAATTTATTATAAAATATCTTTGGGTGTTTCTGCTTGTCATATAACGAGCTGTAGACATAATCTTACAAATTTTTTTTGATCTGATAGAGAAGTGCGTATTGTACTATACAAGAAATACACAAATTATAATAATTAATCATATAATTGAAAAGTAGATTACCTTAACTTGTATTTATTTATTTATTATGAAATGTTATTTTTTTCCTAGTCCAATAATCTAGAAATATTCCTACGTTTCATATACTCTCATATACTTTCATATACGTTTCATATATATATATTTGGCTCACTTAAGATACTCAAGTAGACTTAATGTTCATCATTCCAAATAAATATATATTTATTTATATATTGAATATAAACAAATTTTATTAATTTATGATTAATGCCAAAAATAAGGAATTACAGTCAGTTAGTAATCAATAGGTAGGTTACGTTTATTTTAAATTTTTATGATATGTACTAATTCTATAGAAATTTTGTAATTGAATATTGAATCAATGCTATTATTGTTTTTGCTAAATTAATTTTTTTATTGTAATTGTGAAGTTTACCGACCGATAGAGTAAAATTTAGTAGGCAATAACTAAAACAATATTTAGATAGTTTATTTTTATTTAATATAAGTACCTTAATTCGATTAAATATAAATGTATATTGTTTCATGGTGCATTTATTAACAATAAAAATATTTCAGATCTAACGCATTACAAGTATGCGATAATAAGAAATAGTTAAAATACTACTTTAATAGAAAATATATGAAATATTTATATAATTATAACGAAATATATGTAGTTTCAATTTGTACATGTTTTTTTCTTAAATATAAAAACAAAAAAAAAAATATTACTAGTAAATTTATATAGCTTCATACATTTATGAATATTTTTTGTTTTTATTAAAATAATAATTATCGACTATAAATTTCAATTAAATTTGTAAATATATTCTGAAAAAATATTAAATTTAATTTTGTAATAAATAATAAGTAAATATCGATAAATATTTAATACTAAAGAAAAAAATAACTGATTAAAAATAATTGCAGTTTAGTAATAAATACATTATAAACATTCGAAAAATTAAATAATTTATTATTAATATTGAAGTTTCGTAATTATATTAAAAAAGTTTTATGAATTATTTTGTTCGTTATAATAAAATTAGTGATATACAATCTTAATAATGAACATGATTAACTGATTTTATTTATAATTTATTATTTTGTTAATTAAATATTGCACAATAACAACTTTATTTAAACTTACAATGAATGTAACATGATAAAAAATTATAATTAATTTATTAATTATAATATTTGTATTATTATGTAAGTGAAAAAATATTAAGTTCATTTTACGCTTGATATAGATTTTTTACATTATTTAAATTATACAAAATGAATAGAATTGTGTAGAAGTAACACAATCATGCAAAAAAAATGACAAATTTTCTTTAACATAAGGCAGGACTTTCAAAATTTAAAGATGAAAAGTAATTTTTATTTTAAAACTGTCTACCAAAAGAAATATACCTATTCCTAAATTTATATATGACAATCTACAGTAAATTCGCGTCATTTAATATTAAAAATATTATGAAACTATCATGAAATAAAATAATTAAATTGGAGTAGAATTAAAAGAAACTTTTCTTAAAATATACTTCGAAGATTCATCCATTAATGTTGACTATATTACCGAAATACTTGTGCTCACTGGAAAAAGCGCTTGACTAATATGTATTGATAAATGATTTTTTAATTCGACTGAAGATTGTATTAAGTCCTGGATGGACAAAGATTGAGCTTTAATTTTGTTGCAGTTTTGACCTATGAAAATTAAAAAATTTATAAAAAATATTTTTGACATATCATTTTGCCTCGAATATCAATTTTCTTAGAAGAAATATATAAGAATTAAAGTTATAATTACCAGAACATTCCATAAAGTTGTATTTTTTATTGTATATATAAAATTCATTTCACATCAAGTATATGTACCTAAAAATGTTCAAAAATATATATTTTGTACTGTTATACCATAAGATATATTATTTTGCTATACAGTACAGTTTATTTTATTTGTAATAAAAGAATCCCATTATTTAAAATGTTTAATATTTACATGTAAATAAGTACTTTCCCTCGTTCTTTTAACATGAGATTCTTTAATATACTGCTAACTTCAATATTATTAATCAAAATTTGTAATTTTTGTGTAAAATTGAAAACAATATTTATTATTTAAATCACCTTAAAAAACATTCTTATATTTAAAAAAGTTTATTTAATAGCATTATTATTATTAAAATTGAATTTTTAAACAAAAAAAATTTTTTCCTACAAATTTTATAGAAGTAACATTACCTACTATGAAAATCTTTATAGAAAACTTAAAATTTATTACATATTAATAATTTTATACCTCAATAAAAAACCTGCTTATATATCTTTTTAAAGTATAATTAATTGTTTTGACATTCATATAAACTTATTTAACAAATATTTTTTGTATTAAAAAATTAAATATTTAAAAATTAATAGAGATTTTTAAATATGTTTCTGTTGTAATATTTTAAGTATGCGTACATAGAGAAGTTAAATAACTTATAGATAAAACTTCTATAATGTTATTACTAGATTAAAGCAAACTGAAATACTTTTTTTAAAGTATTTTATGTGGATCAGATGGAAACTTTACAAGGCTTTACAAACTGAATATAATTTAAAATTATTAAAATAAAAATGAAGAAATGTCAGAATTTTAGAAGAATCATATCAGCATAATCTTTTAGAACTTCATATTATAATTTATGAAGTATTTATTGAAAAAAGTCAAAATATGTTTATAAAGTTTTTTATAATTGGTGTATTGTATATTAATAAAAAAATAACTAAAAATATATTTACACTATGCATACACAAATATAAACTGTTCTTTTGATGTATCCGACATTGGTAAAAAGTAATCCCCTCTGTTCGCTAAATAATCAAAACTACAACTATTATTATTAATAAATACCATCACTACAAAAATTTATAAAAATTCAATATTTTAACGAAAACATCGCTGTTCCAGGTCTTCGTCAATATCTATTCTAATTTTATACAAGGTCTCAACATATGTATATATTTCACAATATATATTTAATAATACAACAAAAGTATTAATACAAAAATTATGACTTTTTTATTGTAATGTTATTTTAGTCCAATAATACAAAAATGTTCTATCTGCCAATATATCAGTTATAAAGGTTTTTTAATTACTATTTAATCATGTGTTAAAAAAAATGTTACAATTAAATTTCTTTGTATTTTTTAATAAAAAAAATCATTAATTTTATTCTTTAAATATGATATTGTAAATTCTAAAACATTAAGTACAATGAATTAATTTATACGTCACATTAGCTGATAAAAATTTGGAATAATCTTGTTATATATTATGCATGATAGTACATTTATGGATTGTAATATTTAAATTTAACATATATATGATTTCTAAATAAAAAATATATAATTAATAATTAACTTTAATTTAGGAAATATTTTATTTAATATATTTTTTAAAATGTATAATTAGTTTTTTAAATTTAAAAAAATTTGAAATATAACTAGAACAGTCAACTTTATATTGACAAATTATATTAAGGAAAATTTTTCCAACATGAATTATATATAATAAAATAATTAATTTAAAAATTAAATAGTTTCATAGATCAATGAAAAATTTTAAAGTAAAATAAATTTTTGATTAAAAAAAATTAATACTTTCTATATATTTTTCTGCACATCATTGTACAATATGTTTTTAATAAGTTTATTTTGAGAAAAAAATCTATACTCTTCATTTCATATAAAAAATTCAATAAAAAAAGTTCTTCGTCTTTAATATCTACATCATATCAAGTCGTTATTTACATTCATACTTTGCTTTTCAATATTCTTTTACATATTTTATTATTTTTAGCTGCATTTTATAATTAAAACTGCTGTTTCAAATTAGCTTTGTTTTTTTATTATTATTCTTAATAAAATCATTAAAATATTGTTTTCTTTAAAATTTTAAAAATTGGTTGTATAACTTTTATTATATTCAATAATCATGAACTAAAATCTTATCAAACATTATAGTATTTTCAATAATTATTAATTAAATTATAATGATATTATACTGCTTTAATTTCAATTTCATATTGTCAATTGGTCATTTCATTGTTAATGTACAGCTTATTAATAATAAAAACATATATTTTATTATTTTATCACACTAAGAGACTTTTTTCTAATTTTATTTTATCTAATGAACTGTATTTCTTTTTTAATTATAACAATATAAAGATTAAATTCAAATGACTATTCCATATTTTACACTTATAACAATTGATATCTCACAACGTGTTATATTTAAAAAAGTACGTATTTTTTAATTTCCATATTCTCCCTTATCCTTTTTTTTTATATTCGGATATTGTATGAATACTTTTAATTTTAATATGTAGTATTTTTCTGTATTATACTCTATAATAAAAATTACCATATAAATGTTAATTTATTCATGTTCTACATTCTGAAATTACTAATTATTATTATTTAACATTTTTCTTTTAAATTTTTACTATTTTAGAAATTTTATAAAAACAAATTGAATATAAGCAAAAAGTACGTATAATTCAATTATCATTTTATTCGGTAGATTTTTAATTTTTAATTAAAGAATCTCATTATATACATCAAATGAAAAATATTTATAAATATATCCAAAAAAATATATGTAGATAAATCTTATCATGTGTATTTGTGACTACATTATAATTCAGAATTTAAACTTACTCACTGTTGAACTAAAAATTTTTATACATTGCAAGATTTTAATAAGTAATTAATAATCGTAGAAATTATGTTGAATATTATTGTAATTTAAGAATTTTATTTATAACTGTATTGTCTTTTAATAAAATGGCATGTTCGTGTCTTTGAATTAATTAAAGCTTTTTTATTATTCTCTATGGATTTAATATACTACTACTTTTGTTTTGTTTTTAATTTTTTTTATATTTTATTCAATTGTTAAAATTTAATGAAATGTGAAAATATTAATATCAAACAATATACATTCCGATTAGTGCTATTTTTACAACTGCATAAAAGATCTTAAAATTGTGTAATTATTTCATATAAGAGCTTGAATGTTCTAACTATCGTTAGAATGAACATTCATTTATTATGTCACCCATGTTATAAATAATTTCGATTAAGATCTATATAAATAATTTCTATTATATCTATCTATTTCGGTTATAACTATCGTAACATCTAGTTCTTTTAAAACTTTTTTTTTATCAATTGTTATAATAGTTATAATCTATATCAAAACAATGTATATAAAAATAATGCAATTGCTAATAAATGTTTTAAATCTTAGAACTTCTAAAAACGTTTTAATTATTTATAAACATGAAATGTTGTTATACAAGAAATGTATTCGTTTACTGACCAGTAGGTTTCAAAACCAAATGGTATAAAAGATCAGATAAGGAGATGATTCCAATTACTTTTTGTTGTTCGTCCACAACTACTAAACGATGAACCTATGGAAAGTATAATTTAGAAATAATTGAAATATTTTAATTTATAAACAAACTTCCATGTCTCATTTATTTAATTTTATAATTAAGCATAAAAAAATGAAAAAAACACGTTAATAAAATAGAATAACTAAAATAATTTTTAATTTCTTAACCAATTTATAAGTCATATTGTTTCTTTCTATAGTCAATAAATATTTACATTTATACTTTTCTTAAGAAATAAATAAAATTTCTTTTAATAAAAAAGGTTGTGAATACACTATTAAATAATACATCTTAGTATAATATATATTTTATGCGTATAATCATAAGAATGAAAAAGTTGACTGTATCTAGTTTTTAAATTTTTTCGATATATATATAGAGAGAGAGAGATTTATACGGTAGTATACTGTTTTCTACTAAATCTAATGCTTCATGTTTTTATAGAATATTTAAAAGATGAGAAAGGGTAGACAACTAAAGCTTATTGGAAAGAGGAATGCATTATCAAAAACATAAGCAAAGATAAAAAAATAAAACAAAATAAAGTGGATTCGTTCTATTCAAGAATAAAAAATATTCCATAAACTATTCTCAAATAGGTGACAGAGCACTTTAAAATATTTCATAATGATATAATACCTTTTACGAATTTTTAATCTTATTCTTCATCTAGTTATCAATATCAGATCGGTTAAAGATTAAATAATATTTGCATATATTTTCAAAATAAGAATGATATAAGATTACGATAAAACATTAGCCATTAGTAAAAAATATATTAATAATGTTGAATAATTTAATCTATTAAAGAAAATAAATATTTTCAATGTCTACTAATAGTTTGAAACAAACATTCATGAAAAATAGATTATAAATGTTATAAACATAATTGTTAAAGACTGTTACAGTTACATCATATCATACTTATATAAAAAGATAGTACTCTGTAAATTTGTAATTATAAAGTGTATATAAATAAGATAAATAGTTATGTTTCTAAAAAAAATTGATAATTGAAATATAAGGTAGTAACTCGTAATCAAATAAGAAAATAAAAGAAAATTTAAAAAATCTATATTTATCATTCAATTTATTTCTATAGCTGTTTTTTAAAACAGAACAGTGAAGAAAATCACTAAAGTATTCACTGCTTACTCCAACTGCAGGCGTTTTAGATTAATTGCACTATTTGAAGAAGTTTGTTCCTGAAATTTCACAAGATTGAGAACCCTGTAATCAGTATATTGAGGAAAAAAATTCTTCATGAAGCGTTATTAAAGATAAAAACCATATAAATAGCAAAATCATATCTTTCATATATTTTTTAAAAGAATTAATATATCTTTGAATTTAACTATTTTTCTCAAAGTTAAACATCATAATTCAAATATTCGTTCTTTTTAAATAAGATATATAATTTAATTGAAGTTACTTGCCTGATTAGTAATGATTGTGCAGAGAAAATATTAACTCATGTATGTACCAATGAGACACAAAAATTTATTCACATAGGAACAAATAATAGAAACTATTATTACCTATCTATGTAAAAGAAAAAGATATTTATTGTTATTTTTATATTCTAGTATTAATAGTAAGAAAAACGTAATAGCGGTATACGGAGTTTGAAATGAAAAATTAAAAAGTAATGATTTTACGATAAGCAAAAAATATCAACATTGGTAAAATATCTTACAAGATTCTTTTAGTTATATTTAAATTTTTATATTGTATTTGAACAATCGATTGAAACAATATGAAATAACACAAATGTAAAATATTATTACAGCAAAAACAGATTTTTATTATTTTAAATAATACTAATTATTCGATACAGAAAAAGGTCGAAGCGATTCCACTTCATAGATTCGAATAATCTTGTTTTTTTGCATTTTGAATAATACAATTCGTTTATTTATAAATTTATAAAATTTAATTCAATTTCATTGATTAAAAAAATTTAATTCAGTGTTATTACAACATATATGTTTTTAGTATATTCATTCCAAATGGTACAATTAACTTTTTTATACATATTACTTATAATATTTAAAGATTGAATAAATCATTATAATCATAGTGATTTCCATTACAAGTCCTGATATCTTACTAAGAAAAAACAAATTTTCTAGTTAGAAGATAAAACTTGTCCCAATAAATCTTTTATTAGTTTTTAATTTATTTCATTTACTTCTAATCAATTCATATACATATTTTTATTATACCATAAAACATACGATAGAACAAATAATTTCATCTTTTACATGGATTAGAAATCTGTCATATGATTTATTGGTTCGTTGAAATATCCTGCTTATAAAATGATAATCACTGAATCGTTAATAAAAAAGTAATCAAAAGATAACAAACTATATATATAATATACATAAATTGATGATAATATATCATTAAAAAAAATAATATATTATATTTTAAAAAATTTGTATATTTATGAGTATATTATAATATATTAAATAAATATATATTAAAACTTTTTTCGTATTTTTTTTAATGTAATGGATTAAATAAAAAATATATATTAGATTATATCTACAGAAACATGATCAAACATCTGAATATTATACATTAACTTTTAAATTAGTATTTTAGTATAAATGAATGACATGGAAGATTGTTTTTGTATTATTATAGATTGCTTTTAAGCTTACTTCTGCTCTCACAATTTTCTCCATAACTGCAAAAAGAGTTTCATTTAATTTACAACTTTGTACTCCTTCAAACCATTCATTACGATGTTCATTAGCCTCTTTAAGAGTTAGATCTAAATTATTATACGTCTTTTCAGCTGCAAGATTCTGCAAGTAAATATTTATAAACTATGTATTTTATTCAATTTTATATACTAAAAATATTTTTTTAACTCACAATAACATCAAATTTTGAATATATATTAATTAGCTTGCCATTATTATCAACAATTGGTAATGCTGATACTCGCCTCTCCACAAATTTTTTCAAAGCTAAAATTATACTAGTATTTTCAGTAGCGGTTTCAATATTATCAAATGTTCCTATATGTAATTCGCTTAATGTCTTGCTTGAAAAAGATGGTTTAGGCAACTCATGAATCTGTGAATAAATAAAATTAAGTTTAAAAAGAAATATAAAAAAAATCAGTATGAATTTACATATTATTAGTAAAATTTCATTTTTTTTAAAAATATTTAATGTTAAGATACATAAAATTACATTGATTGTTATTTTCTGAAATGATCTATTTTGAATGTAAAAATATTCAATATTACTCCTATAGATTCAACATAAATTTAAATATAATTATACATATTTGCTTGGAAATGGATTCCAATAAATTGAGAAAAATTTTTTAGACATTTTTCACTCTTTTTGTTGTAGGTCCTGTCAATTACAAACATTAACAGAGACATTCTTACAAAGACGAGTACAAGTAAACTTTCCGATGCTTTCAAAATTTAAGTACGGAAAATTAAACATATCAAATATAAATTTATATTTTTTTGAAATATTTAATATTTATAAATTAATATAATAATAAATCTGAAAAGTATTATTGTTACAGATATTAAATAAAATTTTGTAATGGATCAAGATAATATTTAAGGTGTAGGTTACAAAAAGTCCAAATAATCTTATTTATATACCATATTAAAATAGTCATTAAGGCACGTTTTTTAATCAAATATGAAAATCCAAATTAAAATAAATATTAGTTCTAATAATTACAACATGAAATAAGAAAAAAAATTAATTTGTCTCATTATATATTTTTGTGTTAAATTGCGGTAATTTAAAATAAGATAATAAAAATATAATTTATTAAATTTAACATTTTAAGTTTTTTACATAAAAATTTTTATAATAGCCCTATTAATTATTTTATGAAACGTTTAGTCACTGAAATTTTAAAGTATTGTAAACGATAAAGTGAGTGAACTTTAAATTAAAAATAAAAAAATGTATTGAATTCATAGCTTCTTTATGATTAATACACTATTATTAAATATCCAGTAATTCTTCACTCGTAATTATATTTCTGTTTAATCGTTCTTCATCTAATAAAGTATGCATCTAAATGTTTAATTTCGATTTGAAGATATATAAAATACAACTTTTAATGACTTACGTAAAGAAAGAGGAATCTTAATATCCTTTTGTGTGTTAATATATATAATACATTTCCAGTATCAGGATCTATTACAGGTAATCGATGAATTCTATTGTTTATTAAAATTTTAATAGCATCAAATAGAGAAGCATCAGGTCCAATACTGACCAAAGGATGAACTTGTTCTTTAAGTACCTCTGTAATAATAAATTTTTTATTAAAATTTTAAATAACGTACAAATTTCATAAATATTGTATGCAACAATTACTTATATATTATTTTCATAAAATTGGATATAGCTTATAAATATATACCGTGCAGATACAGAAAAGAATTTTGTAATAGAAAAAAAATAAAAATGACAAAAAAAACACCCTTAAATAGTTAGCTCTAATTCGATTTAAATTAAAAACTTTTTTAAAATCTCTAAATGAAGAAAGGTTTTTACTTGTGCTTGTTATATTTAAGAATTTCAGTTAAAAAACAAAAAACGATAGGGTAGATGATGTTGAGTATACCTAAACATCGAACAAACAAAATATGTAAACATTTGCATGTGAAATTGGTACATTTTGTAGATATAAACTTAGGTTAAAAAAAGACAAATATTGCTATTCTTAAGATTCTTCACCCTATAATTGAGATCCAATTAAACCTTCGTACCCAAAACTAGTACAGGATTTCTCGAATATAAGCTGTATTTTTCTAGTATTTCTCCCTGATTGTATTTTTTTTACAAATATACAAATTAAAATAAGAGCAAAAAAATATTAAATGGTATTTTATTTTCTTATGTAAAAATGAAATTTTTAGAGAAGAATATTCCTATAGATAATATTGAAGGCCTTCAATTTCAGGAAAATATTTATTATTGTTTTACAGAGGATTAGAGTAAATATAGAATAAAATATTTTGGTTTTTGATTGAATTAATAATAACGTTTATTGGATTTTTTTCGGATGCATAAGTGTATATGTTTAAATTATACTGAAAATTTTTTATTAAAATCATTCGCATTGATTTAATAAGTAGAAAGGGCAGTATAAAATTTTTTACCCGTCGATGAATGATTGCTTCTCAATCAAACAGTATGCAAATTTTTTACATACCTATAAATGAACATAGAAATGTATTTGTAATAATAAAGACTATTAATTTATAAACCACAAATTAGATGTATTGCAAATTAATGAAAAACTAATTTTGAGGTGGATAAATAGCAGATTGAAAGATTTCTTAAAGAATCATGTTGACTTTACTCACATTCGCGCTTTTATTTATTTCTATTAAGATAATTTGCAAACAAGTGCTAAGTGCTTAATCGAATTAATTGTATACTCACACTTGATAGGATCAGTTATGCTGTATATTATAATGTATAAATACAATTACATTATACAGAAGTAGAGATATATTTTAATAATCATATTATTCAAATGTGCGTATTATTATCGTTTTATGAGACAAAATATTGCATTTTATTCATTGGATACAATTAAAATATGTTTTCTTTTAATACTGCCTTAATATTTTTAAAATAAGTACAAAATTATGATTATAATAACTACAATAAAAAAGTAAAAATAAAATCTAAATTTTCAAGAAAACTAGATATCTAAACATTTGTTTAATATGAAAATCATTTCAATATTACTACAATACATACTGTTAGATATTCATATTTCATAATTTTATAGATTTATGGTAATTAAAATTTTTTAATTATTCTATATTAAATGTATTCATTTTACATATGTTAAATAAATAATTTAACAAAATGTATATAAGTAATTTCTTCTAATCTTACTTACTTCTCCAAGTATCAAGTTCATGTTCCTCTAACTCGTCCATTGTAACGGATGGGCTAGTGTAGTACATTTGCAGTATTTTTATAAAATCTGTTATTGTTAACATTCCTACAAACTGCTGTTGAGCACTATCCCATAATGGTGCTGCTCTAACTCCTATAATATTAAAATAAGGTTTATAATTGTAACACAAATTTATAATTCTGCATAAATATTATTATAAAAAATGCATAAATATTAAAATGATTACTAATAGTGATTATCAAGTTTGAACGTATAACCATTAAAAATACTGTTTATGTATAGCATAATAAGCAATACATAATTTAAATTTTATTTCACAGACAATGAGCTGTTTGATTTATATATGCATATATATATGCTATTGTTAATTACGAAAATATACGATTAAAAAATATGAATCTTTATTCTGCAACGTATTAATTTTTATAAAAAAAACTATTCAAAGAATTCCTTGAAATAATAAATTTTAAATATTAGCATATAATATAAAATTTTATAAGTACATAAATTTATTAAAAGAAGAGTAATAAGATTCAAATAAATGTTAAATTTTGAACCATTTAAATGTAATTTATTTTCAATATTTTTAAATATTAAAATCATTATGAAATATTAAAGATTATATAAATTTAAAAAAATTTAAAGTACAAATAATAATTATAAATAGAAATAAAAAATCTACATTAATCTACATTAATCTGCGTCAATATATATGAATCTATATTAAACTATATATAAAAATATAAAAATAGATTCTTTATTATTTATATAAAAATTTAGTACATTGTTTTATGAATGTTAATTAAAAAATTATTTGTTACAAAATGACAAAGTTTTAAACAAAACTATTTTGTAAAATATTTTTATAATACCATAATAATTATAGAAATACAAAAAAATTTTATTTTTAAAAATTTTTAATTTGTTAGTTAAAAATTCTGTTATGCTTTTGAAAAAATTTTCAGTAAAACATGGTTCTATATTATCAGCCTGTTCATTTATGTTAAAAATTGATGTATCGAAAAACTCCGAGAAGAGCGAACATGTCTGATTGGAGCTAAGAGGATAAGAATGGGTGATCACAAATCAGCTGACAAGAAAATGACCATTGGATTAAGTATCTTGAACCATCACCACCAGCACTGCCACTCATCCTTAGCCAATTCTAACTACTATTGTACGTCGTCACGGCTCTGGTTCAACAAACGTAAAAAAGATCCCCTCTTTAACCCTAGTGCTATCTGACTCTAAGGTTGACTGCATAAAAATTCATTATATCAGGTTAAATTTTAAAACGTAATTGTAAAAAAGGAGAATCATTTATTGTTAGAAATGTGACAACTAGATGCTATTCACATTTTCCATATTGAAGAAATTTATAATACATCCATTCCTTGCAAGGTCTATATAAAAGTATCAATCCGTTTTCTTTAAATTTCAACTACTATTGTTATTTAATTACTTTCAACATTAACTTATACTCTTTGGGTACAATATTGTCATTTGCATAAATTAATCTTTTCATTATCTCAAAGATTTAAAACCATTTTATATAAATCAATTAGTGCCAATAATTCAATGTATATCGAAAATCCACCGTATTCGTGTTATATGTACTATATATACAGATGATCATTTGATTTATATTGTATACACGTCATCTGAACATGGTAAAAGTCATATCTGTTTCCAACCCAGCGATGCGTATAACTTATTAAATAAATTAATAAGTCATAATTATTGCTAATAAAAAATGTCTTCAATGACAGAATCCTGCGATATTCTTAATGACCCCCTCATGCAATATTATTGATTTGGTAACATTTGTTAGGTGAACTACAAAAACGACACCTTCAAATAAAAGCATTTGTAGAGAAAATTGTGAAATATCTATTAATAAAATCAATCATTGAAGAAACCCTTTTTGGAAAATGTCACGGAGGAAGAAATTAATGTATATATAGATTTGCCGAACACTTGACCAAAAAATAACAACAGAAGAAACTTTATATACAAAACTGGAGAAATAAACCTAAGCCCTTGTATTAATACCGGTCGATGTACTAAACACACTTCCAGCAGTAGACCATCAAGATACTCAACTTTATCAGAAAGTGCAGTCGCTACATTGACTGGTAGGACATGAAATCAAAAATTAATTAGACTAACCGAAAAATAAATACTGCCCCGCGATTGTACGCGTAAAAACTTATTTACTGAAGCAAAAATGTTTTTACTGATAATAAAATTTTGTGAGCAAATTCGAAGTTCTATTGTTTTCCTGAAAAGAGAAATAAATTGTGTCGGATAATAGCAAACAATTTATATTTGTCTAATTCATAGATATTCTTAAAAATGTAGAATCTAGTACCTTCAGAAACTACTATAGCTACCAAGCAATTATATGGAAGGACAGGGTTATCAAGACGATGATTATATAAAATATGTAACACAACCACTAGATTTTAGATAAATACCTGACAGAAGTTACATTTGTTTACAATATTATATGATCAACTGTAGCTACAGTTCACTTTGATGTTTGAACAAGAAAAATTTGAGAATTAAGTAAATCAAAATAACTATATTGGGAGTCAGAAGTAATCGATTAGGAAAATGTAAAGAACCATTTTCAGGTAAACAAAACTAAAAACTTCAATACGAAGTTTGAAACTCAAAGTATAATGGTCTAGTGAGTTATGTAGAAAATCTCTTTTATATTAAAAATCCAATAAAAGGAGGAAGAAAAAAGAGATGGATCCATGTATAGGACCTCAACACGCACACAAATGTCTTCAAATGTATACAGAGAATATTATATAGCTATGGATCAGCAATAGATACAAACGGAATACGTGTAACCGAATCAACAATTAAAAAGATAGCTTCAGATGCTAAACTCCGACTGGCATTAAAATAATAGTTGTAAACAGTTCAAACTTCTTAAGTGGTTTCTTCAGACATTTTTTCACTACGAAATGTAGTGTGTATCAATCATATTGATCAACAATTTTTAACTTTTAACCAATAATAAATATGAATATTATATTGTTGATCTTAATATGCATTCTTTATTAATTACATCTTTGAACATATAATTACTCATTTTAATAATGTTAATTCTTGAATATTCGGAAGAAATCTAGTTAGTTAAATATCATATTTATGTTTATAATATAAGACATTTGTTTTTACAATATATTATAAAATATGAGACAGCATTTAATAGGATAATGTAAGTAATAATAGTTTTAAGTATCACTACTGTAATACTAGAATGACAAAATAATTTGACAAAGTTAAGATTGCATTAAATTGATAATTTATCCTAAATTTTTGAATATATATTTTTATAAGATTTCATAATATTACATGAATAATAAAAATTATCTAAAAATTATTAGTTTTAAATAACTTTAAATCACTAGAAAATATTACATATCATTTGTAAGAATCTCTCCTAACTTCTAAAACCTAGAGAAGATAATGTAATGTATCAAAGAAAAACCACAATAGTTGTATAAATTTTAAAAATAATTTATAATACGTAGCAAGTATAATAAAATTTCGAACACATTTTATTCTACTTTTAATACTTCTATGATAACTCATAAAAGTGTAAATTTCTTAAATTTAAAATATGAAGTGATATGTATTCGTGATAGTGTAAAATTCAGATTTAAAATCAAAAGCAGTATTTTTTAAAATTGTTAAACCAAATTTTTATTCATTTAATATTACTTAATAAAATTATTTCATAAAAGATTTTACATTTTAATTTTAAACGATTCGTAATGGATTAATAAATTTTGAACTATTTACACTTAAAAATATTAGAATCAGATAAATTTTAATCCATCATTGAAACATATTTAAATTATCATTATCCTGATTATCAATTTTAATATACGGAGAAATGATGATTTACCAAAATAGTAATACATAGTTAATTATAAATGAACATTTAACAGATTCAATATACAATATTATAAATATTTATTGTGAACATTTTTTAAAGTATGATTGATAATACGGTGATTAAATTATAAAATATTAATTTTATTTATCAATATATAAAAATAAATACCATAACAAATCAGAAAATGTTAGCATAGACAAAAAGTGCTGTATATCATCCTAATTCTTCAATACAGACATAATTTTAAGTTATAAATATATACATTATAAGTTATTATTATTACTAAAATGTATATTATACAATATATATATAATAACATTACTGTTAAATCGTGAACTGATAAAAAATGTTAACACATAAATTTTATTTTTTTAACTATTCTTTGTATTTATGAATTTTTCATAATTGAAAAAAAAATTGCTAAATAAAATAAAGTATTTGATTTTAAGTTTTATACGTGTATTTATAAATACATGTTACCTTTAGGTAGAAAATATTTACATAAATTTTTAAAATATGATTATGTTCAAATTTAATATTGCAGGTCTTCTCTAAAATTTTATTGTAAGTATATACGGTTAAAATATAAATTTAATACAATATTTTATAATATACTTACCATTATAAACCAAGGCGAAAAATGCTTTTTTTACTAGTAAATGTGTATCAAACACTACCAATTTGGCGCTTGTTGGTATAAGATCATAACACTTGTGAAATTTAAAAAACTTGACAAAAATCTGTGATTCATCTTCCTCTGAAAAAATGTACATTATATAATATTATTTTTAAATGTATATATATATATCTGTACTTTTTATATTATAGGTGTAATATTACTGGTGTAATCTCTCAGATAATTCCTTCCAATAGAAATTATAATTATGAATACACATATATTTTTTAACAATATGCGTGTAAACAGTGACTGTTTTTTAATTAAAGATGATTAAAAAAGAGCTATATAAAAAAATTATATTATAATTTTAGAATGCTCAATACAACGTTCTTTTGATTAGTTAATCCATGGTTTTAAAATAAATAGATTTAAGTTATTTTACTATTAGTTCATAAAACTGTTAATATTCCAAAAATAAATATCTGTTTTTTATTAAAAATTATATTATTTTATGTAGCCAAAAAATATTTTTGTTTTATTGAAATTAGATTTAATAGTCTCATTTCATAGCCAGATAAGTTTATAAGTCCTTCTACCTGGAAAATTTAGGAAAAAGAATATTTTTTTACGATGAAGCTAAATTTCATGTATAGGAAAGCAAAGGGATTCTTATTTAGTTGAATGCAATAAGTATCTTGATATTATTGGATTCTATTCACAAACTCATAATTGACTTGATCTTTTTTCTACTGTACTTATGGTTTGATAGTGGCGGATAAGAATTTTATTTTTCCCAGTTAAGAGCAAAATTTTCGACTATTCTTGTAATCAGTGACATCGTTTTTTAAACCTGTAATATTTGGATTTATTGTATTGAGACTGTATCTACTTGAAGGAATATATTCGATAAATATATTTGGAAAGCAGAGCTAAAGCATGTAGTGTTTTGGATTACAGTGTGGGAGAATTTCATCTAGTTTTTCATGTTGCTGGATAAGAAATCATGTTCAAAAAGGTCCATTTAAAAAAATTTATTCAGAATCAGATTATATTTCATTAGAAATGTTGTTACATTGTTCGCGATAATTCGCTTAAAAAATCATATTTCTTAACCCGATTTTACTGATTAGCCAACTTATAATGATAATAGGTTTAGGACAAAAAATGAAAATAATAAATTTTTAACATATTAAACCCAATAAAACTAATTATTATTCAGGTATTGTGATTAATAATAATACTTGTAATAATATGTAAAATGATTACGCAAACAGACAAAAAACATTTCTTCTATATATAATTAAAAATTAAGTGTGTTGAAAGAACTATATTTTCGGAATATTTTACATGTTTTAATGAGTTTTTGATAATTTTATAAAAAATTAATAATAACCTAATTAATGTGTTATGTTATGAATTTATAATTAAATTTTAATTAAAGATAAGAAAGAAGATAATTTAAATCTTATTATTATTATCTTGTAATAGTATAGTTTTTGAACAATGTGCACCTTTTTAGATGTTTGTTTGTCACTTTAAATAATAAAAATAAGATAAAATTAATATTTAATAAATGCAAATAAATTTTATCTAATTCTCGGATTTTGTATACAAGTGAAATGGATGGCATTTTGCAACTAATTAAACAATATTTGAACTTTAATATGTTGATACAAAAACAAATTTTAAGATACATCATTTAATATGCTATTATCATTATTATTATAAAAAATATACAATGCTTCCAGAGTTACTTAATAATTAAACGAAACGCAGTGACCATTGCCTCATGATTAGTAACTATCAGTAACAATCTAATTCTTATGTTTTTATTGTGTCTTATTGGATGTGAACAAGACGATTAATATTTAACATGGATTAGTATACTTTAATATAATCGTTAAAGTATGTTTCATAATTATATTACAATGGATTGTAGTCGGATAAATGAGTTACTCGTGTATATGTCGTTTAATAATACTAATTTATTTAGTAAAAAAAGTTATAATAAAGATACACTGACTTAATATTAAAATAGTAATGTTTATGATAATGGAAATGAGCTTTACAATTTTGGAATCAAAAAAATTATTTGTAGATTAAAGTACTACATAGAAGAAAATCATATAGTAAAGGAAAATAAAGGAAAACCATGAGTATTGCATACAGGGAAGTCGTAAAATAAAGGAGAGCAAAGGAAAATCCTAAAAAATGAATTTAAAGTAAAATCATGTGCGTCATACAGATGGAAATCGAAAAAAGGAATTTAAAGAATAGCTGCGCGTATCGCGCTGGTAAAAGTAACAAAGCAAAGGAATACAAACGAAAATCATGAAAATCGAGCAGAGCAAAGTCGCATACATTACAATATTATGAAAACACGAAGACTAAAATAAAAATAATTAATTTTTTTAATTTTCTATAAAGTTATAAAGTAATTTATTAAGTAATATATTTAAAATCTATAAATTAAACATTTCATTAAAAAAATAAAAATCTTTAAATAGAATATACGACAAATGTACAATGAAGATTTTCATACAATGTCGATTAAAACCCAAAATTTAAAATGGATAGATAATAAAAAGAAAAATATGATATTCGTTATTATACGAGATTTTTTATTTAGTAGAAGTTAAAAGCAGTAAAAAAATTAATTATCTAGATAAAAAAAATTTATTTGATATTAAGATTAATGAATTTTGATTATTATAAAATCGATAATGGAAGATAATTGGAAGGATTAAATATTGATCAAGTCAGCATTAAGAAATCTCTATTTTCTTTTTAGGTACAAATTCGAAGTTAATATCAATCAAGCCGTGCTTTAATTAATTTTGCTCTAATATAATGTAACTTAAACTGCAGGAAGCTATCGATAAAAAATATTATAAAATAATTTTAAAATTTTAAAGAAAAATACTTTTTGAGGAGAATTTAATAAAGCGAAAAGCCCGTTCTATAGATATATGCAATTCATCTATTGTTGCACATCTTATAGTAAATACTGATATTGCAATAGATATATATCTAAGAAAAAAATCTAACATTATTATATTATTAAAAGATGATAAAACTGATAATCAAAATTAGAATTAATTTAGAGAATTATTCAAGAATTTATATGTAAAAGTGACATAATAATGTGTGATGTGATATTGGATAAAAATAGTTTTCCTTTAATTTATATTGAAAATAAATATAATTTCGATGGGTATAAAACAAAAAAAATAAAAATATTACACAATTTGCAGTTGTACTTACCAAGATCCGACAGAGAAACTTTTTCCAAAAAAGGATCAACCACTGGCAACTACAAAAAAATTTTTTTTAATACTTTATTATTTTTTCAATTTACAATTTAATTACCATAATTAAATATCATTTATTAAAATTACATATTACCAATAAAACAATATTATATTGTTACAATAACAATATTATATATATTATTACAAATATTATTTGTTGTATCTGTAGTGCATTTTTAAAGTTTTTTTTGTTTTGATTTTTACAGAATTAAAAAATTCAGGTATAAAATACGCTAAAATATTCTGTTTCTTATATTTTAAGATGCCCATTGATTTATGTTTTAAATGCTTTAATTTTTTAAAATAAATTACAACCCTTATTTAAAACGGTTTTAAGACAAAATGCACATAGGAACTAGTATATATTTTATTTAAAATAATTATTTTATTAATATATATGATATTACATATATATATATATATAATATGTATACGCGACTTCCCTCTGTTTGATGCTCACGGTATTCCTTTGTTTTCCTTTGCTTTGTGACTTCACTTTGCGTGATATGCACAGCTTTCTTTTTTTATGACTCCTCTCTGTATGATACATACAGTTTTATTTTACTTTACGACTTCCCTTAGAGTCCCATTGATGATTCACATTATATACAAATAATCACAATGTTAATTCGAATAAGTTCTATCAATAAAATAAATCCTTGAAAATTTGTAAGTTTTAAATCAAACTTTTAGATTTACTCAATTAAGATTAGGACATTTAAATAATGAAAAATGTGAGCATGTGATGAACATTTATACACAAATACAGTTTCCCATAAAATCGGTACTAAATATATCGATATCCCGAGCGTCATAAAGGAAAAGTTAAAAAACAAATAGAAAAATGCTTCAAGATAATATTATTCAATTTTGAAAATCACTATTGGAATTCTCATTAGATAGTTCCGAAAAAACCTCGATGCTTCAGAACAAAAATAGCGAATCATAATTGACTAGCGAAAACTCAATGAAACAACTTAATAAAATTGAATCCAAAAAGATAAAGAAAAAACTTCATTTTCAACTAATTTTGATCAGTAAAAATTTAATGGATTACCTTTCAAAAAATTCAATCACTTGTTTTTCTCGATTAATAACCGCTTGAGCCGGAATTCAATACATTTACTTTATTTAGATGATATTATTTGCTACGCAGATTCATTAGAAATATATAACAAAAATCTTAGAGAAAATTTTTAAAAATTAAAAGAACGCAACCTTAAACTTCAACCCGATAAGTGAAAATTTCTCAGACGTAAAGTCATGTACTTAGGTCATTATAGCTCTAAAAATGGTTTAAGGCCAGATCCAGAAAAGGTAAAGGTGATAGTTAATTATTCAATACCTATAAATCAAAAAGAAATCAAATTATTTCTCGGTTTTCAAGATTTATTCAAAATTATAAACAAATTATAAAACCTATAACGTATCTATTAAAGAAAAATAACAAATTTAAATAGAAAAGCTTACAACAAGAGAGTTTCGAAAATCTAAAAATATAAAAGTACACGAAATCGTGCCAAGTTTAATTATTCTACTATCAAACGAAAATTACTCGATATAGTATAGGTAGCAAAGCATTTTCGACCTTATTTGCACGGAAGAAAAATCAAAATCATAAGCGATCATAAAACATTATTATGGTTATTAAATCTAAAGGATCCCAATTCTAGGATTTTTCAATAGCGATTAAAATTAGAGGGATACATAATTTCCGTAGAATATAAAATAGGAAGAATTAATTGCAATGCTGATATACTTACTAGAATTCTACTACAACTAAAATCTAGAGAATTAGTTAAAATAAGCGCGAATAATTTATACTTGAAATTTTTATTCGATAAAATTTCTACTTTAATAGATTAATCTGGATGATGGTCGAAGATTTTAGAGAAAATTCAAAAACAAACATAATTTTATATAACAAGGTTTATAAACTTTGAGATACTTTATTTTCAGTCGAAAACAATTATGTTATTTGTATATTTAAAGATTTAGTTAAATTAAAATATAATAATAAAGAATAATTAGAATCACAAAATTCTGAATTATTTAATATTATTTTAGTCAAAACTAATAATATCAATATTTATTATCTCGTTATAAAATACTTTTATTAGGACGATTGCAATCTTGAAGATTTATTTAAATGTCTCAGAGCTCTAGTAGAATTTTTATTAAAAAAAAATCAAAATGAAATTTATTTACCGCAAATTTTTGATAAATCAATTAGATTTAAATATAATATTGTAAGATCAATCTTCAGATATATTTTCAAAGATATAAATATTTTTATAAACATTTATTTAAGTTATAAATATATTCCAAAAACCTAACGAATTAAAAAATATAATACAAGAAAATCATTATTTAACAAGTACAGGACATCCTGAGTTCCATAGGACTTATAAAAGAACAAAAGAAAATTATTAATGAGAAATATGAAAAGTATGATTCATGATATTATTAATAATTGCGAATCATGCCAGATTAATAAGTTGGTTAGAAATAAAAATATGAAACCGATGAAAATTACTACTGCTTCAACTAAATCTTTTAAAAGGATGCCCTTAAACATAATTGATTCATTAGTCTATTTCATTTGGAAAATAAATACGCTCTAACATTGCAGATGATCTTTCTAAATTCATTTTAGCTTACGCTGTACCAAACCATGAAGCAAAAACTGTTGCTGCGATTTTTACAACAAAATTTATTTGTTTTTTCGGTTTACCTTTTAGCATATTAATCGATCAAGGTAAAGAATTTATCTCCAATCTACTTAAAGATGTAGCTAAACTATTTAAAATTCAAAATATTCAAACTACTACATATCACCCTCAAACTATGGAACTTTAGAAAGAACTTATCGATGTCTAGCCGATTATTTGAAACATTATGTTAACAAAGAACAAAGCGATTGGGATACATATTTAAACTACTTCGCATTTTCATTTAATACTACACCACATAGCACTATAAATTATATTCCTTACGAATTAATTTTTGGTATCAAACCCAATTCTACCATCTACCATTACAAAACCCTCTGAATTACATTATACATATGTTGATTATTTAATCAATCTAGTACAAAAATTAAGAAAAAGTAAAGAATTAACAAAAGAAAATATCATAATTTCTAAGATCAAAATAAAGCATATCATGATAAAAAACAAAACCTAAAAAATACAATATTGGAGATAAAGATTCTTTAAATGTTCAATAATTCTCAAAATCTAACAAATTAACTTCTCATCGGTCCGTACGATATAACTGACATGATATCACCTTCAAACATTTTTATAAAACAAAAACGGAGAAAGATACAAGTACATCTTGATAACATAAAATCAACGTATTCCAAGAAACAAATAAAAATTATTATTTCATTGCTATTTTGTTAGACAATTTACAATAATAATAGCCGAAACCTATAAAGTTATGGAACTTTAATACTAAACTGGAATATATTACCATTATATCGAAAAATTAAAATTCTATGATAGTATTTGGAAAATTACATCTTATTTAGATATTAATCATGTGGATGTGAAATTGAATTTAATAGATAGAACCTTTATGAAAATGTTAAACTATTGTAATGGAAAAATCGCTACTCGCGGATGCTCAATGCAGTTGGAACAGTTTTCAATACAATTATAAGTACGTTAGACAATGATAATTTATTTCAACGATGTTATTAATAAAATAAGAGACGACAAAATAGAAACGACGCGTTTACTAAAAGAACAAATTCAAATGAATCTATTACTGATCTACATAAAGTCGAAAAAACTCTTAACACAAATGTCATAGTACTCGAAGATTATACTAGGAATATAATAATTAAAGATACTAATTACGAGGTTAAAAAAAATATCAAAATTTAGAAGCTGCTAACCACAAACTCGAAGACTTATCCAAATATGCTGACGAAATATTAAACAATGATAAAGAACAAATGCGAACTACGTATTAGTCTTTTCCTGTACATGTTATTTTACTATACATAATATTGTACATATTATTTAAATTTTGTAAAAGAATTAAATAAACAAACAAATACCAACACGACGAAACATCTGAATGTGATAAGATTGTCGATTGTTTGACACTAAACATCTGTAACAAAAGGAAATAATCAGAAAATATCCCTGTAAAATACATTTATAAATCTAATCCAGCAACTGTACAAGTGATCTATGAAAAAAATCGGAAAAAGGTAAAGTATTTATAACACAAATAAGATAAAAAACAAAATTAATTATACACTTAAAGATAAGTTATAGTCAAAACATTATTTGTCTATGATTATAATTTAATTTAGTGAGGTGTAAATGTATACGTGACTTCCCTCTGCTTGATGCTCACGATTTTCCTGTTTTCTTTTGCTTTGTAACTTCTCTCTGTGTGATGTGCACAATATTTCTTTACTTTACGACTTCCCTTTATGAAAATTGTAAATCTAATTTGCCCGAATTTCGATATTTATCACAGAATCAATCTTTAGCGTTGCCTTTTAAATACTGGACCACAGCGAGCAGATTCAGTTTAGAACCAGACACAGAGAGAGATCATTAAATTCATACTAAACTCCGTCACGAACATTACTATTTTAATATTCAGTCAGTGTATCTTTATATTACTAAACAATGACTATTATTGAATGATATACACACAAGTAGCTCATTTATATGACTATAACCCATTATATATATATAGTATTTACTGACATTACTTGATATTACTTGAAAACGAACAATAAAATGAATAATTTATTTTTACTAAGTAAAAGTCTATTAAAAATAATTACTAATAAAAAGGTACTAATTTAAACTACCTTTGGTTTACTAATTTTAAATTTACTGTTCTATTCTATTTTTCTAGCATATAGTAATTATTGACATTTTAAGATAAAAAATGCGATAATGAACGTAACATATTAAAAACATAATATAATTTTTAAAGTTTAATAAAATGTTAGATAGGAAATAAACTTTTCTTGTTTTAGCTTTTATTCACAATAATAGTTCTGATTTAGATGCAATTTTATAATTTTCTACAGTTTTCTTGAGAGCAGCATAAAAGTCTTTAAATCATACATAGTATTGAAAATTTATTTTTTTACTTATGAATTTATATAGTATATTCATAGTAACATTCAACTTGATATCAGAGATTAAATCTTTATAAGCTTATTTTTTTGGATTCAATTTTTTTTACTAATGTTCAAAAGGATAATTTTTGTTACCAGTATACAACGCTAACAGTTTCTTGAATTTTTATTTTAATTTATTTTACAGTATATTATTTAAAAAATAATTGATATTATTGTTAAAAAAATAAGAATCTAATTTCAACTAATTTTTGAAAGATATATGTTCCTTTGAAGTTATTTTTTAAATTATGCCGATTAAACTTTTTTTACTTTACATATATATATCTATCAACACAACTTGTGAGCTCTTTATATGATAGTATTTTATAAATAAATAAAATATTACATTTAAAATTATTTAAAGATGTAAAATAAAAACTATAAAATCTTTCATCTTAAATATACAAAGGTAACCAAACTCCCCTCATGCTACCAATCTTCGATGTTTTCTCCTTCATGTTTAATATAAAGTTTCTATTTTTGCAAAACACAGTCAGTATTAACACTTTCCTCTTTTTCATGAATTACAATCAGACATGTTTTTTCTTCAGCGTTATAAACTTTTTAATGGAAAATAATCATTGAAGAAGAGAAACGATAAGTTTTTTATATGCCTGATCATTTATTCATCAATAACCAAACAGCTTCTCTAATAAATCAATGACTTACCAAGCTAACCATTAACTATCTCTACTTAACTCACATTTTATTCCTGCATGGTGTTGTTTATAGCATATCAACCGTTACACCCAAACTTAACAGCCACTACACTTTGCACCAATATACTTTGGCACTTATGTATAGTGGTTCGACCAATGCTTAATTGTCATAAACCATAACATCTACGTCCAGTTTAAGAATCTATATAAAGATCTCCATAATCACTGTTCAATATACAAGTATATAAGCCACAATATGGCTCTCTGCATTTACTAATATTAGACTAAGCACAAGAGGACACAAACGGTATCATTGATATCAGAATAATAAGTTAGGAAAATTCTTGAACTCTAAAAGCTTCAAACTAGTTTGAGAAACTTAAAAATAAATTGTAATAGTTATAAACTTTTAAATAATAATAACAAATATTAATTAAAACAAAATTAAATGATTATTATTACACTGTATTTTTAATAATTTTAAACATATATTATTGATAATTAATATTAATTAAAAATTTAGATATATTAATAAAATATAAAAATGATTAATTTGAACAATTTACTATTTAGAAATTTATATTCATAGAAGTAAATCTTACCCCACGAGCGTCTCTAAAAAGTATAGCAGCATGCATTGGATCTAAATATGTATCTAAAGTTCTGTGAGAAACTGTTGCTGTACCAAGAGATAGTCGTCTTACGGATGGGTCTAGAGAGCTTCTTCTTAAAGCACCTAAAATTATCAATACTTGTTCAAATCTTCATTAAAGTAAATTAGACATTTTATACTTTTCTTTATTTTTTGGTTAAAATTTATAATATTATTTATATTGTGTATGTTAGAAAAGTAAGTAAGGGAGAGAAAAAACTTTTTGTACGATAAATAAAATTTTACATAATATTAAAATATTAGTAGTGCAATTTTTTATAATATCATTGTAATACTAAAATATAATACGTTACTTGCAAAGGTGTAAAACCTTATGTCCTTTGTATCTCATAAATTTTTTTAAATACTTTTATAAAATTCTTTTCATAAAAAGAACACAATTTTCTAATATTATTTCAAATTTTTTAGCTTACATGTAATAATTTAATTTATCATGCTAATATATCATAACGTTAGTTTTTATAATATTAAGAGTGGTATCGATATAAACATAAAATATACGAGAGTAGCTAAATCTAATATTTCTTGCTAATTTGTAAATTTTTGTGTATTTATTCTAGGCCTCTCCATAGAAACATTCAACAACAACAACTATTAAATTTTTATAAATAAGCTTTATCATATTTAAAATTTTGAAGAGTAAAAGCCCTGTAATCAATATAATTTTTAATACTACTTTGACTTATCAATGTTCATTAAATATTTTTTATATTACAACTTCTTACTATTATCAAGAAAATGATATATTATATATCATAAAATAATTGTTCTTCTAAAATTACTTCAGTATAATAATATAATAATTTAGTATTATATAATTTAATTGTAATAAAATATACATCTTTTTCAACTCTAGTCAAAATTTCAATTCAAAATGTCAAATTCATTATAATATACTATGTATAGATTTTTAAAATTATTTTATAATAAAATACTTTTTGAAGTTTAACATGCATTACCGTAAAATTTTATCTAAATTATTAATGGAACAAGATAATAGTACATTTAATTAAATTTAAAATTTTTTTAAAGAACTCATAAATATAAATGGATTGTTTCTTTAGAAATTCTTCAACTTCTACCAATTGTACATTTATAAGAAATTATGAGTTTTTACATGATTTAGTCATACAAGAAGTATAATTTCAATCTTGAAAACAAATTTTAATTATGAAATTCATTCATTTCAATGGTCAATATAAAATTTGAATAATAGATTATTTTATGACTTTAGTAATATAAATCAAGATTCTTTTGAAATAATAAAAACATTCTTTTATTAAATCAAATAAGACAATTTATATAATGAAAATTTCATTTTTTAATGTAAAAAAACTGTAAAAACATTTTTTAAATGTTCATAAATTGAACAAAAAATTAGGTAGTTAATTTTTATAATTGCATAGCTTAGATTTTATGTTTAAAAAAAAATTTATTGTTTTTCGAAACTAAATTAATGTAAAAATATTATTTCTATATTTCTTATAATTTTATCAAATTTAAGTTTAAAAAAAAATTTTTTTGTCTAAACTACTGTCTAATCATTTTAAAATTTTCTGTAGTATAAAATTGAAAATATTGTCTTACCAACTCACTCTGATAAATTACTGAAAGTTCTTAATTAGCTTCTGTTAATTACTATGAATGATACTCTAGTAGTTTTTAGTATTTTGTAATATGAATCACTGATATTCATTGATGTGAAATCAAAAGCTGGTATTATTTTTCAGTAACTAATTGATGTTATTTGTTTCCTACCTTTATGAAGAATACTTAGACACTGATGTCATCTTGTAACATGTCGCTACATTGTCCACTCGGACTACTAGGATTAACAGTGATATTAACACAGCTTTTTTCAACTCTTGCCTACCTTCATTATTAATCCTTTCCATTGTTTTTAATATTATAAATATATTATCATTATATGTATTGTAAATTATATTGTATTTTTTCCTTTTATAAAGTTAATATCTTATAGACATTATAATATTTACTAAGTTAAATATAAGAATAACTTTTAAAATATTCTTTGTATTTTTATTAGAATTGTCTCTAAAATCTTTTTTATTTGCCAGTTCTAGAAACTCCTTGCAAAACAGACCCTAGTTCATTGTAAACAATTCCAGGATAAAACAAGGAGTGTAATCTTGAAATTTTACTTTGTTTAATTTATTCAGTTTTTTTCACTCATATTTTTTTTTATTTTATTTTATTTTAATTGAGTTTCTTTTCTAATTTAAATGTAGATTTTTATTTATTATATATAAAATATAGTATAATTTATATTATTATATCAAGACAAGACAGAAAATCCAAGAAGACCAAAAGTTGTATTTTTATTATAATCTGCATTAAATATTATTGATGTATATTATTCTTTGTTCAATATTTCTATTATTTTAAAAATATAATTTATTTAGGAATAATTAATCTTATAAGTTTGCTTGAAATATTCCACAAGGAATATGTTTTGTAACCAAGAACTGTATTCACACTAGGCTTAATGTGATAAATACTACGACTAAAAATAAAGTTTAGAGATAGAATCACTTTGATATAATTATTATTGCTTTAAAAACTTCTTAAAAAAAGGATTAGGAATATTTAAAAGATCTTCTGCTATTAGAACTTTCTTCCATAAACCCAGAAATACAAGCTATATGTTTAGTGCTGTAATCAGTGTTATTGAATTCAGCATATAATACTGTCTTTTTCCAGAATTACTTAAGTATCTACTTATCAACGGTCCAGTAGACATCTATACAGTAATCGATAGAGTTTTGATTGATGCTGTATTTTAACTTTAAAATTAAATGATTGATCTTCAAATTTGTATCGCCTCACTGTCAATTTCCATCTATCTTAAACTATAAGGAAACAGAGAGAAACAAGAAGCATATATACTAAATATATTATTATTATATATACTAGGTATATTTACTATTTTCAACATAATAATTTTAAAAATATTCTGTAAATTATTCAAGAAAAAAGCATTATATTAAAACAATATTTGTTTTAATTTCAAAATTATCTTTGAATTAACAAGTATTAAATATAAATAAATACATCTTTCTAAATCTGAAATTTGGAACAAAAAATTTTCATTATATGGATTTGTTTTACATTTGATATGGTAATATTTGCCTTTTGAAACTATTTCATTGTTTTAATATATAAAATTAACTAAAAACTTGATTTTCAATATATCAATTAAAGTCAATGAGCAAAAATATATATTTACATGTTTATTATGATCATATGTTACAACATTTTTGACAAAAAAACTAATGTATAGTTAAATTATTTATAAATTTAAAAATAATTTCTATGAAAAAATAGAATCATGAAATTAATTTCCCTGTTGTGAATTATAATATTAAATAAATTCTTTAATTAAAATACAAGTATTGCAATAATTTTTCATTTATAAACAATTTTTTTATTTATACATTTTTATTTAAAACCATCACTTTTTATCTTAGCTCAGCTCTTAAAATTTCTTTGTTAATTAAGAATAAAAAATTAAATTTATTATAAATTTCGAACCTATTCTTTTACTTTTAATTTTACAAAAATGTTTTTACAAAAACTTCATATCATTAAAAATTAAAATTTTAATTATTAACAATAATAAATCTATTTTCAATATAATTTTTCAACATAATTATATAATTTGTATCTAATGAAACAATAAATTAATTTGTTTTGTAAAATTGTTGACAACGAAATTATAAAAGTAAATATTTCTTATCTTTTTACTTTATATATTAATATACTATCTTTAATAATAGTATATCTGCAAAATTTAATTAAAATGAACTGAGTCATGAAAAATATCTTTTAAAGTTACAAGTTTATAACTTCTATTTTAATTTATAAAACAGAACTTATTGTTTTACATATATATAAACAAACAATCAGATATCAAAATTATTAAATTAATTTTTACCACAAAGTTTTAATTACTTATTGTATTATAAATTTAATTTTTTTATAGTTAAAAGATCACCTCGTTTGATTCGTTTGAGAAAAATCATTTTCTAATGAAAATTTTGATTCATAAATTGTTTTAAGTATTTAATGCATATTTTTAAATAGTAAAATTCAACCTATTAAATACTTATTTATTATTTTCTTTTTTTAAAGTTTGTATAATGTGTTTTATAAATGTTTTCTTTTTGTTTATTATTTATAATATTTCTTTTAAGATTCAAAACAGAATCAACATATTTATTAACAAAAGGAATTTTTAGCTCTTTTTATTTTAATTAATAACCCATTGTTAAAATATTTCTAATAACTTTAATATGTTGTAAATATAACATATATACATATATATAGAATTTACAAATTTTATAGAAAAAATAAATCTGTTAAAATATTTTTAAATCCTAAGTATGTAAAATTTAATGTTCAAAAAGCAGGCTTAAAAAATTAATGGCTAAAGGCTAATTAAAGACAAATTAAATAAATTAACTTGAATCGATTAAATAAATATTAAAATTTCAAAACTTAGTAATTGCATTGAATACAAAACTCTTCTAAATGAAAAACAGTGATTTAGATATTAATAAAATTATAGTTTTAAAATTTTAAAATAAAAAATGATCCATAATATATAAATATTTACTCATAATAAAAATTTGTTGTTAAAACCCACACTAATTATAAGAAAAAAAATTAAAAAATTTTATATAATACATTTGATACCTTTACATTTTTAATATGTGCATTTTTTATAATCATATTAATGAATTTAGAATGCATTAAATAACTAAAATAATATTTAGTATTTAGTAAATAATATACATGTTCCAATTCTTGTACTTCTGTTAAATTATTTAATACCTTGACGAAGAATGCTTTCATAAATGCGATATGTAGTCTCACAATCAGAATCTATAGAAGCTGATAATTGTTGCTTTAGTATACTTTGGCCATCAAAACTTTGGCTACGATTTCGGAAATCTTCATTAATATTTTTAGAATTCTCTTCGCACTCACTCTGTTGTCGAATATATCCAAATCTCTTACCAAATTGTCTAATCATTTTATAAATGCTATTAATTCCCTCATATAATTTTAAAGAGATATAATATTGAACTAAATCATTAGTTAAAAATCTAAAACTTGATTCAGCTAGCTGGGATATTGTTAAAAATTTTTGTATCAACTTAAAATATTTTCTAATTTGACATAAGTATTGCCTGACTTCAGACATACCGAAAATGTATTAATTCTTCCTTATATTTATTAATTTATTAATTCTTCTTGTTCCATAAATGAAAGTATAAATAGCTTATATAAATTTGACATCCTACCTTAATTATTTTATTTATTAATTCGAAAAATATTCTTATTTATTTACAGATGAATTACAGAATTAAATTTTATACTGTTACGAAATCATCTACATTGTTATTTTAATTATAAACTTTAAGTGACTTATAAAATTTAAATATATCTAAATATATTTTAAAAAATCTCGAAAAAACCAAACTTCTATTATTATTTTACACATTTGACCATCGATACGATATCACGTAAAAATTCTTTACATGCGCATTAAGAAATCTCAGTTTATTGGTCCTTACAAAAGCGCATTATATGAATAGATATCTGTATAAATTATGTGTGAAAACAGTTGCGTATATCAATGTCCAGAGTGACATGTTAAAAAAAAAAAAAGAATCTATATTAAAAACAATATAATTAAGATTCTTAAATAAAAAATGTATAATTTTGTATTTTATTTTTTACAATATTTTAAAATATTTTCTAATAAATATATTATTTATATAGGAAAATCGAATGTATTTATTGAAATAATAAATTTAATAAAATTTTGCAATTTTTATATACAAGAACGAATGAAAAATATAATGTTTAATAAAAGTTTTATTTTATATTTAAAAGTATAACAATTATATTCTGCTATATATACTTATTGTAATACGTATCTATTTCATAATCGTTACGGTATATCTATCAAACGCGGTTAATCATAATTATATTTTTTTCATATTTTAGTCTGTTCGCCAGTTGATAATATATTTGTTTACTCTTTTATTATAATCCACTCTCTTTATTTATCTTTTATTTACTTATTTGCCTACTTACTCAATTCTTAATATGAGTTTATACAATTAGATTTAGTTTCCATAAAAATCTGGCTACTCACATTTCTGTTAAACCAAATTTTGATTTTCTTTGCTTACTTAATAAAGTTATGGTTATGTTTTGCTTTTATAGATATCCCATTACATTGACTAGAAGAAATGCGTTATCTACAGCAAATCTACACAATTAATTTAAACGTTCAAATTTATAACAAAAAACTACTTAACACTCCAATAAAAATAATTTTTATAATATAATTTAAGAAATAGATAATAAGTTATAAAGCAAAAAATATAAATTTGTGTTAATATTCACAATAAATTTAATAATAAAATACTTACATTGCGCAGTTAGTTGTGAATGATGTTGAGTTATAGCTTTCTGAAACAAAAAGAAATAAATTAAATTTATTATAAAAAATTCATAAAAATGTCTTATTCAGGATATTTAATAAAGCATCAGAATATTAAATAATGAAAATACTTTAAATTAATATATTATTTCATTTTTTAATTTAAATTTAAACACAAATTTTAAAAAACAATATTTTGGTGTTAATTATTTTTCTAGATAATATATCTGATATGTGTTTGCTATAATAGTTAATATAAAATATAATAAATAACTTATTATTTTAATTAATAGTTTTTCATATAACTTTAAAGAATATTAACACATCTTTACGTACAATGAAACGTTTAAATTTAAGTATGCTTACCTATTTTACTTTTACATGACATCAAAATGTAGCGTTTTATACTTTGAACATATCCACCAAAGAAAATATAAAATTATTACAAATGATATTCAGAACTTATTCAACTAATGTATAAATATGTATTTAAATTTTATAAATATTTTTTTGTTTAATATTAAAGTATTGTTACATATAAGAATCTAGTCCAAATCCCATCATCGTATCAACATTAGAAACAATGTTTTCTTGATTTATGTATGGAAATTAGGAATTAATAATTGTATTAATTATTATTAAGGAAATGGTATTTATTATACTTATTTTATTTGCATTAAAAATAAAAAATAGATATGTAACACATAGTCGATTAAATAGTATAGTTTGTACCACAGCTCCTCATTTATTTCTATATCGATACAAAACTCGCGATAGTTTTTCGAATTATGATGGCTTATTTTTATGCAATATCATTCAATAACAATTGAACTTATAAACAAACTAATAATTAAATTATAATAATTTGTTAATTTGATAAGTATATTCGTAGTTAGCTTTAGATAGGTAAATTAAGTAAGTTCGCTTAAGTTTCTTTTCTTTTCTCCATGACTTCTTAGTTAACATTAGTATCTCATCGTAAAAAATTAATATAGTTTGTATTGGATCCAAGTTTAAAAGTAGATATCTCGTTAATTATTATATTAAGAATGAATGATGATTTTAAGTTCAAGGCAATATGAAATCAAAGAATAGTTATAAATTCAAGATATTTCATCATGACTTATAATAATCAGTTACGCTAAAGAAACAAAAAAGTAGTTTTTCTTATGAAATCTATGTTCAATTGCAAACAAAGGATCTTGGATCAGAAAAAATTCAAATTAATTGAATAGGATAGTTAACTAGTATACAAATTAGCCTATCAAAGTCGAGATTCATAAGATTTTTCTGACTGAGAATATATCTGATGAAAAGCATTATCAAGTTAAACCATAAATAATATTATTTTAGAGGAAAAAAAATTATAATGTCAAGGATTTTGATTATAAAGAAAAAAAATTAAAATTTAATCTTTTTTGAGAACTTAAATTGTATGAAGATGAATTACTGCTACTTAACCGAATTCTGATGCATCAATTATTTGATGTATTTGACTATTATGTACACGAGAAATAAAATATCGAAGAATAAATTTAGTTGAATAATTTTTTAGAGTATTTCCGTTAATTTAAAGCAAATTAATATATTACAAGTACAAAAGTTATTTATAAGCAATTTTGCAGTAGGAAGAGAAAATTGAATGATATAATTTGGCATTCGTTGAATATCTAGAATACTGCATTCTAATAATTGTATATGTTTGAATACGAATACAAACTCGCTTTTTATTTCGTTGAATATTGACAATAAGATTTTGATTATATTAAAAGCTCAAGTTGGTAATAAGTAAAAATCATGTTAATTAGTTTAACAAAATTTACATACAAATAACATAGTATCGATAAACGGATAGTGTGTAATAATCGTAGCGTATATACATATAGTTTATAAACACATAAATTACACTTTCATGTATACTGCATGGATGACTAATACATGATTTATATAAAGTTTGTCATGCAATAATTATAGCAGTCGTAGTATGAAGTTCACCTAGATTTGCATACTGCTATTTGCAATATGTTTTTGCTTGGTTTTTAAACATCAGATACCTTTTTGTGATTTTTACGACTGTTTTATATCTATTTTTCTCCTTTTTTTATGATTATTCGTTACAAGAAAAAAAATTAATCTGTATTGACGTAATCTTCGACTTTTCCCTATTTTCTCATTTCTAAAACTTCAATCTTACTTCTCATTTTTATTAATTTAATAACTTGACTAATTTGTGATAATTGATTTTATACTCTGATAATTAAAACTCTTTGATTTGCTCTTGTGTTGGTTTATGCTAGTTGCTTTACTATATTTTTAATTGCGTTAGTTCAGATTTATTTCTCAATGTTATTTTTTATTTTATAAGTTCTCTAAATAGTTTATTTTTGCTGCGTTAAATGAATTCGAATACATTAAATTTACTTTTTCGTGATTAATAAACAATTGTTGGTATTTATAGTTACATTTTTAATCTTATGAATGAAAAATATTTATTTTTTATTGTAATAAAAGAGATGTTAAACGATATTCTTTCTTAAAATTGTATCGAGTAAAAACAAGATAAACATATATTCTGATAAATAAATTTTACTTTTCAAATCTCCTATAACTTAAATCAAAATGACATTGCTCACAATTACATATATTGTAGAAAACACTTTTTTGGTGGTCCATACTTCAATATTTTAAAAAAGATAATTAAAAAAATTATTAAGATAATAAAATTTAATTATAATCAAATTCAGACTTCAGTTTAACTGCTCATAATTAAAAAATTAATTTTAGAACACACGATCTTATGTTATTACGTTCTATGTACACAATGCATCTGAGAAAAAGCGAGTAGAAAAAAGAAAATCCGCATAAATTTTCTTATAAATGAAATTAGATAATCTCTATCATTGTATGTCATAAAAGGCTCATAAAACACATAAATAATATTATTAAAGATAATTAAATTAATCTATATAATATATAAATCATTAAATTTTTAATTTTTAATAAAAAAAGTTCATTACCTTTTACAGAAATTTACTGAACCCGCTGTTAGTTATTAAAAAAATATAAAAATAAATTTAGGTACTAAATTTAGGTCTTTTTTCTTTTGTGAATGTTTTTTGATACTTAATAATTTATACATACGCACAAAATTTTTATCAATTAATTAATTTTAGATAGAATATAATTAATTTAATTTTTTCTTTTTACTTAAAATTTTCTAATAAATTAAAAATGAACGTTAATGTACTTAGATCATTTATAAAATTTTTAATTTTCAATTTACTTAATCAGATCGATCATCAAAGCACATTAAATGCATAATGTACCTAAATTTTAATTTTTTATTATAATTATGAAATCCTTCTTGATTTGCATTTAATAATTCGGTATATTTTACTTCACCAGTCTTATACACAATATTATCTTACATTTAAGTACAAATAGAAAATTGGCCTAGATTTATATTTTTCTTGCAATCGCGACATATACTTATTTAATATATATATATATATATATTACTTGTAGTACAAGTTTTTAAAATCGATAATGTATTAATTTTTTACAGTAGCTAGCGATAAATAAAAAGGAACCTGTAACTTTATAATATTAATTGTAACCGCTTTCATCGATTTTTCTTTTTCTAATTTCTAATAGTTTATTTTTTTTCAACTATATAAATAATGTAAAATTTTATTAAAAATATATTAAATTTCATACATCATTAAAAAATCCTAGCATATGATATCAAGCAAAATTTATGATTATTTTATCTACAAAAAAAACAATTTAATCAGTAAAATATTTAAGTAAATAAAAAAATTATTTTTTCATGGAACTACTTTATATTATATAGAATATGATTCAGATTGTATACAAGCTCTTGTTCTTCTCATGGATATCGTCTTTCTTTGTACTTAACTTAATTTTCTCTCATCAATTACATTACAGAAAAATCGTTTGTATGTTAAATTTACTCATTTGTAAAGCATTGTTTACTGCAATTGTTAAAAGAATTCATATTATTTTAACATAAAAAGATTTTTGCTAAATTTATCACTATGTACAATATTTTTATTCTAACATATTTTCATTGCAATGATTCAATTCAGCTAAAATTTAAGTTGTTAATACGACATTTGAATAACACTGTAAACCATAAGTCTATAATCTAAAATATGAATTTTTTAGTGAACATTCTCTTCCACAATTAAACATTTATATTATCAGATCATAAAAATAAAGAAATATTAAAAATTTACGATTTTGTTTACAAAAATAATTTTTTTATAACATTTAAAAATTTATTTTTATATAATTTTTTTTATAAAAAACAGAAGTTTTGTGAAAAATTTCCAAGATTTAAAATTAAACTAAATATTCTTTAATTTTTTAAAGATAATTTGAATATTTTCTGAAAATATTTGTTGTAAAAAAGATAAAATCTTGAAAAAATGCTTTTAAAATTTAAATTAATAATATATTATTTGCTTTATAAACTCAAATAAAAAAGCAAGAATTTATTTTTTATTACTTTAATTATAATATCTGATCAGTTTTGGTTAATATTTCTCTGCATTTAGCTTTTTTTATACTTATATCACCGTCTGCTACATTAACCACATGCTTTTAAAACAATGTTATTTTGCAATTGACATAAAAAATAGTCCTTAACAAAGCCAATTTTTTATAGTTCTTGAATACTGCATATTATTTTAGAAGTAGTCACATGGATGATAGTACTTTTACTACAACATTTATTAGTAAATACTATATTTATGTATTAATGAGCAGATGCATTCGAAAAATTGAGATCTGTTGATCATATCCTTTTCATTTTAGCTTAGAATGATGTATTTTATATTTAATCAAAGCATGAAGGCTTAAAGATTTATTTTCATTACAGATATAATTAGTTTTGAGGTTTTATCTTTTGAAATAGATTAGGTAATTATATATGCAGTAAACAAATTCATTATCGGTTTTATAGAAATATAATTACTATAGTTCTAATAATAAAATGAGATTGATTATAGAGAACTAAAGTTTGCTTACTTATTTTTCCTTAATTTTCAAACTAATTTCACGTTATTATTTTTCGATAAGAGAATTCAAATTTCAGAAACATGAATTAATACATTAATGGTAGGCTTAAAAAGTAGAGGATAATTGAACAGTTAATCAAAGGCTGATAAATCATTTAATCCTAGAGATAATAAAATAGGGAATCTTAAATGCAGAAATGTAACCAAGATGATTAAAATACGCTATGCTCACATAGAAATAAAAAATCGATGCATTTTCGTTTTTATTCCTATGAATATTATTATTTTTCTCATACATGTTTATACCATTTCTTTCCAGTTTTTTAATTAAGCTGAACTCTTGACAGTTGGCATGTTCAATTAAACTGAAGCATAAAAGATTTTTACCCTTAAAGTAGGATATCTAAAAACTTATTCAGTAGAAAAAGATTAGCCACACTACAATTAATAAACTATATGTGAATAATTGTATTAAAAGAAACATACAAATTAACAATAAAATAACAGTATTTAGTCTTAACTGTAGTAAGATAAAGTTTTTGTTCTATTCTGTGTATTATTTTACTTGAATTTAATCCTAAATCATTTCGACGCGAAAGATGCTTCTGCCGATTATACATATTGAGAGTATGCATAGATCTTTAAATATTACATTTGTATTTTTTGCTTTTACATTAAGGTGTCATGGTTAAATCGAATAATATTAAAATATGTATAATGTTCACTTATTCATGCAATATTTCCTTTGAACGGAGTTATCAATTTTTCAGATTCTCTCAAGTTAGAGATTTACATATTATTCGATGTATAAATAGTCATGAGTCTACTATTAATAAGTCTATCGCTTAATCTCCTGTTTAAATAAGTTTAACTGTATTCATTTTTGTAAATTTTACTTGATATTAAATAAAATTATTTTATGATTTTCACAATTTTTTAAAATTAGATTGTTAATTTAAAAAAATCTTCTATATTCAAAATTATTTTATAAGAAGTATAGGAGGATGCTACTTTCCAGTGGCAAGAATTTTCAAATAAAGGGAAGTAAAAAATTAACATTAGGTTTTATCACGACATATCACTATTGTACAGTGTCAGAAGAGTTATTATTTCAGTTAAATATAATGCTTAAGTTATAATGTGTTTATTTGTTCTTATGTAAATCTTCTGAGAATATCGAGACAATGATATAAGATTTAATAATTTTTTCGATTATTAGTTTATAATACAATAGTATCGCAAAGCCACAAGTAAAATATAGGTTAGAGTTAGCAAAAGATATAAGTGATACATAATCGACAAAATAAATATCTAAAATACATGATCTGCAAAAAAATTTTACATAATACATAATCGATAAATCTACGTTTTAAATATTTCCTTCCAAGATAACTTAAAATATACGTCAATTTTGAAAATTTTTTAATAAAAATTTTCAACACCTATAAAAATAAAGAAAATAATTTGTATCCGTGAATGTCACTTTATTTAAGTATTAAACCTTCATTTATTATCATAAAATAGATTTTAAGTTTCACTTTCAGGTACAGTATTTATTGATTGTATAAGGATTTGTAGCTACCATAGTGAGTGCAAAAGATAGTTTATTGATTATGAGTACTTACTGATACTTAGGTCTTTTAATTATCACTTTTGTAGAAATTTATATAAATTAAATTAAATTCTTAAAAAATAATATATTAATTTGTTAAAATGTATGTAAAATTAAAATATTTTCAGATTTTAGAACACAAAAATACATTTAAATTGCAATGAGGCTTATAAATCGAGCTTGCAGAAGTTTATAAACGGTACAATGTATGAATATTCAAAACGCTGTCTGTAGTAGAATTTATTAATTTCATATCAATATATCCTTGAATCAAAATTATTTTCCCTTTTTCTTATCAATGAAGCCTTACATGAAATCGACAAAATTAAAATAACAATTTGTTAAAAAATGCAAAAATCACAAAAAAGATACAATAAACGATGAATAAATTATTTTAAATTATTAATATAAAATATCTTGAAAATTTTAAATATTAAGGTATTTTAATTATAAAGATAAATTATTGAACTAAATTAATTTTTTTTAAAGCAAATGAGAAATTTTTTCAATTTTATAATTTTACCTTTTACAGCTCTATTATTTGAAATAATAGTTTTGCGAAATATTTAATATATAAAATTTATCAAATATCATTAATATAAATAATTAAATATAACTTACAGCTTTTCTTTTATCTTCAGAACTAATAGCACTATGACTTCGATGTCTAATAAGATCCATTACTTTACTGACAGGATTTTTTATACTTTCAGAACCAGCTCGAGGTCTACTTTGTTCTTTACTGTCTCTGTAATCTTTTTCGGTGCTTACTTCAATAGATGAGTTACCATGCGAACTTCTGTATAAGGATTGCTAAAAGGAATTAAAATAATATGATACATAATTTTTATATGTTCTAATAAAATTTAATCTGTTAAAAGTTTGCAACGTAAACATCCATCATATTATGAAAAAATATACGGCGAATTTAATTTATAAATATATAATGTCAGTATGAAAAAGTGTATAACGTGGGTATTTATATAATTAAAATAACACTGTCTTCTATAATTTTCTTAAATTTATCATAGTAGACAGTAAAAGCTATTTAATACAAAAGCCAGAATCAATAAATGCGACTATAAGTCTGTACCTTATATCTTTATTATATTACTGTGATTTTATTTTTATTCTATACAAATTTATAAACAAATAGAAACTTTGTTTTAAAATCAATGTAACAGTAGCATTTATTTATTTCTCATATTTATATTATACCTACAATTATACTGAATTACATTGTAGAATTGAATACATCTCAATTATACGATGTCTTTGCCTTAGTCATTGAATAACATTTTGTATATTAAAATTAAATTGTCTACAAATAAAATAAATAATTTAAATGTTTTCAACTGTTCATTAACATTTAAAAACAGTTTTTCTTTAATACCATAACGAATCGATTTAATAAATTTACAGTAAAAGTAATACATTAAAAGATTTATTTAACCAGACAAGTCATATAAATAAGTATACTCTTATCGCATCAACTCCTTTGATATAATTTGAATGACTCAAATAGATTAAATTTTTCTATTAGCTATGGATCTATTAGCAATAAAGGAAATATGATCCGGATTTAAATTCAAAATTTTAATTAAATATACAATTTTTATTTTTTATATATTATGTTGTGTTAAGCATCAATTTATTAATCTTTTAACTATAGCACAATTTATTTGTTTAAATCAGAATATAAAAATTCTATATCTGTTTTTTCAATAAGCTATAATTTTAAAGAAGTTTTTTATTTACAATTTTTAAAACATTGTATTTTTCTAATCAAGCTTTGATAAAAAAGTAAAATGAAATTTGATATAAATAATAATTCTTACAATTGATATCCCAATCAGATAAAAATGATCTTCTGTGATAGGTTTTTTAAATTTTTTTCAGAAATATACCACGCCTTGACTTCCTTACATTTAAACATTTCAACACATACATAAAGTAATCTAAGTTGTGGAAGTGGTATTCGTTAAAATAAGTATATCGATATTTCAACGTTGATAATATTTTTCTAGTTTCAAAGTCCTTGGATTGAAAACTGCAATTAAGAACTTTTCCCTAAAATTACTTTTCATTACTCATATAAACTATTAAACAAAGTTCTGTGAAAAGTACTTTTGAAAACACTTGCAAAATGCATGGTAAGAATCGTCGAATTAGACAATCTTAGATATCTCTTCAACAAAAAAAGTCTCTTCTGAGAAGTTTGGCATATACAGTCTTTTTCTTTATTTTTATTATTAATAATTTCATATGTATTTATACATAATTTATTAACAATGATTACTTTGATGCAATATCTTTTAAATTTCATGAAAGAACTGTAATTTCGTTTTATATAACCTTCCAAAAAATAAATCTTACTGGTGAGAACTAAACGAATTAGATTGATTACTATTTCTCAAAATTTTTTTTTTTAATTTAAGCATATAAAGCATGTGATAAATAAACGATAAATTAGTTTTTTGTAACAATTATTGTAAAATAAACTAAATAAGATAGCTTATTTTCAATAAACTAGTTATGATACATTTACACTCGAGAATTTTATATTAGTTTTGGAATTTAATACAAACAAGTTTTAAAATTTCAGTAACCTAATACTGGTATATAGTCTACAAATACCACTAATATTATTTTAATCGTATAATTGGCTATTTCAATAAGGCTTGCTTTTAGATAGTAAAATAAACTTCTAAATTTCCTTCATCTAATTTAAAAACTTACTCATAAATATTTACTAACTTCAATATATTAAGATTATTTATAAAATTAAATAACAATATAACTTATTTAGTTATAAAACCTAAGATAATAAAATAATATTTTTTTAAGTTAGAAAAAGTGAAAAGGATTTGATTATAATAAATACTAATTGTTATAACATACCTGCACAGCATTTTTCATGTTCGCAATAATACTGGGTTTCCTCGTTTTACTTGCATCAGATTTACTTCTTGGACGGAATGCGTCAAAAATAACCGTTTTTCTCGAAGGACTAGTAGTATCATCATTTATATTTTGTATATTACATTTTCTACGTTCTAAACTATTACTTCGACTATTATTTCGACTAGTAGACTCAGATTGTGTACCTGAAAATTTTTTGGTTACTTCTATATGTTGATATGGTTGAGGTGTTGACTTTCCGGAAACCGGTGCACTATTGCCTAATGGAATTTTTTGCATTGTTCGTGAAAGGGAACTCCAAGTACCTATTATATATCAAATCATTAATTTTTCTAATATATAATAAAATATAATTAACTTAATACCTGCTCTTGGTCTATGATCTTGCTCTTGTAAAAATAATATTGAATTGTCAACGTCTTCTGTAATAATTGTTGGTAATGGCTGTGAACCAAGCTCCTGAAAAAAAATTGTTTCAATAATATTTAAATTATAACTTCTATAAATATTATATAAATATATATATTTAATATATTTGTAAGAAAAGTTAAAAAAATTTGAATAGATTCTTTGAAAGTGCTTTTGTACTTTTATAGTTTTATGAATAAATTAAAGATTGAAAATAGATTCATTAAAAAATAATATTGAATTTATTATTTGTATATAATAAATAATTTATGAAGGTATATGATTTATAAGGATTGTCTACAAAGTATATTTGCAAAAGTAGGGTTTTCGAAAACGGTTTTTTTACTTTTATATTATACGGATCATTGAAATATACTTTTTGTTATTTATTCATATTTTTCTTTAAAATAAAGTAACGTAAAAATATTAAAATAAAAATTATTAAATTGAGTTTTTAGAAAGACAATATATTAAAATTACAATTACATTTAATGATCTTTTAAATATAATTATATATAATTATTATAGTCGAAATTATTAATCAAATATAAACATTGATGTAAAAAAGAAATTTTAATTGCATTTGAACACAATAATAGTCAGAAAAAATATTCATACATTTTTTTTAATTAGTACAATACAAATTATTTTTACTTTTAAGTAAATTAATTAGAATAAGCAAATTTCATAAGAACTACTAGACCTTTTTTATAGATGTTATATCCCTTATTAATATAAATAAATTTTATAAATAAAAATATTTATTACTATCTAATACAAAAAATACTTGATTTTGATTATTGATATTATGGATTTGATGGTAATTTTATAAGTTTTATAATGCTCGATAAAAATGAGTTTTATTTTTAAGAATTATGAAAAATTTCGCAAAAATAATATTTTGTAATATTGTTAATAGTACATTAAACTTTATTCACTTTATATAAAAATAAAGATTATAATAAAACTGGCATTATACATAAATATTAAATTACTCTTTCATATCCTTATCGTAATAAATAGATTTTGAAAAAAGGTTTCTTCAAAGAATGTTTTCATTACTAAATTGAACTAAATATTGTAAATGTTTAAAGTTAAGAAATTGTGAATTATAAATACACGAAAGAATTAAGTCTACTTAAAATCACATATTTTTCTGTAATTATAAAATTTATATCTTAAAATCAATAATTGTTGTTCTTATTTATAAATTAGACATTGATATATATATATATAGTTTCATGAAAAAATTGCATTTGAATTGCAATCGTTGATTTAGAATTTCAAGTCATTATTAGAAATTAAAGATTCTCATATTTACTTATGAAATTTGTTATATAATTTATGTAACTTTAAAAATAATTATATGTAATTAAATTATTTTTTTACTAAGATATAAGACCTTTAATATTAAACTTAGAATCCCTAAAATTATTCGTATTTAAATAGCATATAAGAAATTGTTGTAAAAGTTCAAGGCAGGTGGTGAGGAATTTGAAGATGGTTGGCTTCTGTACATTAATTGAAGTATATAGTTTCGGAATAAAAGTATTTAGGTAATGTTCATATTTTTTCTATTACCTTTCTTCTATCCTAGATGTAGTATCTTTATCCACTTGAATAAAATTTGTTTTAATGATATATATAGAGTAAAATTGAAATAGCAAGAAAATTGAAATATTTGTCTGTATTAATTTTGTATATAATTATAAGGTAACAAAACATTTTTTTATATAATTTTTTAAAAAAAGTCAAATTAAAAAATAATATTTATTTTTCTACTTCATTATCTTTTCTTTTAAATATATCTATAAAAATATATATCATACATCAAAACTAACTTTGTCATTAATTAAAATATTAATATAAACTGGTTATTAAATAAAAAGGTTTTACAATACTATTTCTAAATACATAACAGATATTGATAAATGCGTAAAAATAATATTTGAGGTGATTAGCAAGAGATAAAATAGCATTAACCACTGTGATGCTGCTGTTTATGATGACCAATTTAAGTTCCTCGAAATCTTACTTCCTTAACTGTTTCTTATTTTTGCTTTATACCTGATTCGATTTACTTTTATGCTTCAGGACAAAATTTGAGTGAATTGATAAGTACATTGCTTTCTGTACTCTCCCTCATCTTTCAACCAAATTTTCGATCTCTTCTGAAGTTAAGAGTGTTATAATGCGAAGATAAAATGAACCTATGGCAAGATAAATCATTCTGACATTGCATAATTTATTAACATGCATGTTATATTTGGTTAAATTTTGTAATGGATTTATTACAAGGAATTAATTATAATACGAAGATTATTATTATTATGTGATATATATAACAAAAAGAAAAAATATGTAACATAGCCAAAAACAATTCAAAATTAGCAAATGTGTAAATTCAAGAATCATAGACGAAAAATAAATGAGAGAGTATGAAGAAATTCAATTCTATTTCATCAAGAAAATACCATAAACGTATAATGTTTTAATAAAATAAGTTTAGGTGATTGCCTTTTTATTTAATTTCCCTTTTTTCATATTATTTTTTTGTGAAAAATAAAATCATTGATAAATTGTATAAATTATAAATTTCGTTTTGAATATATTACAAGTAGGATTGATATGCAGCAATCAATCCTTAAATCATTCGTTCTCACGAAACACTTTCATTATCCAAAACGATAAATGGTCGCGTGTGTATCTAATTAATTTAGACCTTATAGAATCTGAAGTCCATTTATTTTTAAATCCTGAAATTCAATATCTATTTTATCATATTTTATGCCTTTGCAGTCATGAGCAAAATTTATCTTATCCGTGCATTGATAAAATTGGCTATAACAAAACTCTCTTTACTGTTTTTCTTTCTTTTAGAAGCATCATATTTTTCTTTTAAAGTAGAAATATCATTTATTATGACACATTTTCTTCTTGATTTATTGTATATTCATATTCCCTTTATATATTCTTCATTATGGTATTCACTATATTCAAAATGTTTATAAGTGGTTCAAACAATTCAAGTTTACTATAAATATTTCAGATTTAATATCTTCGTTTCTCACTCCTTTGATAACACATTCTACATTGTCACAACTATAAAGTATATAGATATTTAAGAAACCAACAGTATATTTATGATATAAGAGCTTTACTGTATTTGTATCAATTACAAGCCTCTTTAATCCAACTTTTGACAACTGATTCAGTTATGTAAGGGTGACCTTTATATTTTTCCATTCTTGATCTATGCGTTGTTAATTGTCAGAGGAATATATTTGTATTTGAAGCTGTTTTTACATTATAACATAATACTATCAGCTTAATTTCAAATTATTATTCATCGTAGAATAAATATAAAACTTTATACCTCTTCACTATAAATGATTATCTGAATTAAATAAATTAAGATTATTTCCTATTAATATTCACGCATTTTCAATACGCGTCACAATAAAATTTTTAATTAATACATGTTATTATTATTAAAATGCATATATATACTTACTTTCGGATATTATAATTTTTTTTTAATATTTTACTTTTTATTTGTTTACTTATGGAACATGCACGTTGCACACATCAATATAGTTCGTTCAAATAAGTATATGATTCCGACTGAATTATTAAAATATTCATTTTAATATTGAATAAAAATAAAAATAATGAAAAAAATATATAAATGTAGATAACTTAATACTCTTTAATTCGTGTCATCGATCAAATCATAATCGTGTTACACAACGAATCGACAATCCCAACCCGCTGCCTTTGGCCACATCTTATGCATAAAAAAAATCCTGGGGTTACGACAACTAATTTCATTGATACCAAATCTACAATCAAAATATCATAAATCCTATAAAAAGTTTATTCAATTACAATAGTAAATAATATCCTAAGTCTACACTACAATTAGAATTTTTAATAACAATATTAAATGCTTTAAAATTTTTTTCATATATTTGATGAAATAATTTTTTAAATATAAAAAATATATTATGTAGAAAAAATATGTATCGACTAATTTTAAATGATATCACATTAAAATTTTATAAAATTTATATAGAACATTTGTTTCTTTAAATAAATTTCTAAATATCTTATTAATCTTAATATTATCGTTTAAATTAAAATTTTTTACTTGCTGTAAAATTTTCATTAGTTTATAATATAAATCTGTAACACATTACATTATATAATAAATGAAATATTCATATTTTATTATTCTTATTCACAAAAATTATAAACATCTATGTAAAATATTATTTTTAAATTTCATGAAATTTATTATTATAATTTTACTATGAATTTTTTTATTAAAAATATTGTTTTACGTGTATAATTATTTAAAAAACTCTAATCAGTTGACGATTTTTTGATATATTTTTGAAATTTTGTACTATTCATATAAGCTTATAACTTGTAATAAATAAACGCATATAGCAATTTTCTTGTACATATTTATCATAATTTAGTTTTTAAGAAATGAAATATATTAATTTCTTCTTGATAAATATTTACATAAAATTAAAAAAATTTAACAATCAGAAATATGTATATATATATGCTAGATTCATATATTTAAAAAATATAGTCTTTAATAATAGCTGAAATTCTATGTCTATATCTAATAAACAAAAGTTAACATTTATTTCATGCGTAATTTATTTATATATATATATATTTTATCAGTTATATAAAAGCTTTTAAACCATATTAAATGTAAAATATTAAAATTTATTTTCACCTATATTTTTATTTTATACTTATGATAGAAAAAACTGAAGAATTTAAAAAATATCTACCGTATCACAGATACCAGTAATAGTTTTATACCACTTTCAAGCAGACTACTAGAACTACTTACTCGCTTTTTCTTTTCATGTATAAAGTCAATTCTTCGTACCCAAATTTCTTCAGTTGAATCATAGTCAAGTGTACTTGAACTACTTGCTTCACTTTTCATCTCAACAAGACTGGAGTCGAAAAATCTTTTATCAAGATGAGGACTTGGAAATGGACTTATTTTTAAAAATGTCAAACTATTAGAATATGAAGGAGGATCTTGTTCAGGAAAAATCATACCAGGACCAGTGGTATTTCTTCGATATAAAGGAGGTTTAATTGATGTTGGCGATGTTACGGTATGTGTTATAAAACGAGATAATAATGTACATGGTACAGATCGTGAATCTAAAATGGTATTATTTTGATTTAATTTCTGATCTAAAAGTTCTAAACTTGATTTTTCACATGATGAAATTGGCACTGTTGGTTGAAAATTTTCATTTTTCTCGTCTGATTCTTGGTTTTGCATTTCTTTAATTTTTTTTAAACATTCTTTATTAGATTCAATACTATCATTAATTTTTCCTGAAAAATTAAAAAAAAAATATTTTTTTAGAAACATTTTTTATATTCAATGTAAACAGTAAACTTTACTTTATTGGTAATTAATTTACCTTCTTCGGTTTCATATTCATCTTCTTCACGACATTCTGATAAGCGTCTACCCCATGGATAGGGGCTATGAGTTTGATTTCTAGAAGGTAATCGATTTACGTGAGATAAAAAATAATGATGAAAAAAACTGTCAACTCCCTCTGATTCTTCTCCGGAAGATTGTAACATATCTTTTAGTGCAGCCAAAGATGTAATTGTATTATAATTGATAGCTGATACTAAATCATCTTCAATATCGCTATCATCCGTCAGTTCATCATTTATATTTTCCTTAAATTTTTCAACATTTACTATTCCTATTGTAGAAGATTCATTAACCATCGAATTCAATGTTTTAAATTGTTTTTCAGACCTAATTTTTATTTCATTTTCAGAACTATTATTTGATAAGGAATAATTTGAAATTTCATTATCTTCTTCACCCGATTTATCAAACTTATTTATAATTTTTTTTTCTTTTTCTTTTTCAATTTCAATTTGTGATACTTCATTATCATTTTTTGTTTGTACTTTCATTACAGAAAAATAATGTTCTGGTATATTTTTACGATTTGAATCACTAAAATTATTAAGTAGTTCATTTTTATCCTGTAATGTTTTATTTGCAAGTTTAATATTCTTATTATTAGTTTGTGGTAAATCTTCCTGTTTAATTTGTAAGTTAATATTTAAATTCTCCATCTATAAATATTCTGAAAAAAATTATGCAATATTTTAGTATGTTTCTTAAATATTATTTAAGATAAATAATGAAAAATCTAATATAACATTACTTTAAAAAGTCAAAGTTGTTTAAAACTTTAATGTGAATGAATTAGGAATTTAACACAATGAAGTTTTACCTAATTGACAATATTATTTTTATAACGAAGATAGTGAAGTATTAATTTCGTTTAACGAATAAACTTCTTATCGTTATAAAATTATGTATAACATAAAATGCTACCTGATATAAATTCTAAAGAATTTTATTCAAAAAGATATTGGTTATATAACTCATCAGAAAATTTGAGTACAAACGTAATATTTTTTTAAGTATTTTATTGAAAAAAAATGTTTATATTTAGTTTACGTATTTTTACGCACGCACATATTTGCAGATACACGTATACTTTTTCTACATTTTATTATACTTTATAACAAATTGGAAAATATTAAATATTTAAGAAACATTACTATAGTTATTATAAATTTTACAATACAAATACTAATTTATTGTAACTGAAACTTATAAATATGAGCATTAAAAGTAAGTGAGTATATTTATAATATATAAAAATAGGGAAGAGGATTCTAAATAAATTAATTAGAAGTAATTTCGCCTACTATTCTTAATTTATTAACTTACCATTCATTTTCACTCAATCGAACCCATACAACTTTTGTTTTTATCGCAATTCATCATTTCTCTTTATTACGTACTCCTACTTTAACTCAGGTCAACAACACTTGGGCTGCTCGTACACGAACTATATGATCTTTCATTCACACACAATATTTAAATTATACATACAAATCACTTGACATACATTTGTTCTTAAATCACAGCTGTTTATTCGGATATAAAAAAGTGTCTCTAGCTGAAGCACTTCTGATACTCACCAACTAGTTTTATTTAGATAGGCCTCAGATAAAAGTTCATCGAATTCTTTATACTAATAGTAGAACGATTTATGGTGTGAATCGTTTGTACATATGATGCTTCATATTAATTTAAATAAATACTGGAACAAAAATTTTACTTTTGTTGATGCAACATTATGAGTATTATCATCCCTTTAAATTCTTAAATGCGGTATCGAAAGAACATCTGCATTTCTATTAAGCTAAGATACTGTTTCGCAAGATCAATGAATAATTTCCTATATAATAGATCAAAAATCTAGACTTTTATGTTAGGAGATGTAGCAACTTTTATATTTTCCTCCACACTTCGTTTCTTTTCGTAACAGGACTTCTGTTACACTAATCTATTATTGAAACGCAGCCAATCTTTTATATTTTGCAATCAATTTTAGATATTTTACTACGATTTCACTATATTAATTATTATTAATTATTATTAATTATTAATCAATTATAACGACTTTTCACCTTTTGACTTACATGAAAAATGCACATTTTTAAAAGTTTAAGTAATTCTTAAGAGTTATTTACTTATTTACTTTCTGCATCTCTCTCTCTCTCTCTCTCTCTCTTACATTACCCATTGCCATTACTCATTTTTAGTTCAATTACTTTCCATTCCATACACAGGTCTGTTGCTTTGCTTGCTATCGATAACAAAGAAATTTAAACAGAATTTTCTCATGTATTTTATCAATATTCTTGACTAGTATAATTGAACGAGTTTTAACTTCTGCTTTATGTTTATTTATTTATTTGCTTTTTACATAACAGTACTCATGTCTTCTTATTTGGGTTGTTAGACATTCTCAAAATCGACAAACAATTATTTCTTAAATTTTACTAATATACTTAAATACTACAAAAGACTTTCCTCCTACATACTGTAAGTTTAATTTTTTATTTTTATATCTTACATCATTCTTCTATAAAATGAATAATAAAAAATAATAAAAGATTTTAGCAAAATCTTGAATAATATTAAGATTAATAGCAGATTATAAATAATTGTATAAAATTAATTTTGTACATATTATAATATTAAAGACGTTTTAATTAAGGTGATATATATGGCTTATTATAAAATTTTCAATTAAATTAAAATTTTTATACCTATTACACAACTTATATAGAGTAATTTAGCGATAATAATGGTAATAGTTAGTTAATATTTTTCTTTACTGAATTACTGAATTACTTAAAATTATCTAATTCTAAATTACAATACAATAAAGTATTAAATTATTTTAATTGAGAATGAATGTTGAAAAAATTGCTTTAAAAAATTAGTTATACATTATTTTTAATCATTAATTATTTGATTTGAAATGAAAATATACATTTAATCAATAAATTATTAGAAGAGCATAAAAATTGAATTTTTATGATTTACATTGTAATTTTTAAAAATTTGATTCATTTCAAATAAAAAAATTATTTTAGGAAATAATTTAAATCACAATTGAATATGCATATTCAAAAATATATATTTGAAAACTTTTGCAGATTTCTATAAGATAGATATTTTTCACATAAACTAAAAATGACCAATATACAAATATAAATAAAGATCAAATAAATTAAATAAGACATTTTTTAATGCACAACATGGAAATAAATGAATATTAATTTGCGAATCAATTATTCTTAGAGATTTTTAGTGATTGATTTATAGCAGTTTTATTATTACTATGGAAAAATAATTAAATAGACTGATTGTCAGGTGTTTAGATGGACAGATGAAATGAGTAGAAATTAAGCAATGGTATAAAAGAAAGAAAATACAATAGTTAACTAGAATTAAAATTAATACTTTTATTACAATATTCTCAAATCGTTGTAAAGAGTTTACATAGTGATCGACATGTCGATAAATAGTTGACAATACTCACCATGCCACCAAACATGTTATCATTGAGTTCTTAAGAATATGTATTGTTCATACAAGTCTGTGAGATGAAAAATTGGAATAATTGGTGTAGTAACATTATTGATGATGAACAGTTTTTACATCAGCTAAGTAATGTAAATGATTCCAATGTCTTTAAATACAATTAATATATAAATGGCACAAATAAGCTTATTCATTGTATTATAAACAAACTAAATATAAACACTTGATTTTTTAAATTACAATATAGTATTTATTTTTTTTAATACATTTTTTGCTTATATTCAAAATGCATGAAATATAATAAAAGCAGTTTTTATACTTGGAACAATAATAAAATTTAAAAATTGTAATTGAACTATTTTAAAAAATTTTTACGTGATAAATCTAAATGAATTTTTTCCCATGAGTATAGTTAAAATATAAAACTTATATTCCCCAATATTGATATAGATACAATATAGCTTATTCTTAAGATGCCATTTCAAAAATCTTCTTAAGGCTCTAACATTTGTTTCATAATTTATTTATCAATAAAGAGTAATTAAAAATTTTCATTGCAATATTAAATCTAAATTCTATGCACACTTGTCCAAGTTGGTATTGCATTGATCTTCATTATGATTTTTCTTATTTCATACTGTTCTATAAAAATTCTTCACACTCTGTTATAGTTGCATTTATTTCTTTGCTTTTTAATTTTATAATTTACAAAAATTATATTTAATCAGAAATTCAAAAGAAAAAAATTTGTATTGAATTTTTCTATTACATTTTTTACACATTAGTATATTTATTATATTAAAATCTAATTTGCAACTATCTATTTACACTATATTATACATTATATTTTAAAAATTTTTTAAACTTCAATATACATATTTTAATAGCTACACTAGACATATTTGTCAATTTATAATGAGTAATGTAATCATAATAAACATGACCTCATTCGATATTCAAAGGAATTTTGTTAAAACAGAACCAATCACAATAATGTGAAATACCAACTCAAAATAATGATCGAGATAATATTCCATTGACCAAACTATGTTGGATAATTAAATGATAAATTGTCGAAATACTAAAATGAGATATCGCAATTATTATTGATAATGCATCACATATGATAAAGGAAAAAATATCATCAACTTGATGACAAAAGTTGGTAAAATTAATACAATTTCAAAAAAAGCCAGCATGGATTTAACATTTTGCAAAAATAATAGATAAATTAGAATTATCAATTTTGAACGATAAACACGAGTACATTCATTTTGAAATTCTACTACATTTTTGACATATTGCTTTGATTTATCAAAAAAGTTGAAGTTATATCAGTTAATAAGTATTCTAATAGAATTATTTTATAAAACTATTTATATTTTGTAATATTTTATTCGGATCTGGATCATAAGTTTTGTATAGAAATAAAAACATATTAATTATGTTATTTATAAATTAACAAGAAATATATATTCTATTTACGTGAAAAAATTCTCATTACTTGCAACCTGTAACTTTTTACATAAATCATTGCAAAAGTTTTTAAATCGTAAATATAATCATTTTATATTAAAATTTTTTATTTATACTTTTATTATTATATTTTAATATATTGATACAGAAAACATCAATATCCGCATAGGAAATTACAACATATAATATCTAAATCCTGTAAAATAAAATAATTTAACAAATACATAGTATTTTTAAAACTACATGTTTGTAAATACATTAAATTCATAGCTATTTACCTATTTTAATATATTTTATAATTAACAATAAATTTCTCAAAAAATAATATAAGTTTATTTTATTAATATTCTTGATTTAAAAAATGTTATAATTTATACTAAAAATATGATATTTCTTTAATTTACTATTAATATTTATTACCTTTTATAAACGATTATACATAAATATTATTTTTTATATGCAATTTTATTAATAGCTTCAAAAACAGATAATACACATATATTCCATAAAAAATTTAAAAATAAATAATTGAATTACATATAATATTCATATTTACTACTTATACAAACTTTTTCACAAAATTTTTAAATTCAAAGTTTCTATTAAAATTCTTGTACCTGATATTTACAAATTAAAATTTAATTTTTATTAATTACTAAATACTATTTTAAATTACGTTTAGAATTCAATATTTTATATAATTATATAAATCCATAACTATACACATTTTTTAGTTAAATGAAACAAAATATAAATATTATAAAGATTTATACTTTGTGTTAATATTACAATTTACTAATTTATATTGAAAAAAGAATAATTTATATATATTGCACATTCTAACTTAAATAAAATAACATCATTAGGTCTTAAAAATATTTATTTATAAAATGTAAAGAAACAAATATTAAGTAGAATAAATAATTTTTATTTTATGGCAATGTATATTTACAAAGAAAAATTTTGATATACTCACATGAAAAATAAGGATAGAATAAGTTTTCCTCGCAGTAGTTTAACTGCAGGTGGCTATTAAGAATATAATGATTAAACGGCATGAGCACTTGATATATTTCTAAAAACTATGAATTTATAATATAACACTACTTTACACTACAAACTCTTAAAAAAAATGTTTAACAAGCAGAAGCTAAAGCAATAGATTTTTAGTTATAAATGTATATACAAATAGAAATATTATTAGAATTTATATTTCGTTTTAAATTTTAAGAATTTTTCACTCTATTTCTAATTTATATTAAATTCAATTTTTGTTTATCATAAAATAATTTTGATTTAGATACTTCAAAGTTCAATAATCTTGTATAACCATATCAAATATACTATGAGTCGTCTGCTATATTAAACAATATTCAAGTATTTATAATTAATGCAAGCGCTCTTAGCTTTAATACTTTTGCATTGGTCGTAATTTTCTTACAACTCACTGTATCTGTCAAATGACCTTACTCTCTACTATATCGATCGTGGTAACATTCTTCCTTGAGAAATTTAACACGTAATTGTAGTTTAAAGTAGTATATACACACAAAAATTTTTAAACTCGGTAGTACTACCAAATAATATTATATAATTGATATTCTAGTCATTAAAGAATACCACAGATAAAGTTGTTTAATACTGATAGAAAAAGATCACCGATCAAAACAGCAAGATCAAGCGTAATTATTATTGCAATGTTATATCACGTTTCAACGTTCCGCAAGTCTAATTTTAAGCCGCGAATTAAATAAATATTTAAACTTTAAAAATAATGTAAACGTCTAAGATTATACATTATGTAGAATTCTGATTATATTCGAATAGCTCAAAAAATACACTACACTTAAATAAAAGAAATACATTACGATACCTTAATATTATAAACTTTAAGCTGTAAAATTTTCAATATAGTTGTAAAGCTAAGTATGAATATAATTACTTTACTTAAAACTAAAATGTAAATGTAAATTATATACTATCATTAGAGATATAAACGTGTGCCATAACACTATAGTTATAAATAAATAAATTTATTATTAAACATACGAGTTCATTTATTCATAATCTTAGTTTAATATATAACGTTTAAAAATAGCAATATTGCAATAATGTATAAATTCTGTAAGAATTTTATCTTGGAATATATAAGTATTCTAATGTTTATTTTAAATTACAACTAAAAATTACACATAAATTAATATAATATATTTATAAACTTATATTGCAATAATTATTTAGATATAAATTTAAAACTTTTATTTGAATTTTTTAAATACATTACATTAAACATAAAACTTGTAACACTAAAATAAAAAATATTTATTAATTTAATAACAAAATTTAAAAAATTTAAATGTGTATAAATCTTAAAAAATATATAAATTACGTAAGTTTGACTTCTCTCAACTATTTTTATAATAATATATTATTATTCCAAAACATTATACAGTAAAATAAGAATATGGTATTAGATGGGTCTACTTGTAAGCTTATCAATGGTTAGTATTTTAGCAGATTATTGATGGTTGAATTAGTTATTTATTTATTAATTCCTTCTCCATACAGGAAAGTTTTTACTGTCTAATAAGAATACTTACTCTTAAAAGTTCTTAAAAAGGTTTTGAATCGGCAACTGATAAATATTTGTAAAGTGTAATAGTAAAATATTTATAAAATATGTAACTGCAAAGTGTTATCTATTAAATTCTTACTTTATTATTAAGTTTTTACAACAGATTGAATTTTATACTATTATTTATATTTTAATTTCAAGTTTAAATTGTAAACTTATGAAAGACTGAAACGTTTCCTATTATATTAAAACAGTATCTACTTAAATGTATCGATATAAAGGAATAAAATTTTATATATTATACATCTTAATAAAGTTCCCAATGAATATGCTAATTTTATGTTATATTTTATACATATTTTTAAATTAAAAATAACCGTTTATTTTATTGAAGGGTATTTCTTATTTCATGTTAGAAAATTAACTTTCCTAAGAAACATAGACAATTATAAATTGAAAATAATTTATACTATCGTGAATTTAAAAAATGTGTAATAGTACGTTTCGAGATATCAAATATGAAATTCTGTTAAGATGTTCCGCATTATTAAAAATTCAAGCAATTTTCTTAAATTAACCAGGTAAGTTTCACGGATATATTATTGGTGGTAAAGAAATAAACAACAAAATTAATAAATGAAAAAAAAAATATAGTAAATTGTCTGCATATTCTATCACAGAGCTTACTTAAATTAAAAAAAAGTAACTAATGCTACATTATTATGCTTAGATTTATAATTTACTATAATCAATTAATAGAAATCAAAACATTATTGTTAAATTATTATATATATATTGAATATAAATTGTTTTAAAAATACGATGATCATATAAAATTGATCGGAAAGTAATTTTTTTTGAGTAAAAAAACGCATACGGATCTTGAACATATAGGCTGCATTTAAGTTGGATGAGGTAGTGACAATTTTTAGTAATTGCTAACCTTTAGTTAAAAATAATGGAAAATACCATATATTATTATTATTTCAAAAACACATATTTCTGGCGATTGGTTGCAAGCATTAAGGAAGAGAAAAACAAAATGCAAGACCTAATTTCTAGTCCGTCTAGTCTGTGATTAGAACCTACTTCAAACGCCGAGAAATTTTGAATCATCGGCATTCAGGAAAATGCTAATTAAAATTTAAAGAAATAAAAATTATTTATATTTATATAGAATTTAATAAATTAATTGAAATCAATAACAAATATTTAGGCTGTAATAAAAATAAATCTCTAGAAACAAAAAGGCAAATGTGAATATTAAAAAAATAAAATAAAAGAGAAGCTACAGTATTGTGGTTGCCAAGACCCCGTGAATTCAAGATAGGTGAATTGTATTTTTAAATATTAACTGATTTAACACGTGATCACCATCAATTACCATATCAAACAATAGAATTTTTAGAAACTAAAATTATTCAATATATTGCAGCTTATTATGAAACATAATATACATTATAAAATGGCAACATTTGTTAAAATTTAATTCAATAATTTTATACTTTCCTAAAGCAATACAAATAATATTATTATTATTATAAATTGTAATTATGTATTACACGTTTGGTATATTATATATTTCATAATACATATATGTAAACATAACTTTGAGCGTACTTGATTTGCTAGCACGAATGTTATTTATTATTCATTTATTTAAAATAAATATAAATAATTTGAATCATTTGTAGAATTATACATACGTATTATTCATTTACTTTATTCAATATATTGTTGATCAAACATAGGTTTTAAAATGGAATTAGTGTTCATTGAATCTAAAATCGAAAAAGCACCCAAAAATGAATAAAACAGAAAAGTTGCTAAACAAGTACTAAATGTACTAATAAATCAGTGTTCTAATTTAAAGTTTATTACAAGTAAACATAAAGATTCTATGAATCTCCTATCCTACAAGCTATAACTGCATGCGAGATTTAGGATAATAAATAATATTTTATTTTACAAAATAATAATTTCAAATAAATATTTTTTTATTAAATTATGTTATCATTTAAAAAATAAATCATTTTTTTAAGTTAAAATTTTTTAATAACATTATATTTGATACATTGTGTTATTAAAATGAACTAGATGTGTTTGTATAAATTATAAAAATGTATGTTTTATATTTTTTAAATGTTTTCAATAATATTTATGTAATACTTATATTAATATATCAACTTTATTTCAGATCAATAGTTTTGAAGAAAATTTTTTAATTTATTAATATATGAATATATAGTTTTATATAAGATTATCATAAAAAATTAAATATAGTTATAGATTATTTTAAAATATTGTTTCACTAAACAATAACTTATATAATAATACATATTAAATATAGTTGCTAATTGTAAATATATCTTGTAAAAAATAAAAATTATATAATAGTATAATAGTAGTAATTATATACTTATTGAATAAGTAATAATTTTAATATTCTAATTATATCCATTTTTCTAAGATTAAACAGATTATTTATGAGAAATAGTAATTAAAATTCATGAGTCAAAGGTAAAAGAAAAAGTTTTATTTAATTTTGAAATAAACTTTGAACAATTATATAAATAACAAAATGGTTATTACAATATTTTTTCTAAAAACATACAAATTAATGCAATCATGATAGGTATAACATAGTATATAGGCACCATATAAGTAGTATTTATTAAATCTTTACATTGAGCCTCAAGATTTATATACTTTTTAATTATATTTGCTTTTTCATCAATAGTTGTATTATATTTTTCTTTAAGTATAACTAGTTGTTCACTTAAATCTTGTATTTGTTGACTTTCGTCTTTAACTTGATAACAATTTTTAAACTTGTCGAAGATAATTATATTAGGTTCATATGTAAGCCAGTTTTTTAAACATTGTAATTCTTGCATTATAACATGATAATTTACATTATCATCATTTACTTTTAAAGTATTTGATGAATGTATTATATTTTGTAATATAAAATCTTGAGAACATTTACTAAGTGTAAAATTACTCGCAATTAATGGTTTCAAATTATTAATTACAAAACCATCTTGAAAATAAACCTGTTGAAGTTTTGATTTATTTTGCTTTGATAATATATTCTTATTAATTTCAATCATATTATTTATTTGTTGGGCAACTTTAATAATTTGCTTTAATAATGAATCATCTAATAAAGTTTTCGAATCAAGACAATCCATTTCTGATTCAAAATTATTATTTGAAAAAATTTTTTGAGCAAAATTATTATCATTTTTAGAAGAAAATCTTAATATTAATTTCACAGAAGCAATATTCTCATTTTCGTCATTATTAATATTATCATCAACTTCAGAAACTAAAATATTTTCATTTATTTGTTGAACTTCCAATTCAGTATCTTTATAAAAAATAATTGAATTTTTAACATGCGAAGAAAAAATATCAGTTTTAGATTCATCCTTCAAATCCTTTGATTCTAAAATACTGTTTGATTTTAATACAGTTTTATTAAATACAGATGGTAATATATATTTACATTGATTGAATTCATTTATTGCCGAATTAATACAATGATAACTCTTTGCCAAGCTATTATTGATACTAAAAGAATTATTAAATTTTAAATAATTTTCAACAGAATTTATTTGATTTACTTTTTCAAATTTATCAGCTATAATTTCATAATTCACAATATCTAGAAACATGTAATTCCACTTGCTTAATATATTATCAATAATATTAGTTGGATTCAAATAATCTTTATCAAATGATGTAGTTTTTTCATTTTTAATATTCTGTATAATTTGCATATAATTTTTTAAAGCATTTATTTGTTTCTGAATATTAATTTTATTTGATGTTAAATCTCTTAAATTTGTTTTTAAATCCCTTTCAATGATTTTTTGATTTTCAAGCAACCTTAGAAATTCTTGTTTATCTTTTTCAGATTGTTGTATTACCTCTTTTAATTCATTTTTTGTTGTATTTAATTTGTCAGTTGTATCTTGTAAAGTTTGTTGAACTTTCATATATTTAATTGTAAGTTCTTGCAATTTATTCTGATTATCTTTTATAATATTATGCAAGCTTTGTGTTTCTTCTTCAGTCTCATTTAATCGACACTTAAGATTTTGTACCTTACCAATATTTTTAGTTATTTCTTGTACTTTTTTTTGTAATAATTCTTTAGTAGCAGTTTGGTATAATGCTTTATCTTCCAATAAATTAACTAATTCAATCCTTAATTTATCTTCACCAAAATTTTTTGAATATGCTATTACTTGACTTTCAAGTATTTCTAAGCGAGATAATAGGCAATCCTCTAACACTAATGCTTTCCATGACTGAATAGCAGCTATTCTTGTCTGTTCTAGTAATAGTTGCATGTATTCAAGTTTAGTTCGTAATGCACTTTCTCTGCGTCCTGCTTCCTGAATAAACTGATTTAATTTATAAAGATCTTCAAAAGTAACATTTATATAAGTATCAGAATTTGAAAGATCTTCTTTTGCTTCTTTTCCATTTGGCAAATAAAGTTTTAAAGTTGCTACTATGCATCCATGAGTAACTTTAGCTTTTGGATTGTTTTCTATAACATCCACTCCAAATTGAACAATATCACCAGAACAAACTTCTCGTGTACCTGATTCTTCTCCTGATGGACTTAGCCGTTTATTATTAATAAAAGTGCCATTACTACTTTTGGTATCTTTTAAATAAAATTTACCAGACTCATACCATAGTAAAGCATGATTTCTAGATAAAACTTTACAATCAAATATAGCATTGTTAGTAGCGGCTCTAGCTCTAGCAACTGAACGTCCTATTTTAATCGGCTTTTCAAAAAATAAATTTCTTTCTTTGAATGGATAAGAATCATTGTGACAAATTAAAGTTCCTCTTGCATACATATTTTTTTCGTGGTTAGAATCCGAGGCATATTGCATCCAACAATCAGTAGCTACAACCATAGCAATGAGTATTAATATTTACTTGAAATAATATTAGATTTTAAATACTTAATAATTTTAATAGATACAATCACCAAAGTATATAAAATTTGAATTTCATTGAATAAAATAAAAAATAAATTTTAACTACGTTTTAAACTAAATACATTAATTACACTCTTTAAATACATTTTATACAATTAACTTCTTGTAAATATATATTATCTTTTTTACTCATTACATATTTTTCTGCAATAAAACCATAAATATATATGACAGAACATACACTGCTAATTCTTGAATAACTTACTTAATAAATTGAAGTTTCAGTCGGAAACTAAGCACTTATTTATTAGTAGATAGATTAATAATATACTTATAGCCAATAAGATTCAAATAAAAGTAAAATCTCTACAGAAATAAGAAGGAATGTGTAGAGACGTTAATGTAAATTACGTCCTTGTATATAATGAAACATACATATCAGATTAAAAATAATGTATCATATAAGATACGATTATTACTATAATAAATAAAAAATAATTATATATCGAAAGTTTGTAAACAATGTATCATTATATATTTCTATCGTTAAGAAAATTCTCAAGTACGTGCAAGTTTAAGCATGTTGATTGGTCAAAGTGAAATTAAGTTATTATTGGACGACTTTTACAATGATAAAAAATTTGAGGATAGATATTCGTCACTTTTCGCTCTTTAATATCACAGATATTAGCGTTTGACTAATGAAAATATCATAATTTGTAGATCTGCATATTGTAAATATAGAAAATAATTTACTTTCTAACTTATTAAATTTTTATATAAATACCCCAAATAGATATGATTATTTATTTTCTATTCAGATTTACAATGATCTCCTACAATGAGTGTAACTCGAAATGTCGTAATATATTTTAATTTAATGATTATTTTTTTTAAATTTTCTTGAAAAAATATAACATCATATTAATATAATTTAAAAATATTAAAATTAAAAATAATTTTTTTATAGCTCTAAATAATTAATTGGAAATCATAATAGTTATAATTATTCTGAAACATCAATTAAATCTAATAATAATCATGGGAATAATATTTACTCTGTCGATCTATAGTATTTCGAATAATTATACTTATTTTCTTAAATTCAAATTTAATTAAATCTCGACATATTGAATATCAAAAAATCATAAAATGTATTACAAGTTATAATTTTAAAGACTGTCCTTACAAAGAAGTCGTAATCTCAAGTCTGTAACTTCAAAGGAACTACGACTATTTTATTACTCGTTTTAATAAGAGCGGATTTGACTATTTCGTTCTTAAAGCGATTATTTTCTTGATATTATAAGTATTGGTACAAGATTATAGCTGATGTAAGTAGTAGTACATTGTAATGTTGGGTAAAAATGGCTGGTAATAGGATCTATGTTGACATTAGTAAATTATGGTTCAGTTACATCCAATCAGTTTTTATACTACTCTTGGAATTGTTTCTTTTCGGTCCGAGAGTATGCTTATTTTCGAATAAAGTTATGCTGCTCCAATTTAATATGGCGCTTTCTTACTTCGACTCAAGATTTCTTATTAAAAGGACGAATCAGTTCATCGTTTGTTTTTTCTAACTTACGTACATCATTTGTCTACTCACTCTTTCTGGTTCGTCTAAACCTTACCGTACGTGAATAGCTTTGACGCTCAATGAATATTAAATTACCAGTTGAAATATTTATGAATGAAATGAAAATGTGCATGTCCTTTGTAATATGGAACTACAAAATGTTAAAAAATATATCCTAATGTATTTCTGTAAACGGAATAGGATTATTTTTATTTATAATAAAAAAACGAATATAGTAGTTTTAACTATATATTCTGTAAAAATTTAAGATATAAATCAAGTGATATCAAAAACATGTCTGTTAGCAAATTATTTATCATCATATTCATATATTGCCTAATCTATTAGAAGAGTGAGATATAAAAATTTTTGTCTACTTTGCTTAAAAAGTATCATTAATTACAAATTAAAAATAAAACTTTTTAATTCAAATTTAACCTAATTTAAATAAATTATTGTAAAAAATGAAAACTAATTTATTTGCTGATAGTTTTTTATTTTACAATAAACTTTCTTCACCCCTTTGGTATTCTCTCGTCATTATACTCGTTTCATGTTTCATTACACTGTAGTATAATTCATCGTGCTACTATTCGTCACGTTGTCTTCACTATAGCGCCACCATACATCTTACCTTATCATCTCAGCGCTATCTTCGTATCATAGCGACCTTTTCACATTTTGCTGGACCTCATACACGAAAATGCAATGCTTAGATCATGAGTAGAAATTATTTATAATAAATTTGCTCTACTATAATTCACAAAAGCTATAAGGGTACAAAGCATTGCTGTTATTACATTAAAGCAGGCGTACGAGCAGGTCGTGTCCAATCGAAGTCGATGCATAACAGCTTTTGGAGTAGTTCTTGAAATTAAACAAATCTTTAAATATTACATGAATAATTCTCTCGTAAACTATCTTCTCAAAGCTTTTCTGTCCGCCTTTCTTACATTGGCCATACGTACTTGCTATTGTGTTAAAATAGTTTCTTTTTTTCTTATCTGTACCTCTTTAATGATAATACTATTATTGTGTTTATCAATGTATTAACTCATGTTTTTATTGTTCATCAAATATTCACAAAGTTCAGTTATTATATTATACCTTTAAGTCTGGTTTTTAGTTTGTAAGTATATCTTTTATGTTAAATTTTAAAACATACGTACCTGTCTGATTCAATCAATCACAGTTATGGTATTTTGTTTTAATTTATATATAATATAAATGTTGTATGTTTAAGTATATTTGTTATTTTTTACATTTATTCAAGAAAACGATACATGGTTAATCATGCTAATATTAATATCTTCACTATTTTTACGACTTTATTTCTCTTATACTTATTGTGATATTTATCTAATTAATGTATAGTTTATTTTTTAAATCTATTTAGTAAATTTTATTATAAATTAATGTTAAAAATTAATTCTCTTGTTTCATCATCACAAATATTTATTTTTTCCAAAATTTAAATGAAATTATGATCAATCTGAAAATTTCTTATAAAAGCATTTATAATTTATTTTCAATTAATAATTATAAATTAATTATAGCTATAAAAATTTTTTTTATAAAATGATTTACTTTCTTGTAAAATATTAACAATTGCTTTATATTATTCTATTAAAAATTTATTTGTATTATTTTATCCAATATACGAAAATAATTACAATTAAAATAATTCTTGTATTAAAACTTTATCAATATAATTATTTATACTTACATTTTTACCTTCAACCATTTTTTAAATTCTATTTTGACTTTAAATTAATTTCTTTCACTTTTTAAAAAATTTGCTACGAGAATTCCATATTTAAATAAATATTTAACATATAAACTAAATGACAAACAAGTAATTTAAAACTATAAGTTCAAATTTATAATGAATATGTATGCATCATACTTTATAAATAAAAAATTTTTAAAACATATATTTTTAATTAGTTTAATATATTCTTAAACATATAAAAATACTTAAAGCAAAAACAATACATTCTGTTATTACACAAATAAATTTACACAACAGTTTCTACTATTGAATGAAAATTAAGAAATTGACATTTTTTATACTATGCACGAATTGAAAATTTATATAAGTGGTTCAAGTTTTATCATACAGATAAAACATTTTATGTAATTAATTAGACTGTACAGCTTTATACTTAATTTAATGAGTAGGAAAAATCGGAAGAACATTTAAAAGATTCTTGATAATTAATGATAATGATGATGATAGCGATTTTTCAAAGGCAACCATTTCTTATATTATCGTTTGTGGCTCGATGACAAATTCATATCATTCTAAGAATTTTCATAAGTAAAAATAAAAATATGATCCATAATTTCATTCTTACAGCTCGTCATGTTCCTATAAAAAATAAAATATTGAAGAATTATTAATTTATTATAATATGTTATTTAATATGAGTTAATATTTCATTAAAAATGTTTGTATATCTTTAAATTGTTTAATATTTTGATCATTTTTATGAGAGCTTTACTTCTTTGATAAAAGGAATATTATTTTTTCGAAGAAATTTATTATTTGTAATTTGGTGAACTATCATAATAAGGTCACATAAATGATATTTAAATACTTTGAGTATAAAAATATCAGTAATAACAAAATTAACATATTTTATTATATCCATCGCAATAAAACAAAATGGACTAATCATTCTAATGGTGTAAACATAAACCTAAATTAAATTGTTTGACAATAAATATCAGATTTTTTAAAATATTTATCGTAATATTTGACTGGTATAACTTTAAAACAAATTCACATACTTTTTTTTTAAAACTTGTTTTTTATCAAACAATATATTAAAAAAAATTAAAATGATTAAAAATCGCTTCAAACATAAATAAATAATTTATTTCAACAAATTTGAATAAAATATCAATCAGACTACTTTTCGACTTTGTCGTACCCTTTGGAAAAGTTTTGTTAGATCTAATCACGAACTTATTATTTTTTATCAAAATTTTGTAATTCACATAAATATGGTATGTATGTACATACATTATAATCAGACCCATCGTTATTGGTTATATATTTTAAGTTATTACTAGTCAACTTATATAGTCAATTTGATTTTAAAGTTGCTCGCAAATAATCTTTTACTTTACATGCAAAATTAGTTCATTATAAACCGTAAGATACAATAAATGATATATTTTTTAATTTGATACCGTTGGAAAAGGTATTTGTACGAACATTTTTTAAGCTTATATAGACGATATAAGACTATATATGTTATTGACTCTGACTTTCAGTACAATTTTGATTGTGGTACGTCACTTTACAAATACACTTTCGTCACAAGTCTTTCGATTTTAGTAATTTTAATTAATTTATCAAAATTCACTCTCTTAGAAAAATATTAGGGCTATATAAATTGCACCTCCATTTGCTCGTGATTGATGTTTACTTCGATCTCAAAAAGTGGAAAAATATTTTCATTTTAAAACTGATTTTTAAAATTTGTATGTCAATGGTGGTAATATTAATTATTTTGTTTTTAATCTACATCTTTATCAGTTAGTTTTTAATCAATAACTTTTCATCTATTCACCTTTTTCAAATCAGCCATATCAATCAATTTCGTTATCGTTTTAATCAGTAGAAGCATGCATAAATTGTCAGTTATGAAATACAATTTTTTTATACGTAGTACTAGTGCATTACATTAAAATTGGATGGATTGATGCTTCATTCATAAATGCATTTTTATGTATTCTTGATATACATTAATCAGCTTCGTTAGTTATTGAATACGAAACTTATCAGTGAGTGTGACCGAGATAATCGATTATAAGTTGGCAGTTCTAATTAATCTACTAACGTATTAGACTTCACAAAATTGTTGATAAATTAATGTTTGTAAAAAAAATTGTATTGAAAAATTTTTTATTTTGAGGAAATAAAAATTTTATTTACACTGAATCTACTATTATTATTTATTAATATCCATTATTATTCACATGTATTATATATGTCAAATAATTTATAATTATGTGTAATAAATTCGATAGATGTCTTTTTTTACTCATAAGCAATATAATATTTATACTATATTTTTTTATTTATAGATACAGAATACTATATATTCGTAATATTTATAATATAAATGTTAAAAATTATTTTATAAATTTTACGAAATAAGATAACATATGCAACGGTAAACGAAAATTAATCTATAGATTTTTAAATATAAAGATTTCATTGCATAAACGTAGATATGATAAATAAAAAGTAAGTATCGAATATAGTTTAAATTCAATTATATAAGATAAAAAACTTAATAAGAGATTTTACCTCTACTTCTGGAATTATATTATCGTGTACTTCATCGTCGTCATCTTCATCTTCATCTTCATCCATATTTTCTTTATCCACTATACTTTCTTTGGCCTCTTTCTCTCTTAGTTTTTTTTCTTCCTCATCTTGACTTTCTTTCATTTTTTTTTCTCCTTCCTATAAATATAATTTTTTAAATACTTAATAAAATTATTATATTGCATTATATTATATCGATATATCATTTGTATTTAAATGTTTAATACTATATACAATTAATTCAAATATTAATTAAATAATAATATTAATAATAAAATCAACAAAGATTAATAATATTAATCAAATAAAATTAAAAGATTAAAAAATGTAAAATAATCAATTAGAAAATTAATAAATAATTCATATATTATCGATGAAAATTATTATATTATTGTGTAACATTATGCATTAAGGTATAAAATTCAATGATTTTTTGTTAAACATGAACACAGAAACCAAAATTACTTTAACAGGCCAAATAAGGCTTACTGAATAGGGTTCAGTAGTAAACAAATAAATTCATAAATACAAATAATAATTTAAATAAACCTAAACTAATTAAAATTCTGTATGAATTATTCAATTGAAATTCATTTGACACTACGTATGTTCATGATTATTTCTAATACAATTTTCCAAGAAACGAAGCGTAGAGAAACGAGCATATTTGAGTAAGTATAGAAAGTGAAAATCACGATTACACATAAAATGGTTGAGCTAAAGATCTCACATCAAAATATTGAGCAATAAAATCGCGGAGTATATGTTACATTTAAATATGTAAATGCGAGTGTGCAAGTAACATTTGAATTAAGATAGTGCGATCAGAAAAAGTTACAGATGAGGTATTGGTTAATTATAAATATATTAAAAAGAAAATTGTAGGAAAGTTATTATAAGTATTAAAAAAATTATTATCTGCTAGAAATTATTAAATTTCTAAATATAGCACTGTTCAACATAAATTGAAAAGATATATAGAAATGAATAATAAAAACGAAGTCTTATATTGAAAAAATTATTTTATTTCTTTTATAATTGTTATAAATAGTAAAAATTAGTATTTAAAGAACATATCTTAATCGCCCAGAGAAAATAAAATAGTAGAAATATACGTTCTATATACAGAGCAAGGTTATGAATTCTTAAAGTATTAAAAATATAAAAACAGAGATGAATCTGTAATTTTTCTTTATATCCCAAAAAAGATCTGAAGCAATTCGTCATAAACAGATGATCATTATATTCAATACAATGTTCAAATTTTTACTTTTACAAAAATAAACCATTTCATTTCACACATATAGCATAAATTTAACATTAAATTTAAATGAATAGAGTTACAATTACATTTTTTAAAGTGCAATGAATATTTATTAAATAAAAGAAAAATTAACTCCCACGGATAGCTATTTTTTTGTAATATGATATATAAAATAGTATACTTACAATTGTGCGTTTCCAAATCTCCTCTCCAAAGTTTTTCGCATAATCAGAATCATCGGTCAAAAGTATATTATCAAAAATGGTTCCGGATTTAACTTGCCATAAATCTAATCCTATAGCACATATTTCTTTTTTTTTATACAAATCTAGATCTGGTACATATTCAGGATTATCTATTTCTGGATGCACCCATGGTCCTTCATATTTTGGATTATCAATTTGTTTTGGTTTCCATTCACCCTTATAATTTTAAACAAAAATATATGCATATACAGATACATGTATTTGAAAATTAAGTTAGTTTTTTGCATTTACCTTAAATTCAGGATTATCAATCATAGGAGCTTCCCATTCTCCATCCATTTCATCATCCCAATCTTCCGGTTTCGTAGCATCTGGATCAGGTATATGTTCTGGTTTATCCCAATCATCAGGTTTACTATCATCTGGATCTGGAATTGTAGGCCTATCATCCCAATCTGTAGGCTTTGATTGAGATGGATCCTTTATTTTCTTCGGTGGCAGAAAATCCCAATCTATTTCAAGTTGACCGAATTCAACCTTTTCATTGTCAATAAGAACCTACCAATAAATAGTAGTATATTCAGAAAATTTACTTATTTATATTTTAAATAGGATTATGTATATAAAATGCTAATACAACTATGAAATAACGTGTAGTTTTTTATTTTTTAAAATTTCTGTATTTAGTTAAATACGTAAACGAAATGGTAAACGAATGTTAAAGTAGGATTTGATCTAAATCAATCTTATTAAATAATGCATATTATCAAAATATTATAATACAAAATTATATATATATTTATTAACTTATTTTTTCCTTTTAATAAAAATCATTTCTCATAAAGCTTGATGCTAATTAATTAATTTTTTTGACACGTTTAATTGATTATTTCTTTAAATTAATTTAAAGAGTGAAAATTTAGCCTGTTTATTTAAATCATTGATACCTAAGTATTTTTGGTGTTGATTTACTATTACAGTAGCTGTATTCAGTCTTAACAAATAATATATTCAGTATTATTTCATACTCTTAAAACAGTATAATATAGTCAAGTGGTTTAATATTTAATTTAAAAGAATATAGTTTGAGCTTAAATTTTAAGTTGATCTGCAAATAGTTTTTAATTTTCTTATAAAATTTTTTATTAAAATTGGTAATTTATTGATTGCCTTGATTTTATTTTTTAATTCTTTATTTTGAAAATAAATAAAATTGTATTTATCACTTTATTTCAATTATTCAATTATTTAAAAAAATTATTTTTAAAAGAATGTGATGCAGTATCTTGTGATGTAAGCCCAAAAATATATGATTACCATCCAAGTATCGATCGTAAACTATAGTACAAAACTTCAATATGATCGTAAATTATTGGCAAACACATTAGGCTCACCTATTTTAATATTATTTTGCGTCATTAGTTATAAAGAGGTACAATTTCCGTTAAATATTAAAATAGCAATATTAAATAGTACATATATAGATTTAAAATTATTAAAAAATTTACTAAATGCTTGTAAAAATAAACATATGAAAAATTTATATTTACCTCATATGTATTATCAGGTTTAATAATAAGTGTATATAAATGAGTATATACGTCATCTTTACAACGTATATCTTTATTGATTAGAAGATTTCTACTTTTATAATTCAAAATTACGTGAACTTTTTTTGTTCCGGGTCCACATATATCAGGTCCTAAAAAAATTTATATTTAGTTAAATTTTTACTTAATTTTGTAAAATAAAATTCAAATATTATCAAAGAAGGTATTTCAGTAAAAAATACAATCGGAAAGTGTTTTAGATACTAAATCAATTAAGAATTTTTAATAAAAATATATAATAAAATTCAACTCAAGAAAATATAAGGGGTATTACATGGAGAAGTGAAAAAAATCTTTTACGTAATTTTGTTGCAACGCCGGAAAAATGTTATTTATACGAGTATGAACTCCTTATATGTAAATCTTATAATTATAATAGGCAAATACGTACAAATATAATATTTCTATATTTACGTGTAATGGTATCATGTACGCTGTTTAAAAAGAACATCATTTCAAATAGTTAACAGAAACTCGTAAATTATTAATTAATAATAAAAAATATTCTCAAAATTTTAAGAGATTTCTATTATTTTAGTAAATAAAAATTTATCTTAACTTAAAATCTATGTTTACAAGAGATATTCTTTTAATAAGAATTTAGATACGAACTTTTTAATTTTAATAATAAGCTTTTGTATATTTACGTACTAAAATTTTATCCTCTATGAATATTGAATTTAAATATTTATAATAAAAAATTAAAAATAATTCGTATCACTCATGTAGATTACGATACTTCCATTCATTGATGATCATTTTCCTATGAATAGACAGACAACTTATCAGTGATAAATCCGATTTGAAAACTGAAAATATTGTTAGATTTCGAACTAAATTGAAACCAATTTGGTGATATAATGTTGAAACGTGCAATATCTTGGTAAATGAAGAAAATTTTCTTCGTTTCATTTTTTATGTAGTTTAAAACTTAATTTATTCACAAATCTTGGAAAATTTTTATTCAGTATTCTGTTAGTTAGGTTATTTACATACATTAGCAATTGAAGTATATTTTTAAGAGAATGAGAATTTTGACTTTTCACCCAGAATCATGCAGCCATGTATTTAACAATACATGTAAGATAAAGAAAGTTACATTAAAATAATCCAAATATTTCTTTTGAATTATAACAAATAATAAAATCTTAAAAGTACCAAAAAAACCTTCATTATGATTTTTAAAAAAGCAAGACCACTATTTTAGATTATATATTAACACATAATTTTTACTGTCTTCTTATAGGTAAACGCCAAACAGAATACAAACATAAATACTTTACCTGTATCGGTCCCATTCCTAAAATATGAAGACACTTTCAATATTATTCGAAAAATTATATTAAAATCTAGTCTGTTGCGTAATAACAATATATATATACAATTTTGTTCCAAAGTAATAAAAATTGTAATAAATTAAAACGATTAATATATAAATGTCTATCATACCAAACATAAGAAGATATGGGCTGTCTCCATGCATGTCTTTTTGATCTAATGAGCAATCAAATACTTTAATATATCCACCGCCACAATCAATATTTTGTTCATGTTTGACCGAGAACTGTAGAACAAGCTGCTTGTTTTCATTAGTAAATGAACTAAATTTGCGACTTAATGCATAAAATCTTGCATCTTGTGTGGTTTGAATTCCTAAAATAATGCATTCGTGATCATGTATTTTATAATTATATTTTGCTTATAATTTATTAAAAAATACTTACAAAAATACCATTTCTAATTTTATAAACAAATAATGTTATAAATTTTTTAAATTTCAAATGTATATAAAATAAAGTAATTCAGAAATATATTAAATTGAACCAAAATAAATAATGATAAAATAATGGTTTTAATTCATGGTTTTGTGAACATACTTTTACATATAGTCTAAGATTTTATAATTTTACTTTTTAGATAGTATAATAAAGCCTCAATTAAACATAATAGATTTGTTAATTTACAATAAATTTTTAAAAAGTGAAATTACTTATGAAAAATACTAAGACAAAAGAAAGGTCAAGTATTCTGCTTGAAAATTAAAGGTAGAAAGTAAAACTCAACTAAATCGGACATTTATTAATAATAGAAATACAAAAAACTAAATATAGTAAGCTATCTATTCAAGACAGTAGTAAGATGTTACGAGATAGATTGCAATGCATGGAAAATTAACATAATGAGACAATGTTCAAACGAGATTAAGTCAACAATCAAACTGAAAAAGAAATAATATTTGAGAAATCTAAAATGAAGCTAGTATAATGGATGAAACAGACAACAGAAATTTATATACCGTGGTAGAAAGAAGCATAGAGAAAATACATTTGAAATCTGAAAAATTCAATACTGATGAATAGATCAATATCAATTAATAAATTAACCACGTTTGATTATACTAAACTTCAGACAATTAGGTTCAGAAGAATTAGTTTTATTTAGGATTTGCGAATGTTTCAAGACTATTTAAATGCTTAAAAGCAAAAGTACAAGAACATGGTAGTTATCAGTTACAGAAAATAAAGATTGATTACACCAAATTTCATTAAAATAATTATTATAAATGTATCCACTGTCTTTTTACGTATACAGTAAAATATTAAGAGTACACATGATGATATGGTAAAATTAATAAAGTTAAATAATTTTTTATATAAGAAACCAAGTTATTTGCGATGTCAAGGTTATTTTTCAATATAAATCGAGAAATAAAAAATACAAAATAAATCAACTATCGGTAGAAAGAAAATCCACCTGACTAGTGTAATACGAAATTTTGCTAAAAATATTTCCAATATACATAATTGAGCAGAATACTTTTTAAAATAAAATTAGAAAAATATAGTATTCATTTCACTTCGATGTTACTTTTTCATTTTGAATGGCTATAAACACCAAAATTATTATTCTAACCGATAAAATGGATTATTCATCATGTATTACAATTAGAATTCGAAAGTACGTGATTATGTGAAATAGCGATTTGAGTTGTTGAGTTACGCTACTTATGATATGAAAAGGCAACATTTGAGAGTATAAGTGTTGAAAATTCTTGTTATCAGCCGTCTTGGAAAATGCTGTAGAAAGTGATATAAAAAATAATGGTAGCATGTACCTTTTACTTTATGTAATACATATATTTCATTATCTTTATCTTCCTAAAATGCTTGCTAGCTTACTCATTTCATTTTTTTACAGTCTTTGATGATTATAAATCTCTATAAATATAGAAAGATGTTTTTTATACGTACATACGGCATATAATAAAAAAAGTTGAATCAGATTGAAAGTATTTATTATAAAGACCATTTTTTTCCGTATCACTCATAATTCTATTTTTATCTAGATAATAAGAATAATGTTGTCAAAACAAATTTACTTGTTTCTAAGAAATTGCGGGCAATGTTTTTTATACATAAATGCTAAATTATCTGAGGGTAATAAATGATTTTGTTAATAGATGTTATTAAAAAGTACCTATAGGGTTCATTTATATAATTTACACATACTTGAAACCACAACCTAACGAATAAAAACTTGTAAAATTAACTAGGCGAAGCACAATCTTGTTTATTTTGCTTTTTAAGAAACCATTAACTATATGATGTTTAAGAAATTTACATTTTTATTTATTATTGTATTTTTATTACATCTATAACATTTTAATCTTTCCAACAGGAGAAAGATCAAAAGTTTAGCACGTTTATAATTTACTGTTTACTTTTCGAAATATTTTTAATAGTTATCTTATATCATGCTAGATTTGTTGCAAATTATACCTCTATCATAAAAAACTTTTATATATAATTGAGCATTAATTCATTACTCTATTTCAAGACTTACATCTATCTAAAACTTTCGATTGCATAATAAGTAAAAATAGACAAATGAAGATATTCGTTTTCAGTGAAACTATTGATAACTTTTGGTGTAGTTATCAGTGAAATGTGCTCCCACATAAAAGCAACCAATATATCAATGTTGAACGTATCTCTTACATAACTTCAAGTTATTGTAATAATTTTTGCTCATTCAATCTATCTTTCTTAATTACTCGTAGTCAGATAATATTAATTGGTTCTTCTCTCATTTACTTCATAATTGTCACACTTTGATAAATAAGACTTCTCGTTATATTAAATATCAGCTAATAATTAATATAACTCAAAAATTAACAAATATTCAATAAATATTCAATAAATATCTCATAATCCATACATTTTTCTTTTCATCGATGATAGACACATCACGGAATAAAAGATCTTTACATGTTTCTTTATATCAATAATACTACTTGAACTTTACATTATATTTCATAATTGTTTTGTGAACACAATAGTCAAATACTGCATAAACATTTATGGCTTGTCTTTTTGTAGCATTATCCATTCTTTTCTTCTAAGTAATGTTTTTTAATAAACCAGTGACACACCATGCATCTAGTTCAAAATTATTTAAGTTCTACTATGTGTGTATTTATATTTTATATCTAGATATTTGATAACATAAATAACTAATGAATGTATATAAGGTTTTAATATCCAATTGAAATTTCATGTTCGTTGTTAAGACAGTATTAGTATCTGGATAAATTATATTATTATATTGAATTTATGAAAAAATTTATAATTCTATTAGTATTATACTTATGAACAAATTTATTCATTAAAACTAAAATAAAAAATATTCTTTGAAAACGGTTGATACACATATTAAGAATTATTTTATTTATTTAGTAATGGCTATAAATCAGTTTGTTAAAACGAGATCTTACTTTTCTACTACAAAATTATTTAAGTTACTAATATAATTATTGTATTTTTTATTTAAAATAAAATCGGAATATTGATAGATTTCTATAGAAACAAAATATAATGATTAAGACGGTAATAATGTACTTAATATTAAAAATATTAAATTAGTTTTAAAATTTTATTTTAGTTACCTTTATCATTATTTGGATCATTCCAAAACTTTCCATGACTTAAGATGAATTTTCCAAACTCCTGACCAGGATGCTCAGAATACACCCAATTTTTTTCCCAAGAATCTAGAATATGAAAAGTAGATAGTAAAAAAATGTTTGAATGATATAAAATGATTTCGAAATAAAAAATCAAGAGAGAGATGAAAAAATCTTTATTTGGTTATTAAAAATTTTATCGAAATCGTAAAAAATAATTTTTTAGTTGTTCTTAATTACCAAATATTCTTTATTATAAAACGTTTATTCAAATAATTTTATGAGCATTAAATTTACTATATATCCTTTATAAATATTTTTTTAACTAATAACATGACAATTTTTATTATTTATTTCATAATATTCAAAAGTTCCAAAAGAAAGATTGCAAATTTCCTTATAATTTCATTCAAGAAATTCAAACTATTTTGAAACAAACAATACATTACGAAAATTCATAACATGCTGAAACATTAGCATTTTGTAATTTCATATACCCAATAGTATACTGATGTAATTTATAAACAAAGTAAATTTAAAAATTTGACAAAACTTTTACAAAACGACTTTATAGTCACAAATCAACAAATTAATTTATTTTACTTAAAATAATTATCTAGGAATGCATAAAATGGATAAGAAAAATACGATGAGGTTGTTCAATATCATATAAAATTGGCAATGATGAAAGAAAAATTAAACATACTTATTTTAATATAATTCAAAGAATAAGACGAAAATTATTACAAAAATACGACCTACCTGAATATGATTACTAGTAAACACATTCATAAATTAATGTTAATAATAAATTATCAATTTTTCTAATATATATCAAGGATATCATTAACTTTATATAAGAAAAAAGTACATATAGCAAAAATAAAAATAACTAAATACGAACATTTTAATCGTTCTGTACATAATAATAATAGCTAGATTTTCATTCTAAGTCCTTCTACAAATTTAATTATTAATTTATTGCAATTTTTATTGCAACACATATATTAAAAAATCAGGAAAATAAATACTTAAAAAATTTTCAATTTAAAGATAAAAAATAGTAATTTTATTGATATGAATGAAATTTCAAATATATAAGCACTGTCATCAAATATTACCGCTTAATTTTATTCTTTCTAAGAAAAAACATCAATTTTTTTATTATATATTATTATATAATTATTATATATTCTCTAATTTTATTTTACTCAATTTAATCATTTATAAAACTTTTGTAGAACAAAGCAAACAGAAAAAGAATGATTTTATTATTTATCTTATTAAATGCATCCTTATCAAAGTAAAAAATTAATTGGTAGTCATTTGCAGCTTGTTGATAGCTTGAACCTTGAGTTTTTACTTCTAAGAGAAAAGCCCTTCTTCAAACCTTTTACATTATATACCACATATTATTGATGCCTACAAATTTGATTACAATTTTTACTCATTTCAAATTATTTTGTCATCAAGTGAATATGAAGGTTATTTGAATCCCATAATATTTCATGAATACTGTATATATGTTTCTTATATTATATTTGTCTCAAATAAAATAAATTATAATTACATAAAGTGCAAAAAAATTATGTAAAACTGCTTTTCCTTTTGCAATTTTTTCTGCGATCTTACAAAAATTGTTAAATTAGTCTAATTATACTATCATCTATATAAAGAATAATAAATTTTTTATTTTGAGACAATCTTGCCTAATTAACATTGTGGATAAGAAGAATCGGTTAAACCACTTATATACTTTTTAATCAAAGATGCATTTATCTATCTCCTTTCATCAAATTAATGTTACATTTTACATCTAAGGATTTAAAAAGGTTAATATTCAAGTTTTCTCACATATGTATTTAATTATTTAAAAAATGAGTGACATTGCCCTAATCTTTATCATTATTTTGTTTTTAAATTTAGTCTTTAATATGTATTTGATATTATGCTTGAATCATGTTTTTTATAATGATTACTTCTGAGTTTACCTCAATTCCTGATTGATTTGTATTATTTATATTTGTAATATTTTATGTATTGAGAAAAATCAGTATACATTATTTTAAATCTTTCAAACTGATACTTTTTAAACAAGTATAAAACAGTTCTACTCTTTTGTAATCTGACGCTTTAATTGCAATAATTACAAATTTTAATTTTTAATTCAATTTATTATTAGTACTTATTATTAGTTTTATTTAAATTATTATAATAAAACTTCCATTTTCAGTTTAGATTTGTTGATTAATATATGTAGATTACTAATAATATATGTGTACCCAAAACATTGAAAACCAAAGTTACATAAAAACAAGATTCTTGAACACCATTAAAACTAAAGTATAACAATGAAAACTGAAATATTTAATTTCTAAAGCTTATTCCAATGCTAGTTTATTAATTAAATAGAGTTATAATTCAAATTATTTATTTAATTTTTAATTGAATACTGTGGTATTTTGTTAAAAAATGTTGAAATGAAATTACTGCCATTATAGTGATATTACATGAATAATGTCCATTAATTTTAACAATGATGAGAACCACTATATATACTTTATACTTTATATTACATAAACCAATAACCTAATATCTATACAGTAATTATAAAAAATTATAATTACATTTCATAAGTCTCACCATATTTTTAATTTATTTTTATAGATAAGTATTATCAAGCGATTAAAATATTTGTATTTCAAAGTGAATAAAATTGTGAGTAATTAATATATTTATAAAATGTAAAATAAGTTATTTTAAAGAAATTATTCTAAAATAATAAATAGCACATAAGCTGTTGATTAAATATTTATCATTATTATCAATAATAAACATTAGTTATGGTTCTCCAATTTTTACCATTATTGTTGAACTACAATAGAAAAATTTTAATTTAAATTAAATTCTATTTTTTTACTGAATAGTGAATTTTAAAAATATATATTTTTAATAAACATTTGAAGGTATTTTTAATAAAAAACTTAACATCAAGTTATAATTTGAAAAATTATGAAATATAAAATTCTACATTCTGCAAGAATTAAGAATTGTAACACTCCTTTTTGAATATTAAATATAATTTATTCTATAACTTACATTTCAAATCAAATGGTACAATAACAATATTGTTTATTTAAATATCCAAATATATTTACTAATACTGATTTTTGGAATATAACAATTTTGAAGTAAATACTAATCTTGTATTTCTAAATTGTATAGTGTAAAAAAAATGAAATGAGTGTAAAATATTGTTTTAATTGTTATTAATAATATCCACATTTTATTTAATTTTATTTGTATTATTAATAATATAAAAATTCAATATAAGCAAAAATAAAATAAATATCTTTTAAAGATATAGAATTTTATATTACTTGAAGCTTTGAGTACATTATAAAATTATTTATGTAATTGTAAAATTTTATTGATGGGCAGTAATCAATTACCTAAATAAGGTAAAACAAGAATTTGTAAAAAAAATTTTTTTTATCTTATGCTTTTATTTTATATTGCTATATAATTTGTTAATGATTAAGCCTCAACTATTATTAGTTTTGTTTTATTTAACATACAATTTAGAATTTAACAATGAAAAATGGTATTCATAAATTCTTATATATATAGATTATATATATTTAAAAAATATAAATATATTTCTTTAAAAATATATTTATTCTTTCAGAAATGAATTAGAAGATCCATATTAAAATTATTAAATATTAAACAATACAACATTCAATTAAATAGTATCAAAGTACTTTTAAATATTTATATAAACATTTAATAGATATATATATTATTGTTTATACATAAAATTTTAGTTTTTAAATTAGTATTTAATTAATACATTAAATATCAAAACAAAATTTTATCAAATAAGAACTACTTTATTTATTTATACTCAAACAAATAATTTTTTTGTTTTTTAATTTTAATAAATTTATAAAAAATAATATATTTGATACATTCAAACAATATATATTAAACCAAATATTTTAATTGTATATACATAGTTTTAAACACCAAAAATTACTAATCATATAAAGTTAAATAGTTAATATAGTAAGTATTTAAAATATAAAAACAAATATTCACAAAAAAATTTAATTAAAAGAAATATTTTTGTAATATATATTTTCTATTTGAACTAATATAAGCAATACTATTAAGAAAATTTATTACATAGTTCTATTAGTTTCAAGACAAATTTAAAAGGTTATATTATTTTATCAAATCTAGAAAATTATTAAATATTAATAAAATTTATAACAATTACCCTATATTAATTATATTTATATATTTATTAAAATTGAATTTATAATGATTAATATTTTATAAATATATAGTAATCAAATTTTAGAATTATATTTTAGTGTACAAGTTTTCATACATTAATTGAAGGCAAAATTATAAGCAATTAAAAAATGAAGTTAGAAAACAAAAAATGTTTTCATAAATTTAAACAATTTTCATCAAGAATCATAAAATTATTAATATACCAAAAAGCAGAACATTTAAGATAAATAATAATAAATTAAAGATTAAATTATAATTGATTATTTAGTTTTTACGCTACTATATTTAGTAATGAATTATAAACGTATTTTTTATATAATTAAACAAACGTAAAATTTTGAGGTTAAATTCGATTGGTAATATTTATTTTATTATATATTATTTTTAATCATTGGGAATATATTTTGTAATATAAAATTAGGATTATTAAATTATGAAGGAAAAAATGAAATTACTTAATATAAAATGTATACGAAATTACTGCAATGTAAATATAACTTTCACGACTTTTAATTATCTAACCCATTAAAATTGAATTATATTATTTCTTACCATCGATAAATTTTTCTTCGAAATAAATTTCGGCAAATCCACAAGAAAAAGATAAAATAACAAGACATACATAAAAGAGAAACATATTTTTAAATTAAATGTTTCTGTATCACTATTTATTACATAAATTAATATAAGTAATGCTGTTATAAATCTTTATTGCATATACTACACCATCCAGACAGATGGAATACACTGATTCGTTAATCATAAGTAACCAATCAGATTATACCACGATTTCGATGTTAGGATTTGTACACAATGTTTTAGCATATAACCATAAAAAGACTTGCAACGTAATATAACGATTCAATATTCCGCGAATTCAATATTTCTCAGGAGTTATCCTCATATAAAAACATAGAACTAGGAAAGAATCAGCATCGTATATTATATTTATCAGATATATACGATTAGAATTCAGTCTCAATTGCCACTCGAAATACATTACATTTAAATATAAAGTGTACACTGATAAGAGGAAAATATAGTATACCTGTAGAATATCAAAGTAAACAAAGCCCTAAAGTTATATGGAAATACAAATATATTTATTAAAATAAAATTTTATCTTTAAATTATCTTGCAAGTTAGTCTAATATTATATTTCATAATTTTTTACGTTAAATGTTTTTTATTATATAATTATAAAACATTTTAGTTTTGTTTCAAGCTATAACACTTGCGAAGATATGACAACTGATCTAATTCCTCGAAGAGAGAGGCCATTCAGTTTGCACAGATTTAGCCGTATTCAATCATCTACAAGATAATATAATATTGATCATCAAGATAACTACAGCTCTATTAACACTCATCTTATTATAAAAAGAATAAGATTACTTATGAATTATTAAAAAAAATACAAAATTTCAAATCGACCTCTATTTTTGAACTTGTACCAAGTTTTACGCATTATTACATACGCATGCATTATACTTTCGGTTGTCATTATAAATGTTCACAGTTCTTACTTTTACCAAATCATTACTTTATTAACTCTGATGTATTACTATTATAATTAACGAGGTTCTCTCAATAAATACTTTAGTGATTTATGTAAATAAATTACACTTAACCCATAGTTTGGGAAGTAATTTATATATTTATATTGAAAATAAATAATCGGCCAAACATTAAGACATAAAATGAAATTTAACTCGCATATTTCTCCAGCGTGACGCTAGTAGTATCAACCAAAAAGTATACTTAGAGCCGAGCTTGCATGTACCCATAACAAAATAGATACTGTACGTATAGATTATTATAATTTATAATAACAATAATAGTACATAGATGCTTTCAACCTATCCAATTATCAACAAAATTTCAGTTAAATATTATAAAAATCTTTCTCTGGGTTAATTGTTTGAATTGTATTGCTTTTAATCTTCTTTAAATAACACAATAGCCTTTTTCCATTGATAGTTGACTAAATTTCCGCTTTAATAAGATTTTGATTTTGTTTTCGTAACAGTAGGTCCTCGCGTGTCAATTTCCAAATTTCCACGATATGTGCATGTAATCTGAAGACATAATCGGCATTCATTTCTATACTCTTCAATGATCGTCAATTTCTTTATTAATCATCTCTTCCATTCTCTTTATCCAACGGTACCTAACTGAGACTCAAAATATAATTTTGACAAGTTATCCCTGTTATCTAACGCTTTAATATTATATATATATATATATTGTCTACTTTATCAACTAGGTTATATGAAACATGGCTTCAGTGAAATTAGTTTTCCTGAATCAATATTGTATACATAAAAATTATACACTTCATGAAGTTTAAAACGTACTCTTGAACCAGGAACTATAATCATTTAAGTTGTATAATCAAACTATCAATCTTCATTTGGTTATGAATATAAATTGACGTTCGTTGATAGAAACAATATTAAAATTTGAATGCAATACAGCATTTCCAATATCCTATCCCATTCTCGATTAGTGAATTATTCTTTATAGTTGACATTAGTATATAATTATCACAAAAGCAATAGTTAAGTTGATTCTTCTTGTTTTCTACAAGTCATGTCCTCGCCACTGAATTTAATATATTCTATAAAATAAAAAAGACTTGTTTGAATTTTGGTTATTGCAAAATTGGTCTGTGAATCTGACACAGTTTTTACTACTCAAATGCAACCTTTCAATCCACCTTCTGTATAAATTTTACCCTTTTTATAAAGAAATTAATTTATTATTAATTATTAGAATTTCGCGATGGTAGAAAATCTTGTACCACTATATTTTATCGAGGTCTAGCTATACTTTTATCTTGGAGTAAAGGATTCCAAGAATTTTACCAATTTCTTGTAGAAATGAGTTGTCAACAGATTTAAGTTCATTATTGTATCCTACAAGTCTTCCATTAACCCTGAAAATTTCCTCCAAAAAATCCATATAGCAATATAATCAGAAGAAGTAATTCACAATGGTAAACCTTTTTGGATCACAACTAGCGACCACATTTATTTTCTCCTGAACGTTCCCAGTGTAAACTATTGCAAAAAACATTCTTCAAAATTATATCGATTTTTAGGCACTTTTTTTTTTATTATATGTTAGTATAATATGCAGGATTCTTTTTTTATTATATTTTCTAATTATATTATGACCTCGTAAAAACTAGGAGTTATTTTTAATATAATACACTTCCTCCAGTTGATCAAATACACTTGATGTTTAATATTAATCATACTTTTCATACTTCGTTTTGTTTAATTTGAGAAAATTAACTGCTATCTATCGACATTTATTACTCTAAGGTCAGTCCTATTTCTTGATAATTCACTGGGAATATTGTATGTAATCTAGCTTTGTTTGACAATATTTGCTGCTAATAATTTTGAACTCTCATCATCTACTACCTATTACAACTTCTGCAGTACTGAATACTATTGAAAATTCAATAGAATAGAGTTGTACAGCTCAATTTCATGTTGCAGAGATTTGTTATAACAAATGATTTTCCAGGAAAAAAAGTATTTGCAGACCTTTATAAAATGTTTTTAATTTACTCGGATCTTCTCCACTCAATATCTTAAAAAAATCTCTTTTATAAATTTACCGTTTGTCATATTAATGGCGTGCAGGGTAGTTCGATGTTCAGAAAATTAATTTTTTTTAGAATTATGAAAATATAAACCTAATTGCGTTATATTTTGTTAAAAAAATTCATCAAATATTATTGATTGACTTTTCTTCTGCACCTATTTCTAGTTTTATATTTTTTTTTAATTTTTGATATTTAATTGATTTACGGATATCAATATTTAATATAAATGATATTAAATTAAAGTTACTAATGTAATAAAATATATTCTTTAAATTTGACTTAATTATTATTGTTTATAGAAGCAATGTTTCTTTTAAAATACTCGGATCATTGCTAGTTAACAACAGATTCCTATTCGACTGATTAAGTTAAGGTGGTATGATATTGTTGCCTCTTTAGTTTTATTATAATCTATTAATGTTGAAATATTTTAATCAAAATATTTCTGGACTTTTCCATGATAAATTGCTTTAGCTATAATATAATGTTCAATGTTACTATTACTATCATAACAATTTTCTTTATATTAAAAATATTTAAATTTTATATTAATTTATTGAATTCTTACAGTTTCAATAAATTCTATTCATATGAATAATTATATAACAATTAATCAAATTTGCTTTAATTTATAGAAAGAATATTTATATTTTTAATAAATTATTTAAATGTAATATATTTTTAAATTTTAAATACACATATGGTCTAAATTTAAACCACTGATTAATATAAATAAAAAAATCAATAACGAACAAATTTTAGTTTGTAACATAATTATATGTATTTAGGATCGATTAAATTATCATAATATATTTTTGTTATTTAATTTTATCTATAGCAAATAATATTTTGAATACATTACTCTCATTTTTTATGATATTTCTTGCAACTGATAATTAATAAAGTTATAACTAAAAGAAAATTGAATTCATAATTAAACATTTCATATACTCTATCATCTTTATGTATAAGCATTCCAGATAATTTTTTGCTACTGCACAAATCATTGTCTTATATTTAAAAATAATGAATTACAGCAATTATCACTTTTAAACTTTTTTTAAAATTATAAAACACTGAATACAGGAGTCGAAATATTAAGATTTAAATATTGATTATCTAATCAATATAAAAATTTGAACAAACTTTTATACATAAAATCGAATTTTAAATGAATGTTATAACGGAATATTTTGCTTAACTATTTATTGTATCTTTTATCCTTGATACATTTAATTTGACCTAGTTTCTTATATTTACTCACTTGTATATGTCATATAATGAACAATTTCTTTAATAGTCCCATTACTATAGATATAAATTGAATTCTTATCAAATCCTATTTTTACTTAAAATTCCCGATAATTTTTTCTAATATGTTTGCTCAATATCCACGTACCATGACATATATTTAATTTTTATTTTTACTTCTCTTATTATTTAGCAGGACATGCTTGATATTACTCATATAACTTGGCAAAATTATGCATAGAATGGTAACTCATTAAAAATATAATACAACTCATATGCCCTATACATAAATCATATTTTTAGAGTTGTGTACTATTCTTTATCAGATTTTGCGCTCTCTTTCTTTAAGTATTTATATTATAAATAAATTTCTAAGATAATAATGAGTGATCAAATAATCTGAGCTAATTGAATACGATTAAGTATATGCATATTTGATTTGTATCTTCTGCTATTTTTAATAAAATAATTATCTTGCAAATTCTTACTAATTAAATTATTACAATCCTTATTTTTTTTATATCATAATTCTGATATAAATTTTATAGAATTCTGAAATAACTTTAAAAAAAATTTTAATATATAAAGCATGTATTATTATTTTGTAAATATCCAATATATTATGTTTACTTAAGATAAATTTTTAAAAAGAATATTTTTAGAATAACATTGTAACATTGCATTTTTAACCAAATGCCACATCAATTTTTACAACATTTTTTAGAATATTTATAATTTAACATGATTTATTTAATACCTAAATTTATTAATTTTATAAAACTAGAATACCCAAAGATACTTTTGACGACAATTTATTTATCGATAGAGGAAGAAAATTACCAACAAGTAAAATTGTATATTAGAAAAAAAAATTAAAAAAATTAATTAAAATAAGACTATAATACAAAAAGTGACAAAAATATAATGTCCCTTATTCCTTTTGCAATTGTGTACATTAGGTGCGAATATTTAAAAAATGTGCTATTAAATATGTGAATATTTTTCGTATGTCAATAATTTAGGAGGTACTGTATTTTATTTCTACATTAATGTATTATATAGATTTTTAATTTTTGGAAAAAATATACAAAACTATTCAAAAAAGAATTCATAATATTTCAAAATTTACTTATCATTTAATATTAGATAAAATAGATTCTGATGAAGTTTGATATTACACTGATGTAAATAATGTAATTGTAAAAACAATATTATATATATTAAACTGTATATATATGAATTTATAATATTTTCTCTATACAACCAAAATTTCGTCTACTATTTGGAATTTTATATAATATACTGTCAATAATATGAATTTTTAAATAATTTAAACTTTACTAATATTTATAATATTTATCATATTACGGTAAAAAATTTATGTCCAAAATTTTTTTTAAATTAAGGTAATATTTTTAAATTTTTAGAAAAAATTAACTTGTATTGAAAATAAACAAAATTATTAAGTGATTTTATAAAAATTAGGCTAATAAATATGAACACATACATACATACATACATACATACATACATACATACATACATACATACATACATACATACATACATACATACATACATACATACATACATACATACATACATACATACATACATACATACATACATACATACATACATACATACATACATACATACATACATACATACATACATACATACATACATACATACATACATACATACATACATACATACATACATACATACATACATACATACATACATACATACATACATACATACATACATACATACATACATACATACATACATACATACATACATACATACATACATACATACATACATACATACATACATACATACATACATACATACATACATACATACATACATACATACATACATACATACATACGTACATAAGTACATACATACATACGTACATACGTACATACGTACATACGTACATACATACATACATACATACATACATACATACATACATACGTACGTACGTACATACATGCATACATAGATGCGTGTATTCATAAATCCAACGCACGCACGCACGCGCACATAATTATTTAAAATAGCATTATAAATCAATGAAAAGGCGTATCTGTTACCTTAGCAACCTACTATCTGACCCGCCTCTAATATTCTTATTGGATGAATTTGTTTTTTGAATTTCATGCCTTTCCAGGAATATTTCTTCGTTCAATATGGCTGATTCACAAATTTTCGAGTTACTGTTTAGTTCCATCAAACTTGTGTACATAAACATCTGTTCGTCTATATTTAAATTCCATACAGTATTAAAACATTATAAAAATAAACTCATTAATTAATTTCTATATTTTAAGAATTATATTAGTTAGTATTTTTAAATATTATTAATAAGTATAAAACCTACATTTAAAATAATGTATATACTTAATTTTAATTTATTTACGTTCATCATTAATTATTCAGTTTATAAACTTACCTATATAATTATTGTAAAATAGCATATTTATAGTGTTTTATATACTATTTTCAATATCGAAACAAATTTTTATATACATATTTAATATGTTTACAAGGCTGATTTTTTCAATAATAATAGATTCTAGTGCTGAAAGTTAGTAATTAGTTAAATAGTAGAGTAAAAGTAAATTAAAGAATGTATAAATAAAAATAAATTATGTAAAATAAAAACGATTTATACAAAGTATTAATATCACTTATCAAAAAAATAATTTAATACTAAGATGTTTACAAAAAATGTCTAATGAACCATGCAACAATAAATTTTATAAAAATTATAAAATATTTATAATTATATTTTGGTTTGTTATATCTAATAAAAAACGAATGCACTATGGAGTCTTTAAGAAATATAAAGAACTTTAAATTATCAATAATAGAATTTAAAATAGTGTTGAAAATATTAATGTCAATAATTTAATTCTATCAAATATTTATATACATTTTAAAATAAACTGAATTGTTGATTAAATTAATATATAATAATAACGTATTCTTACTACGTGCTGTATAATTTCAGCTTAAACAATGGATTCATTTAATAATTTACAATGTACCACTACCAATAATTTTAACAAAAATAATCATTATGAGTATAATACTAAAAATTCGATTACCAAATTTGATTATCAAATATTTTTGCAACAATCAAAACAGCAAAATATTATAAAGAACAAAAGTACATATTCTTGTAATGAAAATTATAGTGATAATGAAAGTGCATATGGAAGTGATCAAGAAAATCAAACTGAAATGTAAGTTACAGTATTTTTTAATGTAAGAAGATATAAATAGAATATTTTTAGAATAATATAATATTCTTCTTGTAAAATTTATTTATATTAGAAAAACATTTATCCTGTAATGAAATAAATCCTAAAATTCCCATCTACTATTTTACTAAATTATTATATATTCGTAAATAATTTTTTTAAATTTAATTTATGATGCAATAAATAAAGGTTTTAATATTTTTCAACATTTTCATGGCACATAAATTTATTTATTTATTTAATTAATTTATTTAATATTGTTAAGATTGAAAATTTATATTAGTTTAGAAGAAACTAAATATTATGTATACATTTACAATAATTCGAATAATGATAAGTGATTGGTTAAAATAAATATTACTTAATAAATGTTAATAATTAAATAATATTAATATAAAAAAATTTTTTATTTTAGCTTATAAATTGAAAGATTTTCTATGAATAATTAACACTGGTTGTTAATATAAAATTCAATTTCATTAATATTATTTTAGAATTTTATTATAAATGTATATTATTCAGGTTAATTTCATAGCAAAATAAATAATTTCTATTTATGCAAAATTCTTAAGTAGTATTATTAATAATTATCTGAAAATACAATGTATATTTGACTGGAATTAAATTTATAATAAGTATATTTATAAAATTATAAAATTTTACGACAAACTTATATTTAAAAATATAATAAAAAATTTTAAAGTGTTTTAAATGTATATTCAATTTTATGAATAATATTTTCATAAGTTCTAATAAAATACTTTAAAATTGAATTACACTGAAATCTATTTCTAAGATTATTTTAAATTATTTAAAATAAAACTTCGATAAATGGTTCTAATTATAAAAAAATATACATTTTTTTTTCTTGAATGCAATAGGAATAGTTATTTCCATTTCTTTTGTAATGATTTATCGATAATAAGGTAATAATATGTTATATTTTACGTAATTTTAAAAATTTTGTTTCTAAACGTAGGTAATGTTAAAGTAGAGTACACTAGTGACATAGTAAAGCTTATAATTATAATATTAACGAAGATTCTCAGTTTTATCTTGTAGTTCATAGCTGAGATGTTGTTACCTAGAAAAAAATTTCTACATTATTGCCTTACTTATGAAACTTATTATTACGCCGTATATATACACATGTGCGCCCATTTATTTTTCATGAATGCTATGTATTTTTTTATTTGATCGTGTATAAAATCAATGTAAATATAATACAATAAAAGTTGTGTTCTATATTTATTGTTATATATTTGACATAATAATAATTTTTAATTTGTAGCGATTACATATTTCATCTTATATTTTATACGTTCGAACTAGCCAATGTCTTCATTTAGAATACCTCATTAAAATACAATTAAATGTACTAAAGTTGCTTTAATTAAAGTCTTTTTTGCTGTAAAGTAAATTGTGTCTAAGCCAACATATTTAATACTTTTTGCAGCTCAAGTAGAGATGATAGTAAACATAAAGAAAGATGTTTAAAGAAAGGAAAATAAGCAAATTAGAAGCAGATATTCAATATTGTATAGATAAAAAGTTTATTAAGTTATAATCAATAATATTTTATAAAATGTTTAAATAATTATAAACTTAATATAGACAATACGATTATTGAGATATGTTACTTCAATAGTAACTTTATTATAATTTTCTTTGAAAATATTAAGAAATAAATATTTTTATTCAATCTTTTGATGTATATTATATACCATTCAGATTTCTAAAAAAAAAATTTTTTTTACAAAAAAAATAAAATTTATTTATTGACCAAGTATTGAGGTAATCTAAAATAAAAAGTAGTTTAGTCTTTTTTTGTTTATTTTAATTATTGAATTTGTATACATAATTATGACAAACATGGGAAATATTTAAAAAATTTCTTTTATAAATCAAACAGTTCTGTATAAAAAATTCTATATTTATTAAAATTTATTATCGTTTGTTATATGTATAGTATAAGAAAATTGTAGTGTAATGAAAATTTAAAAAAAATTATGTATAATCATTATTATTAATGTATTGAAATACAATCACTGAAAATTTGTAATTTTTCAATTTAATTTAATAAAATTTTCAAATTTTTTATTGTATTAAATTATAAGTTAATAAATTATAGCATTAGTTAGATAATTTTAATATGAAGTATCTTAATCTTTCATTTACTTATTGTAGTTGGCATAATACGGATATTCAAATTACTCGTTCACATGCCTTTAGTGTAATTTTGTTAATGTTAAAAAATCGACAAGATTATATTTTGATTCTTATTACTATTAAAATCGATTAAAAATTAAAATTATTGAATTTAGAAAAAATTTTTATTATTTTTAACATTTTTTGAAATTTTATATTATATATATTTAATACTAAATTTATATATACGTATATAATAAACAGGTACAAAATTTTAAATAATGATTTAAAATAATTGAAAATAATGTTGTATATGCATATATAATAATAGACGCAATAATAATGATGATTCAAATAAAGGTTTTGACTTTATTTAAATTAGAAATTCAAATATTATTTTATTAAAATTTTATTAAAATAAAATTAAAAAAAATTTCTAGTAATTAAGTTAAAAACTATTATAGATGATTCTTTAAAAATCTAATTGAGAAAAATTAGTATTACATTATATTTTTTTATTTTTATTATTTTTTTTTATATTATCAATATATATATATGTATAAACTTAATATGAATATATATATATATAAACTTAATATGAATATATATATATAAACTTAATATGAATATATATATATATATAAACTTAATATGAATATATATATATATAAACTTAATACGAAAATATATATATATACTTAATATGAATATATATATATATATATAAACTTAATATGAATATATATATTCATAACATTATCGTTATTCTACAGAGATAATTTTCGTAACCACAGTTATACTGACTTACACAGATTAAGTCTTAAAGGATTCCATCAACGACAAATTGCAAATATGAGAGAAAGAAGGCGTATGCAAAGTATCAATGATGCTTTTGAAGATTTACGATCACATATACCAATAATGCCACATGAAAAACGATTGTCAAAAGTTGATACTTTAAAATATGCTATAAATTATATTAAATTTCTAAACGATTTAATTAGAATAAACAATTTTAATGATTCAATCTATATAAACGAAGAAAAACGGCAATATTATACAAGAAATCGAATAACTAAAATAATTGTTCGTGGTAAGACAAATTAATAATATTAATTTAATATAATGCCAATATTGATATTATATATACATATGATAAAAGTAATATACATAAAATTATGAAGTAAACAATTTTTTAAAATATAAGTTGAAGAGAATTTTTTTTTCTACATCAGATTTATTATTTACTTAAAGAATAATAAATCTGTACAAAAATTAGGTAATTCGGAAAAAATAAATTTTTTATAATAATCTTTAAATTTTATTTAATAAAATTAATCGTTTAAAGATTGAAATTGAAGTTTAAATGAAATATTCTGTTAAGCTTATAAAAAATTAAAAGTTAAGGTTAACAAGAGATTATTAAATTAAAAAAAACGATATATTTATAATTTATTATTAGACAATTATTGTTAGTATAAATTAAAATGGTTTGAGAATTATTCGCAGCTCTGGACAAATCTAATTGCGTTCATAATCTCTCACATGACTTAAAGTTTTTTTGAGTTATATCATCTTTTATAATATTTCCCACTATAAATTTCTAAAAGAAAATAGTCCTTTTAATTAAAATCATTTTACTGCAATCGCTCTAAACAGATGTATTCTATTTTACATATTGTCTCCCAATACCTTGAATAGTCATTGAAGAATCTTTATCCAACATGTTGCCATTCTGAATTTCGTTATCCCAAGTTTTTATAACTTTATACATCAGAATTGAAGCACATTGATTTTATAAACATTATATTGATTCTCTAAGCTTTCACTATCTCTTAAGTATCGGATTTTGCTTATTCGCATATTTTTCTACTGTCGAAAGATGTTGTAGTGTATAATTTTAAAGATTAAATATTCGTCAAAAATAACGGTAATTCGTGAGCTTAATCAAGTGGAATATCGTTTTAAATAGAGTTTAACTTTCAGTATAAGTATATAATAACAAATATGGAATTTTAAATAAATGTAGTAATTCTTTTACAATTTTCAGGTATAATATAAAATTAAATAAAGAAACAATAAACGGTGAGTACATTATAAAATAATAAAAAAATTATATAAAGAATTAATAATTTTTTTTTAATTTATAAATAACTTTTTATTATTATATATCATTTTATGTCGATTTTTTTTATTGTAGCAAACTTGTTTTTTATATAAGATTTATGAGTTTTTAAATAGTTGTTGCTAAAGCTCAAGTAATGTCAGTGATATTCAACTTAATTAAGAATTGTTTTCATTATCTCTATTATTTTATCTTACAGCAAGTGTTTTTTGATTTTTTTCAATATACGATTTTTATATATTTTGTTCTTAGTGAAAGGTAAGTGATATAGAAAAATCTTTATATTTATTTTAATAAGAATATTCCAATGCTAAATTGTAAATTTTTTTTAATTTTAAAAAATAGGTTCATTTTATATTTAAAATATCCAATAGTATATTGTGTTAAGATGGCAAATGTTTCTCTTTACAGGACAGTATCTTTTTTATTCTTATGACAATTATACTACATAAATCACCTGCTTTGATACCCAATATTTTATTCTTACATTGTTTGATTCACTCCACTGCACGCTAATATATTCTAATTTTTAATGTAAAATTTTATTGCATTTTGAATACTTTTTTATTAAAATAATAGATTTATCTAAATGATTAATTGTTGATCAATAATATAACATTTGGTAAAATATATATATTTTATAAATATTTTAAAAATATGTATACATTTTTTATATTTTATTATATTTACTTTCAATCAATGTTCATCCAATACTATCTTGTCAATGGTTTAATTCATTAGAGTAAAAAAACCACTTCTTTATCTTTCACGTGTAATTAATCGTAATTAACTAATATAATTACTTTGTTAATAAGCAACGTTTTCTGACCTTTTTGTTGAATCAGCATTTACCTTCCTCTCTTTCATTTTCCTGTTATACTTTTGCAAAACCAGATAAAGTACTTTTATTGCCACTGAAATGTATAATTACGATTTCAGAAAATTTTTGTCTGTTACCATTTTTTATACTGAATTATTTTTCTAAGTTCACTTTAAACTATAAATATCTTTGAAAATATAGCTATTATTTTCTTAGCTATAAGACCTAAATTATTTTTCTACTATTCTTCTTTTAACATTGTATTACATATAAGTAATAATAAAATGAATTTAAAAAAAATATTTTGTTTTATTTTGAACTTCATAAATTGAAGTTTAGATTAAGTATCTTTAGAATTTAATATATTTCTTTTATGATTATACAGTAATAATATAATATAGATAAAACTGTATAACATGTTATAGTCTAATAATCAACTTTCTTATAAAAAATTATAGATATAAACTACTATAGTTATTTACAATATATATAATATTATGTAATATGTATATTATAGAGTTTGATTAAAATATTATTATTTTTCGTAATTATACAAAATTTAATAATTTTAATAGAATTTTAAAAAGGTCAAATATTTTATATGAAATATCTAAGATATATTTAAATTGTCCGAATTGATAACAGCTATTTGTTAATAATTGAGTTAATTCATTAATAAAATGTTTCATACAAAACTATTTTACAAATTTTTAATTTTTTATGATTTTAACACATTTTAATAAATCAATATTTGTTACTAATTTTTTTTGATAAAATGAAATCAAAAAAATTTTTTTCATCTTTAATCGTTCACGTTAATAAAATACATAAAGTATGTTTAAAGGTTTTGAAGTTGATATTATACGATTAATAATTAGCAAAAGTAACGGTATTAAAAATATACATACAATTGATCTGAAATATTGTTGTTTTTAAGTCTAAGATATTTTTCTATTAAATATTAGTGCTTACAAATTTTATTGTCATGTAAAGTATACAAAAAGTAGTAAGTTGCTCAAATTCAATTTTTTAATAGAAATTTGTAAATCTTTAGGTACATTAAAATGTTCGTATTTATACTAATTTTGTAGAAATAACATAAGCAAAATGTATGAAAAAGAGAGAGAGGACATAAAATATTAAATTACCTCTGTAAATGAGGAAGAAATTTAAAAAGAGATCTTGGTGGAATAACTTTAATACACAACTATGTGTGTAGTTGTTACATTTAAATGGCTTCTTTACAGAAGAAAAAATATTAGTAAAAAAGATTTTATGTATGTTGCCTGCACCAATTGTTAAATTAAGTTGAAACTTATTTGACTTGGTTAGTTTTCGTATAAATCTCATGCTCATTTTTGTCAAAATTAAGGTTGTTAACTTTTATATTAAATAAACTAATTATACTATTTAAAATATTACTGTACACGAGTGTACAATATGCAAAGTATTAATTTTTTTATTTTAATCACTACTTTAATGAATGCTTGCAAAATTTGTCTTTATATTTTCTATCTTGGGTATCGATATAAATAAACTAAATCAATTAAATTGTTATAAAATAAATTAATGGAACTAATCATTTATTGAGGGTCTATATAATCTGTAAAACATATTTTTGATGTATTTATTTACGTACCCATTTATCGCAATTATTTAAAATTTATTACTATTGTTTTATAGCACAAATTATTATCAGAATAATTATTTCCAATTTTAATGGAAAAAGAATATCTGTGGACACTCATTTCATGAAAACATTAGAATCTTCCAATCCTCATATTTCCAAAAAGGAATATTAATATAAAATTTTTGTACTTATGCATATTTTTTAATTTGTAAATTTTTTTACTGGAATGCGTAAAACGTCTACCATAAAAAATTTTCTTTAGAATGGAATAAATTACTTAAAAAAATTTATATAAACTAATGAATACGACAATTAGGGTATTTTAAAATATGAGTTAGCTACTGGAATAGTTTTTCATATTTGACTATGAATTTATCCAATGTTTATTAAAAAAATAATATTAAATACTTTACTTTGATTAAATATATATATTATATTTTGTATAAATTACTTTATAAATAAACTATACGTAAATGTATATTAATTACTATTTACGAATTAATTATAATTATTAATTAATTACTAATTAATTACTAACTAATTTATATAATTAAAATATTTCGAAAATATGTTTTTTTTAAATTTTTTTTTCAATTAATTATTATTTTTATTACTTTTTTCATCCACATATTATCTATAAAATTAAATAAATGTCTATAATATAATAAGACGATAATGATTAAAATATTTATAATAATAGACAATAAAAATATATATTTATATTATATTAAAGATACAAAAATTTGCAATTATGTGTGTTTATTAATGTGTATGAGTGATTAAATTTAAAACTATATATTTGAGAAATTCGGATTAGTAATAAATATATACATAAGTAGTAAAAATATTTATACATAAATTGATTTGATATATTAAAAAGGCACCAAGATTGTTTCTAAAAGAAATAAAGGTAATATTGAAGTGAATATTGAATCACTATCAGCTGCCAAAACATCGTTATTTATAGATAACAATGGGAAGACGTTAATTGAATGCACGTGCTATTGTACCCCTGCAATCATCGCAAACCCTAAACTCAATAAGTGTGAAAACATGAAAAGTGTATCGCTAGAATGTATAGTAAAGTAATATATTCCTCTCAGCTATATATTTCTTTCAGCTGGATATTCTTATAATAAATTTATTGTTTGAAGAAAATGTTATTGATTTTAAGAGAATAAAAAGTGAGTACAGTACTACATTCTAAAAAAACTATAAAATGATTTTAATATTGAAATCTTAATTATATAAATGTTTTTATTATACATTCTTCTTTGTTTAATAATCTATTTTACATCATTTTATAGAATCGATGAACATAAATTATATAATTTTTTTTTCGATATAAGTTAAATAATCATATTCTTAAAAAGGTATTATAAAGAAATTTTATAAAATTAATTTTATTTTGAATTATACGGATTATAGAATTTTAAGCTTAATCATATATCTGTATTGACTAAGTTTTCACTTCTTCCTATAAATTTATCGAGAGATACAAGTAAGTATAAATGTACCTTTATTAATAATAATTGCAAAATAACGTGAAAATTAACGTAAAAATTTGAAAACTTAAACAAATTTTAGTTATTTTATTATTATTCTAATTATTATAAAAATAATAAATTGCACATTTTAGAGATATTGCATAGATATTAATTAATCTATGAAATTGATATAAAAAAAATTTATTATTAGTAAACAATAATTTTAATACTGTAATAAACTGTAACTATATGAAATATTTAACTATTATTAATAATAATGTAAAATAAAAAATTTTTATTGAAATTTATTATTTTAGTAGATAAATTATATATAGTTATATTATAATAAAAATTAAAGTTGTAAAAAATTTTTAAACAAGTTAAAATATTTGTAAAAAAATTTTATATTAAAACAATTTAAATAATTCAATATGACGATTGATCGATATACTGGATAAAATTAACAATAAAAGCATGAAACACTTTTAATAAAAGTGAAAATAATTTAAGTAGTATAGTTGTAATCAGTCTAACATTTTTAGTATATATTCTAAAAGCCAAACATTATGAGTTTAAGAGATGGTTCGCAAGTCACATTTTGATTTTTTTCTACACCTATGGTAATATAAATCCTTTTATAGTGTATGTAAAATTCTATATTAAAACAAGTATTTAAAAACAAAAGAAATTAACAATAAAATTATAAAACGCATCACACAATTTATTAAGAACTTATTAATAACAATTTATTAACAATTTATTAACAATTTATTAATAACTTCTAAAAATATTATTTTTTGGAGTCCTGTAAGAAATCATATTCTGCAAAAATACTTGAAGTAAAAAATAAATTGATGATATCTTTATAATAAATAATATAAACAAACTGCATAATGAGAATTCATGATGTAATAGCATTCAATAAATTTTTCATTCTTGAAATTATTAATATATTTTATTTTAAATATTTGCAAATTCATTAAGTAAAATTACATTATTATTTTATTTATTTGTCTCGTGTATATCAATATTTATTAATATATTAAATATTTTCCATTTAACTTTATAATATTCAAAAAAATTATTGTTATGACCTTCGTTTAAGGAAAAATAATTATAACTATACTACTACGAGGGTGACTTGCATGCATAGTAATGTGTACAAAAGTTAAATGGTATAGTATTTTAAATATTCAAAATACTTACTGTGATATATTATTGATGAAACCAATTTAGTTAAATTCGAAAATTAAAATTAAATTATTTAAATAATTGATTTAAAAATATTTCATATACCAATTTTTCGTAATGGAAAACTTTATCTGTTACAGTTACTTTTCATTTTTAATAAAACAAATGGAAATTATTTTGTAGTTAATATAATTTAAGTGAAAAGTAATAATTGCTTGGTTGTTACACTAATTTTTTTCTGTAATGTTTGCAGACGGACGTGTCTGCAGTTTTACGAAGACCTTTGACTCTCTTAGTAATATTTTACTTCCCCTGGATTTTCTTCTGCTGTCTATGTAAGTTTTTCCTTCACTAAATAATATAAGTGAAAACTAAAAAAATGTACACTCGATGATATTGGAAAAAATATGTTTGAAAAATATATAAATTTCTATACATTAACACATTTTTATATAATAATTTTTTCTGATAAATTTGTTCTTAAAACTTTCAAAAAATCATATTTTAGTAGTGATATGCACGTTTTTCCTATTTCACTGATCAATGCTATTAAAAATTTTTATATTTTACAATTATTTTAAAACTATTTTAAGCAATGATAGCATTTCCGTATCTTTTTACTATTTTTAATATAAAAATTAATGTTTATTAATGATAATGAATTCAATTCAATTTCATTGATCTGAAGAAATTAATGCTACAAAATTTTTCGCAACTATAATATATTAATTGATAGATGACACCATTTGTTAAAAAAGAACTATTTTGATAATTTAAGATAAAAAACATAATTAATCTTAATTTTGTATTTATTTTAAAAATCGTATTCAATAAAAAAGATATATAAATAAATTATATATTTGTTTTCTAATATTATATTGAATGAGTTATTTTAAATAACATTAAAGTTTATTAATCCTTATATATAATTGATAAATATTATGAATAATTAATTTATTTATTGATATTATCTTAAATTTTTACTAGAAATTTAATATAATTTTGTCAATAAAGTTCAATCTTTGAATACTGAATTTAAAATATTTCTATTTTAATGAAAAAAGCATTCAATATTTATAATTAATTTTGAATGTCTAATTAAAAGTATTTGTAAGGATAATAAAATATTTTTTTTACATTATTTAGTTTCATCTAAATTTTAAGGAAATTATTATAAGGATATTTATAATATAAATAGTTATTTATTAACTATAAAATTTTCTTAAGAATTGAATTCTCTATGATCTTAATGCGATTGCTTTGAATAATTTTTTTTATTTCTAACTTAATTAGGTAGCTCATTATTTTATGGATTTTTTAAAATTCTTTCTTTCTTTACAATTTTAATTTACAGTTTTAAGTTAAAATTTTAACTTAAGTTTGTTTTAATCTATCTGCTTAGTTGTATCTCACAATCTATATTATTTCATATTGTTTGTTTTTACGTCTGAATGTAATTACATTTGTCTTTCAATAACATTAAATAGTTCAATAGTATATTTTCAATAAATTTTTTTTCTAATGTAAATGATTAATAATTATTTATAACAACACAAAACTTTTCAAATATTTTATATATAGTATACATTAATGATATCACAGTTGATTTAAAATTAATAAAATAAATAAATTCTTTTAGTTCAATATTTACTTTAAGAATTTAATGAATAACTTAGAATATTAAAATTTTAAGCAATAAAGTTAAAAATTAAGAGTGAAATTTACAATATTTTCTTGAAAAATGAGACACTGTTTGTTTATGAATGTATAATATGGAAAATAAATATAATGTAAAAAATAATGATTTAAATGAAATTTTCTAATTTAATTTCTAATTACGTTTAACCCCAAAATTTTTAAAAGTTAATAAATGTGCAAATATTTCATTGAATTTTTATAAAATTAAATAATACAAAATAGTTTAAAAGAATTTTTAATTGCTTTAAAGATAAAATTAATTTTAATTTTTTTTAATTTTTATAATTTTTATAAATTATAAGTAAAAAATGAATAAAATAAAATTGATGTAATAATTGATAATAAAATTAAATAAGTAAAGATCAATTAGATAAACAAAAACATTTAAATGAATAAATAAAATACTCATTAGATTACTTATTCATTTAAAGAGTTATATAACTATAGTATTTAAAATTAAAATTGGTGTACTTAAATAATGCCTTGTTATTATATAATTTATACTAATTCCTTTTATAATAATTATTTTTTAAAGAAAGATAGTTCTATGAGTAAAATTATTACGCATACTATTACAAAGCAAAGCATATCATACTTTATAAATAATATACATTTTACAATAAGATATTTTCTTTAAAATTTCGATATTAATTATATATTTTGAAATACTTCTTATGATATAATAAACAGTTACTATACTTTAATCTAATCATTAATGATGGGAATATTAGAAAAATAGGCTTGGAAATACAAAATACTACGTCAGTAACGCTTAATAAGGTAAATGCGTCTAGGAATAATATACGAATAAAGGAAATTTAATAAGAGATATTTTAATATACTTGTTTTAATAATATATATATATATATATACATAATATAGATTGCGTACTTAAAAAAGATAGAGATTCTTGAAATCGAAGATTGAATTCTTTGAACAAATTCTTTCTGCCTAACTATAACTACTAACAATGTTATAGATTAGTATTTATCATAATCGTCTATTCAGAGTGAAGAAAACGGGGGATAATCACTTGATTTATTTTCATAAGATTTGGACAGCATAAACGATCTAGATGAGTACATCCCAGAAATTGTCAAAAACTGTTAAAGATGTAAAATAATTAACCCCATCCTATTACCTATTTTCATCTTTCAGCCTATAACAGCCATATCAATAGGAAATCATACTTCGAAATATAATGAATTATGTGCAAGGTTGTCGAAGTATCATCAAAACCCTAAGTTTTTGAATAATTTACAGACAATAGAAAATGCATCTTTTTTTCGAATAAATAAATAAAATATTACAATGGATGTTAATCCAGAAAATAAAAGAAAACTGTTCTTAAAAATTATTTTCAGTAGCCAAATAGTTTGTTTATTCGGTTAAAACAAATGGAATAGTGTAATAGAAAGATTCATTGTATTTATAAATGTATATTAAAATCGAAAAGTAAATAATATGCATATGCGTAAATGTGTATCAAGATTTTTGTTGTGTACCATTATTGCACTGTATCGCATATAAAGAACTTCCTCCATTTTAATATTGCATATTATCCTATACCTTTTCATTCACAAACAAAAAGTTGTTATATACATTTCTAACTGTATTACAGGTTTTTTAGTAAGTATATTATAATATGAATGTGAAAACTCATGGTACATCGGTACAAGATGTATCCAAAAATACTTAAAGTAAATTTCTTGCAATTTATCTTGGTAACTCATTTCGAGTATCTTTCTTTTATTCATCTATAAGAGCGCCACCTTTTAGCATGCTCTATCTAAATTCACTAAGTGAAAAATGTCTTTTAGTGTATTCCTAATACACAACGAATATTATTTTTTGAATATAAACTTCTTTTTGGTCTCAAAATATTTTTTTCCGATACATTCCAGTTTATTTCTGATATTACTTAGCGATGGAACTTTCATCTTATTAAATAACAATGCCTTTTGTGTATCTTCTTAACTCCGGAGCATTATACGATACTCTATTAACTTATAAAATGTGTAATAAATATTAGTCGATTTAAGAAGTAAATTTCCCATATAAGAAGCAAAAATGTGGATCGCATATGAAAATATTTCAATGTTTAATTCATAATTTTTAATTAAAAGTTGCATTTTATTTTTATTTATGCGCTCTTTTTATCAAATTGATAGATAATCTCAACTTAACCAATCCGAAGAAGGAAACATTGATATAATCATAAAATTAATATTTACATGTTCTAAATATATAATATAATTCAGATAACAAAAAAAATACAGATTTAAAATAAACAATTCATATTTAAAAAATCTGTAGATGGTAACATATTACCAAAAAAATAATTTGCACTATGAAATCTTGGAATTAAAAATATATTTAAAATATAAATATGAAATATATGTAAAATTATTATAAAGCATAAACTTAATGATCAATTTTTCAAGAAATTTTTTAGTTTTATTAACAGAATTAACTTAATAATATCTATAATTTTATATTAGAATAACATTTTCTAATTCTTACTTTATACTATATTTATTGAATAATTAATAAATATAATTCTTTCAGAACAAAAACAATCATTATTTGGATATTCATTATCATGGAAAAAAACATCTGATATATTATCAACCAAAACTAAATTTGCTAAAGTTTGGATACCAGAAAAACTTCACTTACAGAAAGCTTCTACAGAATAATAATTTATATCAAAATTTTTGTATAAAAATAGTAAAACTATAAAATAAAATAATAATAATACAATCTATTATTTTAACTATAACAGTAGAATGCTGTATGATATTCATTCTTAATTTTTCGGTAAGTTTCAAATAATGAAAACTGAACATCGATTTCTTATCAATTATATAAAAATATTTACATACTTCAGCTATATATTATAATTGATATAAATTTATAAGTAACCTTTATTCCTGAAAGAAATAAGTTTATATATATTTCAGTTATTATTATATGAGTTTATATAATTGTTATATATTTTATAAATAATTCGTCAGAAAATTTCATTGCCTATTTTTATATGAGCTGAATTCTAAAATAAATTCATTTGATTCACAGTAATTATTAATTTATATATAATTTCACTGATTTTTAAACATTTTATGTACAATAGGTATATATTAAAATTTTCTATATATTTTAACTTAAACTACAGTAATTTATTTTTGATATACCTAATAAGATGATTAACAACAAATTTATAAAAGGATTTGAAATCGATTTTATATTATATGGATATCTAATTATTTTATTTTAAGTTGTTTATCCAATAATTATATTCTCATTGAAGATACAAACTGAATTCCTTACATTTCCTAACTTAAACGTTTATTTAAAATTAAACTATATTTCTTTAAACCATAAATTTTAATTATATATATATATATGACAAATTGTGGTTTAGTATTTTTGGATGCCTCATATGCATCATGTGTATACAATATCTGGTGTTTAGATTTTATATATCAATAAAATTATAGAATCATAAATTGCAAATTACAATAAAGTTTTTTAAGAATTAATACAAAAGTATTAAAAGCTGATGAAAACAAATAAGGTCAATAAATTATTAAATTTTTATTAAATGCATATGAACTGGCATTTTATTGTTGTGTCCTCTATCGTTCTCTCTATTCTTTGACATTCATATGAATGCCTTCTCAAATAGCATGAATTGACTGAAAATTGATGAATCCCCGTCTATAATATTCAACCCATTTTTTAAATGATGCAGTTTAAATTGAAAAAAATTATTTTTATCAAAGTAACTATCAACTTTTACTACGTATATATCCATTTTTCTAATTTTCATACAATACTTGTATAATTTGCTTTAAAATTTAGAATTAAAATTTCTATTCAATTAGAATAATCTTCTATATAATATGATATATATATGTATATAATATTAAAATAATTTACATAATAATAAATACATTAATTTAATAATTAAATAAATTTTAAAGTATATTATACATAATAAAATTAAATAATTAAATATTAATAAATTAAATAGATTACGAAGGGAAGTTTATATAGTGGTAAATAATTTTAATTAAATAATTAAATAATTTTTAAAAAGTATATTATAAATAATAAAATTAAATAATTGAATATTAATAATTATATAAATTATGAAGGGGGGTTTATATAGTGGTAAATATATTTAATTTAATAATTAAATAATTTTTAAAAGTTTAAATAATAAAGGTAAATAATATTATTTAAATGATTTATTCTATCAAAATAACCCTTATATCAGGCACTTTATTTATTTATTTAAATTATTATGTTTATACTTTATTTATTCCTGTAATAGTTAGTATAAATTTATTAGCTTTAAGAACGAATAATTGATTTTCCTTATGATTGTTAATAGAGTTAAACTTAATTAATTTTATTTTTATATTTATAATTGATGATTATATAAAACATAATTATTTAATAATTTATTTTTTAATACGAACTTTTTGTTCAATATTATATTTATTTTCATCATTAAATTTATTTTATTTTTCAGATTTTTCATTATATGTAATAATAGTAAGAATTTTCGTAAAAATAGGAATACCTCCTTTTTTATTTGAATATATAATTTAATATCAAATTTTAGGTGAATAAATATTTATATTTTTTCAAGCTTGCAAACAATTATTCCTATTATTTTTATAAATTCAATTATTAATATAAATAATAGATTTATTAATAATTTATTGATTATAATTTTATTATTTACTAAAATATGAGCTTCATTATATGCATTATATTTTAATTCTTTAAAAATTTTAATAATAATATCTTCAATTATTAATATATTTTGATTAATTGTATTAATATTTGTAAATGAGATTTTAGTAATAAATTATATAATTATTTACTTTATTATTATATTAAATTTAATAATTATTTTTAATATATTTAATATGAAATTTATTAGTGATACATATATATTAAAAATTTTAGATAAAAAAATGTTTTCTATAATAATGTTAAGAGTGTTATCTGTAGCAGGAATTCCTCCTTTTTTTGGGTTTATTTTAAAGTGAATGTCATTAAAATATATATATATATTACTATTTAATTTAATATTAGTTTTTATTATTTGTTCAATTATTAGAGTGGTTTTTTATATAAGCTTTATTTATTCCAGAATATTAATATATTATAATACTAAAAAAATACGTTATAAATTTATTAATGTAAAATTTAATATTTCATATAGAATAATTTATTCTAATTGAATTGCTTTAACAATATTATTGTTATATATAATAAGTTAATTAAACTATAAACCTTCAAAGTTTAATATATATATATATATATTAATAATTATATAAATTTTATTAATTGAAACCAAATAGAGGTATATTATTGTTAATAATAGAATTGAAATTTTTAAATCTCTAATTAGAAATATTACTCACTATGAACTTCTAATTCATAAATAAAATAATAATAATATTTATATTTCTTATGTAATATGTCCGATTATAGGTAATAAACTGTAAATTTATTTATAGAATTTTAAATTCTTATTACTATATTTAAGTATATAAGTAAACTTTTTTAAATTTGCAATTTAAGTTTTTATTATTATAAATTATTAAATATAAATAATTACTTAAATCAATCAAATACCCCTTCATATCATTCTAATAATAATCCAAATAATAAAATACCAAAAATAATTATTATTAAGTAATACGGTTCAAATAAATAATATATATTATTATAGATAAAAGGTAAAATTAAAGAAATTTCGATATCAAAAAGTAAAAATAATACTCTAATTAAATAAAATTGTATAGAGAAAGTTAATCGATTTTTAGATAAGGGATCATAGCCACATTCAAAAATTGATAAATTTTCAAAGCTTTTGTATTTTTTTTTAGAAATAACAAAATTTCAGAATTTTATTAAAAGAATAATAGTTAATATTAAAAATAAAATAGTTATTTGTTTTATTTCAATTGAAATACAGTAAAATTATTATTTTTGATTTAAAAGATCAATTCTTTAATTAAGATACAAATTGATAATTATAAATTATTCAAATAAATAATTTATATTTAATAATTTATTTTATTTATAACTTATAATTTAAATAGAATAAAATTTATTAAAATAAAATTCCACAAATAAAACCTTTATTATGAGTAAATTTTTATATTTATGTTTTAGTATTATTATTATTATTTATAGTAATTTTAAATTATATAATTACTTATAATAGTATTAATAATAAATTTAATAATAAATATAATAATAATATTATTAATAAAGAATCTAAATTATCTACAAAATGATTATGATAAATATTTTAAGAGTATTTGATCCTTCTACTTCTATTAACTTTATATTACATTGATTAAGATCTCTATTAATATTATTATTAATTCCAAAAAATTATTGATTAATTTCTAGACGATGAAATATATTATTGATTATTATATTTGAATTTTTAATAAAAGAATTTAAAATTCTTTTAGAAAAAAAAAATATCATTATTTAAATATAACTTTATATGTAAGTTTATTTTTAATAATTTTTTTAAAAAATTATTTTGGAATAATATCTTATATTTTTGTTTTACAAAGCATATAGCGTTTAGGCTAGCTTTATCATTAAGAATTTGATTAGGAATTAATTTATATGGTTGATATATATATTCTAATCATATATTTGCTCATTTAGTTCCTAAAGGAACTTCAAAAATATCATTAATAATATTTATAGTAATAATTGAATCTGTTAGAAATTTAATACGATTTAGATCATTAGCTTTACGATTATGCGCAAATATAGTAGCAGGACATATTGTACTTATATTATTTTCTAGATTTATAAAACAAAGATAGACTATTATAATTTTTACAGGATTAAGACAAATTTTATTTATTATTTTGGAATTAATAGTTTCATTTATTCAAGCTTATTTATTTACTATATTATTAATTATATATACTAGTGAGTTACCGTAATGAAAAAAACATGTATATTTGATCAATACCAACCTTATCATATAGTTAGAGAAAGGCCTTGACCCTTATTTATAGCAATTAGTATATCTTTAGAATTTGTAGAGATTTATATATTACTTAAATATAGAGATTGAGATTATATATTAGGTGGAATAATTTTAATTACATTAGTATCAATTCAATGATGACGAGATATAGTTCGAGAGACAGTTTTCAAAAAAGTTCATTCTTCAATTGTTGAAGAAGGATTTAAAATTGTAATATATGCTTTTATTATTTCTGAAAGAATATTTTATTTTTTTAGATTTTTTTCATGTTTATTAGATACTATTTTAATTATTAAATTTGATTTTGAATTTCCTTTAGTAGGAATTAAAATATTTTTTCCATATAATCTTCTTTTACTTAATACAATTATTTTAGTAACCTCTAGAAATCCTGTTCATTATAGTCATGTTTTAAATAAAGAAAATGATAAATTTAATGTTGTATTATTTATATTTATAACAGTTTTATTGGGAATTTATTTTTCATATTTACAATATATTGAATATTGACATAGTAGATTTACGATTGCTGATTCAATTTATGGTTCAATTTTTTTTTATTTACTGGTTTTCATGGATTACATGTAATAATAGGAACAACTTTTTTTTAGTGACTTTATTTCGAATAATATTAAATCATTTTAATGAAGATAATCATATAAGAATTGAATTAGGAATTTTATATTGACATTTTGTTTATATTGTATGAATTATATTATTTATTTCATTATATAGATTTCCTTACTCATTATTTTAATATAAATAGTATAATTAATATAATTAACTTCCAATTAATTGATTTATTTTTAAAAAATAATTTATATAAAAAATATTATTTATAATTTAATAACTTTAATTTAACAAATTAATATTATAAATTTAATTAATTTTTTCATTTTTTATTGAAATTACTTCGATTCCAATAGGTATATCTATGATTAACCCCATAAATTTCATAGCATTACCCAAAATAAACTCCAGGTCGTTATACATAAAGATTTATTTGATTAATTCGTCCTGGTACTGCATCAATCTTTAACCCTAAGGAAGGTACTGCAAATGCATGAATTACATCAGTAGAAGTAGTTAATACTCGAGTATTTCTTTTTATAGGTAAAACTATAAAATTATCTACTATATTAATATAAAATTATTATATATATATATATATATATAACTATAAAATTATCTTACTATAATAATCGAAATATTCATATTTAGTTAATTTTGTTACTATATAAGAATCAAATTCTTTGTTTACAATATCATTATATTCATAACTTAAATATCATTGACGCCCAACAGCTTTAAAAGAAAATAAGGGATTTTCTGCTTCTGTATCTACTATATATAATAAGTATTAATAAGTATAATGAAGGAAAAGTTAAAAATGTTATTACAATCACAGGTATTACTAATCATAAAGCTTTTAAAAATTCACTATGTAAATAATTATAATCATAACCTTTATTAATAATAACATATATTGCAAAATAAATTACTGAAAAAAAAATTAATAAACGTACTGTTATATTTAAATCATAAAATAAATCTATTTGTTGTGTTAAAGGAGTTACAGGATTTTGTAGAGATAATTGACCTCAAAATGCTATTTCTAATAGTAACATATATATATTACATATATAAAGCTTAAATTTATTGCACTATTCTGCCATATTAGAATATATTATTTAGATATTTCTCGAATATTTAGAAATTCTTAATATCGACCATCAAAGAGATATAAAGGGGTATATCAGTCAAAAGTTTTATTATTTTTATTTCATTATTCAATTTCTTTAGCATATTTAGTATACTTTGGATCAACAAATAGAGGTTCAAAAATTTTTGGAATTTCATGAATCCTATGAGCAGATAAAGGACATTCTATAATTACTTCTAATGATGTATTAGGTTTGACATCAAAAATTACTAATTTTTTAGTTCATATTGATTTTATTATAATAAATATAAAAAATATTGCTCTTCTATATGATATAAATATTCCTAAAGATGAAATTAAATTTCATCCATGATATACATCAGGGTAATCACCAATTCGACGAGGTATTCCTCTTAATCCTAAAAAATGTTGAGGGAAAAAAGTTACATTTACTTCAACAAATATTGCAATAAATTGTGCTTTTAATTATTTATGATTTATTGCTAATCCAGTAATAACAGGATATCAATATACAATTCCACCTACAATAGCAAATACTGCTCCTATTGATAATACACAATGAAAGTGAGCAACTACATAATAAGTATAATGTAATAATACATCTAAGGCTGATCTAGCTAATACAATTCCCGATAATCCCTCTACAGTAAATAAAAAAAAAATCCAAATACTCATATAATTGCAAAATTTAAATTTATTTTTATACCAATTATTGTAGCTAGTCATCTAAATACTTTAACTCCAGTAGGGATTGCTACAACTATAGTTATTGCAGAAAAATAAGAACGAGTATCTACATCTATCCCTACTGTAAATATATGATGACCTCATACAAAAAATCCTAAAATAGCGATTCCTTTTAAGGCATAAATTACAGATAAATGATCAAATACTTCTTTTTTACCTGCTTCATTATAGACAATGTGAGAAATTAAACAAAATCTAGGTAAAATTAAAATATAAACTTCAGGATGCCCAAAGAATCCAAATAAATGTTGAAATAAAACTGGATCTCCTTTTCCTAAAGGATCAAAAAATAAGGTATTTAAATTACAATCAAATAATAATATTGTAATAGCCCCGGCTAAAACAGGTAAAGATATTATAATTAAAAATGAAGTTGTTAAAATTGATCATACAAAAATTGGTCTAGCATATAAATTACCTACATTTATATTTAAAATTGTTACAATAAAATTAATAGCTCCTAAAATAGAAAAAATTCCGGCTAAATGTAATCTAAAAATAGTAAAATGTACTGAAATAGTTCTATGAAATAATTTTGAAGTTAAAGGAGGATATATAGTTCATCCTGTACCTGATCCTCCTAATTTTATTGAATATAATATACATATAAAAGCAGCGGGTAATAATCAAAATCTTAAATTATTAAGTCGTGGAAAAGCTATATCTGGTCTCCGTATATTACAGCAATTAAATAATTTCTAAATCTTCCTACCATTACAGGTATATTGAAAAAGAAAATTATCGTTAAAGCATGCGATGTAACTAATGTATTATAAATATGTTCATTTCCTAAAAAAGAACCAGGAACTATTAATTCAATTCGTATTAATATTGATAGACATATCCCAAATATTCCTGTTCATACCCCAAAAATAAGATATAATTCCAATAGTCTTATGATTAGTAGAATAAAATCATTTACTCATTTTATATAGTTTAAATAAAACATTAATTATTTTCAATACAAAAATAATTTAATTAATTTATAAAAATAATTAATTAAAATTTATATTAATATTAAAAAATGTTATTATTATTATTTTAATATCTTCAATATTATGTTTTATTTAAACTATTTAAATTAAATTATTATAATTAATATTATTTTGAATAATATTAATATAGAAATTGTAGAAAAAGTTGATAATAAATGTTGATTATTATAATTTTTAATAAATATTTTATTAGAAAATTAGAAATTAAATTTTTAGTTATTATTTGACTATAATTTTGTTCATAATAGTAATAAAAATTATATCCAAATTTTAATGGATAATAAATTAAATTTCTAGTAATAAAATTTCTTAATCATATTTTATTAAAAAAAAATTTTATAAAATTATTATAATTTAAATTTATATATCATAATAATTTTCCAATAAAAAAGAATTAATACATATTATATAAAAATTTAATTTTTCTATTTGTGATAAATAAATTTCGTCAATATTATTAAAAAGAATTCATTTTATTAAATATTCAAATATTAGAGTTAAAATTAATAAAATAATTATTGAATTATTTATTAATAATGAATCATTACAATTTTTATAAGGATAAGAATTATTAACATTATTTCTTAAAAATCTAGATAATCGTGAAGAATATATAATAGTTAAACCTGTGCTAATTATTAATATTCATTTATTAATTAAAGAAAAATTATAAGTAAAAATATATTCTAAAATTAATCTTTTGAATAAAACTCAGACAAAAGTGGTATTCCACATAATGAAAATCTAGCTACTATTATAATAGTAAAAGTTAAAGGTATATTATTTTTAATATTACCCATTATTCGGATATCTTGACAATTATTTAAATTATGAATAATAATTCCTGAGCATTTAATGTTATTGATTTAAAAATTGCATGAATAATTAAATGGAAAAAAGTTAATTCAAATTGATATATTCTAAAATTACTATTATTATACCTAATTGCGATAATTTAGAAAATGCAATAATTTTTTTAAATCATTCTAAAATTGCTGAGAATCCTGCTAATAATATAGTAATTATTCCATCATATTTAATATATTTTATAATGTAATAATTTTGCTTAATTCATCTTTGAAATCGAAATAACAAATAAATTCCTGCAGTAACTAAAGTTGAAGAATGAACTAAAGAAGATACTGGGGTTGGTTCTGCAATAGCAGCAGGAAGTCAAGCAGAAAAAGGAAATTGCGCTCTTTTAGTAAAAGCAGCAATTATTACTATAACTAAAATAAAATAATTTATATTAATAAAATGTATGAAATTTCAAAATCCATAAGTTAATATTAACCCAATTGATATTAAAATAAATACATCCCCAATTCGATTTATTAAAATTGTGAGTATTCCAGAATTATATCTAGAATATCTATGATAAAAAATTACTAATAAATAAGAAATTAATCCTAATCCATCTCAACCAATAATAATACTAATTATATTAGGTCTAATAATTATTAATAACATAGATATAATAAAAAAAAAATTAAATAAAAAAATCGAATAGAATTTTCGTCATGATGTATATATTTATTACAATATATTAAAATTATTGAAGAAATTAATAATACAATAAAAATAAATATTAATGATATTCAATCAATAGATAAATAACTTCTACAGATTGAAATTACATTTCATTCTAAATAAATTGAATATTTAATCAACATAAATAATATACCTATAATAAATATTATAAATCTAACCCATAAAAAAATTATTCTTCTTAAATAATATAAAATAATATTATATATATATTTTTATTTAAAGTATTACTATACATTTTTAATTCCACAAATTAATATTTTTATTCAATTATTTAAATTAAATAAATATTTCTATTTTTAAAATTAAAAAGTTTAAAGGAATTCAATGTAAAATTATTACAATATAATTATTAATATTATTAGGATAAATTTTAATTAATAAACTTATTATTTTTCCATGAAATCTATAAGAAAATAAATATAATCTATAAATCGCTCTAATGAATATTCTTAATATTAATAAAATTATAATACTATAAGATCAATTTAATATTACCCATACTATAATAATTTCACTTAATAAATTTAAAGAAATTGGTGCTGATATATTAATAGAACAAAAAATAAATCATCATAAACATATGGAAGGAATAAAATAAATTGTCCCTTTATTAATTATAATATTTCGTCTTGAAGTACGTTCATAAAGATAATTTACAACAATAAATATTGCTGAAGAACATAATCCGTTACCAATTATTATTAATAATCCTCTTAAAAATCCTCGTTACGTTATAGATATAATACTTATTAATATTACAGATATATGAACTACTGAAGAATATGCTACTAAAATTTTTATATCTAATTGCTGTAAACATACTAATCTTAAATATATTATTCCAAATAAGCTAATTGTAATATAAATATAATTTATATTAACAGTACTTTTTATTATAATTATTATAGATCGGCATAATCCATAACCCCCTAATTTTAATAATACCCCAGCTAAAATTATTGACCCAGAAATGGGTGCTTCAACAAGAGCTTTAGGTAACCATAAATGAAATATAAATATTGGTAATTTTACTAAAAAAGAAAAAATTAAAAATAAATAAATAAAATTATTATTAAAATTTGATAAAAAAATTATTTCAAAAATTACAGAATTAAAAAACATTTCACATATAATAAATAATTAATAATAAAGGTAAAGAAGCAAATAAACAATAAATTAATATATATATTCTTGCTATAATTCGTTCAGGTTGGTACCCTCATCCTATAATTAAAATAAAAGTTGGAATCAAAGTAATTTCAAAAAATAAATAAAAAATAAAATAATTTATTCTAATGAATCTTACAAATAAGCAAAATAATAAAATTAATAATAATAAAATAAATAATAATAATTCCTATTCAATAATAGATTATTCATCAATAGCTATTAAAACCATAATTTAATAAAATTAAAAAACTTAATAAAAATAAAATATTTGTATAAAAATTTATTAATAAGTTTTTATTAAAATTTTTAATTATTATTATTATTATTATTAGTAAAGATATTATAATTTTTAACATATTAATAAAATATTAACTCTAACATTATCATTTCCTCTAGATCGTATTAATAATACCAATAATGTTAGTCTTATTACAGCTTCACAAACTACAATTTCTAAATAATAAAATAATAATTATATATTTATAGTTTTATTTAAAATTAAAATTAAAAATATTAATAATCTTACTATTATAAATTCTAATATTATTAAAGTTAATAATATTTTATTATAAATATAAGAAACTAATATTATAGATAATAAAAATATTATTAAATAAATATAATAATCAAAAAAAATTTTAGTTATTAATTTAAATAAAATATTAATTTTGTAAATTAAAAATAAATTAAAAATTTATAACTAAATAAAAAAAATAAACATATAGTTTATATTATTAGTCTACAAAACTAATATTTTAATTAAATTATTTTTTGATTTATATAAATATAAATATATATATATATATATATATACACATTAAAGCTAACAATGAGATGACATTAGATATATTATTATCTTTAATAGTTAAATTGCACCTTTTTGCGTAATTTAAACTTTTATATGATTAATTCTTCAAAAGATATTAACCTGCTTTTTTTAAGCTTCGTATTATTTATGACTATATTATGTTTAATTGTACCAATTACGGTCTATGCTTATAATAATTTACCATTAATTATGATTTTTTTAATTTTAATTAGAGGATTAATAGTCTTATTTTATTATTTTATTAGATTTATTAATAACCCTATAATCATCCGGATAATATTAGAGGGTATACTCCCAATCTTAAAATACAAAAAATAGTTAATAAATTAATATTAGAATTTATAAAATCTACATAATAAGGTAAAGATATTCATAATATTAATATATTTAATATTCTTAATATTGGACTAATAATATAAAAAAAATAATTTGTCTTTAAAATAATTAATGATTTTTTTTTAAATAATTTTATTCCATCTCTAAAAGGTTGTAATAACCCAAATACTCCTACTTTATTTGGCCCTTTTAGTAATTGAACATATCCTAAGACTTTCCGTTCTAATAATGTTAAAAATGCAACAGAAATTAATACTATAATTACAATATCAATTGATAAAATAATTCTATTTAAATAATATAATATAATTATTACTTAAATAACTAATTATTTATGAATAAATTCTAAATTTATTGCACTAATATGCTAAAGTAATATAATTATTAATTTATATTCAATAATTTAAATTACAATAGTAATAATAATAAGTCCTTTCGTACAAAATTATTATAATTTTTTAAAGATAGAATCCAAACTGGCTCACACCGTTTTAAACTCAAATCACGTAAGTTTTTAAAAGTCGAACAGACTTAATTTATTTAATTTCTCAACTAAATATTTAACTTAATTCAACATCGAGGTCGCAAACATTTTTATCAATTACACTCCAAAAATATTACGTAAATATTACAAAAATATAACCTATTAAAATAAAAATTATTAATTTAATAAAATTCTATAGGGTCTTCTCGTCTTTTAAAATTATTTAAGAATTTTTATTTAAAATAAAATTTAATTTTTTATTAAATTGAGACAGATTTTATTTCGTTCAATCTTTCATTCCAGACTTCAATAAAAGCCAAATGATTATACTACCTTCATACAGTTAGAATACTGCAGCTATTTAATAATTTTCATTGAGCAGATTAGACTTAAAATTATTATCAATAAGACATGTTTTTATTAAACAGGCGAATAAAATTTTTTCCGAGTTCCTTAATTTAATCTATCAATATATATATAAATTTAAAATAATATAATTATTTACTAATTTTATCATTATTTTAAAATTTATTTAATTAAAGTTTTTAATTTTATAATTAATTAAATATCTCAATAAATTAAATTATTTCTTTATTTAAAATTTTAATTTTATATTTATTAATACTAAATATTATTAATTAATAATAATAAGATAAAATTTATTCAATATATTAAAATAAATTTAAAGTTTATGCCTTAAATTTTTAAAAAAATTTAAATTAATATTTTTATAAATAAAATTAATTAAAAATTTTATCTAAATTAAATTTATTTATAAAATAACTAGATATAAAAATTTCGATTAGCATATCATCTCTAATTAATTATTCTCAATAATATTTTCACATTAAAATTCATAATTAATTAGTTCAATTTTTTTCGAGAATTAAATAAATTTATTTATTAATTTTAATAAACCCTGATACAAAAGGTTAAAAAATATTATTTTTTACTTTACATAAATAATTATTATAAATATTTTCTTTTACAATACTTTTTAAATATCAAATAATTTTATTTTTTTAAATTAATACTAAATAAATAAATTTTATTATTATTTTATATAAAATAAATAAAAAAATTATATATATATATTCGTACCTTTAATTAATTAAATTAATATTTATTTAAATATAATTATTATTATTTAATTTAATAAAAATTAAATTATTTAAAATATATAATAAAATTTAATTATTTCCAAAATATCAAAAAGTTTTTATGCCTTAAACACTAATATATAAAAATAGAAAAAAATTTTCATGATTCATATATAATATAAATATTTTTATCAAACTATATTTCTTCTAAATGCACTTTCCAGTACATTTACTTTGTTACGACTTATTCTACAATTTATATAGAATTGACGGGCGATTTGTACATATATTAAAATCATTATTCAATTTTAATAATTTATAAAAATTTACTAATAAATTCTATTTCAAATTAATATCAAAATTAATTATCCAATACAAAAATGTAATTCATCTTGCTCTTAAATATTGCTACATATTGATCTAAATTAGGTTTTTTATATCAAATTAATAAATTATTTACATATATATGTATTATACATATAATATAAAAACATTGAAAACATTTATTTCTTAAAAGAATATTCTTAATATGAACATACATAAGCATAAATTTAAGTTTATCCTCTCGTGGATTATCAATTATGAGACAAATTCCTCTATATAGTTAATATACCGCCATAATTCTTAAATTTCTAAATTTAATACTACTTAATTAACCTTTTTCTTATTTAAGTAATAGGGTATCTAATCCTAGTCTTTTATTAAATCTTTATATATTAAAAATTATTTTATAATTATAAATCACAAATATTTATTAGATTTAATCGATAAAATATATTATTATTTATTATATTTAACTAATTATTATAAGTCAATAATTATTATTAATTTGTATAATCTGTTTAACCGCTATTGCTGTCACAAATTTTATCTATACTATAAAAATTTCTTATTAGTAATTTTTTACAATAATAAAATTTTATATATTATATTATATTATGTATTTGCATAAATGTATTAAATTATTTAATTTAATATTCCTCTAAAATTATATATATAATTAAAATTTTACAATTAATTTTTAAACTAAATTAAAATTCATTTAAAATTTAATATTATAAATTATTAACTTTTTTTGTAAAAAAAAGTTTTTTTTTTAAACTAAAATTTTTTTAAAAAAGCCAATAGTCTATCTTTAGACTATGAGTCTTATAATATTTAAATTAATCTACCTTTAAAGAAAAAATTTAATAATTTCAATGAAATATTTTTGGAGCATGAATCCAATGACTTTATAAGTCGATTTTTCAATATTAAATACCTAAAAATATTCTATTATTTATTTTTTATATTAAGTTAAAATATTTATTAATTATATCAATTATTTAATTATTTAATTTTATTATTTATAATATACTTTTTAAAATTTATTTAATTATTAAATTTAATATATTTACCACTATATAAACTTCTCTTCATAATTTATATAATTTATTAATATTTAATTATTTAATTTTATTATTTATAATATACTTTTTAAAATTTATTTAATTGTTAAATTAAATTTATTTATTAATATATATATTTTTACCAAAGTAAGTTTATAATCGAATCTTTAATTCATTAATTAATAAATAATTAATTACAGATATTTTATATGGATAAATCAACCACAATCATATAAAATAGTTTACAATAAGAATAAATATCTAGAATAAAAATTTTACATAATTAAAATAAATAGAATAAAACTGAACAACGATGATACAATAGTAATTCAGCTTGTAAATTTTGCAACAGCGATTAGCATTGAGTTAATATTAAGTACATTGTCAGATGACTCAAAAGTAGATCAATCACTTGCAATACAATTTGTACAAACAATTACAGTTGCATATAAAGAAAATATGTATAATGGTGCACTAAATAAAATAAAACATTTATAAAATATATGATATAATTCGATATTATTATAATATATTATCGAACATATTTCTTATTATCTATAAAAAAAATTATATTATACAATTATAGAGAATTTAATTTATTAGAAAAACCTACTTTATAATTTTTATTATTCAGCTGATATAGTTTTAACTGATTTTATAATTATATCAATTATAACCTCATTAAGCAACTCATCGATGATAAAGAAAAAATAATGCCATTCATTGAAGGATTTATTAGTATTAGAGTATTTACATTAATAATTATTATAATAAAGATACCATTTTAAATAATTAAAATAAATACTAAATCATCTGCAAAACATTGATTCGTACTCAAGTTTCCCAATCATTCTGTTATTTTGTAGGAAATAAATATTCTAAATTTACAAAAATAATGTTTTAAATCAAATCTAGTATCACATTGGTGCATATATATGGAAGTTAGTAATGATGTTTGAAATGCTTATCATTATCAATATCAATGGCAATCCACGAAGCCTTCTATAATCTTCACGCCGGACGTTAGAATACACCGTGCAGTTGTTACAATACTACTGTTTTACTTTGATACTAAATACATCTTAATATGTGTGGCAAATTTATGTGCTCACTATTTGTTAGTAAATTTTAATATCTGCCATGATTTACACATATGAAGTGAAACGAAAATAAAATATAAAATAAGAAAGCATATTCTTTCAACAATTTCTTCTTGAAGATATTTCAAATTTAAATTATTAAATAAAATTTGATACAAAAAATAATTATTAAAATTATTTTTTATTAAAATTATGATTAAATTTGTAACTATGCTTGGCATAGTATAAATATATATATAATCTAGAGACTTTTTCATTAATTATATTGAAATTTTAATACGAATATAAACTTCACATATATGTAAATTCATCAATAGTAACTTATTTCTACTATTATATTAAGTATTTATACTAAATTTTTATATATTATATTATATTTTTATATAACTAAATGATAATTTTGAATTATCATTTTATAATTATTAAATTCAATGGTTGCATCATTCATTATAAATTTTTCATTTATTTATGACGTATTTTGATACGAAATGAATAAAAATATAAGGAAATCATAATTACCTATTTTAAGATTTATAATAAATTTGAAAATATATTTATTAAAACAATTAAACTTAATGTATGGGTAGAAAAAGAAAATGAAAATTGAACAAACCTAAAAAATAACAAAAAAAAACCGATAAAAATATATAAAAATATTTAACTGATTTATTTAAAGTCGTGCGTCAAGCCTGAGTTTTAGTAGTGATACAACTATGTGGTAATCGTAATGCGGCCTCTTCTCATTAAAACCCTATATTCTAGTATTGGTATAGAATGACAATCACAGATCGTTCCCACGTTAGACAAAAAAAGAAGCATTATTGTGTAGAACGTACATGTAAAAAATTGTGTAGAACGTAAATGTAAAAAAATCTGATGTGCACCTAACTCGCACATGTTTCAATGAATACCTATTTCCTTCAAATTTTTGTTGTACTTTGAAGCTTATTTTTATCCATGTATATAAAATCTTGAACTACGAAGTTGCAAATTATCGTCTAAGGTGGCATAGAGTTTCAAATATTAGCATCGACCACTGGTGATATATGCAGTCATATTGTTTGTTAGTCTTCTATACATCTCATAAACGAGTGTTAAATTGCATAAGAGAATCTATCTCATGTTAATAAGCATAAGCTCTAATTATATTCTGATTACTCCATAACTTTTATGTACTTATTGCACATCTAAGTATTGTTATTATTATCTAGCTTTTTGCCTTGCATTTTATAAACAAAAAATATCGCAGCAACTTCTACTTTTTTAATTTTTTTTTAAACATAGTATTTAACTCTATTTGATATTAATTTTTTTTACTTAGCATTAGAAATTCTCAGTATTTTGGATTTTTTCTATTTACTGTATAAAACTATATCTTATACGTAATTATTAATTTATTTTACTTGCTTATAAAAAAGTAAATTAATTTGCCTTATTCTGAGAATACAAATTTTATTTTTAATTTTTAAACAAGCTCATAAAATATTTTAGTATATATAGAAGACTTTTTTAACTTAAAAGAAAACCATTATTATTGTTAAAAATATAAATAAACGATTCATGTCAAAAAAGATTATCAATGATATACGTAAATGCACCATTTCATTTAATCTTTGAAATTTACATTATTGTTAAAAAATACTGTTTGTTTACAATGTCTTTATAATATTTTTTACTATAAAAAACATTTCTTTATGCTTATATTTTAATAAAAATAATAAACTTATGTGTAATCAATATTTAATAATCTTCTGAAAGTAATGATTTATTAATTTAATTCTTAATTTATGTTTATTTTTATGCGATATTTAAAATTACAAATTGTTATTACCTTGAAACTTATATTGTTTTACGTACAATTCTCAATATATCTACTTTTTAAATTGAATTATAATTTAATGCATGAAGTATTGATTTTCTATAATCAAATTTAAGTAGATGAAGAGATTTATATGTTTCTTTTTAGTCATGGAGCACAGTGAGTAAAAAGGAAAAAATAAATTAATATAAAACAGATATAACAATATAATTTATATTTTATTCATTCTTCATAAAAAAAGGTATAACGAAAATTGGTAAATATCAATACGAAGATGGAACTCGTTATATTGGAGATTGGAATAATAAAGGTTTAAAAAATGGAGCTGGATCATTAATTTTACCAAATGGAATACGATATGATGGGTCATTTAAAAATGGATTATGTTCTGGATTAGGCGTATTTATTTTTCCAGATGGAGCTAAGTATGTAATAAAATATTTACATATATATATATATATATATATATATATATATATATATAAATTATGAAATAGTAAGTAGATGCATTAAAAATAAATACTGTTAAATGTTTTGATATTTAAATGAAACTTTACAAGGTTAACTGTATATAGGAAGTTTTTATAATTTATTTATACTATAATTAATTTAAGTTTAAACAATGAAAAAATTTAATATGCCAAAATAGAAAATTTAATAACATTAACTTTAATTTATATATTTTTATTTTTATCATGATTTTGTAACAATAATATTAGTTAAATTTAATAATTATGTTTATTAAATATACGAAGTTTTTTTTAATTATGCACATATATATTTTAATTCTATATTCTATTCTTAATAATAAATATTATTCTAAATCACACATTTTTTTTTAATATAATGCTAGTATTATTAAAATGTTTTATAAGCTTAAAGATCCATTATTATAATTTATAAAAAGTGAGAATTTAAAGTAAGTAATAATTACAAAATTCTCATAGAATAAATAATTTCATTTCTTAATGGTTCGTACGTAGATATCAAAATTAACAAATTACAAAAAATTTCGGATAAAAACTAAATATATTTATAAATTTCAAATATTATATTTTAATAAAAATATAAATAAAAAAACTAATAACACTCTTTAATTTTGTTGTAAAAATTTGAATCATAATAGATTAATTAGTGATTAAACATTGCAAAAATATATTTTTAGATTTTTTAATGTATTCAAATAATTAATTTAATTTATAAACTTTCAAATAAGATCTAACTAAGTAAATAACTTGTAGGATTTCTAACTCAATTACAAAAAAGTAAATGGTCATAGATTTAATCAATAATCAAACTTATTTTCCAGAAATTTTATTAAGACAATGACTTTATATTTAGTTTTTTCCTCTCTTAGCTGAATTTAAAAAATCTTTTAATCTTTACATAAAAGTTTTTACATAAAATTCTTCTATGTTCAAATATTGAAGTTTTCTCTACTTAGTTTTTATAAAATGTTTAAATTTTTCTTACAAATAAAATATTTCAGAAGGATATTACTTCAATACAGAATCTTTCATATAATTTCATAAAATATGTAATTTCTAATGTTCGGGTATCGACAATTTACAACTTTAAAATGTTACTTATTTTTTTCTCCAGATAGTTTGTGTAATAAATGGATTTTACACCTATTCATTCATTATCCCCTACACACATATAATATTATTTGTTATTAAATTAATTTATTATTCTAGTTATATAATTTATTATTAATATTATAATTTCACATATATATACTAGTTCGTAAGAAAATTAGAATTAAATAGACATAATATATTTACTTTGTGTTTTTTAAATATTGATATCATTTTTAAATTATTTTAAAATAACCTAAAAAAAATTGATAAAAAAAATTGATAAAAAAAATTTTGTGACATTAAAACCCAAACAATTAGTTAAAAAAATATATATTCCTGTTTAATAGTAAAATTAATTTGAAATTCATTAGTCATTTATACTTGTATTAAGATTTCTTATATTTATAAATATAAATTAAAACATAGTTATCAATATATATTCTTTGAATATGTATAAATATACAAAAGCATATATTATAAAAGTGGTTGTTTATAAACATATTGAAAATTAATAAATAAATAAAACAAGAAAAATTATTAAAATTATTTTTATACTATCTTACAAACTTAAGGGATATATGTAAAAACAATAATAATTAACATCATCTTTCAATAACATTTTTATAATAGGAAAATACATTTAAAAAATTTATCGATATATTGGGAAAATCCAATTTTTATTAATTTTAACATAAAAACATAGAAAACTTTAAATAAGTAATAAAATAGTAAGATTTCTGATGTACTTAAATTGATAAGAATCGAATCCTGATTTTTATCAAAAAATTTATTTTATAAATATTCGTTTAATATATTATTTGGATCGTCTATTGCAAATAATTTAAAAAAAAAATATTTAAGTATATTTTTAAGAAAATTCTTAGATAGTGTAGAAAAATTCTTAGATATTAACGAAGTTGTTAATAAATTTGAATTCAGAAAATGAATAATTAAAAATTGTTATGATATAACACTATAAAAATCTAGAAATGTTAAAAATTAATTTTGAGAAAATTAAATGGTTATTATAAAAAATTTTAATATAAATTACGTTTATTCGATAATAAATTAAAAATTAATATCCTGAAAGTATTATATGATGTAGTTAAAAATTAATTGTAAAATGTAGTGATAATAATAGAAAATAAACAATAAATTGTTGAAAAGTATTTAGTATATATAAGATAAGTAGATAATTACAGCTACAGCATAAAATGTTATGACTTTTCTAACTTTAATTAACCAGCATCATCTTTGAAGACACTTCTATGAGATGAATTTTTTGTGTAACCTATAAAATTAATCGGAAATTAGAATCGATGCCTCGTTCATTGCCTATTTTCCGGTATCATATCAACATCTCTAGAAATCGAACAATGATAAAAATTATGAAGAAGAGAAAAAAATACGAACTATATAGGTATCGCAATTTATAATAACCATATTATATTATATTTGTATTTCTCAAATTATCAGCAACTTGTTGATAATGAACTTGAAACAAAGTGGTAAATATAGTGTTCATGAAAATGATAGTAACTTAATCATTAGTATAAAACATAAGTAATTTTGTTAATAAAATTTTCAAGTGAATATATTACATAAATTTACACTAATAAAGAAAAAACAATGAGAATTTAATATGATATATTATGAATGCTACTTTTAAGAGTAATAATAATTGATCCAGATTATACAATAATCCAGGAATAGATTAACATATGTTATTTACCTACAAAAAATAATTAAAAATAAGTTTTTTGCATGAGATTCTAGATACAGTATATATAGGACTATTACTTTACCGATAAAGTATTTCCTATCTCGTGTTAAAGAGTAAAAAATTCATATTTCTATTGCGATGTTTTTTATTCTCTGAATACGATTTTAGAAATTTCCATAATATTTTAATAAACATATCGATTAGATCGATAAATATATTCAAAGATTATATAATATATAAAGTTTCTATTACATTTTAAACAGAGTGAAGCTTTAAGGCACAAGAATGAATTGCTGAATCGCTCTTTCTCACGTAAAGACATAATACTTAACATTAAGCATAAGTCCAAACATAAGAAGTTTAAAGATTAGTTTTTACGAAGGCTAATTTATCTTTATTTAGAAGTTTTAATTTTCAAGCAAATTATAATATATTAATTATTTTCAGAAGATTCATAAGAATGTGTAAAAGTATTGCTAATAGTAATCGTACATATAAAAAAAATTAGCATTAAAAATTCTTTTACCATAAAAAATTTGTATAAAACACTGACTAGAAATACATAATAACTTATATATACAAATTATTTACATTAGACTATAAGTAATTACTTACATAATACAAATTTTGGATTCTCATTATTCAATAAAATTATATTAATAGAAAAATATAGCAAATGTTATAAATCTATTATATATTATTATATAGATATATATATATATATATAGTATATAAATATTCAAAAAATATATTTAAAAAGTGTAATTTAATATGTTAATTGTTATCAATAGGATTTTTATAAAAAAATTTTTAATAAAGAACTTCTATTTTATAAAAATTAGAATATTGGATAATTTTTGGTGATTTACCATTCAGCAAAATAATGATGATTATAAACATTTATATCACTCAAATTGAAATATTTTCAAATACAAAAAATAGCAATACACTTAAGTGTATTTTTTTCAGAATCCATAAGACTTTTTAATTGATTTATCGTTAGTTTTTATATTTTAGCCATTTATCGTTATAACTACCATTCCTACAAATTTTAATGTTACAATATTAAAGCGTTTAGTACTTGATATGCATGTTTAGTATTACTTACTTCTTTTAACAATAAATAATTCAAAATTGATTTTATTTAAAAAAAAGTGCTTAATTATTGTTAGGTCAAGAATCATAAAAAAATTGTAGAAAAATTATCATAAAAATGTAAACATAATATAAAAGGTATATTTATATTTATTTATGATATATTTTATATTATAAAGTATATTTAAGCGTATAATAAATAAAGTATAAATTAATTTTCTAAAAATATATATAATATATAATTTGAATATTAACATATTGTAGATATGAAGGAGAATTAATGCAGGGCTGGTTCCATGGTCATGGAGTATTTTGGAGATCTGATGGAATGAAATATGAAGGAGAATTTCGTGGTGGTCGAATATGGGGATTAGGTAATAAGAATTCAATTTAGAAAAATAAATTCAATGAAAAATATATATATTAGATGCAACTCGGTCAACATATTTCTTCAGAAAATACTTGATGTTTTGATATAAAATTTCTTATGAACTCTACTTTATAGAAATAATTTTCGAGAGAAAAACTTTTTTATTTTTATGAAGTTATCGTATTTATTAAAACTATCCTTTCAATTTATGTCAGTATTAAAAGCATTTATACATTTTTGAAATATCTGTTATTAAATTATATATTATCTTTTTCTTTTTTAATCCCTGAATATTCTTGTAAATAAAGTATATCATGAAACTTTAAATAAAAATTGTTCATGAAGTTCTTTTACACCTTTTTTAACATACTATTTATTAATATTTAATATTGTTAAAAAGTTTCTATGTGTATTTGAATATTGTCAGTAATTCAATTCACAATTCATATTATAAATATAAATATTAATAAATTTAAAACTGACTTAAGAATATAAAGAATTAAATTCTGAGTAGCATTATTTTTTTATGAATTGTGTATAAATTTAAAGAAAGTTATATTAGAATCTCATGTATTTATTGTTCCGGATTTCCAAATATAATCCAAGACTACTATCCCACATACTGGTGGAATAGCTAAGTTATTTATACGGAAGAATATAGGCTATTTTATTGATTTCATTAACAATATAATTACAAAATAACCAAGTTAAATAAATTACATATGATAAAGAGTAACAATACGCTACAAAAAATTTTTCGTTTCTACGTTTGAAAAATATTTAAAGTTAAACTTAGCCGTTGAAATACTCTCTCTTATTTGAGAAAGAAGTAATAAATGAAGCATCACTAATTTCATTATACAAGGAGCTCACCTAATTTTCCCATTACCTATGATTATTTTGTTATAAATCTAACTGTTATCTTTAGAAGCTCAAATTAAACAATTCACACTATTTAACTCGATTTTCTTGAAAATAATCTTCGTCCATTTTCTCTGAAATATATTTAATTTATAAGTTAACAACGTTACTGGTCAAAAATACGACTACGATTCTAATCGATCGACAATCAGAATAAAAAGTAGGCATTTATAAAACACCTGTAAATTTAATTTTAAGAAAAATAGAGGATACATAAATCAACAATATCAAAGAAATATTTGGTAAATAGTAACTATGAAATGCAATCGCTATTGATAATCTGTATTAATCTTCATAGTCAAAAAGTGAAAATTTTTAAAAAATTTTTAAGAAGTTAAATGGTGCAAATAAATATAAATAAAAATTTATAATTCTGAGGTCTTTATATGGCAAAATAATTAATAATTATTAATAGTAAAAGAAGTCATATAAATAGAAATTACACTATTGAATTGAAATAGAAACTCTAATATGATTAAGATATTCATGTCTATACAACTGAAAAAAAGAATAGAATAACATAAAATATGTAAAAAGCATAAAATAAATAATTTAGAGACTCTGCAGAAGATAATAGAAGATAAAAAATGTTATTCGAAAAATTGATATTTTCAAGATATTTTTCATTGTTAGTGTATATAAAATATCAAAATTCAAAAATTTTCAAATTGCTAACCAAGAAATTAAAATAACTTTAATAATAAAGAATTTAAATCTCACTATCGGCCGTGTATTAGAATTGTTACCTTACTTTAATCGACAATCGATCATTTGAATTGTTAAACTATACCTAAGTGTCTTATATAAATATTACGATATTGTGATTTGGAATTATAATCGAAATTAAATTTCTCTTGAAATATCAAAATTAATTTTGTTATCTATTTAGCACTTCTAAATCCCATGCTTTGTCAAATGTGTATATATATAATATGTTTATGTAAATTTCTTTTATAACCTACTGATTAATTAGTAAATGATTTGTATTTTCTTTATTATCTTTTTTATCTTTCCATGTATTTCTCCTACGGATACGTTAATGCTTATTTCTCGTGATGTTGCACATGATTAACAGAATAATTTAATTCCTACTAATTTGTTTTTTATGATTACTCATTGTATATATATATGCCAATACTAAACAGTTTTAATAGAACACATTAAATTAAAACTTATAACTTTTAGTTGCATTTTTTTAATGCAGATTCAATTTAATTCATTTATTATTTTCACGACTTATTTTATTTAATTTTTATAAATATCTTATAATTTTTTTATTTTTATGCAATTTTCATAAAATTCTTAGAAAATATTCTTATAATATTATTTTAACCAAAATAACGATTTAAAATTAATTTTTATTGTCTTGAATATATATAATAAAAATTGCATTTATATGTCCAAACAAATATAGAAACTGTATATTTTAGTTTTATTGATTTTGTAGATTAAATAGATTAATATATCACTTTTTTAGGAATAATTACTTATTCAGATGGATCTCATGGATTTCCTCGAAATGAAGGATTATTTCAAGATTGTAGATTAGTACGTCGTCGACGTTGTCCTGATATTATTCAAAAATCACAAAAAGTATCAATGATGGCTCGTATCCAAAATAATTAAGAAGCTCTTTTTTCAAATTTATTTTTAGAAAATACTTAAATATTAGAATTCAGAAACAACAGTGAATATGTAAAAATGTGTGAATAAAAAAAATAACAAATGATTATTTATTTTAATTATTATTATACATCAATTTCTAATTAATTTCCTTTTTATAGACCCATATTTATATATTAAAAAGAAAACAATTAATCTATAAATTATACTTAATTATATTGGATTTTAATACATTAAAGTGTCAGAGATGTAATCAGAAAATGTGTTTACTTTTTAGCGTTGACTACCATTGATATTAGTTCTGCTCATCTCCTAGTTTGAAATACTGATGCAGATTTTTTTGTTACTGTATTTATAAATATAGAAAATTAGATTTAGTTTTAGACTAACTTCTATGGGGGCCGTGTAACTTATCTATATGATATAAAAATGTATTGAGAGTGTGTTAACTGAGAACAAGTTTTTGATATAGTATTATAATATTTAATTGAAGACAAATTTTTTTATTTTACTATATTTTCTGTAATTTTCATAATCTTTTATCGATATGAGTATTTTCATATTATTGGGGAGCATAAAACAAGATAAAAAATAATAAAGCCAACTAAGGATATGCAACAAAGGAATGAGCAGATTTCGATACAAAATTTCTTGTCCATCGATACTGTTGTTTTATAACAAGAATATAGTTTCAAATTAAATTGTAAAGTATTACTTGTACATTACATGAATATTTTATACCTAAAATGGTAAATAAATTTAAAGATTTGACCAATTTATTTTATTGTATAATAAAAACATTGTCTCAAATTATAATAATCTATTAATAGTAAAAACAGATTAAAACCTTTTTTAATTCACAATTTTTATATACAAGATTTTTTTCATTAACGCGATTTAAAAACATGACTAATACAATATTCTATTATAAAAACAAAATTTAGTAAAAATTGACGGAACTAAACCGTTGTTATAAAACATCAATTTTAACTGTTTCACTGTAAAGGAAAAAAATGTCTGTGCAATTATCTTGTGTATATCTGAAATTGTGTACATATTCTTCAAATGATATAATGTATGTTCTCTTGATAAAAAATATCTTTACCATTTTATAACAATAAATAATATAATTTAAATTATTATTTGTTTTGATAGAAAAAAAATTATTACTTTGGCGATTTCAAATGATAGAAATTAAAATGTAATAAATATGTTACCGTATATATTCTTCTGGATTTACCAAATAGAACTTGTTAAAATTTTCTTGGATTAAAAAAAATATAAGAGTCAATTGTAATAAGAGTCACAAAAAAAGAATATAAGAAAAGTATTAATAGAATATAAAAGTACATGATAGGGAAACATAAATTTCACAACTGTATGTTTTAATGCAGACTTTATAAATTCAAAAAAATTATTATTCTATTTTTCAATCTATAGAAAAAACATTATTATATTATTTATTTAATGTTGAAACGAGTGCTTTTTTAATTGGATGTATAAGAAAAAATATAATCTTTTATTTCCTTATATTAATTATTAAAGTTTAGTTATATAGTAACATTATGACACTGAACATATATTATTAAAATAAATTTTAATTATTTCTAACTGATAGGGATAAGAAAATTATTTTTTCACAGTTTTAAAAAGAATGATAAATATTTTTATATGGTTCAATTATCAAATGGTTTATTATGTAATTGAATTTTTGAAAAATTTAGAGAAGCAAGTATTTCTATTTAACTAAAATTGTATGACATCAGATGAAATTAAAGACGAGAATGCTTCAAATAGTTGTTATTGCTATTCTGATGAAATATTTTATATAAATAGATTGCACTTGAAACATATTATTAATTTTTTATTAGCGTAGAGAACTTATGCATTAACAATTGACAATGAAAGTAGTTGAAATATAATTTACACGAAATTGAATAATGCACTAATAACAGTGAAAACTGTCAGAACTTTTCCATGTAAATATTTTAAATGCACTAACTAATAGAAGTTTATGAGTCTATACATTTTCCAAGTAGCGGAAAGTGTTGTAAAAAATAATATCGAAGGCTACTAAAGTTTCTTAACACTATAAAGATTGATATCATACATTTTTACAACATAGAAATATTAAAAATATAATAATGCAAAATATTTAAGTCTTTTAATATTAGAAAAGTTTATTAGAAAATAATTCAAATAGTAATTGCATTCGTACTTTTATAACCCAAATATGAATTAGTGTATGCATAAATTTTCTGAGCTCAAAATGTTTACATAGATCATTCGTGCAGTGCTCTCCTAACCCGCTTATCTCACTACGGTACATTTATATATGTATATTTCATTAATGAAAGTAAGAACATTACTGTTTGTCCATTGTGATGTGATAGTCCATTGCATTATCCTTTTTAGGACAAATTAAAAATAAAGAGAATTTTAAGCTTTATCATAAAAAATTACCTACTAAAGACAATAAGAATATGCCATTGCCAACTTGTATGCACTGTGCGTATTATTATTAAGTGTTACAAATTTATAAAATTTTAATGTGTAAAAGAATCGATACCTTGTAAGTCATTTATTCGACATGTCTGCCATAATATCTTATACCAATGATATTTTGATATTCAGTATAATAATAAATATTACTACTGACCATACAAATTTAATCTGAATAATTATCTATTCAAAATATTTTTAATGTTTTATAGTTCGTAAAACTTCTATATTAAATTAATACTTTTATTTTTATGATAATTTTAGTTTGGATTATTGAAAATCATATTGTTTTATAAATATTTATCTCAATAAATTTTTGTTGATTATTATAAAATTTATATAAATTGCACTTACTTTCATTCAAATTTAAATATATTTTGGAATCTATTTTGATATATATTAAATAACTAAAATAATGTAAAGAAAACAATCTGATTGTTATATGATATATGCAGTAATGTTTTGCCGTTGTATTCTAAATTTTGATAATATTGATGCAGTAATTTCATATCATTAATTTTTTGATTTCGTGAATATTAATTTTTTAAAGTTTATTCAACTAGCGGTATTGAATCATCGGTGATATTAATTCTACGACATATTAATATTATTTAGAAACTTAGTACTTTACATTCAATAGCCGTAAATATTTTTAGGAATTTTAGGGTCAGTGTTACATGATTCAATTAGCAATTTTTAGCTTTTTAAAAGTTTGTAAATCAAGCTTTTAACCCTAGAAGATTTTTGGTAGTTTTCATTTAAAAGATATTGACTTCCAAAACCATTTTTCCTTAACTATAATGGATTTAGTTTAAAATTTAATTCTTAACTGAAAATAAAATCTGTATTTCTGACATTGTTTATAATTTTTGTAAATAGAATAATAAATAATTATATGAAATAAGATTGTTTTTAGTATTTCAATAAAAAGATAGTTTTGTTAAGCGAATTCGGTTGATTCGTATTTTAATCTTTTTTAATGAAAAACTAGCTTTTCAGATAATTTTAAGATAATAATTTTAAGTACCTATAAATTATACATATTATTTACAATGTTGCGCATGCGCAATATTTAAATAATAGGTATAATTTGTACTGTACTGCGCATGAGCATTTATAACAAAGTTGCAGTATTAATGGTGATTAACTTATTTTTATGTGTGCGTATATATTAATTTTTCAGAATATTAATTAAATAAGCAGTGAATGATCTGTGTTAAGTAAAATGGATTTCAATACAAATTAATTCTAAGTAAATAAAATTGCTATTAGCAAAAATATTTTATTGATAAAAGAATTATTAAATTTTCTATATTTTTTCTAGCATTAAAGTAGTTATCCATTAATACGTGATTCGTCTATTAATTGAATAAGTTCAATGTGTGGTTGACAAGTTTCACATTTATTCAGTTTCATGTAGATTTATGTTTCTTGTTTTAATCCATTTAATGTAATAATTTATATATTTCAATATTTTCTTTTCAATTTTAGTAATGTAACTAATAATTTTAGTACTAAAATGTTTTAAATTGAATTAGTATATTATGAAAATTGTGTAAAAATGTATGCTTATATAAATTAATTATATTTGAATGTATGCAATTAATTTTATCAAAATATTTATCAAAATATAACTTATTTTTAGATACTATAATATTTAAATGTTTTATTTTTGCATTATCTCCAAGGTATAAGGTGATGGAACCTTTGGATATAACTAATAAAACCTAAAAGATTTAAAATTAATAATCAACAATTTCTGTATAATAAATGTAATTTTAAATATTAAAAATGTTTAATTTACTGATATTGATAAATTTGAATTTAATTATTTAAGGGTATCAGTTTTGTAATGAATCACGTGAGTAATCAAGATAATATTCAACAATTAAACCTGGCTACAGTACAGGTTGATGGAATAGAAGAAATGGACACTCAAGAAGGTAATTTAATGTATTATTTTCATATAAAATATTATGTTGATACATGGATTAATCATTTAATTTTTATTAAAAAATATTAAAATTTAAAATTGATAATTTAAAAATCGAGAAAAACCTCGAGACCCAATATAAGAAAAAAAACAAAAGAATCAGTTTTTTCATGAATGATTATATTACAGTACAATATAAAATCCTAAGAAAAATTACAATAATTAAAAATAATTCTTATTTTTTCTCCAAAAAAAAACTAAAAGAAAAGAATAATCGTAATAATATAAATAAACATTTGAGAATTGAATCAATTTTGAAGTGTTGAAAAAGCCACAACTAAAATTGCCAGCCTAAAACATTTAGGTATCATAAATAAAGTCCCTAAACAAAATTTTTGACTCGCAGATTAAGATTGGTTTTAATAATAATTATAAAAATAATAACAACTATTTTTTTCGTGCGTAACGAATTTTTTTTATAATCTTGAAAGCTATTGAAAAAACATATTTCTCTATGTGCCCAATGGCAAAAGAGAGATGATATGTGCATATAACTTATGATAGATGGCTTTTTTATATCAATAATATTCTAATAACGATGTAGTTATTTGCAACGATGCGACAAATCGAATAATTGCATATTATTTACAATCTTGTAATTCAATTTTTGGATATATAATATTAGCGGTTGTAAAAATATAAAAGTAATTAAATGAAAAGTTTAATTTTGTTTATAAAAAAAGACATGTTATTGTTTAATTCTTAGTTTTAAGTAAACAAGAGTAAAACTACAATTGAGCTAAAGTCATAATAAAGAAATTGGTAGAATGTGTTACTAAAAAAGGTAATACATAGATAGGACATGTAAAAATACCGATTTTTTTAAAAAATTAATATGGACTATTTATTTTTCAAATTTTTAAAATTTGAAGATACAGTAAAATTTATAAATTAATATATACATAATTTGCATTATTATGCAGTATTTAAAAACCAATATCTCAAAGACAAGTTTAATGTTAAATATTTTAATGAAATTTACAATTTCCTTTTCCGTAATAAAACTTCCTATAAATTAAAAATAACATAATTAATTTTTTATTTAGTCTTTAGATTTATGAATGACTCTTACGTGAGCATTTTTCAAACAACAATTTATCTATTTTGTTAAAATCAAATCTTAGCCATTGGATAGGTAAAGCTTGTATAGCATATAGATGATTTTAGTGATTTATAAACAAAGGTATTAGGCTTGTAAATTTTCTTTTCAAGATTAATAGTTTTTTAATTTAGAATAAGATATTTCAATAAAAACATTTTATTTAGTTTACAATTATTAGGCATTAAAAAAATTTCATTTAAACTTGGTTTAAGATATAATAATTAAAATTGAGTGTATGGGCAATTTCATTTAAACAGGCTTTCTTATAAGTTTCCATAATAACATTCATCAGAAATAATATCCAATGCTAAGTCAAATAAAAAATATCAACTTGGTTTTATTCTTAAATTCATGCAATTGTAAATAATAATAAATAATGATTTACTTGATTATGTGGATTGTAGAAATCTTATAAATAGTATATTTTTTATCGAAGAACTTAATTTTATAAATTTATAATGAATAATTAAATATCAAATTAGACAATATGATTAATATTGATATCTCATATGAATTTTCAAAAGCAAATGAATTATATATTTTTTTGTTATATCTTATAATTTATTTATTTTACTTCTTTTTTGATCTTACACACTGAGTATAGAAGCTAAATGTAGAAGTATAGTTCTGCTTGATTCAAATTTATTATTTTACTTAAGAGAATTTAATATTTAAATATAAACAGTATTGACAGTATTTGGTGTATATTAATTACATATTGAATGCAATGAGAAAAAAAGAATTTTATCTATTTAATATAGGTAAGTATAAATAATAAAATAAATAATAATGATTATATTTTTATATAAAAAATGTTAATTTAAATTGAGTTATTGAGCTTTTGGGTTAGTGGATTTTTGGATCATTTAGTCATTTGTTTAATGGATTATTGAATTACTGGATTGATAGTTTATTGGTTTATTTTTTTACCAAGTCATTGAGTTACAATAAATTTGTAATTGTATTTTATTTAAAACTTATATTAATTTTGTATTAAATCTAATAAAAAAGAAATTGTAAATAACATTGATGTTTTAAGGCATATACTAATTTTTGTTGAAGTAAATATTGACCCTTTGTTGATAATGACTTGCTCTTTGTATGATCCTCTTAAATAAAAAAATTAACACATATTTTTGTATACCTCTTTTTCACATATTTTGTACAATTTATATTTATTGTGAGGATGTGTTTGAAACTTTGAATTTTTATCAAGTTTTATATAATCTTGTATGTGGTAGTTTGATACGATTCAAATATGAAGATTATTAACTGTATGATTGGTTTGATTTGAGGGTAAGTGAAAAAATAAGTACAGTGCTTATTAATTAAAATGTAAATTTTATAACTTTATTGTTTTATATAAAATATTATTCTGTTTTATTATGACTGTTGAAGGATATATTTTACATAGTGAAAATTTGTTACACATTAAAAATAGATTATTTTGGTAATATTTTTAATATAAAGATTTATGTGATAATAATTATTTTGTTTGATTTTAGTAAAATATAAGTCATGCATATTAATATATACATATTTTGATTTTTGTATCAATCTATATAGTAAGAGATTTAAATAAATAATATAAAAACTAACAAATGACTTAATAACTTATATAAAGGTTTTATTTCTTTTAATTTGTATAAAATTTGTTTTAGTTTTATATAAACTATTTGCTAAATGTACTTATAATTTATTTATTGTTTATTGTTCTACATAATTAGTTTATTTACTTTTAAACAAAATTAAAATAATCTTAATTGCTGCAAAGATATGTTTAAAGTTTAAAATAGAGGAAATGGAATAAATAAAAGCTAAAATAAGTATAAAAGAATAACATATTATATCATCTAATGATATTCAAATTGTTTTATTGTTTCTCGATTTTTAATAATGTAAGCTAAATAATTGAAAATTTTTAATAAAAAAAAATGAAAGTTAATATTGACTTCAATAGAATAAAAAGCTACATAACAAATATAACACCTGTGTATTTACAAAACTATATATCAATAAAAATATTAACTCTTATAAATATTATATTAAGAAAATTATTAATAAATTGAGTAAAAAGAAATCAATAATATAATTCTATAAAAACAAATTCATAGAATTTTTTAGTTGTTTAAAAATTATCACAATTTGTCTAATACATTTTTACTCACTTAATTTATTTGATTTTAAATTTTTCATAAAATATTATGAAAATAAATATAAAATATCTTATTTAAATTCTATAAAAAATGAATTGTTTTAGATTAATTATATTATAGTTGAAAAACATTTTATAGAAAAGTAATAAAAAATTATAGTAAATATAACTTAATTATTTGTAAAATAAAAAAAAAAAAGAAAAAATCTGTTTTTGTTAATTTAAAATAAGAAATTTTTTATTTTTCACTTTTAGAAACATCGAATGATGTAGCTGAAGGCAATGAACGACAAATTAATGGTGAATCAGAATTAACTTGTATTTCACAAGACCAAGATATGGAAGAAGGTTTGCATATAAAATTTTATTATGGTATATATTTATTTTTAGAAAATTTATATTGCTTGTTTATAATAATTATATTTTTTGTACCAAATAGTTATTATATAAAAGAATCATTATATTTATATATTAATTTATTATAATATAAATCTATAAATATTATTAAGTATTTTTAAAATATAAATGTATGTTAAATGAATTCAATTTTTTTTATTATGATTCATCTATTTAAGAAATAAATAAATATTAACAGTAATACATTTAAAAAAAATGTTTTTTACTATAAATAGAAATTTATATTAAATTTGTATTTTCCATAATCAAAATTTTATTTTATTGTATAAATTTATAAAATTCAAAAAATAACAAACTTAAAAAAATTATTAATGGTTCTAAAAAATTCTGAAAGTAAAAAGTACATATACAAAATCAAATACTGACAATCATAAAATCTACAGGTAGAAATATGATAAAAGTAGTAAATATAGATACAATTTTATTAAACTATATTATATTATAAATAAAATAGATTTATATTTTTTTTATTAATATTTTATTATTTGAAGCAGGATTGTACATATTTTGATATTTTATTTTTGGATTGTTTGTTTGGTTATTTTAGCAATTTGATGGATAAGAAGCTAATAAGTATTTAAACCCTATACCTTTTTTAATTTTAAAGTTGAATAGTGTTGGTGGTCAGTATAATTTAATTTTCGACCAGCAATGAGCATATACAAAAATACAAATAAAAATAATGTAATGAAAATACTAGTTCGAATCGTTTTCATTCTTCACATCATTAGTGTTCTCATGTTATTTTTATTTATTGTTTTGATTGTTATATTCATTGTATCTCTGTTAACTGTTTTCCAAAAATTGAATAAGTATATTGATTTAGTATACAAAATAATATTTTATTGAAATTATTAAGTACATTATAAAAAAGTATAATCTTAAATAATATGAATAAAAATATGTTATTCTATAGTATTAAGTATTTTCTAATAAAAAGAATTTTATAAATATTGTTTCAGATGAAGCAAGATCTGAAGCAACTTTTCGATATAACGTAGAAAATGTTTCAAAAATGAAAGACTCACAACTTTCTCCTCCATGTTTTGTAAGAAATTTACCATGGAAAATTATGGTAATGCCACGGTCGAGTCAAACACAAGAAAGGCCACCACAAAGATCACTAGGATTTTTTTTGCAATGTAATGGTGAAAGTGAATCATCATCTTGGAGTTGTTATGCAGTTGCAGAATTACGGTTACTTTCATGTAAAGATGGACAAGATCCATTTTGCAGAAGTAAGTTTTATTGTAATGTAATTAGAAAGCATATTTGTTTATTTTTCAATGGTTTAATTATTAACTGATTACATTTTTTTATAATAGTATATTTTCAATTTATCTAAAATAATTTTTAATTAAAAATTTGTATGTGTTTAATTTGTATTGCATGAAGGAAAGATACTAGGCATATTGTTATGATACTATAGTATATAAAACTCCTTGAATATTCCAATTGTACATGACTTACAATTATTTTTGCTCAATTCCTTGATTCAATTCGACTGATATGGTTATTTATTTTGAATTTGAATCTTAAATGACTTTCGGTTTTATTGTTTCAAGTATATTTAAGTATTTATAGAGTGACCTTTTTTATTCTATGATATATATGATGAATAGTAAAAATAAACTTAAATCCAATTCAATTCTTTAGTTCAATGATTCACTTTTGCCTTTGATAAATGATACATTAATATTTTCTTTTATTGCGATGTTTTGTTTTTAATATCCTATATAATGCAAGGGATTGATACTCTTAATTAAAAAATGTTCATTGTTGATCCACTGTTATATTATAATATATTTTCTATATCTGATACGAAAAGTTATCACATTAATAAAATAAAATAAAACATTAAGTAATCCACTCTTGAGATTGAGACCATAACGAGTATAAAATTCTTCTTACAACATATAAAAAATATATATAATTATAACTATAAGTAAATTTCTAATTCAACACTTTATGAAATATACTTACCAATATTTATTTACAATAAATTCCTTTTTACATAAATTAAATATAAAATATTAAAAGTATATTTTTTCTTTTATAGAAATTCAACATTTATTCTTTAGTAAAGAAAATGATTGGGGATTTAGTCATTTTATGACATGGCAAGATGTTCTTGATTTGGATAAAGGTTACATTAAAGATGATTCAATAACTTTAGAGGTAAGTGCAATTTATAAGTAGCGATACATTTTTAGCTAAAAAGAAGTTCACAAAACTATTGTTTTTCAATTCATAATATATTTTTATTGTATATTATAAAAATTAATTATAATCTAAATAACATCAAGACTTATAGGAGGTAAATATATAAGATGCATTCATAAGCATTGTGTATGCTATTAAAATAAAAATTTGATTTGATTAATTGATACTTTAAATTAAAAATAAAAAAATGAAGAATGTTTAAATTAATAAAAGGTATAACTATAAATTTGAAGTGTCATGTATTAGGATAATATTGTAAGGATCATAATAGCAATAGAAATTATAAGTGGTTTCGTATAAAATTTTCAAAAAATTATGAAAATAGTAAATTTATTAATTTTTTCTAATATTTCTTAATATATGGTTAATAAGCTCACGAAAAGAATTGAAATGGCTGAAGTATTTAGATACTTTTCTAAGATAATCTTTTTTTTTATTTAAGCCAACTTAAAGATTAAGCGCAACTCTTTAACAAGATATTTTTATACAAATGTATTCCTTAATTTAGATAAGCACAATTCATAAAACAAAAATGAAATATTTCACACAATAGGTGTACAGCAAGGTATCGTTAATAGCTGAATAAAATATTGAAATTACATCATTAATTTTTTTTTAAAAAATAGCACCTTGATTCTGTATAAAAATAAAGACCATTTCTCAACCATGTTATTTATAAAACAAAGTTCAGTATCTAATTCTATGTTTATATAGAGTTCAAACTCACTTTATAATAAATGTCTAATATTTATCTAAAATTAATAATTATTTTTTAATGTATTCAATTTCTATCTTAAAAAAATTTTCCAAGAATCTAAGTAGGTACTTTATATTATTTATTTGTGCAGACAATCACTAATTCGATAATTACTAGACAAAATTTATAAAATATAAAAAAAAAATTACTTCATATTTTGAATTTAATTGTTGTAGATACTATAAATGCAAATATAATAACTCAGTTCTTCAAAATAAAAAGTAACTAATTATACTAAAAATGGATTGAAGTACGACAGTACTATCTAATGATCTGTTTGAGTAACAACTAGAGAAGTAAAGTCACTATTCAATTAAAATGTAGAAAAAACAATATATTATTAGCATAATCAGAAAGTGTAAAATTTTTGTGAATTACATTAACAAATGCTAAGGCATCATACACCTGCCCATCTTTATCTTTTTTTAAAAGAGTTGTCTAAGGTATAATATCTGGCGCACTTCATAAAATAAGATATAATATTAACTCTAATATTTTTAATTTATTGCTTTATATATTATTTTATGAAAATATTGTTAGAATATACACGTTGTAAAAGAAGAGAACATGCAGCCTAGTAAAGTAACTATTTTATTATGAAATAATAAATTTAAAAAGAAATTATTAATAAGGTAATAAATGTAATAAAAATTTTAATATTAAATTAGATTATCGATCTATGCTATAAATAAATTAATTTTTATTATTATTATTTACCACAGTAATAGATGTATTAGGATAACTTTGATTTATAAACTATATGAACAATGTAGTGTAAAACTAACATTGGTCTAAATATAATAAAAAATTTTTATAATAATCTTTAACCTGATTTTGTTCTAAATATTTTGTATAAGATTAATACATAATGACATGGTATATATTTGTATGTACACACAATAACCGCGTATGCATACGTGTATATTTGTTTAACATCTTAGGCAAGATGGTCAATAAATTCATACGTAAATGGACAATATTTATCGTTTAAAATTTAGTAATTATTTCTATTTCTAGAATCAAAAATTAATAATTATTCAGAAATTCTGAATAGAATGTTTCATTTCAAATTGGTTTCATTTCTTAAAGTAAAAAGAGACTATTTGTATACATTAACTTAATATTACTCAAGTCTTATTACGTTATACACTGTATCCATGTATTGTTCACAATTAAAGGATTTTTAAATGTAAAACTAATAAAAATTATTTAAGAATAATTCTCTTCCATTCTCTTTAATTTCCCTCACTCTCTTAAAATTATTGTAGTCTCCATATGTTTTGAACAAATAATATTTACTATGGTGAATAATAAATAATATGAAATTATAACTACATTTTATTTAGAATTACTTAAACTTGCCAAGATAAATTTCTTATGCAATTTATGAAAATTGTTTTTATTATAAGAAAATTAGCAGTTGTAAAATAAACATCTGTTATATTGATATAATGGTTTATTCTTGTAGCATTATATAATATTATATAAATATTTTATTATTTAATTTCTATATTTTCCTTCGTATAGAATTCAACATTAATTTTATATTAGATTATATGTAACAATGTAATATTTAAAAGTAGTTTTTCTTTCAAACGAATAATAGTAAATTATTTTTCAGGTACATGTTGTAGCAGATGCACCTCATGGAGTTTGCTGGGATAGTAAGAAACACACTGGCTATGTTGGATTAAAAAATCAAGGAGCTACTTGCTATATGAATTCATTATTACAAACTCTTTATTTTACTAATCAAGTATGATTGCTTATTTTATGATTAGATTAAATAATAGTAATTTATATTTAATAGTTCTCAAATTTTAACATGTTTTTTAAATTTAAATGATACTTAAGTGAAAAAATTAGTTTTAGTTTTTAAATAGTATATATAATTTTAAAAATCATTGTATATATAAAAATATTTATCACGTTGATATTACTATTTGCTAGCATTAATGAAATTCAAGATAGCCTGTATTAAGAATATTTTATCTTAAATATTAAAACTATTTAATTATGCTTTACTTCTACTTAATTAACTTGTTGATAATGTTTACTATCATAACTGGAGGTAACGGGTTATGCCTAGCTAGAGAAAAAGAACAATTCTGTATATTAAAACAAAAAAATATTTTTTATATGGTAATATATAAAAATCAAAGTGTAAAGACTTATTACAAATCAATATAATAATTAATTCTGAATACAAGTTTTTTGATAGCTTGCATTGTTAAAGTTAAAGAAACGAAACTTTGTTAAATATGAAGTCATCTATATGATTGATGTTTAAAAATGTCTTGGATACATCAGAAATAGATTTGGTATTTATTTTCTAAACTAGTTGATTGTAATTTTTATTATTATTTTACTTAATAAAACTTTTTTGTTTATCACTTATTATTTGAATTCTCTTAAATTAACATAAAAATTTTAAACTGTACAGTTACAATATTTTGTAATTGTATAAAAAAACTTTAGTTTTTAGAAATTTTTTTAGAAATGCAAGCGTGATGACATCATTTAGTACCATGAATTTGTATTTTTAGAATTATGGTAGTTATATTACTCAGATATAATTTTTCATTTTTTTAATGAGTTTCTATAATATCCATATAAATAATCAACCGTAAATAAATTCTCAAATTATCTATTGGTTTGTCCATTATTTTTCTCTACCAATAGATCTTTGTATTTTATTTTTATTGTAAAGGATTATCCATTCCTTTTCGTACATAATCAATATTTTTTCAACAATAATTAATCAATATTTTTTCAACAATAATTAATCAATATTTTTTCAACAATAATTAATCAATATTTTTTCAACAATAATTGAATCGTTTGGAAAACTATTAAAAATACCATTGTCTTTTATTTAATTTTCATTTCAAACTCTCCTGTTGGTCCAAAAAGTTCATCTGTGCCTATCGTTATTCCTTTGATAACTGTAATTTCATCTTACCTCGAGCAAAGTTACTGATAAGTATTTGACTTCATAAAGTAATATGAAATAAAATTCATAAAACCTTTTTATAAGTTTTATTATATAATCTGTTGAGAATAAAAATGCATTAGTTTTACTATGTATTAATCGAACGATACTCGTTCTATGACGCGTAGTATTATATGAACACAGAACTTTGACTGCATTCTTTGTATTAAAGGAATATTAAATAAAAATTCTTTATCTCTCAACTAAAATTATTTAAAAATAAATCTGTTTTTGTACTTATTAAAATGATCTCATGTTTTTGCTGTATATAATTCTATTATATACATAATCTACGCAGCTTATAATTTTGGTTATCACTTCTGACTGAAAAATTTTACTATAATATAATTTGATTTACAAAATATCTTATAACTGATATTTTTTACATTATTCGTTGATTTGTAGCTTGTTATATGTTCCATTAGAACGAGTCAATTCGAAAGTTTTCGACTTTTTTACTTAGAACTCAAAAAATTTATAGTAATAATTGATTAAAATATAATAGATTTAAGGTTCCTTTCAAAATACGTTCCTTTAAGATATTACATTATAAAATCATTTTCAATATTATCAATATAATTGATTATATATATATATATATATATATATAATACCATAGGAAGAAAATCTAATATATAAATTAATTTCTTATATAAGATATAACAACAAATGTAACCACATAAAAGAAGATGATAGGATGTTATAAAATAATTTTTTTTAAGTTAGTTAACGTAAAATCAATGCCTTTTAAAATTAAAAATTAAAAATTCTATTAACAGAAAATAGAATTATTCTATAAAAAAAATTTAATTAAAAAACAATTTATGTTATATTTTATTGCAGAACATAGTTTTTTAAGAAATTCAAAATTTTATATAATTATAAATATAAAAAATATTATTTTTAGCTTCAACATAATCGTGCAATTAATAAAATTGGTTAATTTTGATCTAAATTTTCAAATGTATGAATACCAATTATGATATTTGTGCATTTATCTAGATTTGTTATATTTCTTAATAAATATGTTTTGTTTTTAAATTCTAAGAAAGTACAATTATATTAAAAACCAGTGTACTGCTCAAAGCAATATAATTGAAAACAAATTTACGAAAAGATATAAGAAACAAAATATTCAAAATCTTTTCAATAAATATTACATTTCTTAAATCAACAGAACAAAATAGCTTATTAAGATACCTCTTATAAAAAAACATGAGATCATCTTTTTAAATATATATTCAATGATTTAATTACATATATATGTGTAAATTTATATATATATAACGTACATCTATATGATAAATTATAAATTATTGTGAAATTATAATAATAATTTACTGTTTTCTTCAATTTTTATGAATTGATAATATTCTTTCAATTTGTTTTCAGTTGCGAAAAGCTGTATATAAGATGCCAACAGAAAGCGATGATTCAAGTAAAAGTGTAGCATTAGCTTTACAAAGAGTATTTCACGAATTACAATTTTCAGATAAACCAGTTGGTACAAAAAAATTAACAAAAAGTTTTGGATGGGAAACTTTGGATTCATTTATGCAACACGATGTTCAAGAATTTTTACGTGTGGTAATCATTTGAAAAACTAATCATCTTGATAAAATTCATTATATGACTATAATATATAATTTTATGTAATATTTTTTTTATAAAACTGCAATAAAATTGTAATTGTAATAGTAATGGTAGTAGTAGTTTTAATACAATTTATATAATAAAATTCTTTTATAAATTATATTTAAAAAAGTATCGTATCTATTATATTTTTACTGCAAAGAAATATTTTAAAAAAATTAATGAATAATCACTAATTCCATTGAAAATACATTGTAAAAAATTGTAGTGTGAATATTTTTTATGGTCATATAAAGAATTTTAATTTTATTAATTTTGTGCGTGCGTGCGTGCGTGCGTGTACATTTTTATATATTTTCTAATTTTTTTCAAGTTCTTTTGAAAATGTTTTGATAAATTTAGAATTAAATAAGACATCAAATTAATTTTAATATTTGTTTCAAATTTAAGTAATTAAAATGCAATATATCTAATAGGCACTAATAGAATAAATATTTGTATAACTTTAGTCATACTTCATTTTTTTCGACTTTTCACTGATTTTAATAGATAGTTATCTTGTATACATAGATAGTAATCATATTAAATATATATTTGAATTATAATAACTACATACGTTTAATTTTACAAAAATTCATGCAGTTTCTCAGTTAGTTCTGTTGCTGAATTTATATCAACACGTGATCAAAACCAATGATAAGATAGAATCACATAATGTAACACTGTTCGTTCCGTATCTTTCTCTCTCTCTCTCTCTCTCTCTCTAGTATAATTTTTTATAATTTATATGATTATTTATATTAATTAGTATCTACATTAAAAATACATGAAGCATACCAAGTAACTGCATTTAGAGGGTGTAGTGTGAGGACTTACACACGTATGCAAAGTTTTTTTTGGTTAAAGCAGACAAGAATTAATTAGTACGAATACACAACATAATTGCAAAGAGAGACGAATGTGTATACTTAATCAGCATACATAGTTTTATCAAACATTACTTCATTCAATTCTTATTACTTCTTTTTATTATATATCATAAATTTTCAAAAGTACAAAAGTAATTAATGATAATAATATTACTTCAAAATAAAGAATTGTATAATTTATAAAACTTTAATATCAAGAAAATGTATAAATAAAAAAAGAATAATTTAATTGTCATAAAAATATTATAGTAAAATTGATTATCTATATTTACATTTGCTTTACTCTGTGCTGAAACCTATTCTGATAACTTTTTACAATCTTAAAAATTTATCATTGCATTCAAATGTCAATGACCATTACATAAATTAAAATAAAAATGACTGTTTATTATATTTTTTTAATATTTCTTTATTCATTTAGTTTTTTATACATTTTATACAGTATTAGAAATGTAATTTATAATACTAAAATTTAGTTTTAATCTCTAACTTGAGTTTTATTTTGTCTAGATTTTTTAAAACTACTAATTAGTATTATAGTACTTTAGTGTATTGAAATTTTTATATGAATTAAAACTTATTAACACTTTTATCTTGAACTTATTTTGTCTCTAAATTGACGCTGTGTTAGCTAAAATTTATTATAATTTTAACATAATAACTACATCTATCAAAGCATTAATATTTTTTCAGCTGCTGGATAAATTAGAGAGTAAAATGAAAGGAACTTGCGTTGAAGGAACAGTACCAAAGTTATTTGAAGGTAAAATGGTATCTTTCATTAAATGTAAAAATATTGATTATACCTCAAAAAGAGTGGAAACATTTTATGACATACAGCTAAATATTAAAGGAAAAAAAAACAGTAAGTTAAAGTAAAAAATATAAATGTATTAGAAAATCTATATTTTACTAGATATTTTATATTGATGTAGCTACAATACTAATTACTTTTCTTATATATACCATAAGTAAATAGTTGATCAATGAACAAAAATATCTATTATGAGTTTTTTTATATAAAAAATTCTTCCTGTAAAAAGTGTTTAACTATTATTAAGTATTCGTGTTGATGAAATAAAATTAGAATTTATATAATACATAAGTAATTGTGATCTTCCAAATTTTCTCTTTTTTACAGGTTTTTTTAGTTAAAATAATTATTAATTAATGAACGCTTTTGAATAAAAATTTTTCATAAATGTTACAAAACTTATTTATATTTATACACAATATTTTATATAAATTCTTTCTCATAAATAAGCTTGGTACTACTAAATTACTTACTTTTTTAATAGCAATTATAAACATCCTTGAAAAAAAAGTAAAAGAATATATTGAAAAAATAGCTGCAGTTTTTTTATCATAATTAAGAAAATTATTATTTTAAATAATTATCTTTCATATTCTTATTCAGCTTTATATTATATTTAAGTACTTTTTTAGCGAATGACTTTCAATATTCTTTACAATTATGATTACAAATCTATCCAGGCAGTCTGATTATAAAATTGGTTTATTCTTTACATTTATTAAATTTATATGTATTGTTTTATTTTATTAATTATATAAAAACAACTTATCATATTTATTTGTGATTTTGCACGAATACATGTTTATTGAAGTTATATGATTATTTGAACATTTTTTTAATCCTGAATTTATTTGTGTATGTGCTCATACCTATATAGTACCTATACAGCTCATACTATATAGTAAATTAAAGAATGCTACTTATGATATAATTTATTTAAAAAAAATTATAATGTTATTATTTTCGTATATGATACTAACGTTTTTATTTACCTTGTAACCAAGTTATTTATTTATTTATTTATTTATAATGTATTATATTTCCCGATAGATAATTGTATATTTCATTTAACGATTATGAATATAATTTACTTTAATTACTGTATTGAATAGTTGAATTACTTAATATTTTTTTACTTTTCAAATTTTATATCTAATTTTTATTTATTTTTTTATATTTGTAATATATTTGCTGACGTATGTTGGGCATCAAAGGCACCCACCCACATACGATAAAATTAAGGTGTAGCGCTAAGCTGCGCATGCTACTTTTTTCAAGAAAGCCCTAGTACAAATAAAAGAGTAGAGCACTGGGTTATAATAAATAAAATTTGCACGAAGATATGAAGAAAGTTTTTTGTATTAATTTTATTCTCAATAAATCAGGATAAGAAACATTTGTTTAAAACAGATATTTGCTTATAAAAAACGATGAATGATGCCAGACTGCTCGAGAAGAGGATTTATAAATATTTTAGGAAGAGAAAAAAGAGAAACCAATAGCATACAATAAAAATAAATTTATCGGAAGAATAATTTATAAAGAGTTTTATATATGTAGTTTATTAACAAAAAATGCTGTCTAGTACCCTGAATATATTCAATATCATGTAAATGTATCCTAATTCAGTGAAAGCTGTCGATACAATATATTTAAATAATTAATTAAATAAGCATGCTTTTAGCGTCAATTAAATAGTTTAAAGATTTCAAAATATTGAATCATTGAAAAATATATATTTATATTATAGAAGTTGTAAAAAAGAATATATTTTAAATTGTCTACCCTACATAAATACACATATATATTCTTAATTACATTATATAAGTAGAAGTGTTTTAAGTACTTCAAAACAAGGCAAAATATTTATTTGGTACGTATAATTAATGCATATGTCAAATTTTCTGCAAACTTGAGAATAAACAACTGACTAATTAAATAATTTTATTATATATATATGTAATACATGATACATAATACTTTCAAATATAGAGCGTTTAATTCTGATAATTATACTATATTTTGAGAGAATCTATACTAATAAAAAATTAACAAAATTAAAAAGTTCTAAATTTCATTATTTTAAAACTTAGTATTTTAGATAATTTTTTAAAATTTTAATTATAATTAATATTATTTTTATTATTATTGTATAATTTTTAACGTATAAACAATTATCTTTTATCGTTTAAATATATTATTTCTTTGTTATAGTTTATGAATCCTTTAACGATTACGTTAGTACTGAAATATTAGATGGAGATAATAAATATGATGCTGGTGAACATGGTCTTCAAGAAGCAGAAAAAGGAGTTATTTTTTCTTCCTTTCCTCCAGTTTTACATTTACATTTAATGAGATTTCAATATGATCCAATTACTGATTGTTCTGTGAAATTTAATGATAGGTAAATATTTCATCATTCATCTATTAAATGCACAATAAAATTATATGTATTTTTAATTATTTAGGTTTGAATTTTATGAAAAAATAAGTTTAGGACAGTATCTCAAAACCAGTAAAGATCTTATAAATGTAGATTATACTTTACACGCTGTTTTAGTTCATAGTGGCGATAATCATGGTGGTCATTATGTTGTATTTATTAATCCTGCTGGAGATGGGAAGGTAATTTATTTTTAAATGAAATTATATATGGTAAATCATAATAGATTATAATCATTTTAAAGATCTCTACAGTTTATTATAATATAAGTTATACCTAATAAGATATTTAATGATTTAAGACTTATATAGTATAATTAAATAGAAACATTATTTAAGCAATATCCTTTACATAATTAAAAAATTAAGATGTAAAATATAACATATATAAAATAATTATAAATTATGTTTTAAAGCAGAAAATTTTCTATATTTTGTATATTATAGCAACATTTAGCGTTCATATATATAATTTTCTGTGTGTGTGTGTGCACGCTCGCTAATTTTTTAAAAAGAAGTAGTTTAACGTACGGCAACTTTTTTACTCGTCACTTGTTTTCTCCGAGGTTTTATTGTTTAACCTAAAATAAATGACTTTATTTTCTCTTTGTTTAGAAATTTATAGAATTGTTAACAATAAACATCATCAGGAATATATATCAACCTTACTTTTTTTATCTTATTAAAGATTGAATGAATGAGATATGGTCCATGTCATTAAATAACTAAAATATTGTGGCTTATTAACCGAATAGATATAATGTTATGACAAGTGTAATAGTTTTGGAAGGTTATCTTACGAAGTTTAACAAATTAATATTTTTTTATTTGATTTAATTATTTTATGATTTTTTATTTAATTATTGTATGTAACAATATGTAGTTGTATTTATGAATTCTTTTATTTTTTATTTCATTAAATTTGAATTTTGTGTTTAGTTAAAAGCGTTTAAGCAATATTTTTATAATTTACGAAAAAAGAAAATCGTATATTCGGAGTAGTCTAGTAATCTTCAATTGTATTTTTTGTTATCATACTTAGGCTTATATACAACTTCATAGTTCAATGGTTGTAGTTATATTTAAAACATTTATACATTATAACTTAAATCTTCTTTTGTTATTTTAAGTTATTGCTTATTTATATTTTCTATATATTTAGTGTGTTATGTACATAAGAAAAATCATTTTAATGAAGACTTGGATATTTGCTTCAATAAATAATTCTGTCAACGAATTTTTAAATGTAATTTAATGAGTAAGAAAATTAAATTTTCTACAGTGAGTATAGAACAGTAATTATTTGTAAAATTATATATTTTTATTCTTGTAATGTTAATACAATTTTATAAATGTATTAATCGTTAAGCAAATACTCGTGTTTGCACTACAACCTTTAACTTCACTAAGAAATCAAATGTATATCAATTATAATTAATAAAATTAAATAAATTATAATTTTCAAGATCATTAAATTAATGAAAGTTGATTAAAACATTCGAAAAATTTTAATAAGATTTAATATATAAAATACTTGATTTTCTCCCGACTTATTGAAATCCATAGTATTCTATTTAGTAATAGTTTCAATTATTAAGAATTATGTATTCTTAGAAATTTATTTTAAGAATAAGGCTAAAAAACTATTCGAGAGCAGCTCTTAATGATTTTTATTACCTTTGGTGATAGATATCTGTATTTTTAACAAATTTTATGTATAGAATTTTAACGATTAGAATCTATCAAAATATAATAATTTTAGAATGTTTATATAAAATGTGTACATCTAATAGTATTTTAAGATTATGAGTATAGTTTATTTAATAATTATTTTTCATTGTGTATTTAAAATTTTAACATTTTCACATGATGCATTTTCGCATTTTTGTTTACGCAATAATATCCCTAATCTTTAAAAGATGTAAATATGTTAATCCCAACTGTGTTTGAAGATATTATTCAACGTAAAGAATACATTAAATAGTAAACATGCTTATCTTCTATCTAAATATAATGTGTAACGATACAAACGTTATTATTTAATAAAAATTGAGATTAGTCTATTTTCTTTAGAAATTCTGAAGGTTAACTTTAAAAACTTATATAAATAATAAAGTTAATTAAGTGATGAAATTAATTTTTAATTGTGAGTAATTCTATTTTTTATTAAATTTCTTTTTCAGGTAAAATCAAATAACTAACGCGAGAAATAAAAAAAATTAGTAAAATTATTTCTAGATCAAGTAAATTTATTTTGAGATTTTATTATTTTCTAATAATGTAGTAATGTAATATTTTAAGAATTTGTAGATTATTTTCCTAATGTAACATAATGCTACTCTTAACATTAACTAATTTATTGCATAGAGAATCAGAACTAAAAAGAACCTTACAGATTATTTATAACATAAAAGTATACAATGTATTCTTATAAAATATATAAAAATTATAAATATTTATCTCATACATTAAGATTTGAATATATAGGTCTATTTTTCTGAACAATTTTACCTTAAAATAAAATTAAAGCCATTTAATTATATCGCTAAACTAAATTAAAATAGACTCATTGATTTTTTGTTGTTGGAATGGGGATATGTATCTTCAAAGATAATATGACCATGTATAGGCTTAGTGCAAAGGTATTTCAAAAACGAAAATTACTTGTCTGAAGAGAAAATTCCTTTAAGAATTATATATATTTTATGTAAATAAATACAAAAATATACATATATTAAGTTAATAAGGTCAGTAAATATGATTATATATAAAAATGTATTCAAAATTTTTTATATTTTTATTATTATTATATATATATATATATATATTATAATAATACATTTCGTTTCATTTTTTCCTAAAGCTATAATTTTCTAAATTACCTATATAATATATTTTCTTTTTATATTAAAAAATACTAAATTTACATACAATGTTTATATGGCTGTCGTAATATTTGTCATGCAAATATATGTTATTTATTTCATCTTTATATTGTACAGAGTTTATATTTTCATACAAAAATATTCATATTAATTCATATTATATTAATGTTACATTTAATACAAAGTTTATAAAGGATATTTTTCAGAAACAGTTTATAAATATAAATGAATGTTGATTTCAAATTTAATAGAAATTAAAGATTTAAGTATTTAGCGCTTTTAAATTGAAAGATTATTTTAGCTTAAATTATTTTCTTTAATAATAATGTGCTTTTGTGATTTTTCGTTGTCTTTGCTTATAACTTATACATTTTTTTATTTTAGCTGAAACCAGTATATATTATTATTTAGAAAGATAGATTTTTTAACATTATCAAAACTAAAATATGAGTATATGTTGAACCATATACTAATTACCTTAAATCATGTTAATATATGTTAACAAAACACTGTCGAATTTTTGATAAAAACACTTTAATTTACGTGATATTTTATTATTATAATTGTAATATTTTTAAGATAATAAACAATAATAAATTATATATATATTATCTTGTTAAAACTAGCAATAAATAATATATATTATATTTTATATCCTTTATAGTACATTTACAAATTATAACTTATATTTTTTAAATAAAGGAGTCATGCTAATCAATTATTTATTAATTCAATTTAATAACTCTTTTAAACTATTTATAGTGGTGTAAGTTTGACGATGATGTTGTTTCCCGATGTTCTAAACAAGAAGCTATTGAACATAATTATGGAGGTCAAGATGAAGATATTTCGATGACGGTCAAACATTGTACAAATGCTTATATGTTAGTTTATATTCGAAATTCGGAATTAGAACATGTGCTACAAGAGGTACGAGAAGAAGATATCCCTCAAGAGGTCGGTAGATTTATAAAATTTCATAACTTGCAAGAATTTATTTTAATATATTTTTTAAATCCTTGTAATTTAATATTTAAAAAATAAAAACTGAAAAATGTTATAATTCTAAAAAAATTTTATGTATTGCTAAGAACAATTATTCAATATAATTTTGATAAAATTTTAATAAATTTATCTGAAATTAATGCCTCGGATACTAATAAATATGACATGAAAAATCTCAGAAATGAACCTTTTCTTAGAAATCCTCTTCAGCCAGTAAATAGCGCTTGTTAATTTATGATAGACATAACATTTTTAAGGTTTAAATTGTTTATATTTGAAATTCCGACCCAGTGAAATTTGATTATAGCTTGGTCTTTACTACTACATATTACCCGTATAATAATAGTATTTTTTATATTGTTTATCGCTTTACATTTAATACAAAGTAATATTTTTTAAATTAGAAAATGAATTATATTACGTCAAGTAATATGCTTAAGAAAATATTTAAAAAATTGTTTTTATTACTTTAATTCTGTAACGGGAATAGTAATTGATAATTATTCCAATTAATTTCAGAAAAAGAAATTTTATAAACGTATGAAAATTAATTATTTATTTTTAAAATTTTATTTAAAAATATGAAATTTTGTTGATATAGTGCAATATATAAAATAAAAATTCTAAGATAAAGTTAAAATTTATTTAAAATATCTATTTTAAGTGCCTTATATTTTAGTAAAAAATCAATCTTAAAACATATATAAATTTATATATTATAAATTACTTGTACTTTTATGTACATTATCTTTAAATTATATTTGAATTGTTATGTCTAAATAATATACTAATCTACATTTATAACAAATGTTAGTTTCTTCAAATATAAATACAATATTCAAGTGATTATAAATTTATTTTATTAAATTAATATGTTACTAATATATGTGTTAGTAAAAAACATACTCAGCTAATGATTTACATAAATATATAACGATTGTATTTATTGCAACTTTATAATTTCTATTGATATATTTTAATAGAATCTAAGATATAAATCAAAAATTAAAAATTATTTTTTGTATTCATATATTTTCTCAATATTTATAATATTATAATACACATATTACTAAGAATAAAATTAAAATTAGTACTTCCCTCAAAGAAGGGATGAATTTCAAGATCTAACATTTCCTGGTAGAAATAACGCCGATCCAACTAAATGCACTCTTGCTTATATTTCAGGTTTCTTAGTAAAGCGGTATGCATCCATTGGACATCAATTCGTTTAGCGAAAGAATTATGTTTTTCATAATGCTTTTCCTTTTATACCCAGTGTTTCTTTGTTCAAGTGACATGCGGCTCAGCTCGACATTTTTTTTCATGGATATCAGATCACCGCCTATCTTCCTTTTCTTTATTTTGATACGTAAACGGCTTTGATGCCAATTTGATTTTTTGTCTCAATTTAAAGAATATGTTGCTTCTGACAAGATATAGAAGTTTAAAATCCATGTTGTAATCAAACGGTTAAGTTAGATCTTACAATTAGATCATTCAATGATATCAATTACTAAGCATATCGATCTAACTTTATAGTAATATAATAACTAAATTTAAAGTCTATTAAATCATATTCAGGCTGTTCTATATTCATTATTTTTTTTAAACCAAGTAATAAATTTATTTTTCCTTTGATAATTTTATTATATTAATCAAGCATTATTCCAATTATAAAGTTTATTTATATTTTATAAATCGATCTGAATTTGTAAACTACAAGTTAATACAAGCTTCTTTTATATTCATTAATTGCTCCTTTAACTGTTGCTATAAAAATATCAACAATACATATAAATTATTTAATTCTATTTAAATTTTAATTATTACTTCAATAAGACACAGTGTTACTGTTTTCTTAAAACTTTATAAAACATATTTAAAAATTTTTTATTAATACAATAATGTAATTATTTCTGTAAAGTTATAGAAAATATTCTTTATTTGATTTAGGAAATTTGTATATAAAACATTATTACTTGTTATGGAACAAATAATCAAATTCTCTATTTTATATATTGAATTTATTATTTGAGGAATATACAATGAATTGATATCGAAAAATATTTTCTCTTTCGAAAAGAGTTAGTATTAATTTTTAATAAATTAACTCAATTAGTCATGTGTTTTTTTATTTTGAGATGTTAACAAATTTGCCGATACCTGATAAAGGGTTCAAATCTACAACCTTGTGAACTGTATAGTTATGCAAGGATATTTATAAATCTTTCTTTTTATTATTGATTCGACAGGTGTTTTTATAAAAAATATTTTTCAGGCTAGCAAAATGTAGCTAAAGAAATTTTTTTTATAACAGTTCTATTTTATCTACATGTTGTATATATATATAATTAAATTTATTTGTGTTATCGTTTAATCAAGTATATTTTCCAAGGTTTTCATTAAGCAAAATCTATTATATATAATATAACGTGTTATTTGAAGAATAATTTCATTTTAATATTTTATAGCTTATAGACAGACTACAAGAAGAAAAAAGATTAGAACAAATTAAAAGAAAAGAACGAAACGAAGCTTATTTGTTTATGACAGTAAATGTTTTATTTGAAGACAGTTTTGATGGTCACCAAGGAAATGATCTTTATGACCAAGAAAGAGTATTATATCGCATATTTCGTGTGCGGAAACAAGCCACCTTATCAGAATTTCTCGAGTTACTTAGTGACAGTTTAGTAAGTATGTCTATATAATATATATATGATATTAGAATATGCACTATCATTTATTATCTATTATTTAATTAATAATAATTAAATTTTTATAATAGTTTTATAAAATTTTACGTTATTAAATTAATGGCAGAAATTTAAAAAAAAATTTTAAACTCGGTTAAAAAATCATTTGGTATTTAAAAGCAATATGAAAAGTATTACTAAATATATTTTAAAAATAAATTTCAATTTTTTAATCATTTGTAGAAAAATATCCTATAAATTGTAATAGTTATTAATTTTTAAGGTTTTTTTATAACTACTATTAAAAACTACTGAATGTATAAACAATGTGTATAAAAACATTTTTGTAAACTTAAGTAATATTTCATTGTCAAAAAATAACTCAATTTACGTACCCCGCTTTATCAGTTAAATATGTTTATTATAAGTTTTTCCTTAGATGATAGTATGCATGATTAATTAAAAAATTTATTGTTCACTTACTATGATTTTGATGAGATATTATATTTACTAAGAAAATACCTTAAAACCAGAATCGATAGTTTAGGAAGTAAGTAGGTATGTATGAGATATTCAAGTCACTATTTTTGTTATCTAATACAGATATCCGCAGTAATTATGATATATTGTATAAAAATTTGTAATATTCTTAACAAAATAGAATCGATCATATGTCGTACTTAATTGTTTTCGACAACTACAAATAAACATACTTTTAAACATATTTTGAAACGCATATTTATGTGTTCAAATTACGACATCACGAATTTTCAGTATTAGCTTTCTGTATAAAAATAAACTTAATGCATAATTTTATATATTAATACATAAAATTAGGAAATAAACCAATATTTTTGTGTTTAATTTGAAAGTAATTTTTCAAAGGATAAAATGAAAAAAATCATATACATTCATCAATGCTAATTTGATACTGTTATTTAAATAACCTTAGGATATAATTTGATTGAAAGTAAATAAATGTAAACAAAATTTAAAATAAAATAAGTTATTCAATTATTTAACCTTGTAGTATTTTATCTTTAATTAAACAAAAAATTAACAAAATTTATAATTCACTTTTAATTTCTAATTGCTTTTTTATTAATTTAATAAAAATAAATAAATGGTAGACTCAAATGTGGGGCTCACTCATCGCAAAATCTAAAATAGAAACAAACATTATAGCAAAAATAAAAAAAGTAAATAGATTTTAAAGGTACATATGATAAAATCATCTAATAGTTATTTTGTGAAATCAATATTAAATTTAAAAGGAGTCATATTACCGGCTACAGCTAAGGCTGCTGATAGCATCTAAATATTAGATATCGTAGCTTAGCTGTCAATTTACTTCTTCAGATGGTGTACTACATTTAGCAGACAATAACTAATACTGTTGCTTTCAAATTCGGAACTCAGTAGAATCGGTCGGAATGATCATCGAAAAATTATGCGATATGTACTTGCTGCAGAAATTATTATACTTTGCACAGCCTCTAAATGTGTCTCGAGTTATGCAGCTGCAGGTAAAATTATATATCAAAAAATAGATCTCATTTTAACAAAACTGAAACGATGCATCAGATTACTGCTTTAATTGTTTAAATACTTATAAAGTTTTAGATTGTAATGATTAGATGTAAGAAAAAATAGCACTACTAAAACAATTAAAAAAATTATGATTAGCAATTTTTAATTTACGTTAGAATACTATAATACTATGATTTAATCTTATTTTCAAATTTTATTCTAAATATTTGCTACGTAATCTACAGTTTGTATAACTAATACAAATATAGATTCTAACTTTTTATTAAAATATCTTTTTATTATATACCATTTACGCCTTATAATTATTTATCATTTATATTGATGGTAAGGATTATAATTTTTGTGATTTTAATTTACTAAAGAATTGAGGAGATCGGAATTTAGAGGAAAAAATTAATTTTTCTTTATTTATATGAACGAAATTAATTTAAGACGATGAAGAAACAATGAAAAATATATCTATAATTAAAAACAGTAAAAACAAAAAAAATTTAACGATCAAAGAATGGGATATTTAAATATTTAAATTTAAACATTTTTTGCTTAGAATTACGATCAAAGTCATTAATTTAGAAAGAATTGATTTTATTTATTATTTTCATAATCAATGAGTAAATTAGAGGTAATGTGTATAACGAAAAATACGAATTCTATCAATACTTGAAATTTTATTTTATATCAATTTTCATTAAAATATTAAGATTTAAAATTAATATACAATGATTCATGAAATTTTCATATAAAAACTTGATTTTTTCTTTACTTATTACAGTTATTTTTTAATTTCTTGATATTACGGTTACATATATTTACTTGTTTATTAATAAAACTGTATATACAATTATTTTTTACTATTAATGTAATTAAATTATTAATTTTAATTCAAGTTACGAAAGGAAATTGATTTAACTAATCAAATTTAAATTTTATAGGTATCGACCGTATTAATGTTTATTCAATAAATGTTGTAACATTACTTCTTTTAATCGCTCCATTGTGTATAAACATTGCATTTACTAGTACAGTATGAAACTATAACCTTTGCCTGGATATATTTTAAAGATGTTTGCAAAAGAATTTTTGTATTTTTGTATAAACAATATTGATTTTTTCGGATAATTAATATTAATATTATATTAAAAATTTAGATAAAAAGGATGAACTTATCATTAAAAATTTTACGAATATTCATGAAAGATATTTTCAGTCAATTTCAGACAGTAATGTTTTTTTAACTTATATAATTCCTAATATTGAATTTAATAACGAAAGAAATTATTAATAGATATATTATTATTAATTCTAAAAATAGTTGAATAAGAATAAGTGAATTTTTTACTCTTTTTATGTTATAGTGGATATATGTGCTGCAAAACTTTTGGTTGATATGTAGTCAAGCTTGTGTTTGTATTTTTACATTTTAATATTCTGAATAATATATTTTATTTAATTAAAGTTAACTAATAATTTACAAAAGTTTGATATATTATGTTATAAGTATGAAAAATTATTAAAATACTGAGTTTGATTTCAGATTATATGAGTAGTGGTTATATTTGTTAACAGTTTATTATATAACCTGTTTGTCAGTTTCATTGTGATTATTAAGGTGAAACCAAATATGTATAATAATTAATACATAATAATAAATATTATATAATTAAATATTTTAAATACAAAATTGTAATTCTTAATATATGTGTTGTTTATGTAATTATTTTATTTCTTTTTCGTGTTTGTCATAATATTTATCACGAAAATTTTAAAGTTAATGATTACATTATTCATTTATATATGATTATTATAAATAAATAAATTACATTAAAACATATATATGTGCGAACTCAAAATTGTTTATAATGATTCTAGTCATATTTTATTTTTTCTTCAGGATTATTTTATTATAATTATGTTTATAATATATTATACATATATATTAAAATAAGCAACGTAATTTATCATTCAAAACAATAATAAACGTGATTAGTAGACTATGCATAAAAGCAAATATGCGTTTTATACATGATACTAGTTATATTTACAAATAAATATATGAGGTAATATCTTTCTAATATAAATTATTTTTAATATGAGAATGTAGCAATATTACAAGTATTTATTAAAAATATATGTAATCAAAATTTAAGATATAAAATTAAATACTTTTCACATAAATTTACTATGAGTTACTTATATAGAATTTTAGAAAATCTGGTTATTAATATTTTTAAATTTCAGAAATACTCAATTGAGCAAATTCGAGTCTGGCCTTTTAGTTTGAGATCCAATCAAACATGTAGGCCAACTTTAATTGAATCTGAGGCTGATCTTCAAAAGCCTATAACAGACTGTGCGGAAAGTGGAAATCCGTGGAATGTTTTTGTGGAGTTAATTCCTCCAGATTCTGGATTAGCGGCGTTACCATCTTTTGATAAAGATACTGATGTATTATTATTTTTCAAATTATATGATCCAAAAAAAAGAAAAATTCATTATTGTGGTCATCATTACATGCCAGTTACAACAAAAGTTCGTAAGTAAATTTTATATGATAATATTGTATATGAATGTCTTAAATTTTTATATTATAATGTATTTTTTATAAAAAGAAAAAAAGATATCACTGATGTAAAGATAAATAAAGATTTTTGTAATATATTGAAACATTTCTTTTCTATTCACAAACCAGATTAACAACAATATTATGAATATATTTATAATATGTGTACATCACAGAGTTTTAGATAAAACAATCCATACTTAATAATACTATTTCAATAAACTATATGAAAACATGAACAAATTAATAATACAAAAAAAATACTATAAAATTTTAATATAACACATATACGAGATTAAAATTGTTTCATTCTGTTAAATAGATATTCTTCCATAGTATTAAATATTCTCTAATTGATTATATAAATCTAAGATTATGAAAATAAAAGATATGGGAAATTGAAAGTTAAAAAATGAAGGAGATTCAGTATATATATTTAAATAAACATTTATTACAAATTATTTATTAGAAATATAATCAATTGAATGATGTACCGTTTGTATTGATTATAAATTTACTAATATACAGAATCACTGATATTAATGTTTTTTGCAAAATATTTCAAAGAACTTACATACTAATTTCAAATAAAATTTCATTTAAACATGATAAGATTAATAAAATTAATTTTTTTTATTTATATAATAAAAATTAAAAGTATTATCAATTTCATAAAATACTTTTTACATTAAAATTTTTTAAATATATTAATTATATATATAAATCTATATTCTTATTATTATTTATATAGTGTTCATAAAAAATCTATGATTGGTACATATGTGACAGTAATATTTCATTTTGAATTAACTTTTTTTTTAATAAATATTTAATTTTTTAGAGGAATTAATACCAATATTAAACGAAAGAGCCGGTTATCCTGAAAAAACGAATTTAATTTTATATGAAGAAATAAAACCTAATATGGTAGAAAGAATCGAAAATTTATCAGAACCATTAGAGAAAGTATTAGAAGAGTTAATGGATGGTGATATAATAGTATTTCAAAAAGAAGGAAAAGAAAATGATTTATACGAACTTCCAACATGTCGTGACTATTTTAGGTAAGTAAACTAATAAAAATTCTTTCATAAAGATTCTAATTCAATACAAATAATACATCAATTTAAACTATTATATAGAGACATATCATCAAGATTAGAAGTGACATTTTGCGATAAAACAGTAGCAAATGACATAGGGTTTATTTTAGAACTATCTCAGAGAATTACTTATGAACAAATGGCGAAAGCTGTGGCACAAAGGCTTGGAACTGATCCATTTTTGTTACAGTTTTTTAAATGTCAAAAGTAAGTATTTGTAATTATTGATATAATATATATTTTTTAAACAAATACATTATTCTAAATAAATTATTTTAAAAAATGAATTGGTATTTTAAAACAATTTGATTATAGTTGTTTTCATTCCAATAAAACACTGTATAAAGAATCAAATTAATTAATTTTTGATCAAAAATTAATGCTGTATTCAAACATAATAATTATTATATTGTAATAAGTTTTTAGATAATTATTCGGCATACATAATTTATATAGTACTTAAAATTTACATTAAAAAAAAGAATAATAGTATAGTATAATTCATATTATATAAATACCTAACCACGCATTTATACTACTTTTTTGTATAATATTGTGAACCTGTAATTATAATATAATATAAAATAATTTTAATTGATTTTAGTGATGGAGTTCATATATTAGTTCATATTATAATCTTCTAATTTAAGGAGAGAGTACAAATAGTAGGAGATTAGAGATTTTTTTACTTGATATGAGATTAAAGTTAACTCTTATTTAAAAAAATATATTATATAAATCAAAAGTGTATTAAGAATTGTATTGAGAATTTATAATCATTTAACCCGAATATTTTATTTTAGTAAAACATGTATGTTTGAAATAAAGCATATTTTTTCATAGAAGATTCTACTTTTGCAAAATAATTTAAGAAAGTAACATTCAAAACAAAATTTCTCGATTAATTTTTTTATACATTTGTGCGACTTATTTTACATCTTTTTTAATTCACAATAAAAAAAACTTTCTTTTGATATTTTTATTGACTAGTAATTTTTAGTCACAGAAATGTATTAAAATTTACAGTTTATGTAAAATTAATTATTTTAGTGGAAGCAAAATTTCTTTCTTAACATAAAAGAAAAAAGTCTATCGCATTTAAATAAGTGCATTTATTTTTAAATGTATCGATTAATGAACATAAACGTAAACAGGTAGACTCGAAAAAAAATTTTTTAAACTACATACTAAAAAATATTGAAAGTATCATGAAAAAAAACTACAAAATCTAAACAATGTTTAATAATATTAGAAAGCTTTTATTATTATTTTCTATCAATTGGAGAATATTTTTCACTGGTAATTTTTTTAAAAAACAAATTAATAAAAAGAGTGGCAAAAATGTTTCGTTAGGTATTGATGCCTCTTTATTATAAGTCTTTGTTTTTTTTAAAACGATCAGTTATAGAATATAATAATCCAATCAAAAGATATATTTAACATCAATTACAATCATATTACAAAACATTTATCAATTTTTTGATTAGATGAACGTGTTTTCATCAAGATGTTACCGATAAATAGATTTAATCTACCATTACAATTATATTAATTATAAAATTCTAACATTTCTAATTAAAACATAATCATTGTAATATCTATAGCTTTGTAAAAACTAGTGAAAATGATAATAGAATCATAAAATGGTTTTATACCTTTAAAATAATATTGCTTGACTGAAAATCCCAATACAATTTAATAATTAAAATAATTTGGCATTTTAATAGGCTTCCTACAAAAAATATAAATATTGATTTATAATTGATTAAAAGTTTAAATGTGAAAAAGTGATGAAAGTCAAAAATTGATAAAGTTAAAAAATTGAAATACACCGTAATGATTAAGACTCTACGTTATGAGTTCAACACAATAATTTAAAGTCAGGTGTTAAGAATGTTTTAACAATTATAAACATATTCGTAACAAAATAGGAAAAGAAAAAGAAAAGTATGATACTATACAAACATGGTCTTTTACATTCGTGAAGAGATAGACTTACTTTTTATTTTCATATTTCCTTGTTAACTGAACATACATATCTATAGAAAGAACATACTAAATGCAAATTTGTACTAAAAAACGTACCGATACATAATAAATGCAAACAATAATTACTATTATTCAATACATTCTTAGTTTTGATTTTTTTCCCTTAGTGAATAGAATATATAATAATTTTTTTTAATTTAATTTTAAATAGATTGATATATATATATTGAGTTTAAATGAATCTATACATTTTTATTTTGTAACAAAATCACTTTTCTTTTATATATAATATATTGTGATCAATATAGGTAAAGTTCAGTATTCATACAAGCTAATAGATTAATTTTAGTATACAAAGAGAAATTTAGGAATTAAATATAATTATTTTTGTTTTTATTTCGAAATATGTTTATTACAATTTATTAAAAATTAATAAAAAAGATTGCAACAACATATATTTAAATACTGCAACTAATTCAACAAAATGCCTGATTTAAGTAATAATATAGAAATTATAAATTGTTAACAAGTCTTGTTTATTTTGATTTATTTCGTTTAATAGCAATCAAAATTCAAGTAATTGTATCTGATAATAACATCAACTATTTGGTCTCATTTATGATGTAATGTAAATTTTGTTTTGGTAATTCTTAATAAATAACTATTATACAAAGCAATTTTTTACCACTCTGTTAAAACGATCTTGAATTTTTATTATAATGGTACTAAGATACAGTACACAAATATATACTAACTGCAAGGTTTTTGATAACTGCGTAATTATCACATACCAAAATGATAACTTATAATATATTTCGTCCATGGTAATATGATTGTGTAACATCGAATTTTTAAGTTTCAAAGTAATTATTTAAAAATAAACCATTCTAAATTTTCTGAAATATATCATTAGCCTAAATTTGTATCGTTAAATGAGTATTATAATATAAATGCCTTATGAAATATTTACTTATTATATGTTATAATTAAGAAATAATGATAGATTATTAAGGAAAAAGTTATTTAATTGAAATTAAAAAATCCTCATGATTATTTTTTTTCATAACTAAGATACATAATTTAAAATTATGTAAATTATTAATGTCATGGAGATGTAGAAGTTTTTATTATGAATTATCGAAATCTGAAACAATTGTTACTTCACTAGAACTTCTTGTTCAAGAACTGGTATTATAATTCAGTATACCATTTTATTCCATAATAAAAATTAATATTTCCTTACATTATTTAAAATTTAACATAAAGAAAATTGTTCATTGAAGTGTTTATTTGACCTAATAAAATAAACTGAATATAAGTTATAAAAAAAATTTTAAATTAAATGTAAGCATTCAAATTCATTTTTTATTCTTCGATCTATCGATTATTAAATGAAATAATGTAATTAATAATAATAACATAATTGGCAATTAGATTATTTGCTTATTTATTTTTTTTGGTATGTATTATAAAATTTTGATTTGCATTTTTTATCAAGATTTTTCTAAATTCATAATATATTTTATAAAAAAAAATTTTTTATTACATAATCACATGCTTTATTATTTCAATCTATTTTTAATCACTTAACTTTTTATTATATTCAAATTCTTTTTATATTTTTTACTTTTTTTATATCTTTTATTATATACTTATGTAATTTTTTCTTTTGAAAGTAAACCAATATTTGTATATTACTGCTCTCTAAAAAAACTTCTGCCAAGTTATACACAAGTTGGCTATAGGCCCTTATTATTTTTTATTCCGAATTACAAATTAAAATAGTCACTTATTATAAAAATATTCTATTGATAATGATTTTAACTGTAAAATATTTAATAAGTAAGTTTTATTTCAAAAGCCTATTTTTATTATCTAAATTTATTACATTTTCTTTTAGTCATAAAGATATACCAGGAAATCCTTTAAAATGTACATTTGATGGTACTCTTAAAGAATTAGTTGCTAGTTGTAAGCCGAAAACAAAAAAGATATTTTATCAACAACTTAGTATTCATGTTAATGAACTTGAACATAAAAAACAATTTAAATGCATATGGGTTGGATCCTTATTAAAAGAAGAAAAAGAAATTATTTTATATCCGAATAAAAATGGTACTGTTTCAACTTTATTAGAAGAAGCTAAAAAACAAGTTGAATTATCTGAAAATGGTTCTGGAAAGTTAAGAATATTAGAAATTGTTAGTTCTAAACTACAATCTGGACCTGAAGAAGATGTATTATTAGAAAATTTGAGCACTAATGGATCTAAGATTTATAGAATAGAAGAAATACCTAAGGATGAATTAAACTTATCTGAAGATGAAATACTCGTTCCAGTTGCCCATTTTCATAAAGACATCGTTTCCACATTTGGCATACCGTTTTTTTTTAAGATTAAACATGTAAGTACTTATAAATAAATTCATATACATAAATAAATAATGTTAGATTATAGAACCATATAATTTATTTATTTACTTTACCTACAATTTAAATTTTATTTAGAAGTTTTATGTATTAATGAAATTTTTTTACTTATTGCTATATCTGATATCGAATTTTTATCCTCTAAATAAAACGTTTATTTTATGCTTTTGCAGAGATAAACAAATTTTTATGGAAAAAACATGCAAAGCAAACATAATATAATTTATTTTGACGTATGCAAGACGATTTTTGGTGTTGAATTAGTTCCAACATTTAAAAAAATTGAATTTTTTAATAGTGAAATAAATTAGTTACGATAAGATTGACATAATAAAATATGTACAGGAAAAAGATAAAAATTACTAAAAATTTATATACATATATATTATATTTTAAGTTTGAATAGAAAGAAACAATAGTATTTTATAGTTTAAATTTGCCTTTGTTACAACAATTAAAGTATATTTTATTAGTTCTTGGTAGTTTTTTAGTTAGTTATTATTGATTACTGTTCATAGTTTTTTTAGTTATTTTATACTTTTATACTTTTATCAAAAGGTATCGTAGAGAAAAGGTTCTTAATTTTTAATAATATTAAAATATAATGTAACGCTTGAGAAAATGGCCTTATGATTGTACTCTTTTGTGTATAAAAATAGCCGTAGTTATTTCTCTTCATTTTTCATTTTTCACAAAAAACTTTGTCTTTATTGTATATGACTGCATTGGCTTTAAGAGAAATAACGTAACTTGGCAATTCCGTGTGGCGAGACTGACTTTAATGCAAAAGAAAAACGTCTGGAATATATTCTCCACTTTGTAATGTAAGATAAATGAATAAAAAATGCATATCATTGTGAAATCTAATGGACAATTGACATGACGTTATACAGCAAACTAAACATAATAATTTTAGTCAATATTTAATTCAATAGGTACAATTACTAGAAATACCCTTTGTCACTTTTAAAATCTAATAAAATTTATTTCACATGAAAAATTTCAGATTAATAAAACTATATGTTATCTATGCTTATGACTCAACAATATTAAACAAGAAAGTTTAATATATTTTCAATAAACGAGTCATTTCTGAGTCTAATTAAAAAGCTGAATAATATTAAAATATATACCAAATTTGGTTGTTCAAAAATAAAAAAAGCTCTTCAATATGTTCTGAAATTTTGAATATGTTTATAAAAATAAATATTTTTATATAAATTCACGTTTTTTTATAATAAAAAATTTTTTTTAAATATGTTATAAAAAACATTGAAAAAATTCAAGGAAAGCGGGGAATTAAATACAATATATATAAGCAAATAAATACGATAAATATATTTTTATATAAATCTTACTTACTATTACAAGAAACCTACTCTAAAAAGAAAATAATATAGTAAATACTTTTTAAAATATATATTTTTTAGTTAAATAAATAAATATTAATTAAAATTACAATTATTAACCTTATTTGAGAAGAATCTGTAACGAGTATCACATAATTGTTAAAATGTGTATATATATGTATATATTTTTTTAAACAAGTAGAATATATACTTTTTTTAATTTGTATTTGATTACTAATCTAAATAATAAACTTATTTAATCTGCATCTGTTTATCTCACTGCTTTATTATCCATACTTTATTTTCATTTGACAAAAATTTCTTCCATATAATATTACTTTTAAATGTCTTCAATTTTATAATTAACTTATTCCCAAATTATTATTTCAAAATGTATATATTATTTATCACAATCTTTGTTCATTGTTATAACTAATTTTAAAGTTTTTTAATTTTAATTTTTTTGTGATTTTTTCTGTTTTTAGTTAAAAAATTATTAAATTTTAAATTATTAATAAAACAATGATTAAATAACTATAGTAATGATATCAATAATGATATATAAGTACAACAATTGATGTAATTAATTTCATCAAACAGTGTTTAATAATGTAATTTTTCTCTTATAAGTTTTGATATTTATCAAAGTCCCATTGGAATCTTAGATTTAAAAAATGTATCAGAATAATATATAGTAAATTGAAACATTTTTTCAATATTTAAGTATTTAATTTTGTTTTAAGGAAACAAGTTTATATATATAATGTTAATATTTTTTTTTTCTATTTAGGGAGAACCATTTTCAAGAATGAAGGAAAGACTTTTTAAACGCTTAGGTGTACTAGAAAAAGAATTTGAGAAGGTATTTATAACTTCAAATTCTTAATTTTTTTTATTTTTGTACAATATAAATTTATATTTAATTAAAAAATAATATTTTATAGTTCAAATTTGCTGTTGTCACAGCTAATAAAGCACATTTTATTAACGACTCACCTGAATATTGTATAGATATAGCTGATTTTAAACCACATCAAAATCAATGTAAGTTATAAAAATAGTTCAGTTTACATTTATATTTATGGAAATTTAAAAATAGAACTTTTTCATATAATATTTTCTACTATTTACAAAAAAAAATTTTATATATATTTAAAAAATCAAAATATAAATAAATCTAAATGGATATTAAAAGTAGAATAATATAATTTTTCCTATTATTAGCCAACGTTGGCTATTAGTAACTGGCTTAAGTTTAATGTTGTGTCTTTACATTCAGCGTATTTAAGATAATGTCATAACATATGATATAATTACCATTGTTTGGTGTTTGTGATAAATACGATATTTTAATTTAGTTTATTTACATGCACCTTTTTTCTCTTAGTGTAGTATTTTTTTTACAAAGTGATCATGTATAACTATCTACATGAGGACAAGTGGATGTTCAAATTATCATACTGGCCTCGACATGATACACTTGACATATCATCGTACTGAATAGATTAAATTGGAATTTAAACTTTTTTATCTTCTTATTTCTCGTGTATTATTTTTTCTTTATTATACCTCGTTATAAAAAACTGTCACATGAATAATTAGTTTTTTTTACTATATTTAATGTTTATATAGCTTATAATGTTTATAATGTTTATATACTTTATGAATAAAATATAAACTTACTTTTGTTATAAGTGCTAAATTATAGAAATCAAAATGAAGGTTGTTCGGACCTATAATATGCCAAAAGTTGAAGTATTGGACAAATCAACATGAAATAATCTACCGCAGTCAATATCACTTTAAAGAAACGAACATTGTTAAATATATAGAGAAGGTCGACGTCTCATCGAACTTCCAAAGTACTGTCGTCATAACTAAGAAGCAATGTCGTTAGGTATAGTATCCATCTCGTTAACAAGCTGATTCAGTTAGAATTTGTGTTTGAAACATATTCTCTAGAAAAAATTATAGCCATTGATGAAATTTGAAAATACAGTTTTTATTTCTATGTATGGATGTACAAATCTTCAAAAATATCAAAGAATTGTACTTGTAATATAGTTTCATGAAATCATAAAAGAACTTTGAATTTTTGCGAAGAAAATCTTTTCTGTTATATAAAAACATATTAAGATTCAATACCTTACAAGAATTTATATATAGTCTTTAATATTAATTTTAAAAGCTGAAAAACTTAATTGATAGATCACTGTACAGACTCAAAAATATAATGAATGGGACCTAGAATTCAGAACCGCCTTAAACACGTTTGAGACTTAGCAAATTGGACGTATCTATATCAATAGGTGCTAAAAATTAGATATTCATATTAAAAGGAACATTCTATGAAATTTATTTTCTTATTTTATATAGAGATTGGAATAGATTAATTGGATTTTATAGCAAATTAAAAAAGAAGGAACCATATCTTTGTTTTATTCAACGTTTATGATTAATTAAAAATATAAGTGACTAAATATAATGTAATACTGCTATCTAAATCATTCAAGTAGATTCCGAAGTAATAAGTTTAATGGCAAAATCTATGGTAAAATGACGTGAGAGATAAAGATAGTAGATGAATAAGAAAAATTATTATAATTAGCTTAAAATCAAAATGCAGCAATAAAGAATGGATTATTGCCACTTTTATCGTTATATAGACAGTAAACTATGAAATTTTACTCGAGTTGCATGTTTTAAACAACTTAGATTTAAAAATTTTGATCGGTATCAAAAGGGAAAACGCGATAATGGTAAAAATTTTTCTATTTTATTAAATTCTATCAAACGTATAAAGCATTTAGCCATTGAAGAGCTGAAAAACCAAGCAAAACTATTACCTCTTAATTATTTCACCTCTCCCAGTAATAGGTAGAACCATCCTTAATAAATAATAATATAAAGATATTAATTTTTAATTTCTATTAGTTTTTGTCTTGTACGTTTACCATGTATTTCTAGAAGCACAGTATCATTAGTAAAACTCCTATTGATATCAATAATCGAATTTTCAAAGAGACATTTCACATTCTCATTTTTTTTATATACCAATTAATTCTTACTGGAGTGTATTAATATTAATTAAAAACTTATATTGTGACATCAAACCAGAGTTTTAAATACTTTTTAATGAATAAATTATTTATGTTTTATTATAATTTGTTTTGAATGGTCTTTTATGTACTTAATAAATTTATAGACTTCGATATTATATAGTAGTTTAAATTGAATTCGGAATAAAATAAAAATATGTATAAATAATTATTACACTTTAACGATATCTTTTTTCATCAAATCATGTGCAAATATTTTGTTATAGATATCATCTATTAAAAACATGTTTTAATTCTACTTATTTTAAATATTCTGTACTCTACACACTCAATATTTATTTAATAATATATCAGTAAGATAGCGTTTTATATGCGCAAGTATTTTCCACATTTAACAATCCATTGGTTTTATTTCTTAATCTCTTTTAATTATAAATAGTAGTTTTAATTAATATTGTTTCTATTAATTTTTATGGTTAGTAGGCGGTTCAATCTCTATATAATAGTACTATAGTTTTTATGGTAAGCTGTAGTATTTTTGGTTTATCAATACAGCTTCATTTTCATCTTTTTTCATAAAATCTAAACTAAAAAGAAATTACTTTGATCATATTCAAATATTTGAATATACATTTTAATACTAAATATTTTTAAAACAATTTTTAAAGATCAGAGGTATTTTATTTTTATTTTTAAAACCAGAAAAAACTTTCGTCTATGTATATTATTTTTAATTTTTTAATATTTCTACCACATTTTACTGGTTGAAATATTTGAATATTTTATCATTAAAAATCGAGTTTAAAAAACAATACTTTTATGAAATAAAAAAAAATAGAATATTGTTTATAATAAATTGTATGCAGTTAGAAAATTAAATCTGATTTTGGTAATATTTATAATTGTATAGATAATTAAAAAATTATCAAATATTAAATATATTACGAGGTTTTCCGATACATTTTTTAATAAACTTTAGTTAATTATAATTATTTTATACATCATTTAAGTTTAATATCAAATTTTAAACATTTTAAAACTAACTTATACAGATTTAAGAAAATATTTTACAGCTTTATGATATCCTATAATTGTTAAGAGATGCAAAGAACGCTATTGTGAACTTATATATGTAAAAGTAGAAACTTGTATTAAATAAATGTTATGCATTTATATAAGCTGAACCAAAAAATTTAAATAATTTAAATTTTAATAACAATTTGAAGTATTTTTTATTGTATCTATATATAATTTAGGTGTATAATTACTATACTCATTCTGATCAAATCATTTCGATATTATCTATATATATATATATATATATATATATAATAGCTCATACAAATTTAAATCGATACTTTTATAAAATTCAGATAATAAATTAAGTTCTTTGCTTTTTGTGATTTTACACAATGTTCGTATTACACATGTTACGAAAAAATGTATTAATAATTATTTTTCTTTCTTAATAAAAAAAAAGAAAAATATAAATAAATTGTAATATCTATATTTTATATAATTTAAAAAAAAAATTAGTTGTAATCAATTAATTTAATTATACGTACATTTGCATAAATTATTGAGATAAAATAAGATTACTAGAAATATAATTTCCATCGTTTTATTAACTTTATACTATAATATAATACCTTTATCATTGTTTTCATGAGTATTATTATTTTATATATATATTTCAATATAAATCATTTTATATTTATAATTTATATTTTTATAGTGCTTCAGAAATCCAATTCAGAATCTGCACCACTTAAACCATGGCTTGGTTTGGATCATGTTAATAAAGCTCCAAAACGATCTCGGATTAATTATCTTGAAAAAGCTATTAAAATTTATAATTGAGTGAAAAATTCTACTTCTTTAGAATCAGCCATGTACAGCAATGAAATTCAATAAATATAAAATATAATAAGTTGTAGTTTTTTTAAAATATCATTTAATTTTACTTTTAAAAAGTAATGATTGGATTTATTAAATATTTTTTAAATTATTTTATTTCACAAATACATTTATCATTTCTTCATCCTATTTCTACTCTGTGGAGATTCGTCTTGTTTGAAATTTTCAATATAAATTTAAGAAAAGTAAAATAAAAGAAGATAAAATAAATTAAAATGAAGAAAAAAAATTATATAGAAGAATACAGCATAATTCAATTAAAATTAATATAACTGAATCAAATAAATTAAATTGTAAAAGTTAACGATTAATATTTAATGTACCATCCATTTTTATTTTTTCTAAACCATAGTTCTTTCTACAAAGGATGTAGAAACAAAATTAAAAGAAATTCTTCACTATTTAGATGAACAAATTTTTATAATTTAATTGATACTATTTATTAAAATATAAATAAATAGTAAAGTATTTAATATAAGTATAAATGAAGAAAACTAATTACTTCAAATAATATATATTATTTAATATATATGTAATATATTAAGTACAATAATCATTCGTATAGAATCATGTACATTGAATTATCATGTATACTTAATTAAAACAGATTCGACATGTTTTACATTATTTAAATTTGTATTTTTATAAGAATATACTTCTTCAAAACGTAAAAAGTATACATAGCTCTTATTTTTAGTAAAAAAAATTGGGGGAAAATTTTTACTTTATTTAATGGAAATCCACAATTGTTATTCATCTAGAAATAAGAGTTGATTTTAATATTATGATTTTTAATAAATTTTGAAACTAATAGGTATTGAAAGAATTTTAATTAAAGGTTAACAGTTCTTTTAATAGTTTTAAAAATAAATAAAGAAAGAAGACATTTTTTATTTTAAATTTATATTGTTTAAAAATACAAAAGAATTTATTACTCAATAATTAATAATTTTTTTTATTTTCCGTAAGTGATAATATAATAAAATTAAAATAAAATAATTTATTCATATTTTAATTTGACGGGTATTGAAATCTAATAGAAGTCTAATGAAATATGACAAATAAATAAATAAATGTAACATTTTGATAATTAATAAAGAATAATTAATATTTTTGACTTAGATATTAGTATTCATGTTTTTATTATTTCTATTAATGACACACAAATTGAATTAGTTCAATAATATATTGCATTTAAATAGTAATGATAAAATAATGATCGTGCATACACACACCATATTTAATATTATTACGTAAAAGAGCAGTCTTACTCTGTGATAATAATTCAGGGAAGAATATTACTTTAAATTATAAAAAATTGTAAAAATTAAAAATTATAAAATAAAATTCTGACAATAAAAAGATCGAGTCACGGCCTATTTGAAACACAAGACTTAAACACGATTTCTCGTTTTCCTAATTCGTACCAATTATATATTTAAATATATTTATTCTAAGTGGTTCAATTATTTAAGATTTACTTCCAATGAGGATTTATTGAATTCAATTTATTTGTTTGCATTGTTGAATTGCTGAGAAATTCTTGAGTTTTCTTATTTTTTATTCTTTCGAACGGTTCTATCTTTAATATATATTTTTTAAGATCAAAATTCCGAAATCCGATATTTAGTGTTGATGTTAGACGTATTCTGAATTTCATAACAAAATACGATCAAATACACATTATATTTTTTAATATCTATTATTTAGAAAAAAAATATTCTTATCACATTGATAGATGCTGTACATTTTTAATTAAATAAAAAATAAAATTATGTAGTGTTTTAAGCATAGAATAAATATAGTATAAGTTACTTATATGCATCAATATCATAAAAATTATCTGTCTTATAGCAATTTTGTTCCATACATGTAAAAGATTAAAAATTAACCGCTGAAAAATATTATAGAAAAGTAATTATAACAATATTGAAATGTTAATTGTTTACAAATATAAAAATTTAATCTTTGTTTTTAAGCAACAAATTATTCACAAAATTATATTTATTTTAAAAATAATCTATTCTACATTATATTGGTAATTTATACTAAATCTGATAACATCATTGAAGTTTTAAGACTGGATGATATAAGAATATTGTTTTGACTAAATAACTTTTGATATATTTCTAATAAATGTAATTATTATATTAGTGAATTTTTGAAATATTTTAAATATTGTATACTTTTTCAATCAATTTGCGTAAAGTACTACTAAAAAATTGTAAAATACAATTATATTTTAAAAACAAATAAAATTATTCGTATAAATTAGTATACTCCTCTTCCAACTTCTATGTTATCTAAATACTAATTTGACTACATTTATTCATAATCTGATTTTAGTATTTATGGCGTATGTTCAGAAATTTTATGCTAAAGTGCCAGAAAAGATAGCGGAGTCTTAAGTTCATGGTATATTGGATGAGATAGATGAGAGTATGATTCGTGAATAAGAAACGCGTATATTTGTTGAGTAAGTGATAAGTTATTAAATAAATAAGCGCACGTACATTCATGGAATACAGCACCGATGCACATTCGAAAATATATGATAAAAACTACTCACATGATTAACGCAATTTCAGATACAGTTTTCCTGAAAAGTGATTTCACTCTTTCTCTCTCTCCCTCTCTATTTTTTTCACATCAATTCTGTCAATCCTTTTTCTATTATTACCTATGTTATCTAATATTAAAAAAGAACAAATAATTTGAAATAAATAAGCTATGAACTCAGATAGTAAGCTCTGCTTATCATTCAATTCAAATTCATAAACACAAACACATGGTAGTAAAACTTCAAAATAGATGTTACTCGATAGATTTTTTGTTGTTGATTAAATGTTTTCAAATGATTGATTAACTCGAAAGTATAGTAATTATGTAGAAAGATTTTATGATTAATCGTTATTTAATTTACAAGCCTTTTTTTACATTTTTTTAATGCTTTTTACTTAATTTGAAGTTTTGCCTGGTGAAATATCTCAAATTTCCTAGTGTCGATGGTAGCACCTTAAAAGTTTACTTTCCACAACATCATAATTACTTTTAGATTGATATTTGTTAAAATATAAGATTTAGCTCATACTTAAGAAATAAATGTAGACTAAATTTTAATACAGTCTTCTTAATGTGAAATTTTATTCATTGCATAACTACAAATATTTTTTATATTTGTGTATTAATTGTCCACAGTAACAATCATCCTCAATTTCATTGTATTCATCAATGACTGAATCAAATCTTATTGTAAATATTACTATTAGTTGTTAAAACTATCAGAAAATTACAAAAAGAAATTCTTCTCAAGATAATAAACTATATCTGAACATGACATTGATACTTGGTTCTTTTCGTGACGCGATTTGAAGCTTTAAAAATACGTGTTCACGTGAGTATTTGTATCATTATGAAAGTATTATAAATTACTTTCAAAAAATTTAATTTGATTTATTATTGTGTATCAGTTTTATTATATTCTTATTTTTGAAAATAAGAAAAGTAGTATTAAAAACTATTGTTTAGTATATTAGTTTCTTCATTTACTAATTTTTTATGTAGTTTTATAATATTATATAGCAAAAGCTAGAACATAAGCATTTCCCGATTATTTTTGCTAAGATTTATGGAGATTTTGTATCGGCTTATAAGATAGCTACATTTACTAATTTTCTCGACCAAAATTGAGAATTATAAGAATATTATTGTTATGGCTAGAAAAATACATGTATTAAATGTCGCGAGTAAAATTACCTGGACCAAGTCGATCGTCGGGCAATCAGTTGATCGTCTCCAGACTTCAAACGCGTGGCGCTGGAACACCGCAGACCGTGCAAGATTATATAAACAAACTCGCCTTTTGGAGCTCGGAGAAGCCAGAAGTAACAAAAGACTTGCGGGGTTTCTCTCGCAACGGTGTGCAATGCTAGCATCGTGCGCGTCGCCGCGGGCAACTTCTTAAGGAGTACACGTGTACTCCATAGAGGAGGTAAAGACGAAATATATCGTGAGAAGATGATATTTGAGGAGGTTGCGAGTGACTCAAGTGCCGTACGCTACCAAGTTCGTCCAGATGATAGTACTCCGGGGGCCAGTGGGCGACTCACGAGTGATCTCGAGGAGAAAGGAAAATATCGAAAGAACTCGGGAAAGCCGCTCCATACAGATTGTGAGATCGGAACCCTTATTAATAAAATTTACAAACAAAAGGGGAAAATGCAGAAAGAACGAAAGGGAATGAGAATATATATACATGTATATATCGGAGGACAGACACCTTCTGACTCGAACGACGACGCCGAGTTGATGAGTCACAACCTGCAACTATTGTATCGGAAAACTAAACGATTATACACGACCAATTGAACTATTGTACGTGACATCGTCGTTTTGTACGCGATCGATTAAATACCTGTCAAAATATAAATATCCATTGTGAACAAAATAAATCTTGATAAAAAATATAAAGTGCGATTATTTATTAACCCCAATTTATTTATGTATATATTTTCAATCATATGTACATAGATATTTATAGTGATAAAACTGACTAGTCTTTTTCATAATCTAACTCCTTATTCTACTTTGATAATAAGCTTGTAAATGAAAATGTAATATAAATTAGAAATGTCATAAAAATTATGCTGCAACATTATCTTGATTTAAACTGAAGACTTTGTTATAAATTGGTATAGATATTCGCATTGCCGATTGCCTATGAATTATAAGATTCATATATATATATATATATATATATATTCTAATACCTTTATGTTAGGTCAGTTAAAATTAATATCGATTTTCTTTCCCTTACGTCGGCTTCTTTTTTTATTTTATGAATTCTCCCGTCATTCATTTAATTCTGTGACTTTACTTAATAACCAATTTTACGGTTTTATTTTTAATATATACCAGAAATAAAAAATAACACAAGGAAGATATACATAATGACATGAGTATACTGTTTTATAATTTATTTACTAATTATTAAGTAATGTGAGATAGGTGTATGTTCATAGTACCAACATAAGTATGTGCATATGAAAGCGACACTATTATTGTGTGCACTTATGCAGGTAAAATACTACCCAAACGGTTTCAAACAATAATTTACGATAACTATTGGCCAATTAGCAGGCTATAACTGAAGCAAAATACTTACAACTATTTACAACTTGACTTAGATTAATTATAAAGTAGTACCTTTTTCAATACACAAGGACATAGAATTTATATATAGTTACTATATTTAATAATAATAAATAACTTAATACAATTATAATATAATTATCAATATTAAATTATAAAAAAATTAATATTAAAATTATTGTACGCATGCGTATTAAAAAATACTAGCTATAAAAGTTATAAATTTTATTTCATTCATTATTTATCATAATAAATAATACATAAAATATTCGATTTAATATTATGCGCAATCCTTTAATATAAGTTACAACTTTAAATAATTTATATTTTTAAATATATATATTTTATTGATATTATTAAACATTTGATAATGATAGAATTTTTAATATTTTTCAAATATGTTAATATGACATCTTTTAAAACATTTATTTTAATATAATATATCTTATTATAGAGACCAAGATCGATATCAATTATCTTATTAGTTTAGTTTATAAATGTGAAATTTTAAGGGTATTGTAACAGACATCAATGTTACATGTTTATCTAGTTATAGACACGTAAAGTAAATCATTATAAGTAGTGATAATAAAAACAACAACAAAAATCAATAATTTATTTATAATAATATTTAACTTGATAAGAACTACGTCAATCATAGTAATAAAAGTACAATTATACAGTATTATAAAGGTAAGAATTAAGTTGATTATATTAAAATGAAAATAAAAGATTTGTAATATATGCACTTATAAATCTTTTGAATTTTAATATTTTATATTATTATTTTTACATAATACATAAAAATTTTAATTTGGAAAAGTATGCTAGAATAATCTAAAAAATTTTGGTATTATAACTCTTTTATTTAAATAGTTTGTATTTGAGTATAAATTTATGTATAAATAATTTATTATTATTTTTATTGATGAGTGACACATAAAAATTAATTTTGTACATACTATCTATAAATATACAGTTTTTATTTTATTATATAAATTTTACTTATCTACAATAGAAATTCTCTAATTTATAAAGTAATATAAATATAAATAAATATTTAATTAAATTTTTTATTTTAAAACATAAATTGTTGTGTGACATTAATTATATTTTTTATTCGCTACTGTTATTAATACTATATTCTTGTTATGTATTAAATAATTTTTTTTAAGAATATCTACAAATTTAATTTTTGTCATTATATAATATATTTTTTTAATATAAATTGAATTGATTTTCAAAAATTATCAGATAATAGTTGATGTTTTTAAATTTTAGCCATGATTTGAGACAAATATTAAAGCAAACCAAAAACCTGATTAAGTGTCTTATAGTGCAATATCAATTAGTAGCATATAATTATAAATAAATATTTTTAAAATATAATTTTTTATTATTAAGTGAAAATTACTTAAATATAGCTTATCATTTATAAATATAATACTATAACAATGAATTTTTTATTCTACTATAATTATTATGTAAAAATAATATATTTGAATCTATAATAAGATCTGGAATTTATTCAGTCTGATACATTAAATATGTAATAAAAAAGTGAAATATTAATGGTTATTTTCACAGTATTATTTTCTTGTAAAATTTGTGAATCTTGATATAATTGTGTAAATTTAATTTTATTAGTAATTTTTAGACTTTGTATTTGAAGAGTTATAAGTAATATAAATAGAATTATTATAACAATAAATATTAGAGAAAATTTAATATAAAAATAGAATTAATTTATATGAATTGTTTGGTTTATAATAAAAGTAATAATCAATCATTTAAGGAATTAAATATTATCAAACTTTAAGAAACCACTAAAAGATATATTACTAATTTATAAAATTATTTTATAAATATAATTATAATATTTAGAATCTGACAAAAGGGATAAATAAGGATAATATACAAAAAATTTTATTCACATCTATAAATATATATATAAAAAATGTATATATTATATTATTATATTCAGTTATTAATTTAAAGATTCTATTTTGTAGATTCAAAATACCTTCTAAAATATACTGAAATACTGAACCTTACATAATATTATAGTAGATTATGATATTAAAGTAACTGAAATAAATATATAATCTAGACTGTATCCAGTAATTTATTGAATCTGCTAAATAAAATATTATTTTTCTTATAACAGTTAATAAATGTTTAAAACGTTTTGTTTAATTATCTATGCTTAAAAACAAGTATTTCATATTCGGGTAAGTTTATATTGTTTTTCATATTAATTTTCATGTTTAATATATTAGATATTTTATCAACATTTTATAATATAACATAATAAATAAATAAATTAATTAACTATTAATTCAGAAGTCAAAGCTTCATAGAACAAATATTCAAATAAATTACTTTTATAAATCTTTTCCAAAATTATATTAAAATTGAAAACTTAAATATATTTAATGTAATAAATGGATAATAAAAATTTTTCATTACATAAAGATAAAACTAAGAACATAATTATACAATTATATTTGATTATTTTAATAAACATTGCTGTAGCTACTAACTTATACAATTGTAAACCTTTCTTTTAAAACATTATATGAAGAATGTTGTATATTTTTTAATTCAAAGAATTCCTGTTTAAATCTTTTTTCTTCCCCTATTTTATAATATATTTAGTTGCTACTTATAAATTTTATTATTCTCTATATTCTACTGTATATCATAATTTTTTTTGCAGATTTATTTATATAAAATAATTAGAATTCAATTTAAAATCATTAAAATTATTTCAATTTTTCTATCGGTTTTCTTCTTTTATATCATTACTTATTAAATCATATTACTTTCTCTTTATATATTATTTTCTTTTATGTTTATATATTGTTCTATAAATTAAAATATATATAACATTTCTAGTTTCATAATTATATGCCTCAGTAAGAGATGTCGACATTTATTTGTATTTGCTTATGCTAAATTAAAATTAAATTCATTTTATTATTCTGTGGTTATCAAATTCATTTATTATAAATGGATTTTTACACTGTTTTGTTTTTCTTTATTGTCACAATAAGTGGCACAAGAATAATCATATGTGTAAAACATTAATATTTTGACTTGTACAGTGAACTAAATTTTAATCGTTGAGAGTTAATTACATTGAGAGCTAGATTGTGAATTTAAGCGAGGTGTTTACAAATAAAGCATTTCATTTAAATTCATAAATTGTTATAAGCAGTACTTATATGACAGTATTTCAACATAATTTTAAATATTGTACATTTTTAGATATATACAGAATTATTGAATTTTCACATAAAACAAATACTGTAATATATTAGTTATAAAATTTAATATTTAGATAGTATAGATTATGTTGAATTTTAAATTTGAATTGAAATGCTTTTCTTATATGAATAAGATTACAATTTTCTTTTACATAATATGATTTTTGAATAATAAAATTCCTGTCAACATTTATCATAAAACATTTTTAATTGTAAATCTCGTTTAAATTTATAAGAACTTTTATACCTTCAAAAGATTCACGAGATAAATATAAATATTATATTTATAAATACTATACAAATAAATTTACTATTTTATTTAATTGATATATTTTTTGGTTATCTTTATTTTATGAATAAATATATGCAAATATATATATAAAAATATTGATCATTAAATTTCATTCTTTAATTTAAAAAATATTTTGAAAAACGTATTTTTTTCACTTTTATTGTGTTAGCTAAAATATAATTCTTTCTTATTAGTTTTACATGGAGTAAATAATGAAAACTTTATATTATATTTTATTTTTTTATACTAATTTGTCATTACACTGTTGCTGTCATAAACATTTTAAACAAAATTTTATTATATGATTTTTAAAGATATGTTAATTTATTTATATATGGATTTTGAAAATTTTTATTTAAATTATCAAAAAAGCATGATTTGAGATTTTAAAAATTGAAAATTTTAATGATATATCCTTTGTAAATTAAGTAAACCATTTTTATTGTGTTATATTTATTTTATAAATTGACATTTATAGTTAGGATTAGAAAATAGAAGTAAGATCTTCTTGAAAAAGTAATTTTTGTTAAAAAAATATAACAATCCTTGTTTAATGTGGAAATCTTTATCAAAGGTGTTCTTTTTTGTTTTATAAAATAGCTAATATCTTCATGAGAAAAATCTAAAGAAATATTCTTTTATTAAAATTCTAGTAAATAATTTTTATTTTTGTATTTTATTTATAAAAATTTTCTAATATATAAATTGAAATTGAATAACTCTGAAGATATGAGAGAAGAATACTTGCATACTCTGACTGCTATTTGCTCTTCTTATATTTCTCTCTTATTTATATAATGAAACTTTAAAGATGTCAATAGAAAGAAAAGTCCCTAAAAGTTGTGCTCTCTCTTGGTCTCTCAAATAATTTACAGATCAAGCAATACAAATAATTCTATCTTATGTTAATAAGCTTATATTGACAAATATTCTGTTGCATTTTTCTATATTGGTTATTATACAACAAATTATTATATAAATAAACTGGCTTTTTATAAATAATTAATTTAATATTCTTAGCTTAAATTCTTCTTGTATGTTATTCAATCTTGCATTCAATTATGTTATGCAACTGAGTTAAATATTACCTATATTCTTTTTCTACTCAGAATTTTTATTATAGGGGAATATTGATCCTTTTGCATAGTTTTTTGTATATAATTTTATTTGTTTTTACAACTTACATTCATTTGTTTGCTTGGAAAGTCGATATGCTTAAAATGACACTAAACTTATAAATTATATATGAAATTTAATTTTTTTTTTAATCTTTGTTTAAGATGAATACTTCAAACTGAGTTGGCACCTTAGACAATATTTTATATAATTTTTTAAACCATTTCATGCCGATTATAACTAAAAACATCTTAAGAAAGTATAAGTCATCATTTCATTGAGCTAGAAAATCAAATCGATGCAAAGTTCAGTTCTTTATAAAACAATATCGAATCAATAAAGATGTTATTTGATAAAGTCAATAATATTTTTTTAATTTATTTTCTGCTTACAAATCACTAGTTGAAACAAATACAGTGATCATGGAATTTATAGCTCAAACTAAGCTCATTAATGAATATAAGATATACAAATTAACTAAACTAATGGTACTAAAAAAATGATTATAAAAGAATATCTTTAATTGATACAGATAGCTCATTTGCTGACTGCAAAACAAAAATATTCAACATAATGAAGTCACTAGTATATTTTTATGGATTAAAATTAATTCCTCACAAATATAAAAACTTATTGAAAATACTAATTAAAAATATGTGCCACTCTCAGAAAATATAAACTTACTTAATCCCATTAAGATGAATAGGAATCATCAACATTGTTGAATCAAATAGTTCATGGCCTTATCGTTTTAATGCCAAATTTAATAAGTTTTTAATGCAAAAATTTTGATTTAGTGTCTCACCATATACAAACAATCTAAATAACTATGCTTGATAAAAATCAAATCACACTGGGTTACTATAGATAACTATTACATTATAAGTAAGAATGTTCCAATAAAGGCTTATATATTTTCATGTTTTGTCTATACTGAACAATGATAGATCTGTGCTTAATGATAAGTAGATCAACATTATCTTGCTCGAATTTTACCGTCATGTATATTCTATATAAAATTTGATGTATATTCATTCATTTTCATTATGTAAATGAATTATAAATAAATTTTCTAAACATGGATTCATAATTTCTTTATCTCTGTAATGCATTTTGAAGTATTTTCTGATTATTCAAAATAACAATGTACTACATAGTTTACATTAAGAAGAAAAACATCTGAGGTACACTAATCTCACAATTAATTTATATCAAATTTCTGAACGTTGATGTCAAACTTAAAATATATTTTATTTAAATAATTCATGAAAATCATCTACCACACTCAGTGGAAGCTATATTTACGTGCTACTTCTTATGTGGAATAAAAGTAGGATACTGTAACATAAATAAAAATATTATTCAACCTCAATGATTCGATTTGTCTATTTACTCCAATAAAAGCAATTCTGAACTCAATATTTGTTGGATCATTGAGTTATAATCTAATTGAGGTAATAGTGCTCAGATGTGACTATTTTTTTATTAATTGTACATTAAAAATAATTATCGTACTATGTACAGATGTTGAAAGTCATTTAAAGTCAGATAATATTTTAGATATAATAATTAAAAAAAACTGTGTTAGAGCAAGTGTAATTAAATTGGTACTAAGAAGAGATACATTACAAACATATTTTCTATAGAAGGTGGTAAAACAGATTTTACGAGACCTTTAAGACCAGCCTAAATACTTAATTTTGAAATAATAAATTTTTTCATGTTTTGTTCCATGAATATAGTGAAGAAGTTGATGATGATGGGTAAAAATGTTGTGTGGATAATATATTTATATTCGAATCTGATTGACACGAGCTTTTTCAGTCTTTCTCTTATTTTTATAGCAGAGTTTTCAAAACCGGCTTCAAATATTAATACTTAATATATTATAACCCCTTTTCTATTTTTCTTATTTATGTTCTTTTATTAGTTTTTCATATAGGTAATTACACCTATTTTATAAATCAATAATATTTTCATTTAAAAAAATACAATAAAGCACTAAATTCTTGTGAATTTATTTTGAAATTAAATATTAGTGCTATAAATTCAAACTTTGGTTAGTTCATCGAGCATTTTGTTTCAAAATATTCTTATGAAATCACATATTAAAAATAATTATAATTCATTATACATTTTTCAATAAATAATTGTAGTTATTTGTATATAATTTAAATAAATTTGAATATAATTCAAATTTTTAGAAAAATGTTGATTCAATGATAAATAATTGATCAACTATTTTCCTTTAAGAAATATAAAACTAAATTTACTAGAATTTTAAACAATGAATTTTAATTCATGTTAATAAGCCACAAGATCTATTTATTAATTGTGATAATAAAAAGGAATAGCACAATTCAAGAAAGTTTACACTCCAAAAACATTGTTTATAAATTAAAAAATTTCATTCTATTTAACTAAGTCTTATAGATTTAATTTTAATTCAGTTTTTCAATATAATCTTTAGATTCTGTTTATCACGTAATGGTTCTATTGCAAAATTTGATTTCACTGATAAATCCTATAATATCTCTGATTTTTATGTAGATGAAAACTTTAATTTTGTTTATAACAATATATATAGTGTGTGTATGTGTGTACGTGTGTTTTAATATTATTATGAAATGGTAGTTAGTAAAAAATAATTGTTGAACATTTGTGTATACAATATAAAAAAACAATTTATGAAAAATACAGAAAAATTGAAAATAATATTAATAAAATTTTAAAAAGTGATTAACAAATACAAAAAGTTATTTACGTTACTTAAATGTAATATTATAAGCATTTATTAGAAGCAATAATATTCTAATAATATAGATAAATACAATTTTAACACATAAATTTATGCAATAATATATATTTTGGGTGAGTGAACCACTAGCAGAGTAAGTTTATTTATTTTAGAACTATAATTAAAAATTTTATAAATTAATTACTCTATTGAAATTATATCTGTATTTTTTTATTACATTTGTTTCTATATTTAATATTTAAATTAAATATAAACTATACTAAACAATAATTTACATGTAATTCTTTTTTTGTAAAATACATTAAAAAAAATTTTTTGGCCAATTATTAAATATATTTAATAAATAATTTTTGTTTACTGTAATGTAGAGGTTTGTTATTATAAGCATTTGTAATTTAACATTAAACAAGGCTTAAGAGATTATAATAGTTATAAATTATGGAACGGGTAAATGTCTTGCATTTCTATGTATTTCTTTAGGATATAAAGGAGAAAATTAACAAGTATGAACAAATATTGTCAGCATTGAGTTCACTCTGAGTTTATTCTTTTAACTCCCTGCGTTCGCATAATCATTAGTGTCCGAAGATCTATTAGTAAAATTTTGCTTATTACTATTTGATTTAAAAAAAAGTACTGGCTTGACTGTAATCAGCACTGTTGTAAGTACAAAAAACCATTTTATAAGTTTTTTATTAAAAGTTTAAACTTGAAACTTAAAAAATATAAATTTCTTTGTTAAATTTTTAACTCGTATCTTTTTAAAACCACAATTAAGTTTCGTTTTTATACTGTTTTAACTAAATCAGTTTTATTCAACGTTAATTAGACTTCGATTTTAAAAATTAAATAATTTATAAATCTTCGCTAAAATAATAATAAAAAAATTAAAGGAAAGGAAAAGACAATTAATTTATTAAAATTGAAAAATGTTGGTGATAGTATTTACCTTTTATTTATATTGAATTGCTACAAAATTCTGCTCCTATTTAAATTTAAATTTATTTCTAAAATATATTCATGCGCGTATTAATTCTAATATTACACTTAGATTGTTACTAATATATTTTAATGTATTTATTAATTTTTCCGATTAAATCATTTGTTATAAATATGAATTTAAATTGTAAAAAACTATAATATTTATATCTGTAATATAATAAATAGTAATCTACAATATAATAATAATAATTTATATCATTTTTAAAAAGGCTAAATTAAAAAAATCTATTTTATTTTATTCAAATATAAGTTAAAATATTGTTCGATTAAAGAAAAACATTTTGAAAGTTTAGAATAATACATAATACTCACTTAAATATATATATATAAGAATTTTGACCTTTGTTTAAGGTTTGTTCCTTTATTTGTCTTGATAAAAGCAGATATTCCTTAGAACGAAAAGAAAAAGAGACTTCAGTCTTTCTTCAAGATTAATTCCTTCGTTGAGATTTTTCATCTTCTCCGCATTGATCTGCTTTTTTCGTTGAAATTTGTTAATAGACTCCTGGAGGCGTTACTTCCCTTTCATTTGACATTAATCTCTTTTAAATGTTTGTCCTACTTTTGGCTTTTCAGCAAGTAAGCTCGTTCTTATCTACTCATTAAAGAAATAACGCAGGGTCATTAGAAGGGGTGCCTTCCTTCCCTCACAGTACCAAGATTTGTTATAACAACTTTTCTCCGTACCAACTAACGCCGTGACTGCTTTAGACTAACTCTTCCTAAAATAAGCAGCACCTTACCAATGTGGTGCATCTTTTTATTAGACAGGGGGAATTCTATCTTGTAAGAGAAAATTCTCCTACACAGCTTACAAAACCTATTACAAAGCTTAACCGCTTGCACCATGCCCTGTCCATCAAGGCATATTTTTACTGTAATTAGTGTCGGCCTTGCCCTTTTTCCCAAGAAAAATTTATCTCAGTTGTATTTTTCCGTAGTTTTTTACAGGTGTAGGCGTAAACCTTTTTTTATTTCCTGATTTTTTTGCTCAGTGAGTTAGCTTAAAGAGGATAAGCTGGTATAGACCAGGATTTGATTTCTATTCTTATCAGAAGACCATCCAGTAGGATCTTCGAATCCTTATCCATACAATAGTTTTGATCTTCTAACAGAGGAAGGTACTAAGGCACTCATTTCTGATTTTTGAGAGAAAATTTGGTCGACACGTATGAAATTAGCTTCCTCTAATCAATTTCCTTGAGCTGATGTAGCACAGCTCTCATTTTTGTAGTGTAAACGACCGTTTGAAGATAGTAGTGTTTTTTAGGATCTGGTCGGCTCAAAAGGCCTTGCAAAGTCGTTTCGTTGCATTGAATACCTGCTCTTTTTCGATCCAATGCCAATGAATGACGTTGGATCAGCAATGTTATTAAAAGCAAAAAACGTACTCTGCATATACCGAAAAACACTTGATATTTGGTACGGGGTGGTGTTTTCTCCAAGATAGTGTAGTCGTCGTTTCGTTTGGACCTAATTGTACAATGATGAAAAGACTTGTCATAGGTACTCCAATCTGGTTTTTTCGAAAACATACTTATCAAAACTGTACGTGAAGCCTTATGTACTAGACGTTTAAACACAACGTTATTCAACTTGGCATTAGTCTTGCCAAGACTAATTATTCTATTAGTTGGGAGTAGGTCCATCCCGCCCCCTGTAGTCCGAAAGAGATTATTCGAAAAGCATAATGTCATCTTTGCGAGTAGAATTGGTTTGTGTCTGCTTCTGTGGTCGATAGTAGAAAACACATATGTGTCTCCTAAATTATTCAGGATCTGGTGGATGACTGATAAAGGCTGGATGAAGTCCTGCGTGACGCTGTTAAGTCGATGGATATTCACACAAAAAGATTTTTTCTTTGTTTGGTACTATTAATGTTGGGGATGTGTTTAGTGAAGATGAAGCCTCAACAATCCCCTGGGCAAGTAACTATTCTTGAATAGCCTTCATGGCCGCTGAATACTAGGAGAGTAGTATTCTGAACGGCTTTTTCTGTCAAGACTATTATATTCCGAAAGATGTATGTAGAGGAATGATCCGGTACCTGAAACTATCAGAAATACCTCTACGAAGTTTCGGAATTGCTTTTGGTATTCGACAGGAAACTTCTGTTGTATCTGTGTCCATACTTGTTTTCGAAACTCCGTGGTGTTCGGAAGGACATAGATGAGGTAAATTTGTTTTCACGCATCCGTTCCGATATACAAGCAACTTAAACCGTAGTTGTGGACAATTTGAATACCTTTAATCAGCATTACTCTAGGGCGATGTCAAGCACTGGAGACTCACTATTTCGGCAGACCAACCTAGCCACAGCATGTGGAAGGTATCAAATGGCTGCCACCTCCCGTCATTGCGGGTGTGTAAAATCGTCATTCAAAATTTCCCTCAAGTCAAAGAGGACTCTGATCGTTTCATCAGTTACATTCACTCTAAAAAAATCTGTTAACGTTTAATTGTTCGGTGTAGGTCTTTGAGAAAAGAATTGCTATTTTCTCTCATTCCACCAATTTTTTGACTGTTTGAGTTTGAGGATAGTTCTAGTGTTAATAGCGGAACAATAACGGTATGGCAAGAACCTTGCGGAATTTACCCTAGATCCAACTTTTGGGTTTGTTAAGGGTAGTTTCCAGATACCTCGATGTCAGACCAGATGTATGATAGTTACACTTTCTTGGCATATTTAAGCTCTATCGTGTTCTTTTGTATTTCGATTCCCACGTTGATTATTTCGTCGACTAAATTTGTCTTCATCATCCGAAGTTGTTTCTTAATGATTGGATGTAAGGCTTGTGGCAAAACATCTACTATTGTGTTTTTGTTGACTTCGGATAACAGGAGGCTAAAACGAACTAAACTTGTTGCTTTTCCAGGAAAACTTACCTTTTATATTGATTCATTTATACACTACGATTGCTATACTGCCAATATAACCCCTTCTAGAAGTTGTTCCATATAATAGAAATGATCACCCTTCGGAAAATATTCCCCCACACTGCTCACAAAAACCATTACAAAGCTTAACCGCTCATAATCCATCTCGCATATGTCTGTATATATATAGTAGATCTTTGAAAAAAAGAAAAAAATACTATATAGATATTAATTTATTTATACTGTACCGATAATCTACTTCAGCCGTTCGTTAAACTGAGTTGTTATCATCGTTCATTTTATTATTTCACAGGTAGGCTTTTCAATATTTTCCCCAATAAGTTATTCTTAAATATTGTGGTCTACAATATATAAATATAAATTTTTTAAGAAGTATTGAAAATATTTTTATTAGATGTTGAATAAATTAGATGTATTATTATTAGAAGACCTAAAAATAAAGCAAAAATTTAGTTTCAAAAGTATTTTCTCTTAAAATCGATTTTTTGTTTTTAATTTTTATATTTTCCAATTATATAAAACAAATATATATTAAATATTTAATGATAAATTAGTAAAAAATATATTTAATAAATATATTAATCCTTAAAATTTCGAAAATATATTAATTACTTATTTTAATGAATTTTATTAAAATAATCTTATCTGTTCAAATTTACAAATGCTTATACTGAAATAAAGTTGTAAATTTTTATCAAAATTTCTCTTGAATTTATATAAAAAACATGAAGGAGTATGAAGATTGATAGCAATACATCGATTGTTTAATATTATTACCTTAATTATTCATGGCTTCTATACTGTTGCAATAATTCAGATAAAATTAGCAAAATATATTTCATGTTTTCATATGTTAAAAAATATGTCATTAATAATTCCTTTTGTTTTTTACAAACATAACAAATTAATATACACATTTTTATTATATAGAACAGAACATAAAATTTAAAAAGGCGAGAATGGTCAAAATTATTCCATAAAAATTAGCAATTAGTAATATTTATTTTATCCTTCAATATTTTTAATTTAATTGTGTGTGTATATATATACATGTATTAATAAATCATTTTCTATAAAAAAGTTTAATGAAGGTAGTTTGAAACTTAAAAAAAATAATATACCTTTTGAATAATTGTAAAATTTAACAATATATTATTCTCATAATTTAATATGAATACATTTTATAATTGTACACATGTAATTTTTATAAATAATATTACATTATACTTTCGATTATTTTGAATTATTTTCTTTAGAAATCTATCAGAGTGATGCAGTCGTTATCTGATCATGAGAAGATACGACCTATTCAAGGATTAAAACAAGTTAAAGTTGACAATTGGGGTACATTTTTTTTACAACGATTATTACAGTTATATTTTAATGAAGAACTATTAGATTTAAATATAAAGTTTCATTCTAATAATAATGCATTAAAAGTAAGTATATTAACTATATAAAAAGTATAAAATTTAATAAATAATAAAAATAATATAGTTTAGTAAGTTTAAGTAAATATAGATAATTATTTTTTTAATTATACTATATGTAATATAATATTTTTATATTAATTATCATGATAAAATATTTTTCTCATAAGAATAAAACAATAATAATAAGGATTAAATAATATATTTGATTCCTTGTTATTTAAAATTAAATTAAAAAAAATTTAAATAATTCTATGTAATAATTAATCAATTAAATATTTGAAATTGTATTTAAACTTATATTTAAAATATTAGATAATTGTATAGTAAGCAAGTTTATAAAATGAAAATTTTATTTCAGTTTGATCAATATCTACTCTTTATTCTGTTTTTTGTTGCATTTATTATATATATATACTGATAAATATCGAATTCATATACTATTATTTTTAAATATGATATCAATTTTTTTTAATATGAAAATAACAAATATGCTTTAATGTTTATTCATTTTTTGTGTTCGCAGTTGTAATTAGGCAAACATAAAATTGATGTGAACTACTCAACATAAATTCTTTAATAGTAGAATGTTTATTATTCTGAGGATAATTAAGAGATTGTGATACACACTTTTAATTTTTTTATTTTGATTTTGTTAAGTTTTTAAGCAGTTATATATCAACTGAGTTGATCGAACAGTTGATTTTTAATGAAAAAATTTTTCGATAATTTTTTTAAAAATTGAGAAAAATTAAAAATTAAATAGTATTAAAAAAATTATTGACATTGAAATCTAAATTCCATTATAGATATTTGTTGAAATTAAAAGGATGGTTCATTTTATGCCAAAAGTTATTTTACTTTTCTAATTCAGCTAAGCTTTACATTGCGTATATTAGAATATATATATATTTAGATATCAATAAAGGATATATATCTGAACACTAATTTTTTAACTAAATGTCTTAATTGAAAAATTCACGATTCAAGGTTTTTAATGATTTTTTTAATTCATATTATTTTTTTTTAAAGTTTCCTTGTAAAAAGAAACACTAACAATTAGCGATGCTTATAATGTAAGTGGAGGTTATTAAAAGATGATCTTTGAAAAAAAGAAATGCAGTGTGATAATAGATTAATGAACGAGAAATACACAAGTAAATTTAGATTCTAACTACCGAAATCTTTTGTATTTCGAATCCAGCAAAATAAAATAAATATTCAATGAAAATTTCAAAATATGCTTGAAATTTTTCGTAGGCTATTGTTTCAAAGCCAGTAAATATATAGTGGAAACCTTTTGTATATTTTGGTTTAAAAGTTTGAACAGTTATATTTGAATTTAATTTATTAATTAAATAATAAATTTTAATCATTCATAAAAATAATTTTATATTAAACTTAGATAACCTTTTACTCAATATAGAAAAGTCAGTTTTATTTTTTGTTATTGCTTATAAGAGAATTACAAAAATTTACTCGATTTTTAAAAATCACTATTAATCTAGATGTATATCTATTTATAAAAATAGTTTTAATATACTATTGTTTGTATTTTATAAAGTACACATTTTCATACTTTTTAAAATTTTCAAATATAAAATATTTTTAACATATATTTTAATATATTTTAGGATTTAGTTTTAAAAAGAATATGAGGTTTTTTTATCAAAAATTAATCCCATAATGTCTGTGTTTCTTTCTTTAGCTAATTTAGTAGATTCGATATACAAAACAAAACAGGTATTATTAATACAACAAAAAAATTTTGAAGAATTTGTTTGAAGCAATCATTCTATCATAATCAATTGATCATAATAAGATCTTATTAAAATATACATAAATAATAATACTAATATAATAATTTATTTGAATCATATTGAATTTGTATTTTCTTTATTTAGGTTCATAGACTAGTTGTTACCACATGTACAGATTATTTTATTAAACTTGAACGTGAACAAAATAAAAATAATTCTAAGAATAATGATGTTATTGTAATGCCATTGGATATGCCTTATGAATGTGTTAAATCTATTATAAGGTAATTATTGATATTAATTAACTTACCTTCTGTACATTTTATTTGTAATTAATTTCTTAATATTTTATTTATATATACATGTACAAATAACTTACATATAGCTATTACTTTAAAAGTAAAAATTAACATTCGATTTATATTCGTTGCGATTAAGAATCTATTTTTTTTTATTTATTGAAACTAGTTTTTAGTAATCCAAGGTCACACGCGAATCGTTTAATCGCGAACCAACAAACTAATATTACCTTTTGTAGTGGAAATAAAGAAACAGAAAAACTAAAATTTTGTTAATTTTTAATGATAATATAAAAAAATTTATAAATTGATATGAAGAAACTGAACTAATGGGTAAGTGAGTGATGCGGCCTTGCCGATATTGTTAAATATACTTTTTCTTGCTGTACTTTGTATATTCGTTTGTCTCCTTCAATTAAGAGAAAGATTATCATCAACATTAAGCACTTCCAGTCTTGAACAAATAGCGCTCAATTTTGATATTTTGGTTTGTAAATTAATACTGAAAGATTATATGTTTATATTTTTAATTAAAAAATTTCTTTGTTATTGTATTAATAGAGAATAGTGATAATTTATTTACACTTCATTTGTATTTGCCGTTAGCTTTTTTTATTGTCACTACACGTATATCTATTTTTGGATATACTGCCACTGTACGCCTAAGTTTCTAATGTATGGGTGGAATGTTTTTCTTTTTGATCATAACTAAAGTGTCGATTTTTAATGTTTTTAAATCTTCTCTGTACCGTTTGATTAGTATACGAAGTTGATTTAAATAATAATCAATAAATGCCATTGTTTCCATTAATATTACGTAATTTTTCGAATATGCTGCTAATTAGGCAGTCTTAATGTTAATACATTTATTAATTATATTTTTTGTACACTAATTAAGTTTTCTCCGATAATGAAGTGCACTAGTGTTAAGGCCTTGAAATTTAGTATATAGGAGTTCAAAATCGCCTCACTTTATATCATACAATTCTTTAATTATTCAGGCAAATATAATTGTATTTCTTTTGTTTGTGTGTGTGTGTTATTGTTGTAAATACCATGTTCTTGCAGATAATTGAAAAGTTTTCATTTTTCTAAATGTGCCATTAAAAATTTGCGAAATCCACTGCATTATCTGATATTTGAATATGACTCTATTTTCCTCGACGACCGATAAAATGCTTTATTGCTTTTTTATATATTTAGGTAAATTAATTACTAATAATTATCATGTATATCTGGAGTAACAGAACATGCAAAAACGGGTCAATATGTGTTCAATTTGAACTTATTATGAAACTTTTTCCTCTTTATAAAATAACGGTCCGCAATTATCGAATTTTATAAGTTGAAATGTAAAATCTCAATTTAAAATTTTGTAAGGATAAATCTTCTATTTTATATTGAATTAGCTACGTAGCATTCGTATATCATTTTGTACATTTTTTATTTTATGTTGCGTGGCATTTTTTCATTGATTGGCTAATATTTTTAATTGTTAATTGTACTTCTACATGTGAATTTTCCTGTATGTATTTTTTTAATAATTAAATTACTGACGTGCTTATGTTTCGAACGGAAAATTTCGCAAATAATTCATCATAGCATTCATTAATCTATTACCGACGTATAACATTCCGTCCTTGTCAAAAATAGTAATTAACGTAATATTTTCTTTTTAATTATTTATTACATTTTTGCCGAAACTTTATTTTATTCTCAAATATAGTTTTTATATATATTATAATCTTTCGATTTAATAATCTTTAAATGTGTAATTCTTAAATTTTTATTAGTATATACTCCAGATAAATTATTTCCTAATTATCCTTTTCATAAATCCATTTCATTACTCTCCAATATAATGCTATAAATTTATTTAATTTAAGAGTAAAAAACATTTAAATATTTCATTATGAATTTTTATTCTTTATAATTTAAATTATTTCTACTATTCCGTCACTTAGTAGATACTATGGTCCATTGCACCAATGACTATTTTTTATTAATTCTGTATATTTTCGTCTGAGAAAAAGAATATTAGCTAAATTTTCGTTGAATGCAACAGAAAAGTTAGTCATTTAAATAATTAATTTTGTAATTCAGGGAATGCGATATGTTATACATATTTTTAAAATATAAGGTGGCGTTTATTCGATGAAGTGGGATATTTGAAGTTGTAAAGTCTAATTTTCTCAAAATTAAATTTTAATGCATTCTTTACAAATTTTATTAATTTTGAAAGTAATAACCCGACACAATTCTAATCCCTACAATTTCTGTTTTAACCACATGTTTGAGATGTGGAATTTAAGGCTGACACCCATAAAAACAAGTGAGCGCCTCGTCTGATAGCGTGACGAGTTGACGCTTAAGCTCATAACGACTTTTAGAAGAGCATGGAGGAATCCTCTTCCGAATGTTAAGATCCTTGTCAAGTGAAAAAGTAGATGCAACTCACGGAGAGGGTAATAGCACTAATTAGCGCGGTGCTGCTGTACTCAATATGCTAATTAAGGAGAGCTTTCAACAGAAGGAAAGCCTCCGAAGAAAGTAGATCAATGACCTCCAAAAAAAGCAATTTGACGCTGAGAAAGAGAGAAAAAAGTTCTTGTCAAAACGCTTGAAGAAACTAACCTTTAGAGAAGATAGAAACCTCTTCTCTTTTTACATTAAAATTGTATTATAACATCCACCCTTATTAGGGCAGGTGAAGGAACGATTCTTGATGAAAAGATCGAACCTTTACAAGACCCTTTTCATCGAAATGATGCAATTCTTGATTTTGCACATATTAATTGGACTCGTGAGCATATATATGATAAAATTATGTGTTTAGTTCTGTGAGTCAAATTCATTTATAAAATTATTTATTTCGTCGTACTTAACATGCTAATTGATAGCTAATAAATTTCTTGATTTATTTAAATTAATAATTTCTATATTATTCTTTCATAATTTTGAAATAACTAATATACTTTTTAATGTTTAGTAATGGAGTTCAAGTACTTCTGTATTTAAAAGTTTTTATTAATTTATTTTTGAACTGATTCGTATGATTGATATTGGTTAAACTTGATAATAAATCATACACATTCGATACTTCTGTATTTATCATTTGCTAATTGTTATAATGTTTGTGCTATTAAAAATGATGCTGTTGTTGAATTTTATATCACTGATCTTGGTTCAAATATCGCGACATCCTTGCTTGGATGCCTCACTACAATATTTTTTAATACTTTGTATATTCTTTTTATAATTTTATTTACCAATATATCTTTTTTAAATCTATCTTAAGTACTATTTTATATAATCTAAATTTTAATATTATATCAATCAAATCGTTGTGTATTATTGGTCTAATTAATAATAAATTATTTTAAGATATTTCGAAAGCGTCAAAGATAATTCTTAATTTTTTTATATTTGGCCGTTTTATAATGATGCCGTATATAATATCCTTCAAAGTTATTATTATTTTAAAGTATCTTAATATTTTCTAATTTTTGTTAAACTGTTTATTTTTAAACGTTTTTATCGCGTTTCATAGTGTTTCTATAGGAACTTTTCGGTTTTCCAAAATATTTTTATTGGGACACTAAGTCACAAGTAAAATTACTTTCATAATGTATATTTATTTTATTATTTACGTCAAGTGATATTACATTCCACGAATTTGACAAATAAAATTTTTTTAAAATTATGAGAACTTATACTTTATACATAAAACTATTGATAAAATTTATTTTTAATATAATGAAGCAAATTATATAAATTGGTATTTAGTTTTTTTTTCAATAAAACATTATTTTGTGTAATAATTTTGTTTTTGAACGATGATAAAAAGAGTTAAACCTATTTTCTATTTTGAGTTAGTCATATATTTAAAAAATTAAATCGAACATTAATTACACCTTATACATATATACGTATTAACAATTTTCAATGGAAATTTAATTATTTATATAACGATCTCAAAAACAAAATTCAATAACGAAAACTTTTATTTTAAATAACAAAAACTTGATTTCCATCAGTAATATTTATTAACATTACTTCAGTAAATGATTAAATTAATTAATGTGTATTTACATTTGCTCTATTTTCTTGAGCAGATGACACTATTAATTTTTTACCTGCAATTTAACTCTGTACCTTGCTTTGAAAAATTATAGAATTGCGATAAATATTTTTTTTAAAATTTGTGTCAGTTTCTTGAAATACATTGAAAAAAAATATTTTTCCGACGAATCTATTATTTATTGAAATATTGAAAATATTATACAAATGCGGTATTTTTAGAAAAAATAAAAAATCTATAGGCAGAACATTAACTAAATAAAATATTTTTGGAATAAAAGTAAAGTATAGTCTAATGTTCATGTCGACTGACTAAATTTAGATTAGAGTATTTATTGTTAACTATACTATCATAACAAATTTTATTTTTTTAACAACCAAGATACTTTTTTTCATTAGTCATTTAATATCTGTGCTAAATATAACATTTTTCGGCCATAGTGATATGTATCTCTTATTTTCAGATTGTTAGGATAATTCATATTAATAGTTCATTTCTTTATACTTTTTTATTACTATATTTTATTTTTATTGTATTGTTTATCTTGTACTATTTTGTGTTAAATTATTTTTTCATAAGTTTGACCAATTTTATAAAAATATTTTTAAAAAATAGGTTTGTAATAGAACTTAAAAAATTGTGATACATGTATCGTATAAAATCTCTACGTTCTATGTGAAAACTCTCTGATCAAAGTATTGCAACTCACGAAAGTAAAAACATACCTTTCTTTATTTCGTCTGGGTTCTTAATTACGTAGTTTTATGTTGTGATAGTGGTTAAATTGTTTTTAAAAATTTCATGATTTGAAATAGAAAAAAATGAAAAATATTAATAAATAACGCATAATTTTAGCTATAATGATTCAACAAGTTATTGTACAAGTATTCGCGATATCATAGACGATACTACAATCTCACTAGGCCTGTGAAAATACAGTAATAAAAACTTTTATTTTATATTAGCAAATATTTGCATGACTTCTAAAGGCAGCTGTTCTTGTTTCTTTCTTTCGGATTATTACTTGATTTTATTCTTTTCTTTGTTTTAATTTTTCTATTGTTTCTTTAGTTCTTTATCGCATGTCAACAATCAAGCTACACAGTTACTTTTTCTCCTATTAATCTTCAAAAATTTTGCTTTTTTTTCTATCGCTTAACGATACGTCTCAATGAAAATAAAATCTGGCATTAATAGATATTTTAATATAATCATTAATGGTGTAGCGTATTTAATAATTCTATTACAGTGAAATTTTGCACCAATAAATATAAGATGTTTAATCGATTATTGTATAGATATAAAAGAATGTAAACTATAGGCTAAGTGTATATTATTCTATATCATCATACATTAACACTACAAGGATCTAAATTATACATTTAAGATATAGTAAAAAAAATTAAAATTGAAACTTATTAAAGTTTCAGTAATAATACAAAAGAATGTTTAATGGATATCGGACAAGAGATTAAAATGAACTCGTAAATTTTTCCACATACGCAAATTATTGGACACTATGATTATATTTATTATATTTTAAAATCCATTTTTAATTCATTAAATTATTATTGTTCAATATATATAAAATTTATTAGATCAAATAATATTTTTATTTTTATATTACAGTTTTATGTATACTGGACAATTAGAGTACTGGAGCTCAGAGCAAAATGCCTTGTATCGCACCGCACAAAAAATGAATATGTCAATTCTTACGAAGTTATTAGACGCACAATTAAATACCAATGTTACAGAAAATCATTCAATACAGAAGGAATCCAATAAGTCATTTATTACAATATCAGAACAACTTCCAAATATGAAAACGTCAACAATCGTAGATACACAAATTTTACCAGGAAAAAAGTAAGAAAATACAATTCATATATTAATAAAAAGTGAGCCCACTACATTTGAAATTCAAATTCTTAATTTTGAATTTTTGTATTTACTGCATTTTATTCATATAATATAAAAATAATAGCAATAATATTAAACATAATTATTGGCATATGAAAATGAATGAAAAAATCGTGTAAATAAATTGACTTTCTTATTTAAAATTATATTTGTCTCGTATCATTTGTAGCTATCTTAAAAAAAGGTTTTAAACAAATTTTTGTCCTTTTTATTTTATAGGAAGTATATTTAAACTCCTTTTATTTCAAATAAATAATAAATATTAAGAAGTTATCAATTATTTAAAAAATTATTAAACAATTATTCTTTATACGATTTTTAACGTTTTTTAAACTGTTTTTGAATAAAATAATTTTTGTTTTGAAAATTGAAAAGATTATTAAAGACATTTTAAACTGCAATTTAATATATAAAGTGTCTTAAAATATTATTGAGGTCTGCTTTAAAATTAAAATTGATAAAGGTACCTTGTTATTAATCAGTTCTTAGTTAATTGATCATTAGCTTGTAATGCTTAACTTCATTAACAGTTTGCTGAAATAAAAAATGAATTAGTAATTGTACTTTTTAGATCCAGATTATATAATATCAGACAATAGATTTAAGACCATATAGTGTATTATTGTTAATTTTTTATTTTTTAATTTCTTTTAATTATACAGTACTACGCCGGATTATGTTTAATTTCATAGAAATTAATATCTTATTTTGAACAAAGAGTCTACATGGAAAAATATTTGGACCATATGATTCGATCTCACAACATACGCATTTTTGCGCTTTTAAGAAAGATGGAAAGACGGTTTTTTCCTTATAATACTTTCGGTAATAAAAGTTCGTACTAGTGAAAGCAATATATAAAATGAATATTGATTCATACGTGACTGTATATTTACATTCGTTTGGCATTGAAGACTAGTAATGAAAGTCAGCTGTATAAGCACTTATTTTTAAGAGTTTTTACATTGTAGAACTTTATCAATGGTAATGTACATCATTAATTAAGTTATGTAGTATTAAAGATAATTAAATGTTCTATCCTATACTTAATTACTGTTAAACTTTATAAATTGATTATATTTCTCAGCTGCTATTTGCACTAAGTCAAAAATATTTGATATTATTACTACAAAATTGAAATCTTATCTACCTATCTATTCTATATAATTATGCTTTATATAGAATCTGGATTGTAATAATACTTCAAATTGTATATATATATATATGTACATATACAGTCTTTAAAATATATAGTATATAAAAAGAAAACCGTGATAGGGTTATTTAGTAATTGATAGTATTCGTCTGCTTGGGTGATTTACTCATTTCAAAACTACTATTGGACTTCAGAATGTAACTAAGTCGACTTCGAGGTTATTAGAGACAATCAAACTTTTCTTGACTAGACGAGAAAATCATATATATCTTTAGATTGATAACATGATAAATTCAACAGTTATTACATACATTTGATATTTATAGGTTTCTTTTATGAAAAAATTGATAAAGGTATATATTGACTTGTATTTAGCGGGTGTGATAACCTCTAGATAATAACACGGGAATCGATAAGTCACATATTAAAACAATGAGAGTTTGGTAGTTCAAAGATTGATATATAAAATTTTCAATTTCTTTTTTTAATACTTTTGTTTGATTGTGAATTTTTGTTAGAGCGTTACAAATAATTGAAATTATACAATAAGTTTGCAAGAACAATGTTTTTTTTGACTTTACGAAGCCTAATGCCTATGTTAAGGAGTGTGCATGTCATAACTCGGTAGAAGTACCAAACCACCAATAAACAGATTAATTTTAGGATTACTCTAAAATATTAAGCTATGAATTATTTATAAGTACACCTTTAGCTCCATTATAACTCACCTCATAACCGTTCATAAGCATTACAAATCATACAAAATATATTTTTCCTATTTGCAAGTTGTTTATTAATAATAAGTATTTAAAAATTCGATTTTTTCATTTTTAGTATTACAAATGCCAAATCAAAACTTTTTTCAAATTTTTATATAATTTCTTTCTATTACATTCTCAAAATATTAGAATACTTTAACAATTAACGATTATCATTTGAGAATATTGATTTAATATCTTATAATTTTATCGTATATTATAGAAGTAATTTCTATAAAATGAGTAATATTTTTTGTATTCTGTTAAATATGAACTTTAATTTAATTTATAACAACCAAATAATATAATATAATAGAAGATACAAATTTTTACAATGATTAGGCTAATGATGGACATATGATGTGACTAAAATATACAAGTAGATGGCAGATGCTCGAAAATCGACCGATGATGATATAAACGATCGAAAATAACTTGTGATATATTAGCTATCCATTATTCTATTCTTTATGTTAGGTATTGAGTTAGTCAATGGATTTTTAAGACTATATACATTAGCCATAATGTATTCATTTATTTATTTATATGTCAGGCGAACAAAAACTATGCGATATTTCACAAAAACATGTTTCGTTCTCTATAAGTATCATAGATAAACAAATTTTTTTTATCTTTTCATCTCTTTATCTGTATATATATTAGATCAATAGATTACCACATGTTTACAACATATGTGTGTCTTTATCAAAAGTGTACCAAGTAAGTGTACCTTTAAAAAGTGTACATCAACTTCATTTTATTATAATAAAAATTAACATACTGAATCAATTAAAAAATTCTTAAAAAGTTCTTAAAAATTGTTTGTATTAGTTAATTCCTTATAGACTATAAATAAATTCTTTAACATATTTTCATTCTATATCGATAAAATAATTTTGAAGTAATTTTTCTTTCTATTATAATATTTTTATAATTTTTACAAAGATGATATATTTTAGTTTGCTATTTCAAATTTGAAGAATAATATTCTTTAATATATTCTTTAATTATAGTAAAATCATAACTTCTTTAAAAACTATTTTGTTATTTATTTTTATTAATCTATATTTATAAACTGAGAATTTTAAGATTCTGGTAAGCTTCATTTGACAAATTACTTATTAGAACAAACGAGATTAATAATTCAACTATGACTTATGCGTAGCTTCAAATATTGCAAACATAGACCAGTACAGATTAACAATTATATTATAAAAATTTTAATGGTGAAAATTTATTCATGTTTACAAATAATAATTATATTGAATAAATATGAAAGTCATAATCATTTAAATCTAAATAAATATATTGTACAAACTATTATTTATTATATATATCTATATTTTCAGATTGCCTATTTGGAAAAGAAAGCTAGATAACGAGTCCAGTAACATAATTACAAAGCATAATTTACAATCATATAATTTGGATAGTGATCAAAAGTATTCAATTGAAAATAATGGAGGACCATCACGTTTTGATGTTCCAGAAATGGAAGAACTAACACTCGGTGTCTTTTCTTCTTTTGATGATATAACTTATAATACGAAACCTATTGCACAAGCACCTGAAAAAATTAGCGATGATAATAAACTAGATATTAAAGTTCCAAGTAATAATATATCTGATATGATTTTATCGTTTAATGGTGAAAAAAATTGTATAAAAGTACGAAGTCGCAGTAATGATGGTTATAATAATGATTGGACTCGAACAGAATTTGATTCAAATTTTGAAAATATTGAAAATTCTCCGATAAAAAAGGTTCGATTTAATTTAAATGAAAAAGAAAATCTGAAAAAATTGGAAAATAATGAATATATTCCATCTAATTCTACGACAATAGATTCTGTTGATAACCATGCTAAAATTATACGTGAAGTTTTAAAAAAATACCCACACTTAGTACAGCACAATAAAAATATACGATTAAAAATTATGCAGAAAGAATCAAAAGGTTCTGAGTGTTCTACACCCGGTAAAACAAAAGTATCATATCTTGTATTAAAATCAGATTCTTTAATGATAAACAATTCTGATAAAATGAAGTCATCAAAAATCAGTAGGGACTTCCATTCTGAAAGTAATGAAACTGGTCCATGGAAATGTGAAAAATGTAATTTAGATGAGCAATATGCAAATTATTTTATGTATAGAAGACATATGCAAGATGTTCATGGAGAAAAATTTGACCCTAGAATATGTGAACACTGTGGCTATAAGGCAACTAAACGAAATATTTTGATGTACCATATGTATACTAAACATAATGTATCTTGTCTTAAAAATACAACATTTCCGAAATGTCAAGTATGCTCATATATTGCATTATCTGAATCTCTTTTAATAAAGCATCAAATTAATCATAATCATCGTCCATCAACATTTAATTTACAAAAGCTTACTTCGGAATCAATAAAATGTGTTCAATGTGAAAAAAATTTCACAGGAGTAACAGAGTTAGCTTTTCATGAAATGACTAGTGGTCATGGAACTTCTTTTAATAGTAAAGGAAAGAAACATTATTGTACTTATTGTGGTAAACATTTTGTAAGAATAAATAATTTAAAAATTCACATTGATTGCCAGCATAAAAATGTACAAAAATACGAATCTTTTCCTGATGTTCCAGCTCTTTCTGAACCATCATCCGAAGCCGAATCTCTCAATAATGTAGCTAGTGGTATTGCTGCTTCACTTAGTGTAGGAGATGAGTTGCAATTATCGGAAGAAAATCAAAAGCAATTTGAAAAATCATCAACGGATTCCACTTTTACAATAAATTCAAAATATGAAGATAAACATATGATTATGTTAATAAACGATGATAATTATCAAAATCAAACTTTTAAGAAAGAATATCCTTTAAATATCTCCACAAACAATGAAATCGTTGTCAGAAATCCTGAAGGAGATTTAGTGGTTTACATACAGAATACTAGAAATTTTGACCCTTCAGAAAAAATAAGTACAAACACTACCCATGAAAATTATAAATATTCACATAATCATGATGAAATCGTGGAAGAAGTTGTCGAAGAATTCGAAGCTATAGAGGATTTGAAACAAAAACAAGAATTAGAATATAAAAAACTTAAAAATATGGAGATGATTCATAAACACGAAAAAGAATTATATAGAGTTGAACATTTTTTAAATTCTGAAAATTTGTCTTCTCATTCAAATGCAATAGAAGAAATCGTACAATATGTTGAAGAAGAAACAGAAATTTTGGAGTATGAAACTTGTATTAATACTTAAAATTATAATTTTACTGTAAAGAATACTTTGTCTAAAAAATGAATTTCATAAATTAGAAAAGAGAATATAATATATGGAATATGACATTTTTAATTCAAAGCTTTTTATTATTTCATGTATCATGTATAAAAATAATAAATTATTTTTTTAGGATCAATATTTAAGATTATATACAAAAACTTAATTACAATACATTATTTTCATTTTAATAAAATATGGAAATATTTTTGTAAATGTCATTTGAAATTAAAATTATGAATTATTTTATAGTATCTAATTACAACCTAATAACTAAATCTAACATTAAATTTTCAATAATAAAATTTTAATACCTTTTATAACTAAATTATAAAATTATTTTTATAATTATTATGCAGTTTTTATTTAATTTTAAATTATTAAAATATTACAACAGATGTAATAGCTTATTGAAAAAGTTTTACTTGGATGAGATTTAAAAAACTTAATTATGAATTAATGTTTTTTATATTGCTTTAGTTGCTAAATTTATAACCATGTTTAATATTTATAAAAGATTTGAAAAGCCTAAATAGATTATACTCTTATATGAAATAAGTCATTTACAATGTTTTAACATATTATAAATAATAATATTAAAGTCTAGACTTGTTTTTAACGCTGAAAAAAAATTTCTAAGACTTAATTACGTATAAACTAGAATGAATAGAGAAACATCTTTTTGCACAGTATTTATTAACATAATGAATTATAAAATAATTACTATGTGAGTGTGTGTACTCGCACCTGTGTTGTATGTATGCATGTGTATTTATAGTTATATATATGTATAGTTTAACTTTTTTTTACTAAAGAATGGGTAATATTTTTTTACATGCACTCTTATTGTTAAACTAAAAAATAAACAATTCAATATTAATTGTATTATTAAAAACTAATTTTTTCATTAACAAATTTTAATTTTAAACCAATTAAATTTTTTTAGAAAAAAAAATGAATATTGATAGAATTTTATTATAAGTTTTATAAAAACGTTTGTTGGGCAAAATACACTAAAAAAAATTTGAAACATATTTTTACATTTAAGTACATTAATAAAATATAATTTCTTAAAATAAGCTTAGAAAAAAATTAAATATTTTTATAATTCCATTTGTATTATTTTGTCATTTCTCCTAAATACTATATAACAGTTATTTTTATTAAAATTTAATATTAAACAAATTTTTCCCAGTTTTTTAAATATATAAATAAAAATTGCCTATTTGTCTAATAAATAATAGAAATATAAAAGTAGTTATTTGAAGAAAGTCTCCGATTGTATGACTGTGGTCATCGCTCCGAATCCGATTTATCAAATTAAACAAATTTGACAATTTGAATTTCCTAATGAAGTATTTTTATTTTAATTTAAGTATTATTTTTTTTTATATTTAAAACATTTTACACTATAATTACGAGAAAATAAATAGTTATTAATTATTATAAGATATAAATAAACTTAGTTGAGCTATCGAATTTTTTATGAATGCGCAGTCATTATTGTCTAACAAATTAGCTGTCAAACGCTACTTAATATGAATGATAAAAGGCACCTTCATAATATATATATATATATATATATATATATGAACCATTTCTAAATATGCGATTTAACGTAAATTATATGATATTTAGCCATAATAGTTTATGGTAATAGAAATATATGAAGCTTTGATTAATCAAGGAAAGTGCATATCAGATTTAAAGCATTAATATAAATCTGAACTATATCCAATGAAAGAATAGAAAAATGTAAAGATATTCAATAAAAAATTATTAAATAATTAAAATTTTTTTTAATTAAAGAGAATTTACAAAACTTTATTACTGATTTCTTAGTTATAGATGAAAATAGTTCAAAAGTATAATTTATAGATTAATTTAAATACTGCTACTGATGCATTTTTACGCTTTGAAATATGCCTTTTAAGACATTATTATGGGTTTTAAATATCAAAAAATGATCGTGAAGAAAACAGTATCTTACACACCACAAACCACCAAAACCGCCAAAAACATGAAACAACATATCTCAAATTAAATAAAACAAATTAGTTTTTTCTCCTTGTTCTCTTTCTTCCTTTCCTATATCACTATTTGTAGATGTTTTACTTTCTTTATTGTATTGTTTTGTATTTTTCTTTTCTGTCTGTTCTAAACAAAACGTTGTCTTGTCCATCATTTCTCATCCCAATTTTTCTCTTTCGTTGACATTTTTTGTCTCACTCTTTCTTTTAGGCTATACTTTTCACATTTACTATTTGTCATAGTCATTTGATAGACAAAATTAACTTTTTCTTTTATCTAATTGCTAAAGAAATTTCTTTATATTACTCCAATCGTCTTAAGATGTAAATAAAATCGTCCGCAGCGAGACTATCATTTTGTTATATAGTGTTGGATTTAAAATAGAGTAAATTATAAATAGTTGTAAGTTTTATAAATATAAAAGATTTATCATTTGTAAGCACTCAAAGAAATTATAATTTTTAAAAGTCATTAATATTTTTTTCCATAATGCTATACTTTATAAATGGTCAAATAGAAATAAAAATTGTTTAGCTTTTAGTTATTATATTATCATTAAAATATATTTTATTTTACAAAACCTTATAATATTAAATTTTTTATTATGTATATTATATAATAAGTTAATATTCCATAAAATTACTCTATATTTATAAAATGGTCTAAAAGATGTTATAAATATCATTAAATCTAAAAAAAGTCATAAAATTATAACACTGAAAATACTTTAATGTTAATTTTTAATTTTTTAATATATATATATAAATATAATTATTAGTATAATTTTATTTTTAAAATTAAAAATAAGTCCAAGGATATGATATAATTATTCTTTCCTCTCTCACCACATTGAGTTTGTTCTCTTTTAACTAAACTCGATTCAACTGAGTTTAGAAGTGGCGATAATCATACCACGTAGCGTTTATCATCTTGTTTGAGAAAGTTAGAATCATTATGAAGTTCAAATGAATAGGTTAGCATATTTTACTCCTTTTATTCAATCTTTTGTATATGAATTTGAATTTGTTTACAAACAAACATTCTTTAATTTATTTCATATTCTTGTTAATTTTTATTGTTTCAGTGTTGCTTAAAAAATTGCTTCTTCGAAGTTTTTGTCAATTTCATCGATAAATGTTCTAAATGTATTCGTTATATAAAAATGGGAAAATTAAATTCAAGTAAAAATAACTATAATAATAATTATATTAATGACTGTTAAATATATATCATTTAATAACATATTTAAGTTCTTTTTTATTATCAAGAATATTGATTACAGTATGTATATTATAATATACTAAGCAAACTATTATTATTAAAAAGTAATATTACGGTACTAATGTTATTAACGATACTTCGTATATATTCAACTAAATATATAAAAACTGGTTCATATTATGTACGTTTGTTAACGCCTATAAGTCGATAGCTTGTCTGCGCATGCGATAAATTGGTCGGCGATATCGTATTATTTATTTTATGTCAAATGAAATCTAAATTCATAATACAAACTATTTAATAATTTATTTAATCTATATTATATTGCAGTTGTATCACTTGATTTTAAATTAATTAATTGAACATCATATTTTATTAATTAAATAAGTTGTGTTTTTTAATTTAAACATAAACTTGACAAAATTATTACAATGAGTATTTGAAGTTTATTTTTTAGAATATAATTTATTTTAAAAAAGCTATGATGAATACTAAATTAAACGTGATGACTGAAATTAGTAATAATCGATATCATTTTCTATGTTAGTGGTGATTATTTTTTAAATAATTTTGCAAATACTATATAAATTCATCTTACTTGATTCCTAAAATAATGGAATCATATGATAATATGATTGTTAATCAACCAGTGGTAATAGACAATGTAAGTAAATAAGTTTATGATATCAAATAAAGATAACCACAAAGTAAAATTATTTCTAAGATATCTGCAAAGACAAGTTCATAGATTAAAAAGATAAATAATGTATTAAATATCTATGTTTCTATATATTTTTATATTATATATTTATATATTACTTTTATTAAAATGTAAAGATAAATCGATATACAAATTGAATCTAAATTCTTAAGTTAGTGGTTAAACATTAAAATATTCTGAATTACTAATGCATGATAAGTTTTTCAAAATACTATTAAAAATCGTAATTGTGCAAATTTTATACTTTTAATATTGTTTATGAAGTACAGTGTATACAAGTTAAATTTTAATATTTTTAAACATTTTTCTCAATTTTTAACTCAATTTTTTATTAAATTATTTAAAAATAATTTTTCAATGCATTTAATAGTTTCTTAAACAAGTTGAGAGTTTCTGAAGAAGTTTATTTTTGAAAAAATATTTTTAAAGATAGCAAATACAATTTTTTTTAAATAAATTGATTTATATTATTAAAATTTTAGATACTTGTTTGTGATATAAAAATTTAAACTTGACGTGCATAAATATTTTATTTTACGCATAAAATATAAACTTTAGACAAGTCGTTGATTTTAAATTCATATTCTTTTAAAATTATTGGCACATGATATATACAACTATATTAAAAACTTCTCATGTTATGTCAGTGATTATTAAGGGTTGATTTATTTTCCTTCTGACTACTCTCTTACCAAATTACATTTTTTATAATATTTTTAGTACCTTTTTTATTATAGACTAATAATAATTTTGTATGATATCTTTCACATTAATCAGCTAAATACTCTGTTAGTATAAAGTAAAATCAAAATTATAAATTTTCTGCATTAATTTCTATTAAACTCAATATTTTTGTATTAACACCTTAACTCTGTTAATCACACAGATTTTTGTATCAAAACTATTTCTTTCTTTGATTCAATCTTATAATTGCTATTTTTTTCTACTTGCGTTTTATATTAATATTTTTGAAAATATTAGTATTAAGAAAAAATATAGGAAGTTTAGTTTCCAGCATTTGGCTACATAATTGAATTTTTTATATGTAAATTATAATAAAATTCTCATAATATACATACTATATAAATTTATAAAATTTTATGGTATGTAAAATAAATTGGTAAAATTCAGATACAAGATCTAGATTTAAAAAAAAGCTCGATGTCTTTAAGTTATTATAATATTTTGATAGTATTTGATGTTTGATATTAAATATTTGTCAAATTTTTTTTTATTTAAATCTTGATAAGATTATGATTTTTTATTTTGCTTTAGAATCTACTGTTTTTATCTTTATAATCCACAATGGTTTCTCTGCATTTGCAAATAACAAAATTATTTTACATTCATAGAAATTTTATTTCTTAAATTCATTTTATATTGTTATATGACTATATATATTATAATTTTACACATTCGTTTACTCATCTGTTTCACCTTCATTTGAATATATATTTAATGCTACTTTTATTTATTATTCTTTCATATAAAATTAACAGTATTGTACCATTGTGCTCAAGGAATTTATTATTTTCATTAAATTTAAATTCAAAAAAATCTTATGGTTCTGGAAAAATTAAAATTTTTTTTATTACTGTTACTATTAAAACAACTTTCTATTCTAAATAACAGCACAAACTGAAAGATTGTCAACCTGAGCTTCATCCTTATTGTCATAAAAATCATATATTTATTTTTTATTGTCTAATTCAATCTAATTAACTTCATTTTCATATATTTAATTAGTTTTTAATTCTAATTTCTTATCAAAATGATCATTAAAATTTTATTTTTTATCTAAATTTTAAAATAATGAGTTTTAAATTAAATTAAATAGTAATTATTTGCTCAACGTTATATTATTGATTTTATTCAGAAGAAAAATACACGTTGCTTGAACTTTCCTTATTTATTCTTTCTATTTTATTTATTTATTTGTTATGTATTCAATTATCGTTTATATTTTGCTAGTTTGTATTTTAAAATATATAAATTTAAATAAAATAAAATTTCAAATCTCTTTAACTTTTTATTTTTGGTAATCACAATTAATAAAGACTTGCAAATCAAAGTATTCTGTTTAAATTTATTAGATTTGGTTTACAAATAATAAAAAAGTATAGCTTTCGATCAAAATTTTTTTTGACTAAAATACATATTTAATTTTTGAGCAACTGATAGTTTTAGTTGTTTTCTCTTGATTTGTGATCTGTTGTCAGATAGATCTTGATCCACTAAGATGGTCTGGTAAGAATGATACTTATATTATTTCATATAAATTAAAAAAAACTCTCTTTAAATGTTATATAAAACTTTAAACAGGTTTCAGTACTGTACCGTATCAAAAATAAGATTAAGGGATTTTTAATGTATTTTGTTTTCAGTTTTTCTAAAATATAATACATAATGAAAATTTTCTTATTTAATCACAATCTTTTGTATTATATCTTGATCCTGATAATTAAAAACTATAAAACAAGGTTTTTAATTTGAAGTACAATTTTTTGGTAGAGGAATTGACTTCATAAATTGTTGCGGTGGTGTAGGTCCAGTGTGTGTACTGTCATGAGGTCATCTTACCTTGCCTCTATTAATAGAAATAAATATTTTATTAATCAATATTTCTAGCAACTTATTTTTTTCGTTGAATCTTATATTTTTTTGAATTTTAAAACTGATTCCTTGTTCTTATTAGTGAAAAAGTTCTTTTATTAGAAGACATTTTATTAGGTATTCTAACCGAGAGAGCGATGAATGTAAATACAATTTATTCGTATTTATTCTGTTTGAGCTTGTACGTACTTATAAACGTATATTTATAAACAAACTTACATTTAATTCGAGATATTTCATATATTTTATATTGGTGTAAACTAGGCGTTACACTCGTCCTTGTACGATAGACTTTAAATGCCTTATAACGCATCCGACAGAAAAAGAAAAACAGGCGAGCGATTTTGCACCCATGAAAAAAGTACCACGCCGAAATAATGCGTGTTTCTTTTACTAAAGAACCTCGGGTATAGCACCAAATTAGGTGTAATTTCATTCCATAGGATAAATATATATATATATATATTGATGAAATGATTAGACAGAATTATTATCCTCCATTGCCAGCGTGAGTTCCGCTATCTGTCACCATTACTAGCCATTACCACCTACCGCTGTTTCAATCCAATCGCATATCTCTTTCGCAATCATACGATTTCTGAAACAATTTGACCCATTTAGAAAAATTCTTAGAAATTAGTCTTTGTTAGAACCAAGGATAATATTAGGTCTACCTACTCTGAAAAAAAGGTTAATTATAAATTAAAGGTTATGGAAAAATAAAAAATTTGAATTTATATCAGTCGAAATTTAAAATAAAATAATTTTAAAAATATAAATTTTATACTAAAAATTTGGTGTAACTTTTAACTTTCAAAAAGTATGATGTGTATGATTTTTAAAATTTTATATATATTTTAGGGATCTGGTGTTATAAAAGCAGGTTTTGCAGGAGATCAGGTACCAAAATGCAGATTTCCAAATTAGTAAGTAAATGTTAATTTTATTATAATTTTTATTTTAAAGTTTTAATGTTTATTATTATTTCTAATTCTATTCTACTGAATTAAATAATGTTAATTAAAAGTATTTTTTAGATGTATAAGGTACATGTACGCTAAGTAAATTAAGTATTATATAGTGGTTATAAAATATGTTAAAAGACTATACTTGAAAAATTCAATCAGCATATTAAAATCAACAAATATTTAAAAATCCAAGTTATGAACTAACTTGCTTGTGCAAAATGTAAAATTATTTATATAGGTAGAATAGAAAAATTTTAAATAACTTTTGTATATAGAAACTATTTTGCTTGACTATTAAGGTAATCAATTTTTACATCAAATATTTTAAAAAAGCCTAATAATGAAAGAAAGATAAGAACAGTCAAATTATATATGTATCAAACTTTAGATCTCATCAGTTCAACTATGTGATATTAAAATAAAATTATTTGATAGACAAATTTTATCGACAATATAGTAAAAACAGCTATGAGAGTATTGTTTTAGTTAATCTAACTATGGAAATTGATTCTGCTCAATATTTCGAGGTCAATTTGTGTAAAGGTTATTGATTATTTAAAGGTGCTATTAACTATTATCTGTTTCTTCATAAGCGGTTACTATATGCATTTCTTATTACGAGTTTGTTCCCAAAGATGAGTCATTTACTAACTATAAATGTTAAATATACAGTTATATTGTCTTGCATTTCAACTTTAGTACTAAAATACTTAAATAGAGATTTTAAAATATATTTCAAGTTCCTTGTTACAGATCTCAATACGATAAAAAACCTGACAAATAATTTAATATACTGATTTATTACATTGCATGTTTTGAAAGTTTTGTCTCAAAACAAAAAAATACATCTTTAAAAGAAATTTACAAGAATTATAACTAAAACCCAGGATTACATAAATTAAAAGATATGGTAATTGATTAAAAAAGTATCCATAAGAATTTACAAGAAAATAACAAATGACTGATCTTTAAATTATGCGATTAACAGTCATTTGTATAAAAATAAAGATTTTAAACGGCTTTCGTTATCAACTACATTATTATACAACTGATAAATTGAATCTATTGGTGGGAAGGAGTAGTACAGTTAATTTTACAGAGGTTTAATTTGTCCGTTGAATAATTGATAAAAGTCAAATTTTCGCAAATTTAACAAAAATAATGTAATTTGCATGTAATAATACTGAATTCGTGTAAGCAATATTATATATGATATCAAGATATCGAATGCTTTTACTTATTGTACACAAAAAAATTTAATACAATTTAAAATTAATTATTAAGTAACGATGAATATAGAAATTTTTGGAGCTTGTATGATATATACATAGTTTTCAATAGTATAGAAATGTTTGACAGAAAGAACTCGATTATTGGCATTTATTCAGTTGGATGTACTCTTTTCATATCTTGTAATAGCTAATATATTTATATTATCAATTTATTAAATTTGTTAACACCGAAATATGTATTCCTATATGTTGATTTTCGTTATTCTATATTACGTGAAAAGTTTTTCGCATGCTTGATTTAATACAATATTATATTTTTATATAACTCAATATAAACTCTTCTCTTATATAGGATTTACTAATAATCGTTATTGTTTATAATTTATAATTCTGCATATTTAACATAAAAAGATCGTAATATTTTTAAATGTGAGATATACATTAAAAAATCAAAGAAATATTTTAATATTACAACGCACAATCGAGAACATATGGTATTTATATCAACTTTTCATTTATAAATATATTTGGTAACAACCGATCACTTGAAAGAAATTTAAATGTAAATAATTACGTTTTATAATTTCTAAAATAAATGTTTAATAGTTAAAATATATGTATTCATTTGTTTGAATCTTAAAAACATTACATGAAAATATATTTTAAGAATTACAGAATATAACTTATAATTATTAATGGAAAATCAGTTTACACATTAATTTTTTTTATATATTGAACTTTTAAATTAAAATAATCAACAAAAGATTTTGCAAGATTTAAGAAAACCATATAATGATCAAGTTTAGTCTCGATTAAAAAAATTGATAAAAAATACGAAGAATATTGTTGTTTTAATATTTTGAATTTCTCATAAATACGTATTAAGATAAAAATATCTATTTTTATTTTAATCAAAGAATAAATTAATTATATTATTCGTTTTGCTAAGTAAAATAATATATGAGGTTTTAGTCAAATCTCCTTTGTAAGTGAAATTCTTTTTATGTTAGCAATTACATTCAATTTGTGTATATTATAAAAATTATATTATAAAAAACTGTGACCTAGAAAAAAAAGAACATTATCACTTTAGAAAAGTCTAGCTATACCTTATAATAAAAAATATTGACCAACATGCCAATTAACTTTTATCTTCAAAGTCCTTAATAATCATATTTGTGTAAAACTGATAAGAAAAAACCAAAACAAAACATATAGGTATTATTAATTTATATAAAAAAAGTTGACAGAAAATAAAATAAGACATTTTACTTTTGTTTTTAAGACATAATTTATATAAAAATACATACAAAGTCTCGATAAGAGTACTAGGAAAATTAACTTATCTCATTAAGTATTGTATCCATGTAATAAAATTATACGAAAAGTATTTTCAATGTATCAGTATGGTTTTATAAGAAGATTTTTCAAATATAATATTAAAACTGAATACTAGGTTAAACTCAAATTCAACTGTTTAATCAAATTGATTTAAGATTATTTATTTTATATGATTTTGTATTTTGAACTGATTCTAATGGTTCATAAATCTTGTGGATGAAGTGGTTATACAAGGCGTCAAACATATAGAACTTTCTGTTTATGGGTAAATGCACTTTCATTATATTTATATCTAGACATAGATTTTATGTTAACAATATATCTATTTAATTAAATATTTGTGTATCAATTTACTCATTTTTTTATTTTTACTTAATTTTATTAAGTAGAAAATTTTTATTTTTATTTTTGTGCTTTATTCTTTACTGAAACGTGGTTGTTATTTACATTTTTTTCTTGAACCCTAACAAAATGAAAAAATGAAAATATTGTAAATATATATACCGAGTTTTTAAAATTTATTTTAAATTTTATTGTATGAGATTATATAGATTTCAATAACATAATATAAAGCATTTAGATTTTGTTTTCTATTTTATTTATAAATATTAATATTAAACTGGTTTATAATTTTATTATTTTCTTAGTATTGGTAGACCAAAGCATACTAGAGTTATGGCTGGTGCATTAGAAGGTGATTTATTTGTTGGTCCGGTGGCTGAAGAACATCGTGGTCTAGTAGCACTTCGATATCCTATGGAACATGGTATAGTCCATGATTGGAATGATATGGAGCGAATATGGTCTTATGTTTACAGTAAAGATCAATTGTCAACATTTAGTGAAGAACATCCAGTATTACTAACAGAAGCTCCGCTAAATCCATGGAAAAATCGTGAAAAATCAGCGGAATTATTTTTTGAATCTTTTAATGTTCCAGCTTTGTTTGTTTCTGTTCAAGCTGTATTAAGTTTGTATGTTCTTTTAAATTTATTTAAAAATTTTATTTTTATATTTACTAATAAAAATCTTTTATTATTAACAGATATGCTACAGGAAGAACTACTGGGGTAGTCCTTGATGCTGGAGATGGTGTTACTCATGCTGTTCCAATTTATGAAGGATTTGCTATGCCTCATAGTATAATTAGAATAGATATTGCAGGTCGTGATGTCACAAAATACCTAAAACTTTTACTAAAAAAAGAAGGAATTAATTTAAATACTACAGCTGAGTTTGAAATTATTAGAATTATGAAAGAACGTGCATGTTATTTAGCAAGTAATCCACAAAAAGAAGAAACTGTTGATACAGAAAAATTTATATTTTCATTACCGGATGGAAGTCATGTAGAGGTAAATAATATTTGGTAATAAACTTATAATTTATTTTAAAAAAATTTTTTAAAACTTAAAAATATTATTGTTATATGTTACGATGATGATATAAATTTTAGTATTTTTGTTAATATTTCTCATTTGAAAATACTTTTATATGTCAGAACATCAAAATATTAATGCTTGAATTATTGAATTTGTTTATAAATAATAATATAAAGTTCACATTACTTTGCTTACTTCATATATGTATATTGAAAATTTTATTAATTGGTCAATTTAATGTGTTTAATATTTTTTAATATAAAATATACTTTAAGTATTAATTTACTACAATTTCAGGACTGTATATGATCTTTGAGAAAAACATTTATAGTTTTTAAAATATAAACAATCGATAGTAAATTAAGAATAAAGAATGAAATATGTGGTTTTACAAAACTAAATAATTAAGAATGTTTAAAAAAATTAAAAAAATAATATTTGTATTATGTTCAATCAGAAATTTTTGATATATTTTATAATTTTTGATAGAAATTTGTTTAAAATGATATATCATTTTTTTTTGCTTAACACATTTTAAAACTAGTGTAGTACATACTTAGATATTTTAATTTTATAGATAACATTGTAGTTATGTAATGATAATTTGTTAAATTAATTTTATTAAATTGTATTTTAATGATTTTTGTAATATAACTTTAAATTGTAAATTGATGATATATAAAAAGATTTTTAGTATTTATCACTATACAAATATTTAACCTGTAGATAATTATATATTTTGTTATTTTATATTATATTATATATATAATATTGTAAAGTATTAATTAATGTAATATTATCTTAACATATAAACTAACATAGCCTAAAATTTTATTTTGATTCTATTTTTTAATATAATTTACTTGATTATTGATTTAAATTTATGTAATATTCTAAACTTATAAATACAAGATAAAAATGCGATAAATATAATTTATAATTGTATTAGGTACTAAAACATTAAATATACATTTTTCTATTATAAATAAAATTAAAAATTGGTACATTATATATTCATATAGTATTATGCTTTAACGAATTACGAAAGATAATCGAATATTATTTACTATCTAAAACACTTGCGAAAGAGAAAGGAAAAAAGCAGAGAAAAAAATAAAACACGAACAGTTGACTTTCTGTTGATGGCGGTGTGACGGCAATGGGTGTGGCGAGGGGGTTCATATGCAAAGTATTTTCTGAGCTTGACGTTTCCTGGCCAAACGTGAGGGATCTACCTTTGTACTTCTTTCCTGTTATCGGAAAGTTTCTCTTTTCACTCGGTATAAGGGTGGAGCAGCGAGCTAGTTAGATCGAAAATAATTTCCTTTTGCGACCCACCCTCTGATTTTTCCAAGCGCTCGATCTCCTCAGTCCTTTCTTTTGATGAGACGAACACTGTTAGGGCCTAATGTACGCATAAGTGAAAAATCCCAGTCCGCATTAGCTTATTATTTTTCTTAAAATAATTAAAGCTTGTCTTGTAATAATTATATATACACTGAATATTTTTAGAACAAAATTAAAAGCATTGTAATGAAGATAATCTTATCATAATCTTTAGAGACAGTATTTGAATATGAATGCGTTACAAAATTCTTGAGTATAACTTTTAATTATTAATACAGACTATCTACAATTGTCATTTTAGAATTCATAGAATTAATATTTATTTTATACATGAATAATTTCAAAATCAATTTTATTAAAAAACAATAAAATTTATGATACAATTTACATTTATAGATTGGACCAGCAAGATTTCGAGCACCAGAAGTATTATTTCGTCCTGACTTAATTGGTGAAGAATTTGAAGGACTTCACGAAGTACTTATGTATTCTATTCAAAAATCAGACTTAGACTTAAGAAAAATTCTTTATCAAAATATTGTTCTGTCAGGTGGTTCTACATTATTTCGAGTAAGTCGTATTTTAATAAATTAGTAAATATGAAGAATTGTTATATTAAATTATCTGTAGAATATTAAAATTGTTTGAATATCGAATACAGTTTAAAGTCAACATTTTAAATCTTATCATGTTGTTGAATAAATTTTGATAAATTATCACTATACAGTGATAAAAGCTTCCATGGTGAGAATGTTTTTGAATTAAAAATTTTAGTAAGCTTGAGTAACAAAATACAATGAGTACAACATATCCCTTTTATATATTAATATTCGTGGCGTTGAATCTAGCAAATTTTGAATGGTTTTATATAAATCAATCCACTTATTATAAATGAGCATATTGAAGCAACCTTCATAAGGTTAAGATAGTTAAATACATGTTTCTATATCAAGGTAGTTAGCTCAATTAATCGCTTTGTAACAAAAATTTTTCAATTAGTTTGGTACTTTCCTTCAAATAATTTTATGAATGTTGTTCAATGCCCGTTATATCAATAGAGTACCAATCATATAATGTGGTAAGTAAACTTTAGAAACATAATTATTTAGAATGAAAATATTTTTTTTATATATTATTTCAAATTGTTTATTTATACTTAAACAATAATATTTTTTACACAATTTTTTTTATTAGATGAAATTAACAAATCAGAATATAAATTTTTTTACAATATTCACTTTCTTAAATTTACACTTATATTGTGAAATTGGGCAAGAAGGAAAACTTTAAAAATTTTTATATTTTTTCCCAAAATAATGATTTTTTAGTACTTTAGGTTCATAACACATATTCTTATGTATTTTATAATTGGTCATATCAAAGGGTTTTCAGATTAAAAGAAATAAAAAAAGTGTTTAAAAATACCGCAAACTTATCAAGTTTTTTATACATTCTGGTTACTTTTTAATATTAATGCGCATTATTTTAGCTTCTAATAAGCATTTTTTATTTGTTAACATATAACACTGTACTTATAGTTTTTATTAAAATATTTATTTACTATTATGATGTCGTTTAGAATATAGTTGTTTTTATTTTTTAATTAGAAATAATTATATAAGCATTAGTCATCGTAAATTTTTACAATTAAATTATATTATTAAATAAAATATTTCTCTATTAAATTTAATCTTTATAACAACGATGCAAATATTAATTACTATTTAATAATAGAACATATTTTGCGAAACTAATTGTTTCGAATTTATTGGTATTGATGATACTTAATAAATTTTTTCTTATACTATCAATTCAATTTTTTCTTATATCTCATTTTATATCACTTTCATTTGATATATTCGAAAGAAACCATATAAGATTTAATTTTTGGATAGAAAAAATTTTTGTAAATTGTTTCGAGTGAAAGTGATGATCTTTTATACAACAAAATATTTTTGGAAAAATTTTTTACTTTTACCAAAAAAATAATATGTTCTTTATATAATTAGCTAACTTAAAACTATACTACTACAGTACAGTAGAATTAATTATTGTGAAAAAATTTGCAATCAATATTTTATTCAGTTCACATTTATTGTTATTCTAAATTATATTATATTTTTTCCTTTAGCAGAAATATAGCGTAGTTTTGTCATTAATTTAAAGAGAAAAAGGCTTTGAAGTATTACTTATAAAAAAAGACATAATAAATGTATGGATATTACATAACTTTTTTCTTAACTACAAAAATTTCTTACATATGCACGGAAAATGAAAACTGCAAATCGATACCCCACATGTTTTCTATAGTACATATAACATAAAATATTTAACCAAGTGAATTGATAGATTTGATCCTTTATGGTGCTCTCTTGTAGAAGAGTTTGCTGATGGTCGAAAATATTTAAGGGATCTGTGATATTTTTTCTTTCTAATGGCCTTATTTTAATATATTAAAAAATCGCGATTGTCTTTGAACACCTCTACAATCCATTATTCAAACCGCTTTGTTCATAAACGATTTACTCTCAATTTTTCTGACTATATCATAGCGCATATATATACTCAATATATATAAATATTTAAAAATAAATATACAACCTAATCAACGAATAGCGCCTATATCAAACAATATATCACAAGTATTTATAATAATGATCAGATTTGTATGAAAGAATTTTCCTTCTGCTTAAATCAGTACTTGTGGGAACATTAAAAACTCTTTTTTTCTCTAAACGATAATTTTTCATTGTAAAATTTTTTTCTATTATAAATAAAAACGTTTAGAAAAAATGTACATACATTGGAAAAAATATTTACAGTTATTAAACGACGTAGAATCCTGAATATATCGTATAAACGATATCAATGCATACGAATATTTTATTAATAAAAAATTGACAATTTTAGTTAATTATGTGCTATTAAAAATAGAAATTAAAATCGGATGGTACGAACGAAAAATGTTAGATCAACACCTAAGACGAAATAAAAGCATTTTATTATATTATTGAAACTGAAAAAGTAAGCTGTATTTTTAATTTGAGTTTGAATTATAAAACAAATTTTTAATATTTTGTAAATGAATATTCAAATTGACTTTATAATATTAGAAATTTTCTAAAACGTGTGGTTCTGTCTTAAAATGCCGAAATATATAAGAATATTTATATTTTTTATCACAAATTATTAATTGACGAATTTTGATAATTACATAATCATCGAAATTTTATTTTGATTAAAAAAAATATAAGTTTTTATTATAAATTACTAATTTTTTTCTTTTATAGTTATGATTTTTTTAAATAGCAAGAAAAAGTTTTATAATAAAATGATATCTTATTTTTATAATTAAATAATTTATAATTATGCAAATTAAGAAAGTAAGAAAAAAAATTTTATATAAATATATGAGTATATATATAGCTTGGTGAGTAATTAATAAGCTAATTACTATAAATTTCCTGCATTAAGGAATATATATTACTGTTAATAGTGTTATCTTATGTATCACCAACTATTGTAATTTTTGTAATAACATTAAAGTTAATGCTCAAACAAAAAGAAAAATTAAAGTCAATATGTTCTTGAACAAATACTTGATCAAAAATATTGTAAATGATATTTTTTTTCGAAGCACTGAAGTTTCATTTCAAACGTTGCACTCGAAATACATTATAGATAAAATCCAATTAATGAACTAATGAAGAAAATTAAGTTTATGAATTCCTTATCGAGCCAGTAATCCAGTTTTTAATACAACTGAGTTTAAAATAAATTTTGTCAATTTACATGACTTTATTTCTTTTAATTTGTATAAGATGTTAAATATGCAGTGAATAATTAGCTTGCACTAAATTAAGTTTTATTAAAGAAAAATTATAAATTTATTATTAAAAATTATTAGATGTATACAAATAAATTATTAGTAATTTTTGCAAATTCTCAAGATAGAGTTTTATGTGTTCTTAAAAGAAAAACAAATAGAGAGATAGATGAGTGAGCATACTCACAATTTCTGTTAATACAACTTTAGTCGAGATTTATTTATCATTAATAAATAGAATTAATTGAATCTGAGGTTATTAATAGTAATATCATAAAATTTCAGTTTATAACCTCCGACTTTTATTTTTTAAATACTTTTGGTTCGATATAAGAATGATTCGATTGATTTTATATTGGCAGCATTTTATATTTTATATTATATTTATATTTATGTTGTATTTAATAAAATGATCAAACTTTGAATTTATGAGTCATATTGATTAATTTTTTTAGTATCCTGTATTTTAATTATTCTCCCATCTTATTTTGTATAATGTTCATACAATTTAAATAATTTTTTATTAGATATATACAATTAAGTTTAAACATTCAGCTGTAAATTATTATTTATTTATTTGAATATATATATAATACTTCATTTTTTAGTTTCAGTTATTCGACATTTATATTAATTTTATTTATCGTTTATTTCATAAATCTTAGAACTTATTAAAATTTCATCAATGATGATTGAATGACGAAGGTAACGAAAATGTTAATACACGAAATTGGGAATTGAAACGAATTTTAAATAAATAAGTACTAATTTTTTAACTGTAAAGAATTTCATAAATTTTTTCGTGAAAGTATTATTATATTTTATATTTAATATATATTTTTATTTAAGTTTGTAAATGTATTTTGTTTGTATGCTGCTTTCAGTCAACTGTTAAGTATCTTTTTCTAAACAAAAAACAGAAGTTCCGTGATTATATACTTTAAATTAATTTTGATAATATAAGTTTTAAAAATATAATTTATGATAATCATTAAATTTATCAATTTTTTATTATAGGGATTTGGAGATAGATTATTATCAGAAATTCGTAAGATGGCACCAAAAGATGTTAAAATACGGGTTAGTTACTTATGTTAATATTTCATTTAAATGTTATAAATATTAAGATATATTAAAAAATTATAATGTTCAAATTTAAATATTATTTAAATTTTATTCTTGTACTTAGACCTAGTTTAATTATTTCTGTTAAGGATCAAATTAAAATACTTGTTAAATACTATTTGCTTCATTTTTGTATTAATATAAAATGTATTTATGTTAGTTTCTTACAATTCTTTAATACTTTATTTACTTGTGTTAATTGTATACAGTATTTTATCGACGTATCGATGTACATGTGATCCGGTCGCGTACAATATTAGATAGAGTTTTCTTGTTCTCGAAAGTTTGATCGTATTATTCGAGGTCTACTTGGAAAATTCTGTTCGTAACTCTATTCGAAGGATCTGCTCAGTCAAATCTGCTTGTATTTTTCCCTATATTTATATACTCGGTTTCTCTCCCCGTATCTTGACTTATTCTTTTGTTTTTCTCGATTTTTTGATGATAAAAACTTTCTCGTCGTTCGTTAATCTCGATCGAATTTTCTCTTTGTTTTGTTTTAGGAAGACCTTCGTTCAAATTGCAATAATATCTAAGATTAGATTATCAATTTTTTTATGTTTCTCCGGTTCAATTTGTTCGACACTTTCTCCATTCTCAGTAAGTGAGTCCGCCACCAGGCATCCCGACGTATTCTCGAGTCTACACCTTCTGTTGTTTAAAAACTCGACGTTTTAAATAGGCTGACCATTTCTTCCCTTTATCTGCTAACAGGAGGGTCATCCATCTGCTTGATGGATTTAATGAATCCGCGGTCTCACCTATTCCAAACACAAGTCCTTCGCTAATGATTCATATCTCTATTTTAATTTATGACCACTGTTGCCATAGCATGACGTTTGTCTGAGTTTAGCAATTTATCTCTTATCATGGATACGAGCCGTCCATAAGATCCATTGGTGTTGTTTCCAGTTTATTCACAATCTAGCTCGTATGTCGCCCACTAGCCCCGATGGTACTTTATCCTGTTACAGACAGAAGTCCGTCTCGTGCGTCGTCTCAACGAACCCCATTCCGTATAATCCGGAGTTGCTCGCGTTACTTCATTTCTCTGTGATCCATAATTTCCAATTCGCTTCTCCGAGCTCATAGCTGCGAGTTTATTTATACGATTTTATGAGGATTAAGGGCGTTTATGCATCTATAGTGAGCAACTCGATATACTTTCGAAGATTGATACGGTTTGGGTAAATTCAATTACTCTTTTATTTCACCTTGTTGCCGTTTGACATTTCTCCCGTGATATTCTTATTTTTTTTCAGTATTCTACCATTAATTCTCTTTTTAAAAAAAAATAAGGACTAATACGTACTTTTTAAATACACATTGTATTTCCACGATACAGATTTTTAACTAATTACAAAAGAAATTGAGATAAATATTTATAAAATTATTCTACATACCATAATAAATTTATATTATATATTTGTAAAATGGAGATAAATAGGATAATATTTTCATCGTCTAAGAAGGATAAGGGTTAATATACAATTATATGATAATACAAGTATTGATTCTTTTCTAATTACTAAAGTTAAACAATTTTAGTTGTAATTGGTACTTGGATAAGTGATCATATTTTTTTCTACATACACCAACATTGTTATTAAAATATTTTTCAGTTACTAATATATCAATTAAAATTAATTGATAGTGTATTATGTATTTAATATTTGTTTATCACAATATCTGTATCATACGAAAAATTTTTTGAATTTTAACGATGAAAATATTACACATTTGTATTGTTCAAACATTTCGTTCCATAATTGATATGCACTGTACTAAAGAAAATAAAGGAAAATAGATAACTCAACTTACTGGATGAAAAAAAATTAATAACTCGAGATAATAGTATGGTCGCAAATTCTTGGAAAAGTCAATTTGTGGAACGCAAAACTTATTTACTAATTTCCATTGACCATTGATCAATCTAACGTTAATAATTTGAGAGCGAGAAACTTATGAAACTAGCACGTAAGACATTTTTCTTATTAGCTATTACAATGAGTCTTTAGACTTAAATCTAAGTTTGCTTGAAATCACCCCTCTGAAATGCCGGTATATCCTAAATCAGCAACTGTTTTATATTTTCGAACATTTGTGTGTAATATAGTAAATTTACTCATGAAATTTTGAACATAATCTTATATTTCATGCAAGGTAAAGTTCTTTTTTTCATATTTTATGCATTTTATAATCTAATGTTTAAAATATTTATATTTTTATATATATATTTAGTTTTGATTTCAAATTCTTCTTCTTTGAGTCAAGAGTATCTATACTGATACGGTCAAATAGTTACACTACGTTTATTAGATACGACATTTAGCTCCTTGAATTTGAGATTGAGATTTGAGATCCAATCTGATGTGTTACTTTCGTTCAAAAATTTGAAATTTTTAGAAATACTACTCATTTGCACCTTCTTTCTCTTTTTGGATTAATTCTCAAATGTTTCACTCTTGATACTTAGAATATAAAAGCTTTACATATTTTTATACATTAATAAAAACATTAATTTTTAGATATTTATAATTCTTTGTACATTTATGCAGTTTTTCTGTATCTTTTTAAATATGATAGTTACATATAATATCTATTAATTAATACTATACTGAACTATAATTTCTCTTTTCATTTAAACAGAAGATCTATAATTGTTTCTTAAACTGCATGACAAATAGATTTAAAAAACTATCTATTGAAATCAAGCAATCAAGTCATCTTCAACAATATACGGAATTTATAATTGATAATTAATTTTTATATCTTATTAATATATATTTAAGTAAAAATAAATAAAAATAAATATAATTGTATTTAATATTATAGTTTTTTGTTGTTATATTTAATATTAAAAATTTTTTGTGAGTAAAGTTAATTGTTATTAAATTTTGTTTATATCTTTGAAAAATTATGAAAATTAGCTACTCATTGAGTAAATTTTTCTATGGTAAAGCATATATTTGAATTATCTTAAAATCCATGCAAATATTGAAAATATACTAAATTAATTAATTAATTATAGTAGTAATTTAATTTATCTTAGTTCCAGAGCTTCAATTACTCATCATAGTCAATAGTAATGTTGATATCTTATAAACATAATTTCTTCTGGACCATAAAAAAATCAAATTTTCTTTCAACATAAATATCATCTCTTGATAACTTTTTTTAAAGTAAAATAAATAATACTGAAATTTCGGTATAACCTTAAAAATGATTGAACTCAGAATAGATTTATCTTTAAAGAAAAATATTAATTTTTGAAATAGGAAACTTCTAATTCTATAATTACGAAGTAAATTTAAACAATCATATCTGTTAACTTACATTAATTTTATTTATTATTCTTATAATTCTTAATTAATTAATCTTTTGTAAAGCAACGGAAAAATATAATAAATATAATAAAAATTTAATAAAAATTATATTTTTAATATAAAAAATATCATGTAAATATATAAACAATGTGAAAATTTAAATATCAAAAATTAATTTAATAAGAATCACGATTTTTATTCTCTGAAAATACAGATTTTTAATATAAGTTTTGTACAAAATAAAACAAAAAATTCTAAAATCTAACAAAACACCAAATAAGATAAAATTTATTATTTAGTAAATTTATTTTTGTGAAAACCAGTAGCTACAATTCACATTAAGCGATATTGTGAGAATATTCTAGAGAATATCATGGACAGTTATTTAAAATAGTAAGTGATAAACGAGTCTGATGATAGTCACTTCTAATAATCAGATAAGTAGTGAAACTTTAAGAAATATAGGATCCACATCGATTCTTTTTTCTCTGTACGTGAAAGCTTTTCAAATATTTGTGAGTTTCGATTTTGTGAACTTTTGATAATATTCCGTAAGTAAATATACTATAAACCTAACGATATTCAAATAACTAAAAAATTACATAAAGAAAGTTAAATTCCCCTGTAATCAATTAAGAAAATTTCTTTTTATATTAATACCCCACATTATTTATAAATCAAGTAAGTTTCTGACAGATAAATATAATATAAGTTTTTTCCAGTTATTTAAATATTGTACAGTAGTTAATTTCCCAAATATAATTTAAATAAAGATTTAGATTAAAATTAATTATTAAAATTAAAATTAGTAATTTAGATTAAAATTACATCTAATTAAAAATTTTTTAAATTATAGAAAACTATAATTTCTTAGTTATTGATTTTATTTTCTTATTTTATAGATTTCTGCCCCACAAGAACGCTTATACAGTACGTGGATAGGAGGATCTATTTTAGCATCATTGGATACTTTTAAAAAAATGTGGGTTAGTAAACGTGAATATGATGAAGAAGGTCGTCGAGCAATTCATCGTAAAACTTTTTAAATGCATTTTAAATAAGATTTTTACTGTTTACAATTTTTAATATGTTATTATTTACTTTCTTTTTTGTTTTAATGTCATATTTTAAATATAGAAAATTTAAAAGAAATTTTTTTTAATAATAATAATAAAAACAAAAGGATTAGTTTTCAATTTTTGATAAAATGTGATGAAATAATTTTTCCATACTAATGTTCAAATTAATTACGAACATATTTTATTTAAAAAAATTGAACTAATGATTGATAATATAATCTAATCTGTGTCAAAATACACTTAAAAAATTTCTAATCTATTTGTATTAAGAAATTGAATTTATTGAATAAATATAGTATAATAGAATTTTTCTAAATTTAATAAATTATATATCTTTAATTTTTGTATTAATAAAAATACTATTGTATATATATTTATTTATTACAAAATTTTTTATTCAATAAGAGGTTCAATCACTTTGATATTTTACAAACAAAATTTTTTTTGTTTTAAATACATTTGAAAATGTACAAGAAAATTTTAGTGTTTATATGAATATATTAGTAAACAAGTTTGATCGTATCTAAACAATTCAAGTAATTAGACAAAAATCTGTTTTTAATGTTTATTTTCTGTAAGCAAGTTTCTGATCATACTTGCATATAAGTATGATACAAAGTGTTTGTTACTATATCTACAAGTATTTTGAATAAAAGTTTAAATATGTAATTAATTCGTAAATCTAAGATTTTCTAGACTTCAAAATAATTGCATTTTACATTCATTTTTCGCTTTATTTGAATTAAATACGATTTAAATACAAAAGATTTATTTTTGTCTATTTAATTTATATTCTTAAATATAATAAATCCATTATCGATAGTCTACAAAATTATTTACGAATAAATCTGTAAAATATTAGTTTTTCATCTATCTATAAAGTAAAATGTATTTTAAAAAATACAAATTTGAATTTATTACCAAAAGAGCGTAATTAACCAAATCTTAAAAGAAATACATGAATTAGTTTTGTGCAGATGAAGCTAAGCGATTGGACAACAAATAACCTGTTTTTGTATAAATTAAAGTAAAAATTTATTGACGTTAATAAAATTTTTGAGTCAGTATCAAAAAAATTATTATGATTAAATATGAATTTATCCTATTTGAAAAGAAAAAAGAATATTCTAAATATTTTAATTCGATGTAAATATATTTTATTATAATTAAGATAATTAAATTGCATTCAAATTTTAACATTTTAAAAAAAATTTTAAATTTGTATTTATTAGTAATAGTTTGAGAATATTTATGTTTTAATAAATCAGTAATTCAATATAAAAGTAATTTTTAGTTAGTTTATTTAAAAAAAATATCTAGTCTAACTAAATTTAAATATTCATAGATAATTAATTAAAATTCTTCAAAAAAGTTAGTCGTATGCAGGATAGTCTTTCAAAAACTTATAATAAATAAAATTATAAAAAATTTTCAGTGCAATATGTAGGAAAACTTACGTATTCTTAGGAATACATTAATTTAAACATTTACATTACAATATTATTTATTATTACAAAACAAAAAATTAAATGTTTATGTTTAAAGTTAAATAAGTTATTTAGTGAAAATAAAAAATTGCATATACTTACATACTGAAAAAGTATTAATATTGCTTCATAAATTTATGTTCAGTTTACCCAATTTAAATTATCACAATAACGAATTCATATGCTGAAAAGTCTGAATAATGTATTTCTTAAAAATGTACTTTTATATAATTGCTAAAATTTTTGTTATCTTACTAATTTTATTGTATTTCTTTTATTAAATTTAAAAAATTTTAATCTATATACTACTATCTATAATTTTTAATCTATACTACTATCTATTTTTTCTAAATATTATTTTTATTGTGACTTTAAAGCGTAAATATAAACATTTTTCTGATTTAATACACGAATCCATTAATAATTGTTCAATAACAAAATAACGATTCATAAAATGATTATAAGCTTACTATTAAATATACGTGTAATATCAGCTGATTTCTAGAAATAATATAAGTTTATCGATTCTAATTATTCTGATTTAAAAATTACTCTTAATCATAAGAAAAAGGTAAGCAAGATTGTAAGTCTTATTTTTCAAGTAGTTAACAAATATTATAAAATTATTATTTTACTCGTCGAACAAGATTTTTCTTTATTATACTTTATGTCGAGTATTAAAACAAAATACTGATAAATTATTATGTAATATAAAATTTAAGCATAGATTTCATTTAATAAATAATACAATATGTGACAAATGTATCCTTCAAATGTAACCATCACTGCACTCTCGTCTTATCATAGTGTATCCTTTTTTACGCCTTATGCATTTTCGTACATAAGTATAATTTTTTGTTTGTAATAATTCTTACTTTTATATATTACTTGATTTTTTGTTATATATATATGTATCCATTAAATATAATTTGTTCGTGACCTTGTTTATTAAAAATTATTAAATTTTTGTTTGTTTTTTGTATTAAATCTTCTATCTAGTAATGTCCACCCTTCATTTTTTAATAATGTGAAGTACTTCTTGTACGTTGAATATATTACTGAATTAAAAATTAAATCACGGAAAAACCCATTGTAAACCGGCATTTTTCATTACAAATATATACTAATAAAAGTTTGAATTATACTTAAAAGATAAAGCTGTAGATTAACATGACTTAATATAGTTAAAAAAATAAAGTTATTCGCTAGATTTTACTCTTAAAATAGCAGATTTAGATCGATAAGTTTACTAAATGAATAAAAATTATAGTATAAGGGACGGTGATTAATTTATGATCTTTTAATGTATAAAAAAATTAATAAAATAATGTGTCGACACACGTAAGTTACATGTAACCAAATTGAATAACGTAATCTCCATAAGCAAAACTTATATTTTATAAAATAAAACTAAAATAAATTATTTAAATAGACTACTAATAATCTTATATCTAGTAACAATTTTAACAAGTTGAAATATAAAGAAATATTAAAAAGTAAACGATATAATTCGTTAAATGATTACAAATACTAAATTATATAAATGTAAGTAATAATGACTTCCAAAAAAGAAATTTATTCTACAATTAGAAAAATTGTTCTTTTGTAATTATTTACATATAAATTCAAATGCTATAAATTTATTATCAATATTTAATTACATTCTAATTTGAAATTTTCCAGCTTTAGTTACATACTTAACACCTTTAAATGGTTTATATTTTTCACCGTACATATCCAATCTGTTTACTTTCAATCCTGATACTGTTAGTTGATTAATAGTAAAATGTACCTGAAAAAATACATAACATTTTTTAAATTATTTAATAAATATTTTTGAAATATTTGTTTTTTATTTATTCATATATATACTTCAAAAAAATATTTTAAAGAGTTTGAAAATTATTATATATCATCACTTTTTTGTGGCTATAATATATAATTCATCAAATTATTAGACATTTGTTTTTTTTATAAAATTTAATATGCACGAATATCAAACTAATACGATATGCCGATATTATAGGTAACGTGTTTAAAATATTTACTTTAATGTTTAAGTTCATTTATTTATTGCAGTTGAATTGTATTATAAGCTCTTTGTATAAAAATATATCCCCTTTTAAAAGAACCATTTATAACTATGCATTTATTCTAAGCTTTTTTTTGCATAATTTACAAAAAATAAAGAGAAATTGAATAAGTGTAAAGGAAGAAAGATATTTTTATTAGAAAAAAAGAAATTGTAACATATTAATATGAAGTTACCTTTCGTATTTTCGTTTATTTTCCCAATCAATATTGTCTTTCGACTATTTTCCATTCACAATATATTTTATGTAAGTCATATTGATCGGTGCAAATACTAATTTATAATGGATCTACTACATCGTATAATCAATAAATATATTTTATATAGTGACTTAAATTTAAAGCCCTTGCCAATCAAATCTTTTAATTTATCAGAAACATATCACTCTGAGAAATATGTGTTATTATTTATTATATTGTCCATATTCAGGCAAATTAAAATACTGTTAATATATATATGTATATATCAATTGCAAATACTGCTAGGTTCTGTATAATTGAATTTACAACGTAATTCCCTCTAAACCTTATTCCCTGATATACTCCGTTTCAAAATTACTGAGATATCATCTAGTCGTTATAACCCAAAAAATAATCTCGTATCCATTTCACCCTTTGTATCATATTATTAGAATTGTCTCCTTTGTGTAATTGAATATGAGTTTAAGATAATCCTAAAATATGACATTCATTATTTTTATACTCTTATATACTGTTTATTGGGTCGTTTTATCTCTTCAAAATTTTTCTGTTAATATTACAATCAATTCCTGCAGTTCTTTTAGTGTACAATACAGTGCAGTTATTTCAAGATTATTTAATTTGTTGCCTTTGACAATGTAAACGTCAGTTTATGAACTACATTAAATTGTTTTATAATTTCTACTACAATATGTTTTGTAATAATAGATGTGATTCTAGTACCGATGATTTCTATTAATTTTCAGTCGAGCGTAATGATTTATAACACCGTATAATCACAACAAAACAATTATTTTTTTAATGTTATCAAAAGTTTAATATGGAACTTATTTGTGCACATAGTTCTTCTTTATTTGCACAAAGTACGTTTACTTTTTCAATATTTCTAATTGAAAAATATCTAATCGATAAAATTAATTCATAAACTCAAACCAAATTTAAATTATGTATATTTTTCCATCTCACGGCTATAGCATATGTAACGTTGATTGTGCGAAGGTTATGCTTGTACAGAATCTTACTGCTGTGAAAAGAAAAATTTATATATATATATAAAAAATCTAATAACACGACCGGCCTAACAGATATCTGATACCAAATTTTCAGTGTAATCCGTATTCAGATCATATTCAAATGTAAAATTCGGAAACAATAACGAAATAGAAATTATACTCGGGATACTGTAATGTATATCTGTAATGATTCATAAGGGGATTAATAGTCTTATTAGCAGCGTTTAATACAATAAGCATGATACATTAATATAGAATATGAAAATGAGTGGAATAAGAGATATATAAAAAATGATAGTTATATATGTGTATTTTTTGCTGTTGAAAATATTCTATTTATAAAATTTTCCAGAATTCAAATAAATTTATTAATTACATTATTTTATACAAAAACATACTTTTATTAGAAAATCATTATTTAAAATTTTTTCTAGTTATTTGAGCCATTATATAAATCACTTTTACAAAAATGTTTTGGATATAACTTTTTAGTAAAGGCCCACAAATTATTACTTGATTTGATCATCATTATTATTTAACTCATTTCTGAATTAAAATTTTTTTTCTACATTTTTGTACATTTCTAATACATATTATTTAAATTATAATAATTTATTTGTTTAATTTTAAACATTAGTTTATATGTCATAACGAATTACTTTATATATTGAAGTAATATTTATTCTATTTATAAACTTTTATAAATGCACAATTATCAACAAAATTATATTTTTTGTTAGCGTCCAATGGAATATATTTAACATGATATTTACATTTTTGGCTATTTGTCCAAAATTTTTAAATTTTGGTACAAATTTATAATTACTTAGTTTTCTTAAAAAATCGAGTATTCTATTCTTTGAAAAAGAAGAAAATGAATGGGTTTTATATATTCTACACTCGAATTTAGAAACTGGTTCGAATACTGATTAGGATTAAGAAATAAATCAGTTGTGAATTGGTTCTTTAGCGCAGCTATATCTCATTAGTACAATAGACAATTAAAAACTATCTAAGCAGAACACAAACATTTATTGATTTGATACTTAATACATCTATCATCTAAATTGGGAAAACAGATTAGTAATACATTATTGTCTCTACATTAGCATATGTAAAATTATGTATAATGAATGCTAGAACTAACTTTTAAATAGGTTTCATATAAAAAACTTTTACTTTATTATATTAATATATTATAACTTAACTTAGTCACTTCTGTATCATTATTGTTATTATAATTCTAATTCTTAAGTTTTGCTTTCATTTGTTTTATAAACCTTGTGATTTTCTATTTAAAGCTTTTATACGTAAATAATCTTCATATATTTTACCAATCATCCACCAACAGTACTCAACAAATTCATATTAATTCTTCTCATGGTTAGTCTTCGAGTTCTATAGTTACCCCTACGAAACGTTTTTTAAGTTGTACACAGTTCTTTTTTTATTTATTTAAATAAATTCACATCTACAAAAACTAATGATGATCTAATGATTACAGTTTTTTGGGCGATATTAAAATTTGTTTATATTGGTTCAATGTATTTATACAAATGGTTAGATTAATATACTTTTTAAAAGTACAACTATTAATATTACTAAAGGCGAGTATATTCATTACATGCTCTGATTCAAGCTTTTACTTTTTTCTGCTTCATGTCTTTAATATTCTTAAAAATATATTTAGATAGCTGGTTTATGTAAAAACTAAATACGTACAGCATTGCTATCATTGATCAGAAATTAAGGATACTATAAGATCATTTATAAATTTTCACCCTTATTGCAAATGGAATCTGTATAAAACACTATAATCTAATATAATTTACTTATATTACAAGTATTATAATATCTTTACAAAATAAGATATTCAAATTTATTATCAAATCATTTTTTCCTTATATTAAAGAATTAAATATCATAATTAGTTTTAGCGTTTAATAAGCATTGTGGTTTACAAATGCTTACTCAAAAATATTTCATTACATTGTTATTTCAGTTATATTTATTACATAATAAATTATTTTATTAACTCTAATCTTACTTATGTTATTATTTACATGTTAAAATGAAAAAACGATGCATATTTAAAAAAGCAAATATTTCATGAATAAAATTCAATTTCTATATACAATAAAGCTACTATATTTATTAAATGTTCAATAAATATATAATCGGTTATAAAAAAATTGACGTTTTTCAGTTCAACTGTTCTCATACTGGATAATTCTTTTGAGTCATTTAATAATTATGCATGTATAATTGTCCAATAGTAATTTATAACTCTATTATATATTAAAACTTATCAAAAAATCACTTGTTTCATATACAATTCACATATTTACAACCGCAACAACTCTAATATTCAATTCATTATTATATCTTCCGTCAAATTATATTAATTTGATTATCATAATGTAAAATCCTTTTTATATTAGTATTCAATTTGTGCTAAAATAACTTTAGTTACCTTATAAATTAAACAAGAGATCTGAAGAACTTAACTATACTTTTAATCGCAGTGTTAACAAATTTCCATCTATCAAAATATTTATTTCAATATAATTATTACAATCTTCACATGTATAAAAAGCTAACATTTTATGAGAAGCATTTATAAAACATGTTTTATATATTTTTAATAAAAAAAAACTCATGAAAATATAGAAATACCATAAAGAAAAGAATTTTGTTAAAATCATAATTTACTTTTATCACTGCCATTCATAATTCCTAGCATATTCTTTATTTCATAATATCAAAATCAATACATTCGATAATAGATTGATATATTATTTAACATACATTTCTGTCTCGATCAAAATCATCTTTCATAGTCGCTCTTACGTATAAAGAAATAATTAAATATATTGATAAATTTGTGCGTTTGTACAAGTTTATTCAGAATCAGTAAATAATTCTTTTATTATAAATAGTACAATAATTCTTCATCCATAATTAATTGCGTGTAAGAATTCTTAATCATTTTTATATAAGGTTTATTATTTTATTTTGTTATTATTGGAATACATCTTCTAAAATTATTTCTATTTTCCATGTAAATATATTGTAATAAAAATTTTATAACTATTTATAAGTTTTACAACCATGCTATTAGCTTTGAAGAAATAAATTATTTCTGTTTTTATATAATAATTATCTTAGTAATATCTGAGGGTGATTGATGAAAAAAGAACTTTGTCTACTACGTTTCTACAGATACATGGAATCTCTTTGACCCCTAATTTTCAATTCTATTGTATGCTTATGTGATCAATTTTTCTTCTGTACATTGTTATGTAGATATTGGCTGGTTACATATATTTCATATTTTCTTTTGTTTTATGAGAGGTTTTATTTTAATTTGTTTATTATGATTGGACCATAATCTACTTATATTATGAGGGTTTTTTTTAGAAAGTCAACGTTATATATTTCATCGCATATATTAATGTTGTAATTAAGTATTCTTTTTTCATTTTTTTTATTTTCTGTTAATTTACTATACCCAATAAATACAATATATTGTTTTAGAATCATAATAGACAATGATTCAATATAATAAATTATGTATGATTAATATGCTGTTGTATACAGCAATGATCGCAGTCTTACAGGTTATTTGTTTTTTGTTTAATTAGGATATTTTATTGTTTACGAAAATTTGTTATAGGAGAACAAATTTTTTTCATAACAATTTTGGAGTTTTATCTATATACAAAAAATGGGTAGAATTAAAACTTCACATTCGATTTCTTTATAATGTTTTATGTACATGTGTGTGGTGTGGGAGAGGAAACATGTATGTTTAAATAAATAAGGGAAATTAGGAATTTATATTTATTTACGTATGAACATATTTAATCATTAAAATTTTAAACATATTTAAGGATTAATTATAAAGTCGTTAAATTTATGTTTTTGTTATATAATTATTAATTTTTGTTTGTTATACGTCTATTTATTAAGGAATTTTTTGCACAATGATTTCTACTTTATTTTAATATATGGCAATCTAGTATTTGTAAATGTGCTTTGTTGTATAATATTTTATTTTTTCATATTTTTTATAAGAGTTTGTCTCAGTTTTGTACAAATTAAGACATGCTCTTATACATTTTCTTTCGAAACTTCTTATTTTTTCCATTTGATATATTTCTTCATAATTTTGTTGTTGTTTTATATATCCAGTTGGTAGTTTTTTAATAAAACTTCCTTGAGTTTATTGGTTTGTTTTTTAAATTTAAATTTATAGTATACATTTTTTAATTCGTTAGTAGTTAATTTTGTATCGATAATTTTATATGTACAAGTAGTGCATTAGGATTACTGTCATATTCGATTGTATCAATTGCATTTTTTGTACATTTGTTAGTTTATTGAATTTTAGCGTCTATTAAGCATAAACCAATTTTTTATATATGTGCCTCTTGTATTATTTTCTGTTATTTTTCCAGTCAACGTGTTTTGCATTTAGATCATCTGTTATTATGAATATATTTTTCTTATTGTTTATTTGTAGATTTATTATTGTTGTTTTTAGAATATCAAAGTTAATTATTCCATTATTGGAGATTATGTTATACTTGTATTTATTTTTTATTAATATGGCTTTACCTCTTCCTTAAATTGAGTTTGGTCTGTCATTTTTAATAACATTATAGTTTTTAGATTCTATTGTGTTTTTTGTAGTTTTTTTTCACATACTAATATTATATCTGGTTTTTGTTTCTGTATTAGATTTAATAAGTTATATCTTTTTTCGTTTGTTATTAGTGAGTCGACGTTTATCGATATAATCTTAACTATTTCTAATGTTTTTTTTTATCTCAGTTGTCAATACATTTTTTTATGATTGCATAATGTTCTGTTGTGCATTTTTTTATATTTTGGACTCTAACAATATGAATATTGTTAAAAAGTTTTCTTCATAATTTTTTTGAACTGCTTTAATTTTGTTTATTTAGTTGTTTTGAATTTCGGTATTATCAATATTCGTGTATTTATTTGTATATGTCGATCTATTAATATTTTGTTGTTTGTTGGATATGTTTGTTATTTCACGTTTTTGTCATATCGGCGTAAGGTATTGACGGTAAAACTTTATTGTTTGTTTCACTGATTCTATTTATTTTGTTTTTTTTGTTTCTATTTTATTTTTAATTTCTAATATTTTTTGACAACCCAATAATTACAATTAATAAAGTATAATTCTTTGTTATCAATTTTTATTTATTTATTTATTTTATATTTTCCTAGATTGCGATGGTGAATACATTTAATACATTTATATTGCATATTACAGTTTTGTGACGTACGGCTTAGAAGTTGGCAGTTATGATATTGTTTGATATTCTTTAAAATTACTTTTCTCCACTTTATTTTGTGATATTGTAAATATTTTATATTTTTTAATTTATTTATGTTACTGTTTGATGAAATTTGTACTATAAAAAAAATAGGTAGTAAAATATTTTTTTTTGCTGAATTACGTGTTTTAAATTGTTTTATTTTAATGAATTGAATTTTGTTTTATTTGCAAATTATTTAATTCATTTAAAATTTTTGTTTCATTGTAATTTTTATTTAATCCTTTTAATAAATAAGTATGATTTTTTTCCAATTTTTGAGTGAATGTATAGTAGTTTGTTTTTCTTTTAATATTTTTATGGCGTTATTGAATTCATCGAATCATTTAAGATATGAAATATTTTTTTTCTATGCATGTATTTTATGTAGTAATCGTTCATGTTTGTACTAGATTTTAAGAGTTTTATCACGTCTTTGGATTATTGATATATTATATTTATAGGTAGGGTTTTTTTTGCTGTTTTGCTTATTGTTGATCACATCGCTCTTATTAACCGTTATTATCGTGCTCGCTTCTATTTCCTTGAATATTACTTTCTTGGTCTTCTGTTTATTTATATTATTAGTTTCAGCGGTTATTTATTCTACTTCTATTTTTTTTCTATTTTCATTTTTCATATTTCATCTATTATTGTGTCTTTGATTTCGTTGTCATCGGTTTGTAAAACTTCTGATTCGAATATTGTAATTTTTATAGGTATATTAGTTACTTGATCTTCATTGCTATATTATTTTATTTTTCTTCTGATTTCGTTAATTATTACTTTTAACTTTATTGATTTTTTCATATAAATTTTTAATAATGTTTTCATACTTATTTGTATTTGTTATTTTATCTTGTGACTTTTCAAGTCCTTGATTCATTTTATTATAATTTGGTGATAACAGTAATTTTGTTCTTTTTTTATTGTGTTCCACTTGTTAATGTTATAGGGGTTTGTATTTCATTATTATTTATTTGTAATAACTTATTATTTATTTTTATTAACTTTATAAAACTATTTATTATTAATTACTAACACTGTCGTACCGATAATTTAGATTTTTTTTTATTTGTTTGTTCGTTGACAATACCTGCACTTATTATCCTACAAAGTCGGTATTCCTTATTATTTAGATAAAATTTTTGAAAACGAATAAATCAAGAATTTATTTGATTAAATTAACTAAAACTATAGTAATCTATCAACTTGATAACAATTATCAAGTTTCTATTTCTTTACAATTTCTAGTTAAAAAGTTTAATGGAAACTAGAATTTACCTCCTAAATTCAATTTTTAATTATTTTATTTTTTTTGCTTGTTTTTTTAGTACACATTGACAGAAACATGCTCCATCCACATATTTACAACCTGTAATTATTTTTTTCAATACTTGACAAATGTGATCAATCTTGACTATTAGTTTTTTAAATTGAAATCTACTTCGCTGAATATATTTGAGTAATCGGTACCTATATAATCTTCAATTTAATTTAATTTCTACTTATTTCCAATTATAAATATTTAGAAAAGTTTTATAACTATTTCTTTTTAATATTAATTGATGTTTCAGGATATGCAAATTTCGTACTATTTTTATTGTCTTATTAACTTTGTAAATATTTTTACATCTTGTAAATTTTAGTAATTTAAAAAGTTTATTTGCATAAAATTTATTATAAATATAAAATTTTTATGCATTGTTTACTGATGTAAAATTATGTAAAAAATTTCATAATTATAAAATAAAATAAAGTATATTTAAATAATATGTATATTATCAATTTAAAAATATATTAGTAAGATTAACCAGATATGACGTGCTGAATTAATATATTCACATTATTTTTTTTATCAAACTATGTAAGTATGGTACAAAGAATTAAAATTTTTTAAAAAGCAAAATCTATAGTTTTTTTTTTATAAAAGTTTTTACTTACATTTATAGCTGGATTTGATTCTGAAATTGTAAACGGATTTTGTACAGTAACCTGTAATAAATTACAATTACTTTAATTTGTGAAATACGTTTCTAATTATATTTTCAATTTTTTTAAGATAAAGTAAGATAATAAAAAATTCATAAAAATACTTTACAGATCCTTTTAAATTTGGTAATTTAGAAATATCCAATCTTCCTATATCCCATTGTAAAATTCTATTAACTGGATCAAAAGTATATTTTCCTTGATTTGAAATAAGATTACAATTTAAAACAATTTTTGGCATTGTTATGATCAAGGTAACATTTTCTACCTAAAAGTGTATCAAAATATTATAAATAATATTATTGAATGTATTATTAAGTAATATAATTAAGAATTATAAAAAGGTCTATTAAGTTGAATTACATTATTTTACATAGTCATATGTATAATTTCAAACGAATTTGACTACAGCACTAATCCAATAACAGAGTTACCTTAAATCGTATGTTGAGATTGACTGTAATATATATTTGTATATTTAAATAATTAACATCTTTTAATGTTTTAAGAGTACAAAAAGGTTTCGTAGTTCTATTTATTTTGTCTCGTTCAATGATTCACTCGTCTTTGGCATTCGATAATGACGAGTTTTCAACCCTCAAAATAATTTATTTTGCTAAACAGTCCTTGAACTTTCATTACCTTTCTTAATTGTCATTTTTAAGAAATGATGTTTGCAATTTTTTGAAAAATTGCTGATTGTATGACATTGTTGTATGACAAATCAGATTTACAAAACATTCCATCTTTACTATTTAACAAATTATATTAATTTGATATTTGAATATTGAATTTGGCTAATTCTTATTTCTATCGTTGATTTCCAATTTCACATAAAGTGAATATTATATTTGCAGTTTTACTTTCTACGTTCAAAATTCAAGTTAAGTAATAAATTTTGCAAACACATCGTATTTCTACAAAACAAATATTTGTAACTATGTGAATATAACTGTTTTTTGCTTTTATATAAATTAATAAAAATTATTTTTGATTAATCAAAATTATTATTGAAATTGCACTTTTAAAAAAAAATTAATAAAATTCAATTTAATTCTACTGTTGACTTTATTCAAAATAAACATAAATTATCTTGCTACTCATTATGTAATTTATTTGATGAATACAAAATTCTCTTGTCATTCAAAGTATACATTTATTTTATTTTTCAAAAAAATAAATTGTGATCAAAAAACATTTTAGAATTATAAGTGATTTAAAAAAGAATACAAATCAATAATATTATGGACAATTTTTGCTGAAACAAAATAATTGTTAGATTGATATTGTGAATAATTTTCTGTTAAAAATACTTAAGATTCAATCAATTTTTAAATTTATGATACAAAATATTATATTTTTAATTTGAGTTTTATATAAAATATGGAGAATTTTCTGTGTAAATAAATATCTTTTAAAAGAACATTCAATTAACATTTCATAAAAATAAAATTCATCCGAAGTAGTATAAAAATGCTACTTAGCAGAAATATCAGTCTTCTTTCAAATTAAAAAAATTAGTCATACTATTATTTTTTATTATATATAAAATATATTAATTTGTCAATATTCATTCGTGATTCCTTATGAAAAATTATTTAAGAATGTTTAAATTAAATCAAATACTACAATAAATTTACTCTTCATTAGATAAAATTATAAAATATTTGCAACTTTAAATTCTAATTATTGGAATATTATAACAAAAGTTTTATTAAGAATTATTTTTATAATATTTTTCATATGTTAATTAGTATAAAATGTGAGATTATGTTATATTGATAAATGCTAAATATCTACATAATTAATATATATCATTTTTAAAGAATATTTTTAAACCAGCAATATCAAATTAGCATACATTATTAGATTAATAAGAAAACCGATAAAAAAAATCATTATGTATTCACTGATTATATATAAAAATGTATACAAAGTCCAAAATAGAAACAATTGATTATACTTGTACACGATAGAAATAATTTTGACATAATAATAATAGCGAATCAAAATTTTAATTGTATTAAAACATATTAAACTTGGTAATCTTAACATATTTATAAACAATTAAATAATTTTCATGATCGATTATTGAGTTAACATAATAAAACATTCTTCTAAATTTATATAAAATGATTATGTTTATGCAACTTGTAATATATTAAAAATCTAAGGTTATTAAATTGTTCAAGTAACCTTTCTTTTACCCTAGGTTATGTAATATAGATGTAATTTCCCTTTTCGTTGCACTTCCCATTAATTTTACTTTCTCTTTACGTAAGCTTAGTTTTCCTATACTTTATGACGTCCTTTTTTTGATATTTAATCTTTACGTTACACAGTTTTTCTTTACCTTATGTAACACTTAACCTTGACTTATGCATAATTTATCCCTTATTGTAACTTTCCTTTACGTTGCGAATGGTTTTTCTTCAATTTATAACTTCTCTTACTTTATGTAACAATTTAACCTTGACTCACAAAGATTTTCTTCTATCTCAAATGGTAAATCGCATTTCACCGAATTTCAATATTTATCATCGAGTCTGTTATTGGCGCTGATTTTTAAATACTGGACTGCAGCAAAAAGAATACAGTTTAGAAGCAGACACGGAGCAGATCGTACTACGATTTCATCGCAAGCGTTACTATTTTAATATTAAGTGACTCTATCGTTAATATAACATATATTAATTAATAAGTTACTATTATTAAATGATACACAAGCAAATAACTCGTTTGTTCGACATCAACCCTTTATAATTGTGTGAAAACTAGAAGTAGATAATTTGTAAGATATTGTTTCGTAAATGATGGGAATAATATAAATGCAATATAACAACTATTTTATCTTCATAAAATTGAATTTAAAATATTTAAAATATTTCATAATTGCTTTTTAAAAAAATCAGTTTGTTATCACTATTTTAAATGTTATTTATATATCTTATGTTTGCATCTATTTGTGAATAAAGTATTTCCACCGATTTTTTTTATTGTGATTTAACTGTAATTTTATTTTCAACTTCTTAAGATTTAAAATTTTAATATTAATTAAATATTGGGCTAGATAAGTGAAAATTCTATTTTATTAAATAACTATTGATTGTTTAATATCAAAGATTTTATAATTGTTATATTTATATGAATATTTGAACTACTGATTATTTTATTGTGATAAATGAATTTTCTGAAACTAAATATAAAAAAATAAATTGATTGCTGTATTAAACTAAGTAGCATCCCATATTTAACACTTTCTTTCGTTCATTCAAGATTATTTGACGATGTCAGTTTTCACACTTGTATTATATTTAAACAATGGAAGATATATCTTCATTAAATAGTTTATACTTATAAAAATAATTTATACATAAATAGTTTATTTATCATGCTATGGCATTTACAATTCAGATCTTACACAAATACAAGAAATACAAATTGTTTTTATTAATTTCAGAATCTAGCATTTAGAATTTAACGTTTGTATGTTCTTTTACACTCAGTTCCTAAAAGAAGTGCAATGATAACATTTTGCTTGGAGCTGTTAAATTTTTTTTCATTGCTATAACAATGAAATCTGCATAAATATACTATCTCCAAAAATCTTACTGTTAACCCCTCTATTTTAATCTTTTCTATTCTTTTCATAAAATTTGTGAGCATATACAATATTTCACCCTACCAGCTATTATTAGTGCTTTTTAAATCAACAATTTTTTTATATCAAAATATTATACTATTTATCTAAATTCAATAAACCATAGATTATTTTAAGAACTATGTGTATTACAAGTAATAAAATGTAAAAGTAAAGAGAATTATAAAAAAGTAAATCTAGAAAAAATTTATAAATGATATACACTAAATAGGTAGAGATGTTTATAAATAAAGTAAAGTATTCAGTAATAAAAAACTTTGAATTTTAGTTATAAGCCAAATAGTACATTTATAAAACAATTTTTAAAACATAAAAGAAAAATAAAAAAAAGAAAGAGTTAGATAATATAAAAGATAATTTTAAAGTAAACAGTTAAATGAAAATTGTCATTCAATAATTTGCAAGAAAAATAAGAAATAAATTTTAAATTGATAATCCTTTTTTATGAAAAATATGAAATGAATTGTGTAAAAAACATAAAACACATAATAATTTATATTTGTTTATTCCACAATAATTAAAAAGTTTTTAAATTTTTGTTTTATTTTATTTTATGTAAACTTGAATAATTTTTATTATAAAATTATCTTTATAATTTTTTTAACGTTAATAATTTAGTTACAATAAAAAACAATATAAATAATTCTAATTATAATATTATATTATTTTATCTTTTTCTTTTTTATTTATGCGTTAAATATTTAATCTGTATAACAATGTATTGTAATAATTGAATAATCGTTAAGTTTTCAAAATCGTATATTATAGATAAATAAAAAAGAATGTGCGAGAATAAAATGTAATTTACTATTAAATTACTATTAATTATTGTTTGTGCTTTTGCTCTAAAATATTTCCATACATAAAAAAATTTGAAAATTAATCGATTAACAGTAGATGCAAATGGTAAAAGAACAAACTACAGATTTTTTATAATTATAAAAGTCAAGAATTGACTTTCAATAAACACATGTTTTAGTTTTGATTTCTCTCTCTTTTAATTATTATATTTTTATTTTTACATATATTATTTATTTTCTATTTATTTATATATATATATTATTTGCATTTTTTAACATTCTGAATCTATAAACTTTCCAACTATAGGTTATTTTTTTATTTTTTATAATATTCTAGTCATATGTTGTCTAAGTTCTGATTTAAGCTAACATAAAACTTAATTAAAATAAATAAAATTTCTAAAAACATCATTTATGATCAGTAAAGTGAATAATTTTTTATGTAATGGCTTTTTTACTTCTGCATATATCTAAAAAGTTTTAGATGATTTTTTATGAAGTTATTACATTATTTCGTTCTTTGTTCATCTTCTTTTTTATTTGTCTTTTAAATATTTAAAACTTTATTAATTTAAACTAATATTTATATGATTAATTTTCCAATTATGTTTATTATCAAATTAATATTGGGAAAATATATTTTATTGTCATAGTTTATTAACCATGATAAATATATAATATAATATAATTATACAATTGTTTAAAAAAAATAGTTAAGTAATTAATTTTAATTTTGTTATAAATCTGAAATATATCAACTTTCTTTTTTATAATAAATATTTTAAAATAGATATAAAATTTGTATAAATATTCATATGTTGTTTTGATAGCAGAATTTTTATAAAATATTTAATATATAAATTGTAAAGTAAAATACTTACTATTCTACCTATTGTTTGTTTTGGGCCTAATGTAATATCCAATCTTCCACCACTAGGTTCTTTTAAATTGATATTATGTCGAATATATATAGGAATTGCAACAATACTTTGAGATCCAATATGATAAGATAGTAATCTAAAATTTCCATCAGGTGGAATGAAAGATAAAATCTTTTCTGACTAAAAAACATCATAATATGATAAATAAGTTAATTATGATTAAATTATTTTTATAACTATAAACTATTTAGTGAAAATATACCTCCCATCGTTTAAATCTGACACAAGGGTGAAAACTGACATCATCAAATAATCTTGGATTAATGAAAGATAGTGTCAAATCTGGCATGCCACTTAGTTTAATACAGCAATCAATCTATATTTTTATATTCAGTTTCAGAAAATTCATTTATTACAAAAAGTAATGGTTATAGTACAAATATAAATATATATATAATATTTATAAAATTCTAGGTAGTTGATAACCAAGTTTTAATAAATTTTCATCAAATTTATATATAATATCAATAATTTATTATTAAATATGATTTTTGTTTTGATTATTAAAAAATTACTTTTTTATTCTTTTATATTATATTTACATTAAACTTATTTCAAAACATATCAATTAATATTAATCAATATACAAACGTATCTTTTTATAAAGAATAACATCTAAGAACTAAAGAATAAAAATTAATACTTAAAGAACTAACAAATATCTATAACTTATTGTTTTTCATATTATTTATTATATACATTTATTAATGATTGAAGAAATAAATATAAATAAAAATTTAGTATTACAGTATTATTATTAATAACTTTTATTAACAAGAGTATTAATACAAGAAAGAATTGTAACAATAATTATGATTTATGTTTATAAAAAATATAAAAAATTATTTAAAAAAATAAAATTTTAAAGGCGAAATTTTAAAAATAATATATTTGTTAAGTTTTTATGAGATATATCATTAATATTTGTTTTATTATACTTACACAGCCTTGAATTTCTGCAAAAACAGTAGCTCCTGTCTTGTCAATAATAGCATCAACTTCTTCTATTATATCAAAATATGCTTCATTATTATTATATTTAACACCAGTTCGTCTCCACGGTACATTAGATAATTGACCACTAGGTAAAGTTGCACTAACACTATTATAAATAAGACATCATTTTAAGTTACATAATTATATAACATATATATATATATATATATATATATACTTAGATTTTCCAGTCATTGAATTTGCAATAGTTCGAAGAATATTTGGTGGTTTAATTAATTCTTGTAATATATTTGATTCTGTTGCTAAAGGAAATCCATTATCTAACATTTCATCTAATAGTTCATAAACAACAACATAGTTTTCTTTAATGATAGTTTCTGAACAGTCAGTAAAATAATCTTCAAAGGTATTGACTACTCGATGTAAAAATTCAATGACAAATAATGGAGGTACTATAAAAAAATATTTAAAATTAAAATAAAACCTTTAAGTTTTACTTATGTTATCTCCTTACCTTCAGTTGTACAAACTGCAATAAAATACATACTACATCTATAAATACTAATTAAATAATGATGAGGAGTTGCTATGATTGGTGGGGTATCTTCAGGAGATAAGACTTTATGTTGTTCATCAAAAAAATAATCACAGAGTGATCGTGCAACTGCACTTTTCCAATGTTTCTCCATGAATACATCTCTAATTATTGATAATAAATAATAAAAACTATTAAAATAATTAACATTTACATAAGAAAACAATATATATAAATGTATTATCTCACCCAGATGAATTAATAATGAAAAGGCTATGAATCATTATATCAATATTATCTTAGAGTAATATAAAAATCAATAAATGTATTTAGTATATAAATATTGTTAGATTGTCATAATTTTTTGTTATTTAAATAATTTATTTGCAACAGTATCAGTTTTGTCAGCTTTGTATTATATTATGCTGAAATAAAATAAAATTTTTTAGTATTAATTAGATTTTGTAATTAAGTATATAAGTAAATTTTTCTAAAAAATTGTTCTAAATAATCAAATTATTGATTTATTCATTATGAATAAAATATTTTGTATTTATTATTTACCTTGAAAGTTTCTTGATACAATCGTCGGCTTTTATTGGCTTACACACTTTTTAATACAAAAATTTTTTTCATTTGAACCTGTACTATTTCGTGTAATACTATATTATGTATCTAAAAGGTTAATTTTATTAACAGGTCAAATAACGTAAGGTTTAATCCACCAATCACAGTTGATTTTTATAATTTTATGTTATTCCGCCTATTATTTTAGAAAGATTTGTCCTATTTGTTTAGATCTTGTAAATAATAAATTAAAAAAAATTATACATAGTTAAAACCATACGTATAACAACAGACAAAACAAAAAAATGGCTTAATATATATTACAATATCTATATTAAATGAATCAATAAATATATTTATATTGATTTTTTAATAAAGAATTTGATAATGAATTTTAAAAAAGAATTTTAGAAATTTTAAAAAGTTCTAAATTCAAATTATGCTTTTTTTGATAATTGTAATGCTTACTACAATTAGAATTTTTTAGAATTTAAATACTTCTTTGTATTTATCATTTCATTATATTTGTGATAACGTTACGGAAAATCTACCTTATGTATCAAAATGATAGATAAAAATACTATATTTAAGATTAATAATTTTAATAATTATTATTATTATTTCTATTTCATTATTAATACCTCAATACAAAATCTAGACCCTTTTCAATCAAATTCATAAAGTTACCCTGATAAACATTCTAATTTTAATATATACTGAGCTATAACGTTTTAATCTATTTTTCAGTATCTATTCATAATTCTAGTTCCAAAATTACATCAAAATATTAAATTTTTTTAATTTCATATCAATATAGCGCCGTGTTAGTAATTCTAACAGTCGGTCTGAACTGGCAATGATAAATAATTTTTTCTTCAACTATTATTTGCTTCTTAAGATCTTTAGTGGGAGGTTTTCAATGATTGCCAAGTGTTTAATCATACCGATTTTTCTCATACCTTGTATTAAATGGTATGTTTAAGTTATCAATTTCTTAACTTTATAAACTCTTTAAATAGTTTTTTAGGTATAAAAACTTCTATACCATTATACGGAAATACTTAATGTTTTTTATTTCTTACAATTTTACGTTCATTATTTTGCGATTTGTATGAAACATTATGTAAAATTAAAATGTGTAAAGAATTACGTTATCTTCGCACATATATGTAATTTTGTTAAAAAATATTAGATATATTTAAGATATATCTAAATAAATTAATAAAAATACTTAACCATATGTTTACATATAAATTTTATTACAAAAAGCAATAGTTAAATTATAAAGCTTTGAAAATATTTTTAATTACGTAAATATTAAAATACACATAATATAAATTTGTATATATATATATATATATAAACGCATATAATTATAAACATAGCTTCAATTGAATTATAATTAAGTTTTGCAAATTGTTTATTTAAAAATATAATTATTAAATTAAATAATATAGATAATTATGAAACTATTTACAATTATTAAATTACTTTATTTATATTGTACTAATTTGTTTTGAAATATTAAATGAAAATATTTTTTTAACTTATGTATATATCATTATGTACCTAAAAGAAAACAAAATGATTTGCAACATTCAATGTTACTAAAAAGAATTTGATTTTTTCTAAAAAATTAAGCCTTATTTAATCCGTAAAAAATTCTTACAATTATCGTTATTATTATCATTTTAATTGCTTATATACATATATATTTATAGTTGATAAGGTATTGGTTTTATGTATGAATGTATAAAAAGTAATTAAAATTTAAAATAGTAGATAATAATTACTATTATTCATTAGCGACAAATTTTAAAGAGTATAATTTCACAGCACACTGATGAGTGTTCTCATGAAAGCCGATATTTATTAATATTTGAGCATTATTTTAAGCAGACCGTATACATATATGATTCAATTTAAGAAAAATATCAATAATCTTTGCTGTTAGCGTCTTACACAATGGTCTAATTATACAAAACTATAATTTGTAAAGGACTAACAGAATCTATTCGTGAGAAATTAATCTGACCAATTTTTTAAAGAGTTTATTGATTTCATAATTTCTTACATTTGTTATTTAATTTTATTAATGGTTTTGTGGTTCCCACTTACTGATTTCTATATATTTAAAATCAAGAATTATGTGTGTCTTCACACGGCGATTCGGATATCAATTTACGAAAAGGCTTTCATTATTCAATAGGTAAAAAGCAAGGAAATGATCTTCAACATCGTTTTTAAGTGATTATATATTCCAAAGTGAAATCATAATTCTAGCAAATAATCCTATAGAAGTCGACCTATACTTGCCATTTTTCGGCATTAATGGTAAAGTAAAGCTTTGTTTAATTTGAACAGTTACTTTGCAAAATTTTTAAAGTTTTATAAGATACTCCACAAGCTAGCAAAGAATAAAAAACATCATAAGTTTTTTAAATTAAAAATTTGAATTTATTTTTAAAAAATTTTTAAACTGCATAAAGTACATTGAAAGTATTATAAGGTTGCAGGAATTACTCTAATGATTTTTTAATGTTTCTAAAGATCATTCTAAAGTTTATGGAGTTATTTTAAAGACTCTATTAAACATAAAAAGTTGAGTTAAGTCTTTGTGAAATTTCATAAATTGAATTGAAGGTTTCTTAAACTTCCTTATATGTATTATTTAGTTTTAGAACATTCTTTTTAAATTTTATAAAGCATCAAAATTTAAGTTTAATTTAATAAGAAATTTGAGTGATGTCCAACTATATTTAATGGCTTCATTTTTTGCTAACATACGAGGTGTACTAACATTAATGGAATTATACCTTTTTTTATTATATTTTAAGAATATATGAAAAAGGATATTTGTATTCATATATAAGCAGTATTGACGTTTTGAGAAAATTAATATTAATAATAGTTAATATTATATTTTTAAATATATCATATATTATTAAATATAGCGTAAAAAGAAAAGATAATTTAAAGATTAAATATTATGTTAACAAAAGAGAAAAAATTTACTTAAATCTTAAACAGTCTTGATATTTCTTTTAAAAAATTTATACTATTTCTAATATTAAATATAACAGGAAACGAAATTACATTAATTTTATTATATTATAAATTATACTAAATATATATATGTATATGATTTATAGATTTAAAATTTTTAAGATAGTAAATAAGTAAATATATTACTATTAAAAATAAATATTCCATTTAAACAGGTACATTTAAGTAAGCAAAAAATAGTTGAATAGAAAGAAGAAAAAGTGAGGTACAAAAAGTGTTAACCCTTTTAAAAGTACATTAATTTTATGACGTTTGAATGCAAATAGTCTTAATAATCAAGATACAAAATTATTTTAAAACAGTTGATATGTTAAAAAAATGTTGTTTATGTGATTGTAAGTATTTATTAATATTCTTACAGCACCAGCCATTACCAGGTTTTATAATTTATTTCCCTTCTTTTTTTTTTGAAAATTGAACAAAAATCTATACCAGAAAAATGATGAGTTTTTTTTCATGAATTTTCTCTTTTTATTTCATGTAAATAAGTATGATATTGCGATCTATTCTCAATAGAAAAATATGATCCATAATTAAGTTCATAAAACTTGTAATATTTGACGGATGAATAAGATTACAAAACGTTCATTCCTTCTTATATATCTCAATATTTATAAACAATTTATGGAAAGTGAAACTACGTGTACGAATGAATAAAACATGAACATTGAATCCTCGAAATTTAAAATTATTCTTTATTCTATTACGATTATTGAAATAAAATGATTATATTAAGTATAATATAAAAAATTTTCTAACAATTATTAAAAAACAACTGTATATAGAACATATATATGCATGAACTAATACTTAGTTATTTTATATTATAATAATATTAAGTACTAAAGTTATTAATACTCGTTGATAATTTAGTGTTTGTATGCGAGTGTATGATTGTGAATATTCAAAAATTGTGTAATTAATTTAATATGTAAAAACGTTTTAATATTCGAAGTATTTGCTTAATTTTGTTGTCTTTAAAAGTTTAAAAGTTACCATCACTAAAACATATAATAATTATATGTTTAATATTATTATTAATTTTAGTAATGCGTAGGTAATGCAAATACATTAGGCAGAACCAAATTGTAGATGTCTTCAAAGGGAGCTTTTTGCTTTTTGTGTTTGAGATACATATGCAAAAGTATGCGATTGCGGAAACATGCGGATTTTCTTGCAAAAATATGTATGTAGAATTAGATCCAAGTTTATGAATGTACGAGTACGGTATGTAAGAATCCAATTTTTGATGCACATATCATCCTAGAGTGTAGATATACGAATACATCGCACAAGAAACAAGAAGCTGATCTTTAAATTGCAAAACAATTATATGAATATTTTTCTGTTATGTGAACATATAGAATAGAAATTTCAATATAAATTTATAATAGTAATGTTTTTGCTATTTTAAATATTAATATTTTTTATTTTTTAAAGTTAAAATGAAAAAAATTATATAAGATACATATATATATAATTATATTAAGAATTATGATCCAATAAATTATATAATAGTATATTTATGAATTATCCAAGAATTATAATAGTATATTTTTTATACTTAGATATAAATATATTAATTAAATATATAGTTTATATTAATAATTACATACAGCCAATAATTATTTCTTTTAATTGTTTTGTTTCTGAAACATTTCTATATTCAGACGATAAATTTTTTTTAAATGAAACATCAATATAATAATTTTCCTTTAATATTCATCTATTTTTAAATATATTGTAAAAATACAGCAGTTCTAACCTTAATCTAAATCAATCGATATAAAAAACTGCTTTTTCGGAAAAACATGAATAACCAAAACTAGAAACAAAAAATACTTCATCTTTCTAACTATAATGGGTTTAAGTTGGACAAATGAGTTACTTGTTTTGTACATGATTTAATATCAGTAATTTATTTATTAATATAAGTTATATATTAATGATATAGTGACTTGGAATGAAAATATTAATGTTTGTAACGGAGACTATTATTCTCTAGTTATGCTAGTTCTATTCTTTGTTCTTTGTTCTTTTTTCTACTGACTATGTTTTAAAAACAATATTTACTGAAATATTGAGTACGAGAGTGACATGTCACATAAAGTAAAAGATTATATTACATCGTTTGGCTAACGGTCGATAGTTGTTCATTATTTTCAAGAGGTGACGCTTATTCAAAATTGGAGGTATAAAAGTGTCATATAAAGGAAGGAATATTATTTATACATTACACTAACAGCTGAATAAATGTTGATACATGTAATAAAAAATGAATAATTTAGCAAATGGAAAATATAAAAATGTGAGAACAAATTTTCTATTGATAAAAAAAAATAGCTATTTATCTATTTGAAATTTACGTGAACCTGTTAAAAATTCAAGGTAAATTTAACTTTCTCAAGGATAGAATGCATAAATGTATGAATTTTCTTCAGGAACTCCCTTTTATTTTTCGTATTCCTAACAAACGAACTTTCATAACTTGGAAATAAATCCGTCAGGTTCGTAGCAATCGAAATTTATACCACTTTCATCGTATTATATCAACAATCTCTCCTTTCATGTATGATATGACTAATAATAAATAGTTATGCCAAGATTTGTTTCGAAAATACATTGTACATTTTAATTATACATTTGAGTCAAGAAACTTAACTTCGTTTCAGTTCGTTTAAGTTTCTTTGAAATATTAACGATAAATAATACAGAATCAAATCAATTTAACAGATTCTAATATTATATAAAAAATTGATTAAAATCAGTAACAATAAATTATCTCAGTTATAAAAAGTTAAAAGTTTAAAAAATAAATTTATTTCATATATTCTAAAAGCAAAACAATTTTAATAATTGTAAGTATTAGAAACGTATATTGTCATACATTCGATAGATTAATTACATTGAAATGAATATAAATTTTAAAGTAGTTTAGAAGAAAATAAATTTTTTTTTGTATATAAAATACTATTTTCATAAAAAAATTTAATTATTTCTGAAATTTTATTTATCATTTACGTAATATATTCATAATGCACAAATAAAATCATTTATTTAATATAATTGTTTAACTAATTATATTGTTTATTTTACAATCTGAATTTCAATTAAAATTTTACTATTGTTTAGATGTTTTAAATAAAATTACTTTCTTACTTATATAAGAAATATTTTAAAAAATGTTATTAATTTAATTAAATGTATAATTTTTATAATAAAACTCTTGAAAAGTATCAAGATACAGTAGACCATATGATTAATATTGATCGAGCAATAATTATATAACTATAAAAAAATATATTTGAGTTGATAGCACCAATTGAGAAAATTTTTTTTACTTAATTTAAATTCTAAAAACATTTTAATTTTATTTTCAATAAGTTTAAAAATTATTAATGATTTGATTGAATTAAAATTAAATTGAATTATAGAAACATTTTATTTACTATTGCAATAGTTTTAGTTTTCAAATTTTCCATAATACATATATTTAAATGTTTAACTTTTACTTTTGATGCTATATTTACATAAGTGTTATATATTTATTTTATATTTATTTTTAATTGATGACATTTATTGTAGATTAAATTATTTTTATTTTTTTACATTTTAATATATGTAAATTATGTAAAAAATATTGTATAGAATACAAATCATGAAATAGAATCTATCAGTATTAAAGAAAGGATTCTATTGCTTTTAATTATTGAACTTTTTTGAAAATCATATTATTGGATTTTTGGATAATTAATTATTTAAGCTATCTTTTTAGTATTAAAACATCTGTATTAATCATTATTGTAAAGATTTTATATATTTCTTTTAAAAAGAATATAACAACTATGAATCAGATTTTGTTTTTATTCATAGTATACACTTAAATAAATATAATATTCAAAGTACTACATTTATATATTTAAAATTAAAAAATTTTATTTTTTTATAATAATAGATAATCAAAAAATTATGCAAATTGATAAAACATTGAAAGATATTTATAAATATAGATTTTATTATTAGATTATATATTAACTTTTGTAAAATATCATTTATAACGTCAATGTAAAATTTAAAGAAAAGCCCACTGATACAGTCTTGTTTAAAAAAATGATGATTTTTAATAATTATCAAGTCTACAAATATATTTTTATCAAATTTATATTTAATAAATTTTAATAAAAAAACATTAATAATATTATTTTATTAAAAGATAATAAATATAAATATTTTATTTATTACAATTATTAAAAATTTATAAAAAATAAATTATATATAATTTTTTTTTTGTTATATATATATTTAACACTTAAAGGATTTACTACTTGAGCTTATATAAAATTAACTGTTTTATAATTTGTAGTCTATTTGTTAATTTAATTATAAATATTTATTATTTTTTATATAAAGAAATACTTTTAATTATAAATTTGATATTATAAAAGCTCATTCTAGATAAATTTATTATCGAATTTAAAGAATATATTTGGTTTAATTTTTTGTTGTACATTTCGTCCATGTTTAACAGTGAAAAGTGAGGAAAATTGTCGGTGCAGATATAAAGAACTAGTGCTAAATTTGTCAATTGTTGTATAGATACAATTTTGAGATTCATAATTATACAATGAAAATTTTTGTAATCTAAATTGTTGTATTTTCTCATATTTATTTTTACTTATTCTTTATTGCAAAAGAATCAGGAATTGCACAATCCATAATTTTAATTCGACTAATCTTATATGATCACGTTTGTGAAATATTTTTATTGATTGCTTTTTATGATTTTAATATGTAATTATTTAATTAATACTTTAGAATATTAAATTATTGTACAATTATTATTGATTTTGGTGTTAATAATCATAGTTATAATGATTCATTTTTATAATAATTATTATAATTAGGTTATGATTTAATGTATTAATTATATAACTATATTATTTAATTTTTAATCACTCAGTTTATTTATTCAACCTTTCCATTATATTTAAATTCTAAAAACTTTGTTATTAGTGCATGTGCATACATTTTAGAATTATTTTTGTCAACATAATAAGTAAGGAAGAACACCATTTTCTTAAATAAGTCTTTTTTGCTTTCACCTGAAAAATGTAATTTGTTCATTGATAATTAAAAAAATATTTACATTAATCTGCTTTATTTAATCTTACAAAAATTTTATATTTTATGTAAACTAATTTTTATGATATATTCAAGTTAAATATCAAGAACCTTATATCTAATTTTTTTTACCTGAAATTTAATTATGTATATACACATACATTTTTTAAAATTACATATTAAAATAAATATAAATATATGAATTTGGTATATTTATGTAAAATTTTCAAATTAAATATTTGTTTTATTTACAGTAAATATTATGGCAGCAACAATGCCTATTAATCCAAAACCATTTCTAAATGGATTAACTGGAAAACCTGTAATGGTGAAGTTAAAATGGGGTCATGAATATAAAGGTTATTTAGTATCAGTTGATGGATATATGAATGTACAATTAGCCAATGCAGAAGAACATATAGATGGAAACTGTACTGGTAGTCTAGGAGAGGTTTTAATAAGATGTAATAATGTAATGTATATACGAGGAGTTGATGAAGAAGATGAAGAAGGAGAAATGAAAGATTGATATTAATTCTTTTTATATTCAAAATAATTCATTTACTAATACACAAAAAATTGTATGATATATTTTTATATTTCAAATAAAACTGGATACAAAGTTTATAAAATTATAGTATATATTTATTATTAATATATGTAATATATTTTATAAATAATATTTTAAAACAGATTCATTTAAATTTGAAATGCTAATTACTCTATGTAAATGTAACGTATAGATTATATTTCTAAATTAACTTAAAATCAATTTAAATTAATTTTTTTTATTAGTATTATTTATTATTTTGATTTATAAATTTATCTGCTTTCTTGATATATAAAGAATTATGTACATCTAAATATATTTTTCTATAATATTTTTCTCGTAACAGAAAAAACAATTATAAAATTGATTAATTTTAAACATTAGTAAAATTTAATATTTTTTCAACTGAAGAAGTAATGTTTTATTTAATAATTTTTAATTATATAATTTGAACTTCGTATATACATATCTTTTATATACCATTTATTCAGTTTGACGTATTTTAAATACCACATTAAATGTTAAGAGCTTTGCTTGCACTAAATAACACAAAATAAAAGCATAAAATTCAGCTATTTACAGATAGTCAATGATCATACGTAAATGAAGCCACTGATCCTCGTCCAATCACTGAAACTAAACTGCTTTGGCGACAATTAGTATGAATAGATGACTAGATAAATCGGTAACAACTCTACACATAAACATAATATATTAATGAGAATAGAACTAAGTATATTGCAACGATGTAATGCTTAACCGCATATCAAGAATAATACATAACATAAAATTAGTAATTTTATCACTTTTTTAAACAAAATATCCAACAATAATGTTCCCCGGAATTAATTCAATTTTTAAAACAAAAAAAGATGAATATTTCTCCGCTAACAATATCATACAATAATATCACAACACTAAGAGAAGCTGGAATATAAAAAATACAAATAAAGACAAAAACAAGAACTATATAATAAACACCAAAGACAAACTCAATCTGCTAAGATTACATTATTCTGAAGCACATAAAGAAAACTCCACTCTTGATAAGCCGAGACTCAACAATATAATTATGGAAGAAACTAATAATATAAAAGAAGAAATAAAAAAAAATAAACACAAAATATTACAATAACAACTTTCTCAATAATTTAAAGCAATCTGACAAAGAAATTGCTTACTTTATTAATAACACTCAAGTAAACATTATTTTCAATAAATTAAACAACAAATCATTAGGATTTGAAAATGTACCAAATATAGTATTGAAACATAATCCCAAACAAATTAAATATTATTACAAAAATAATATTTAACAACGATTTAAATGATATGTATTTTTCGATAAAATGGAAAGAAGTAAAAGTAATATCAATTCACAAAAAAAAATACAATATATCACTGTCTTATTTTCATCTTATAAACCTTATAGCAAATATTCGTAAAATATACGATAAAATAATTAATCGTACCTTAATAAAATATTGTAATAGAAAGAACATAATACCGGAAAATTAATTCGGATTTAAACATAAACATTCGACGATACATGCAATTAATAAATTAACATCGGACATATGCTGGGAACTAAACTACAACCAAAGGCTCACAGCTCATCCAATTGACATCGAAAAAACATTTGACACTTCTTCGATCGAATGCATAATTTATAAATTAATAAATAAAATAAGATAAGTCGTTTATAACGATATACGGAAACAAGGAATCAAGCCTAGATTCACAGTAGAAAACGATTTATAACAAGATACAGTAAATTCTCCGATCCTCTTTAACATATACAATAATTATATTCATCATTTATTTGATTTTAACAAATCATAACAAAAAAAATCGATATCTTTTGTAGACGATTTAATAATATATGTATTTGGAAAACACCAAAAAATGAAAATCACAATTACAAGAATTGTTCAAAAAAAATAAACGATTATTATAATTCATGGAAATTAAAAAGTATATACAAATAAATGCGAAATTATTTTATTTTGAAATAACTTATCCCAAATAAGTGTTTCATAAAGAAAAACATGTAAAAATTTTCAAATAACGGACAGTTCCACTAAGAAACAGGCTATTCCTCACAAAAAATTAGTCAAATATTTAAGATTACATTTAGATAAAAAAATATATAATTATCACGTAAGAATTCACTTGGAAAAAGTGAAATTATCAATTTGGCAATTCAATGCATTGAAACAGTAGAATGAAATTATTATGCTCTTAAGGACTTATCACACCAATCCTAACATATGCTTGCCACATCTGATACAATACAACGGTACATCAAATAGAAAAAATAAAAATTTTCGAAAGAAAATGTATAAGAGCATGTCTTAATTTGTACAAAACTGAGACAAACTCTTATAAAAAATATGAAAAAATAAAATATTATACAACAAAGCACATTTACAAATACTAGATTGCCATATATTAAAATAAAGTAGAAATCATTGTGCAAAAAATTCCTTAATAAATAGACGTATAACAAACAAAAATTAATAATTATATAACAAAAACATAAATTTAACGACTTTATAATTAATCCTTAAATATGTTTAAAATTTTAATGATTAAATATGTTCATACGTAAATAAATATAAATTCCTAATTTCCCTTATTTATTTAAACATACATGTTTCCTCTCCCACACCACACACATGTACATAAAACATTATAAAGAAATCGAATGTGAAGTTTTAATTCTACCCATTTTTTGTATATAGATAAAACTCCAAAATTGTTATGAAAAAAATTTGTTCTCCTATAACAAATTTTCGTAAACAATAAAATATCCTAATTAAACAAAAAACAAATAACCTGTAAGACTGCGATCATTGCTGTATACAACAGCATATTAATCATACATAATTTATTATATTGAATCATTGTCTATTATGATTCTAAAACAATATATTGTATTTATTGGGTATAGTAAATTAACAGAAAATAAAAAAAATGAAAAAAGAATACTTAATTACAACATTAATATATGCGATGAAATATATAACGTTGACTTTCTAAAAAAAACCCTCATAATATAAGTAGATTATGGTCCAATCATAATAAACAAATTAAAATAAAACCTCTCATAAAACAAAAGAAAATATGAAATATATGTAACCAGCCAATATCTACATAACAATGTACAGAAGAAAAATTGATCACATAAGCATACAATAGAATTGAAAATTAGGGGTCAAAGAGATTCCATGTATCTGTAGAAACGTAGTAGACAAAGTTCTTTTTTCATCAATCACCCTCAGATATTACTAAGATAATTATTATATAAAAACAGAAATAATTTATTTCTTCAAAGCTAATAGCATGGTTGTAAAACTTATAAATAGTTATAAAATTTTTATTACAATATATTTACATGGAAAATAGAAATAATTTTAGAAGATGTATTCCAATAATAACAAAATAAAATAATAAACCTTATATAAAAATGATTAAGAATTCTTACACGCAATTAATTATGGATGAAGAATTATTGTACTATTTATAATAAAAGAATTATTTACTGATTCTGAATAAACTTGTACAAACGCACAAATTTATCAATATATTTAATTATTTCTTTATACGTAAGAGCGACTATGAAAGATGATTTTGATCGAGACAGAAATGTATGTTAAATAATATATCAATCTATTATCGAATGTATTGATTTTGATATTATGAAATAAAGAATATGCTAGGAATTATGAATGGCAGTGATAAAAGTAAATTATGATTTTAACAAAATTCTTTTCTTTATGGTATTTCTATATTTTCATGAGTTTTTTTTTATTAAAAATATATAAAACATGTTTTATAAATGCTTCTCATAAAATGTTAGCTTTTTATACATGTGAAGATTGTAATAATTATATTGAAATAAATATTTTGATAGATGGAAATTTGTTAACACTGCGATTAAAAGTATAGTTAAGTTCTTCAGATCTCTTGTTTAATTTATAAGGTAACTAAAGTTATTTTAGCACAAATTGAATACTAATATAAAAAGGATTTTACATTATGATAATCAAATTAATATAATTTGACGGAAGATATAATAATGAATTGAATATTAGAGTTGTTGCGGTTGTAAATATGTGAATTGTATATGAAACAAGTGATTTTTTGATAAGTTTTAATATATAATAGAGTTATAAATTACTATTGGACAATTATACATGCATAATTATTAAATGACTCAAAAGAATTATCCAGTATGAGAACAGTTGAACTGAAAAACGTCAATTTTTTTATAACCGATTATATATTTATTGAACATTTAATAAATATAGTAGCTTTATTGTATATAGAAATTGAATTTTATTCATGAAATATTTGCTTTTTTAAATATGCATCGTTTTTTCATTTTAACATGTAAATAATAACATAAGTAAGATTAGAGTTAATAAAATAATTTATTATGTAATAAATATAACTGAAATAACAATGTAATGAAATATTTTTGAGTAAGCATTTGTAAACCACAATGCTTATTAAACGCTAAAACTAATTATGATATTTAATTCTTTAATATAAGGAAAAAATGATTTGATAATAAATTTGAATATCTTATTTTGTAAAGATATTATAATACTTGTAATATAAGTAAATTATATTAGATTATAGTGATTTATACAGATTCCATTTGCAATAAGGTTGCAAATTTTTAATTATATTCGAATTAATGTTTTAATTAATTAATTTAACCATTTGTTTAGGTAAATTGAAACAATAAGAACAAAGTTTAATATCGTACTAATAATAGTAAATTTTTATTTGTATCTATATTTTATCTTATTTGCATAAAAATTAATAAAAATAAATTTTTTAATAACTGAAATTTTTACTATTATTAATTTTTTTAAAGTAGATATAAATAACTAATTAATAAAAATAAATAATAATACAATATTTTTTCACAATTTTTTATTTTTTTCAAAGGTATGCAGGATGTGTTGCAACTTATAATAAAATTGTTATGCTCAGATTGGTTTTTATTTACATTTTCATATAGAATATAGAATACATAAATGTATATGATTTATAATGATAAATTAAAAAAAATCATAATGCTTCATTTGGAAATCGTTTATCTATGATTAAAGTATTTTCTACAATATTACTATTTTGTATTTGTATAAAACTAAATTACATAAGTTTTAAGTACCAATGCCATAATTCTAAATTCTTAATTGTTCATAAATGTAAATGTTACTTAAAATAGAAACATGTTTATAAATAATATATTTCACTAATAATTTTACTTCACAATATTTTACTAGTTGCACAAAATATAAAATGAAAATTTATAATCATAAAAAACTTTTTTTTACAATTTTTAATAAGTTCTGAAATGAAATTCTAAAAAATAATAATTTTTTACATATAATTTTAACTTTGTTGTATCATGTATCAAAGTTTGAAGAAATATTAACAAATTAGATTGAAAACGACCTATTTTCAATTTAATTCTTAAAAAGATAATATTGAAATATTATTCTAACGTACGTAAACATTTGTCCAATATCTTGTACCACTTAGCTTATGTATTATTGTAAATTGTATGTTGATTTCTATGAGGATCTAAATGTAAATGAGGAAGAGAATTTTGTTGATAATTTTGTGTCGTTTGTGTGACAATGGTGGATTGTTTTATATTAAATTTATCTTTGCATGTTATAGAATTTCTTTTTTCAATATTGGATGTTATTAAACTTTGCGGATCTGATAAATCATCTTCTTCTGAGCCTAGGCTTCGAAACCTAACAAAGCCATCTTCAGCTACTAACATCGTTGAACCAGAAGCAGAAGAATTTTCGTGGACATTTTGTGGTAATGGATTATGCTTATGGAGAGTATCTGGTTTACAAAGACTTTGTGTATCACTTCTACATTGACCAAAAGAGTTACGCATATCTTGTGGAAAATGAGCAACAGTTCCAGACTTTCTAATAGAATGCCTTTCAAATGTACTATTAGTATTAAGGTGATCCGGGAGAGTATTTAGAGGAAAGCTATCATCATAAACTTGTTTACCTGTGCGTATTGTATAATTCTGAATAGCTTGGTTTGTACTACATATTGTTGGATATAATGAGTCATCCATATGTTCAGTTGATGTAGAACTACCGCAAGGAAAAAGAGCAAAACCTGAATGAACAACATGTTGTTGAATTTGCTTTTCTCGTAATTGAAATTGTGATAAACTTGCAACCCATGCTAATAAAACACACATTAATAATTCAATAAGTCGAATAGAAAATTCCCAACCCCACCGACGCCAAGAATATCGTTGGAGTCGTTCTTGCACGCCAAAAATATCATATAATTGTACAAATCCCATAAGTATAAAAAGTAAAGCTGTAGCAATTGTTGTCGTGATTGCTGTATTTAAAGTTGCCATAGTGAAATCAGTTGTTATGTGATTATTAACAGATTTTGTGTTGGTAAGAAGTAACTGAGACCGTATTACACGGTAAACATACATATAGGATAGTCCTAAAGTTACACAAATTATAATGTATATACATTGACAAATTAAAGGAAGAATTCTTGATTCATCTGTATAACCAAGCAAATGACCAGATATATGGAGAGAAACACACAGAGTGATATGCATGATAAAAGCAATCACAAGTATTAATGGTGATGAAAATTTATTTTGGTATAATGAAGGAACAGTCGAACAACGAGACATATAAAGTATAAGTGTAGCAAATGCCGCAGCAAGCAAAGAAAAAGGTAAAAATTCAAGTATTTCTGAAAGAGTCTTCGGAAGAGAATGGTTAAAGTTGTATGCATCGTAAAATAAATAAAAACATCTTAAGGTACACACAATTGTCAATAATAAATGAATAGATAAAAAATATGATTGAGTTAAAAGATTAGTAGTATCATCAAATCGAACTATTTTATAGACTGAATATAGAGCTACTAATGTGAACATTGATGCTGTTACATATGCATGAAGTGACCACGCAATTTTTAATGTTGATTCAACAGCATAATTATCCGATTTAATTGCAATATTTTGATTTTTGCTGTTTAAATTTGGTGTTTTTGATGATGTTGATGGAGGTTGTGGCTGCGGATAGGGAAGACTCTCACTATTATTGATATCACTTTTATGAATACTATATAGTTCATCATTTTTCTTAGATTTTTCATAATCAATATTAGCTTTACTTTCTTTAATATCAGATTTTATATTTGATAAAGTAATAATTGAAGAATATGTTGAAGTATGATATATTTTATCGTTTGATTTTATGATTAAAGTCGATGTAGGTGATTCTACATTTGTTGATTTTGTAACCACATAATTAGGAGATGATTTTGTTGGAATTGGTTTTAATAATATTTCTGGAATATCTTGTTTTCGACCATTACTACCCGACAATATCCTTGAAATACTAGTAAAATGTAGAGAAGGTATAAAATCAATTGTATCATTTGAATCTCTTTCTCGATCAGACATTTCAAACGAATCTTTAATTACAGAATCTTGTACTTTATCTTTCTCTAGGATATATTTATCTGTATTTTTAGTTGTTTCTTCAATTAGATCTGGAGGTTTTATTGGTATCCTTTCATGAGTTGGTGTAAGACTTGGTGGGGGTACTGGACGTCTAACACTTGAATGTATATCAATATTAGTTCCTCTAAGTGTAGGCTTATCAGCAAAAGGGTTTGCATATTCTGGTGGAAGGGGTGGTGTAAATAATGCTCTTGATGGAGGCGCATAAGATGGTAGTTCACGAAATAATGGAGGATTCGTTGCTCTAGGTATTATCATTGGAAATATCATTAAAGAAGTTGTATGTGATGTTATTGCTGATGATGGTGAAGTTGAATGTGTAGAACTTTGTGAAATTTGAGCTTCATATGCCGGTACACTTCGTTTTGTTGTTGCAGAACTGTGAGCAACTTTATTGAATATTGCTGCAATATTTTTTTCCAATGCTGTATGATCTAAATTAAAAACTGGATTGTTTGCTTCAGTTTCACTTGCACTGAGTACAAGTTCATTTTCAAATACCAAGCACAGTATTTGCAGCACTAGCATATGCATCATTGGACACATTGATATTTAATAGCAGCTATAATATAAGCTGTAAAAATCTTAGATCAAGCTTAGTTGATACAGTATATTTAATTCTAAAAATTCTAATTAATCATAATTTATATTTATTCATTAATAAAATTTTCTATTACTCAGTATATAGCTGAAAATATCAAATATAATGCAAAGATGCATTTTATCAGCCTAGAAATTGATATTATTTACATAAATAAAATGATAATAAATCTTAATAATTAGCTTCTGTACATTTTCTGTATGAATTATTTAGAAATCCATTTTTTGAAATCTATTTCTTTTTTACTTTAGAAATTATTGTTTCAACACCATTTTGTCTTTTTGAGATTGTCAAATTTCATTTTTATATCAGTTTTTTGAAAAAATGTTTAGAATGTAATTTAATTATACCATAAAAAATAATGGAATGTGAATATACGAAAATTTCATTCTTATAGTGACTTGTTTAATCGAAGATTCGGAAAAATACTAATGCCATATCTATTAAATTTAAATTTGGCGGTTATGATATTCCGCCAACGTAATAATGTCAGTCTATTCGAATCATCTGAAACAAAGATTTTCATACATTCATTATTATTTATGACTTTATTATTTTGTAATTTTTATTTAAATATATAAGTTTGACTAATTTTTTATTAGCGTAAATTTTATTTGCCTTAATTTATCTAATAACAGCAAAACAATATTTTTTCTTTTACAAATGTATATTAACATTATATTAACATTTTTCTTTGATTGAATGTTTTTAAACTTATAATAAAAAAAATGTATTTATTAAATAAATAAAATATACAAAAAGCATTTGATATTTATTTACTACATGAAATTAATAAGAATATAATTAAATTTAGTAACATTTACACACTTATTTTGTTCGAATCGAATAAACGCTAATAAATAGGATGTTATTAAAATGTTATTCGAACATTTAATACAGTGCTAAATAACATGGAAAAAATTTCTTTTTCCTTCGTTTTTTGATTGTTTTTTCGAAATTACTAAATAAAATTTAGAGATATATATTACTGAATAGAATATAAATTTATTGTTTAATTATGTTTTTATTTTTAATTGGTTTTTTGAAAATAATTATTCAATAAAAAATTGTATTTAGCAAATCTAACAACATTTTTCTTTCTTTAAAATGTTAAGCTTAAAATGTAGTATTATAACAAAATTTATAGGTAATTGTATGTTTTTTACTTTAATTGTATATGAAGAATAGTTCTACATTATTTTCTGTGAATGGTTTGTTATAAAAAGTAAATATTTAGAAGTTATAAATCATTCAATTAAATATATATTTTACATTTTAGATGAAGAAAATATCGACACAAAATAACAGTTCTTTGTATTCTATTTAAATGCGTACAATTCATTCAGTGTCCTATTTTATGATATAAAATACCATATATCTCAATTAGATAAAATTGTATAAAGATAAGTTTCTTATTTTTATTTCTTTTATTTTATTATAAATTATTATAGAATTATCTTTTTTATATAAAAAAAAATTTAATAATTTATTTTCATATCATTAAATCAATCAAAGTAACTTTAATATTTAAGAAAGTAATTGCAAATTGTTTAAATAAAAATATTATTATATTATAATCTGTAAATTATTAACAATATCTAATTTTAATATATATTTATAAACACTATTCACTTCTAAGATCTAATAGTTGTGTAGTTTGATGTTTGGTGCAGCAAATACACAAGAAATAACTAATTGTTCATATATTATGATACATCATACTTTAAAAAAATTGTGTTTACTAATCTAATTTCAGAATACTACTTTAAATATTAATCATGTTCACTTCAACATGGCTTAAAAAAATTTTTTCATGTTGCAATTTTTCGATAATCAAATTTTTATGATTGATACTCTTTATAATGGAGCTTTAAGAAGGCAATTTAAGATTAAAATGGCTTTTACATAATATATTGTAATTGTGAATAACAACTATTTTTAAAGCAAATATTGAAATTATTTTATAATATGTATCTTAATAATATTTTATAAAAAATGCTTAGTCGATTACTTTTATTTTCATTTTTAATTATAATATATAATATATATTAATATATACATAAATTAAAATAATTAATTAAAAAACTTATTTATGTTTAGTTATACTATTTCTTTTATTATTATTTTATACATGTTTAAAACTTCATTAAACGATAAATTTCATATAGTAAATATCATAATTCTTAAATATTTATCAATAGGAGAAACTTAATTTAAAATTAATTATTATAAAAGAATGTTTTATTTTAATTAAATACATTTTATAAATTTTAAGAAGCCTTAATTGAAAAACTATAATCAAAAATATTTTATACATAAATAATAACTTTTTCATTCAGATTTAACCTCATCATATTATATATTAAAGTCTGTCGTACTCTTAACGTTATTATAATAAATTATTCAATTTACATACACAATAAAAAAATTATTTTCATTAAAGAATAATAAAAATAGAAAACTTTTTTTGTATATTTTAAAAAAGCAATATGTCAATACATATTTTGTAACTAAAGTATATTATATTCAAAGCTTTAAAAGAAAATACACGCGAATGGTACGTATTTTCAAGATATTTGGTACAACTATAAAAGTTTCTCAAATTTGCTATTTCGTATTAATGTTTTTTCTATCTTACAGTGCGAATTACAAATATTAAAACTCACGAATTATGTAACGAAGAATTTGGATATATTTTAAAAAGATTTGCTATAAAGATGTGTCACGATAAGTTTAAAAAACAAAATTTACATTACTTAAATTTGTACGTTTCAATTAAACCCTATAAAAAAGATGAAATAAGTTTGACATTTAACGGGTAATTAATTCGATTTATTTTTTCTGTGTTATTGAAAAAAAACATATAAGTTATAATAGTTAATATCAAAGAGTTTATGAGGGTTTATAGGTGCTTTACAAAATTTGTAAATCTAAATAATACTGTCAAGAACGCAAAAAGTGATCTTAAAAAAACTATTTACATTCAAATACTTGGAAATAAATAATCAAATTTAATTTAAAAGTATCTTAAATATATATATTAGTAAATATATGGTTTAGGCATGTGCGAGGGAAGCGGCACTCTGAAACCATTAGATCAATCGGTCGCCTCATCCAACAACGCGTTGGACTCATAAGGAGAAATGATGCACCATAGCATCTGGAAAACTCCAGCCCCGAGGAAGGAGCCACTACGCTTGATTGTAAAAAAGAAATGGGAAGGCGACGAGGAAAAGCAATTTTTTATTGGTGTGATGTTATTTCTATAAAAGATAGATAAAAGGATACTGTTGAATCTAAGGATCATTGAGAATCAAGTATACATTAAACTGTAAAATTTAGGATAGTAAATGTTTTATGAAGTACTCACAGAATTGAACAGAATATTACTTAATAACCATTTATTCTGCTATATAAACGAAAGAGTTACAGTAGCTCTAGGTATCATTTTAATTAATATAGACCTTAAAAATTGTAAAAAAAAATTTTTTAAATGATATTATTTGACTATTAAAATTCCAATAAAAATGGATGTTAAATTTTACTATTTTATATTAAAAGTTATAAAATCTTATCAAATTTAATAAATAACAACCAAAACATAATGTATTATATAAAGAAAGTTAATTTGAATATTATTATATTAAAAAACACCAGAAAATTAAAAATTTTTCCAAACTCAAACAAGATTAACATTATGTGATATGATTAATAAATGAATAAATGAATAAAACATTAACATCGATCATTTTGTGTAGATATATTGCAATCAACATCGGTCAACATTTTCAAGTTAAATTTTTAAACACACGCACAGTATATATCACGCTGTATTCATTGAGTATGAGATTCTGAGTTCTCAATTTCAAACATTTTTATAATTATTATATTCTAATTAATAATTGTAATGTTTCACAACATAAATATTAAAATAATTTCATAAAAAATTCACAATAAATCATTCTTATGATTTCTGTAATAATAAAATAATCTATTAGATTCTATCAATTTTAGTTCTGATAGTTTAATTATTTATAGCTGACTTTTAGCCTAATTAATGAATATTTTATTAATAATTTGTTAATATTAATAGAATTTTTTTTATAATTTTATGAATCAATTTATTTTTATCAACACCTTGATTTAAGCAGCTTTTTCCAGCATGTTTATTTCTAAAAATACGTAAAAATTTTTTTATAATATTACTATTCTAAAATTTTATTATTTTGAAAACAGAAGATAACCGATTAAAAGTAAAAATATAATTTATAAACAAAACAATTATTTTTTTTAATATTATTGAATTATATTTAAGATAACTAATTTTTATGTTGCAAGAATAATGTCTAAAATACATAGATGTTTTTTTTCTTGTCTTATAAGTGTTCTTATAAGTAACTTTTTTATCCAAAGTAGAAAACAGAAAAGGAACGCATTTGAATGAGACATTTTGTAATTCAAAATAGTCTTGTAATCAGGATTGATTAATCACTTTTATACTACTATCTGTAGATTGCAATATAATATTAGTTTTTATATTTATTAAAAGATGGATCCCTTGTCCATGAAGTAAAGGTGATGTGTTGATAATATAACATCATTTATTGCTATTAACAAAAATAAATCTTATTTTAAGAAAGAAAAAATGCCTTATACATCTATAGATTTATTTAAAAAATAAAATTATATAATCTGATGATTTCTCTTATTGTAAATTATTGGAGAGGTTTGATTCTATTGATAATGTAATTTTTGATATCTTTAATAGCACATATGCCAAACATTGTTTTATTATTTCTTAAAGTTAGATGTGACAATTGTTTCATTAATGCATTTTTTAATTTTCTGGAAATTCAGTTGGTGGATTCTTAACGAACTTCTTTAGTGTAATGGAATTTGATGACAACCATTATAAACCCAGTTATAAATAAAAATTTCAATGAAATATTGAAATTAATGGAAATTATTGGAAACAATATAATTTTTCTTTAAAAAAATATATTTAACAACTACTATTAAGATTTCATTATCTTAATATGAAAAATGAAAAAATCAATTTGAAATAACTTTTTTGAAAACAAGAAAATCTATTTGTTGTACATAAAAATAAAACGAATTACATTTAAGTGGATTTAAAAAAATTATATTCAAATCATAAATTAAATATACTTACATTTCATAAACCATTTGTAATTCAAATGGCTTTAGGAACTCAAATTTACAAGTCATTTCTATTCATATACAAAAAATTATAGCAGCATAAAAAAAGCATACCTGCTGGATGGTATATTTGGATGGTAACGCAATTCATAAAACATCAAGAATTCTAATATTTAGATGATTATGAATAGTAGATTAAAAAAGTTAAAAGAATTATATTTTTTTTATGTAGACATGCGATGTGCTTTAGAAATATATGAACACACAACTTAAATAAATCTTCAATAATATTCCAAATGCATGATATCTGCAGTTGGCTAACAATATATTATCAAAAATCTGTAGTAATTATGATTAATAAACTAAAAATAGTTAAAAATTTAATTACAAGGTAAATTAATAAATAGCTTTTATAGAATCAAAACAGAATCCTATCAACTAAAGTATAAAATACAACTGAAAATTTAGTTTAGGAATTTTTAATTCATCAGTCATCAATGTATTTGCAAACTTATTCAAATATATAGATTAAAATGCACAGAACAAGAATGAATTGATAGTAAAAAGAATGATCTCAAATAAAAAATCTTGTATGGTGTTTTTCAGGTAGTTTATGGAATAAAAAACCTATTACTAATTATCATTTGAATTAGAAAAAATCTTATTTCATAAAAATACAAAAATAAAATGAAAAATATGAGTAAATAAATAATTTACCAATATAATAATTTAAGATTCTCTAAACTATTTAGAAGAGGTGCAAAATTTACTATGTTCAAAAACAAACTGGACAAAAATATAACAAAGACTCATACATAAGCTTGTACCAAAAGTAGAAAAAAGCATTTATACTAATGTAAAAAATTAATAAGGAAAAGTGGATGATAGTTTGAATACCTATTGTCATCATAAGTATCAAAGAAAAAATATAAAAATGTTAATAGAAAAATTTAAGTATAAGAAGGATGAAGAAAATAGGAGTTGCAAATGTTAAAGCTATTATTAGGTAAGGCCAAAGAAAAAACGGAAAGTAAAAGGCACAAAATTAATATAATTTTTTATTTAAAAAACTATTTTTAAAGCAATTTTACAAAAAATATGCAGTAATAACCACACATACAATATACTTAATAATATATATGAGTCCAACTGAACTAATTTGTAGATGTTCATTTTCTCATATTAAATATGTGTAGTATTAAAATTAAAGAATTTGAGTACTTCAGTTAAAATAAAATTAATTTAAGAATTAAATAATACTATAAAAAAATAAATTAGAAATTTCAAACTCAATTTAATTTTAATATATACTTAAAACCAGTAATTTTCTGATTATTTAAGTATATAAGTTCTACATGTATGAAAGTTAAATTTCAAATTGAATATCTATCAGTTTAAGTTTACAAAATTTTGAATTAATAAATGAATTTAGTTTCAAGTTAAAATTTTAATTAAAAAAATTTATAATATAAAATATATAATTATATATATACTAACTGAATGAACAATAATAAATAATATAAAATAAAATAATAAAAATCTTGAAAAATTAATTTTTAATTTCAATATAAAAAACTTTTTGACTAATTATTTTTTTATTTTTTATATTTTCTAATCATAAATAATAAGTTCTATTATAAATAAATAAGTTTAAATATAATACATTCATTAACTATTATTTTTAATTCATTTAAATTCACAATTTTCTTTCAAAAGTTTTATAGAATTGTAATTTAATTTTAATTTAATTTAAAATTTTATTTGTACAATACATTCAATATCTCGCAAATAATCCAATACGATACAAGAAATAAATTATTGATGTGTAACAATTTTTTAATTTAATGTTATATAATAACAAAATTATATTATCTGCTTGTATCAATTTATCATCATTGATATTTCTGGCATATTTTTATATAATTGAGTACAGCAATTATATTTAATATTTTTCTGATATTATTAAAAACTTTTCATGACTTTTCATGACTTTTCATTGTATTTTTAATGTTGCATATGATTTAAATTGATATATTTTTAAATATATCATTATAATAAAGTTAAATAATTGTTTAAATTATAATAGAAAATCAATTAATTTAAATTTGTATAAAAAATTTGATTTGTTTGAACTGTGATAAGCATTCTACTTTTATCTATTAATATGACATACTTCTGATTACTATATACATAATATAGGTTTATCTATTATATATCTAATCTTTATACATATTTAATTTTATGAAAAAATAGTTTACATTTTAATTTAAAGATATATAATAAGTACTAAGGAATAAGCTTTAGATTTATAAAAAATAAAATGTTTTTTAAGATCAGTGTTCAGTATATAACAAAATTTTAAAATACATGTTTAAATTTTAGCAATATTAAATTAAATTTAATAAAAATCATTAGAAGCTTGTAGAATATTATTATATCATTTTTAAAAGTTACGAGAAATAAATTCTAAGAATTGACATTGAAATTAGTCAATTAATAAAAAATTTATAATTAGTACTTTCTTAAACTATAGAATGAAAGATAAAAATATCCTAAATTAACTATGTAATAATTTGATATACTTTGAAATGCAAGATATAGAGAAACATAGTATTATGAATGTATTTTTCTTTTCCTTAGAATTCAACATTTAGAAAATTTAAAAAGAAAGCATTTTAATATTGAATAAAAAAGGAAAATGATAAATATCTTTAATCAACTTTTATTGGAATAATATTCAAAAGTTTTAATATTATTTCAAAGAAAGTACATTCTAAATATTTAAATTGTATGAAAATTTATTTATTGTGAATTAAATAAAGATTTAATATTTAACACTCGTATAAAATATATATTATTATAAACAATAAATATTTACCTTCAATTAGATGACAGTAATTTTACAACACAAATCAATATTGAATCCGAAATTCATAAAATATTTAACAAAGGATTGCCTAAAAGCAGTTTAGTAAGCGCACTTAAAAATGGCTGCACAGTAAGACGTAATCATACTCTTTCTTTATTGACGACACTTTTATTCATTCACTAATGCTATGAAAATAATCTGTCATTATTTACTTTTCGAATTATAGTATTTACATTTTTATAATTTTTTTCATGCTAAATGTAAAATGTAAAAAGAAATAACTCTCGTTTATATCATATTCAGACTGCCGTTACACTCATATCTTCTACAGCAGATGAATGTTTGTACACATTGAATAAATTCGTACGACCTTGCACTAAATGTAGGAAGACTTTAATCCATGAACTTAGAATATATGTATACATACACTGTAAGGATAATGCAACGGTGGTATCTCTTCCATTGATAATTCTTATAAGAAGTTTTATAGTTGAAGCCAATATGATATTAGATATGGGAATATGAAGTATATATATATATTATCTACATAGTTGTATATAAAGAGTTTCTACTAGATCGGCCATCTTGAAATAGGGTTTCTTCTATATAAGAATTTTTATTTCAGTGTCAAAGTAATAGCAATTTTGCTATGGGACAATCGAGATTATAAATAACTTAAGTCATAAAAATTTGTTATTAGTTATTTATTACCCTTAAAGTTTTTAAATGTTAGGTATTGCTTAATGTATATAAAATGCGTGATCATTAGTATTTTTAAAGTATTCCAAAATTAAAATAAAAATGGTATTATCTATAAATTAAAAAAAAAGATTTTTCTTTACATTTATAATACAGAAATAAATTAATTTTTAAATATTTTCGAAATTCAAATGATTGCGCATTTTATGTTCTATCAGAATTAATAGTTATGAAAAAATAATCACAAATTAAAAATGATATGATAAATTTTCTTAATAAAGCGCCTTCTGAGCATGCGTATTGAAACAGCGGTAATATAAAAAATAAATTGAACTCAGATTTATCAATAAATTTGTAATTTTAATTAAATATATTGTTATAAATGAATAAGTAATAAAACATTGAATTAATTGAAATCATTTTATTACAGAATTTTTTAAATAAGTTCATCCAATATATATTTAAAAATTTAATTGTTTTTTCTAGAAGTAATTATTAATTCATTTCTGGAAATAAAAATTAAGGTAAATAATATACAGATGAATAAAACTTATATATTATAACAATTTTCTTGAAGCTGAATTTCTTATTAACGCTAAATATAAATTTAATACTATTGTTGTATTACTGAATATTTATTTCACAATTTTTTATGATTTTTAATACAATATATAATGCTTTAGTTAAATTTTAAATACATAGCAAAGTTAAATTATTTTTTAATTAAAAATTAAAAAAAAATCCAAGTATACATTTTTTGTATATACTTATATGTTTTAAAAATACAGAATAAAAGGATTTTTTATTCACATAATTTATAAATATTGAAATAATCTTTTGAATTTAATTTAAATTAAGAGCAAATATTACCGTTTATTCGAATGAAACAATTGTTATTAAAAATAATTAATAATATTTAAAGTTTAATATCTGTAATTTAATGATTTTTAAATTTTGTACATTATTTAATTTTAATTTGTTATTACTTTTTATTAATCTTCGTAGTTTGCTCAGATTAGTAAAATTTAGATAATAAATTAAGATTTAAGTTATACAAATGAAAACAAATTAATTAAGTGGTATATTATAGGATGAGATTTTATGTCGATTTCATTTATCTTCATTTACTATGTGATCCGAAAATTACTTCTATGATATAAAATATCATTATCAACATAAATTATTTTAAATATTATTTTTATGGAATTTTTATATTATATTTTATAGTTACATTTTGTACTAATACAGTTTAGGAATAATTAAAATCAATAGTATAAATGAAAATATTTTTGCGGCATTTTTATTTACAATATCACATTAATTTTATTATTGTACAGATTGATTCAATAAATTTGAATACGTGTGCAACATTTAGAACCTTAAAAATTTATTTTTCTAATTTAATATGACAATACTAAAAGTTACGTGCTTGTATTGATAATTGGTAATTTAATCTTCGTACTACTTAATATTATACGCTTGTTTCGAATTATAAATGAAAGCATTCTACGAATTACATAGCAATCAATAATGTGTTTGAATAAATGTTTTGAATATCGAAAATACAAAAGAGCTTACAAGTTACTTACAAGTTCAGGTTATTTTAATTATATTAAAAATAAAATGAAAATAAAATAATATAATTAAAAAATGAATAATTAATAAAATAGCTAAACTTTAGACACATAACACAAATAAAATAACTAATTGAAATTGAAAATAGTTTATAAAAGAAAGTTTTTATAATTAATCAATTAGCAGAATTAAATTCTAAAAATTAAATGTTCTAGAGTAATCAAGTTGATATATAGATATTTATTTTAATTTAAAATAATGAAATATAAAATAAAAAAATAATTATATATAAAAAATTAATTATAAATTAATAGAAAGCAAAAACTAAGTTGTTTAAAAAAATAAATAATTAGTAAAAGGAAAAAAGAAAATAATGCCTAAAAATTTAAATGCAAGACTTAAAATTATGTATAAAAGAAAATTAGAAAATTATATAAATATTAAAAAATAGATAATAATAAAATATAACAACAATAAAGAAAGATAATAAAATTATTAGTAAATAAGTACATATATTACTAGAATTAAAAGATTTTTAATTAATGTATATTTTAAATTATAATTTAAAGCGATTAAAAAAAAATTTCAATAGAAATTTTGAATTATTTGCAATAACTAAATTCGTGAAGTTTACTAGTGCTAAATTTGATTTGATATGGTAGGATTCCCTGATAATATAACAAATCTCTTATACTTTTCTTTAAATATTTTTGAAACTTGAAAAAATGTTTTTATTATAATCGCTTCTGTGTTTGTAATATTTTTCTTATAGCTCACTAATCTCAGTAATTCTAATGTCATTGATTCATTGATTTCACTCCCAGATTTTTTCTTTATCGTCGTGTGATCAGTGACACTCATTTTTTATCTTGCCAGTAAATGGTACTCATCCACTTTCTGTTTTTATTCTTATTCTCTATAATATTATAAAATTTTCGTTCTTCTTGTTAATAATACTCAATTTTCATACTTCTATGTTTTTTTTGCTTAAATTTAGTTTGAAAATTTTTGTAACTATAGTAACTATTGTTGTAGTAATTTATATTAAATAGCATATAATAATTGGTTCAAATTAATTAATTCAAATTAATTCAAATTAATTAGCTACAAAAAGTTAGATGAATTCCGATATCAATGTATTTTTAAGGTATTTATTTACATATGGAATTGTGTAACCTCAAGTACATATAATGGTTATACTCTGTATGAACTTAATACTTATTGCGAAAAAGTCAATATCTGGTATAAAATTACAATTTGAAACTTAATATTACTTAATGTAATTGTTATTTGATGAAAGTTACCTTTTAAGTAAATAATTTTTTTCAAGTATAAACAAAATGCTTGAAAGACTTAATATATTTTTTTTGTTTATGATCACTAAATATTAAGTCGTTAGTATTATCTTATACTGATATAATGCTCTTTTTATGTAAGTTTTAGACATAGACGATCGCGTGCAAAACTTCAAAAATTTTAATATTTTTTATAATTGTAATTAATTTGTTTTTCAAAAATATCTTATAAACTCTATATAAAATGTTATCAAAATTGTGAGAATATATAATCTAATTATCCTCTTATGAGTATACAATTCAATGCGTCCAAGATTTCATGATATTGTAAAGATCAAGATAACGTTATTATTCAATAACAATACATTACAGAAAATTTTTTTTCTTCTCTTTCATAAAACTTTAATAATGTAGAAATATTTTTTTATGTATTATTAATTAACAGTACAAATTAAGGAATAATGTTTTTAATGTAACAGTTAAATTATTATTTTATATCTTGCTTCATAAGCTTCAGCGGAATCTAATGAAGTTTATATATTCTACCTACATTAACCTTTGTTTTTTTGAAAGCATTAGTTGCAGTTCATAATGCTCAGATCCGTTTGTTAAATACGACTTATTATGTCAGCTTTGCACATACGTTGAATATGTTCTCTTTATCGTTATCATATTCATGCTGAAAAACTTAACTATTAAGGATCTGTTACCGTGTATTAAAGAAGAAAGTCTCAGCTATCTGTTGCTTTTGTAAATTTAGTCATCCGTATATGAGAAAGCTGACAAATTTAGTTGTGATCCGAAATATGGTTTGGTTACCGTACATAACCAAATGACGACCTTAAACATATTGTATTCATGAATACTTTGACACTCATATATAAATACATTAATAGCTTTAATCAAAACACACACGTGCAAATCTATCCTTCCTATATACTTAATCATAAAAGAGGTATATTTTTATATTTTTCTAATTATTTTCATACGTACATGTGATTTAATATCCCTTTTTTATGTTATTATTTTCTTGATTCTTAATTTTCATATATATTTTGTTTATTTATTAATACTCTATTATCAATCGATAATATTATCCAATTATAAATGTATGATAAGTATCGTCGAATTTTAAATAATGACATTCATAAAACTTTAGCGAGCGTAAAAAAATTTTTTTAAAGACAATAGTCATAAGATTGTTTACTGTTTTGAATGGCCAGCTATGGTACCAAATAAAGCAATCATTATTTTTATTTTTTAAATATTATTCTTTTATAATATTTAAACTCTATTTTGGCAAATTTGGCTTACCTACTAGTGAAATATCACTTTAATTTCTGGTATAAAACTATTCCAATTACCTTGTAAAATATTGTACCACAATAAACACTGTTAAAATTTAATTACGAAATAACTAAAAAAATGAAATAATTAAAAAGATTAGTTTGTAAATTTGTTAATTAATACACAATTTCATGGATACAATATTCAAGAGTTTAATATTTCTATTTTTTTCTAAATCTAAAATTTTTGAGAAAGGTAAGTATGTAACGAAATATATTTGTTACACGTAATAACTTCCTTATACCCAAATATTTTTCTTTATATAATCTGTGTTTTTATTTACAATAGTCTCTTACACTAAGCTCATATCTGAGGTAACTTAAACTAGGAGAAAAATGTTTCTAATATACAGCAATTTTCAGCTGCTACTGATATTCGATCAGTGATACTCATAATTCGTTTTTTTAATGTAACACTTCCGTTTCTGAATAAAAGCACATCTCACAAGTAGTTTTATTTATGTATATTTAAATCATTTATTCTTTCAAGTAAGGATGTATTACTGTAGAACCTGCTGTGATTGATGAATAATAAGAAGAATAAATATGAATTCATATTATTTATTATTGAATTAAAGATTAGAGAAAAAGGAATGCTATAAATAAAACAGAATCAGGTACAACTGAACTAATCATTTCTGTGCACCTCAGCGTAGTTCACGTTCAATCAGTGTTATTTTCAAGGAAAATAAATTTAATAAAGAAACACGAAACTTTTGAGAAAACAGTTTTAAGTTTTAACAGTTTAATATATTTTAAACCTTAAATTTCATAAATACTAGTACATGGTTAATCGTACCTAACTGCAGTTGCTTATAATAATTAATAAAGCTTATTAAAGAAACTAAATGAGATAATGTTATTTTTTAAAAATGGTACGAATACTAAAATAAAATATTATAATAATTAGGGGAATAAAAAATAATTTTCACATATAATTTTAAGGCAATGGTAACAAAAGTGCTAGTTGTACGACTTGATAGCGATAGTTTTAACCAAATTTTATATTATACGATCTACTCCCAATATGAATATTACATCGCAAATGATCAAAAAATAATTCGCCATGATTACAGAAAGCTGGCACTTATTCGTGGACATCACAAACATCTCGTAGAGTTCCCTATGTAAAGTTACGGTAACTTAAAGTTTCTCCTGAGTAATTCAAGCGATACCACGTAGGGATATTTGTATTATTGTCACTATGTTATATAAGGTACGAGATTACAGAGAATTGTAAGCCCATTACAACATATACTGATGAGAGTGAAGGGTACCGCGAGGAGAAGAACATGAATTTTTGTTGAAAATGACAGAAGTTCTCCAAAATACATCTCATGGAATGAAAAATATTTGTAATAAACATAATCCATCCTTAATTTATGAAAAATTGGAGAAAATATAGATTGTATCTTGTAATACATAAATACAAATTAGCAATAATTTTTGTTCTGCAATTTTTTGTCTTAATTATTTAATTTAAGATTTGATTTCAGAGATGATAATATTGGTTGATTATGTAATTTTCTTATTATTAAATTTTTTTTCTATTTAATACGTGTAATTTTTCTCTATTTCAGTAGATGTTTATTATAGTAATAATAATAATTATTATTAGCCTTTTGATTGTAAAATTAAAAATTATTTTATAAAATAATAATAATAATCTGCAAAGTCTGATATGTATATTTTTTCTTAAAATTCTCCGTAAATAAATATTTATATTTAAGTATTTGAAATAAATTTTTAATATAATTTGGAAATTTATACTGATACTAATTTTATAACTGTTAAGCATTATTGATATCTTCTTTTATTCTATAATCTTTTTCATATATTTAAAACTACTTCATAGACCTGATGATATAATTAACAGAGCTATCTACAAATCTGATGGAATAAAATTAATAATTTATGGCTTTATTATTCATTCTTTTTTATAACTCCCATGAACTAGTATCAAAAAAGAAGTATAAAATAGTATAAATCGATACTTATAGAGATAAAAAACGTAAATAAGAGAAACTTATTTCGCCTAAACTAATTTCTATTTCTTTAATTTGTTATTCTACACCAAAGTTACTGAACCACTTTATTTAACTACCTATTTTTATTTTAATATGTAATCATAATTTTTTTAAATACTTTTAGAAATATATTATACGCAATAATAAATAATTCTATACTTACTAGTAATATAATGTCTAAGAATAAATTAAAATTTATCTTTTCTATCCTGGCTTGGCAGAAGTTAGTTTTTTCACAGATTCATTTTACAACTGTAAATACTCCAAAACTCTAAAATTCACAAGATTATCAATCATCTTGATAATGTGTCTTTAAATTAAAAATTATTTAAAAAAACACTCAGTATTGATTATCGCATATTCTCAATTCTACTTTTGCAACTTATCTATTTTACTATTTTGATAGTAAGAAATAAATACCTACCTTTATACATTATATTAAAATAAAATTATCAAATATTTGTTGTTTTTTAGATTATCTTTTATTTTAACTACTAGTTCTAACTATTAAGTTCCTTTAACTTATATAGCGTTCTTTTATTTTGAGTATCTGCAGTGTTTCTTTTATTACAAATAATAATTTTTTATTTAATTTTTTGTTACATTCATGAATACGATAAATTTTATTTATATATTATGTATTGGATAAACCAAGAATTTTATTTATATATGAAGTAATATAGCAGCATTATAGATTTATTGTTTGGTTTTAAATTAATACAGATGAGAATATTGATTTAAAACAGGACACTATATGCCATATTTTTTTTTTAATTTTATTTAAAAAATCTATTAATGTTAATAATAAAATTTTATTATCAATAATAATTTTGTATTAAAATATTCAATTTTTAAAAAATTTTATTTTAATTTTAATTCTAATGTAATAAAATCATATATCAAGTTAATTGAATAGTATTCATTATTATATTCAATTGGTAATAGCAAAAATTAATTAATATATTTAATATTAATTAACTCAATTTAATAATAATAATTTTTTCTTTTTTAAGTTTATGATTTTAAGGTATTACTTGTATTCCTAATAACATTATCTTTGTATGTATAAAATTCATTTGGTATTTAAATTTAATCGTTTAATAATGAAATAAAATTTCATATTAAATTTCTTTTTACTCATGTTATATTTGAATGTATATTACTATGGAATATTTTAATAGAATAATACAATACAATAGTCATGTTAATCATGATCTATATAAATCTCTTATAGAAAACAATAAAGATTAATTTCCTGTTAAAGAATACATACGTAATTTTTTAATGTTCAAACCAATTTAAATAATATAAAAATGCACTTTAATCATTCATGTGATAATGAAAATGGATATTTGCAGTATTTATCGTTAAACTTCATATTATAAACGAATAAAAATATTTATATTTCAATAAAAATATATTTTTATTTTTTATTTACTCTTTAGGAACATAATATAATAATATTAAATTATTATTACACAACGTAAGATATTATTATTGTGAGCTATTATTATTTTTAAATTTAATTATTATTTTTTTTAATTTATTTATTTTCAAAAACAAGGAAAACAATTGTTGTATTTTTATTTAATTTCTTATTTTATAAATATCATATTTCGGTATAATATTCCGTCAAATTATAAGTATAAAAAAAATATATACTTATTCATTCTGTAATATTGAAAAATTTTAAGTAACAAAAAAAGTTTTTTCTTTATTCTTGATATTTTTAAGAATAAATTTAAGTTTAAATCGTATTATTGTATAAATATGATGTAAAAAGTCAAATTAATTCTGTTAAGTTGTACAAAAGATTCGTAATTAGTTGTATTAACTAGATAACATGTCATTAGGCAATTTCATACAAACGCACAGGTATACTGATCAATATTCATACTTTTAAATTAAATTAAAAATTTAAATTAATTATTATTTTTATTCCGTTAAATTTATAATTATTGTTGAAGACATAAAACTATAAAAAAAATACTCAAATATTTTGAATATATTTTTAAACACAATAATATTAATTTTAGAAATATATTAACCAATTAGTATTGTCAACGTTTTAAACAATATTAAACTTTATTAATAATAGATGGCTATTATTTAAATAATAAATATTTTAATTACATTTATATAAATTTATAAAACAAAAATTTATATATTAAAGTTTCTTCAAAATAATATGCAAACACTATATTTTAATAGCTATTTACGAATTATAAGAATAATAAATTCTTGAGCTAGATGTTATAAAAAAACAACGTAAAATAAATTTATAATAAATTTATAAACATTAAAAATATGAAAAAAATAAAATTAATTAATTAGAAACAGGAATTCCGATATATTAAGAATTTAAAGATAAAACTGTAAATTTATAAAAAAAATTAAAAATTATTTTAAAATTTTAAAAGGCATAATTATTGTTAAAGTTAATATTAAATGGTATTATGATCTTATAAACGGAATGTTGATTTCATAAAGTACACTACACCATTTCTGTTTTTATGGCTATTCTAATATTAGATATATATATACATATATCATTTCTTCATGTATATGAGCCAATAACTTTAGCAATGGATTGTTATATATAATTCTGAATAACTTTAGGTATATAGTCTGAAAGCTTGTGTTATTTCGTATTATCCTACGATTATTTCTTTCCTCATATATACAAAATCGAGAAATTTAACTGTGATTTTTACACACATTTTTTTAAATCGAGTTTTAGATAAGGTGCAAACGCTCATGCCTTCATATCGACTATCACGAAAAAGAATTCTAAAAAAATTTTTTGTCTTGTATACATTAATGCATTTACGGTTTTAGTTATGATATATACATAGCTTAATTCTTTTATAAACTGGTAAATGATAATAAATCCTTTTTTCATTCGATCGATGTTCATAAACATGGTTGAGAGAAAAATTGTTGTTTCTGAACATCCAAATCCTTATAAAAATAAACCTATTTAAACTTAACAGACAATTTAATATTTTATATAAAACCTCTTATTCGGCTTTCTTTTTTAATTTTACCTTATAATTCTTTTTTTTTTATAGAATAAAATATTTTTATAATAATAAATATTTTCCATCAGAATATTTGAAAAAATTTATGTAAAAAATAAATAAAGATTTTATCGAAATTCACTATAACCTTGTAAAGATTTTACGAAATTATTAATTTTAAAATTGCGATAATTTAATTTGTAAAGATTCTTTTATAAATAAATATAAAAAAAAAAATTGAAACTGAAATAAGTATATGGAGATACATTTATTGAGATAATATATTTCTTACTGAATAAAGCCAACAATAATATAATTGTTTTCTAAACTTAGAGTTAAAAAATTTGGCTAATTAAATAATGTCTTTTTTTTTATTGTCCATTAATGAAAATACGTGTTAGCATAATAATAAAAAGTATGTGAATTATGTGTAGATAAGTAATATTTTTTTTCTATTTACTTTCATCCAGATAGAGAAAGTCATGCTTAGGTACTTTAACCATACATTTTTTTAAAATACCAAAAACTTGTAATTAAGTACATATACTTAATATTAATATTGTATTCCCGAGAAAACACATTATTATAACAAATTAATTTCAGTCTTTATTTCCAAACATAAAATTTGCGTTATTACAGAAGATTGTGGTAACTTTAATAGTTATTTAAGATTAAAAATTCCAATGGTAAAATTATTTTTATTTTTTTAAAACATCATTTTTAAAAAAAGTAATTTTCTTGCTATTATGGAGGTTTACAAAGCATATTTTCTAATATTTAAGATAATAGCAGTACACTAAAAAAATTCACGTTTAAAAAAAAATCAAATGCTTGATAAAAGTTTAGTACTTATTTATTTTATTTTTCTAAAATCATTAGCTTCATTCTTTTTTAATACGTCTTTATTAGATATGCACTCTTACTGTTATATGTATTTTAATTTGTATTGCTTACATTTATCCTTATAATCAATTAGTAAGTATTTTGAAACTTTTTCATAGAAAAATTGAGAATATAATTAAAATTTACATATCATATCTGCAAATTAAAAAATTAAATTTTGTAATGATGTTTTATTATATAATTTATATTAAATAAATATTTAAAAAATTTATTCAAAATTACTGATGTGTTAATTTTAATACAATATTTTTTGCCTTTTATCAAAAGTAGGTATACAATTAAAATAAATTATTTCAACAAATTTATGTAAATAAAAATAGTTTTGCTTTACATATCATTAATTTCATTTGCAAATAAGTACATTTTATTCTTTATACGATACCCATTCAGATTAAAGAAAATTCAGTACGTTGAAATCAACTTAAATAAACTATTACTGACAACAGTTTATTGTTTTTAATAATTTCTGAAATTTTTGATAAATGTTTATAAATGTATAAAACCATTTTCAGTTCATTTATAATTTTATTATTTTTAGTCTAATTATTCAGATTATTAGAATCATTATTTATGATATATGAAATCATTTAATTCATAAAATCTGTATAACTTTTTACTATAAAAATAAGTTATATTTTATAATTAGTTCTTAATTTAATTCCAAGGTTATCCAAATCCACATCAACACAAAATTTTTAATGTTCAAAAGTAAATTTATTTTCAATAATATGTGGAATTAATAAAGTAAGCATTACAAATATATTCATAATTAAATTGAATATCTCTCAATACATAAATTCTGCTTCTATAATATAAATCTTGCAACAATCTTAATTTATAAATACTTTCTAAATTTCAATTAATATAATTCGATAACATTCTATATTTTAGTTATAATATAATTGAATGAACTAAATGTTTATATAATATTTAGTTTATGAAAAAATGTATTTATATAAAATTTACATGTATAAAAATATATATCTTACAGTTTTACTGTCTTACTAAGACGTAATATATTTATAATTTGAATGATGCAGACATTTATTATTTTACTCTGAATACAATTATAAGCTGAATTTAATAACATATAATAATACGCATAAGAGTAAAAATGGTCTCTCATACTTTGATACTTTATAAACTGATAATTTATTAATATAATATAAAATTAAATAAAAATTAAAAACTTTATAAATATTCTTCAAATCAATTAATTAATTACTCAATGAATGAATATTTAATAAATAGTTTTACCTACGTAGATGAATATGTTTATGTATACTTTAAAATATTAACAGATAAATAATTTTTTCACATGAACATAACGAATAAAATTTTTTTGAATATGAGTAAAATAATATATTTTTTCTTAAATCATGAATTAAATAATTTGTGTAAATACATAGATGTTCAAATTTAGAAAGTTTTTTTAATTTCATCTAACTTTATTCAGAATATAATTTATTATTTGAGAAGGAGAAGATAATTATAAATAATGAAAATAAAAATAAATTATAAATAATTTTAATGATTTTAAGAATAAAATGTTAAATAATTTTAAATGCAAAATATATTCTTAATTTGTAATTTAGAATGGAAAAAAAATGATCAGTAAATATTAATTTACGAATTTATTTTAAATAATCAATAACACTGAAAAAATATATAAACTAGTGAAAAATATATTGTAAAATATTTATAGTATTTTTTCTAATATTACAAATATTATAGCTCTATTTTGTAAATTAGTTTTATATGTGATGAAATGAAAAAGATTTGAAAATATGTTGCTTGTGTTTTAGTTATTAACATTGAAAGAAATTTGACAAAAAAATATTAAATGATACAATAAATAGTGCAAAACTTAATTTTATTTTAGAAAAAATTTTGAATTTACAGTTTTTAATGATTTTTTAATTTAAATATTTATAACGTTATTAGCAAATGTTTTTTTCTAATCTATTTTGTATGTAATAAATCTTAAATTTTATATATTCCATATATTACAAATTATATATATATAAAACATAACTTTATGAAGATTAAATAAGTTAAGTGTAAAAAAATGTTGATATTTTTACTAAATGCATAAAATAAATAATTTTTAACAATTTTTTAGAGAATTAAAAAATAATAAATTTAAAGGAATACATCGTGAATTATCATAATGCTTCTTTTAAAGAAAAATTATGCATGGCGTAAAAATTTTTTTATACAAAGTAGAATATTTAAATCGAATTTAAGATATAATAGAACAATTAAAATATTGAAGACTGTTTTATATAATTTTATTTATATTATTTCATGATATCGATTATATAATTGATATAATTATTATCGTTATATCATTGTTCTTAATATCATCAATCCTTTATATAATTTATAAAATTATGTAAAATAAATATTTAAATATTTATTAATATAGCTATTTTATCTACTGTATAACGAGTCGAAAAATTTTTTGAATTAAAGAAGTAAATTTTTAAAATGTTCTTATATAAAATTTTTTTAGTCGAATTGTGAAGAAGTCCATATAATATAATTATAAATATTTATAATATAATTATAAATAATTTGCTATTTTTTGTAATTTAATTACTAAAATTATTAATCAATATGATTACAATAATACACATTACAGCTAATAATAATCTTTTGAAATAATATATTTGTAATCGTAATATTTTCGGATTAATAGTTTCTAAAATTATAAATTAGATTATAATCTTTTTTATTTGTTTTTTTCCTTTATATTTATTTTATTTTTACATTGAACATTTGTCTCATTCTTGTTCACTTTTGCTCTCACTCTTTCTCTCTGTCTCCCAACTTCTTTCTTTTAAATACATGTACATATGTGTATTTCAATCCAACAATATCCATTTAATTTGTCATATATCTTATTTCTTTCTTTCTTTTGATTTTGTCTTTCCATGCACTCATACTTATATTTTTCCTTTATTCTCATTGTTATGCGGCAGAATATCTATGGAATGAAACGCGCATTTAGTGAAGTTTCATTCAAAAGACACTTATCGACTGGTTTCCGCTTTAGCTCGTCTCTTTTAAGTTGTTGTAAAGGGTGTGTCGTGTTACGCGATAGGTTACGAAGGATACATATTTTCAATGCGTTGAATGCTGTTTTAAGAATCATCCAATCGAAATCTTTTGTAGGCGTGGTTAACCAAATCATACGATATGATTGGCTTGAACATTGGGGTGGTACAGTGTAGTACTGTATTTTATTTCATATTCCCTTCTCTTTAGAGCTATCCAATCGTAGTTGTCTGACACTCCTTGGTAAGCTTACCTAGCTTAATCTAATCTTAGTCAATGCAAGTGCAAATGTTGACGATATAAAAGTTGGAACAACACATTCAATTGCGGTAGACCAGCACTTGGTCATCGGCAAGATTAAAGAACAGTCTAATTGTAATTTAATATATATATATATATATATATATATAAAGATAATATTAACTAAGAATTAATAATAGTTTTACTGATAAATAGTATTAAAACAGTATTAAAAATATTTAATTTTATAAATATAAATTGTAACAAAAATTAAATAAATTAATTGTTTATGAGTATTTATAAATTTTTTGAATGAACTATATTATAGAATATTGAAGTTTTTTATTATTAAAGTAATGTTGTTTTTTATTTTTAAAATGGTGTTTCATCGAAAAATATAAATAAACATAAATATATATTTATATTTTAATATTCAATCAATATTGACTTTAACCTTTTTAATTATATTATTTATCATATAAAATCAATTTGAAAATATGAAAGTGGTATTGATACCGTTTATTTTAATTAAAATAATTAACTGATTAAAAAATGAAGTCGCTCCTGGAACAGACTCTATAATATTATTCCTAATAAGTTTCAAGATTATATGTAAATTGGTAAGGAATAGTATCATTTATATTAATATGAAATTTTGTAAAGGAATTTAATCTTAATATTTTTAAATATTTATTTAAGCATGTATAATTTTATTTATTTGTAGAAATTTTTGTTTTTTATAAAATTTTATATACTTTTTATAAGGCTTTAAATTATTTCATGTAATATAATAAAGCAATATTAAGTAAAATTTTATAAGTATAATACATATTAATTATAATTGATATTGTTTTGTTCGTTTTTAAACATGAATGTAACATATTCATAGATTTATTCGTCAAGAATATTTTTCAAAAATAGTTGATTTTAAATTGAATTTTTATTTAGTACGAAAATTATTTATTTATAAATTAGTGATTTTTTCATAAAAAATAATAATTATTATGATAATCAGTATTATTTGTAATAAATTTGTATATTTTTTAATAAGTTTCTATTTTATTCAGTAATACATATATATATATATATATATATATAATAAGATTCGCAAATTATCTAAATTTTGTAAAAATATTTTTGATAAAATAGGAAAAGTAGTTTATCTATTTTGAATTTTTTGAATTGGAATATTTATTAAAAAGTACCATAATAAATAAAATTAAAAAAATTAATAATCATAATACGAATTAAAAATACACGATAAACATTTATTTTAAATATGTTCTAATAATGTGTTGTATGGAAAGAAATTTGTTTTTTTACATTGAAATTAGGTTTGATATAAGTTGCTTTTTTATATTCTTTTTATATTTTTATATTCTTTTTTATATTTTTTGTTTTTTAATTTATATTTTTTAATTAAAATAAATTGATAGTAAAAATACTAATTTTTAAAGAAATCTTGATATATTAGTTGAAGTATTTTATATTCTATATATATTGAAAAGAAACTTTAAAGTTTACTATATTATTAACTACTAAAACCTTTAAAAAATCATGAATATTTATTCAATGTTTACAATATTACATTTGTTGCTTTTAAAGAAAAAATATTACTTGATCGTAATAGAGATTTCATTAAATAAGAAAAATCATTATAAAATTATCCTTTTTCTTTATTAATATTATTTTTAAGACAATGAATATAAATTAAATAGAAACATACAAATTAATCATAAAAAAATTAAAAATATTCGTCATAATTAAATAAAATACAAGTATGAATTAAAAATATTACTATGTATACAATTGTTAAATATTCATGCTTACCTTAAATCTATTCCATAAAAAATTATTAAAATTAATTTTATCTCAGGTAGTTGATTATATTAATTATACAAGTAATTTTATTGTATTATACCATGTAACCTAATTAAAAAAAACATTTTTGAGTAAGATAATATAATTTTAATAATTATTTTGAATATGTAAAATTTGTATTTCATATAAAAATATATAAAAAAGTTGTAATATACCAGATAAGAAAATTGTATAATATTTATAATATTTTATATAAAATTATATTATATAATATTGAAAATATTATGAACTTGCTTCAACTATTACTTATAAAAATAGTTATAAAAATCATAGAATGAAATAGTTTTGAAATTGTGAAATTTATATTTCAGTTATTAATATCAAAATAAAATTGTAAAAGAAAGAAAATATTAGGTGATATAATAATGCAAAATTTTATATATGTATGGGTAAAAAAATTTTTAATTTTAGCGAAAATAAATAAATTTTGTATTATTTTTATTTAAAAGTTTAAAAAAATTATAATTAGACGATTTTTTTATTTTTTTAGGTTTGAGTATTTTTTTATATTTACGATTTATAGAATTTAATATTATAAATTATAATTTATTTTATAACTCAAGTGTTATTACTTTTATAGGAAAAATCATTAGTTTTTAACAAATACTTATGCTGAACCTGTATACTTAAATTAAATTATACGCAGAATCATATTGAAGAAATATTATTTATTTTTAGAGTGCAATATAACTAAGTTATATAATCAAATATTACTATACTAACGCTTTTGTCAAATATAAATATACAATCTATTGCCCATATAACCATTTATGTATAAAGCACAATATGTTTCTAATAGTACTGTTATCTTTATGAATATCACAATTTTTATGAATCAATTTTCAAAATTCATATTATAAATTATGCAACTTATTATTTTCATAATTTTTTATTTATGCCCTCAATTTATTTTTAATTCTAATATTTTAAACATGATGTTATAAACGGCTTCTAATTATATATTAAATAGATTAATAAAAATGAGATTTATATAATGTAATATCAAAGGTAACTGTTTCTGGTACAATGTATCTACAAAATATCAATACATTAATAAGTAATATACTTAAAATATTATTAATTCAGATATGGATATCTATTTTCTACATTCTCAATACAAATGAGAAAAGCATTTTATATGCAACTCCAGCTTGCAAAATAGTATGAAATTTTAAATTCGGATATAAACACATAAATTATCGTATTATATATTTTAATCTAAAACTATTTTTAAAAATTCACTTAATAATTTTAGACAAATAATTATTAGAAAATTTTAATGATTTAAACATTATAATAGTATAATAATTGAAAATAAAAAATAATTAATGAATTAGCAGGAAGAAATAAAAATAATGTTATATTAAATATCTAATTTCATAGCATTACAATTCTAAACGTAAATGTGTATAAGTTGATTCTCATTTTTCAACAAATTTGTAATAATATTTAATTTAATAAAAATTGTTTAATGTTATGGTACTTGATTTTTTCAAATATTCTAAAAAGTATGCATGTTTTCTATTATTGAAGTATTTACTATATTTACTAATTATATTGATCAATTTTTTCTGAATTATGCAAATCACCTGTTAAAAACTAATTAGCACTATATGAAAAATAATAGATACAAAAAATTTTAATTTTTTTTTATATTAAGAAATTCTGAATTCCGTAATAGTTTTATGTAAAGTATATATTTTGTATATTATTATGTAAAATATGTATTATAATAATAATATAACAAGTATATAAATAATATCTTCTTTAATATAACTAAATTATAATTGTGATTAAAAATAATAAACTAAATATTTTTTGAACATTTATTAAAAATAATTAAATTTTTACAATATGTATAAAATAAAATTAATTAATTATTAAGTAAGATATAGATTTAGATTTAAAAATATTATGATGTTAAAAAATTTTTATTATGAAAGTAATTACGATAACTAAAACTAAATCAATCCTAAAAAAATTTTAATTAAATTGAATATACAAACCTAATCACATACTATGTTTAATTAACCTATATTAAATAATTTTACTGTACTGAAATAATATATTTCTATATGCTTCTGAAATACTACTAGAATAGATAGCAAAGATTATATGTTTTAAACAATTACTATAGTCGCTAGACAATTTTTATAAATAATTGTTGTTATTCAGAATTTTATCATTTATATTTTCTTAGTTTAAACAACGATTATAAATTAATAATGTATTATATAGAAAAATTGGAGTAAATTTCTACATTCAAAAATATTTAAAAGTCATAATTATAAATCAATTTTGTAATTATATTGTTTTTTATACATATATTTATATATGTTATATTCATATATGTTATATAGTAAATATAACATATTAATTTTCATTGACAATAAATAAAATTACAAAATAGTAATTTTTTAAAGAATAATATTGATCATTTATTATTATCGAAATAAACACTATTCATTCATGTATACTTAAACTTAGTTAATACTTGCAGTGATCAATTATAAATGTATTTATTATAATAAATTAGTGTTTTAAAATAAGTAAATATAAAAATAAAGAAATGTTTTTCGATAATAGTTAAATTGTATTGACAATTTATAATGTTTACGATAACAAGAAACACGAGTGAAAATATTCATTTGATATATATATTTTTTACATAATTAATATTCTAATTATGTTTTTAAGTTTTCTAAATATTAGATATAATATAATTCATAATATTCTTAATCTATATAACTTATGTATAATGAACGATATATTTGTTTCGTTATATTAAGTTTTCTTAATATACTCACATTGTATTTAAATGTTATTTAGATTATCTTTATTTATGCAATTAAAAGTAACATCATTAATTTTATAATACATAGTTTCATTTATTTTTAATAACTAATTTATGGCAAATATTTTTATTTAGTTTTGATATTTGAAATTTGTAACTTTTGAGGATTTTTCATCGAAAAATAATAATTGAGTTTTTCAAGAGCAATTACAATTTATAATATATACCAGTTTTAATAATTTATAATCATAAATTTTTGTGATGGTTTACTTAAATTCATATAAATTTTTTAATAGTAATTATTATATTTCTATGACACGCTAAAATTTTCTTGTGAACTGTATAAATATGTAAAAAATTTTCATTTAAAGAAAAGATAATGGTAAGAAATTATAAACTTTAAATATTGTTTCAAATATAAAGATATTTATATAATTATATTATAAAAACAATGCTGTCGTCGATGTACATATTTTTTTATGAAATTAAGGAATTTGTATGGATTTTCAAAAAAGACGAATACAAGAGTTAATAAATGAGATTTTTTACATCACTTTATATATTGATTTGGTAATATAGTTTTTAGACCAATATTATTCATTTAAGAAAAATATAATTACTTTGATTAAAGTATTTAATTTATTCGTTGATTTCGTTACACATTAAGATTAAAAATAACAATGTTTATTAATATTTTTTGTATTTGAAGAGTATGTGCTTTTATTTTTAATATTTTTTATGTAATTTTTGATTTATCCAATATTATAAATTTTTCAGCCTTATGAAAGTTCGTGAATGTTCTATTTAATACTTTACAATTTTATCAAAAGTTTTTTCTATTAAGAATATTTTTTTATCGGTATTGTGAATAATATATAATAGTTTACTAAATTTCATATATTATATTATGATTACATTATTTTTAAAAAAATTTTAAATTCATGTTTTTTTAATTTCGTATTTTTGTATTTTCAAATAATTATCGTTGATAGCCTCTTGCAATAAAGTATAAAAAATGTATTTGTAATATAAGATATGTAATATTTTCTTATAAGAGCTATTTTTATATGATCTGTAAGAAATTGAATTATTTGTTTATTTTGGTATAAAATGATGTTTTAAGACTATATAATATCAATTATTCCATAGAGAGTATAATTAAATTAAAGTATTTATGTTTTAAAAACTGTTTTACTTGAAGATATACTTCTGAGATATACTTTATACTGAATTCATATTTATTGGTTTTTGTTTTTCAGTTATGATAATTTTTATTTTTAATTTTAGATGTCACAATGATTTTTTTACACATTTGTGTGTTTGTCTTAATTTACATGTTAAATTAATCAAATAATTCATTACATGTATAATACAAAATAGCTATTTGGTAATAGATGAGGGTAATAAATATGTACAGTAATGATATTGAGATAGATTTATCTCAATCAAATTGATTATCGTCGCTAAAATGTTGTAAAAATTTAGTTAACATTTGATAAATACATTCTAAAGAATCATTTGTTGTCAAATGATATAAAATCATATATATTTATTTAATTTTAAATAATTTGACCATATCTTCCAAACATTTTATAGTTAAATTGCTTTCTAGATCTGTTAAAATTTTATCTGGAAAACCATAAGTACAAAAATATATTTATCGGTACATATTTCTAAAGATTTTATATCTCATTTACTATATTCTATAGATGTTATTATTAGGTGTTATTTTTATTTCTTAATTCTAAATAGCAAAAGTTTAAAAGTATTTTAACAGATCATCTTTTAAAGTTAAAATAAACTGTTTTCCAGATTCGATTATCATAAATGGGTTTACAATTTTAAGAAGTATTAGTTCAAAAAAATCTAGTTCATTATTATTTGTAACTTATTTATACAATTGGCAAAATTCTCAAGTTTTAATAAAATGATATTTTTTTACACATTATTTGATATTTAATTTTCTTTAATTTTTTCGCACGCTCTTTTTAATACAAACTGTTTACTAACAGTTGAATGATTTTCATTATACACTACTTGAAGTTCTTTTAACGGATTTATTATTTAAATAAATATTAAAAATAATCTGTGTATTTTAAAAAGCATATTTGATTAAATATAGTTGTTTAAAATGAACGAATCTCTCAGTTAGGAAAAATGTTTTCAATAAATCTTCAAATCCAACATAATCTTCAATACAGAATTATATTGAGTAAGATTTTGGGATTCGAAAATTCTTAGCCACTATATTTTAAATTAAAAATACACTAATACACTAAACATTTAATAGTTAAATAATTTATAAATATATTTTTATTTTGTGTTTATAAATTTTTATATTATTTTTAATAAAATTATAGATAGTACCGAATATTTAAATTTTTTTTCAGATACATACTGTAAAATATATTTTACTAACCATAAGAAATAATTTTCTTTTTATAATAGACTAATTTTATTCTGTATGATATTCCTGTAATGTAAGCAATTGTCAAATCATGCAAATTATTAATTTAAGATGACATGGCTCTCAAGGCAAAATTATTTACGTCTATTATTAAATAAATTTCTTTATAAAGTTGGGATATTGTAAAATTTAAAAATAAGTTGAATCATTTTTCAAATTTGAAACTTTTCTTGTTATAGATTATTTCAATTAAAATTAGTATTTTGCTTTTTTTATAACAAAAAAGTATATTTTGTTGTAATTTTATTAAAATTTTAAAGAAATTTTCAGTAAAAACGACTAAATTCTAGAATATCTCTTAATTTTTGTCATATTATTTTATTATCTAAAAATATAATTTCTCGTTTAATAAAATCACATCTATTTGTAATATATTATGTCATTAAGATATAATACATGTTGAATTTGATCTAATCCAGCAGAAATTAATAAATAATCCTGTTTTTATTAAATATTGAAAAACACTAAAATATTTTTTATTTAAATAGTATATGAGTAAACTAATAATATATCTATATACAAATAAAAAAAACAATTTTATATTTATTATGTATTTTAATTTGATGGAATCTTGTGGCTAATTGAGTATAATAAAATTAATATAATCATTTAATTGTTGTAATATATCAGTAAAATAATAGGTGATAATAAATCTTTTATACGGAATGTATTTAATTTTCTTTGCCTTAACTCAAAATTTTTCTTTATTTAAAATATTCGAATTTATTTATCTATCGAGAAAAAAATGCTACGATAAGTTCAGATTTTATATCATATCATTCTTTAAAATTTAGTCTATTTACTTTTTAATTACTGTTTATGAAATTCCGGATATCTATATATTTTTATAATTAAATTTTTATTAATAGTCGTATACATTTTATAAGTAATTATCTATATTGCTAAAAATATCAGTGCTTTACAACTGTTTCAAATAAACAAAAATGTTCTTTTTCTTTGTTTTTGGCTTGCTAAATCAAATATTTAATTTTAAAAATTAAAATTTGTTAGAGAAATTATTTACTTTAATAGTTTTTTTATTTTTATTATTTTCTAATTTATAATAAATTTTTCAAATTTAATAGATTATAATCTAATTTTTTTTTTCAGTATGGTATTTATTCATTTATTGTGTATTATTATAACTAATGTGCTACTATACCGTATCATAAAATAATAAAAAGAAATGGAAAAATCATCTAACTAAAATAAAAATTTTTACTATGTTAATATAATGTATTAATATTTTTCGTTGATAAAATATTAACTTTGAGTTTGGAGTCATAAAAAATTAAATTTAGAAAGAAAATTTAAAAGTTTTTAAAAGAAATATTTACTTTAGTATGACAAGCACATTTATATTTGATTTTAATGTCTTAATATCTATATAAACAATAACAATAGTAAATATGGCTTAATTTTAATATTTGAGCTTATATAATTATTATTCTTCACTATTCATTTGACTTCTATAGGCTGATTTTCTTTAAATCATTAAGAAACGAAGATTTGGGTTTAAATGAGAATTTTAATTTTTAGGAACAAATTCGAATCTTGATTTTTATTAAATTATTGAATTATCGATTTTTAGATTCTTGAATTAAAAATCAATATTCTTACGATAATTATATTATTTTATTATTTTTATTTTTCTTTAACTTACATTACTGTTTTTCACATTGCAATTTCACACGTTTGCAACAACATACTCTATAAAATGAATGCTATATAACTAATATATCATATGTAATATATGAATATTATACTCAACTATTATATAATATAATATTAAATTATTCTTTTAGAAGAAAAATTATTTTATATAAATTATTATATCAAACAAACATTATTCAATTTTCTTAATATGTTATGCAGCTAATTTACTAATAGGTAATTGAGGAATTTATATTAATTTATAAACCTTATGATCAATTAGTTATAAGTTTTTATTTAAATCCATGCTTGATAAGCGGAAAAGAAAATGGATATAAAGTATATATATAGTGTAGCAAAATTTCAGAAGAAACGATTTTTTACGTAATCACATGTGAACGAGCGTTAATGAAATATTCTTTCTTTTTATTGAATAAATTTTTATTTTAAAATCTAAAACACTTATTAAAAAGTTAATTTATCAAACATTCGAAACGATAAAAAAATTTAAAGTTTTACTACGTACCAGGAAGCTTATTTACAGTGAAGTTATACCATATCGAGATAAAAAAAGACTTTTTCTATTTCTTAAAAAATAATAAAATTAATAATATTTTTGAAATACTATGATCTTTACAACTTTATAATTTTTTAAATTTCCTCATTTGAACTTTAATAAAAATATTGAATTTTTACGTTTTATATAATTGTATACACGCAGTTCTGTCATTATAAAAGGAAGTTTCATCCGAATTACTCATTAATTTAATCAATCAATCTTTGAATTTTTTAATTCTTTGAAAATATGATATAATTTCTTTATTAATTCTTCCCTAAAATATAATAATTACAGTTTAAATTGGTCGTGTAGATTCTAATCTGAATGTATATCAATCAAACATATTTATAAGGACTTCCAAATATTAAGTTTTCAGCTTCAAATTGACGCTTTCGATTGTCTATTATTTTAAATCATTAAAAAAATATTTTTTATCAACTGTGATTTCTGTCATATTTATTATGTATTGTCACAATTAGTATAAAATTAATAATCATTTTCTTTGCTTACATAAAAATGGAAACATTTAAAAATCTATATTTATCAAGACTGAAATATTCAAAGTATAAATGTGAACTATGTCTATTTATAAAACTTCATTGTAAGCATACTGATATATCACAGCATTAGTTTTTAATACACGAAACAAAAGAAGTGATGTTGAATATAGTAGTTACATTACACTATGCCAATTATTTTTGCATTAAAATATTTAAACATTGATATACGTAACATTGGTTTTATGTAACAAGCTGAAGTGATTTTCTCAGACAAAAAACTTCCAATTAATACCTTGGCTTGCTAAATACTATAAGTTTTATGGATAATTTATATCACGCTTATCACCTATAAAGTTAATATCTACCGTACTAAATACATAAATACTTTCTATTTTACATAAAAAAATCATTAAAAATATAAAATAAATGTACTACTAATTCAATGGATTGCTATAAAGAAACAAATATTGCAATATAAAGCTAACTTTATTTTAATTCATAAATGTATCTAAAAACAATAGTCTGCATTAATCTAATTTAATAGACAAAATTTTTTTAATTGGGTAATTTGTTCTAGAGAAAAAAATTTCCATTTTTATATTTATAGTTAATGGCTTTACACGTAAATTAATATTCATAATTTTAGGCTTTTCTAAGATTAAAATTGCTCTAAATTAATCAATATTATTTATGAATTGTGTGTAAAGTTTATTTTATATGCTTCACAAGATTTTTTTATTATAATTGAAAACACTAAACGATGAGTTGCAACCTATGGATTATATTAATAGAACGATTTGAAGTTACGATATTTGAAATACCCGGTACGTATACTAATATATGAGTACCGAACTTCTTATTTCAATCTCACAATCGCGAGATGGCGTATGCTTAATCTTAAATAATCACATTATCTTGAACTTTCAATTTTTAATTTTTTTCTAATGCTATGGGTTAATTTCATGTTATCATAATTTATAATTGTTTAGGTACTTTAAGGACCGAATTATTTTTTATTTATAGTATTATAATATTGATTTTGTATATAATTGTATCAAATATAATATATAATTTTACTAATAAATGAATTTAATTAAGTAGATTTAAGATAAATTCCATATTTGTAACGAATTTAACATTTAATTTCTTTAAGTAAAATAATTTACAGTAGAAATTAACTTATTTATCGAAGATAACATAAAAAGATACCGAAAATGGATGTTTTTTTATAAATTTATTTTCACTTATAATTAAAGTGACGGATAAAATATAAATATTATAATTTCAATTTATTATAAAATTATTGACAGTGAAAAATTAATTTTACTATTTCAATTATATAAAGAATTTAGTTCAAATTTCAAAGTTGCCTTATTTGATTTATTAAGAAAAATAATCAGTAAGATAAATACTAATTATTTATATATAAGGTTACAGCACAATAAGTCAAAATAAAATTAAAAGCTTTTTTATCAACTTGAAATACTATGCGTGATAAAACATTTGTAGATACGCCATCTACTAGACGGCAATTGTTAGTAAGAAGAACTCCTATATGCGAACAAAGATGCTCCATTTATAAATATGAATATGCCTTGCTATAGAACACGAGAATTGACTTACAATTGTCACTTATTTATTTATAAAAATAATTGTTGAATTTAAATCTAAATTTTCTATTTTTTAAATACAGATTATATAAAAGCAGAATGTATAAAGTCTGTAAAATGAAGAAGTATTATTTCAACTTTGAAAAGAAATTTACATCGAGATATTTATTCATTTCAATCGCAAGTTTTAACATGAAATAAATATTATTTTATATATCAAATCAAATATAAAGGCATGACAATACATAAGTATAATATATTATTATTATCATCGTCATCTTCATCATAATTATTATAGTAGTAGTAGTAGTAGTAAAAGTAACGGTATGAATAAATTAAATTAAAATACAATATGATTTTATCAATGTTTATTTTATAAATTGTCTTTATAAATATTTTTTAATCTGCATATATAGTCATATTTACGAAAGTATTAATAATAAAATGTTTAGGTTTTCGTAAATGTATACTCATATAACAAACACAAACAAATCCTTTTCTTCTGTTTAAAATAATTATATACTTATACTTGTACTTCTTTAACAATATTTTATTGTATTCAATTTAAAATAGTTTTTAATGTATTTACTAATTAAATTATATTAATAATGTTTAATAAAAAGAAATTTAAACTATTTACTATTTCATTTTTCAATGTACTTGATTGTTATATCTTATTATCAAAAGTTCAAAATTAAAATACTAATATTCATTATTTAAGCCATTAACACGCATATTATGTAAATTATATTTAGCATATTAATGATAAGAAATGGTAACATTCAGCTTCTTATAAAGAAAATAATATAAATTTCTAATAAAAAAGACAAAGATTTATTTTTTCATGAATTATTCAATTATTTTAAAATTCAAAAAGGCAAAGTATGGCTTTCTTAATTGTATTATTCTTTTTAGTAGTTAGATATATTGCGTTACACTAATAGTGATGAAGTGTAATGTTACTATAGCTCAAATTGCACATTAATACATTAAACATACAGTAGTTATTGTACTAAATGGTACTAAGCTGTTCTATAATAGAATTTACGGAATAAAGTCATTATGTAACTTTGATACATCTCGTACAAGAAAATTAATGAAAATTGTGGAAATGAGTAACTGAAAGTTATATCAATTCCACGGTCCAAAGAATTTCATGACTTTTTAAAAAAACGAAGTGAATCTTAACGACATTGAAGTTCAGAGATCTAATTTCAAGCTGTATTGAATCGCATATGGAATTTGGAAAGATATAAAAGAGTTACGCCTAACAATCAATAAATGTATTAGCAGTAGAGATAATCTATAGATCAAAAATAATGGAATTTAGAATTCAAATTTCAAAAATAATTTTAAATATAATTTGATTTTCTTAGATTGAAGTAGAAAATAAGGATTTTTACTGTATTGATTATATTAATAAATTTTCACATGACTACTATATCAATTGAAGGACATATAGCCAAAAAAATGAAATAGTTTTTATATAATAGCTGAAAATTTATTAGTAAACTAAATATTTAAAGAATGAAAATAAATTTAATTTTAAAATTCATTCAAATTTCTTGACTTGGAAAAATTATGAAAAATTCAATTTAATAATTTAATGTGATAATCTTCGTCGTCGTATTTTATACTTCAAAGGATGGCTATGCTTATGCTTTAAAGATGAATATTCCTTTTTCATATTTACTATGAGTATTTATAATGTGATTCTTTGTCTGACGTAAAATTATCACAAGGTCATTAATTAACTGGTCATGTGAGATAAATATAAATATTGAATTGCAATAATTCCTTCAATTTTATAGTAAAAAACTTATTTATTGATTTACATACAATGCTCAAAGCTATGCATAATAAAAAGGTAATAATCGTTTTGACACTTTTTGCAGTTTATTTATATATACTAGTTCAAATATAATACTCTAAATGAAATATTGAAGTATAGTGACCCTTCTAATGTGTATCAAATAAAATAATAATATTGTTATTATTAACCTCTCACATAAAATAACTCATGTTTTTTTATTAAGTTATAATTTAAATTCTGTAATTTAAAACTCTATTCCATATTAACTAAAGCACGTACATATATGTATTAAGATTTAAAAATAATAATTAGTAGTATATAGACAAGATTAACTATTTTTCTAAATTAATGTATCTACATGATTAATGAAATTAATTACTTCTTACAGGTCTACAAGCAATTATCAATATTGGTTCCAATATTATATAAATTTACAATATGAATAAAATGGATACCATACAATAAAATGGAATGGATAATATCAATCGGTATAAAATTTATATACTTCTTTATGAACTTATAATATATAATAAGGTCATATCAAAATAATTTAAAAATAGCTATAATTAACTATGATTTTAGATACTAGTAACAAGCATTAAATATTAAATTTTAATTCATAATAAATGGAGTCAATCAGGAATTAAAATACATAGAAAAGTTGAGAATAAATAATTAAACCAAAAGTGTAATAATAAACAATTACGTAATAAAAAAATATAAATAGAATAAAATTAACTAAAAAAATAAAAACACATAAATAAATAAAACTAAAATATAAAATGATGATAAATTTGAGTAATAACTACTTTGACAAAATTTTTACAAATTATTAAGTAAAAGTTATTAAGTAAGAATTTAACGTATTTTTAACAAATATAAAAATTAGAATAAATAAAAAAAACTATAAAAATAAAACAAAATTATATAATTTATACTAAAGAATTTCTTGAATTTTGTAAAGTATCTATCAAATATTCAAAAATATGTATCATAGAAAACAGTTGTTCTAGCAATAAATATTAAAATCAATTAATCACACATTATATAATTTAAAATTTATTTTATTTAAATTCGTTAAAAAAGAATATTATTAAAAAAATTAAAGTTTCTAGTTTCGAAATAATATTTGACAGAATTAAATAAACTGATAAACAGTATTTTTAAATTTTTAACGATTAGTACGCACCTTCCTCGTTACTCAGTTAAAATTGGAAATCAGAATTCATTTCATTTAAACGTTAATTAAAATAGAAAGATAATAATTTAAATATTATAATCATGTATCATTAAATAAACTTACATACTAATATATATAGCTATATTTTTATGGCTTTAGGATTAGCAATTATATAACAGCAAACGGACGATGTAAAACCTGACAAGTTTATTGTTATTCTTATTGATTATTCAGCATTATGACTTGGATAGAAACTTAAGAAATGTTGGATACAGCGGTATAACGAATTCGTGTTTATGTAAGGCTGTATTGAAATAACACATGGAAAGCATTACACTAGGATCACAGGTATGAATACAAATTGGTATCAAGCATAACTAATACTTAATGCAGCTTGCTTTCTTAATCATAAAAAAAATTAAAAATTACGTATTTAATTTTCTACATGATAATTAACTAATTTCCTGTATTTCACCTAAAACTTATATACTTATAAAATAAATTTGTTTAACTATAAATTAATAGAATTAGATTATAAATTTAAATAATTTTTTATGGAAAAGAATCTGTAAAAAATGTATCAAGAAATAACTTAATAACTTATAGGATATATTTTTAATAAATATATTTAAGGAATAAATAAATAGAATTTATAAGAACTTTATTTTCTATGTAAATTTATAAAAATTGTGAAAAAAAATTAATTTATTATTTAACATTACTTGAATTTAATTATTTTAATATAATTTACTATTAGTTTTTAAAAACAAATATTTATAATATATTTTAAATGTTAAATTTTTTAAAATATTATTATTCATAATAAAAATTTGTTTTTAATAAAATTTTCGTGTAATTAGTATAATCAATATTTTATAATTTTGATATGATCAACAATTTTTCTACTATTAATAAATTAAAAAGATAAATATGTGTTTATTATAACTCAAGAAAATTATAAGTTGGGCTGATAGCATATATTATAGAATTACAAATTCATTCCTATAATTCAATTGGAACTTAATTTTTGTACACTTTCTTTTAAACAGTAATGATTATATAGATATATATAGTGACTAGAATATAATTATTATTTATTTAACATTTCATATTTGTTAGTGATTAATTTAATCATAACTTCCAGGCTTCGATGGTTTTCATTACCATTAATAGAATCATATAATAATATTCTACTGTACTAAGTATTTCTCATTTTTCTTGTCACTTAAAATATAAAAATTTAAAAAAAATATATATATTTTTTTTTATATTTCATATCAGTTTGATATATACTGCAAAACCTAAATTGGTATCTAGAATGCAGAGAGCATTAGTTCTAATTGATACAAAACGATACAAAGTTTGCAGTTTTATTTAGAAACGTTACATATTGATTTATGTTTTTGATATATACTTTAATCCTTACTTTTGTTCAATTTAAAAATATTGTATTACCTAATATTTATAAAATAATAGAATAAGATTAAGAAAATAATGATCGCTAATAACATCCTACAGACTGTATTTATACGTAAGAATTAGAATTAGAAAGTTTAGGATGTAATATATAGAATGGAACATTTTCTTTATAATCAATGTAAGTATTTTTTAATTTTTCACATCCAAAGATGTTCATACCATAACATTTTTAAATAAGGAAATAAAAAAATCTTATATATAAAACTCAATAACAAAAAAAAAGTTCTATTAAAATGTATAGACTAAGAAATTGTAAAATCTGATTTATATAAATGCTTCAACTCTTATACAATAAATTAAAATATTGGCAAATATTTAAAAAATTATGATTTTAAATATTTATGATGTAATAATCAAAAATAATTCTAAAAATTTTTCATAAATCAATCGTTTAACCTATATTTCAAATTCTAAAAGTTTCAGTATGTAAAAACTACATTAAAAGACTACTTTTATACGTTTTCAAAATTTAAAAAGTCAAATTTAGTTAGCAAAAATGTTTACATAGTACACAAGCTTAACTAAATATATCAATAAGTCAAATACACAAATTTTTATTTTTATTCTAATATATATTTAATTCTTATTTAACTAATTTATGTAACATTAGAGTAAAATCATTTTTTTATTTGTATTGCATATTTTATATATACTCGCTGAGTATTATGTGTAAAAATTGTACTTATATAAAAAGAAACAAGTTTTTTAATTGCATTTTGGATCTTTGATAAAAATATTTAATTTAATATTTTTTTGGAAAAATATTTTTAACAAATATAATTACTTATAAATAATATAAAGATCTTTAATTATAGTTAATTATAGTTTTATACAATTTTTATTGAATATTCTATTCATTTTATGAATAAATTTAAATAAATTATAAGTAATTCATTGCAATTTCGCAAAAATAAATGCTGTATTTTTAGTATTAATGTTTTAAATTTAGATAAAATAAAAAATATTTTAAAATAAAATAAATAAGTCTTATTAGCAATAACTATATTATTTAAAAACTCCATTAGATAATGTTTTTGATGCTGAAGAATTAAATAAATTAAAATTAAGTAATGTCGTTATCAAGAAATGTTGGTGTGGATGTTGAGCAATTAATGCAGCATCAACAGTCGCAACATGTTTTACCAGCATTTATATTACGTGCAAGTGCTGAACGGTATCAAAGAACACCGAAATGTGCAAGATGTAGAAATCACGGTGTAGTTTCTGCACTTAAAGGACATAAGCGATACTGTCGGTGGCGAGATTGCGTTTGTGCTAAATGTACATTAATTGCAGAAAGACAACGAGTTATGGCAGCACAGGTAATTTATTGAAATATTTGAAATTTTTTAGATATTTTGATTGCTATAAATTATAATTTAGTATTAGTAAAAAAAAATATTTACAGAGTAATTTATTTCGAATATAAAATCAGAATTTCTTTTCTTTTATATATAAGTTATAATAAATATTATTAACAAATCAATTTTTAAATAAGTGTTTATATTTTTTAAAGAATTCTTTAATTTTTCTTTAATTAGAAAAATTTTCTTATATATGTAACGATATCTATATATTTATTAATAACATTTTTAAAAAATATTTCATACTTATATACATGCTGATTTCCAGAGTTTATGAATTCAAATCTATCAACAATTTAGTATTTTGCTGATATAATATTTCAAAGCTACTTATTGTTACGCAATTTAATTTTTATTTGATTCTTATAAGATAATATCTTAGCTTATGTACCTTGATTTTATAAATATCAAATAACAAAGTAACAGTTAGCTATGTGTTGTAATGATAATTAGTTCCTTATATACAAAGTATGATACTCGGTATAAGGGAAAATAATGTCTTGAAGATAAGACAATATCGGGCAGTGATATTATATTTAAATTATAAAAGAATTTTAAATGCAAATTTTATTAACAGAAATATAGAGTGATATAGAAAAAGAGGAAAAAATATTATTATTATAGAATCTATAAGTCATATTCTAATAAAAAAAATTATTCATTTTCTAGCAAAATCTTTTACATTGGTAAATTTTTAATTTTTTACACTGTATTACGTATTGCTGAATTCATATTTCATTGCTTAAAAATATGAAATCGGATTAGATCCATATGCAAGAATTTCGAAGTAAAATAAATCAGAATATGACAAATTATCAGAAATACTTTTAGAAATTATATTAAATGTAATTTAACTTTTTGTTAAATTTTTTAAAAACTATTTTATTTAGATATATACAAATTCATGATAAGTATCTAGCAAGAAAAAGGAATTAACTATTGTTACAAACTAAGTGAGTTGTAACCGATTTATGATGACAGTTTTCCCAGTTTTATGTATGAACATCTTGTATATATTTATAAGTGAGTCAAACCATTCTTAAAATACCTTATCTATTCCGGAGCAAAGACATTTTAATGAAAAACATAAAGAAGAATAATCAAGAACATCAAGAAATTTTTGATCACTTATATATTTTACGAAGAGTATTGTATTATTATTTCATTCGAGACACATTTCCACGGAATTATTTTTACTAGCCTTTATTTTGTGATTTTCGTCTATTGCAATAACTGAAAATCTGATGTCCAATATAATTATAAAATAAAAATTCTCAATTACAAATAAAATGATTGTCAATATACACAATGTCAGAATATTTTGTAACATCTTAGTAAAGTATTTTGAAATTCATGGTATGAACTTGTTGTCACGTAAGTATCTTCGTATCGTACGTGAGAATATAGAGAATATTGGTAAAAGATTTTAATAATGTCACAAATACACATATAATTTAATACTATTGATAGATAATAAAAAAATATTTTTATGAAGTTGCATGTAAAAAAAACAAAAGATAAAGGTAAAAGTTTCATTTCTAACATGACTTTAGAACAATAAATGAAAAAAATACTGTTAAATCATAACGAAAGTACAAACATAATAATTAATAAATATAGATATTAAAAACAAAAATTATTTTTCAATAGATAAAATTAATTTAATATACAAAGCGATAAACAGAAATTATAATTTGAAAAGAAGAGAACGAAAAAAGTATGAAAGTAAAACAAAAATTTATATGATTTTTTTCACTGAGCGAAATTATTTATTGTAATAGAGGATACCTTTTATCCTCATTATTCTCATTAATCTCATTACATTAAATAAAAAATTAAGTATGACTAGACTATTATACTGCAATACTATGGAATGACTAAAATAAATAGCTACGATTATTTTGTATTAAAAAAATGTTAAACAAGATTTAAAAATTAACTATGTGTATATATAGTTACTGTGTATACTCATTATATTATAATATATAAAATTTTAAATAGAAATGAGAATAATATCTTTAATATTTAGAAAATATTATGTTTTACTCGTAATTTTAAAAATTTTACATTTATAGAATATTAAAAATTCAATTTTATTTTAAAATCATAAATTTTTTAAAAATATTTATTTAACATATGTAGTTAACATAATGAATATTTTAAATATGAAGTTTCATATTAGAAAATCTCAATTATTTATAAATAAAAATCCAAGGACAACAATATATAATTAGAAATCATAAACTTCTTTCGAACTATTCTGAAGTAATTCATTTTACATTTTTATAATATTTTCATCAAATTATTCATCAAATACAAAGTTTAAAAATAGTACTTAAGTTAAAATAAATAGTTTTTGTAAAACAAATTTTTGTAAATATTAACAAACAATCGTCAATAAAAAAAACATCAACTGAAAATATTTAATAAATTGATAGTTTATTACAATATTATTTTAGACAAAACTGTAATTTGATAGAAAAAATAAAAAAAGATTTCAGAACTTAAAAATCCTCGCTGTGTGAAGTGGCATAGTTTTACTTATATGTAAATTAACGTAAGCTAAAAATAATATATTCTTGTTAAAAAATATGAATTTATTAATTATAATATTTATAAACCTTCTGAATTTTTACCAGCAACTAATTTTAACAAAACCGCTCTATTAAAATTTAATTATAACAAAAAAGTAATTATCTCAACATGAAAAAGAGGAACGTAACTGTTAACTCTTATGTTTTTTCATTATTTATCTAAAAAAGGCAGTTGAACACGAAATCATTCAAATATTTTCAATCATTGAGTGTCATTCGCATACTATTGCGCTACAATGTATTGTCTACTAAATAATTGATTGAATAATAATTACATTTGTTTAAATAATAGTATAAGTACATTATATACAATGAATATATTAGTTAAATAATTTTTAATGTAATAACTTTGTAATACATAAATATATAAAAATATTTAATAATTAAAATTCATTATTAAACAGTTATGGTAAAAATATTTTTAAACATTCAGTATATTTTTAAGACCGTAAATGCATATAAATATATTTGCATTGTTATTTAAAAAAATGTTATTAAATTTTTTAACACATTGCCAGATTAAGAGTTGTGCTAATAGGTAATTCTTAAATCATCTGACATTAATGTACCTAAATTATTTGTGCCAGTAGAAAGAGAATAGCAGAGTAATAATTTTAAATAGGTTCTGTTTTTATAAAATAAAATATTAATATTTTATTAATTTGATAAAGCATTTCTATTATTCTTATTAAATTATAATTTAACATTTTTACACAACCTCCCGCTATCTTTAAAATTAGAAATTAAGACTAGTAGATTTAAAACTAATATATATAAGTTTCTTGTTTCTTTATTAGGGTTAATAAATCTTATTTAGATAGCTATGCAGATTATTTATTTGTATTTAGCATGTTGTACATTTGTTTTATTAATTTGATACGTATCAGATAATTTTTTACTTCATACAAATAATTATCTTAACACTGCTAAAAGAATCTTGATACTCAACTTTTTGATTAGTTCGAAATGACTATGGTCGCAAAAAATTGTCTATATTTTTATAGTGATTCTATAAGCACATGCATTTCATTGAACACTATTAAATTTTTATTAAATTTCATCATTTTTATTGAATTTTCATTAAATTACTAGTCAATCAATCTTATTTGTTTAATATTGCTAATATTTATGTTCATAGTAATATAGATAGTAATCTCATATGTCAGTTATCCCTAACGAACTTTAAATTATCATAAATATCAATTTGTATTTTTAACTTAGATAAGAATCGAAAAGATTTCAACGGGCTTGTTTTCAATATCAGAGAATATAATATATTTTAGTAATTTAATAAATCTTTAGTTTCTTTTATTAATTTTATAAATCATATAGCCTTTTCTATTGCATGCCATATAATATTTAGATTTTGTATTGTTATTCATTTTTAAACTTATACGTGCTTTTTTCATATCACAAGACACATTTTCTTTAATCAACTCTAAATTATTGAACAATCAGTATCAGATAAAAAAATTGTCGCTTGCTAAAATCTTAATTTATTGAGTATACTCTACTTTTGCTTTATTAAAAAGATGCATTCTCTTTAAAAAATTATTCGTGTATTACTGACAATATTTTTAATTTTTTTTAATTTTATTCTTTTGCTGTAGAATATTTAATATATTTCTAATATACAATAAAAATTTATGATATATATTTGGTAAATATTTCGTTAATAATAAGCCATCCTATATTCCAGGTCTTACAAGAAAAACTTAGCTCAAAAATAAAACATTAATTTTTTCTATACTACTTATATATTTATTGTTAAATTTATCTATTTAAATACTCCGTAATTTGATAGAATACAAAAACCACTCTTTCTTTTTAATCTGGCATGTATTTTAATGCCTAATTAATTAAGAAATTTATTACTTTAATTTATAGCATTTAGATTTCGACTTAGTATACGTTTAAATACATAAAAATGTTTCAATGTGATTTTATGTAACCCATCTATTTCTAATTTGATTCTTTAATTTTCTAGATACCTATCATACAATCATCTTCAAATATTATTCTTCCCAGTAATTTTCTTCGATCAAACAATAAAGTTTTTATGCTTTTTAATTTCATAAAATTTTTCACTTGTCCATTAAAATTTTTATTTTTAAATTAGATATTAAACTATATATTTTTCATTTTACATAAAATTTGCAAAAACTATATACCAAAAACAGGTATTTTACAATATTATATTGTTATAATAAAAAGTTTGTCCATATATTTATTGTTTATTTTCAGATAACAGCTTTTATGCAAGTTTATTATCTATTGCTACTTAGTTTAACTTCCTTGAATACGGATTTTAGTAAGTAGTTTTTTATAATTACTCATCAAGATTAATTGGTTTTAAATAAGAATATTCTTTATTCAATTATTTGATTCATAGAATTTTTAATTAGAAATTCTGAATTCACTATTTTATCTTTTTTAATTTGTTATATTGATTACAACGATTGTAACTATTGTTTATTATTATCTTATTCAAAAGATCAAAATGTTAGATTTTTACAATGAAAGAAAGTTCTTTCTATTAACTAGAGCTAGTATGTCTCAAACATAAACCGAAGTAAAATAAACATAAAAATTTATTATTAATAAATTATATGAATTCCCTAGTTTTAGCTAGAAACTAACTTTAATCAAACTGTATCGTAAAAGTATTGTAAAAATACTTTAGAAACTATAAATCAGTATTATATTTACAAAAAATATGTAGTTTGAATTTTTTCAAATTTTATTATGATTGAGAAATTAAAATCATATTTTATTCGTAATTAACCTGAATATTGTACAGAAGATTTTTGAATAATAACATGCAAATTTAGTTCAAATTCTTCATTTTTTAACTAGAACAAATTCAAATAACTATAAAAAATATAATTTCTCTATTTAATAATTTTAAATTTTATAAGGTGAAATAAATTTTTTATGATATTTCATCATTTTTACCAATTCTTGATTCATTTTCATCTTTTTAAATATAATAATCACGTATTTAATGAAATATTTGTATACATCTTTTTTTGACAATGTAATATAATATATACTAGCAATAAATTTTTGTCCTTTTTCATAAGAATATACAAATTGATTGAAATATCTTTGTTTTAAAACATTTTTATTTGTTAAGCTTCACAGAGTAATCAAGATATTTAAAATGAATTTCAAAAACACATTCAATATTTATACAAGATTGTAAAACTAACAATATTATCCATTTAAATTATTTATGCTAAAAAATTTGAGCGTTAATTTATGCATATTCTTTCGATAGAATATTTTATATATCTTTTGAATCTATCTTCTAATTCAATTAAAATATTTGATTCTAATAATTTCTTCACTTAATTGAGTAAAGGTCAATTTTTCCTGCAAGAACTTTATGTACTTTAATAGAATTATATTATTTAAAAATTAATTTATTCTGATTAATGATATAAATATAACTATCATAGACAATGATGTTTCTATATGTTGAATAACGATATTTTTCATGGCGTAATAAATTGGTTTTTTGAAAGCTAGTTTGAAGTTGTATATCATACTTCACTTCATTTACCATAGACTTCTCTATTATTTTGTTGAATTCATTATTGATATTTTAAAAGAATATTATATTAAATAATAATAAAATCTACAATATTTTTATATCCTTATTTTTAAAACTATTTAGCCTATTTTTTGTTAAATCAAGCCAATATCAATTATTACTTTGATTTAAATTTTGTAATATACTGAGGAATATTTTAAGTACATCTACATAATATCTTTTAATCTACTTGATCATCAGGGTATTTATTTTCCTTCTAATCAAATCAACGAAAATACTCTATAAATAAAAAAAAATTATCATTATGTAATAAATAAAAAATGTTTATAAGGATATATAATCTAAAACAAAAAGAGAAAAATTTATTGTTTATAAAGAGAGGTGAGAAGTATAAAATATTTTTCAAAAAATTTTCAAAAAAATAAAAAAATGAAAATATAAAGGCGGTAATATAAATATATATTTATAAAATATTTCATTTTCATTCAAATTTGACTTTGGCACAGATATTAAAGTCTTCAAACTTTGTTGAAATACATTTGTTTTCAATGCACTATTAGCACGTTTTACAAAGTTGCTCGACCATTTGTTCATACATTTGTACTTCCTATATATAGGTCAGAGTAGAGTACAAATCATTGATTCGAGTTACATTATTATGATATATTTTATACCTGTAGCAAAAAACCATATAATAAAATTACTTAAACATTACAGAATATTTTGCAAAAATCTCGTACTGTCAAAAGAAACAAGTAATTAACTGTGAAAAAACATTATTCGATTTATAGTTAATATTTATCGAAAAAAGTTGTTTGATTATATATATAGCTATCAACTGTATCTATATATTAAATTTGTTAGTAGATACTATTATAATTATATATATTTAATAGAAATTAATACATTATCATTCAATTATTTTATTAATAGTGAGTATATTTGATAAAAACAATAAAAAATAATATTTTTAATATCATTACTGTACTTACAACTATAAAATAGAATTATAAATATAGTATTGTATTAAAGTTTACCCTATATAAAAGTATTAATAAATATAAATATTATGGTTGATGTATTAGAAATATTATAAACATTATATATATACTCATTAATATTATTAATTGTACATTAATTAATTAATTAATTGAGAAAGTGAGAGAAAAAAAGAAAGCAAACAGTAGACATATATATTAATATTGTACAACACATGAATTAGAAAATAGTACGAGTATGGAGGACATGTGAGTGAATATTTTAGACATAATTTAGAATAAAAAATTTTGCGTAGACTTGCGTATGAGAAAAGAAAGAATTTTGAACATCGTGATGTAATTTTAAACAAAAGTTATGATTAGAGGATAGTTTGTTATTTTGAATGATCGAATAAGTTGGAGTTTAGAAAAAGAAAGAGAGAGAGAGATATTAGTAATTTTGTACTTGAGCATAAGAAAGATATTTTTCCTAAGCAATCTATTTGAATTGAGTTAAAAATTAAATATATATTAATAATGATATATATTTAATTATTAATAAAATTTTATTTTTACAATAACACTTAATATACTAATTAACTGTTTAATTAACATATTTGATTATAATCATAGAATGAGTAAGCAATGTCATAAAATAGGCTTAGTTTAAAAAAGTTCAATTCTATAAAGAGGGTAGAATTACTAAATATAATTCATAAAGTATATAATTATTCATACCCAATTATAGATTCCCAGCTGTAATTACTGTGTGACAATAATTGAGTCAGAAATATCTAATATAATTATATACTATTTTTTATAACAATATAATTGGTTTTTAAGCATATACATTTTTTTCAAATAATTTAATAATATTGTAGGTGGCATTAAGAAGACAGCAAGCGCAAGAAGAAAGTGAAGCTCGAGAAATTGGATTACAATTACAATATAATACTGCTTCTTGTTCTTCTGAACCAGTTCATTCTAGTATAGTTTCAATAGAAGGTAAGTATATCTAAAAATAATATTTTAAATTAGAAAAAGATTAAGATAAAATTAAATTATTTTGGGAAAAAAACTGTATATTTTGTATTTACTTTAAAAAATACATCAAGATGACAAGCTCTATTGGTATTTTAATGGCTTCGTTATTTTTTTTCAGAAAATTTTAAAAATATTAAAAAAAATTTTACTCTTATAAAAGAAATCATTCTTTATAATATATCTACACGCACATATTTTTCTCTTTATATATATAATAATGTATATTATTAATATTATTTGTTTATGACTAATATCTTAATAAGATTATAAATGTTTCAGATATAAAATAAAAAGCTTACTTAGAAAATTTAAGAATTCATAATTATAAACATCATAACTTATAAGTATTACAACTATATATATAATGTATCACTACTATACATTCAAATCAAGAGTAGAAAGATTTATTAGAAAATACTCCTATATCGAATTTAAAATTTGTTGTTAACGGAAAGTAGTTGAATCTAGTATTTGATTACAATTTTTTATTCATTTAATGTGTTTAATCTATCTATATAAAAATAAACCTATTTCTCAATTTATTAAGATCTATCCGAAAATTATTTTTTAATGCTGTCTTTAAATAGTAAGCATTAAATTTTTTTAAATATTTTAATTTTTAAATTTAAACTTAGCCCTAAGTTATTTAAATTATATATGACTTTAGATTGATTCAATGAAAACCAAACAATAATATTATTTACAAGTATATTTTTTTTGAAATTATATATTGTTAATTAGAATTAGCTTCGCTAAGAAACAATATTAAATGGGATCGTACTTTTTATAAGCAAAGATTATGAAATGAATTATTAAAAAAATGAAGAATAAATATATATACTACATTTATTTGATCAACGATCAAATTTTAACAAACACATCATTATTATTTTTTTCAAAACATATAAAAGACATTCACTTAAAATTTAATTTTTTAATTTTTTAATTTTTCCAAATTTGTACTTGAATTAAATTTTATTGCAATTTTTATTTTATAAAAGGAAACAAAATATTTTCAATTGTTATTAATTTATTTATCTTGTTACATTTAATATTTCGTTAATTATAAAAATGTACAAATTAAAAAAATTGAGTTAAAATTAAATTTCTAAAATTTATTCAATATTTATTAATTTGAAAACAAATCTAATTTAATGTAATGTTATCTATAGTTCTTACTTTATCTGTAGTAATATTTAAATTTATTAAGTTTAAAAAATTCTGACAATTCACATTTAAAGACAATATAATTTTAGGTAAATTTTATTAGTTACAAAAATTATAAATAAAAGAAAAATTATGTAAATATAAAAAGATATAAGAAAATTCTATAGAATAAAAATCAATATTAAGTATGTAAAAAAAAGTGATTCTAGTATTTTATTACAAAAAGAAATCTTTTAATGCTATATGAAAATATAATATATTACTCTATATGTAGTACATAATATCTTGAATACATAACATATATTCTAAATACATAACATTAAATCTGTTATAATATTGAAAATTTTCTTTTTAAAAAACTAAATAATTTTTTTATTTTACTTCGTTTTTTAATTCTAATTTTTTTTAGAAAGTAATTTTTTTCATATTTTTCTGCTAACTAAAAATAATGCAAATTTATAACATATGTTTACTAAGAAAATCATTGATATAATTTTTTTTTAATTATAAAAAGTTGTAAAGATGTAACTTTAATTATTAGCTAACCACCGTTTTCATGTACTTAAACACAAATCTATAAAAACTTTATTTAAAATAACTATCTAGTAAAGAATTTTCAAAATTAACTTAGATTTTATAATTTATCTAATAGTTACACTAGAAAGATAAGTTATAATAATGAATAATATTTTCTCTTAAATTGAAAAATATAATAGAAAATTTATATTCAATATAAATTTTAATAATATATAATAGAATAAAATTTGTATCAAAGCATAAATAAATGTAATGGATTTAGTATTTTCTAATTAGGATCGGTCTTTCTCAGAAATAAATAGAGAAAATAATTGGGAGAATAAATGGAATGAATAATAACTTTTATATAATACGATAATTATTTATTTTTAAGAAGTTTATTTTAAATTACATATTTATATGCTGTGATACAGTTGATTATTATATTTAGGCTATTATACTATACAGCTAGATATTTAGGTTATTCTAATACTTTTTCATATAAATTACAAATTACTGTAAATATTATCATACTATCATAATTATTAAATTAATTAGGTCTTTCTATGATTGAGCTTTATCACAGTAATTTAATTCAATTAAGAATATTATAATAGAATTATGTTATTTATAAATTATTTAATGCGATTTTAATGTATTTGTTAAACTATGATCCGAGTATTGCGCATGTCGTTGAAGATGTTCTACAACACGCACTTGTTGGCTGTAGAATACAATTCTCAAATGCAATAATGTTTACTACGGGATCAAGAAGATATTCTTATTAAATAGCCGCCAGCATTGAGAAAATCTGTCCATTCCATTAGTTAATCGCTGAAGTCAGCCAACATTGCATGGCCCTACAATTCTGAATACGAATTTAATTAAGATACTATTCAACGCCCTGGGTTTACTCATACAATGGTGTCAGTAGCGCAATGTACCTGAGCTACTAGTGTACGCCAGGCCAGCTATTTGATCAAGCCCTATGGATATCTTAAAACTACTGCAGCGCATCCATATCAATACATATAGTTTCAATTAATCAAATTATAATTTAAATTATCAAAACCTATATAAGAAAATAATTTATAATAGTTACTTTTTCAGCCTTTTTTGAATACTATAAGAATTATATATGGAAAAATATATAATTTAGGCTCTTTTTTGTCACAGAAAATTTATATTTTAGTTAAAAAATAATATATAGAGATATTCTTCTGTTATAGTTAAATTAAATAATTCTAATTTTGTATACATTGTTTAAGAATAATAATTTTTATAATTTTTTATCAAAAAGTGATAAGATATAGATACATGTGTTTAGCCCACATTTGAAATCATGGAATGTAATTAATTATCTTACGTAGTTTGATCTATACTACCTATGAAAGGTAAAAATCTAAACAAAGACTACTAGTACGTGAATTTAATAACTTCATTTATTTTATGGTATTTGTGTAGTCATCATATGTGTAAGATAAAAAGATAAAAATAGATAGAGATATCATAAAACCCAAATTAAAATAATTTTACTTTTAATTTATTACAAGTTTTTTTTAATCTAAAAATAAAATAAAAATTAATTTAACATTTCTAATTGGATTTTGAAATATAATAATCCTATAAAAATATTAGTTTAATTATTAATATTGAATGAACATTTACATCAATACGAATATTTATAAATATAAAATCGCAAATATTTTTATCATTTATTAAGCATAAGAAAGCAAACTATTTAATCAATAATTGTATTAGACATAATGTAAGTACAGATTCTATGGTAGGGATTAAGTTTTCTAAGTTAAGTAAAATTTAAAGAAAACATATCATGATGCAGTTATTTAGACTCGTTGAAACAATTGCATTTGTGCGCTTTCAAAATCATCTTATAATTTACCCATTGTATTACTCGAATTTTACTTTTATCAAATATGTAAATTTTTGTTTATATATATATTATTGTTTGGATCAATTGGTCATTAAAGCGGAATATGTTTCTTTATTCTGTTTGTTCTTATTTCTTATATCTCTCATGACAGTGCATTGGTGTTATTTTTTTAGAATTCTTTATTATTCCTGGAGTGTTTGCAACATAAACATAAATATTTACTTGATGCTCTATCAAATTTTGAGCAGAAAATATTATAAAGCTAGTAAGAAGAAATGACATAGATATCTAATTTTCAGTTGTATAGAAGACATTGCTTTACCAGATTAATTTTGAAGAGTTATGAATATTGAAGTTGTATAAAACTAACCTATTGAGATAAATCCATATTATGGTATAATAAATTTTATTGTTATGATTGTTATACCCATAGTAATCTAATTCATTTCCCTGTCTACAATTCATATTTACTTTATCATGAATATTCAACTGCTGAATCTTGTACTATTTATGTATCCAGTAATTTCAGAATATTTTTTGAAATTATGACCTTTTTTATTATATTGTATTACAAATATATATATATCGCACAAAGAATATTATTATATATGATAAAAAAATATTTATTTTGCTTGATTTACACAAAAGTCAAGTATTTAAATATATTAATGTAATAAATATAATGAAAATATAATTAGAAATGATATTAAATGCAACATAATAAATACTTTTAATTTTGCAATTATCATGTTTTAATAAAATTTTATTAGAAAATTTTATTAGAATTATCAATAATACTAATAACCATTTATTGAAAATTAAAATGAACTAACATCTTTTTCTATAATTTTTTTATTCATGTATATTATAAAGAAATTAATTAACAATAGTAGAGTACATTATAACAATAATATATATATTATAATATATAAGTATCATGCATTAGTGATCGTATGTAAATCATAAATAATACTATAAACTGTAGTCAATAATGAATTTTACAGTTTTAAGATACTTGATAATTTTTGCTTGTTTACTATAATAGTAATGTAGTTGATTACTCAATTTACTTACATATTATAGAAAAAATTTTTGTTGTCTGTTAACATCGATAATTTTTAATATTAATCTTTTTTCTACGATTTTAAATTATTTAAAAGTTAATTTAGGTAATCTCAGTTATTAATGTAATAAATATGAATAGCTTGGTAAATAATGTTATATAAAGTGTTTCTTATTAAATTCTTATTTTTATTTTTATAGTTATTATTTAAACATTATATTTGATACAAAATGGTTTATAATTGAAAAAAATATAATTAACAACTATAAAATTAAGAGATATTTGTTTTCTACTTTAAGTAAAAATCAAAATTACTATTCTGTATAAAAAAATTATTAAATACTGATATTAAAAATTTTTAATTCATTTGCAAATTTTATCTAATATTATTCATTTATTAATAATAATATTTTTTGTTTTAGATTCAACAAAATTACATGAAACTATTACAAATTTCTGCCCAAAAAATAATGATTCAAAACATTCAGAACAAAGAAAAAAACAAATTTTACGAGATAAATATGATAAGAGTGTAGTTTCACTTCGATCAAGATCGCCATCCACATCATCGTCATATTCAAGATCTAGTTCAAGATCAAATTCAAAAATATCAAAGAATATAGAGACGACAAAAAATCCATTTATAAATAATGCACAAACAGAAATTTTAAAACATAAAAAAATTACTTTAAAACAGATTGATATATATAATAATGAATATGATTCTCCAAGTCCTTCTTATACGCCACCTATTATTGCACTTTCAAACACTTTTCAAGAAGATTCACCAGGTCCAGAAAATTTAAGTTTACGTAAATCACCAAAAATCACAACTGAATATAATTTACAAACTTGTTTTACAAAAGAAGATAACTTAACTACAAATTTTATGGTATGTAAAAGAAATTTTACGTTTATCTTAATCATAATAATAATTACTTTAATCAAATTATAAAAACTTTAAAAAATCAGTTTAAATAAATTTTATATTGTAACATAATAACGTATAATATGGTAATACATTTTTAATCTAATAAAGCATTACTTGTTTTACAGTGTATTTATAAATCAAAACATTTTAGATATATTATGTATTTTAATTATTTTTTTGGTATAAAAATATAGTTTTAAGTAAATCAAACATTTTGTTATTTGAAAAAATTTTGGCTATTAATTGTTTAGTGGAATTGTAATCTAATCCATCATCATAAGAATGAAGGAAAAAAATTCGAAATAACAAGTAGAAATGAATAATAAAGAAGGAGAATTGGAATAAATAAAAAATTAAAAATATAATAGGTGTGGTCTATTGCCCATCAAAAATAATAAGAAAATGTAAATACAAACTAATCACTGTTATTTAATTCAACGAACTTAATACATAACTAATAAGTAATTATTTGTGTTGGTATTAATACAATTCATTAAAATAGATAATAAATTCGTTTAATTTTTTCACGTACAATTTTTAAAATAATATATAGTTTTTTACAATATTCAATATATGCATAATTATGTATACCAATTATTTAAAAATGTATAAATATACTAAGACTTGTATATGTTAAAAATTTTTCTCTAAGATTTTCACAATAGATGTTTAATAAATTAAACCTATTAAAAAATAAACTATTGGCTTTAGTCACTGAACTTTTTTAATTAGCGATCACGAACATAAATTATAAATAGTTACTTATATATTTATATATTTTTTTAAATACTATACAATAAATTACAATATAAAATTTTAAAAAATATTACAAAAATTAATATAATATTATATTCATATCGAGTAATTGTGTTATGTAACTAAAAGGTTTTAGTACAAATAATTTAAAAGAATATAAATGGAACTTCTTATAAGTTAAATAATATTTTATTTACAGTGATTAAATATATTTACACTATTGTTGTATATAAGGGATTAACTTAATATTGTTATACTATAAATACTTAAGCATTAAATATAACTTTACATTAAAATAGAATTATGTATATTAATCAAAAACTTTTAATTATGCTAATTTAATCTGTTTGATATTAATATTTATAATGTATTAACTGATTTCGTAGTTACAATAAAGTTGCATCTCCACAAAATCCAAGTATATTCTTTAAAAATTTCTTTCACAATATCAATCTTTTTCCGTATGTTTTTTTATACGGAACTATAACAGATCTCTATTATCATTTTGTTAACCTATGCTTTTATCAATAACATGTTTCTTACTTTCACTTGGTCCATTCTTTCAGCCGGTAATCTATAATTAAACATAAAATTTTCTCTAGAAACATAATACTTAAGTTACACCCTACAAATAGAAATATATTCCACGATTTTCTTTGTAGCTTTCTTTATTTTGAAATTTTATATTTCATTTTATTTAATATTTTTTGTATTTTTGTAAGTCAGAATTTCTTTTGGTATTTATTTTTTATTATTATGTTTCTTCTCAAAAATGTTTAATGTGTACATTTTTAGGAACTTGGTTAAATACATCGATTTGGATTACGGTTTAATTAGTATTAATATCGATGAGTACATCTTTTTCACTTTTTAAACATAATACTAATCTAATTTCGTTCTCGGTACACTCCTATTCGTGTCAAACTTTTTATTTTTATGTTTCTTGAAATTAATATTATTTGTTGTAATTTCATTTTTTAGGATTATATGAGGAAATTTATGAGGTTGAAGAAGTATGAAAGTTCAAATGCTGTATAAAACTTTTTCCAATTCTGAAAATATGAAAAAATTCTGTAGGTACTCAAGAAGACTTCCAAAAATAAGATTAATCTCACATGTATAGATAGAAACAAACAATTTCATATTTACATGCTTTCTAGGTCCATATTAATAGGAAATTTAAGTAGAAGAAATTTTTTAGAATGTGATGCGAAAATTAGTTGATTTCATTAATAGGTCCATGTAATTGATAAACCGAATTCACTGATATTTCTACCTTTGATATAGAGACCTGCATGTAAACATGAAATTCTTATCAAATAGTTGAATTCTGTTGATGCATTATCTAGCTTCTTTATATTCTTTTCAACATACTATCATAATGCAACTTTATTTATCTTCAAATTCAGAAAAATGAAGAAGCTTTATACATTCGATGTCATTGCTGTCAATGCATTAAACTGAGTTATCGATTGAAATAACTAAATTCAATTATAGCGATAGTATTCTTTGTCTGAAGAGTAAGTATTCATTTTATGGTGCAATCTTTTGTGCAATTTATTTTCTAAAACTTCCAGTTCCTCGTAGCTTGTACTGAATTTACTTCAACATTATATTAAGATGAAGCCTTTGTTCTCTAAGAATCCACTTTTTGTTTTTTAAAAAATTATGAATAACAATGCAACACTTAATTAATTTTAAAAATACTACGTCAATTAAACAGGCTCCGAATTTCATATTAAATTAATATTTTAATAGTTAGTAAAATAATATGAAAAAAGGTATGCATTGCGAGATAAATTTTAAAAATAAATGTACTAAAAACTGCAATTAAAATAAAAATGAACACTGAAGTGATTCAAACAAAAATAGTCAGTCAAAAGAATGAATTATAAAAAGTACTTGATAAATATATAGTGATATGACCTTGACTATACTTTAAAATAGTTCATGCATGAAAGATATTACAATTAAAAAAAGTAAATACAAAGCTTTTTGATCAGACAAATGAATCTCGAATCAAAGCATCAACAAATAAAACCTGCTAAACATGTGCACACTAACAAATTAGTATATAATAATATCAACTTACTAAAGTAAACTACTAAGAAGTTAGTTGCACAATATTTTACATACGCCATTTATATGGTAGCACGATCAATTCAAATAATACCAATTTTTCAATCCTTTGAACATGAATAACTAATTCTTTGTGAATTAATTTTGAAAATTAATTATAAAAATGAATGTTTGAATAATGCATAATGCATAAATAGATAATAGAATTTGAAAAATATATTTAATTATACTAGATTTTAATTTATAAATGTATATTAAATATAAAAGATATTTTAAACTAATAAAAATTCATTAAAAATATTAATATTTATCTTTGATATTTTACATAAAAGAAAAAACAGAGAAACGTTTTTTTAAAAAAGCTAATAATCAAATGTACTGTTATTATGAAAAGTGTAAAAATCTGAAATTATTATATTACTATATCTATTTACTGTATCTTAAATTTTTCATTCTGAATTTTCACTTGGTGCATAATGTATATATATTATTGAGATATCTATTATTATTAACTGTTATATTTTAAAACAAATAGAGAAAAACCTTTTTCTAAAAAAGCTTTACTATCAAATTTACTGTTATAAAAATGGTAAAGATTTGAAATTAGTATATTATTATACCCATTTACTGTGTCTCAAATTTTTCATTATGAACTTGGCTTATAAATGAATATTCATATATATTATTTAGATATCTATCAGAATTAATTGTTTTGTTTTAGAAATGTTTATAAAAAATTGATAATTGATATTAAACTTAAGCAAATAGTACTTAATAAAACACAAATAGCAATTAAATTAAATTATTATACTAGAAAAAGACCATTCAATAGTGTAAAAAATACTATAAGTTAAAAAATAATTACATCAGATCTAAATGGATTGATTCAACTTTGTAAGTAGTAAAACATTTTTTTCATTATAAATCTATTCTGTAATATAATTAACATGTGAGTGTGCGTGCACGCGCTTGTGTAACTTAATAAGGGTAAAATTAGTCAATATTATTAGTATTTTTAAATATCTAAATATTTATGCAAATTTTTATATTATAAAAACTATATTTATAATTTTTTATCAAATTCTTGAATTTAATTTTAATGAATAGTGAAAGAAGCTATGTAATATTAAAAAAAAGAATATTCTTATTTGTAATAAAAAGTAGATATGTATTAAAAAATAATAAAATAATTATTGAAAATTGCTATAAGAAATTGAAACAATAAGAAATGTAGAAACTATTATATATTAATTTATTGATAAACTGCGTATCGAATGGAAATTCATTCTCAAAAATTATATCATTTTATAGCAATAAATCTACATAAATTAAATATAAACAGTATTTATAAAGAAACGTAAGGCAACCTTCATAAAAGCGATAAAAATATTTAAAAGAAATATAATAAAACAAAACTTTTACAATATTTATAACTTTTAAATTTTCTTAAATCGATTTATAAAAAGTGGCGATAAAATGATTTAGAACCAAAAAGTATAGATTAATACATATCGAAAACGATCCTAATTCAATAACCTCCCAAGATATAAACATGTTATTTCCTGTATAAGATCATTATTTTAAATAAATTCTACCATTAGCATGTTTTATAATTTTATAATTATAAAAAATTTTAAAGCTACTTATAATTTTTTGTTTGAAAACTATTTTTTTTACTATTTTTAATAATTTTCAAACATCAAATATATTTTAAACAAATTTTATACTTGAACTTCAGTAGTGAATTATTAATTTTTTCGTAAAAAATGATTTCATATAACCGTTTGTTTAATAAATTATTAATTTATTTTTTATACATTGTAAAATCGCGTTTTAATTATATGTAATTTGCAAACAAAATTCTATGCATGAATTATTTATATTTCACCATTAAATATTTCATATATGTTAATATATAAAATAGGTACAGAATAAATAATAGTAAGTTACAGTTAACTTCATTTTAACAAATGCAGCAATTTTATTGATGACTAGAGCAATTATTTTACTATAGCTTATAAATTGCAGAGTATGAATAGTACTATACGCATAGCAAAAGTATCTATTTTATCAAATATCTCTGAATAAAAAAGTATTCTGGCACTGCTTGCACACGACAAGAATTCTTTTACAAGGATCAGGTGGGCTTATAATTAAATTAATAACTTTAACTAAAAATTAGCATTAATTTTTAAATTAATTTATTCTCTCATACATTTTCTCTAACGATTAATTATTTGGAAATTTAAAAATTATAGGTTACTTGTAAGGATTTTTTAAAATAAAATAAAATTTTTTTAAGAATCCTTATTCATTCCAATTGTATAAATAATTTATAATTTATTGTCAAATTTTTGTTCTCAATTCTTGTAAATTTTATTACTATTAATAATAATGAATCGAACAAGTGATATTGTAAACTAATATAACACTTAGGTACCACAAATGTGTTAAAAATAGAAATGATTCATAACTAATATAAGCCGATTCAATTTACGTTTAATTAAATTTTTAAACTAGATATATTTAAGCCGCCGTTATAAAACAATAAAGATATTTTTTATTTTGATAAAATAGAATTAAATTTCCAATAACAATATTTACATCATAAGCTATTTTTTAACAGTAACAAAATCTTATTTATAATTTATTGAAAAGCAATATTTGTATATTAATTTAAATTATAAGTGTCTTAAAATGTATTTAGTTTTCTACGCGTATGTACCTCTGTACATGTGCATGTTTTTGCTTTTTACATAATAATATTGCATAAACATATATAAAGCGTGGAAGCATAAAATAATTTAGTGCGTAATATGTAAGTATGATGTGAATATATATTTATAATAAAAAATTATTATGCCATAGGCTGTTTTTTTAATTCTGTATTGTATACTCGTGAATGCCGGGACCATTGTAGGCTTTTCTATAGGTCGTAGACAGGCTCTTTTTTTTTCTTCCGCGCTGCGAATTATTGAATAATAAGCCAACTGCTAAATAAAGTATTTTCAAAAGTATTATACATAATTTCGTTCGTAGACATTCATTCATAACTGAAAATATATTAATCGAGCAGTTTCTTCAGTAACATTTTTAGCAATGTTTCTTGTTTAACGCTTTTCTACAACGTCTTTAATTCGTCGAATATCTTTAATCACTGTTAGCTTTGCTGATGCCAGATTTATGCGATGAATATCTAGCGGATACTCTAAGTCTCAGATTCATGAATCAAGCTTAGGTTATGTTTAAAATCACTTAATAAATCGTAATTACTGCCCATATACACTAATATTTCAATGCGTAACAAGCTCCTCGTGGACATTATTTACAGTAATACCCTGATCGCCAAATAATTTTAATTCTCTTAATTTAAACATTGGTATGTCTTAAATTTAAATTGCTTAAGTTATTCTAAAATAATATTGTAAACGATTCAATATTTCATACAAGTTTGATTTGTAGTTTCTTTAATCTAGTTTAATATTTAATCTAAGATAAAAATTCTACTATTTCTCTTATCATAACAGAAATTTTAAATAATAAAAAGGTTTAATTAATTTGCCTATTACAATACTTATAAAATTTAATAAATAATACCAAAAGAATCTTGTTAAGATTGAACCTTTGTATTTTTTACTATAATTTTATAGTTACCTACAAACAATCATTTTCAGTTCATTTAGATTTTTCTTTATACGGATAATTTACTGAGATACAGTTCATTCTAATTTTTTCAAAATTGATTTAAACATTACAAATTTTAATATTTCGATGATTTTATGTATTTGTTGCCATTTTATTTTTTCTAATATATAAATCTGTATATTATCTATTTTTTTTAAAAAGTTGTTTATAAAATATTTACTAAGGCTTTCTTTTATTTACATTTTTACTTTTAAAAAGATATTAATTAATGTTGAAAGTGATACATATTCTTTTCTGTATATTTTTATTTCTAATTTAATAAAATATAATAATTCTTTATATATATATTTTATATTTATCTATGCTTATATGTATGTTTATGTTTTAGCCGTCAACATCAATAAATCATTATACCCCGTATACATCATTTTATGGAATGACGTCAAATCCTTATTATTGCTCTCCAACAATTTATCAGAATGCTCCTCAATTAAATTTTCATGATATACATGGAAGTCAAATGCAATATCATGACTTACGTTTTACTTGTCCAATTCAAAATCAAAACCAACACTATAATAGATCTCCAGTCGATATCTTACTGAAAGTATTTCCAAAAAAACGACGTGGAGAAATAGAATCTATATTACATCGTTTTAGAGGTAAGATTATTCTAACAAATAAGTTTAAAATAAATGATTATGATAGTATAGATGTTCCTCTATAAATACAAATTATACACAAAATTATTAATCAAATGATTCTACTCATTTATAACAAGCACATTTTTCAATTATATCTATAAAGTGGTCCTTTCCTCAAAAAAAAGAAGAGCTCCAAAGTTTACGCTTCTAAATTGCTTCATGTAGATACATTCGAAATTTGTACGATTAAGGGCAGATTCTTCTAGGAATACCTCTAAAAGAACGGTTTATTATATCAAATGCTTTTTAAGAGTATGAAAAGAATATCAAAATGCAAAAATGAGCTTAAAAAAGCAACGTTTATGAAAAACATTAGTTAGACGTTATGGCTAAAAATTGTGGATAATATTTGTTGCTTCGAGTATTCTCTGCTCTATGTAATGTCTATATAAATTTCTACTTTTATAGTCTCTTTCTCTTTAAATTATAGAACAATAAAGTATTTTTAGTTGCCAATTGTATCTTGGTAAATATTTTCTCTTTTACCTTACAATTTCTATATTATTTTTTTTAATTTCGATATGTCTCACCTTGTGAGAGTATTTGAAAATATATATTTCTATAAAATTCTTCTTCTTCTATTCAAAGATAAAGATGATACATATTGTCCCAAGACAGTGTGTCCATTTGTTCGTGATAGTATAAGGCAATTATCATCATTTGATTAGTACAATGAGTATCTTTTGTATATTTTGCTTTATAAATGTTATTGATGAATAATAACATTCTTGAATGAATGATATACCTTTAATGTCTTTTTTTCATAAACTTTAGTAATAAATTTTCACTATAAATTTTTTATTTTTTCTGTTGTAGAAAAATGAATATACGCGAACTAAAATTTTCTCATTCTATGTATGAATTACCTCTAGTACCCAATTGTTCATCTGTCAGGTTCAATTTTTTTAATTTTCCATTCTTAATTTCGTACAAAAATAAATTACTCTGAAAAAAATTACCGTTTTTTCTTAAGTTATATGCCCTATAACAATTCTTGCTTTAATTCTATCAAAAGCATTTGGATAGACTTATGTAATTGTTTTAATATATATTTAATATTATATATTGTTTTAATATGATTTATATATTTCTATCCATGATTTTGAAACAAGAATTCTAGAATCACGAATAAATAACCTCGTTTAAAAATTATTAATATATTTATTAAAATTATTAATTTATTTATTAAAAGAAATAAGAAATTTACTGAGCTTAGTTTTTTATATAATAGAAATGAATGTGTATATATATATATTTTGATAATAATTTAACATTCTTTACTGTCGGAGAGGTATACTATATTGAAAAAGAGTAAATTTAGAACATAAATAAATAATGTATGACCAAACAAATTATTCAGAATTTTGTAATACTTATAACCTTCTTTTGATTTCTTTGTAACTTAGTTGAAACTGTAAGTAAAAAAAATAATATCTAGCAGAATTCTCGATGTTGCTTAATTTTCTCTTCAAAAGTAAACTATTTCATGATTTTAATATCCGTCTGGATTTGTTAATTAGACGTATTCAATTATTGGTCGAAATTCTATTGGGCAAACTTTTATTACGCTTTTGTTACATAATATTCTTACATACTCAGAAAATTATTTCTAAGAGTCAAGAGTTTTCAAACATCGTGTAAAAATTCATGATATTTAAATTTTTCACAATTTTGCCGTTTTTATATTATTGGATTTAATTAATATCTTATTAAATATAGAAGTAACATTAATATCATTGTTAAAATATTTCACTTTATAAACTAATAAATATAATAATATTTCCACTGTTTTCATGCTTCATAAGATTAAAAATTATTTTATTTAATTTGATTATTCAAAATTAATTATTTTCTATATATTTTGAAGATTCAAAATCATGAATATCTTGTTTTATAATTAGAGAAATATTTATATTTCTAATTTTATATATAATATAATCTATATTTATGTATAACTTTCAGTTTTCAATTATCAATTTATTTAGATAAAAAAACCAGTTTTGAATTTCAAAAATTCACAAGAGAAAAATATTCTTAATGTTGTGGATTCGAGGTGTCCAAGAATTAAAAAAACATATTTACTTCATTAGTATTAACTCTGTTTAACTTATAATAAATGTCACATTGAACTTTTCATTCTATGTATTTTCTAAATTTTATATATTAGTTTTTAAATATAATAATTATAAGTATGATTGTTAACCATGAATTTTAAAATTCATTATATTTTATTTTATTTTCAGTATTTTTGTAATTATTATTTTAGAAATTATTTAAAAAATTCTTTGTGAAGTAAATAAGTTTCTATATGATAAACATTTATGTGGAAGCATATCCTTAAATATTCATGTATAATATATAATTATTTAAAACATAATTTCTTTAATAGGTCTAATTTAATAATATCTAGATATCGTAATATTTTATATAATAAATAAGGCATGAAATATATCTTTAATAAACCACAATATAATACTTTATAATATACTTTGTAGATTTGCCGGAGCTACGTTTTTTTCTTACTTATAACTGATATCCTCGCTGTCTACCCGTCGGTGAGGACATTTTTTTGGTCACTGAAAGAAGGGCATTCGGGAACTATTGATACTGTAAATTTATTTACTTTTATAACTTACGACTCTGAAAAAAGGGAACTGGCACAAATCAATAATTTCTATATATTGACAAATTACTATAACCATATTTAACATACATTTTAATACTATGAAAGGTATACATTGTTTGAAAATAAAGTTATTCTTTAAATTAAAATTTAAAAATATTATTTTTTCTTATAGGTAATTGAATTCAACGCTTATTAAAAATAGCACAGTTCGTTTCATGTAAATTCAACCGTTCTTAAGTTTGAAAAAATATCAACATCTATCGCATATTAATGTTAACTTTCATGTTTACTAATATGCTATTTTATGAGACTAAATAAATTTTTAATCTTTATATAACCAAAGCTTGGTATATCCTTATAAATAAAATAATCTAATTCAAATAAATTTACAGACCTTTTTTATTCATTTAATATAAAGTATATATATATAAATTCTTTTTTATGAAATATATTTTTAAAAATTTCATTTTTTCAAAATTGTCAATTTGTATAAACCTTATAAATTAATAAAAATTATTAAATTTAATATATTCTAAAATACATACAACATACAAAATTGTAAAATTCATAGAATTATATATTTAAAACTTTTTGAAATAAAAATTTTTTAGAAATATATGTAAGTTTTCTTATTTTTTGAGGTTTATGTAAAACTACCCTGTTCTTGAACATTAAGTATTAATAATTATTTATAATATTATAAGTATTAATCGAAAATAAATAATAGATTGGAACTTCTATACTTATTAAGGTTTTGTTTCATATATCTTGAAACCTATTTGTTTATTCATGTAATTGTATGCAGTTTTTAAATTTTAGTATTATAATTTTTAATAACAAAATCTTCAACGTTATATATTATTACAAGATGAAGTAAAAACAAAAAATTATGCATATACTACTATTTAATTTAAAATCGAAAATAAGAGAAAGTATTACAGTTTTAAAATTAGCTTTTAATTGAATATTATTATAATTATTATTATTATTGAATAAAAATATATATAAAAAACTTGTTCTAAATATATTGAATTCAAATTTTATAAATGACCAATTGAGATATTTTGAATAGATATATTGTTCTAATATATATCTTTGATATAAATTGTATTTATCATTCTTAAAACAATGAAACTTATTTTAAAGAATACAGAGAGAAAGAGAATAAGGAAGAGGGAAAAAATGTACGATTGAATAGCTAGATACACAAGCGTAAATACAAAAATACGTTTCTACAGTTAAACACTTGAAGTTAAACTGTATAAATAATTTCTCTTGCTTTAAATGTTTAAATTAGGGTTTTAAAGAAAAATTTGTTTAAAACTTTGCATATGTAAAGAAAAATGCCTAAGCAGCCAGATAAGCGAAATGAAAAGAAATTCCTGAAAAACTTATTATAAAACTTATTATAAATTTTTAAAACAATTTTAATCATCTTTAAAATTAAATAAAATTAAAAATTTTAATTCATACATATGTTTCACTTTTAAATTTTTTAATTTAAGGCTTAATGAATTGTTTATTATGTTACTTCATACAAGGAATTTTCAATCTATCAGAATAGAAACTTAAGGTCAAATAAGACGTATAAAATAAAAAGAAACTTCTAAATATCCAGTCGCATGAAATTGTATTTATAAAAAATAATTTAGAAAACTAAATTATTCAGTAATAAAACAATATTTATCTAGAGTTAAATAAAAAAAAGATATACACATATTAACAGTTAATTTAATACACTCTATTGAAAGACTTAAAACTCGGTTGAGAGAAAATAAGGGGTATATAGATGAGTTATAAAAGCTTAATTTATAAAAAATAATTTTATTTTGATGTTCCAGTGTATTAAAACATGCAGCATAAGTGTTATCTTATCTGAAACAGTGTGTGATTTTGATACTTAGTTGATCACCAGGTCATCGATTTTTTGTTATTATGAAGAAATCATATTCTATAATAATGCCATAATCTGAACTGAAACATAAGCGTTAAAATGTGCCTCGGAAACGATGCAGAGATCATTTCTATGGAATTCATAAACAGGTTTACTAATAGATTACTGTAGAAATATTACGAATCGTACTCGCCTGTATAAGTTCATATATTAACAAATAACAAGCTAAATAAAAAAAATGTATACATTTATTATGTAATAAAGAAATAAAAATCAATATATATATATATATATATATAAATTATTATTTAATGAATAGGTATGTATTAGCAATTTTGCTTAGATTTATTGAACATATTTTTAAGGTATCGAAAACATCGAAACAATCAGTTCGCGCCTTTATTGATTTTAATGATTTTCGATTTTTGATATGACTTAAGGTGGTTTTTTAATTAAGTCATGATAAATAAAATTGGTGACATAATGATTACAGGTATATACAACACTTTAATCAGATGTTTTAAACATTAAAATGTGTTCCTATATATTCTATAAGAAATCTCACTGCACTAACAAAATTTGAAAAAAATTAACAACATAATTAAAAATAATTACATTAGATGAAGTAAAAAATTAGTCAGTGCATCCAACTATAAACTTTTGAAATTTTGAAGTGTTTTCTAATTTTTTAAAAGCAATTTTAATTATATACATAAAATTAAATATTAAATCTATCAATTCACTCTTTTTGAATCCTTCAGTATTAGATTATAATTTTTTGATATCTTGTAGTAATTTTCTTATTACATTGCGACAAATTTAATAAAAAAATATTGGCCCAAATTACAGCGAAATCGAATATCTTAATTACTGAGAACTATTAAAAAAATTCGATATTATTTGTTTGATAGTTAGCTCTAAAATTATAACGAGTAAGTGATTTTTAATTATCAGTCAAAATAATATTACATTAGATACCCTCATGGTATAGAAAAGAATGTTATACAGATGAAACGAGCTTTAGTATAAATTATTGAATTACATATAAAAGAAAATGGAATTCAAAAATGATAATATAAAACAAATTAAATACATTTTAAAATTAAAAATAACTATCTATTTTTGCTTGAATAAAAACTATTCTTTATACTTAATACAAAATTACACATTTGATTATTATATGATAACAATATCATATACTTTTTAAAACTTGTTTGTTTATAAAATTAATCTAATGCATGATTTTATTTAAAACATGTACACTGTAAAAGCAATATTTTATTATATTATTATCATCATTTTAATTAATTATAAATATTACATTTAAAAAAATAATTTTATGTATTATTATTTGAAACAAAAAAATATCATGAAAGTTTTATTAGCTTTGTATTTAACGTGAACATATTTTCACTTTATAATCTAACAAAGACTGGTATATCTTATCATTAACATTAATTATACTTACCTGACTGACAACTAAATTTTAAGTAATTTACTGTATCTTAAATATCACGTTTTGAATTGTTATAAAACTATTTTTATCCAAGAGTGAGGATGAAAACACACCCAAGAAATGTGCAGTGTAATTTTTAAGATATATTTACATTTCTTTTTTTCATTACTTCACTCAATATTATTAAAATAAGCATGTTTCTTTCTCTAAAATACAACCTATTAAACGCAAAAACTTAATAAAATATAATGAACAAAATTATTAAATATAAATTTAAAAACTTTATGCATTGTTACATACAATTCAAAGTTTTTTAGATTTAATTTAAGATTTCTGATAAATATTTATATAAAAATTGACTTTTTATGAAAACAAAAATGAAATATGCTAAATATTCTTCTCTAAAAAAATCTAAAATGTAATAAATATTATTACTTTTCCCTTTTATAATTTCTTTTATATATCTCTACTTATGTTCCATCTTATAGTTATCCAATTTTATATGTCCAAAATTTCAATGTCAATATCTTATTGACAATATATTTTCTATTTACATAACAAACAGATTTAATTATTTTTTTAACGTACTTATGTATGTAGTTTTTAATTTTTTGTTTTTCTTTTCTTATTAATATAACAATATAATCGTTATATAAAAAACATGATAAAACGCAATATAATTTTCCATATATAATGAAAATATGTATTGATAATTTATAATTGACATGATTGAAATACAATATAAAATATAAAAATTTTAATATAATATGTATTTATGTAATATAATGTTATCCTTAATATTTATGTAATATATACATTCTTTTAATTACATAAATTAGTATTTAATTCTTTTTAATTGAATTATAGATTAGTATAAAAGCATTCCAATTTGTTTTGTCTAGTTAATATATTTTAATTTTGTTATAATTGTTTTATTCATATACATATCTATATAAGTTCTATGTGTTAATAATTCGAGAGGGTTCCCAAACATTATAAATGAAAATTTGTATCTGTAAAAGAATTTATGTTGCTAAAAACCTTATTTTTAAGTATCTCTGCGTCTGCTAATGATCATAATTCGATGTATTTCTGATACTAAATAAATTTGTTTTTTTCAATATTGTTAATATTCGTACATTACAGAATTCTTATTAAAAGTTTTTGAAATATAATTATCTTCTAAAATTATTTTTTTTAATGCAATAGTTGTAAAAAAGGATCTACAATGTTTATACATTTATAAATTAAAATTTCTTGAAATTCTTCATTTATGTTTATTCCATAAAAAATATAATTAGAAAATATAGAAAAAATATATAGAAAACTTTCAAGAAATTTAGACAATGTATAATTTTTCATTCAAAATTTCTAAAAAATAAATGTTATGTTTTAATATTTAGGTGATATTATATCTACCATGGAAATATTAATCTGTGAAGACAATCAACAATCAGATTTTGATTATGCATCGTGGTCTAGAACTACAACTCCTGTATCAATTACTTCAGATATATCAGTTTCCGATCATTCAACATACGTTTCTAGGTCAAACAGTATATATTGCTCACAATCACCACTTACAAGACATCGATTTCTTGCTGCTCCATATAGTGGAACAGGCTATTTACCAACAGTAATTCGTCCACAAAATCACATAACAAATGTTAATTCTATTAAAGATATTAATCCAGAAGTAAACACTGACAACATTAGTGATAAATCTAGTAATTCTGATTAAGATAATTTGTATTTAAAATAATTTTAGTTTTTATAAAATAGTAATAAAATTTTTGATTTAAATACCAAATTAAATTATATATTCTACTTTTTTAATCACCCATTTTAATTATATTATATTTGCAAAATGAATTTATATTCTTAAATAATTAAATTTAATACCAAAATAATAACAAAGTATTCAAAACTTTATCTCAATGATTATAATATAAAACATTTACTTACTTTTTTGGTGGATAATTAGAAAAATGTAAAAAAACTAATTAAAATAATACAAAACTTTAAAAACTGCAAAATGTATAATATCTTAAAGTAAAAAAAAATCGATAAATATTATTTTATTGAAATTAAATAATAGATCTTAATTAACTTTATATAAATCGTATTAATTTACACAAATAATAAATGATTATAATTTCAAATTTATCTTAAACTGTTTATATTTGTACAAATCTTAAATTATGTAAAATATGCGTTGTTTTTTTTCAATTTTAAGTTTTGTCTGTTATATGATATATTTATAAATCTAAAATTAATCGATCAGGTGTATTTTTTACAGTTCAAATGCAAATATTTGATTAAAGAATTTATATTTTTAAGAGGTACTGAGCTTTCAAAATATTGCATTAAAAATTATAAGTAAAAACAAAATTCCAAACAAATAATTATTTATTATTTACATGAATTATAGATAACTACTTTTGGCGTATATAATCGTTATATATAATCTTAGATGAAAGCTCTAATAAATTTATTTAAAATTACTTTATCTCTTTCAAAAATAAAAGTAGACATTTATAAAAAAAAAAGATAATAATTTAATATTAAATTTAAAATAAGCCCTTTCAACGTATGAAATAGTGTTTAGTATATATCTCGAGTAAATTGTTGATATATGCATTAATTTTGTTTTCTACGTTATTTTAATAATATAAAGATGAAGATATAAATTATTACATTTAAAAAAACTGTTAGTATCAAATATTTTATTTGTAAAGTAAAAATAATTTAATAACATTTTTAAGATATTCTTTTATAATTATATTTTCAGTTTCTAAATAAATGTAACGACAAATATTTTTTAACAGACATCACAAGTTGACATTGATAATAATAGTTATTCAGAGAATTAACTTTTAATTTATTAAGTAGAATCATACATTATTTGGGACGAAGTAAATAAAAAAGCAGATACAAAAATATTTGTGATAAGTGAATAAGTGACTTTAAAATTATGATGTAGAAAGGACTAAATTGTCCTTACACTCTCTCCTCTGCAATTTTTCAAATTTCAATACTGATATCGATTCAATGAACCTTCTCTTCATGACTGGCAACTGATTTAGATATATCGATTTGTTTCAATTTTACTTGGCTTGTACTTTTCCATGCAAAAATCAAATAGTTCTTTTTTATTCTTTTTCTTTCGAAAAACAATTTATTTTCATTCAGTTACTCTTTTTTTTGTAAAACTATGAATGTAACAAATGCACACTAATATATAGTACTATAGACGCAATAATTCATAATCAATGTATGCATCACAAATTCATAAATAATTTATCAACCTAGACATAATGTATAATAATATAACTATTAATCAAATCAATAAGGAAATACATTCTTGAAAACAATTTTTCTAATTTTATTATACCTTTACATAAATATAATTCTGAATAATCTGAATCTATATTTTCAATTTGCTTTTTTGCTATTTTCTATATATCTATATTTTGAATGTATTCACTTATAATAAATTATATCATGATACATATTATTTAAAAATGTTTACAGATAATTTTAATGAATTTTACGGTTTATGAATTCTCATTTATTGCTATATTGTGGAAATATTTTGTTTAAAATATTTCCAAAACAAAAAAATCATGCTTCGTATACAGAAGTTGTCAACTACATAAAAACAAACTAATAAATTAATTTATTTTTATATTTATTTTTGTGTGTATATCATACCAAATATTTTTATAAATTACAGAAACTTTAAACTCAATATCAGTACAAACAATATTTGAACAATTAAAAACTTTAATTGTGAAATAAAATAATTACACAAAATATGTTATTACAGTAATAATGTTAAAAAAATGAAAGATGTTTTTATAGCAATAATTTTACGTAAATGCTCAATCAAACATAATCCATAAAATGATTTATGCTCAAAAGATTCAGATAATTACATCTTAGGTAAATAATAATAAAAACATATATATAAAACAGTTTTAAAAACGCTTTCAAAATTTTCAAAGGAATTCAATACGAATTTTATTAGATCAAGATTTCATATTTTATATAGAACAAGTTATATATGTTCTAAATATTAAAAAAATTAGGTGAAAAATTTTAACTAGATTCATATTACAAAAATTTTCATATTAAATTAATTAAATTTTATAAATACTTATACTATTATAAACAAAAGTACTTACATGTACAAATAAAATTCATAAAATAAATCTCAGTAATTATGTCTCAAGTAATAAAGTATTTTATAAATATATTTCTATAGTATATCACATGTCGACAGTATTTAGTACTTGGTATTGTAATTTTTTTTTATTAAAAATGTTATTTGATTGAAAGACAGTAGATTAGTTATTATAAAATAAAAATTCTATAAAATATTTTGTTTAAATCATAAATATAATAAAATTTAAAATATATCATACAAATATAAAATATTTCCCACACATAATGAAAAAGGATATTATTGAAAAAAAAATTGTTTTTTAGGTTTTTTTTGCTTTATTTAAACTTTAAACCATTTTCAATGAATTATATATAATTATCTTGCATTTATTTTAATACCATAATAATTATTAGTAAATCTTTATTTCCAGTATGTATAGCGTATCTCAAATACGACTGTTTCACTCGTGCGGTACTATTTGTCCATCTTTCGTATCAGTAAACATTTTTGTTTACTTTTCTCCATTTATCTTACTTTTAGGCTATAATACACGTACGTCAGCACGACATTTGTTTTATTTTTTTTGTCAACCTTAGTGGTATTACGTTGAAAAACCAACTGCGATTTGGCCTTGTTCATTCAATTTAAGATAAGATATTGTGTTTTAAGTCTTGGAATAACTCCGTCATTTAAAAGACGTTTAGTACAGCAAAAGACTGGGTTTGATATAACCAAAAGCAATCAATAGCTAATATCTTGCAGAAAAAGCAAAATATAGTTATCATTCACGCTTCTTCTCCACTTGATATATCTTCAACTTCTTTCAATGGAATAAAAAACGACTTTAAAGATAATAGTGATATAGATTTGCCCTTTCTTTCAGCTGGATCCTCGTTTTTTTCCCACGTAAGGAAAGCTTCATTAGAAAGTACATTATTTTCATAAAGACAAGTCATAATTTTGACAATTAGTCCTGAAAAAAAAACATTACTTTTCTTTTAAAAATATACAATATAACTTCAAATAGATTACTTTAAATAATTATATATATCAATATTCTAACACATTACATTTATTAACTTGAAAAAAGTTTATTTGAAAATTATCTTACTGTTAAAATGAAAAAGAAGTTTCTGAAAAATTAGTATTTTTAAGTTACTTTTCAGGTAAACTTTATATAAAGTTTTGAAGTTAAAAAAAATTTGTCTTATATTTAAAGATAAAGAATGAACTAAAATTATCAAACAATTTATATTCCTTTATTTAAAAATTAAGTTTTATTTCAGTTTTACAGAATACATATAATATATACTTAATTTATATTTAATTTATATTCAGAAATTTCAGATCGATTATCTAGTTAATATTTTATATTTAAATTTTTTAATTTTTTATTCAATAGACTACATAATAAAAAATTACTATTTAAAAAAAATAAAAAAATAAAAAATGAAATGATAAAATATAATTTCTTTAAAAATGTTATATAACACTATTTATATCAATTGAAACAACATTTCTATAAAATATTTTCTAATGTCAAATATAATAAATCTAATGATTAACAGCGAGATAAATTAATATTATGTATAAAAATAAGTTCTGGAATAGCCCAAATAAAGAATATTCGACATGAGTCTATTAGCACAAATTCTCGCGTGAATATGGCAAATAGATAAATAATTATATGTACTATTCCTTACACTATTACGTTCATGGATTAAAAGTTATTTAATGATAGAAAAAATATATTACATGTTCATCTTTGAATTAAATATTTTGCAATAAATTTTTACTAAAAAGGAAGTAGGTTTTTTCCTTATTTTTAATAAATACACGCATAATTACACAGATAATTTTAATACTATACAATAGGTATAAATACTGTTTAATAAATTTGAAATCAAGCCATAATTATTAGTTAAATAATTTAATAGTACGTCACTGGCTCTGTAAATACTTGAATCTGTACACAAAACCCTTCTTGGTACTTCTCTTCAACTACTAATTAGTAACCGTTTGCAATTATAGATTTTCTGGAAATCTGAAAAGTGCTTAATTCTTAGAACTAAATTTCTAATATATATATATATTAAAATAGAATTAAAATACTTTATCTCCCTCACTTGCTATATTACATTCACGCATTACTTTAGTTCTACTATTGTATGTTATACTACGAACGATTATTTTTATTACAAATCGTTCCAATACTTTTTTGCTGCATATTAATTGAATATCAGTGTTCCTCGTGTTTTTATTTTAAACTAAAATATAAAATTTGCTACTTATTTGTAAGGATTTTTCTCCTTTTTAATCAATAATAACTTAATTTATTCATGAATTTTATATATTTACAAAAAATTTTTGAAATACAATTTTTATTTATAAATTTATAAATATTCTTTTATTATCAAACATTGTGCTAAATTATTTAAAGCTAAAACTAAAATTTGCATTAAATTCTTTAAAACAATTTAATTGACTTTGACATTGCTTATATTGAAAGGATCTAATTTTTGTACTATAAAAATATATGTCATATACTTTTCAACGCACATCTCGCATATATTGTTTTAATCAATAGATTATTAGTCAATTTACTACAAATTTTTCAGTTTCATTAATTTTTTTGACTATTAAATTAAAAAATTCTATGTTCTAGTTTTTTATTCATGTTTCATTTTCATTGCATTAACTTCTTTTTCTCTATTTTTATTAGAATTATGGATAAAAATAATTTTATAAGGCAATAGACATTTACGTATTAATTAAATTAAATTTGATATATGTTTTTTTAAATGTTCATCTTTTTATTTTATTGGTTTATTTATGTTTTACAATACAAATTTAATTTATATATATAAATTATAGAATTAAATAGGTACAAATTAGAACCTCTATTATTCTTGAAGGTAATACCTGTATATTCTACATAATAGATTAAACAATGAAATTAAAGATTTATATTTTTAGGATATTTAATATTATTTCAAGAGGTAAATACTTTAATTCATTCATATATAAATAATTTAAAAAATTATTGTAATGTTAAGTTTGATAAAAACAAAGGATGATTAAATCACTACAGACTTGCTTTAAAACTAATTATACAATGTACAAATCTCCCTAGATAAATTTATTTGAATCGTGTTATTTATATACTGTCAACTTTATATTTTAGATTAATGAATTCAAACCATTCGATATCCTATTTTCATTAAATTTTGCTAAGCAAACACTTCGCGTGCTCCTCTTATTAGAGGGGTAAATTTTACGACAAATTTAAAATTGAGGAAAGGGGCTTCGGAAAAATTACTATAAAGTTCTGTGTATGAACAATTAAAGTTGCATTACATGATTGGTCAAAACCGAAATAACAAACATTTCAGAATATCTTAAGATGTGTGATGAGGTATTGTATATTTATTTCTTTTTAGGTACTGATCTTTATCAATATGACGAAATGATGAAAAAATGCACGTTCAACCATTCAAACACTAATTGCAAACAAAACTGCTTAATTTCGGTAATCGAAGGAATGGTGATAACATTGCTATAAGATTGCTATGCATTTAATATTGGTAAATTTGTAATTCTTATACTTTTATTCTCTTAATATTTAACGTAATACTTGATACAAGTGTCAAATGTATATTGTTTAAATTCGCTTTTCAAGTTTCGGTTTATTGCACTTTATGTCAACGGTAGGATATTTTCGTCATGCTTTAGTTGTACTTTAGTCGATGTCCATCTACTTTGTTTTATCTTTGTATCTAAATTGATAGTCCTTGGTCACGAATAAGATATAGGAATCATTAATGTGACGCCACCTGTTATCCCAACTAGTTTTTAAGAATACACATAAATTCAAAGACTTAAGTGGCTACCTTGTATGAAAATACAATCGCACATTTTTATGATTTATTTAAATTATTTAAAATATATAACGAATATATAACGAATTATTTATTTTCTTCCTCTTTTTATTGTAAAATCAGGCATCTTAATTCATGCAATTTCGCATCATATCAGAAACTATTCACATAAAATTAATGGAATTCTAATTCAATATTTTACAATTCAATACATTTATTGAAAAAATATACAAATTATAACGACAAAATTTACGTGGAATATATCATTTTAAACGATACAGTAATAGAATAAGATTAAATTTTAAAATAGAACAATTTTTATAGGAATGGAATAAATGAAAATAGAATTAGTTACATCAAAAAATAAAAGTAGTGAAGTAAAAATAGTAAAGAAATAATTATCAAAAAATTATATCCTTCCATGAAGAACTGTATCAGAAAATTATCTTTTTTTTTGTTTGATTCAGAACTAATCAGAAATATTTAATATTTAATATATTAATTTTTGTACAGTTGAATTTAATATACGTAATCTATATATAAAGGTTATAAAATGATAAAGAAACAAACGTATTGATGAAAACGAAAAAGGACACTCGAAATCTCGATGCGACAATTTTGCTAAGATTGTCCGATTGCTTCTTGATCTGGAGTATAAAATCAACTAAAAAATCACTTTCTCTCACTCGACTTCATTGCGCAATGTAAATACTAAATTCCTCGTTCTCGTCTAATTAGAGGTTATTATCAGAAATTGTATTCTTTTCAGAATTGAAGACAATATAAACACTTGTACGCCAGGTAAAATTCGTACAGAGTATGTGATACTATATATAAAATACTCAATAAAATGATAAAATAAAAATAAATTCTTTGTATTCCACCAAAATTATAGTATTTCATTACTAAGTTTAGATTTAATTCATTTATCTTATAAAAACAAGATTATTTAAAATAATTTGTACAATATATCAAGCATTCAATAATGTTTTTTAAATGGGCTTAAATATAACAGTATTTAAATTTAAATAACTTAAAGCGAAGGAATGAAAAAAAATTTTAAATATTGATTATACATAATTAGAATTTAAGATTTACAAATAATTTTACTTTATATTACAAATACTAGTATTTTACATTATTTGCATCAATAAAATTAAAATTATTAGAATAGGAACAAAACAAATTTTAAATTCTATATGTTAAAATGTTTTAGTCAGTAAAATATAGCATAAAACAATCAATTATGTGTAATAATTTTATTTTAAATATTTTGAAAAAGATGTTCACTTGATCCACTAAGAATATAGTACATAAAAATAATATAAAGATGGATAACTAGCTTAATAACTAGAAAGTTAACCTCAAAGGTCAACCTCAAAAACATTGGTATAGTACATAAAACGATCAACTGAAATATGGCAGATCATAATAGTAAGAAAGAAAACGGTTATTTATACTGTAAAGAATATCAAAGATTATAAAGAAAACGAAATTTCAAAAACATACATTAGATTGTTATAAGCTAAGATTTGGTTAATGAAATTTTTTAAAAAGGCTTAAAGATGTGTAGTTAATTAATACATTCTAATTGTAGCTATCAAGAGTCGGCAACGCACCATCAATAAGTTTCATGACTCATGTGATACTGAAGTTAATTTCAATAAATCCGTAACATACCGATGTAAATAATGATTTCAATAATATGATCTTAATTAAGTTAAAATAATCACCTGATGGGTGCCTTAATTTATCTATATATTCTTGAACAGCATAAAGGCATTGGAGTTCTAAATCATCTTCTGCATCTACATAGCGCTGAATAAGTTTTTGCAATTTATCGAAATTTTCTACTTTGAAAGTCCATTTATTATCACACTGTTCTGTAAAATAAATATATGTCAACTACATAACCTAAATTATAATATGATACAAACTTACCAATAGAAATATCCAAAATGGCAGTCATTAAGGTCCTTATAAATTTAGGTTCCTTAACTTTATCACCAACATTTGTCTAAAAGAAAAATCATACGTTATATTACTTTAAGAAAAACTGGGTAAAAGTTATTTTATTAAGTATACATAAAAAACGTGTAGTGTTTGAGACAACAATAAACTATGATATATTATAAAAATTAATTATACATCATTGAACAAAAATTTCAAATATATATCAATATTCAAGTAATACAAACTTGAAATTCATGTTAACGGTAATATATATAACCAATAGAATTTAATATAATACTAATACTAATTTTATATAATACTAATTTTAATATTACTATAATGAAGTGATAAATTACTATAAAATAAATATCAGATTTGTAGAAATAATTAAAATTATTTTCTAATAACATATTTTTTATTATCAACAATTACTGAAACAGCATGAATTTTATAATTGTTTATTAAAAAAATTAATTTATTAGCATTTAATAGGGCAGTTTGTTATTAGATTATAAAATAAAAATAATTGTAACTTTTGTTAGTAATCTATTTACAATAACATGGAGATACACATACAATCTGAGGTGTACTTTCTGCAATTGTTTTATAAGAATTATTGTCTTATCGCTAGAACAATAAATTAAATTTTATTGGGGGGTATTCAATCTAAATTTTTAATCAAAATATTATCTTATTACAACGTATACGATAAAACTTTATTAATTTTTTAATTAACAAAAACTACATAAGTTTTCTATAATTCAATAAGATTATTACAATATGAATGTATTTTTTAACTATATTTAAAGTTCTCGTGCAATATTTTAAATCTATTTATACTTGAATCACGTGCATATTAAACAAAACATTCAGATATTGGATTATTATTCTGGATATTTTTAAAAGCATCATATATATAATAATAGATAAAGCATTAAATTTGATTTCTTAAATAATTGCTGAATGTATCAATAAGCCATTTTTATAGTAAACGGAGGCACATAATAGTTTCCCAGATAGTATGTAATTTAATTATATACAAAAAGATGGTCATAACATTTTTAAAATAAAAATGGATATTAAAGTCTATGTTATATATATACATATTAAATTCAATAATTTGATTAAATAAACAGCACTAATAAGTACGCTAATGTACACTCATAAGAGTAAAGTGAAAACACATTTACATAAAATTTTTTATTCATAATCTCGACTATAAGTTTCTGTAAGATAAATTCTTATACAACTTTTTACAAACAATAAATTACAAGCTTATTAAATATAATTTTATATGTCCTTTCATATATAAATAACAAAATGAAACAAAAATCAAATATAATCAATCATTAAATAAGACTAATAAAGTCAAATTTTCCTATTTAATACTAATTATATTAAATAAAATAATAATTAAAAAATTCTATACTTATATTACCACTAATTATAAATAAAATATTAGTAAATTGCAAAAGTATATTAAATTTATCTGTAGTTTATTATTAATACAATTTTAAAAATTACATTAGATTACTATAATAATCATCTCCAACATAATTTTGCACAAATACATCGTTCACCCAATTATAGAATCTTATAATTTATTTATGAGTTTATTCCTGTTTTCTAACTGATCTTTAATAACATATACGAAATCCTTGTCCAGTTTCATTTAATATTATATAGACCAGTTTTTTCTCAAAAATAATAATACGATTAATCCTATAACAAAATATCTGAACGTATGAAGGATTTTTATCACAGTTTGTAACTTTAGTTTGTAACTACTGTACTCTCAAAACATGAATATTTTATTACAGCTCATAAAATTATGGGTTGAAATTTTCTATCTTTTGAATGCTAATTGATTAACATGATACATACATCGACTGATACATCTGTTATCTCTCGTTGTAAAGTATACAGTTTGTTGCAATATGAAGGGAATCATGAACGTTCTCTGCTATTTAGAAATGAAGCTTTTTTTCACACGTGAGTCAAATGTTCGAATAATCTACAAGTTAAAAAAATCGCTTCACTCCTTTTTTTCGTTTGACTCTGGACGATTTCTTCGCCATTGCTCGTAACTCCAAATCGGCCTATACTCAGTACTATTCTTAGTTTATCTACCGCCCATAAATATTTGAAAATTTCTAATGAAGTTGGAAGGCCCGAAAGAACGCGGATAATCTTTAATAATATAATGTATACTTCTGATACTTATTTTATTTTTGCGTAGAGGAAATCATTTTCTTGGTAAGATGATCTAATACATACTACCTAAATCAACAGCTAAATACGACCTTTACAGTAGGAATCTGAGTTTACCAAGAACTAAAATTCGTTTTAAAGATTTGTAGTTAATACATACCTGCACTTTTCTGTTTTTCTTTTGATCGACTAAATCAGCATTCGTTAATCTCGATGATATTCTGTAGATGCAAATGAAATCCTTTATGAAATTTATTATTTTGACAGGTATTTTGTCACAAGATAAGAATGATAGCTAAACAAGCTTTCAGAATTTTTTATAGATTTAATTCCCCCATTCATTGTAACAATTGTTTCTTCATAAACTGTTTATAAATTTACTTAGACGAATTCGTTCATTGCACTAAGACTAATCTTTTAATATGTCCTGCTCCACCAATACCTAGTATCATACTATACAGCATTATGTAAAATTGCAAATGCATTTATAACTAGGTCATTTTCTGCTAAATAACCATTTGATTTATTACAGTATAGTATTATTTTCAATTTCCAAATACCTCTTTGTCAAATGCTTAAGTTGTAATACAGATTCTAAATTATTACTATGATTTTTCAAACCTGTACTCCATAAAAGTAGCTACCTTATGTTACTGCATGCAATCAAAATCTCAGTACAGTTTCTCTACAAGTGTCTCTCATTTTTTTCTTGCAATTGTACAATTCAATATAAATTATACGTACATTTATACAAACTATATTGGATTAGTATAAAGAAAATCTAGTTCAAATGTCTAATATTACAATGTAAATAAACTGGAAATAATTATAAGTAAACACAAAAATTAATACTTGCAATTTTTCAGACAATTATAATTATTATTTCTTCTATTCTATAATATCAATCAAAAAATGTAATTCCATTATTCATTGTTGTTCATCGTTTATATTTTCTAACATTTTCCTGAATAAAATATCTATTATTTAGAAACATAATAGCTAATCAAATAAAAAATTCTTTATAAAAATATATAGCATCACATACGAAAAACTTACTAATACAATTATGTAGAAAATTATATATATGACCAATTTTAATGTAAGATTACGTTTCACACGTTGTTCGACTGAGTATTAGTTCAACGGAACGAAACAGCTAAACCAAACAGGTAAATTCAACATATCCATGTCATTGTAATTCTAATACCATAATAGCATAAACTAATAATTATTAGTAATTATTAAGAAATAGTTTACTCGTGTGAAATTGTGTTGCATTATAATTTCTCATATTCGTAAGTTTCGTTGCTTAAAACATTTTTAGGCATTTTGCAATCTATTTTCATACCACCAATTACAAATATAAATTAATAATGTATTTCTTTCAATCTCTTAAATTTCATAAAAAAATACAATTTTTTTTATATCAAAGCTTAAAAAGAAGATATGCATGGGAATTTCTAATTTAATTTAGTTAATCGTGAACAAAAATTTTTCAATTTTATATTTTAAACTATTGTAGTAACATAATTAAATTACTTCTTGACATTCTAATTTAAATTTGTTTCATTATGTGCACACTAAAATATATAATACATTTTTTTTATATAAGCACTTACATTCTTACATTGAAACAATTAATATAATTTAAGAATGATTTATTATCAAATAGTTCTAGTCAAATTGTATACAAAGTTTGGATGAATTTTAAGATCAAATTAAAAATTATTACTGATCTAAGAAAATTATATACATATATAGTTACCCATATAAATTAAATAAAATTAAACTAAGAAATAAATAATTTAAAAAAAGATACATCAGGATTTGGAAAAGATTAATATATAATTTAATACCTTAATTAAAAAAAATTACGTTGAGAAGATTTTAATTTAAAAGATGACTTATTTGATGAGCATAAGAAGAATATAATATTCAAAAGAAAAGATTAAAAGATTAAAAAAAATTAGGTTATAATATATTCATAATCAAAATTAGTATTTAGAAAATGGACAACACGTATTGATTTAAAATATGATAATTATTTAAAAATAATTAACAATTTGATAAAAAAAATCGTAAAAAGGTAATAATTAACCTTAATTTTGACTATATAGATAATTATGGTATTAGAGCTTCATCAACAATTACAAATCTTACAATTATTATATAATCCAAGCCTATATATATTCTACACAAATAAGGATATTTAACAGATTTTCCAACAATCAATCTGAAGAAATAACTTTTATATTAAACAAAATGAAACACCGAAATTTTTTTTTTAGTGAATAAGTGAGAATAAATTCAATTTAAAGGTTAAATACGCTATATTAAAAACTATATTTTTAAAGTATTAATTTATGTAGATTTTTTTTATTATTTAAAATATAAAAACTGTTATGTATAAAATATTATGTATAAAGATTTTCTGTGGAAAAACAAATTTTATTATCACAACGGCAGGTAATCCAATTATTCAATAAAAATGTTTGAGTTAATGAATTTTTATTTTATTTATTACCAGCTATATTAATAAGGTTGCTTGGTACAAAATGTAATTTGAAAAAAGTAGATATCGAGATTATTAAATTAGTTATAATAAAATATATACAAGGAGAAAAAAGAATAATTACTGTATACATTCAATATATAAATTGACAAGTTTATCGACTTTATATTATTATACATAGTTTATAAGAATAAAAACTGTTTATTTTATTTCCACGTCATCTATTACTTTTATTTTAAATTTACATAACTGGTAGACCAAACGAAAATATTTATCTATTATATATCTTTCATTACTATAAAATTAAGACATTTAAATAGTTAAAATTATAATATTTGTGTGTACATATATGTATTTATTCAAAATATATAAATAATAATTTATTTATTTAAGAAAAGACAGTTCTTATCAATTAAAATAAAATAATTACCTTAATCCAATTGCATATTTCATCAAAATTACTATTTTTTAAAAGTGGTAATAATTTGTCATGAATTTTTTCGATATTTAATCCTGTAATACTGTCATAATGAACTTCAAAATTTTTTATAGGTATACTGTGATCTGTATTTAAGAAGTCCAATTTCTTAAAAAAAACAACAAATGTAATATTAAAATATTTTTAAATTATTTGAAATAAAAAATACAATAAACAATTAAAATTAATATGCATATTAAGTTACAGTAACCTACTGTTATAAAATCGTGTAATTCATAATTATAATCACATGCAGATTTTTTTCTTTAAAAAAATGACAATATTCATTGTAAATTTAAAAAATTGACATGCAGGGAAATCATTATCTAATTATATAAATTTATTCTTGGTTTGCTTATAAATGAATAATTTGGTTAATAATATTCCGTTCCATAAATAATATATAAAGGAATTTCTCTGTTCTTAATCATAGAAAATTAAGGATGTTCAGTTTATCAAAGTGAATTAATTCTATAAAAAAGAAAACAAATAAAGATACTAAAATATTAGTGTCTGTGATAAATAAACTATACAATTATATATGATTTTAAACTAATATGGTTATTTTGTAAAATAATTTTAAAGTGAATAAATGATTATCTGATACGCGAGTTAAACATACCAAACGACATCATAAGCATTTAAAAAAAGTAATAAGTGCTGTATTTTTCATACTCTATATTAAAAATTCATTACATTAATAAAGTTTTTAAAGACAAATTAAATTATTTCCAAAACTATTCTTTTACTATTTTTTAAAAATATTTATCATTATTATCTATTCTTGAAACTAATCATTTTATTGCTGCTTCTCTTAAGATTTTTCAGAAAAATTTTAGAAAATAGATAAATCATGCAATAATTTTAAGAGAAAACCGTTATTATTTCATGAATATTAATTTCATAAGCATTTACTTTTTATTTATATTTATGATTAAATAGGTTTGAGAATTAATCACTAAATTAGATTTCAATAAGTTCTAAATTATGTACTTTAAACATAATTTCTACTTAGATATTGTACATTATCCGTAAAATTCTAGTAATCAAAATAGACACTTTTTTAATATGCTGGATGAAGTTTGGATCAATTTGAAGTCAGGAAAAATGAATGATTACTGAGTGTATGTATATGTACATTATAAGCTCATAATTTATAAAAAAACTTAACTGTAAACTTATACAATGCTCACAATAAATGTAAATATACTTCTGAATACATTAACATATTTCTTTAGATTTATTTAATTTGTTATAAAAACTATTTTAAATCTCTAGTTATAATATTACAGATTTAGCTGTCATTTTTTTAAAAGAAAAATTGCATATATTGCTTACTAGCTACGAGTAATAATTATATGTACTCTATAAAAATACTTAAATGAATTACTTATTTTTTTACAAAATATTCCTAATTCTCCAACCTTAAAAAAGTAAAGGTAGTAACTTTTATAAATCTTAATAAATATATTTTAAAAAATTTTAAACATATTAAAAAGAGTAGAACATAAATAAATTTTTGAATCGAATGTTGTATAGTTAAAAAATATACAAAGGTAAATTTCAGTGTTACTGGTATATTACTACTGTAATACCTAGAGTTTGTATAAATTTCGTATATTGTCATGAACAACTAATTATAAAATTAAGGATTATAAAAATAAAAATGTAAGACAGACAATGTAATAGTAGCTATGTACGAGGATTGTAGGTGAATCATAATAAATAAAAATTTATTTTCAAATAGTAAATTTTTATTAAAAATTGTTGATTTAAAATATAAGTACCTTTTAGATGTATATTTTTTTAATTTAACATTGGAATAAGTATTTTTAAGAAATAAAACTAAAGTTTATTGAACGTTAGTAAATATATATTTTGTTAAACATAAATTCTAAAATATAAATATTTTAATCAAATTAAAAAAATTTTTTTATTAATCTTAATTATATTAATTTTAGTTTTTAGTCGAATACTATTATAATTCGAAGAAATACTTACATGATCTAAAAGGAATTTATCAATCTTTGTTCGATTATCAATAAGATCACTCCATTGAATTCCACTTTGTAACCATTTTTGATTAACCCACTCAACATCTTTTAGTATTACTAGTTCTGATAGTAATTCAGCAAATAATTCAGCTGCATAATCTTTACATCGTAATTTAGGTAATACATGTTGTATTGTTGTGTATAATTCACAAAGAAAATAAGTATCATTTATGATAGGAAAAACTGAAAAAAAACTTTCTTTAAATTAAAGGAATATAGAAATTAAAATAACATTTTAATATTTCAATTATTTTTAATTTCAGGCCTGTTGAGCTTTGAATCTAGCATAAATAAATAATATAGTTCAAGTATTCATCATCCAAATAAATTTAAAATGCAAAAAATTATGATATAAATTATTTATAAAAAAATGCAAACGAACTTGCCTAAAATATTTGCGAAATATTTCCAAAGTCTCGGAATATCAATTATCAAATCTCCAGCTACTTCGAGAACTGCTCCTAAACTGAAATGCAAATATATATCATGAAACATTTTGTTTTCAATTTTAGGAAAGGATTTTTTTTCCTCAAATATAAGAAGCATTAAATATATGCAAAACAAATTATATAATGTATAATATCGATCTAAATATCAATTCAACAATACAGATAGTAAGACTTACATATATTATTTTAAATTAATTTACAAAATTAATGTACAAAATACAGTTTCAAAACTCAAACTTATAATAAATAATTGAATACTAAAATTTGTAAAAAGACAAGTTATAAAAATAAAAAATGTTACACTTCAAATATAGAAATGAATTAACCATAAAAAATGTATATAACTACAAGCTAGATAATTTAAAAGATGTTAATTTTTGAATCACGACCACGATTTGTAAAAATTTACACCAATCTACAAAATTTCGAAATCAGAAAATCTCAGTTTCATAATCTGAAATTAACATATAAGCTTTCCATACAAAATTGAAAATAATCTAAATATGAATTAAAAAATTGACTACATATTTTATTTAATAAACTATAATACCTGTTAAATGGTGTACTTTTTTTTAGAATATGTTAGTATTTTTGCCTTTTTCTTTAAGAATATGTTTACATTTCACAAATTTTATTAAATTCTAATTTTGTCTTTTTAAGTGCCACTTACAATTTTTTAAAATAAATTTAAAGAAAATTCGAAAAATAAAATTTTCTTCATAAATTATTATTTTATTTTTAACTAAAAATTAAAATTTATATTTACCTACATTTACAGATGCATAATAATTACTTTTGTCCGATTTGTATTAAAATTAATGTATTATACAAAAATTTTCTATAAATATAAGGACTAGTTAAATAAAATACATAAATAAATCGATTTTATATTTTAGCTAAGTAAATCTCAATTTTTTATTACGATTAAAAAAACGTATCTATAAAATAAAGAAAAGGTTATTTGATAAAAAAAATAATGCAAATTTATTTTTCTAAATTTTAACGGCTTTATTTTAATCTTCTAAAAAAAGAAGTAATAACATACGAAAATAGAATTAAAGATTCATAATATTGAAAATGTAATTGTTCAGGTTTTGATATGGATCGCAGATTCGAAAAAATATTGAATTACATTTAGCTAATTTAACAACGCCCGTCAAAATCATCATTTTTTATATGAAAGATTCAAGAGACAAAAAATGGAGTAATCAATGCGATTAATTTATTATCACATACTTTTTGCACATATATTAAAATGAAAATCTTTTTGAGGTATGGATTTGTTTTCCTTCAGAGGTTTACCGTGTAATGAGTGGATTATAAAAGATCATTTTTATATAAATAGACATAGAATCTCTAGAAAATTGAGCATTTCCTAAGAGCGCTTTGCAAAATATCATCCGATCGGGTAAGATGCACCTACCTGGTTTTTCTGTATAACTAGCAAAATTCAGTGAGAGTATGAGCAAAGAAACACGTCGTATAACGTATGAGCTTGCAAAATTTTAAGTGGTAGCGTGAGTAGTATTTTAATTTAAAAATTATTATATATAAAATTAATACTTGTAATATATTTAATATTAATATATTACTTTGTTAACATTATACGATTAGTTATACATATTTATATTTTTTAAATATTAAATAATAGGTTCTACAATCCAGTATAATTTCTTAAATAATCTAAAACACAAATGTAGTCAATGAAGTATTAAAACTAATATAGAACAAAAAATTATCAGTAATAACTTTTATCTCAATTAAAATTTTTTTTTATATAATATGAAAAGAATTTTAATAAAAGATAAATAATGATAATCTTAAGTCCACTGATGAGTAAAAAGCATATGTCAAATATTACAGTAAACAAATAATAAAAAAGAAACTAATGGAAATAATCTATTGATTGAACTTACAAATATAAAAATTTGTTAAGGTTTTTGAAACTATTTATTTCGTAATACTTTAAATTTTGTTGCATAAAGACTTAAATTGTTTTGAAAAAAAGAAAATGTACATAAACATTTTCGAAAAAAATCTGAAGATTTATTTAAAAATAACATAATTGAAATTTTATTTGTAACTTACAACTTAACAATAAGAATAAAACAAAATAAAATTTATTTTTCTATTTTATATAAGTACAAAAATAAGAAATGCGTTAAGTGAAGGCTTTTTTTACAATATTTATTTAAATACGTTTTTAAGAAAAAATAATCAGACTATAAATACACCCAGGCAGGTAGATACCACACACACACACACACAAATAATTGTTGCAAGATTATTTTATTAAGAATATAAAATATAAGAATAAATATTAAATTACATATAATAAATTTTGCAACATACCCTGTTCGAAAGTGTAATAAACTTATACAATTGTGATGTAGAAGTTGCGCAAGAAGCTGTGAAATCTTTTTTTGATGATAATCTGATTTTTCGAAAACTGCGTTTATAGTTTCATGAATAAATGAAACATGAGAGGTAACAGGAAAAATCGATGTAAACACTTTAACTCCTTCCTGTAAAAAAATTAAAAAATCAATCCCTCAAACATTGATATTTTTGATTTTTTTATTAAACCCTTTGAAATAATTTTAAAGTTCCAAACAAAAATTAATAATATATTATTGGAAAAATCAAATTTTATATCGTAGTTTAACTTATTAAAAATTTAAGAAATTTTTTCACATTTTTTAAATTAAAATTAAAAATTCTCATCATTTGCTTTATTCCAATTTATTTCAACCTTTGTATTCACATCTTAATTAATTTGTTAAAATCCATGAAATTTTTTATTACAAAATTGTGACATGAAATAGAAGAAAAAAACATCCTTGTAAGTGATCTTTTTTATTCCTCGTTCTTATTCTTTTTGCCTTTATTTTCTACATCAGTTAGTGTTTCTTGTTATCTATACAGTCACATATGTATTTTCGAATATTTTTATTTTTCACAAATTAATTATATAATTAACGCATGCATATCCTATGATAATAATGTTCTTCAGTGTAAGATAATCGCAATGTAAATCTCACTCATAAAACCCGCCCTCATGAGATTTTTTGATTATCCATTATATTGAACTAGATATTAGTATCTAGTTTTATATTCAAATCCATGATAAGATGCAATTAACTAAAAATTTTCTAAAAGCAGCTAAAAGTAAATCATTTCTAGTCCTTTTACATAGTGAAGATTTTCGTTTGGAGCTCGATGTATAATTCGATGATTGGTGTCTCACTCCGCTACATTTGAATTTCGTATTTGAGTTGCACAAATGTAGTTTTTTATATTACCTTCTTCTTTAACGTATGATATAAAGATTTTCTTGGCGAGGACCTTTTTCCTCGTGTACTTGAAATGTACTAATTGCTTGCCTTCTTTTCGAAAAGTGACCATTTTTTATTTTAATCGTTCAGTAATTAGACTATCTTTGTAACATATCATTGTTAATACAGATTTTTAACTGAACAACTAAAAATTCGATATTTCCTATACAAATGATAGTAAGACTCGAAGAATCTCGTTTGTTCCTTTGGAAAGAAAGACCAGAATATTGTTTCTGCTTTTATTTTCGCTTCCACTTTTTTATTAATCCCCAAAAACGATCATACGTTCTAAAAGTAGGTTTGTCAGATCAACCACCTTTCAATTCATATGAAGATGTTAAAAATAGTTTTTTCTTCAAGTGAGCAACTTAACATTAAAGTTTGAAGCATTGGGCTGAATGTCTCTTCTATTTGTCTAACTTCTGAATTCGTGCATTTACTCCAATAATTAACTCCAGTAATTAAATCAACTTACGACCAATGATATACCACTATTTCAAAGTTACATGAAATTCCTGCCATAAATAATATGATATTGAATTATTATATACTATCTTTTTTCAAAACATGAATATATTAATAATAAAAACACATGAATCATTTTTTTGTTACATATGTATGTTGTACTTATGATCGTCAATAGTTTTATTAAAAATGCACACCCGGATAAAATTGGAGAGATTAACTGGATCTAGAAAATACATCATAGCAATATACAATTTTCGAAGAGAAATTTCATATATTTTAAATTTAAATATTATTTTATAAAGTTTTTATAATTTTATATATTACTATAAAAATATTTTTGTTAATAAAATCAGACTAAATCTACGTATAAATTTAGAATTTTCACGTATTATAATAGATTATAAAAAAAATTTTGCTTGCATATTAATACAAAAATTATCTTTTTTATCTAACAAAAAATAGAAATATTTAATGATTATTTTTTTATTAAATTGTAAGATATTGTATATTAAATAGAAAACAATTTTTATTGGATTATAATGAAAGCTTGCAATATAAATTTTTTATGTATCCTGTAACTTTTATCTTATTATTTTAAACTTACATATATTTAATCATAATTAAAGAAATCTATTGGATGTCATTATTAATTTTTTATGTAGAAAGGGAGGATTTTTAAAAATCTGAAAATTAAATTTTTATTCTTAAAAATATTTACTTATACTAAGTTAATATTTCTATGTGAAACCCGATACAAAAGTAAATAAAAATGCAGAGCAAAAATTTTTTTCAACAATTTTTAAGAAAATTTACAATGAATTACACACATCTAAACAAAATTAAATGCTTGATTTTCTAATATTTATTATTTGTTTAATTTAATATCATAAAATAGCAAGACTTATAGGCTTATATTTAAAAATTATAAAACTCATTACTTTAAAATCGGTTTTTAGATTGGTACACTTAACACGAAATTTTTTATGTAATGGATAAAAAATTAAAATCAAAGTGCAAATTTTACTTAAATAACTTTTATAAACGTTACCTTCGATCTCCCAGTTAGATAACAACTCAATATAACTAATAAAAATTATACGAAAATCACTACTAAAAATTTTGATTTTCTTAAAAAAAATTTAAATATTTTACAATATTAAATAAGAACTATAAAAATTTTAAGAATATTTAAATATCGCTGTAATGAATATTAGAATTTACTAAATAAATTCAATAAATAAATAACAGGAGACAGATTTAATCTTATGCTCAAATTTAATATCAGAAAATATCTTGAAAATGATATAAAGTACATAATAAACAATTTAAAAATATTTTACAAAGTTTAATAAAATTGTAATCATATCGAATTTAGTTTTACCATTAATAGAATAAATTAATAAGAATTTATGTACACAATTTCGTTAAATTTTTACAAGCTTGATTTTGAAGTACATTCCATACAAATCTTTATTCATTTATTATTTTTAAACGAGTCAAGATATTTTATTTTTGAAGATTTCTTAAAAAGATCATATGTATTTAATAAATAGTGCAAATGGTAAAAAAGCAATACTTTTAATTATTATTTATTTTAAATAAAAATGTAATAATTTAACTAATTTTAATATTTTCATTTATAAATGATTATATTTAAACAATTACATTGTTCATATTTAATATAAAATATAAAATTTATCAATATCTTCAAGAAAGTAATAATAAAAACCATTTTTATTTTAAAGAAATGAAAACTTGTTAAGGAATTAATGAATGTAATATTCTAAATGCATTAAAATAAAAATTGAATAAAAAATTATGCAATGTTTATACATATGAACAATGCTAATAAATTAGATGATTTAAATAATACATTTGATAAATTGAATTTATTGTATGTATAAAAATTATCTTATGTACATACGAACAAAACTTTATTTTACAATGAGAATATATAATTAACAATAATAGAACTATTATGGTAATAGTAATGTTGGTAAGTAATCACATTAAATATTAGGAATTTTTTAAACTGAGAAAAAATACTGTACTAACTGTATTTACATCATGAATACCAACGATGTTTATAATCTTTTTTAATATTAAAAATAAATTATATATTAATAATATTAACTGTAAAAATATTTTATACTTATGAAGAAATTTAATCATTTTTAGGAGAATTGAATCTTTTTTATTTAAACCATGTAAAATCTTAATTCCAAAACTCGCATACAACAGACGTGAAACAGATCAATTTATAAAATTTGATACAATAGTCAAACGTTTATCATTATTTATTATGTTCGTTAATCATTTTGTACGATATATTTTTTATTATTATTAAAGTAGTTAAAATGAATTTATACAAAACATAATTTATTTTTATACAAACCTCAACGTTTTGTTCTTCTTCCGCAATATATTCTTCTATAAAACTGTTTAATGCTTTTTTAAACTGTTCATCTGACAATAATGGTGCATTGGTAACAGAAGTTGTTGATGTAAATTTAGAAGAGGACATAAGCGATAAACTTTGGCTTCGTGAACTTTCAATCACAGGATTTTCTCTGTTGTACGAACTAGTATTTATCTGATAGCTACCATTTCGTGAACTTCTACCATCTATATAAATAAAAATATATAAAAAAAGTAATGAAATTAAATTTTGATGTACTCTTCTAATATCACAGGTTTTTAATTCAAACAAACAATTCTATAGTAAATAAATAAATAGTATATTCAAATTTTATAGCTATTTTATTTTTACAAGACTATATTTGTTCTTATTAAAAATCAGTCTAGTAAATTGGTAAAATGAATTTTTATTTATTTCTTTTGGTTGACTAGTATATATAAATAAATTAATAATTTATTCCATACTGATATATTATACAATATATTTACTTTTTGAATTTCTTATTACTGCTTTTAATAAATGAAAGAAAGTTCTACTTTGACTTTGAAAAGTATTTAACGCTAGAATTGAATAATCGTAGATTTTATAACTCTATCACATATAGTAAAACAAAACTAATTACCATTATACACCGAAACTAAATATTAGATTTATTACTATCTTCTAACTATCAATACATTTTATGTGTAAAACTATAACAGTTTTTGAGAAAAGCAATTAAAAATTTTTAATATAATTGCTATTTTTATAATAAAACACGATTTTCATATTTTGAAAATGTTTTACATATAAAGAAAGATTTGGAAAAAAATATATATTGATATGATTATGTTTATAATTTTCTTAAATAATACATTTCAATAAGTTCATTTGTTTTGAATTATTCATTAGTATTTAAAAATCTTAAAAATTGCGAAAAATTTATTCTTACTCTGTATGCATATAACAAATAGTTGTCAAGTGTTGACATTGGCAGTACGAAGGAAATTAATTAGAGGCGTTAAAGACATATTTTTTTTGTTTCTAATATTGCTAATTATTGTTTCTTATATTAATTAAAGAAAGTAGACAATGAAAATAGAAGATATAGCTTAAATAAAAAAATCTATGCTAATAGAGATCCGGCTGAAAAAAGCTTTGTCAATTTTTTTTGTTAAGGTTACTTTTTATATCGAAGCAAACGTTTTGACATTTGTCATACTTTGATTTTTATATCCTAAACTAGGTTATCAGATTGTTTGTGTGCAAGAATAAGGCTTACTCTAAGTTATTTCTGAGGTGTGTGCCACCAATTGTTGGACAGCCGGGATTGATTTGTGATTAAGCCACATTAAAAACTCTAATAAAAGCAGTTGAATTTAAGAGTGCTAAAAATTTATTTGTCAAGGAAATAAAAATTAAGAAGGAATAATTTATATTTGACAAAAAAATTATATTTACTACGTTGATACTATCCTACTTGATTGAATTTTATAAAAAATTGAACTGTATTGAAAAAAAAATTAATACACTTAAAAATATTTTTATTTGTATCAGACACTACATATATGAATATAAATTTTAAATACTATTTTTCTATAAATTAAATTCTAATAGTTAAAAAAATATAATCAATAGTATATTGATAAATAACGAGCAAAAGGTAGCAACTAGAAAAATATATAAGCAAACACGATTTAAATGAAAAGGTATTATTTCCTTCTTTACTATATTTGAAACAAGTGTGTACAAAAACGTATTAAATATAAATTGATAATTAAAATTTAGCATCATTAAACAACTTTAATTGCTTACATACAAGAATTTTGTTTTTGAATAATTTAATCTTAAATAAAAATTTAACATACGGTTGTAATTTACACTTACCATAATTAGATTTGTAATCCAAACGAACGTAGTCTCTAGATCCTGTTGATTTTGACCTGTAATAAAATACAAAAGTTTTTATTTTAATCTATATTCTTAGATTTTCTATAAAGTGTTCGTGGATATTTTTCTCATTAGTTATCATTCTATCGATTTTTAAATAAAATAATATACAGAACAATAAATATATAAATTTTCTCTTCTCTCAATAACTTTTTTTTTATCTTGTGAGAATTAAAACATTTTAATGGTTAGTGATAATATTTGAAGGCTTCATGTGATCGTGACATGTTTTAAGGAATCCCTTTACCTAATGTCAAGTGTAAAGAATTTTTTATAATTACACTGAATATCGAGCAAAATGGTAATAGATAATTTTAAGATAGATAAAGCTCAGATATATGATATACATTAAAGTGACCGATGCAGTTGAATATTGTAATTGTTTTAAACAATAGCGAGGAAAGAACTGATTTATGTTGTGATTGGCAGTAAATTATTATATAAGTTTTTAAAAATATTTTAAAAGATTTTGTTAGTTTGAATTGAGAAGATACTGATGAAAACAAAACAAAAAATTAAAATGTAACATTTATTTAATGTACAATAAGTTGCAAACAAATATCTGTTACAACTTTCTTTATATTAATGAAATATGACTTTTATACTTTTTTCTTAAAGGAGAAATTTTAAGCCATTAATGATATTAATATAAAAATTTCCGTGCAAATTATAAAAACAACATGTTATTTAGAATAGCAATCAAAATAAAAAAAACCAGAAAACACATGAATATAAATTGTCATTTTATTAAAAAAAAACTAATTAAATTAGTAATGAAATTCCTAAGATTTTAAAAAGTAATAAACTTAAAATAAAAAAATTCTATAATTTTCAATTTATAAAACGAAAGGTGTTATTTTCATGTTTTTATAACTTGCTGGATAGTCAGCTCTAGTGTCAGTAAACTACAAGATTTTTATTTGAATTTTTTTTTGATGTTTAAAGTTCTTAATATTTTAATAAAACTGTCCGTTATCTGTAAAATAATATCAATTATATTTATCTATACATATAACACATATGAATTTTTTTATTTCAGTGGACTCATTGATTAAATTTATAGATTTACTGATGGCTTAGTAAAATCCATTTAGAAGAAGCAATATTACGCTGAAGTAATGTACCTTAAAAAATGATACTAGCAATAAGATTACTTTCCACGTTATCTTTTGAAAATGAAGGTTGCTTTATTAAAACAAGTTAAAAATTAGTTATCTTTTTTTTTTTATAAAATTCAGGTAATGTACTAAATCAACCAATGAGTATAAGAGTATTTTCCACATTAGAATATCTTTACATGGAGAAAAATCATCTGCAAATACTACCTGATTATTTTTTCTCTGACTAATATATGCTACTCAACAAACAATTAATGTTGAAGCATCTAATTTCCACTAAGTTTTTTTAATTACTGGTTTTCGATACGCAATAAAATCTAACAATAGACATTTTTCATTATCTCTCGGCTTCACTCTTTTCATACAGGTATTAAACCAAATATCCTTTGTACTAATGTTTTCTAAATCTCAAAATTGATTGAGATATTCCGCAAAGAACTTCATAAGCATCTATTGTTATTTACTTTCTTGCTGTTTCATATGCTTTTTATATGTGATTAGTGAACCAACTTTATCGGGACAAACCTTAAATACCGAGTTCCCTTGAATTAATTTAAATCTCGAATCTTTGAGATAGTTCCACTTTATGCAGATACTGAATTACTTGAAATACAGGTTTAATGCCTAACTGATAAGTTATTTGAATAAAATATTAGAATTAGCAGTTAGATAAAAGAATATTTAAGTGTTTGGAATAATCCTCTTATTTTTGAAAAATGATTATAATATCTATGTTGATTCAATGATGTCCATCTTGCTAAGTAATATTAAAAATATAGATATGTACTTAATGAAAATGTAATGACTTTCTTTTTGGTAATGGCCATTAATACGCAAAAAAAAGTATTATCAAAGAAAAAATGTGCTGATTTGGGCCTCTATATATTACTTGCTTAATTTTGAGGATCAATATTCTTGATCTCAAAGATTAGTATCTTCCCTTACAGAAACAATTTATTTGGTAACTAATGAAAACTAAGGGTTGTTAAGAAAACTTAAATTTCGTGATTTTTATGATTTATGGTTTATATCGTTCAGGTCATACAAAGATCCAATATTGAAATATGACAATAACGCACTCTTACAGCCAAATCACAGATATGTAATATTAAGTAATTGGCTAGATGACTTTATGGTATTCGCTCTTCAGATTCTAAGAAGAGAATGGTTTTGTAGAATCCTCGGAAGTCCTCTAATATTTCTGTAACATAGTTACAGTATCATTTTTCATTATACAGTATAATTTATTTTAGTTTACTTCATTCTTTATTTCGATCATTATTGTACATCAATAATTCTCATGTTTCTGATTGTATCACTTCATGATAATCAGTTAAATTCATTCAAGTAATTTGTAATTTTCATTTCATTTTGTATTAGGACTTTCAAGAATTCAATAAATTAAGATGCATACAAATTTATATTAGATATAAATAATAAACAAAGGAGAATATAGTATTTACTATGTTTCAATGTTTACAATAAAAATAATTCCAAAAATATCTATACGTGACTTTACAAGAAAATTATCTATTTAACTGATTAATTAAAATGTTCGATAAAATTAAAAGCATTATTGTGAATGATCACGAGTAATTAATTTTAGCAAAATGAGTAAAACGATGCTTGTGTCTGAGCTTGTCTAAATGAATATACATTTGTTTTTATAGTATAACAAAAATAATTTAAAAATGTAATGTAAACAAATGTAAAAATGTTTGACTAGAGTAAAGATTCAAGAGAAAAAAAACAATATGAATAAAAGCAGGAATGCTTTTCTCTTTCTTCAGCTACTTGAAGATTCCAGTACGGATACGAAATCTGATGAGAGTTCATATATAACTATTTTTTCTAAGTAATTTTGAAAAAATTAATAAATAAGGAATGCGAAAATAATTAATGTTAAGTAATAAGTTCAGGTTTTTCATCAACTAAACAAAAATTGATATATTATACTGCTTTTTTATTTTAAAAGACTTTATTATAATAAAGAAATCTGTACAACCCACAAAGTTAAACTAGTTGTATATAATCAACGTAATAGCGCGATTCACTAACCATAAAAAGAAAACAGAAAATTTATCTCTAGATATAAGAACGCAACGAAACTTTGGTAAACTTGAAAATATCTTGTTATTAAAGTAATTTCCTAATCTTCAATATTTTATTAACTACATTAATAAGTTGTTATTTTGACAATTTTTTAAATACAAGGAACATTTTTGACATCGCAATATTCAATAAAACCATGTAAAAAAGAATACTTATTAGTAGAATAAACTAAGAAAAAGAACGTTTACACCAAGTCGTTATCTTCATATTAATACGGAACAAGTTAATAAATTATAATAAATTTCATTATAAAATATTACCTTTAATTAATCATTAAATATCTAATTTAATTTAAATATATATATATATTGACAATAAGATTAAAATTTCTATTAATATAAATACCCAATTACAATCTTATAGCCTCAATCATTATTAATATCTTTAATTATATTTGTATTTTACAGTTAATCATAGAATTTTTAATATTTATATTTATACAGTTTAGCTTAATATTTACTAGCAATATGTCAAGTTTAATATACATTCCGTTAAATATTAAATGAAGCTCTATATTGTAATTTTGTAAATTATGTGAAATGATGAAAAATATACATTTAAATATTAAGGCTTCGATACAATTAAACTATATAAATTTCTGAATTGCAAAAACAAAACTAAAAACAAAATATTAAAAATATGTTATTAAAATCTAATAAAAAATATGTCATTGATTTTATTGCTCCTTCTTAAAGTTATGTTAAACAATTTACAAGTGAAAAAAATATATCTTTTTAATATATAAAACACTTATGCTTCATTTAATGCATAGTTGTCTAGTTTTTTTAAACACACAATCATAACTTTTCTTATTTAATGATAACAAGTGCCGTAAATTTGAATGTAAGCAATATATATCAACTACATATTTACATAAGCAGGTAGTGAAAAGGTAGGGAGGGAGCTCCCTTCCCCTCAAAACAGTAACCATGTTAGAAGGTATAAAATATCACAGCTTTACAGTTAATTAACTTTAAAACATTAACAATTTTCCATTTTGTAATATTAAGTTATTAAGATTACTAATATGAAATATATTTCTAAATAAGAGAATTTAGCTTACGACTAGAAAAATAGTTCAGAAATATTATATAAAAATTGTAAATGAATTATCTTATTACTATAGAAAATAATGCAAATTTAAATATATTTTTTAATTGTATAAAGTTAAAATTTAATTTTAAGTAGTAATTTTAATCTAGCTATTCACTAGAGTATTATGAATAATCAAATATAATAATATAGTATTTTAATGACTGTTACCCCGAAAGATGTATACTAGGTACTCTTTTATCTGGTTCAGCAGTAACATTCTCCAAATAAGCAAATTTATTAGTTGTTGTTTTAGGTTTCAACCATTGGTAAACTGATCGACTGCCAAGTTGCATATCATCCATTGATGGCTAAAAAATATAAAAATTGTATGAAATTTAAATTATATTGTTTATTTAAAATACTGCCAAATTTTGTTAATTATACAGCAGTATTTTATTTTAATATTAGTAATACTAATCGGTATATTTTCGATTTGTATATATTTTTCAACAACATAATAATTATTTCGATTGATATTCAAGTTTTTAAATTAAAAAAACTGATAAAAATCTATTTAATTTATTATATATTTATAATTATACAAATTAAAAATAAACTAAAAACTTTGTTTTTAATAATTGCTAAGGTTTCAACCCCCAGACAGTTTTACATTCAATACGATATTTTTCTTAAAATTCTTTTTCTTTTACTTTATTTTCATAATCAAAAAGTTTCTATTCATTAAAATTCAGATTCGCTTTATGTCATCTATTTTTTTTAATCTCATATTTGTTGCATTTAATCGATATTACTATAAAAAGTAATCTCGATTACAAATTATTTTATTAACTATAGCACACGTTACTATGAACATTTGTAAGTGCAGTTTATCAAAAGTTGATTTAAAATCAATATAGAATCATCGTTTTTCATTATTAAATATATAAAGTTATCCACAAAACTTGTTATTAAATTTACAACATAAATTATTCTTCAAATATCTTTCTTTGGTTCTATAATTAATAAAATAAGTATAAATAAATTAAAAAATTGTATTAAAATAGCAGACAAGAAATTTGCGAATTACTACTAAAGCCATGTTGGAATTCAAGGACCCATTAATTTAAATCATGAATATCACACAAATAATCAAATTTATAAATAGATTGTAGTCTTTTTTCCAGTATCTCATCTCCAATTAAAGTGAATTATCATCAGTTCATTACACGAATTCAAATTTCAGAAGTTTAAAAAATTCAACATATTTGTGCAACACATAAGTGAAAGTTCCGTGCATATTTGATAAAAATTTTTAACAAAATAAAAATTTATTTATTTGTGGAAAACATTATTATAAATTCGAATATATAATAATGTATTAATTTTTGACTGATTAAAAAATTTCATTTTTTATAGAGTTAATTTTTATAAAGGTCTGCTACAAATGTATGAATGATTATTTCTATCTTAACCAATCATTACTTTAAAAATTAAATAAATTACTTTATGATTTAAATGAATGTTATAATATAGTAATCCTTAAAAAAAAATAATATGAGATACAAAATTTCAAATTACATGCGATTAATACTTAACTAATAATAAAAGAAAATATAATTTTTACTCCAAAAAAAATTATAATTCTAAATAATATAACAGATATTTTACTAATGAAGAATTTTTCAATCATAAATTCAACATGTTTTTAAAAATAGCTTAAAAAAGAACACACAGGGGTAAAAAAATAGTCCAAATCGAAGCACTTATTAATAACTTTGTTTATATTAGTTTAAAAATATTATGTATGATAAAAATAAGATTCAAAATACAAAAAATTTTTAATCTTTAGTGTCGACGACAAAATAGCGTGTAGAAAGCTAGAGTAGAAAAATAAAAAAAAATTATCAAATCTAAGAAAAAGTAAAGAACACATGTACATTCATTATTTAAGTTTAAACTGATATTGTATTTAAATATACTATTTTTTAAAATATTATCAAATATTAAATTTTTATCATTGCATAATCGAAATTTCTCTTTTTATGAAAAAATCGACACTATTGCATTAAAATTATTTTTTAGCTTTTCTTTATTTTTCTACTATTAAAAATAGATATGCATTTAAGAAAGTCAATTACTATCAAAATAATGTACGCACTGATTTATTTATTCTGTATAATCAAGACGTGAAAAATGATAAGAGTTTTTACAAATAATAATATAATAAGTAAAATATTTGAAAAAAACTAGTGACAGCGATAACCTTCAGAATGATTATGATACTTCGATACTTAAAAACAATTAAAAAAAAATAAATATTAACTCTTTCGATATATCAGTCAGTTATTAAGATTTTGTACCGATACTATTGAAAGTTGTATATGATAACAATAACCAAAAAACTTTTATAAAATATATATGTACCATGAATCACAATGTTTTTTCCTTTCTTAAAAATAAAAATTTAAATATTGACAAATTATTAAGCATTTTCTAAAAAAAGAGAAAATGTAATCAATTACATTACTAACAATCAAAAATTTTATTACACATAAATTTCAAACATTTTTAATAAATCTTAAAGTCTTAGAAGTCAATATTTTCTGGATAGCAATATAAATAAAATTTTTTTTCTTCAAAATATTTATTAATATAACAATAAATTAAAATTGAAACTTTCTAAAACAATTATTATTACTAAGTTATTAACATATAAATATCTAAAATAATTATTTGTATTGGATAAAACCAAGTAAGTTATAAAAATTGTTTTGATTTATAGTATTATTAAATGTATATTAGAATCTTCGATAGTTTTAACTAGTGAACGCTAGAAAAAAAGAATTAATATGAATTTTACATATAATTAAATTATTATTTATCATCATTACTAATTAAATAGTATATTTTATCTTGACATCTTACGTTTTATTAAAATTTCTTTATCATGTTTAAAAATATTTTTATTTATATTTTATTTGCATATATTATCAACAAATATAATAACTAAGTTTTAATTTGTAAGAAAATCAAAATAAAACTTTTTTCATGCCTGTTAAGAATCTATTAATTTATTTTTGTTTTTTATTATAAATAACTTTTCAATATGCATATTTTTTATATTTACAAATAAAATGGCATGACTTATCTTAAAAGTATATCTTGTAATAAGTATATATTTATTTATATTACTGTTGATTTTACTTTATTGTATTATGAATATTAAAAAGTATATATAAGTATACTTACTGGTTTATTTTTGAGTTTAGCTGTTTCCACAGAATAAACTTGTCTTGTCCTACCAACAGGTTGACTCCAACCACCATCTTCCATTGATCCAGCTCCTCCACCTACACAAGTTAAATTAATGTTTAGAGATTAATTTTAAATATATATAATGTATTGTAATTATTAAGTTATACTAACGATTTCGTTTTCTCTCATTGACTCGATCATCTTTTCTAGGTGTATTTAAGGATGCATTGCTAAGTTGAATATCTAATCTTTCAGATTCTGCTTCTCTTTGAATTTGATCCATTGTCTTTGGATTACTATCATCTCTTCGAGGAATCCATTTATTTCCTCTCAAATCTATAACGTCTTGTAGCATAAATCGAATTCTTGAGCTTATTTTACCTTTTCGATTTGCAATTTGCTGCATTTGTTTAAAGTAATCAGAAAGAACAGTAGTTTTTGACTCTAATACCTTACCAATTGTAGTTAACAATTTACATAAACATTCAAGATTTTCTTCATCTAGTTGACTTAATAAATGTCGAATACATTCAAACATGATTTTGGTCGTGATCATATTTTGTTTAAAAAGTTCTCCTATAAATCGAATATTACCAAGAGACTTAACACGTATTCGTCGTTCTTCTTCATCAAAATTAATCTGGAGCTCTTTTTTTCTTTCAGGGTCAGTGCATTTTTCTATTTCTTTGAGTTTATCACTTCGTGCATTTTCATCAACAGTATTTTTTTCAAACTGAGTTTGACAACGTATTAAAATAAGTTTCCTAAAGTCTGCTGCAGTACAGTCTTCTGAGTCTGCACCTGCAACTTGCATGTTGGATAATTCTTTGCACATTAAAGCATATGCAACTGAAAAATTTGGTTCATCTACAGCCTGAAAATATATAAATTATTAATTAAGTATCAAAAAAAGATAATATGAAAAAGGAAAAGAAAAATATAAAATATACATAAATTTAACAAAATAAAAAATAGTATATACATAGCACATAGTAAAATTTTAAAGATATTTTTAAAAAATATTTATTTTATAAATCAAATAATTTTAAACGTACAAACTGAAATAGATAATTCTAAGAAAACGTTAGATTAGAAAATGAAAAATAAATAAAACTTGAATAAAAACCTTTTCAAAAACCAAGTCAATAACACCTTGAAGTTTCTCTTGAGTATCTATTTGTAATTCTCGAACTTGATTAACTAACGTTGAAAACTTTTGTGGAGTTAGCTTATTTAAAACACTACGAACTCTTTTATAAAGAGCTTCTGTTTTGGTTTGCTCTTCAGAAACTGAACCTTGTACTAATCTTCTTGGTTTCCATGCATTTTCAGTCTCTCGTAGTTTTACATCTTCACGGGAAAATGAAAGATGAATCATATTTGGTTTGTTTGTTTTAGGTTTGTTTAAATGATTTTTTTTATTTGATGATTGCTATAAATAAATAGATGTTTTATTATAATCATAAATATATATACATAAGTTTCATATTAAGCTTTTTACATTTAATGTTTATTATATTAAGAATTATCTAATCCTATTTTATTTTAAACCACAATGGCTTTTAATAGCAAACAGAAATAATAATAAACTTACCACCTTGGCACTAACGGAAGACTTAACAAATCCAGGAAAAAGAGAATCATGACGACCAAGATTAGAATCTTTAAACCAGAGATCCACAGGGCTTCGAATTTTTGTATTATCTTTTAGCACGACATCTAAATCTGGCAAATTCAAGGGCTTAGATTTACTATTAGGATCATTTTGTAATTTCATTAAAAATTCTCGCCCATAAATTTTCTTCCCATTAGTATTTATAGGACTCCACTGGTCATCAGAATATGTATACTTTAATGACGGTACTGTTTTAGTTATTATTGTAGATGAAACTAATTTTACTGTATTAGAACAACTATCAGAATCTTTAGATATATTTCCAAAACTTGATACTTTAGAATTTTCTTCATTTTTTTGAGCCACAATAGATGGTACTGAATCTTTATTTATTTTGGTTCTATAAACTGAGATGTGATCAACAACATCCTTAGTCACTTGTGTATTTGGAAAAGATTCTTCTAAACTTGTTTCCTTATTGTTCTTATTTATAAGAGAAATTTCTTTTTCTACTGTAGATGCTTTGCTTTGATTATCATCTAAACTAGAAATATTTTTTTGTACCGATTGGCTGTTTATTTCAGAAATATTCTTTTCTTTTTTAAATTCATAATTATCTTTCTCTTTGATATCTTTTGTCAATTCCATATTTTCTTCTTTATTAAAATCTTTCTGTAGTACAGAATCATGCTTCATCTCAATCTTAACTGACGATGCACCTACTTGAATTGGATGGACAAAAGCATCCATATCAGTTCCTTCCTTTTCTGCTCCTCTACGATTCAATTCACGACTCTTAACCTTGTTCTTATTTTTTTGCTTCTGCATGGTTTTACCTACAATAGAATTATAATATTAAAATATACAAATTTTTATTTATTAAATAATTAAAATATTGAATTATAATTAACTTTTATTTAAGATTAAACAAATGTGATATAAATTAATGATAATAATTTTCATGTAAACTATTGATAAAATAATTATAGTTTCATTAAAAATAAAATGTAAAAACATTTCATAAAAATATCTAATACAATTTTAAAAATCTATTAATATTATTTAACTTTAAAATTATGTCTTAATAAATCATAAAATCAAAGATTGACAGCAAAAGCAGTTAATTTGGTTTTCTTTATTAATATATAATAGAAAGGTAATCTGTTTTAATTATTCATAGTTTTATACTCAGCCTTTGTTGAATAGTAAATATGCCCATTTAAGCAAAAGTACACATACACATAAATTCAACTAAACAATACAAATTAATTGAGTAAAAAATACTAAATAAAAATAATAAATACGAGTTTATTTTATCTGAGAATATAAATTTGTTAAATTAGTTAAGAAAATGATTCATCAAATAAAAATACATCAGACATTTTTAAGTCAATTGGAAATATACCTTTAACATATTTTACAACACTTCTTTAAAAATTGATCTATTAAAAACAACATAAAGAATCGTTTTGTTCATTTTCATATTCAATTTACATAACTAAAAATATCACTTAACTCTGCTTATCTAAACCAAACGCTGCTTTGAATATCTTGCATTGGCTTGAGAACTAAAATGGTCAAATGGGAACACGGATGACGACAATTGGTGGGAGGAGAAAACGAAAAATAGATAGAAAAGGAATAAGAAAGAGAGAGAGTTAGAGTACAAAAGTATCGTGAGAGGGCGTGAAGGGCAGAGTGAGAGAGAAAGAGCACGTGGAAACAACCGCTGCATATCTACCAACATGGCTGCAGGGACACGTGCCCCCCGTAGTCAGTTAGGGGAATAAAGAAAATGGCGACATATTTTTCTTATAACTCATCTTTAACATATGTTACAATTCACTATACGTACATGTTCGGCTATAGCCGAAAGTATTTTCCTTTTAGTTTGCACATGTAAATTAACACACTTATCACACTTATATAACAATTTAAATAAAGACAATTTTATGAATGACTACACTTCAAATATTTGTAAATATTAAAAATTTTTTATTTTGTAAATTTTATATTCACTTTTTAGTATGTAAATAATAACGTATTATATAGTTAAAAAGAAATGACATATAACAAAGTAATAAAATTAATAAATTATTTAAAAATTTGAATAAAGAATAAAAATTAAAAATTAAAATTTTATAATAAAATTGAAAAAGAAAAAAATAAGTGACATCCAACGAAATATAGAACAACCAACGTCGCCAACACGTGTCGGCTTTCTGAAGTAAAATGGTAATGAATTCTCCAAGCCGTGAATCGGTTCGTCACTTGCTTTAGCACGATAGGAGATGAAAAAAACCAATCGGTAGAAAACGCCGACATTCGGCTCTGATCGCTAACATGACGTCATTTATACATAACTTAGATACTATATATACATAGTTTTTGAATCTGAAATTACATCTTATAAAAGCATAAATTTATTTAATAAAGATAAAACTAAAATAAGTTATTAAATTGTCATTTCTTAAAAAATTACATATGATTATTCTCTACCACTTAGCAATTTGAATTAAAATATGATTAAAATTTTATTTAACCTACAAACAATTAAGATAATTCAGAATTAATCTTATCTACATATTTTAATTTATTTAGTACGAGATAAATTTTATTTCAAATAAAACATTTTTTCAAAATTTAAACTTTAAGCTCTAAATAAATAAAAAATGTTTCTACTGTTATATTCTCTATACTTTCAATAAAAAAAATAAAAGTTAAAAATGATTATAATACAAAAATGTATATTTTTCATTTAAACTATTTCATTATAAGTAAATATTATACAATCAATATTTTCTAATATTTACACACATAAATATATAAAAACAGACTACATTTACCTGTGCTTTATAAATATATTTACAATATATTCTTAATAAAGTAAATTAATAAAACTATATTACAAATAAATTATAAGTTTAATATTTAAAAATAAAAATATATTGGATTATGTGTAGAATTAAAGACAACAAATTTTTTGCCGTATCTTATTATACTAAATGTATAATTCAAAAACCCTATAAAATTTGTTATAAAACTAATCACATTACAAAAAAATAAGTGCATAATAAAAATAATGCTTGCAATTGGGCAGACATATGTTTGGTAAAATAAATATTCAACTTTAGTATAAATGATATACGCTTAATAATTATATGGAATACGATACAATTTAATATATAAATTTTTTAGTTATTGATTTTTAATAATTAAGTATAATTATTTTTAAATTCATAAAATAAAACTTTAGTATGTCTAGTATTCACATGAAAAAATTTTCTTACATATACATGAATTATGTAAAAAATGTTGAATGTATTATTACCATCTAATATATAAAATATAATAATTATCAACTATTACAAATTTAATGCAACTCTTTCAGTTTTACGACTAATATAGTTAATATTTTGTATTTTTATCTAACATTTTTAAAAAATAAAATGAAAAATATTCAATTATTTAGTTCTGAATTAATTTTCATCCTGCAAACAATATAATAAAAACTCAAAACGATCTAAAAATTAAAAAAAAAATTTCATAAAAAATGTATATCAATTTGAAACTTCTAATAGTTAAACAAAATTTTAATTAAGTAAAAGACATAATCAATTTAGATTGTAACAAATGTACTATAAAAAAAATTTGTATGAAACTAACATTAATTTAATATTAAATTATATCAAGTAACTTAATATACATTATAAAATTAATTCTTGAACAAAATTTCAATATAAAAACAAATTTTTAATAAGGTATATAAATAAAGTTATAATAAAATATTAATTTTACTATAAAATTTATATAAACACTGGATGGATAAAGATCCAAAAATTTAATTAATATAAACATAATATAAAATAAGATGTTTCAATACTTGTAATTAAAAAACAACACAGATTATTAAGCATAAGCTAAACTGAAATCTCAAACATGTTTAGTTTCATTATTTAAAAAAAAAAACTGAGAAATATAAAATTTAGTCGACATTTATTTGAAGAGGGCGAAATTTAACTGATACTTTAATAAATAATAACACAGAATTCAATTACAGTTTATACATCTTGCTTTAAAAAAGAACACGAAAATTAAACTATGACAATAATTTAAAAAATTGTATAGAAAATGAAATCCTCATCGGTTTAGAATTTATAAAAGTTTATGATAGTTATATCATTCAATTTATTTAAGTATTTATTTACACATTTAGTTTTCGTAATGCGAGTTACTTTTTAACGATTTAAAATGAAACTACTCACGAAATGAAACTTTTTTTCATATATTGATAATGATTTATACTTTCTAGAAAAGATAACTAACATTTAGATCATTTTGAACCTTTAAACATAAAGATTAATATTGTACATTATCAATTTGTCCAAATACATTTTTGGAATTTCAGAAATTAAAATTCCCAAATATCGGATAAACACAATAAATATAAAATTCACAGACTAGATTTTTATAATTATCTTAGATTTCTTCAAGTTATCTATATTTATAAAAATTAATATTTTAAAGTGCTACTTGAAATCATCAGAAACATTATGGGTGAAATATATAATCGCTATTGGTATCATAATAAAATAAAAAGTCACGAATCAATTGGAATTTTTTATTTTTATAATAAAATTAAAAAAAGGCCCTTTTCTTTATTATACATATATTATGTATGAACGAGAATTTATAACAATTTAGATATAAAAAAAAGCAATTATATTAATTTCGATATCAAATTATGTATTTTTAATTTTCTATAAAATCTTTTCCATCCGAATATCTGGATAATATACAAATTAGGGTATACACGATCAACGATTAATAAGGATGGCTAAAAATGAATTTAATATCATTTTCTATCTAAAAATAAAAGATTACGAGATTATTCAATTCGGAGGTAAATTTTGCGTTTCAAATTTAAAACGTACAGGTATTACCAAATACGGTCTCTAATTTAAGTTGTTATTTCTATAATTAAAAAAAAAATAGGCACAAAACAATTACATAAAATCTTATACTATAAAGAAAATGTGACCATACAGAAAATATAGCGACAGGTAAAATTTATAATGTAATATCAAGAAATAAAAAATTAAATAAAAAATATTATGTATTACGCATTTGCGAATAGTAATAACTATAAAAGCAAATTCAAAACGTAAAATTCATATTTACTATTCATTATGAATAGAATAAAGACTTACAAATTTATAAGTCTTTTGGTATCAGCGTACATCTTAAACGTTGAAATTTAGCTTTTATACCGACTATATGTGCAGAAATAAGAGCTTAATACTTATATAAAATATTGTTTAATTATCTCCATCTATCTCTAATAATTACTTTTGTATTAGATAATTGTAAAAATTGAATAGATAATTGTGAAAATTGTATAGATAATTTGAACAGACGAATTAGAACATTTCAAGTTTCTTGAACGCTTATAAGACAGATTCAATTAATCTCACATACTTGATTTAGTTATAAAAATTGTAAAATAAAATGAAAATAACATTATTAGTATAATTATGATAAAATTTCTAATTATAATTTTTGCTGCGATAGTGTTAGTATAGTCATATTAATAAATTAAATATTTAGGATTTTTTCAATGCTAAACTAATATTAAAAATAGTAAAAATATACTTAAATTGATTAACTTGTTCGCATAATATTAATATTAAAAATATTAAACTACATTATATATTATTTTAAATATAGGGTTAAATTAGTTATACTTGTCTAATAAAATTTATTATGTTGTATTTACATTCAAAATAATGTTAAATAAGTACTCAATATTTTTATATTTAATTAAAAATATAAGATTTTATCAAAAAAAGAAATAACATAACATAATTAATATAAAACATTTAATTTTCAAATGAATGTTACCATTATAATTTACATTATTAATATTTCTTACCATCTAAAGATTTTTGTTGATCGTCACATCGTTGAGTATCTACATCAAGATTTTTGAAACTTGTTTCACCATTTGATTTCTTAGATATACTATCCATATGATGTTCAGATATCAAAGCAGGTATATTTTCAATTAAAACTTCTTCATTTTGTTTATCCATGTGTTCTTTTCGCAGGTAGCTTGTATCTGTTGATTGTTCAGAGTTTTTCTAAAATGTTAGATATAAAAATCAAATATGAGCTATTAACTTTTTAATAAATAAATATATATTTTATTAATTCATAAATAATATCTAATTATTATAAAGAGCTTTTTATTGAAACTTCCTAAAACCGTCTGTATTTGTACTTTTGAAAATTTAAATGATAACTAAACAAACATTTAAAAATATGTTATATAAAACAATTCTATACAAAAAATATAATTTTTTTTTCATTAAATTATTAGTCGGATTAATTAATGTTTTATTTTTAATATAAGTTTTATAAAAATCGTGACAAATTGAGAATATTTTCGTTTCTCAATATCCCTGTAATAATCTGAAGTTAAAGCATGGTTTTTTATTTGGATTAGTGCTTGTGATAGAATAATAAAACATATTTTAACAATTAGACAATATTTTTTATGTATTTCATGAGAAAACCCAAACTATGGAGTGGACTATAAAATTTCATAAAATAGAAAATCGAGAAGAGTTAATCGTACTGTACGGTTAATTAAAGTTACTATAATTCTACTTAATTTCTAAAAGTAATCAAGAAATTCATTTCTTATAAATCAGCTTAAATTGATAAATCTTTGTTTCTAGACAAATATTCATTCGTAATAATTAGTATTACTTTCGAAAGAACTAGACTGTTGCTTATTAAATCTTTTTATATTTTTCGAAAATAGAACTACTACTAAATACGAAAGTATCAGATTTATACAGCATTTTTTAATATTTGTATTTTGGCAAAAAATATTAATGTTTTTGTTTAAATATACAAAAAAAATTAAATGTTAGGAATTTTCAATAGACTAAAATTTATATTAAAATGAAAATAAATATATTTATTTGTAATTTATTAATGTGATGCGATTTTTCAAATTTCATCAATTTTAAACGTGAATCCTAACTGATTAACCGATTATTAATTGCCATAAAGAATTTGATACTCAATGTCTATCATCAAAAGCAAAAATATTATATTAGAAATATGCAAGATATTATTTTACCAATTTATAAATTTATATAGACTGAATACTTAGTGTTTTAAAGAAATATTTATAATAAATAAATATATATATATATAGAATATGGTTAAATCGTGTATATCTTAATTAGTTTATTTCGTATGATTCAAAAAACACCAACAAATAATTATTACAAGATTATTTAATACAAAATTGAATTATATTACAAATAGTTGCGTTTACAACATTACGTGAAATAACAATGCATATACACATTTGTGTACTCGCACGCCCAATTATATATGTGAATGTATTTTGCAATTTTTAAAAAATGTTTTTTATGAAAACTTACAAACTTGTATTATACATAAGATTGAAAAATAATACATGCAATGATAATAGTAAATTTAACATATAACAATTAAAAATGATTTATTTAAAAAAGGTATTTATTCAAAACTCCTTCCATATGAGGAAAATTTTGTGTTGTACATAATACAAATTAAATTCTCGTAATAAATGGCGATAGTCATGAATTTTATATATTACCAAAACGAGTTAATTCAAGAGATTTCACTTAATTTGTTTACAAACGCGTGATGTTTAATATAAATTTGATCAAGTATGATGAGGGATATCAACACGTGGAACTCCGTTATGCTGAGATCGAAATAGAAATTATAATGGTTTAATTCAACGATCGCGGAGTAACTTAGTTTATCAAAGTTTTACAACTTCATTATTCCCATATTGTAAATATGATACCAGAATGGTCTCTCCGTACTTTTTGTCAAGTTAACACTCGTGTTTGTACCAAAAATATGGATAAAAAATAAAATGAATTACTGCTCATATAACATATAAGTAAGCAAAGCTCGTATCATGCTGATGTTTTAAAATATTTCGACGTGAAAGTGAATGAAAATGTAACCTGAACATTAAAAAAATGTCTTTTTTCTTGTCATTAATCATCTTGAAAGAAAGCCAATAAATAAATCTAAAAAACAAACAAGGATATTTGAATCTATAGAGCTCAACAAATTTTATAAAAACTATATAACAATGTTTTTTTTTATTTAAATGAAAAATTATAACTCATATTTAAATCAATGAATTTTTTATGTTCAAGATCTAAACATTTATAATTTTAAATATTATTATGTATATATTAAAAATAAAATAATCTAGATTTTGTACATATATTCTTAATATAGATTTAAATAATTTGTGCTAAAAAGGTTAAATGGTATGTATATATATATATATGAAACCATTATTTAGAAAGCATCGTTAAAACTATTATAGAAATTATTTATATTTGCTATATATTCATCATTTTTGGCGCAAGTTATTTAAATCTGTATTGAGAATATATGTATTAAACACGATATATTATTACACCATCTATAAACTTCATATTTAAGACCGACAATCGAGGATTTTATCAATGTTTTTAATAAAATAAGAAACATTTTACTTACAATTAGAATAGGAGTAGTATCTGTTAACATGAGTTGATTTTGATTATCAGATAATTTTTTATCTTCTTCGGAAATCTGATTATTAACTCTATTTGAGTCTGTGGAATCATTATTTTCATTTAAAATATTATCTAAAATAGTTGATGACAAAGAAAGAATTGGTTTCATGCTATCAGTTGTAATAGATTCCATTTCTTTTTCTGATTGCAATTCTACGGAAAATTGAAAATTTTAATATTTATTCAAGATATTTCTCCATATTTATTTTTTAGAAAATATAGTAACACAAATATCTATCCCTTTTATCAGATAAATAATAAATATTAAGGAAATTTAAAAACATTATTCTGCATATTTTTTAAATATTTTTTTATTAAAATAATTTGCTAAATTAAAAATAAAATTATATGAATAAAGCTTCAAAAAGTAAACTAATTGACTTATTTAAACTTAATTTTATACATAGTTGAATGGAAATAAAAAAAAACTTGGTTGCTAAGCCATCCTAAAAAGGAATAATTAAAGAAAAGAAAAGAGAAAATTATTGGTTAATTGCTACATTATCAAAACCCTTTCCTCTTAAGTCTAATTATATTTATTCTTATCTGATTAAATTAAAATAAATTTCTCTAGAAATTCTTTCCCGTAATATATTATGGCATTAGATTTCAGAACGTATCTTAGATTAAAAACAATTTTTTCTCGTTATAAATTGACATACAACTTAATATAGTTGCAATTTTATAATCATAGTATAACTTGTTGAATAACCTTATAAATGACAAATATATAATTCATAATGATATTGTTAATTTCGATGTCAGTACACTGTATTATTATATTTTCAATATATTGAGGTTTAACATTTTATTAAAATTAATGCATAAATATATTGAAAGAGTATTAGAAAATAAGTGTATTCTCAATGAATTATGATGTCAAAATAGTTCATAAATTAATAATATATAAATTTTAAAAGAAGTAACTGTGTATACTTACACCATGTATTCTTAATTTATATTCAATACTATAATTACAGAAAATGTATCAATTTTTTAAAAATATCAAACTAATTATTTTATAATAGATGCATACCTATATCTAGCGAATCTAATTTTTCAATATCCAATGTTGATTCAGAAATACTTTTTCTAGAACTTGAAGAATTATTGTTATATTGACTGTTTTTATTTAAATCGACCCTAATTCGTACATTCGCTGGATTTTGATTTTGAACATGTGTGCATGAAAGAGTATTTTCAATATCAGTAATTGATGTAGATGATGCTGACTCAGATGCAAGTTTTGCCACACGTGCTGCAAAATCAGCTACTAAAAGATCGGCGTTACAGCTCTAAAAACAGAAAAACTTATGTTAACCTTACATTATAATTATTAAAGATGGCTATATAACATATTTTAATTTATTAAGTGCATACCACGTATAAAAAATTTATTAATTATCATAAAATCTCTAAATATTCATTTTACATCAATAATTAAAATAATTTAAAATTGAATGTAAAATTTCTAAAAATTTTGATATTAATTATTTAAATTATTATTTATTCAACGTTTTCCATTTCTATTAATTATTAGAAATTATATTATATGGTTATTAAAAAAATTCATTATTCGAATTCTAAATAAAAAATAAAAATAGGTTTTTAACAGTTGTATAAATATCACTTTAATATTCAATTAAAGTAATACAAATATCACATTTAATTTCAGTTCTACTACTATATTTTATTTTAAGTAATTTTAGAATATACAATTGATTATTTATTCATTTAGCAACGTATTTAATAGTTATGGAAAAATATAAAAATTTACAAAAAATATTTATTCATTACATACACAAACTACATAGATTAACTTAATTATTTATTTATAGAAGTGTTGGTAACATATTGCCAGGATTGTATGGATATGATTTGTTTTTTTTGTATTTATAATTATAACGAAAATCTCAGACTTCAAATGTTAATTTAGCTAGGAAAACAAATAAACATAAAGTTAAGATAGTTGTATTATAAGACAAAGAAGACTGTTCATCAATATTTTCAAATTGTAGAATTTGTCTTGCAAATATGTTATATCACTATGTGATTCATTTCTTCCAAGGACAAAATTCTTTTAACCAAACATAGATATTTTTTCAACAATACTTCGTATTGAATTATAAAAAATTGTTTAATATGCATTATTTTAATTCAATTTGTATTTACAATATACTCATATCTAAAATTAAAAGATCAAGTTATTTTGTAAAAACCCTTTGTAATAAAAATGAAAAATATTAAAATTTTATCTGTTAAAAAAAATATAAAAATTTTTCTTACATTTATAATATTTGTAATGAAATTTAATGAATTAAAATGTTTATTATATTGTTAAACTATACCACATAATATACGATTTTTATGATTAGAAATATATGACGTGACTTTTTTAGTCTTAGAAACTTTAGTTATGATGTAATATCTGATTTTATTGTTATTAAATATCGTAAAATAATTTTAAGTAGATATACAAAGATATAATAATATAATTGTTTGATACCTCTTACCGCTGAGTTTTTTAAAATATAAGCTACGTAATTTTGAATCTACCAAGATTTCATACAGTAAAATATTTATTTTAAGAATTTATATTATCATTAAAATTCTTGCATAGTTCATTTTATACACCTGTAGCTATATAAATATATATATATATAATATGTGTGCACACACATAAATAAGAATATTCTTTTTGCAACCTATAACTAAATAGCATTAAACATTTAATCGATGAATAATTTTACACTACTGAGATAACTATTATTTTTTATAATAGAATTAAGAATATAAAGTCGATTATTGTTTATTTTATGTTTATACTATTTTTATTTTTAAACTTCTAAAATTCAGGATAAAAATTGAACAAAATAAATATAACAAATAAGTAATATTAATGGTTGGAATACATTTAAAAGTACTCGATTATAGTAAAAAAAATTTTTAAACTAAAACTACATAAAAGCAAGATTAAAATAATGTAAATTCAAGAAACCATATTATTGAATACTTTTAAATATAAACAACTCAATACATTAATTAATAGTGGTGAGTCCTTTAAAACCTTAAAAAGTTACTCTATTCAAGAAACTAAGTACAAAAGTGGATCAGGAGGAAAAAAAAGGATTTCCATAGCATAAAACACTGATTACAATATCAATAAATCAACATTTATAAATATACATTAAAAATACGTTTCAAATTGTATAACAATTACTTTTATTCTCTTGTTAAAATAGATAATAGAACCGTTATAAGAATAGAAAAAAATCTTAATGCAGCAAAAAAAAAGATTAGATAATTTTTTTTATTTATTAATACCAAAACTAAAATTTTAATTTAACTCATAAATTGTCAGAAAATGTTAAAACTTAATTAAATTCGTTAATTTTAAATTAAATTTAAATATTTTTATATATTTCAGAAATTATATGATATAAAATCAGATACTACTACTTACTAGTGATTGTGGACTTTCTGTATTACTAGATTCTCCACTCTGTGTAGTAGCGTCATCTTTATAAATCTCTGCACTGATGTTTTTACCAGTATTAGGATTAACGATATCCGTAATAGCTTTTGTTCTCGGTTTTTTAGATCTAGTTGATACATTAGTAAGGCCATTATTGAAGCCAGGATAAACATCTAAAGAAAAGTATAATTAAATTTTAGTTAAAAATCTAAATTAAAAAAAAACTATATTTTTCATTGTTTTTACATATAAGTGATTTGTAAATTATTAAAGATGTAATGAAGCAAATTAATTGTTTTAAATTTTTTTTTATATTTTTCAAACTATATCGAATTGCTTATTACTTATACTTATTTAAATAAGTCAAAGTTCTTTAAAAAATATACAATCATAAATTATATATACTTATAACATACATAAAAAAGTATAATATTTATAATATGATATATATATATTTTATCAATATTTTATTTTTTATGGAAGTGTAACTTTAATTCCTTAAATAAAATAATTTAAAGTGTATAAATATAAAATTGTGTAAATATACATATGCAACTATTTATTATATAAAAAAATATATAAAAAATATAAAAAAAAATAAAACAGATATATTAAAAATCTTACAATAACTTTTTTAATTTAGTAATCAACCATATACAATATTTTATATTATACACTGTATTAAGATAGTTAATATCAGCTGTTGTCTTTACATATAAAAATTTCTATATTTAAATTCTTGACAATGCAGAGTAAATCTACTTAAAGCTTAAATTTATGGTAAGTTTTCATTAACCTTCATAAGCGATTATTTATTTTGTTATATGTCTGCAAAAGTTGCAGTATTATAAAAAATCGCATCTTTTAAATTTGCTAATTTAATAATTTAGCATTAAAACCATAAAATTTTTTATGTACGTATAAAAGTTAATGAATTAAAGAAAATATTTATAACTAATGAAAATAAATCCAAACCAATGCTCTAAAACTATTTCGTATACAAATTATAATCGATACTGTGAATCAGTAAAATTCATCTTATATAATCTCAAACATTTCACTTTGTCTAAGATTTTCTTTTTTCGACCTCGCCCAACATAGAAGAATCTAATATTATTTTTAGTTCTATTTAATATTAACTATACTATCTTGATTTTAACTAATTTCTGTAATATGAAAGAAATTTTCTATTTTTGTTTTATTCAAATTTTTATCGTAAAAAAATTGATTATTAAATAATAATTTTTTATGGTTGCAAATGGTTAGAGTTGATCATTGAAATAAAAATTTAATTCTTAAGATTAACGCAATTTCGGAAATGTCAACTAGCAATTACAGATACTTTTCTTCTATTTCCCTCTATTAATTCAATTGAATTCATACAAAATATAAAATTTTTAATATTCATAGATTTAATAATTTATATTTCGGAAAAATAATTAAAAAAATTATGTATTTTATAAATATTTCGAAAATAGCGATTCTTATATTACGCAAATATAATAAAAAAATTTAAATATTGTTAAAAAAAGAAAATAAATTAAATTTTTTTAAATATTCATTTATGTACATTTAAAATATAAAAATAAGTTATAATTTAATAAATTTTTCATTATCGACTGCAAAAACTTATAATTCTTATCATTATTGATATATAATTTATTGATACACGTTTACATTTTAAAAAATTTAGAAATCATTTGTTTTTTGGTATTTTACATGTAAATTGGACTGATGAATATTATAATCATTTAAAAATTATTAAATAATTTTTAATATTGCATGTAATTTTTTTTAAAAATAAACTTTTATCTTATTATGGGACTGACATCCCAGCAATGTCTTGAATTTGTTTAATAACGTTCGCTTGCATCAAAACAACAGCTTATGTAATGCAGATTGGATTTATCTAAACTTTTTATTTCAAATATGAAGAATACCTTCTGGCAAACAATTAGTATTATAAAAATTAAATATGAGAATTGGAAGAGCAGTATTAAGATTTTATTTCAATAAGCGCCTACAAACGAACGATCTGAACGTAAGATGCACGTGGAGCGATAAAATAAACTATTATAGGATATACCACAAGTGCAATTAAACGTTTCTGTATAAATAGGAATATTATGAATGTAAAGACCACTTAAGTAAACTATCTCAATGATTAATCCAAGAAAAGTGTTTAAGAACAACAAATAAAATAGCTGATTAGGAAGTATCTTAAAGACATGCTATGGTCAATACTAAAACATGAGCATTTTAAATCTTGTTATATTTAAAATTTGTTTTATATTTTAAAGTAGAATTTGCTCTTATTTTAATATTATTTACTAAATATTTTCTTGTCAAGTTTGCAAAGTATGGAAAAATAAAAGAACTCCATGCTTTACTTATATCACGATAAATATAAAAACTGCATAAATGTAAAGACTGCAACCAAGTTATTTTTTACTTTTGATTAAAATATTTTATAATAAAGGATTTCATGCTTTTTAAAGTTTATAGTATTATTCAAAAAGTAAAATATAAATTGATAATTTTATCCATTAATTATTCAAAAGTCCAGTAAAATCGTGTTGAATAAAATACTTATACAAACAACATTAAAAAAAATATATTTTACATTTATTTGAAACATTAGTTAACAAAAAATAAAAGTCGCTATTATAATTAATAATTGAAATTTCTCTTTGTAATGAGTAATGAAAATTTTAATAAATATTTTAGAAAAAATAAGCAACGACATTAATATAGTATGGATTGCAGAGGTTTCTCTAATCCCGAAAAAAATTCATGATAGGGTAATATCACTTAATAGTATTGTCTCTCAAGAAAATAAAAAGAAGAATCAAATTTTTTTATGTTCATATTTGAGTTGGAAATTTTAATAGTATTATTGTGAACAATTAAATTTACAAGTATTACGTACAATAATTAACTCACTACAGATATGTATAAATATTGCAAGGTGAAAAGAGTGGTTCATTTAACATCGTGTTTATTAAATAATTTAAATCATGGGAAAATTAGTTGAAAAACAATAAAAGTAAAAAAAATTAAGTTACAATTATAACTAGGTTAAATCACATTATAAGAAATAAAAGTCGTAGAAATATTATACGAAGGAGATGCATAATTACAGTGTGATGTATTATAATTAAATAATATCGTATTATTAAATGGCTGATTAACAAACTTAATTAAGAAATGATGTTATTGATAAAATTTTAGTTAAAATAAGTAACGAAGTAAACTTTTGAACACAATCTGAATATTTATAATGATTAACAAAATAATGTTTTGTAAGTAAATCGATTTATATGTATGCTTAAAAAAAAGAAATAATTTCGAGATTCGATAAGTATGAGACACACCAAAGAAATTAATTTATTTTAATGCTATATAATTTAATATATCACAAGAAATTTTAATCCTTAAAAGATGAGTCTTTAAGGAAAAATAATTTTATGCAACACAATATTTTTTTGATTCATTTAAATTGAGTTAAAAAATATTAATATTTAATATAAAAGATAGTAAAATTTTATAAGAATATTTTTATAGAAAGTTGAACACGAAAAATAAGATGGTGAATGTAAATTTCATGGATTCAAAAATTTTAAATATTATCATTACGCTATTTAATGAAAGATAATATTCACGGAATACATATTCAATTAAAAATATATTGTGATACTAACTTTTCATATTATGTATGAGTTACAATTTAGAAGCATAAAAAATGAAAAAATACAATTATATTTAAATTTGAATATCTAAGATTCGGGTTATGACGTTGAGATCTATGTGCAGTTGGAATTAAAAACAGCATTATTTCAATCGAAGCTGGTGAAATACACAAAAAATCATATAGAATGATTAATAATCATTGATAATTATTAACGATCGTTTATGATTTTATTTTGGCTTATAGGATAAAATTTATATATTAAAGGAAAATATACTTAAGGAAATTGCAAAACTTAAACAAATTTCTAAATGGAAATTGCTTGTTAGGAAAACTTCTAAGCATGAAGATACACACACAATTAATTTTTATAATTATTTATTATTTAGGTTTTAATAAAAATAATAATATATTAAAAAATATACGTACCATTTTGCGGAAGAGATATACTCATTGAATGCATTGCTTGTGCTTGTTGAGATTGTTGTTGAAGTGTATTTTGTGGAACAATTGTAGCTGCTTGAGCATTAGCTAATGATCCTGAAATATGTTGATTACTATTACTAACAGTATTTGCACCAGTTCTGCTTAAACTAAGTGGAGCATTTGGTGGTTGATGGAAAAAATCTAAAAACAAAAAATGTAATTTTTAAATAATATTTTTTAAACAAGCATCATTAAAAATATTTATAATTATAAAATTATTAAAAATTAATATTATGATTAATATAACATTTCTTAAATACTTTGTCAATTTGGATAATTAAAACTAATTTGGAATGTTCCTAAATACATAGCATAACAACACATAAATGTTTTCTATATTATTTCTAAATAATTTGAAGATTATACTATACAAATTAATATTTTAAATTTTATTAATAATTAATCATATAAAAATTATAAAATCAATTAAACAATTTTATAATGCAGACATTTTTTAAATTAAAAATTTTTTGTAAATATGCTTTATGGTATTTGAATAAACATTTTTTTTAGAATATTTATATTAATATTTTTCTAAAATAATACCGATATTGATGAGACTTATTTAAGAGTTTTAAATTAATAATCTTAAATACTTTTTAAATAAAAAGAATTTTTTTCTTTTTAGTACAATTAAACAGATATAATCGTAAATGCAACAAAAATTATGAACATTTTCACTAATCTAGAAAATTTGACGCTTTTACATGGAAAACTATAATGTTTTGCGTATAGAAACTTATGGTAGTGTTTATTGAATTAAAATGAAATATTTTGTCTTATTGTGAAATTATAATTAACTTTTTCCTAATCATTATATACATAAATATTATTTAGGTAAATCGGTAACAACTCTACACATAAACATAATATATTAATGAGAATAGAACTAAGTATATTGCAACTATGTAATGCTTAACTGCATATCAAGAATAATACATAACATAAAATTAGTAATTTTATCAATTTTTTAAACAAAATATCCAACAATCATGTTCCCCGAAATTAATTCAATTTTTAAAACAAAAAAAGATGAATATTTCTCCGCTAACAATATCATACAATAATATCACAACACTAAGAGAAGCTGAAATATAAAAAATACAAATAAAGACAAAAACAAGAACTATATAATAACAAACACCAAAGACAAACTCAATCTGCTAAGATTACATTATTCTGAAACACATAAAAAAAACTCCACTCTTGATAAGCCGAGACTCAACAATATAATTATAGAAGAAACTAAAAATATAAAAGAAGAAATAAAAAAAAATAAACACAAAATATTACAATAACAACTTTCTCAATAATTCAAAGTAATTTGACAAAGAAATTGCTTACTTTATTAATAACACTCAAGTAAACATTATTTTCAATACATTAAACAAATCATTAGGATTTGAAAATGTACCAAATATAGTATTGAAACATAATCCCAAACAAATTAAATATTATTACAAAAATAATATTTAACAACGCATTAAATAATATGTATTTTCCGATAAAATGGAAAGAAGTAAAAGTAATATCAATTCAGAAAAAAAATACAATATATCACTGTCTTATTTTCATCTTATAAACCTTATAGCAAATATTGGTAAAATAGACGATAAAATAATTAATCGTACCTTAATAAAATATTGTAATAGAAAGAACATAATACCGGAAAATTAATTCGGATTTAAACATAAACATTCGACGATACATGCAATTAATAAATTAACATCGGACATATGCTGGGAACTAAACTACAACCAAAGGCTCACAGATCATCCAATTGACATCGAAAAAACATTTGACACTTCTTCGATCGAATGCATAATTTATAAATTAATAAATAAAATAAGATAAGTCGTTTATAACGATATACGGAAACAAGGAATCAAGCCTAGATTCATAGTAGAAAACGATTTATAACAAGACACAGTAAATTCTCCGATCCTCTTTAACATATACAATAATTATATTCATCATTTATTTGATTTTAACAAATCATTACAAAAAAAATCGATATCTTTTGTAGACGATTTAATAATATATGTATTTGGAAAACACCAAAAAATGAAAATCACAATTACAAGAATTGTTCAAAAAAAATAAACGATTATTATAATTCATGGAAATTAAAAAGTATATACAAATAAATGCGAAATTATTTTATTTTGAAATAACTTATCCCAAATAAGTGTTTCATAAAGAAAAATATGTAAAAATTTTCAAATAACGGACAGTTCCACCAAGAAACAGGCTATTCCTCACAAAAAATTAGTCAAATATTTAGGATTACATTTAGATAAAAAAATATATAATTATCACGTAAGAATTCACTTGGAAAAAGTGAAATCATCAATTTGGCAATTCAATGCATTAAAACAGTAGAATGAAATTATTATGCTATTAAGGACTTATCACACCAATCCTAGCATATGCTTGCCACATCTGGTACAATATAACGGTACATCAAATGGAAGAAAAAAGAATTTTCGAAAGAAAATGTATATGAGCATGTCTTAATTTGTACAAAACTGAGACAAACTATTATAAAAAATATGAAGAAACCAAATATTATACAAAAAAGCAAATTTACAAATAATAGATTGTCATGTATTAAAATTAAGTAGAATTCATTATGCAAAAAATTCCTTAATAAATAGACGTATAACAAACAAAAATTAATAATTATAAAACAAAAACATAAATTTAACGACTTTATAATTAATCCTTAAATATGTTTAAAATTTTAATGATTAAATATGTTCATACGTAAATAAATATAAATTCCTAATTTCCCTTATTTATTTAAACATACATGTTTCCTCTCCCACACCACACACATGTACATAAAACATTATAAAGAAATCGAATGTGAAGTTTTAATTCTACCCATTTTTTGTATATAGATAAAACTCCAAAATTGTTATGAAAAAAATTTGTTCTCCTATAACAAATTTTCGTAAACAATAAAATATCCTAATTAAACAAAAAACAAATAACCTGTAAGACTGCGATCATTGCTGTATACAACAGCATATTAATCATACATAATTTATTATATTGAATCATTGTCTATTATGATTCTAAAACAATATATTGTATTTATTGGGTATAGTAAATTAACAGAAAATAAAAAAAATGAAAAAAGAATACTTAATTACAACATTAATATATGCGATGAAATATATAACGTTGACTTTCTAAAAATATATAAATATGTATATATATAAACAAATAAAAATGAATTGATAAATATATAATTAAAAAATAAAATATAAATTAAACGATTTTGTAATTAATTGAGAAATTTATTCTCAGAAAGAAAATAAACTGTGAGACAGCAATCGCTGTATATAACAGCATATTAGTCATAAGTAACTATTACATGTAAAACCATATTTTGTTAGAAAAAAACATTGTATGAATGTTATTTATTGGGTCTAAATAGACATTAATAAACATTAAAGTACATTAATTATAATATTATATTTATCTAGCTCAACATGAGAAGGAGTATAGTCCATACAGTAGTGATTTGAATTTTAATTTAATCTTTTTATCTGTTGTTCAAAACGCTGTAAGAAAAGAATATACCTTATTTTATTGATATTGGATTAAACCTCACATAGTTGAGTCAGATTAGTGTAAATAGGTCTCTATTCTATTAATGGGCGCTCCTTAATTGGACTCAGAACTTTTTTCTTTAAAAAAAATGTATTGTGAAAAAAATGAATCAAATAACTTTGATTTGATGTTGCGACATAATTCAAAGTTTAAACAAATTAAGATCGTTACTGAATTTGTGATAAATACTTCAAATATTTTTAATGAAGCTAATTTCACATATTTTTTAAATTCAAACAGTATCTTTGCTCCAAAAAAAATTTTTAAGTTAATAATATAAAAAAGAAAAGACTGAATATTAATATAGTGGAAAGTATAAATTTTGTTAATAACTAAGTTATATTTAAATAAATATATTACTAAACACATTAAATAAATATTAAAATACTTACATCTTAAATTTAACAATGATAAAATGTAAATAAATGTAAAAATTAAAAATTTATAAAAGAAATTATAGCAACGTGTGTATAATATTCTCATCTGAAGAAAAAAATTAAACTTTTCTGTATAAAATCAAAATAAGAACAAAGAAGAGTAGAAAGACGCAACAATGCTAGTAGTATTAAAATTGTTACATTTAATATAGTAATCACTTTGATTTTACAAATCAATTTGAATCCCCGTTATTAAATTTAGTAAAACATTGTAAAATCAAAACATTAATGTTCTTAAATAATTTTGTTATATAGTTTACTTTATTATAAAATATTATTTATAAAGAAATTGTTGGATTATCTTTAAGTTGATTCCATGTATTTGATTTATTTAAAAAGTAGTGGACACATGACGACTGTACAAACCCAACATATCTGATAATATTTCAATTGATGAAGTTTATTTTTATCTAAAAATAAACTTTGCCTTTTACTAATTCTTTAAAATATCTAACAGAAATCATTTGCAAAGATATCTATTTTTACGTATCTTAAATATTTCATCTACTGAGCCATTACTATATAATAATAATAATCAAGCTCAACACGATAAGCTTTGATGATGTGTGTAGATATTATTATTTAATTATTAATCAGGTTAAAATTTAACAAGATAAATATATATATATATATATATATATAACGCATAAACGATATAATATTTATCTTTAAAAAATTATAGCAAAATTTGCATATAATTTTTTGCTTACATGATTTTCTTTCCCATATATACAAGAAAAATGATATTAGTACTCCAACCCTATTTTATTATCTTTTACTTTAACAAGCAGATATATAATATAAACCACTGTATCAGTAAAAAAATAGATTTTCTAAATTTAACTCCTTATTTATATTTTTAATTTTTTTGATTATATAATTTTTATTGCTTATTACAAAGATTATCATAAACGAATAAAAGAATTGATTCCTCATTAAAACTAAACATTTCAATTTAAAAAATGTAAAAAAGAAACAAGCTCCTAATTTTGACACATGATGCTAAGTATGAAAAGAACTTCCAATTTCAATATAAAACAGACGTAATTATCTAATTACGAGTCATTAAATGACGCAAAAAGTGAGTAGAATGATCCTTGTTTAAAATATCATGTAAGTACTGGTAACTAGGTAAAATAACCTAGCCCTGCAATAAATTTGTTTCTCTTAAAACCTGTGTTACTACTTATCAACGTATTCCTTTAAAATCCGTAATATTGTTTTTAGAAAACTTGCCATTTATGATTATAATCGAATATATTTTTTTTAATAAACAGATATTATATACCGTAAAGTATATAAAAATGTAAACAAAGGTCCTATTGTCAATTATGAAATTAATTTATAGTATTTAAATTATAAATAATATTTAAATATCATACTTAAGTAAACAAATAAGCTATACATCAGTGAATCATGTTTATTAAAACTTCAGAGAATAGTTTTATATAAAGTACACTTTTACATAAACTTACATACATACAACTTTTATATAATAGTATTTTTAAATATAAATTATATAATATAAATAATGCAAATGATTTTAAACAATATAATAGATAAATATTATAATTCAAACGATATTTACAAATAATATTGTTTTTTTCTGTTTTTTAATTAAAGTTTTTCTCTAAGCACTATATAATATTTTGCAGTTTTAATATCTTTCACTGAATAACATGTAATAAATAATTTTTATTATTTAAAAGTAACTTCATAATTTATTCCTTATTATTTAATAATACATTTATATATTTTAATCATTAATTTAACTTAAATGCATGAATGCTTTATTATTTTCCTTATAAATTATAAAAATTATTTAAAAATATGTAATATAATAATAATAATTTTTACTTAAGTAAATTCGACTATGATCAGTACTTGGATTGATGACCTATTTTCGGTTTTTCCGCACTTATTAAACTTCTTTTATAATTTATTAAAAACGTTATAAATAATAAAAATATTTTATTAATATTTAAATGACTTACATCCTGGGTGTTGAGCTCCGTGTGCATATCCAAATAAATTCGAAGTTGTAAGAAGCGCATGAGTCTGATACGGTTGATAAGGAAATTGATTTTGATGCGTTTGATGCCTTTGTGGTGGACCAGTATACTAAAATAACATTTGTTTAAAATTTATTTAATCAAATTTTCCAATATTTGAATGTGATTTGAAATCTTTTTTTTTTATATAAATCAATAATTTAAATTATACGCAAAAAAAATAGAAGCAGTAATTATAAATAATTTACCAATTTATTTTATTAAAATTTTTAACAGATGATAATTTTATTTGTATACACATATATTATGTTTTTTCTTCAAATTCAATTACATTAAGGAAAAATATAAAGTAAAATTAATAAATAAGACTCATGATGATAAGCATTATCACTAATAAATATTAATATTAATTCTAAAACAATTAAAATGAAGTTTTAAAAGATTAATTTTTTATTTAAAATATATAGAAATATATTTCTCGTTGTTTCTAAAATTATTAAATCGTAATTAAATTAATTTTCCTAATATAATTTTGGTATAAGATAAAAATATACATTTTTTCCTGCTTCTTTACATGTTTTGTCATTATCAAATTTAACTATCTTATTCGATCATAATCACAAACACAACAAATATAATGAGAAATATTTTGGAAGAAACTTATTTTTCAACCACAAATTAATTTTTATGTATTCTAAAAAATCAAATTGTTGAATCTTCTAATAAACATTTGCTTTCAATAAAATAGTATCATTCATAATACATATATGTCGAAATTTAAAAATTTGAATCTTATTAGAGGTATTATCAAAATGAATATATTATTCTAGTGGTATTTTATAATTTTTTTTAGATTTTTTTAAAAGAAAGTATGCTAACAATGTTCCATCGATTAGACTAATATTTCTCGATCAATTAGTTAAAAAAATCGTCTTAAAAAATATATTCAGCTGCAAGAAGTCAAAACTAATTTCCATAAAGTTTGTTTTTTTTTTACAATTTGTATTGAAGTTACATCTTTGTGATTCTTAAAGAAATAATTAATTAAATCTAGAATTACGATAAGTTCATCAATTTTCTTTGATAAATTTTTCTTTCGTCAATCCCAATAATCGTTTTAAATATATATGCTACTTACTGTAGCATGTTAACTATAATCAGGAAGAAAGCACAAGAAATGAACCTGTAGTTCTCAAATTTCGATACATTAAGTGTATCACATGCTAAATTTATATTTAGCATTGACCATAATTCAACTTTTAATGATATAAATTTTGGCAACGTTACTATTACACTAATCTGTGCCTGAAGAGCATGCTTTCAAACGTAAGCAAATATTTTTAAAATGCTCTAAACGACGTATTAAAAGAACTAAATTAAATGCTTATAAACATTGTTTCTATAAATAAAAAACAATGTATTTTATACAAATATCAATCAATTTATGAGATTTAAACCTACCGTTATAGTATGATGGTATAGACATCTTTTAGTCATATTATTTGTTTGTAATAGTTTTTAAAAAATTTATTAAAAGTGTGATAAAATTTAATAAAATTTATAATTTACGGCGAATTGAAAAAGTGACTGTTTTTATTATTTATTATCACTGTCATTTACTTCACCTGCGTCGGAACCTCTATTCAAAGTATTTATATTTAATTATAAATTATACGTATCCTAATGTTTTGATAGTATGATATAAGTTTTTTTCAAAACGTAAAATAAAAATTTTTAAACAATTTCAAAAAAGAAACATTAACAACAATAAATACAAATGAAAGATAATACTCAGAGTGCAAAAAATTTATTTTTTAATGTTGGAAACATTCATTAAAAAATAAATTAATTATATGCTTTTTGTGAACTTTAAAAAAATGTGTAAATAATATTGGGATTAATTTGTTTGATTCGGCACCCTATATGTGACAGAACTAAATAATAGAAATTGTAAAGAAAAAGCAAAAGGAATCATGAGTAAGGGAAATTTCATATTACTAATAACTCAATATAAGATATAAAAATATAATTCTAAGAGACATACTATTACAATTAAACAATTAAAAATCTATTAAGTTAATATTGCATGAAAGAAACTTTTTAAACAAATTTTTTAAGTTACTACTTAATGTTTAATTAAAAACTATTAGCATATTAAGAGAATGTAAATTAAACAAATAAGTAATAGAATCGATTTTTATAAAATAAAAAAAATTATAATAAAATAATTTGATAAATATGTGTAAAAATCATACATAATGGATCTAAGATTTACATAATATTTTCATAAATAAATAGTACAATGTTAACATTTAATTTATCGAAAATATATTCCAAAAAGCTTTTGACTCGAAGATTCTATTTAAAGCAAGAAAAAATTCTTTTATAATTGAAATAAATAAAATTTCATATATAATATAGAATAATAATATACATAAACAGTTTATATATTTTAATACTTTTTTAATATTTCATTAGGTAATTATAATAGAAATCTTATCGAACTTTTAACATTTTTGTTTTTTATTTTTCACATAATCCATTTACAACAGTTTCTAATGAACATAACGCGTTATTAAAAACATATTTTAAGATATCGATCACTTAAACTTTATTTTATTTATAGAGTTAAAATTTATTTCAAATTGTTATCCGATAAGATGCAAGGATCTAAATAAAATTAATTTAATTTGATTGAATGAATTAAATTATTTTTTTATATAAAATATATAAATAGATGTGTTACTTATATATATATATATATATATATATACATTACTGTATTATAATTTTTTTTTATTTTTAATCTTTATTTATAATTATTTAACGATATAATTAAAACAAGACGAACAAAAAAAACGGTTACAACGACAATTTTTTATTTTAATTTTTTTGGTTAACTTTTCAATACTTAAGTAAATTTTCACAAAAGAAAAAATAATTTTGACCTAAAATAAATTGAATTTTGCTTTTAATTTTATCTATTAAAAGATTTATATACAGATGTATATATAAATTCTAAATTTAAGTTAGGGGCAGCCAAATTATAATTCTTAAATTTGTCACTTCAAAATAATGAAGGAAACAAAAATATAAATTTTAATAACTGTTACTGTAAATATGATGCATATCGAAGATATAAAAGATTACCGTGACTATGCATGGTTTTCACATAAAAGATATGGATTGTTACATGTTATATTAAGTATTCAATACACGTTACAAGTTTTCTCTCGTATAAGAATGTTTACGAGAGAAAGAGATATAAATCCTTATAACACGTAACAAAGTAAATCGAGACTTCAATAATTTAAATATTCAACCCTAATCAAGAATTAAATTAATTAACAATAAGAAGTCAATCATTCGTGGAGATTTTGCGTTAGTGCTAATTAATAGTAAGGCATCCTTAAAAGAATCTATGGATCTATATCAAGCTAATACAAATACCCTCTACATATGATCATTTGGGCTTAATAACATCTCTCTTTCTCTCTCTGTTTATTCTTCATTTTTAGTTACGTATTTTTACTTTATACATAAATCTTTAAATTTTCTGAAATGGAAAAAAATTTTTACGTTTCTTTCTTAATAATAAATTTATTAAGTCAGAAAAGTAATCGGCTAGCTAATATTCTCAATCAAGTCTATATTATATTATATGTTTTTATATTGTGTAAATTCCGTTTAAAATATTTCATTTTTAAACTTGCTTACAGAATAGAAAAATTTATGTATTTATAATTCAAGACACAGTGTACTTAATTATAATGAAAATTCACCTACCTGTAATGGCATTTGATTATTAATGGAATAAATATTTTGTTGATGTGGATTTGTATGAAGACCAGAAACTTGTCCTTGAACATACATGGCAGAAGGTTGCATTGTTATACTAGGGTGAGGATATATGGTAGTCGGTTGTCCACCAGCACCTGCTACTCCAGGAATTCCAACTACTTGACTTTGACTATTCGGTTGAGCACCTCTATGACTAAGGCTTCTCTGCTGTTGTGGCCTTGGACCAGTTGAATAATAATTCTGTAAACATAATTTGTAAATGATTCTTTGAAAAAAAATTTCATAAAATTTCAAGCAAATAAAACTAAAACAAGCTAAAATATGATTATTAACCACTATACCATAACAAAAACTACTATTTTTACATTAGAATTTAATTAATTCTAAACTTCTAATGTATATTCAATATACAAAAACTTATTCTTTTGTTAATACAAACGTTGATACTAAATCCAAATTACATTCAATAGCAATAAATGTAGCTACTGTCATTACACTCACCTATCATAACAGTAAATATTCCATTCTCTTATTATTATATGATATATTTAATTTATTTAAATGTTTTATATTCTTATGCAGTTGGTTTTCTTTGTAAACGTAATATAATTTTAGAAGCTAAACTAAAGCTAAATAAAAATTATTAAAAATACTAGATTCTTACGTTATTCAAATTTATCACTTTCTTTTTAACAGAAAAAGAATCAATCACAAAATTAAACAAATATACTGTCAATAAATAAAAATTTGAAAAAAAGTTCAATTAAATATGAAGTTGATTCGGTAAACTTTATTATAAAATAGTTTTATATTTTTTTATCATCTTCCTTAACACTGTGAGATTTTTAAATGACTATATGTAATAAGTTAAAAATAAAACATTAAAAAAATAAAATCAACCATAATTAAAATCTTCTTAAAACTATGTTTATTATAATTATGTAAAGTATTGTACAAATGATACTTATTGGTACACATAATAACAACAATAATAAGAATTCCAAGACTTAAAATAAAAAAAAAAATATATTTCATCCTGAAATAAAAACAATATTATATTACAAAATTAAATTTATTCCAATAGGTATAAAAAAACCCTGCGGTGGAAAAAAATAGTTACCTAAGAAAATACATTATGTATTAATAAGAAAATTCGATTCATTTAAAATTATCGTATTAATATGCCATACGATATGATGTACGGAGTCTTTTACTCACAAATAAGGAAACAAGAAATAGATATGCTAACAACAATTATCTCTATGGTTCCCGCCAATATATTAGATATTCTATGATATAGTACCATAGAAAAACGTTTATAAAAATTAGTCGAATAAACAAATTATTCAGCATAAAGCAGCGCAATAAAAATTTGGTATTCAAAAATTCAAATCACACTGCTACAATATTGCTCCGAATATAAAAATTTCTTTAGTTGTCGGTTTAACCAACAAAATATTTTACGCCAAAGTAAGAATTTCTTCCGCCCGTTTCTTCTAGGTGAAATCTGTTCGTTATATTTATCCGCTTTGGTCAAAGATATATTTAGATAACACTCTCTTTTATGATTGTAAAACGAAAATAAATTGTTTATAATAAAACTGTAGTTATTGCATTTATAATTAAAAATAACCGTAGTTTATTTTAATCATAAAATTTGAATACCCACATGCACGCCTTGCTACATATACAAATATTTAAAATCTTAAAACTAAACATTTATAATTAATGAATCTGTATATAACATTTATAATTATAGTTAATTTAATAACAAATTTTTTTTAAATTAAAATTTGAAGAAAAACGGGTAGTTTTTAAAATAATTCTATGCTGAAGACTTTCGTTAACTTTATTTACACTCAAGTATAAAAATAGACTTATAACTTGACACAAAATCAATAAGTTAGTGCTCATTTTTTTAATTTCATAAAATATATTTTTATGCAATAAGCAATTCAGTTATTTTGGAATATTTTAAATTTCATTCTCTCATACTTCATAAAACTGCATAAATATTAAAATAGAAAAAAAGTGAAATTTTTCGCACTAAAATTTTTATTACTTTCATCAGAATAATCAGCGCAGTATGATTAGCGTGAAACTATATTATGATTTGTTTATACTGAAAACAGATCGTGTCTTTTTAATCACCTTGGAGCAACTTCTAGAAGAAATATTAGTTATGAATCTGATAAGTGCACTTGATATTTCTTCTTTACCGACGTCTCTTAATTTCTTTTTTCTTCTTTTAAGAAATTAAGGTATTACATTTTTATACAATAAAAAAACTGGTTCATTAACCTTATTTATACTACCACTAAAGTTCTTCGTAAGAAAAATATTATAAAAATACTAATTTTTTACATATGTAAATATTTATGCAATAGAAATGTATTAGTCATGATTTTAAATTAACAAATTAAAAAATTATGATTAATTTTAACCTTAAATATCCAATTAGGTATGTACGTTTATATAAAGAAAATTAAAAATAAATTTCAAATCCCGAATGTACTATTTCTCTTTTTCTTTTTTTGTATTAAAAATTACTAAAATGAAAGAAAAGTTATATGAAGAAAGATTAAGAAATCAAACACACAAAATGTATGAATATATTGGTACTAATAATTAGATTATAGAAATTATTTCAATTATCATTAGAAAAAATTTTGATATTTCGAACTCGTAAAGAACGTAAGTATATATATAATTGATCAACATATTTCACAAAACAAGAAACAATACCTATTTGATATAACGATATGTCAAGTAATTGAGAAATGAATCCCTTAAGTAAACTTTCTTATTAATCTTTTCAGTTTACACTCATAAAATTAGTATTTTAAGAAACTTTACCTAAATTTTTTATTTAACTAATTTTACATTTTGTTTGTGTTAATTACTAGTTTTCTCCAAAATATTTTTTTTTCTTTTTCAGTAAGACAAAAAAAATAAAAAATTTATGAATCATAATTATAATTCTAATATTAATTTTTTACTTATATAGAATCAAAATGTTTCATTTATATAAAGAATCTTCACTTTAAGACACCACATATATATATATAAATTAACTCAAAAAGTTTTGTAACCTTAAAAAGAATAAAAAATATGTAGAATAAATTATTTAGTGTTCACATATTTATTGATATGGATGAGAATTTTAAGTATGTGATGTATTTATTTGTGAATTGTAGATGTTTTTAATAAGGTTTCCAAATTATTTCCTTGTTTTCAAGCTCGAGATAAATAATAAACGTTGTTTTTTTTTAAATAAATAACGTTGTAATAATAGATATATGGAGTTCAAACAAATCGATTTGTTTGAAAATAATAGTATCCACAAGCGCACGCCAATTTATTATGAAGATAAATTTCGTTTATATATTTTTAATATATAACGAATGAATCACTGAAATAATTGAACATTTAATGAACCACCACATAAATTTCTCGATTCCTTTTTTTTTCACGATTATTATCTTCCCCTAAAGTATCGAAATTAATATAACAGGAATAAGTAAATCTTAAAAATAAATAAAAACGATTTACAGATACATTTAAAAAAACAATAGGTGTTTCTTTGAAAAGTACAAGAGAAGCATAATACATGAATTCCAATATAATAATAATTATAATTTTATGTAAACTAAAAAATATACAGTCACTCATCCAAGTACCAATCCCGTCAAAGACTGCATAATTTCAATGACTAGACGAGGTTTAGCGAACGTATTGTTACACGATCGTAGACTATTAGCAAACTCCGATCTCTTGTACTTTTATTTGGTGTTACATAAACACATTCACCTTAAAAATTATTACATCAATTTATCTCTTTTTGTTATCACTTGTATATTATTCGAGTCTTATATTCTTATGAATAATTCAAATTGTATGAATTATGAAAAATAAAACAAATTTAAAATTATATTTTAAGTTTATAACTTCGAAGAAATATACAATTATAAATTATACATTAGTTACACAGCCAAACGTAAAAAGGAGATAGTAGTTTTCTATTAATGTGTAACATGAAAACTTTGAATGTAAAATAATTTTTTTACTTAGTCACTACATATCTTTATTGCATATAATCGATATAAGTGATAGAGATTAATAGAATAATGTAACTCTGTAAGCATTTGTATCAAACAAAATGACAGTTGTGGATACACAACTATATTACAACAAAGCTGGATAAAGTAATTCACCTTATTCTGAGAACGTTTTGCTTCATATCATCAGCAGAAGCCTGATAACTTTGGAAAGTTAAATCAAATAACGACTTCTACGAGTTTCTCTTAAGTACTTAAATTATATATTTGTATACGTTATAAAATCGTGCAAGGTATACAAGCACAGCAGTGAGGTGCTACATGTTAATTGTATATATATTGTTACTAAATAAATTTAATAAACTTATAAAACAATACTTTTTATGATTTCACATAATTATAAAATTATATTGTGTGCTTTTTTAATGGTTTTATGTTTTGTTCCTTGAGCGAAAAATTCTTTAATCAGAAATTATCGATTCATTGTGTCAAAAAAAAAAACGTATGTCATTTATGCATATATCAAAATACAGAAATAAATCTGTTTTCTTCTGCAATGAATTACTCATCAATTATCGATCTATCAGATATCCATAAATAAAAGATATACGCTCATATAATCAAGCTAGAATTTGAGATCTTTAAAAATTTTTTCGAGATATAGCAATAATTTTGTATAGTTAAACAAGTACATAAATATTGATAACCTATATTGTAAATATTTAGAGTAATAAATATATTTTATGCTTCATATTTGAAATATAATTTAAAACAATATTTTTAATTTTTATAATCTTATATATTTATTAAACCATATCATTATCTATGATTGTATAAATATTTAAGAGAAGTATATTTAAAAAATGTATAATAAACGTTCAAACAATTAAGGAGGAAAATTAATATATTTAAATTTTTATAAAAGTAGATTTTATATAAAATTCACACTATCAATAACAACCACTTTGTAACATTCCCATCCTAACGGATTACATAATTAAAAATAATGAATATTTAAATTATAATTTTCTAACTGAAAAAATTTTCTTTTACTTATCCATCTATAAGATATTCTTTTTCGATTAAACATATAAACAAATTAGAGTAAAATTTAATTATTCATAATTATTTTAGTTTTTTTTTTAAATTCTAATTCATGATAATATTAATTATATTATATTTGTTCTATTTTTACTATACGAACAAGAAAAAAGGTTGAAATAGATTATATGTGTAGAAAAAGAATAAAAACTTGTAAATTATGTTATTGCTTAATCAAATTAATTCTAAGAGAAAATTAAACAAGATAATTCCTTTATTAATAATTAAACAGTTTATTTGAGAAATAAACAATATAATATAAACCAAATCATCTTGATTCTTCTTCATTACAATCATTAGATGTTTCTTACTAGATCAGGACTTACTTTATATCCATTTTTATTTTTAAAAAGTAAAGTCTAAATAGAAAAATTTGCTCAGTGAAATATTTAACATATTTACAATTGCACACATGATCTTAAGAATTAAAAAATAAGTAAGATAAATGGTTAGTAATAAAAGAATTACACACTATTTTCTACTTTATTAAATATTGCAAGCAAACTAGTGTAAAATTTAAATATACTCATTGTATGTATCATTAACTTTGGCAAATGGTCCATATATTATTAAATTTTTTTAATAAATCATTCACATGAAAATATGAACATTCTTTAATAAATAATATTTTACGTATTTTAATAATTTGTTTTCTTAAATTAAAATTTTTTAAAACTTTATACTTAAAAAAAATTTATTTATTTTCAACAAAAAATTCAATAGTTAGTTTAGTCCCACAATTTCATCAAAAAGAAAATTTTACAGGAATTAAGACATATATTAAAATACATTTAAAATTTCACACCCTTATTTTTTCCTTACAAAAAAATATGTTAAAAGAATAATTTTTAGTACTCTACTAAATTAAAGATTATATATACTGCAGATAATAAATAATTGAAAAATAATATTTTTGCTTTTTCAACATTAGTAAAGTTTTATTAAAAAACGAAGTTTTCGTATATTGATTTCTTATTAATTATATCTGATAAGTATTTTTATATTAGTTTTTTATGCAATAACACAGTTTATTCAATACTAAAATGATCTTGAGTGCAACATAAAAAGAAAATATCATTACATATATGAAAAGTTTTCTTTCATATTATATACAGAATTTATTTATATATATAAAAAATATACAAATATATAAAATCAATTAAATGATATTAAAAATATAAAATAAAACTTTTAATTACCTGGGTCCCAGATCTGCTAGGATTTTGAACATATACTTGTTGAATGGATGGTGGTTGATTTTGTAAGTGCGTTGGCTTACCCATTTCTTGAGTACTTAAATTGTGAACACTGGTTGAGGTAACTGTTGATCCTTGTGCAGATTGTGGTTGGATATTAGGCCCTGGAGCTATTTGAAGTTGATTACTCGTTGAATTTCCAGTGGTTATTCCAGATGTAGTTTGGTCTATTAATTGTATACCTCCTAAAGGAGGTCCTCTTCCTCCTGCAACTCCAACAGTACCCCCTCCCCCACCCACCTGCCCACCTGGTTGGGCACTGAAGTTTTGTCCAGGAACATGAAAATCTGATCCTAAAATATTTATATCGAATGTAATTCTTAAGATTAACAAATATTATAAAATTATATATCTATACAAATGAAAGGCTTGTACTAGAATTATTAAAATTTTTTTGAATAATTAAATTCGATTTTCAATAATACCATAATTAAAAAAACAATATGAAGCTTTGTAAGAACAATATTTTAGTAATTGTATTAAATACAAAGAACTATAAGAAACAGAAATTAAGAAAAAGAGAAAGTATTTCACAAAAGTAAAGGAGAAACTACTGGAAGCTTTTGTCTATAAGATCCTAGTGTAAAAATACCAGTTACAACAAATTCTTTTATACAAATTACAAAAATATATAAAAATTTATATACATTTTTAGTAAAATAATTGTAGGTCTAAAATTCCTGGTCAAGCATATTTTTTTCCAAAATCACGTGTAAACATGTGTGCTCCAATAACTTTCTCCAAATAAAACAAAAAAAGATAATTTTATAGAAAACTAGCTATATGAAAATTTTAAATATTTATCGATAGATAATATAAACAAAATATGAATTACATATATTTGAAAATATAAACGTAAATTTTAAACAATTTAGTTGAGTGTTCCTTTGTTCTATTTTGATTGAATAACTATTTTAAACTTTAAATGATTTCACTGTTAGAAAAATTAATAATTTAGATGTAAACATACATATGCATACAGCTTTGGAACAATATAAATATTAAAAACAGAAATATCAAGTTATTTAAAAATAATTAAATATAAATATAAATATATACATATAAAGAATCAACAATATTAATTTATAAATCATCATATTCAACCCAAACTGTACTAAGAAACATTATTAATCCAAATTAATATAAACATTTTAATAAATGTAAACACTGTTCACAAAACTTCAAAATATACTGTAAATTATAATTTGTCATATTAATAGTATATCAAACTTCTAAACATATTTAGCAAAAAGATAATTGAATAAATAAAATACTTTATATCAAATATGAAAAATAACGATATATAAAACCGAAAAAAATCCCCAATTAGATATCAACATGATCGAAACACATGGTCATCGTAAACACTAATTCATTAAAGTATGGGAACAGAGAATATGAAAACATCCCTTTGTTAAATGACGATATTTAAGAGGAATACAAGAATAATCAGACATTTGATTCAAAACATTATAGACAAAATATTCAAAAAATAAAATTTCAAGATCATTTTCTATAAATTTTTAGGTAAAAATCACTCAATCGTGTCATTACTAGTTATTTTTTATTCAAGAATCGTTTTATTAAAATGTCATGAATGAAGCCAAGCAGAAAGAACTGTCAAATAATAGATCGATCAAGGAAGCTAAATTATTAACTTAAAAATAGCAAGTGAAAAGAGAGCTATAAGATTATATTTTAAATGAAAGTAAATGTTAAAATTCATTAACCACACAAACCTTAAAAATCATAATAAATATATATATATATATAAATTCTATTGCAAAGTTTGTCAACTTATTGTTAATCTTAAACATCACATCCTGAACCTTTTATTTAATTCAATATAAAATTAGTGCACACCTAAAAACATCAGCACTGCTTATATTTGAACTTATACTTCCTCCTTATTTTATTATTTTATTTTATTGTATTTTATATTTTACTATTATTTTTCTACTAACATTCATAATCTATATTGACTCCCAAATTATACATAATATTTTTGGTTTTATCTTAAATTATTTTTCATGAAATATCTAAATAAACAAATAATTATTAACTATACTATAATATATATATCTTTAAAAAGGTATAAATATATTTAACATAATTTATAAGATTATTAGGAAAATTAAAATTTTTTTCCCTATTATATTTAACATTAGAATTAGTACACGCTTCAATGGGAAACATTAATACTATTTAAGTTAAATGTTAAATTCATTTTGAAATAGTAACATTTAATTATTAAAATCTATTAATAAATCATGCATGATTTACCATATAATTATTTTCTATTTTTTCCTTTAAAACATCAATACTGTTTATGTATGAATATAAAAATCATTAATATAAAAAAAATAATTTTAAATATAAACATACATATTAATTCAGACAAAGCTATAGTTCCATCCTATGCTATTGTGATTAATTTAAAAGATGAAAAAGGGAGCTAACAACATTTATAATAGAACAAAATTATTGAACTATAAAATGAACAACAACAATTAATGAATAGATGAAAAGACTATACTTAAGATTTTAGTTTCTCTACTTTGACCTACATGAAATTTGAGTTAGTATTTTTCTAAAGTGAAATCTTCCTTAAATTTAAAATAGGTTTTCTCAACACAATAGTATATAAGACAAAGATGAACATATTCATCGAAATAAATTTATGTTGCAATAAAAGCACTTTGAAAATATTATCCATATACATTGGTGTAATCCAGAAAAGTATTTCCTCGTTCAGGGTTGATAAAACTTGACTCAACTATGTAATTATTATGGGTTCAGTGTATTATTAGTGTTGTATGGATCAACATTAGTCCTTGTTCAATAAAAACACCATGTAAATACCTAGAAAATTAATCTATTAAATGCTTAAATTCAATGCTAGATGGTGATGCAAATTCGTATAATATATTTTGAGATATTCTTAATGTAAATAATCAAAACGATTTTCAAATTTATAATCCTATAGAATTTTAAATTAACAACAATTAACTGACTTCAGAATGACATTAAAGATCCAAATTTATTATTTTAATCTAACAATTCAAGTTAATATATTGGATAATTTAAATTATTTTATATAATATTAGAAAACAAAATTAATTAATTTAAAAATAATAATAAAAACATTTGTCACTTATACATAAGCTATAAAAACTGCATAATTATTCTAAACAAAATTAATTAATTTTAGATGAATGTCAGTTACTTGTCACTTGTTCTTATAACAAAAAAAATTAATCTCAAGCTTTAAAAATATGATAAACAAAAAAACCAAAAAACAAATTTAAATATTTTTTTATATTGATTCAATTGACAAAACCAATAATATTTAAATAATTTCCTTAGAATATAAGATATATGACATTTGATTGAAATGAGTTTATATATTTGATAAACCATAATAATATTAAATCTTTATTTGGGATTATAAGAAATTTTACTGTAAAAAAAATAAAATTGATATGAGGTAATAAATTAAATATATATAATCAAGTTAAAAATTTGTAAAGATATTTGGAAAATAGCTTTTTTTAAAGAATTAACAAAATTTAGATTTATTAGAGATTAAAACTTGAATGTATTATGCATAATTAGTACGATATTTCAATATCATAAACGTATAATAGATTTAAATATTAAATTTTTTTACTATTTTCTGTTGCATGTCAATCAACAGTAAGTATAAACTAAATTTTTTTCATTCGAAAGTAAATATTTTATTTTTAAAAACAAACGAAGGTGAACACTTAATGTTTACTTCATTATAAAAAATATATTTGTCAGCATATTAAGTTTCAAAAAATATACAAACAAAATTAGAATAAACATTAAGTCAAATTATAAAATAAAAAAAAATATTCTTTTCGAAACGTAAAGACATTTATTTTACCTATAAAAAATATTTTTAGATTCCTTTATTTTAAAATAATTATATATATATGATTACATATATTTTAGAATATATTCAATATCTTTATTAATTTTTTTGTCAATTTATTATATCAAAATTACTACAATTTATGCTAAATTTATAAAATATTTCACAAAATTTTTGAATTATTAGTTATTCTAAAAAAAAAACTAATTATATTCAACTTTATATATTTATATTACAAAATATTTATAAATAAATATAAATTTAGGTTAAAATAATTAAAAATAAAACATTAGTCATTTTAATACATTTATTTAATCAATTAGTTTTAACTTGTATTAAATCTATTACGTATGTTATTAAAGATGATTAATTCAACAAATCAATAAAGTTATTTAAAAAATTTTAAATAACTCATAAACAAACAAATACAAATAATATTTTTTTATATTGATTCGATTAACAAAAACTAATAATATTTAAATGATTTCTTCAAATGGTTTTGATCACCTTCTATAGATGTAAAAAACCCATTTTTAAAAATATAAAAATTTTAAGCAAATATTTATATTTTTTGACTTAATGTTATAAATAAGATTATCTAAAAATAATGAAAATATAAAACATTAAATTACAATTATAATCAAGTAACAACGCCAATAATTTTCTATAAATACTAATTTCCAATCATTTTATATATATCTGGTAATATTCTTATACATGTATATAATTTGAAATATAAAATTATCAATAAAGTTAATATAACTTCTATTATAAAGCTAAAAGAAAAATAAATTTCTAAATTAAATGACATGTTTAGGATATACAAGGCCCAAGATGATTAAAAAAATGAAATAAAAAATATGTGTAAAGCCATAATAATATTAGAAACAGAAAAAATAAAAAACAAAAATATTCATAAATTCAAAGATAATTAAAATACGAATACAATGTACATGATTAAACATTTGACCTTATGCGAAAATACCAAGCCACGTGTAGTGCACATAAATAGTTCTTTACGTCGTCGATACTTGCCTTGCATACACGCACACAAGCACTCATGCGCGCACCTAACCACACATTTCATATGCGTTCACACTATTCTAATAAAATATTTTTAATTCTTCAGAAACAGTTGTGTTTTAAATTATAAAAAATTAAATTATACAGTATTTTATAATAATATAATTCAAGATTGTCAAAAATTTAACTTTGCCAATTTTTTCACAAATTTTTCCAGCTGTTAATCAGCTTCGTTTTATTAATGTCTAGTCAAAGTAATTTAGTATTTATTCATACTAAAATTGAGTTCTTAATTCGATTAGTCGAAATTACAATACATCGAATTGAATCGAATTTCTTAAGGTAGTGTCTAGTAACTATCAAATCGAAAATAATTATTAGAATATTTTCTATGGAATTATAATTCTCATACAGTAAGATACGTACACAATGTTTATATACGTACATGCGCAGTAGTGCTTTAATTTCATAAGGGCTTATAGATGCACAATTCTGAGTATAGAAAGAATTCTTTATAGAAAACTATTAATATATTTGATACTTTAATATTAGTCTTTGGTATTGTTTGTTATTAGTTATATAAGTTCATAAGTTAATATATTATCTTTTAGTTTCTATATTTAAAAACTTTTTTTTATACGATTAATTAGTTCTAGCATGTAAATTGTTAATTTCACAATATTATTTACAATTGCTTTATCCGATTAATTAATAATTATATAATGTGTTCTCATTTGCTACTTTACGTTTAAAAAAATATTTGAATTTTATTAACGCTCGATTTTTTAAATTATTTTAGATGTTTTACTTCTATGATACTTTATGTTTCATTTACTATTATAAGGTTTCATCACAAAAAACAATTATATACGTATAATAAAAATGTTATTTCTGTATATATTTTTTCTAATACTAATAACAATTAGTTTTATATTATTTATTTCTTCATTTCCATAATCATACTAACTTGAATAATATAATTTTCTACTTTTTTTGTCTACTTTTGAAATTATAAATTAATTATTCGTTCATGCTATTTATTCTCATTAACTATGTCAATTAATATTATTTATAATAATAATTTTATTGAATGGTTATATGAACGAATAATGGTCAAAATATTAATTGCTAAATTGTCTAAATAAAACAATCACCAGATTTTATCAGAATTTTAAGTTGTAACTATAATGATATTGGTTGCAGAAAGTAATAAAACATACCAATTTATAATGTGATGATAATTTAAAAGATCTGAAACTGCCATTTGTACTATCAAATAAAAAATACACTTAAACTAACAACCTATTTTTGTAATCTGTTGTATAATTGCTAAAAAATAGTTAAACCCAAATTTGTAGTTACAATCTAATTAGATTTAATTAGTCAAAACTTATGTTCCGTATTATTACAAATATGACAAGTTCTTTCACATATAAAAAGATTATTTTTCCATTTTTAATACATACTTCTTATTTTTATTCATCTAATATATCTCAATCTGTAAATTCATCTATATCTATAGGAAATTTATTTAAATTTTATTATATATAAGTTTCATACACTCTTAAACATTTATTTTTACTCTTTGTATATTTGCAGTATCGTGCCTAACTTAATTTAATTACTAATGAAAATATTTATCTCTAAATAATTATAATTATAAATATTCAATGATGTAGTTTTAATTGTAGTTAAAATTAGTTATTTCTTGAAATTTTTACAATTTAAAAAATGTACTTAATACTCTACTCTAATATCGATGTTACTAAATGCAAAGAAGAAAAATTTGAGTTAGAATCGATGTTATCTTCAAAAAAAAAGAAGAAAAAAAAATATTAATATGGACTCTTGGTATATCTTGTAAATGTAATAAATCTTTATGTTTTTTTGAGTTGTACAAGCATAAGTAATCTTACAAGTGACATCGTTGCCCTATATGAACATGTATAGATATAAAATAAATATGTTACATGTTTGTAACTCGTTTGTAAATTACAAAAATGCACTATTTTTTTAATACGATGTATTAAGACAAACTAAGATAATTATAACACCTCTTTACTATGAAATAATAATAATATACTCTCCTTTATAACGTATCTAGAATTCTAAAATTTCGATATCTGCTATTTTTTTTCTCTTTAAAGAAAGGCAACAAAGACATTTTTACATGTTTACATGTAATAGATAGTCAATAAAGACTAGATATCAATCCTAATTCTGTATATTTTAAGAACTTCAAATTCAAGTTGATTTAAATTGTGATCTATCGGAAGTTATCACAAGCACCTCATCAGGATATTAGGATTTCGATATACTAGATGCAATTACATTATTTAATAAAAAAAATATCTTTTAATACAATGATATTACTTTAAGATAATTTAATTATGATTTATAATTAATTAATATTTATTATTGCAGTACAAAAATATAAGATACTAACAATTTCCTAGCAATTACTAAGTCATGTTGTAGATCATTTTCATATCGTAGGTAACTTCCTCCAAACAACTTCAACACAGTTGTTAATTCAGAATATCACTAAAAATTTTCAATTCAATTTTTGAATATTATTAACTTATCGCGAATAATTTTTTTTTACAGGATTTTAATTAGTAATAAAACGTGCATACAAATATTTCAATAAATTATATTAAAATTATAAGGAGCAAACGATTATAATTATTTTTAATTTAATTATTTAAAGAAGATTTTCTTACCAACTTCAAGAATCTGAAAAAACTTGATTTGATAAGTTGAGTAAAGACAAAGAAATATAGGCAACAAGGCATTTTAAACTTATCTTGAAATTTTTGATAGTCAATTTTTAACATACATTCCAAACATTATATTTTATATTTACATTTAATAGTAAAATCTGTAATTGTAAGTAAAATTATGCCATGATTGAATTTGGTCATTTTTTGTAATTGAAATGCATTTTAGCAGTTTATTTTTTTATTTTAGTAAACAATGGAGGAAGAATATGATTCAATTGTATTAGGCACTGGATTAAAAGAATGTATTTTATCAGGAATGTTGTCAGTAAGTGGTAAAAAAGTTTTGCACATTGATCGTAATAAATATTATGGAGGTGAATCAGCTTCTATTACACCTTTGGAAGATTTATTTAGGTAAGTTAAATATTATTACAAGATCGAATGTTATATGAAAAAAAATCTTAATACATCTTTTAAAATAATTTCTAAAATTAAATAATAATTTATTTAATGAATAATTTTTATGTTCTCTCATATGTTATATCATTGAAATTATAATAAGTAAAACAAAATAAACAATTTTATTTCAATTTAATTTTTAACGTTTGATTTTTAAAAATTATTTTTATTTAAATTCAAATCTGAAGCATTTGAAACATTTTGATGTTATATAATATAAATACTATTATTTTAAAAGAAAATAATTATAACTGTTTTTAATATCATAATACTAAAGTAAATTAAAAATCATTTAAAAGAAAACTATTCAATAATATTAAAATAAAATTAAATATTAAAGAAATGTTTTTTGTAAGTTAGGATATTTTTTTATTTTATCTTTTATTTGTATTTTGCAAGTTTAAAGAAAAATATAATTATAATGAATTATAGAATATAAGTTTATAAAATAAATTTATATTAATATTATAAATTTGTTGATTTTGAAATTAAAATAATTCAATGATATTAATATCTAAAATAGTTTAAAAATAATATTTATTTAATTTAATAGTTTTTACAATATAGTAACAAATAAAAAAATAATTTCAATAATAAAATCTTTGTAAAACTTTAATTTAAAAATATTACACTTTTGTATTCGTTTTTTTAATGATTATTTATTTAAAAATATTGAAATCAATTTATTTACTTAGTTTTCTTTATCAACAATTGACAAAATTAATTTTATTTTATTATAAATGTTTATTTTTAGTTTTATATTCCATTGTATATATAGAAAACTATATAAAAAAAATAAAGAGTAATAAAAACAAATAAATATGAAATACAAAAATATAAAAATCTACTCTTTAAATACTTATAAAAATAACGTTTTAATATAGCCATTTTTTTATAACTCTGTTATTCATTGTTATTTCACGTATTCTTATAGGATTACAACTATTACTTAAGATTATTATTATTTAAGATTTATTTATAAGATTTTTCATTTTAGTCGTTATTAATTAGTTTTCTTTTAATAAAAATAAAACTAATTTTTTTTACTCATTATTTATTCATTACAAAACATATCAGGAATTTGATATGCTTACTCGTTCAATTGAATTTTGATGTATTTCAGAACGCTTATGATTTTGAATATGTATGATCATAATCATATTATGATACATTACAAATAGACATTATTAAAGTTAGACCAATTTTAAAGTTAATTTTTAAACTTATTATTCAAATCGTAATAAGTTCTAAAGGTAATAATTTTTGAAAATAATAGCATGTTTAATAGTGTTATTTTTTAAGAAAATTATTTTTTTAAGTATAAAAAAAAGAAGTAGTAATTACAGATATAAATTCAATTTTATTGCTTAATAAGAGCAATAAGGATAATTAGTTATATAAAATACAGATTAAGCAATTATTTACTGTACTAAAAAAAAATAAGATTAGTTTTCTTTATAATATGATAAAATTATATGTGTTAATATATATATTGATGATAACAGATAATACAACAAAAATTTATATTCAATTTATTTTCACAACGCAAATATGTATATGTATAGTGACAAACCTTCATAACTACAAAAGTTCAGAAGTGGTAAATAGGTAAATAAAGGAACTAGCATAGATGAACCTGAAGAAAATTCGCACAAAGTAGAATTGGCTATAACGTATAATATATTATGTGAAGTAGCTGTAATTAATTATACAGATAATCTGAATACATGATCACTAATATCAATGGGAGATATTAATAATAAATTTCGAATTTAATAAATTTTCACAAAATTTTAACATATACTGAAAAAGAATGCCTTTATTGTGAAGCGAAAACAAAAGAGAGAGAAAGCATCGTAGCTATATTTTAAGACAAAAATTAGAATGTCTTTATTCTAGCTATGCGCTTATTAAAAACTTGAGATACATATTGACAAAACATGTACGTTATGTACTGATAAAATATTAATTTATTGATTTGTCTTTTCTTATCATATTTTTGTATGGTATAATATTAGTTTTCTTATGTTAGTTTGTTATGCAGGTACATTATACCTCATTATTCATACGCTAGATTGTGACTAATTACCTATATAGGGATTTGAGAGACAATTTATTTGTAAAGAATTAAATTGATTAATTCTATTTCATATTTTCATTAAATATACTAATTATTGTATTAAACTTTTCTAAACAAAGTATGATACGTCATCTATTTTTTTATTCAATTTATTGAGCTAATTTTAGTTTTCAATATTTTTTTGATTAAAAACATTATATACTTTTTTATAAAATTATCTTTCACATAATTTTTATTTATAAGCTTTATATTTGTTAACATATCTAGCGATAATGACTGATATTTTATTAAAATCTTTTAATTAATATTTTGTTTTAATACATTTATTTTTTTTAGATAGACTTTGAATCATGGTCTCTAAAACATTTATTCTGTTTTGACTTTCATTGGTATTATAATATCTATCTAAATCTAAATAAATACTTTTATTACAAAATTTATCTTCTGTATTAAAAAACATCTATATCAATTAGGCTAAATAGATAATTTTATCTATAAATATTTTTAGCTAGCTTGCTTTCTCTTACAATTTTTTATCTATTTCCCCCAATCATAAAATTTATTCGCTAATCTGCATTTCAAATTTATCTTCTTTTATTTTTATCATTTGAATGGTACAAAACTTTTTTCGAAAGATTTGTATATGTTTTAAATATTATATATTAAATTTTTTTACTTAAAGCATTTTCATCATGGTATTTGTTTCTATATTTCTCGAATATAATTTATAAAATTTTTTAATATTTTTAATATCATATTAAAAAATTTGTAGCAATCGAGTAAAGTTTATTTATTTAATATTTTCATCTTTCTTTAAACTTCCACTTTGAAAAATAAGTTAGTCTCAATTTTACAATAGTTTATATTTATTTTACAATAATCACATATTTATTTTTTATAATAAGAGCTTTCTTTAACATCACTTAACGATACAGGATATTATTGTTATGAAGCATATAAACAAGGGAAGTCAATCTTGCTTAGCCCGTCTATCCAAATTATGTAGCTATTAAAGATATAGAAACGCGTGAAAATGCAAGTGAAGCTGTCTAAAGTGAAAAAAAATATTACAGCGAAAAGGATAAAAAGTGAAAGAGAAAATGATAGAAATCAAGAGAGTAAAAAAATGAAACAAAGAAATAGATAAAGAGATAAAGAAAAAATGTCTATCTATGTTAGAGCACTAAACATCCCCAGCAGAAGCTGTATGAATATGTGTATTTATTCCTTTGTACGAAGTAAGTTTTATTTGCTTTATATTTTATAAAATTTCAGAATAAATAAGTTTTATTTATAATTGTGTATGGGAATTATTTAATAAATTGTTTATTAAGTTTTTTATTTAAAATCACACGATCATTATTAAAAATGTCTATTATTTCCTTTCAGTAAATCCGATAACTCGTAAATTTATTTTAATTTGGAGTTGATATACAGAAATTTGAGTGGATGGGCATACCGCATATCATAGATTGGTGCACCTATACTCACGTAGAACGCAAATACGAAAATCAGAGTGCGGATTACTTCACTTCGATCATTATAGTAGAAAGTAAAGAAATCTGGAGACAATTTTATGTATAATAGACCCATCAGAACTTTTTATTAAATTTTTTATTTAGAAATATTATAATAATTAAACTATACAATACTAAATATTCATTTGTAAAATTTATCTTTTGTTATAATTAGATTTTGTATGAAGATAATAAAAAAATCAATAATATAGTTATAAAAGTTATAAAAAAAACTATCAGTAAATTAAATATATTAGAAATTCAATTTTGATGAATTAAATTATAAAAAATTGACATAAATATTTTTTTTCTTATTGCAGCAAATTTAAATTATCATCACCTGATAAAATCTATGGAAGAGGTCGCGATTGGAATGTTGATTTAATTCCTAAATTTTTAATGGCTAATGGCCTATTAGTGAAGTTACTGATTCATACAGGTGTTACTCGATATTTAGAATTTAAATGTGTAGAAGGATCTTATGTTTATAAATCTGGAAAAATTTCTAAAGTACCAATTGATCAACAAGAAGCTTTATCGAGCGATTTAATGGGTATTTTTGAGAAAAGGCGATTTAAAAATTTTTTAGTATGGGTTCAAAACATGCAAGAGGAAAACCCAAAAACATGGGATGGATTTGATCCTTTTAAAAATCCCATGAGTGCCCTGTATAGCAAATTTAATTTAGATAAAAATACTCAAGATTTTACTGGTCATGCTCTTGCTTTATACAGGTAAGGTAATTATTAATTAATTTATTTGTTGTATTTTTATTGTTCATTTAATACAAACATGAATACCAGATCAGTATTTATTTATTAATTTTTTTGTACTTATTGTGTGTATATTACACATTTCTTCCAAGTTTTACTGCTTTTGCGTTTGTGATCACTTTTCATTAAAGTAACTGCATAAGCAATGAAAAGCAGGATTTTGTAGAAGAAAAATTGTCGTCAATATAATATAATTTTAAAATATAGGCATTGAACGAAAAGGGGTTAAAGTTTACTAAGATGGTTGTTTTGTTAATTTAGAAAATTTATATTACTGTTTTTAATATTAATTATTTTTTTCATAATAACGAAATCATTTTAAATTATTCAGATTTTAATTCCAACCTAAAAAACAGTTTCTATTTTGTAATTAATCTTCATTGATTAATTGTCGTTTAATTATTCATCTTTTCTCTTAATTTTTTAAACGTATCTTTAATAAATATTTTAATTTTAGTTTTTCAAATGCGTAATTAATAAGTACTACATATCATGTGGAATAATTTTTAATGTTTGCTTAGAATTATGAATATAAAATATATAACTTTTTCTTTCATTATTTAAAACTATAACACTTCAAAAATTCTTTAAAAGTTTAAAGTTAATTTTTTGTTTGTTTTATAAATATAATTCCTACTAGAAATAAATAAAAGAGCAGCTCCACGGTAGAAATATAGATGGTTGTAACTAATACAAAATTTTCCTTTCGTTGACAAAAATACTTATATAAAAATATTATAAAAAATTTAAAATGAAGATAAAAGTATTATTTAGGCATTTGAACATAAAGTACTAGATTTAAAATTAATATTAAAATCAATCTACATTTTTATAATAAAAAGATATTGCAGAAATTAAAATTGAAATATAAAATTTAAATATAATCAGAGCTAACAAAAATTATATTTTTTTAAATTTAATAAACCGTAATTAATAAAGAAATTATTAATTATCTATTTAAATAAATATTTTCTTATTTTATATGAAATTACATAAATCTAAGTATAGAAGGAAATTAATTAACCAAAATAGCTTTTTCCTTCTCTCGTGTAACTTTATAGAAGAACTAAATTAATATTATATGTTTTGATCAATGTTTGATTTTATATCTGAATTATTCCCTTAGTTTCAGAAAGTACGTTATAATAAGCCAATTTAAATTTACTTAACTCTTTGTTATTTCATTATCTACTATAAATATATAAATACATTGGATTTAATAATTGTTTAGCAAATATGTGTTCAATAAATTTTATGCTAACGTATTTTTTTTATATCTTCTAATTTAATTTAAAAAAATGTTTAATATGTAAGAATAAAATAAAATATAATGATTAAATATTTGGAAACATTTTTTTATTCATAGTTTCATCATTTTATTTTTATTTTAGAGAATAATATTTAATGTTAAATTATTCGTTATTATTGAATAATAATGTAAAATAAACAGTAATAATTTATTCTTTCGTATTTAATGCCTGAAAGACTCACGTGCGAGAAATTTTAATAATTTTTATAAATAATTATCATAATGTCATTGATAACAAATTTTTAGGATTAAAAGTATAAATAAATCACTGTATTTATTATTGAATTTTACAATTTAATTACTATATTTAAATGCATAAAAAAGTTATTGTAATATGACATTTATAATTTTTTAAAAAGTAGTTTATGTAATAATATTAATATTTATTCATATTAATAATAATAATATATTTAATACGCGCAGCTAACACATTCATATATAAGTGGCGATCTACTACATATCGTTTGAACTTATAATTTTCTTGAAAAAGTTTTGATATCAAGAAATTAATTAGGAAAAAAAATGAACTTTGTAAATATTATAGTGGTAACGTTTTTTTTTTTGAATGACTAAAGCCTCGTTTTAGTAAAAAAATTTCTTAATTTAAATTATTAAAATTTAACGTAAAATTTATGTGTAATGGTAACTGATATTTTACATATTAATTTTATTTGGCATAAATCTAATAGTCTAAAGAAAATTGTAATTTTATATATAATTCATCATAATTGTTAAAATTTATAAAAAAAAAGGAATTATATACTCGAAAATTAAACTTGTTTTATAGAATTTTATAATAATGATATGCAACTATTTATAAAAAATTCAGATTAAATTACTTCTGAAGAATTTATATTTTCAGAATTATACGATTCTTGAAATTGTTAATACGGGTGAAAAGCGTATTTCAGCTAGCAATATCCAGCATTCCTAATTCCCTGAATTATTTCTTCACATTAATTTTTATCTATTTTATAAACGATATCTAATTGAGCAATTTACCAGATTTTAATAAAAAACAATATATAAAATGATTTCGTTTGATCCACTAGTGAATAATATTATTGAGTATGTGAATAATCTCGTCACATTGTATGTACACATGAGTATGCATGGGTATGGTTGCTCGGATAGACTTAATGTTATATTATTTGTGAAGAATATTCAAAATTTCCATTAAAAAAAACAGTGATATAATATAACAAATTTTACCTTCTAATTATGAAACAATAAAAATAAATATCACATTCTAGATTGATTTCAAAATACTGATAAAAGAAGTATCTTAAATATTGGTTAATTCGCAATAAATTTTAATCTTGAGTGGGTATAAATAAAGTCTTTTCTTTATCTCTTTTTTTATAATTACGTGTTTTATTTATATCAAAATACATTAAATATTTTTTAAATATTTTATAATAGGTATTAAGTAGGATTAGATTATACATTGAAGTAAAAACAATATTTTTTTATCGATAAGTTTTTAACTGTACCCTCTTCATTTATATTTTTAATGTTGAATGTTATGATTTGATTTGCTATCGTATCATTATTCGATTATTTTAATTTAAATAGCAATAAACTGTATTATATTCCAAAATATTTTATAAACAATTTGAACGTAATTATTCAAAAGTAATTTTTTAAAAATATATACTTATATAACGATATATGATCATTTTTGTCTATCATATTTAAGGTACTTATCCGATAATTAAATTTGAAACTTATTTTAAATTACTATTTTTGTATAGAAATGATGAATACATTTCACAAAGTGCAATTGTTACTATACGAAGAATTAAGTTGTACAGGGATAGTTTAGCACGTTATGGAAAATCGCCATATCTGTATCCAATGTACGGATTAGGTGAGCTTCCTCAAGGATTTGCTCGACTCAGTGCTATATATGGTGGTACATATATGTTAGATAAACCTGTGGATGAAATAATAAAAAAAGATGGAAAAGTTATTGGTGTTCGGTCAGGAAATGAGACTGCTACTTGTAAACAAGTATTTTGTGATCCGACGTATGTACCTAATCTAGTAAGAAAGATTGGGCAAGTAATTCGTTGTATTTGTTTATTGGATCATCCTATCCCGAATACAAGTGATGCACTTTCAACACAAATAATTATTCCACAAAAACAAGTAAGTTTTATATTCAATTGAAAATAATACTGTATAAAATCAATATTTCATTTTATTATATCAAATGTTTTCATAAAAATTAATTGTTTTATTACAATAAAAAAATTATCTAATTACTATTTTTTTAGTTGCACTAGCTGAAATAAATTATTTGTTAGAGTTAAAATAGTATTGATATTTGTAAATTCGTTGATCAATAATTTTTTCTATTAATAATTAAATAATAAATAAAATATCATTCCAGAAAAATATACACTAAATTACAATAATTTTAAAAAACGTTTATCAATCGAAATTAGATTACTGAAAAGTATCCTAAACAATTATTTTATAATTAATATTTTATTGTATATATAATATTTAAATATACTTTATATTTTTTATTTTTTATTGAAACAATAATATTATATAAAATAGAACAAAGTTAATAATGTTTGTTTGATAACTTATAGCAGAAGGCACGCCCGAAAAATATTCTTAGTATGACCTTTAATCAATGTCGACTTATTTCAGTATTTCAAAGTTTGTATTTTTGATAAAAACAATAATTATTGGATAATAGCTAAGATAGTATCATTTTATAAGAATTTGCATACACACTTCTCGAGTCATATCAAACTAATAATTTGGTTCCTCTATTTTTTCTCTTGATTCCTCTATCTTATATGTATGATATTCAACAATAAAAAAAGTTTACAAACATTTAATGGAAATTATCATAATATGAAATTGTAAGTTTATTTTTTGTTATATTGATCTCAACATTTTTAATTTATAGTTTGAAGATGAAGATATTCCAAATATAGAAAGTTTTTTTATTGAATTAGAAATAAACTTATATATAAATTAATTAATACTTAGCGATAGTAAATTATTTAGTTGAGTATAGCTATAATTTAAGCAAAATGTTATTTCCCTGATTAGCTTTATTCTTATTATTACTAAAAAAATTAGTTTCTTCAGGCAGTTGAGCAAATCATCTAAAATCAAGTGCTATTTGAAGAAAAAACAAAGACTGTTTTATGATCGATATTTAATAACTGATTCCAATTGCGTTGATCTTTTTGATAAGTACATTATAAAACCGTATTTATTTATTAATGTTTATTTATTTGAACTAAATACAATATTTATACAATATAAAAGCTTTTTTTTAATCATAATAAACAATAATTTTACATACATAAACTACTTATGACTAATATGCTGTTGTATACCGCGATCGCAGTTTTACAGGTTATTTTTTTTGTGTATGAGAATTTATTATGGGAAAATAAATTTTTATAACATTTTTTGCATTTTCATTTATATACAGAAAATGGGTAATATAAAAAACTATACATTATGTTTCTTTATTATAAATCTGTATTGTAAAAGGAATTATGATTTTAATTACTTTGATAAAAGATAGAATTTCTACATTTTCTCTCTATTTGTTAATCAATAGAGAACATATTAACCAAGAAACTCATTTGTTGATCATTTCTATGAGAATTTAATAATAGACGGGTAAAAGTATTTGAAATAAAATTCCATTAGGAGATCTTACCTTAATATAAATTACTCTTTTCTATTTACTATTATTATTATCGTGATTATAATGTATTTAAATCAGTACCACCCATTCTGCTTAATTTTTCCACTCGCTGATTTTTCAATGTTATAATCTTTTAATAGTATTTTAAGAGTTGATGTTCTACGTTTTAAATTCATTTCTTCACTAGTGTTTTTACATACATATACACACACATAACATCTTTTTATAATTTACCTCATCGTTGAAAAAAATCCATCTTATTTAATTCTATTCACATTAGTTATCCTAAAAAATACAGTCGATTGAGTCACTTATATTATTAAGATTAGTACTTTTTTATTAATTGTGATATGGCATTTTTATCATTCAATATTTACTCAATGTTTTTTGGCATTAAACGGTAAAATCTCTTAATTTATGTATTAGAATTATCTCATATTTTGCAAAAATGAAGTTTAAAACTTAATAAAATATAATTTAATAATGATAGTATATTGTTTAATATTAGCTACAAAAATAATTCTTTTATTTGAGTTACAATTCATTTTGCCAAAAATAATATTATATTAAAAATATAAGTTCATATTGATATTTAATTTTCAAATACAAAATGCTTTAAATTTTTTATTACAATTAACCAACCGCTGTATTATATTATATTTACAATATTCCAATCGGAAATTTTCATTATAGTCAAATTTTATTTGGTTGACTAATTATCATTACATGACTTCGCTAAATAAATTTGATTTATTATAAATTTTAAATTATTTAATAAAGTGTTATTTAATCTGTTGTAGCTACATGTATATTTAGATGTAAATAAAGTTTACATATAATATTTAAATTCAAGGTTTTCTTTAATTTGTATTATAAAATTTATCTTCCTTGAAATATTATTGAATGAAAATACAGTTATAAAAAATCTCAATATACTTCAAAATTATTTTATGCATTTTCAGAAAATATTTATTTCTTTTTTAAATATGCAAGTTTTTGTTAGCCGTAAATGACCTTTTTCATAATAAGTAGCAATGATCTACTTATTAATAATCTGATTCAAAACGTTTGTTTTTACTTTATTAAAATTATTCTTAAAAATTTTTTTTACGAATATATAGTTTTATCTTATATATAAAAAAGAGTATATTTGTCTTAAATTTTTTATCTTGAAACAATTCATAATAACCTAAAATCTCTGTACTTTGGAGTTTAACAATGGATTATTTTGAGGGTGATTGGTTGAATTTTTAGTGTTATCACACAGTAGTTTGATACCTGGCGTTCTCAGATGTTTCACTTAAATAGTTTTACTTAGCGTTTTATATAAAGACAGAGGACACATAAATGGTTTTCTTTCAAAGCATATATTAATATAAATATTTTTAATATTTTATCATTTTTTCCCAGTGTTATTGTGTTTACAAATTTTAATGAAAATGGAAAATATATACCTTACTGCAACTATAATTTTGCTTTTTTCTTAAAAAAAGTTTTAATTATTTCTTAAACTTTATTCCCAATTCTTCGTTCTTTTATTTTATAGTTAATGTTAAATGTCTGTCACAAACAGAAGCAAACAAGCGCATATATGATTTTAAAATATATTGAAAGTATTCTTTAAAAAATATTTCGTAGATTCAGCAATTTAATTTTTTAACTTATGTTGGATAAAAATTCTATAAGAAGCATTACTACAGATTGTATTGTATACTTTTCAAACATCTATCCTATACTAATGTCATTTCAAATGTTTTTATTCTTAATGAAATGTATATAGATATATGTATTATGATGTAAGTCTAGATAATAATGACTATCATAATTGTAAATTCATTATATTACTTGAAGTAATTTACTTACAGAATTAATGGCAATAATAATAATAATAATATTATTATTATTACTAATAATAATTATAATATTGCAAAAATTGTATAACACATTTTATTGGTCTACATATATTCTTGATATACATATTGTGAGATTTACTGTAATAATAATATAATTTATTAATTTATTAATGTTTTAATTTTTTGATAAAAATAAAAAAATAATTGTTATACGTGATTTGTTTAAAATAAAACTTTAATTAGTAATCGGATCGCTATTTTCTAGATTAAAAAACAAAGCAGAATGCTTGAAGGATTATATGTAAGTGAATCTTTTCCAGAATATTTAGCAACAATATCAATCAAAAAATAATGATTTGCAATAAACAAGTAATATAATTAATATTAGTAAATAAGATGTATTTTATTTGTGTGTAACTTACGAAAGTTGGGAAAAGTGATAAATTACTAAACATTTAAAGGAGTCGTTTATTTTATACTTGATAAAAGAGGGTAGATTGCAGCTTCAAGTATAGATAAATAAAATATTAGTGTATTTCAAATCTTATCTCGCGTATTTACAGATTTTTTTAATAGTAAATGAATAATTTCAAAATATATATAAAACACGTAAACAATTAGTTTATGGTAGTTTTATTAATTTATTCGAGTTTATTTTATATTAAGTTAGTAATAAAAAATATAAATTTGTATATCACCATCTTTTAATAGCTTATTTCTGTTAGTGGTATACAATGAAAGCCTTTTATTATTTTCGATATTATCAATTTTAAATTAAAAAAGGAATTTATTTCGAGTTTACGTAAATTTAATGATTCATTAATAATGCTCACTAATAATTTTCTCTTGTTTAATTTAAGATGTTATAATATACACCCTTTGTTATTGCAAGACTATGTCTATTTAGCATATCGAAATTAATAATCAATATACTATTTATTCATGATGTATATTTTTCCAAAATTCTTCAATTTTTTGCGCCTTAATGTATATCTTAAATAAGTATTTATTTAACAAACTAGATTTATTATCTCAATACTTAATTTTGTACTTTTTAAATGTTTAGTATTCAATAATTTTAGAAAGTATAACTAGTATTTAAACAGGTTTTCAAAATAATCAATATATATATATATATATATATGTGAATGTTTTGATAAACTTTAGATATTTTTTAAATATGTTAATATCTCGTGTACAACAAATATCTTTTATATATTTAAATATTATTTAAAAATCTATTATTATCTATTTTGAATTTTTTATTTTATTGTGAATTTGCATGCCCTTGGCTTATATTTTCATCTTCATATTTTCAATTTGAAATTTTTATTTTACTTCATAAGTTTGTTACATATATTTAACTTAAATAATTGCTATATAATATAAAATATATATTATAAATAAACTTAAAGTAACATCAATATTATTATTGTAAAATAAATTATCCTGTATGTATACCAGATTTAATGTATAACATGGATAGCCGAATATAAATAAATTGCATGAACAGGTTAAATAGAGCCACTGGAATAAAATGCAGAAACTAAATATTCATAATTGAACCTGTTGAGTAAACATTGTTACAACTATTAATTTTTATATCTCAACTTTTTTAACTTTAATTAATAATTACTCTAATATTGTTTCTCGAGACATTTTTTTGTATTTTTAAATAGATATAGAAAAAAGCGTATATCCGCCTCGATTTACCTCAACAAACGCTTGATTTATTTTACTTTTAAATTTTTAATTTATATATAAAATAATTATAAAAATAAGATTCAATAAAAAGATGCTAACTTTCTATTATAATATACTATAATACATTAAAAATACAAAGTTTTTATTATTAATATTGTGAACATAATATTCCAAATAGTAATTTAGCACACCATTAGTAGATAACTACACATTATAAACAAATTTAATAACATTAAAAACTACTATATTTCAGGTTAACCGTAATTCTGATATTTACGTTTCTTTGGTTTCGTACACCCATCAAGTAGCTGCCAAAGGGTGGTTTATAGCAATGGTTTCTACAACAGTAGAAACGCATAATCCTGAATATGAAATAAAACATGGGCTTGACTTACTTGGACCTATCAAACAAAAATTCGTTTATGTATCCGATTATTTAGAACCAATAGATGATGGTACACAAACTCAGTTATTTATTTCAACCAGTTACGATGCTACAACTCATTTTGAAACTACTTGTCTGGACGTTCTTAGTATCTTTAAAAGAGCAACTGGAGAGGAATTCGATTTTAATAAAGTCAAACAAGAACTTGATGACGAAGATCAACAATAAAAATAATATTAATCAATATTATTAAAAAATTTTAAACGTTAACTTTCCATTATTTATGCTAAAGTGTGTATGTTTGTGAGCTTGCATGTATTGAATATACGTATGGTTGATTTAATACCCGTTAGTACTCGCTCATACATCTACACACGTATGCATATCATGATTACATATACTAAAAAAAATATAATAGTTAAAATATAAATAATACTTGAGAAATTTCATATGAAATGTATTTATATATATTTACTTGAATACCATTTATCAATTAATTTTTCAAAAATTTGATATATTTATGTGTTAAACTGAATTTCAAAGTATTACTTAAAACTAGAATCTTTTGCTTGATTTTAATTATAATACAAGTATACTATTTCTGATTATTCTATAAAGTAAAGCATAATTTTAAAAATTTCTTGTTAGTTTTGTAAGAAAATTTATATTTTATAATTTTCATTTGTAACTAGTAAAACGGATTATAAAAAATATGCATATTTTCTTCAAAAATAATTAAATATGATATTAAAAAATTATATAATTATTTTAAACTTCAATTTTTATTTTTATATTTAATTTCTATGAAATTAATAATACTTACATGGTAATAAAAATAATTTCAAGCTATTTCTATAACAGATATTTAGACATAGTAATACGAAGCAATCAAGTAATTTAACGAAGAAAAGTTTTTCAATTAAAAAAAAAATAATATTTATCAGTATATATGTTGCAAAATGCTTTAAAAAAAATAAAAGTAATAAATTTATGTATATGATTGATAATATTATTTTGTACCTACCATTAGAATAGATTGTAAAATAAGAAATTTTTGAGATTCAATCTTTTATTATAGCAGAAAAGATAATAGAATTAAAACATTCAAACTAAATTTTCTTAAGTATATAGTGAAGTTAGATAAAAGAAATTTAAATGTGATGGTCCTTATATATATATATATATATGATAAAATTACTCTGCATATTATAAGAGTAAAAATATGTATTTCTTATTAAGCAGGTTGTTATATAAGAATATAAAATGTAATCACTCATGAAACTAAAAAAATATTAAAAAATTGGACATATAAATAGTATTTTCTGAACTACATTATTAATTTTTTATTTTACTATGTAAAATATTTTGTAAAATTATCTTCATCTTTTATTTACAAGTTAAAATAGTATCATTAATACATAATGTATTCTCAATTTTTAAGCAATAATTCTAAAATAAATCACGTTTTTTCTACTTAATTCTCTTAAACCACATATAATTTATTAATTATGCTAGAGATTGATAATTTTAAATTTAGTATAAAAGCATATAAAATAAAATATTCTTAACATAAACAATACATTATCTTCGTTTATAAATAGAATAAATGAAATATGGTATATTAAATGTATAAATATGTATGTTACACGTTATTTGAATAATGATTTTTTGATTCTAGATTAATAAGTATTATATATTTTAAAAATTTAATGATTATGATACAACTAGGTATAATTTAATGTCGAATATCAAGTTTTGTTCAAAAGCGTAAAATAAAGTGATTGTAAAAAATAAAAAGTACTGTTTTTAAAAAATGCAAAGAAATTTAGGTATATTTAAACCGATTTTTCTGGTAACATGCATAACATTGTCGAAATGATTTTTTCTTTATAAAAAATAGAATGCCAACTAAAAATAATCAGACTTTAATTAAAACAGATACTACCTGGTCCTCATTTTATGTAAATTAAAACTTACTATAATTAGTTTTGTTACATTACAATTTTGTGGCTTTATTAGCTACAATAATTAATTTTCCTTATACTTCATTCTAATACGTATACTTTACTAGTCTAGTTTAAAATTTAGGAGCTACAAGATCATCTGTTCAGTTATATGTTTGACCGCAAATACAGTAAAAAAATATCGTTATCATTTTATTAACTACAATTTTTAAGAATTTACGATTTGTGGATAATTTAACCAATTAAAGACTAATAAATTATTTTCATGATAACTAATTTAATCCGCATTCAATGGTTATCTTCTACCGAAATCAGTAATATTACCTATTTTGTTTTTCTTGGATCTGTTTCATGATTTTCTTTTACTTTTCTATAGTAATTAGAAAGTACCCTGTTACTGTATTAACAGGTTTTTACTTTTCACTGATAGGAAAGGATTTATTTTAGTAGTGCTCAATACCTTTTTTTATTTCTTACTTGATGTACATATTGTAAGTATCATATTTTTGGTGTTTACTTCTATTAAGTAATATATAATTGAAGCAAAAGATGCTTTATACGTTATGATATTCATATCGTATCATTATATAGAAAAAAATTAATCATTCTATTACAGAAAGTATTTGCACAATAAAAATAAAATAATCTGTAGTACAAATTTATAATATTTTGGGATATTTATATTTGATTAAACAAATGTATACCATAAATAAATTTAGAGAACACTTCAGTCAAACTTATTTAATAGTCACAATAGTTTACAATTAAAACATGTATATATAACTAATTTTAATACTGTTAATATAAGATTTAAATAATATCATATGTATCAATAACCTACTGTTTAATACAGAAAAAAATATTTTTATTTGCAAGTATAATTGTTTACATCATATTGTTGGAAATGTATTTCAAAAAAGTAATTATTCAAACTTTTTATATCTATACTTGTCAGTATTATTAATTTTAATCATATCTACTGATACACGTTCTACAATTTCAAGATAATTTTGGAATTCTTTTCGCAACGACTCATATATCTGAAAAATTCAATGAAGACAGTATCAATAAACTTGTAACTAAAAGATTTTAGGTTTATAAGAAAAATAATGATAAATATAATGATGATAATAATAATAATATTAATAATAAGATAATTTAAAAATTATAATTATAATTTCTTAAAGAAAAAATTAAACTAATATTGAAGAGGATTTTACAAAATTTTTACCATGCCTTTTAACAAATCTAGTAATTATTTTCGATAATAACAGTATAAATTATTTATTTCAATAACTAAATTACTGCCTTATTTAAAGTCTATATATTTGAAATAAAAATTATTTATATTTTTTTGATACACGATTAACCTTAAATATTGAAACAGAAGCTGCTAGTAATTTAATAAACTAGTCATTTAATAAAAATCCTAAAACTTGATTTTATTGTTTTATGATTTATATTTTACACACACACTTTACTACAAAGTATAAATATAGTTAACAATATTGTCATGATTTTTTTTTATTTTTTACCTTATCGATTTTAATCTTACTCGTGTTAATTAATTTTATTTTTTAAACTTATTTTATAAAATAAGTATAAATTTTATATTAGAAAAATTTATTAATTACTTAATTACTGTAACAAAAAATCAATATATAAATACTAACATAGCAATTCATAGATACCAAAATTATATTATAAAGATTATTGATTCCAATTGGATAAAATTTTTAAGTTAGTTTTGAAATAAATTATACCGATATTTATGAAAAATACAATTCAAATTTCTAAAAAAACTAGAAAAAATTCCGAAAATTGTTTTATTTTTTAATTTTTTGAAACAAAAACTGTTAGATAATACCAATATCGTTCCTGTTTTTAAATACGAATAAAATATAAATATACTTAACCAAAATATTTTCATAAACAGGATTAGGTATATACACAATCCTTTTATTTATTGTATTTTTCTTAAGATAAACTTTTATCCAGTTTTCTGTTGTTGTATTTATAATATATAGAAAATATTAAACTTATTAATTTAGTAAGTAAAAAAGATCAGTAAAGTATTTTATAACAAATCATTTCTTTGTCCTAAATTTTTTATAAAGATTTAAATGAATTTGTAAAAAAACTAAAATATATATAACATATTTTATACTGTAGTTACATTTCAATAAACTACAACAATTATTATTTAATATAAAAAAATAACTATTTTTAGTTTCTAGTTATATATATTTGTTTTTTTTTAATAGCGCTGTATTATAAAACTAAATATATAAGATAACATTAATTAAAATAAATTTATATTAAGATTTTTATATTTTTTATCATTATTTTACAAATAACTCTACGAATATTTGATACATATACACATAATTTGAATTTTGTAAATGATTAAACAAAAGATGTTTTAAACAAGTTTTAAAGTTGTTAATTGTTCCAAAAGAAATTATTGTATGTCGAATTAGCTCAATAATGATTTTTATTTTACTGTATGTTTTATATTTATACACATTAATTACTCATGTAAACTTTCTTTGGTTTGGATAAAAATTTTTTAATTATTTTCAATGTACAAAAATGGAAAAAATATATTATATTACTTGAACATAATTATTTTCATTTTTTATGTTATTTACCCATAAAAGCTCTAATTTAGAGCTAAACTCATTAAAGGTAATTATTTTATTTTTTTTATATAAAAATGAACATAATAGAATACAACACATTCACAGAGGGACTTACTTGATGCAGTTATATTCTAAATATTTCATAACATTATATATATACACATATATGAATACTTATGTTTTCATCCTTTCATGTAGTGTTATTTTAAAAAAATTTTAATATATATATATTGTATCTAAAATTAATTTTTTCTCCTTTTTTAAAGGAGACTTATGCCATAATCTATGTTTTGCACATAAACATGTGAGCAGTATTATTCGTTTAGTGCGATACATGAATGAATAACCAGTCTACATAGTAATTAAAGAAATCTTATATATATATATTTTTTGTGTTAGTTGCTAATGCATACAAATATTTCTAATTTCTTTTGATTGAGACAATACAAAGTCAATGTAAGAAGCTTAATTTTTTGTTTTTTAATAACTTGTTTACCACACGATTAAATATACATTCACAATGATACCTAATTCTAAATTGCTTTAGTATTAATTGAAATATTTTCATAAGGTATATTTTACAAGCTTAAATATAAATAAATAATTAATCAAATAATAATTTAATTATACTAAAATAACATTTTTTATAATCATAATCATACCTCCAAATATGTTTCATCATCTTTACTTGCATACTCAAGTTCCAATAACAAAATTTCTATAGTATTAAAAGGAAGATATACTGAAGGAGTTATAGCGAGTAAAGGTGTTTTTAGTCCAAAGTACTCATTACGTTTTCCTAATATAGCTTTAATGTAATCTATGGAAAAGAAAGCCGCTTCTTCAAGTCTGCCCATTTTTATCATTAAACGTAGGAATTCTGATGCGTTTCGTTTCTATAAAATTTAATATATTTAAAAATGTTAAATGAATTTTTAAAAATATCTATCAATAATAATTTATCAAAAGTTCTTCTTTTGTAAAAAATGTACCTTTTAATATGTTGAAAAATAATAAATAAACTTTATGATATTAACATTAAAATGATTTTTATTAATTAAACAGTATATTTTTACATTAATTATAGAAGAATTATTTTTTAGAAAATTTTGAAATTACATTTTAATAGTCTAAGGTTTATTGATATGCATTAACATATTATAAATCTCTATGATTGATGGACATTAAAATTATTTTAAATTACGATCATTCCATTCTATATAGCAGAAATGTAGTTTATATTTTCTTTCAGATACTAGTAATTTTTGCTTATATAAATTAAGCATACAGGAAATTTTACTATATAACTTATTTGTGATTTTATCATAAAGAATATAAAAAATGTATTTTATTGCAGCGTTTACCATGAAAGTTACAAAACATAAAACATTGCATATAATTATAACTTACATTAATGGTTTTGATAGCCGAGACTTTGTAGAATTATAAAAAAAGACTCATCTTGTTGGATAAAAATAAAATTATAGTGTAATAAAAGAGTTTTTTGTTATGTAAGATCTACTTGAGGTCGATATCAGAGTTTGGAATAGGAACAGTACGCATAAAAAAAATAAGGTAAAATTTTAGATTAAAATATAATCATATATAATTTATTCGCTATACAATGAAAATATTTTGCAATACTTTTATATATTAATTATTAGAGCAATGCCAAAAAATATGACTAAATAATATTAGTCTGTTTTCCTTTACATTTGATACAATTATTGCAAGGCATTCAATTATATTACATTCATTTTAATATGTAAAATTCTAATAAAAAATATGTACATTATACTTTTACACATTGAATCTGTAACTAAGATTAGAGTAAATAATTAATACATTATTACAAGTAACTATGTATTGAACGATAGATAATTAATCGATTACTGGTAACATTTTTTTCACAGCAAATTATAAAAAACAATAATATCAGAAATATTTGAAAAACATACCGCATATGAAGAAAAAAGCCATTCTGGAAGAAATGTTCCATACTGGAATAATTTTCTAACAACTCCTTTATGCAATTCACTTTCATCTTCTTTTTCATGTTTAAAAATAAAATATTGTAGTAATCTCCATGCAAGATTTGTTGCATTTAATGTTGATATACTTAAATCTGAAAAAAAGTTTTTAAATTATTAGTCAATTTTTTTTACGTACAATTACACTTTCATTATATAAAACATTTTATATATACAGATTCATGTTAACGTGAAAATTAAAATAAATATGAGATAGAAAATAAAAAAAGGTGGTCAATATTACATATTAAAGATACAGTTACAATATAAGAAATTATAATAATTTGGATGAAGGTATCAAAAACCTTCGCAAAAAAAAACCACGCTCGTACGTATTGAGATTTTCGGGATAGACTGCATCATCTATTCATGTCATGCGTCGAACAATATTGATTTAAAAGCTCTCTTTTTCATATAAAGGGACATTGATGGTATTTGGAAATATTACATTAAACTGTACATCGAATATAACTAAAAAGTCGTTTACCATAGATTTTTTAATTCATTTATGTATGAATATTCATGTTACAATCATACAATTATTCTTTACACAATTTCTGAAAAAAATAATCTAATCAAACTTGAATAAATCGAGAATTTAATAGCTATACCAAATCCACTATATAAAAATAGTATTTATTCCAAAAAAATTAAAAATACTAATATTATTTTAATTAATAGTAAATAGCATTAACTTTGATTAAATTCGATACTTACTACGGTTTTGAAATTTAAATAAACAGTTTTATCATTGAGCTATCATAGTATATGAGCACTATTTCATAATACATTTTTCCGCACGTATAAAAATACCTATATTTTATTTTTACAGACTGATTTTATCAAACTATCTCTTTCTATGTTAAAAATAGCCAAAACAATAAGAGCGTCTGTGTGTACGTATTTGTTTAAATTTAATATTAGAAAGATTTTATGCTAACTATATAAATGTGGTGATTCTTGGAAGTAAATTCTTTTCAATCCTTGAAGTTGTGAATGTTTTTAGAACTCTACTATTTATGAAAATTCAAATAATAACGAAAAAATATCATTTTGCAAAATTAAGTAAAAGCATTGATACAACTAAAAATTCTTGAAGTTGATAAAAAAAATATGTGCATTGACTGTTGATCATATAAATTTTAATATAAAACATGCTTAGGAAAAATAAGAATATAGTAAAAAGATGTAAAAAAACAAATAAATCAAAAATAAGTTGAAAATAATAAAAATTTGAACTACTATACTAACCAAAAATTTCATTTTGATTAAGCCAATTCCATGCTATTAGACTATCATCACAACTCAGTCTCACACATTGGGATGCTAAATTTTCGAGAACTGAAGTTTTACACAAATTGAAGTATTCGCACACATAAAGTGCATTAAGATATAAGCCAAGACTGCACATAATAGAAATAATTTCTGATGGAGCTAAAAATTGATACGAATAAAAAAACTTAATACCTTTAACATTACAATATTTTTTAAATTAAAAAAATGTTTTATTGTCTAACATGTTTGTGCTGCTAAATGAATATCTGGATTAAGTTTTGTTAATTTTAATTTAGCTTCGATTAAAATGTATTCTTCCTTTATGTCTTTCAATTCTAAAACCTCAATTTTTTTTTTAATTTTGTATTGTAAAATTTCGTCACCATCTGCAGTTCGTTTTGTCCTTAGCTTGGATTCTTCGGAAGAATTTTGATCGATAATAGGTCGTACAATCCACCTGTATTTTTTATTTGCAAGATTCAATGAATTAATACAAGCTAAAAGACAATTACTTTGTTTTAAAATAATTGACAATGAATGAGATTCTTGATTTAATCGCATGGCTTGCTCATACATAATTGATGCGGCTATAAATAAATATTTTTATTAAAAATTAATATCATATATCAAAGTTGAAAAGAATATACAAACCTTTTCTTACGTTTCCATTATTAATATGAAAACTATATAAAAAATCATAATAATTATTCTCCATTAGGTCAACACTACGAGCTCTCGATTCCATTATTTTTTCAAGATCTTCATACATATCTATATAAGGAAAATCTACAAGATCTATTAATTTTTTTCGATCAAATAATGTTATAACTAATTGTCTCAAACAGTCGACACGACGTGCATCATCTGGATTAGTATTTAAACAATTGTAAGCTTCAATATGATGCTGTAAGTTTAGATGTTGTGCAAAAACTATAGAATGTAATGTTGGTAAATTTGGATCATTTTTCTCAGCTATTGTCATAGCTGTCATTGCTACTTCAATTATACAGTCATATGCATTATGCTGTTCAAATATTTCAATAACTTTTAAATAATAATAAATAAGTATATTATTTTCTAATATATCAGATGAAAATAAATTAGATAAATAACCATCCACTAAAATTCCGTTTGAAGCTCTTAAAAAATTATCACAAGCTTTATTAGATTCTCCAATCTCTAAAAAACTAATTGCAAGAATAAATTTTCTTGAAGCACCATTCCACTCACACCACGTGCTTAGTAATCGAACATATTCTTGTACGAGTAAAAATTGACAGCTGCACAGAAGCCATTCAGGAAAGAGAAAATTACTGGAAATCGGCCAACTACATTTATTGTGTAAGTCAAGAATTTGATTAAAATATGCAAGAAGTATTCATAATATTATATATATTATTAAAAAAGAAAAGTTTCATGTATGAAAGGATACATAAGTTGAGCAATGAGAGTTACAAGTGACAACATTCCAAAATGCCAAAAAATTATGTTTGACATTACAAAGTTAGTATGATCTAATAAACTATATATATAATGTTTTAACCCATAATGAATAAATAAATCCAATAAAGTATATGATCGTTGCTGTTGCTGTCCTACACATAACCTAATATTAGGTAATTTTAAAATAGAAAACCGTTGAATATTCGCTTCTCTGAAAAAAATATATAATATTGATTTAAAATTTTTATGTAATCTTAGATCAGAAAATATTAACGTACAATAAAGCCTCTGACGGTATAATAGAAGCTCTTGATTTACAAATCCATGTAACGATATAATATGCTTGTGTTAAGACAACCGTTCTTGGTGCTAAGAATGATTTTATAATATGTAAAGATTGCGAATCAAAAAAATCATGGCGTAATAATGTAACTTGTTGTAAAACAAGCAAGTTTCTACAAATAGAAAATCGTAAAACAGCAACTTGAGTTACGATTTCTGATAATGTTGAAATACCTAATTGACTTCCGAAAAGACAATTAATATCCATTAAAATACTAGAAATTTCTGGATGCGGTTGAATTAATTTTAATTTATCTGGATGATCTAGATCATACGTGAGAAGTTCTAACAGCGTTGCTATAGCATTAGAAATATCTTTAATATTTTCAAGTTGATGACATAACTTTGATTGGAAATCAAAATCTGAAAACTGTAATAAAACATAAGCTTTATGATAAAATAACAATTTTAATTAATTTGCGATTACACACTATTAAACGATATTGACTTACTATAAATTAATCTATTAAATAATAAATATTGAATTTTTAGCCGCAACAAGTAATAACAAATTACTTAGAAGTACTTTTAGTGATCGCGATTGTAAACATGTTATATCATGACAATAAAAATAGTGCATATAATTTTAATAAAGGCATACTCCCAATGCATTTTTGTCATAACAAAAATTGTAAAAATTAAATCTTCGAAAAAACAGAAATAAATCTACCATTCTCACACATTGCTCTGTTGAATACTCTTTACATATTTCTTTAAGGCAATATAATTTATTAAAAAAATTATGAGTTATAATTCTGAAATAAAAAATAAGTTTTTACATAAATCTAAAGAATTAGAAGATGTGAAGAAGTAGGAAAATCTTAATATTTTAATTATTGAAGATTAAAATGACAGAATTACAGTTCTATACAGCATGCGTATTATTAAATTGAATACATTTTTAACATTTTATTAAAGAGCAAGATCAAAAAGATTCGCGAAAAAAGTAATTCATAAAATAATTTATCCTACACATATACTATTAAAAAATTAATAATTAATTTAATTAATGAAAACTTAACAATGAATTTAAAAACTAAAATATTATATTAATACCTTTAGACAAAAATATTAGCCTACGTGTCAGTAACAGTTTTACAAATACTATAATAAATTACTTGCGAAACTAACCGATTTTTCGTCTGAAATATGAGAACATCACCAATTTAATTATAAAAAATATTCACAAAGAAAATTAGCATACAGGAATAGAATTATATTTAATATTTGACAAAAAGATTAGCTAATCCCAAGGCAAAATTAAATCAAATATAAAATTAAAAAATTTACAAGATGTTATAGGTATGCTTTGCAGCTAATGAAATATAATATGAAAGATTTATTTTTATAAATAGCTACTCAATACCGTTCACTTTAAATTTTAGGATCAAATTATTTTAAACTAATTTTATAAAGAAGAAAAAGTTTCGTAATAAGTTAAAATTTGAACATATAGACATTTTTGTATGTTTTACTACTAAATTTGTACATATAGAATTCAAAACTGCTTTAACTACAAAAATAAAGATTTAAATAAAAAAGTGCTTTATCGATTTACAAGGCATACTGCGTCATATGAATTGAAATAATGAGACAAATTTGGTAGACACAAATAATGGATTCATAAAAATTTATGCATTTTACAGGCAAGTATAAAAAACCAAATAGAAATTGAAGCATTTTTGAAACTCCTAACTCTAAATTTTGCTCCCAGTGATCCTCTGTTTAAATTATTTCACTGCCCTCTGGCACATTTCATTATCGGAGAAAATTTGACTAATTACAAAACTATAAATGAAATATAAATAAATTAACGCTTTTTACTATAGTTGTATATATAACAAAAGAAGTTTACACTCAAAATATTAGTAGATAATTCTTTAATAATAATAATAATTTACAAGTTAACAATTTAATTTATTTTTACTATTCGTTTAAAATTAATTGTTTGCAAAAAAAATTTATTTTTTTTAGCAAAAGCTAGGTTTATTAAAAAATTCATTAGTTAATAGTTTGCAGTATTTGAAAAGTAATTTATATATACTTTTATTAGTATAAATAAATACTATAAGATTCCTGGCAAGAAGATTATAATCAAAATTATTCAAACATATTTTAACAATACTTATTTTTTTTTAAACATTTTTGTGAAATTTAATTTATTAATTTCTTAAAGATAGTTGATTTCAAATGTTTCAGCAAAAATATTGAATATTTTGATAAATATAGTTCGCTTGTTTCATACTAAGTACACAAAAGATGAAAAAGGCTTCTAAGAATAACTTTGTTTATGTTATAGCTCAATAGTTTTAACCAATGGCTGATGTTTTGTTTTTAATATTTTAGTGATTATTTTAACCAGCAATGTTCTTTACCAATGTAAAAATTAAATAAATAATTATTCGATAAATGTAATCAAAACAAAAAAGTGAATAAATAATTACGATAATAAGAAAAAAGAATAGTTGAAATAACAAGTAGAAATAAACTTACTCGTTCATCTTCTTCAAATATAAATTTGGATAATAAATCTTGAACAATAATATCTGGACCTTTTAAATGATAAAGATCTTTTTCAAAAGTTATTTTGAATTCATCTGATAATTGCTCTTCTAAAATGATCAATGCTGAGCTTAAAGTAATAACATCCTGACACAAATCATCATCTTGTGAAAGAATTGAAATTGTTTTAAATCGAGAAACATATGATTTTTCGTTACATAACATTAAATGTTCTAATGCTTCCATCGGTCTTAGTAAAGAAAATGAGGATTTTTTTAAAAGAATAATTCCACAGACATTCGGTAATAATAATAAACCAACTGGCCGAGATCCATTTGAATGATATTGAAGAACGCATGAATAAAATTTTGACCAACATCGATTAACTATTTCTAGATAGTCTACGTCTTTCATTTCGTAGTCCAAGACTTCAGTTTGAATTTCTGCTTCTACTGCTATGCATACTCGTTCTTTTAATAGCGATTGAGATAAGTTCATATCTGTTAAAAAATTACATCTTCGATAAATATTTAAGGCTCGATTTATATCTATTAATGAAAAACGTCCAGGATGGAAAATATAATTGATATATGCTTGTCGAGGATCGACTCCGACTTCGCATAATATGTAATCTTTATCAGGAGGATGAATCAATATGGCTGATTCCCATTCACACTTAAATTGGTTATTTTGTAATGGCAATTGAACGTGTGTGACGGCAACAGTATCAATATCCGTTGTTCTCCAAGTTGCCCATAGGCGAGTTAACGTAAATGAAAAATCTACTAAATGTTGCTGGAAAGAAAAAAATATATTTCTTTTATTTAAAAACTAATAAATAACATATTTACGATTATTTTCTATTAAAAATATAACGTCTAATGATAAAATGATAAAATGTATTGAATCCTTAGTGAATAATTTTTATACATCTACTCTTGTGTAATTTGGATAGAATCGAATAAGTTTTTATACAAAAAAAAAAATTGTAAATGTTTGATTTAAATATTCTACATAAATAAAAAGTAAAAATAGTCATTATTAAATAATAAATAATATTGTAAATATAAATATTTATATTTTTAATGTAATCCTTTAACAAATAATATATAAATAGTAAAAAATTCTTTGTATAGTTTAAAAAAAACTTTTTGTCATGTACCTAGTGAAAAACAAATACCGTCGGTGGATATACATGACAGCAAGCCCAAATTTAATAATATATAACTTTTATGATAGCTTTCAAAACAACCTTTCGTAGAAAAGTTTTGTACAATAGATAGTAAAAATATTTTATTATCTCTAGTTTTTAAATCATTCTTATATCATTTCTTTTAATATATTATAAATAATCTATGCCTAAAATATAGTAAATATGATTTTTATGGAATACAATACATTTGCTTTGATTACATATGATATTATCAATTAGAAAAAAAAGAATTCTATTTTACATTACTTTTAGACATACGATATCATGTATAATTGAAAAATTAATTTCATCGTGGTAAACATTTTTACTGCTTGTCAAAATTAAAATTTTTTTTTCATGATTTTCAAAAGATACTTTGATTTATTGTAAATACTATTTTAATAAAGAATCATAAATGATTTTTAAAATACATTATAAATTAATATCCCTAGGAATAATTTTAACGAATTTTTTTATTCTATTAATTAATAGTACTTTTAAAATAATTTTATCGTTTAATTAAATTTAACTATTTTATTACTCTTAAAGTTAAAGTTCTCACGTTATATTTCGAGGTGCATATTACATGATTAAAATCTTATGTGTTCTTTTGAATAAAAGATGCTAGTATAGTATTTGATGGGAATAAAGGAAATAAATAAACACATAATATTACGAAATAACTATTAGGTGTTATTTAACCTTAAAGTCGACAGGCTTAAAAAATTAACATTATTTTATTCAATATTACTGCTTAGCATTCACAGGGAGACCGGGGTTACGTGTATGCACTACAATTGCGACTTTTTATCACAACTAACATAGTTTGTAACATATGAGAAGATGTTTCCGATATCATTTGCGCATTAGCCAATACTATTAATATTTGAACGAAAGTGACAAGTTTAAATAAAAAAAATACAGTTAGTCATCCATACAGGTACATAAAAAAATATGCACAATGTTGTTGTTCTATTAGGAAAGTGGATCCATATCACATAAATCACAACTAGAGCTGTAGTTCTATTGTACAATAGAATTAGTTGTGTATTGCATCTTCTGCAGCAAAGAATGTCAGCATACGTAAGGACGGAATATGAAGATAAACGCAGTTCACTTAATGCGCTATCGAATGTAATCTTGAATTTATTAATGCGTATTTATCACTTGTCGCATAAATATATTGGGTTAATTTAGCAGTAACAGAATAACCATTATAAATATTTTGAATGATATAATGAATTAATGCAAAGTTAAATAAAAAAACGCATTGTTTAAATACTTCTCTCTCTTTCTGTTAAAAAGCTACTTTTATCCAATGACTGGCTACAATAACCAGCCAGGTCACTTAAATGAAATCTGTAAGATAGACACCAAATTCATTATAAACAAGCATAACTTAATATTTTAACATAATTCATATCGTAAATCTAACATTAAATACACAACAAATTCGAAATACAATTCTTTAATATAAAATTCTTTGGTTTGTATTATATTTTGAGAAGTTTTTAGATTCTTTTTTTAATCTCTGGCAATTAATATTAAAAGTTCAGGAAAGCTTATATAGCCATGGTATAGTGGTAAAAACTCAAATAATATTTTACTATATATTATTGAGACAAATCAAATATACTAAACCTAAAGATCACATTGGTATTTTCATACGATACACTTAACGATACATTTAACGTTTAAAAAGTTTTAAATAATAAGTAATTGATTCACATATATATATTATTATAAACAAATAATAAAAAAATTTAAACTTACATCTGGAGCAAATAAAGTGCAAACTCGAACCAATTTAAATATACCGGAATCTTGAATAACTTTCCATATACAAAATTCTGATCTTGTGTCAAGTTTTAAGTATGTACATAAAAATAATTCATTATTAGAACTAATTTTTTTTAAACCATGATTTTGGAAACCTTGTACTATTACCCGATTATTTACGGCTATATTTACTACTGCTAAACAATGTAATTTATTGCAGGACCACATACGTAAATGTCCCTCTCGGCATAGTGCAAACAAATAGACATCGCTTTCATTTTCATGAATAATGAGAGACATAGCAGCTTCAATATCTAACGTCCGTCCTCGGAAAGCAGTAGCTATACCACTTAAAAAACGTGGTACTATTGATTCTTGTTTTAGTTCATTAGAATGTATCAAACCCGTGACTGTATCCATACGTAGTAACAATATTATACCTGAATTGTATGCAATAGCAAAAATTGCTTCTTCCTGAGGTATTATCAACCATGATGCTGCTGCATGTGCTATAGGAGAATCTGTAAGAATATAATAAGGCTTTTTTAACGAAAGTAAATAAAGTGTAAGAATCAAATAATAAATTATAAATAAACTAAAAGGACTTGGATATTTTCTGTCTGAGACTTCAAAATTTTTTAAATAAAATCGTCTATACGGTCAAAATTTACTCAAATTTTACGACGGTATATGTAGGTAATCACAATTCTTAATGCCATTTTATATAGCTGGGTCTTTTTGCATAGTTGATTTACTAATTTTTACACCGACTCGTGATTGATTTCAAAGTAGTAATCGACGGATTAGCCAGTTCGAAAAAACAAAATATTTACTCCAAATGATTCTAATTATTAATGCTTATTATAGTAAATATGTGAATTAGAATTATTCGTTATTTTTAAATAAAAAATGTAAAAAAAGTATGACTATATAACTGTGGGAATTATATCTTCCTCTTTCTCTTTTTAATTGTTTCTTAATTATGAATTGATTTAGAAAATTAAAAATCGAAAAGGGTTGCACACTAGTAACATTCAATTTTTATAAGCAATCAAATTGTATTTTATGTTTTTATTGTTCCCGCTTTTTGCCGATTAAAAATTTTTATATTTTAGTGAATACTTATATTTTAATGTTTATTACTATTTTAATAATTAGTCAGCATAATGAATTCGCTATAATAGTTTTGTTTTTGCCCACAAATTTTTATTAGTTATGCTAATTATAATTATATTCACGTAATATTTTTATCTACTGCAAAGATTCAAAAATGACTTTAACATGTTTTTAATTCTCCAAGCTAAATTTCTAAAACCTCTAGTATTTGTCGTAGTGTGAATAAATAGCGCAGATAATTTAATTTTTTTTTTTAACCCATTACATTAAATGGAAAAAACAAAGATCAGAATTACCTCAGATCAAACACCATTCGCTATCAAAATTTTTTTTGAGTGGATCTTTTCTGGATGTGTAATAATTATAATATAAATACATCAAAATTTTCCTTTATAATTTTTTACATACATCTACTTGCTTTTGACTTATTTTTTATTTAAATGCTATCTAAAGTTATGTTTTAAAATTATGAAAACTCAAGCCAAAAATGTCAAAATAAATATAAAATCTAATGAGACGATATAAATCATAGATTGTAGAATAAGAACATTTGAAAGAAATAATAAATGAAACTATTATTTTTTTATAAGCATAAGTAAAACTTTTATAAAAAAACAGTATACATAAAATAAATTGTCACTGTTATAAATTACTCAAAATCTAATTTATAACAACAACCTCATACATAGATTTCATATTGCGAATGTTTTCTCTATTTTAAAAAATTCAAACAGGTAAATAGAATGGTTAAATTATTAATTGCTAGATGATCAAATCATTACTACGGACTACGTTTTAAATGAACTTTGTAGTTTATAGTGATCCTCAGATTATATACTTATGGAACATTTTTAATTTTTAGTAAAGGAATGTTGAAGAAAGGGTAAGACTCAATAACTATTTCAAATAATGTCAATTACTAAAATGGTCAACTTACTAAACATGGTTTTTAAACTTATAAATTAAATTAAATAGAAATTAAAAATTATAAAGAAAAAATATATTTGTTTTGTACTAAAATTAATTAATTTATTAATTAATTGTCATTAAACATTATTACTAGAGATGAAGTTTTCAGTTGAAGATTTTTCGATAAGATAGCAAAAGACTAGCTTCATCACTTCTTAGTCACTGGAATTTATTTTCTAATAGGTACATTCAAGAAACTGATCGATATAAAAATACTATTAAATCATAATTAAAATTATTGATCTAAGGGATATTAAAATGTTGATTTATAATACATAAAATAATAGATAAGGCTATTGACTCGCAGAGACTAGATCATCGAATGTGTTGAAAATAAAAAAACAATTAGCATTAATAAAACTGATTTTCTATACATGAAGCATTCTTTATAACATTTAAACTAATCTCAAATATACATTAGGTAAGATGTTTGAAAATAATTTAAAATAAATAACATTCAAATGACTATGGAAATTATATTTGTAAAATACACTGGATCATTTTATAATGTTAATAAAAACTATTTCATAAAAATAATTAAAAAAAAATGCATTAGTTCATTCTTACTTGTAGAATTTGTATTAGGAATTAAATGAAATGTATGAGGATCTCTAGAACTTTGAATTGAGACTTCACTAAAGATAGAGTGTATAGTCTTTTCAACATATGATGTCAAAATTGATTCCTAAAAGAAGAAATTAATTTATATATGTTTAAAAATTTATCTAATTTTCTAAATATAATCTACATATTGTCTTACTTGTTTATGAATTTTATTTGGATGTGGAAAAGAAAGTTTATGTACACTTGAAACAGTAACTATTAAAATTGTAACTGAATTAATTGTTTCATGAATAGAAATTCCATCTAATATTGGTGTATCAGTAAATTTATATCTAATTCTACTATTAATAAGATTAACATCCAAACTATGTTCAACTAGTTCCAATACATCATGTATAATACGCCAAAAAATAAAACGGTTCCGTGTAAAATATTTTGATGAATCTTTATAGCAATATCCACCAGCTCTTTCAGGTACTTTTATATCTTGTAATGTACTTTGACTACCACCTGAAAATATAATTATTTTGCTTATTATTTAAATATAAAGCAATTGGTAACTAACCAACTTTGACCAATTTATTTAAAATTTTCAAATAAACTATTGTAAGATAAGATACTTTAATAAAATACTATTTTACAAAAATTAAATTTTTTTAAATATCTAAGTATCGTATCTTATAAAATGCGAAAATTAGAGTAATTTCAATAATGTTAAATTATAATATACTATATTAGTATTTAATTATTGATATATTATTAAACTTAAATAAATAGTTTTTATCCATTGTCTTTAAAATCTCTTTGCTTTTATACAACTTGATAGATAATTATACATGTTTTTTTATGAATATAATTTCTTTAAGATTAAATAATTATATTCTATTTCTGAACAAAATACTTAATTTTGAATAAGTCTATATATTTATAATCTTGGTAACAAATAAAAGATGACAAATTTAATTTTTAAATATTAATATATCTTTTTAAAGTTTTCAATAATTTTTTCATAAAACTATATTTTCCATTCAATTTTTTATTATAAATCATTGTCCAAATACATCTTTGACTAAAAATTCTATTCTAATTTCAAAATAAGACAGTTTTTTAAAAATAAATTTTTTTCATTTATAGTATTCTAACAATAAAATATATTTCTTATAAACTCACAATTAATTATAAATTATATTTCATTGTTATTCAAATAAAAATCTTTTTCTTATAAAAGAATATTATGCTATATAAAATAATATATTAAAAATTTTTTTAACTTATGTGTATTCATTGTATAATACATAAATTAAAATTAAATTAAAGAAATTAATAATTCGATATTTTATTAGACTTTGTTATTTACTTAATCTAAAAATAAGAAAATATTAGTTATTTAATTTCTTAATTCTATGTTTCTCTTATGATATATTAATTAAAAAAATAAAAGGTATCATAAGTTACCTGTATTTAGAATAATTTCTTTCCATTTATCTGGCCACGTTTGATCCGGTATTACTTCTCTATAACCTAAAGTATATTCCATTTTACAAATACGTGATAATGTTTTAACGTTTAGATTATAATTTTATATAGATAAAAAAATATTGAATTAGTAAACAAACTAATTATAAACAACTTGCGTCAAACTACAATAATATACTATAATATTAGTTTTATTCAACCGTTTAATTGAATGCTATACATTCGTGTATGCATGCTTGAGTGTGTATAAATGTATGTATATATTGAGAAACCAAATAAACGTAAAAAGTATTGTTTGCTACTGCCTCACATGCGCAGTCGAAGTTTCATTTCATTGGTGCGCGCAAATATAGAGTTATGAATAAATCATAAAGAGATATTATAGTAAATTATTAACATATTTGATCAGTAATTTGATCAATTAGCAGTTCAACTTATTTTTCAAAAATATTTTCCTATATACTATTGAATTTCTTAAACGTTTTATATTTTACATATCTATTATATTATTTGTAATTGGATTTGTTTAATTTATAAACTAAGTTAAACCTTATAATTACAAAATTTCTGTATAAAAACGATTTCTTAGTCTAATAAAAATAATTATATTTCTTTTGATGCCTAACTTTTTGTTTATTATAGCATTATAATTACTTGAAGGTTATGAACACTTTGAATCATATAATTTCGTTTTTATTTCTTAAAAATGGTTTTATAAATTTTTTGTAATTTCTACATATACTATTCAATCTAAAATGTCAATATTGAATTTCAAATGTTTCATATATATCTCATAATTAGCAAAAAATAATTCTAACAAAAAATTTTAAGCATAATTTGATTTACAAACTCAGTAGCTTTTAATGATTGATATTAAATTTTAACTTTTGCACTATTATTTTTGATATATTATATAGTACATATTCAGATTTTGATTTATTGTTATTAATTTATTATCATTAATAAAGTAATCTTAGACTTTAGTATATTCTCACATTGATAAAAAATTTAAAAATATTTTATTTAATTAAGTATTGTTTATTGTACTGTTATACTCTATTAACCATTTTTTGTTTTTTTGTTTCTTGATTTTTGCATTCAATAAAACTTTATTATTTACTACAACATTATTCATATTAATAAATTATTATTTTATATTTCCGTTCAATCTTCAATTTTTTTATTCACTTTGCAATATTTTTAATAAGATTATTTTAATAATGCATCTTTTTTTTATTATAGTTCTATAAATTTCTGAAAATTTGAAAAACTAATATTTTTTTATTATGAGTTAACCAGAAGACTTTACAGATAAAAATAAAATCAGGAAATATAAATAATATAAAAACATTTATAATAATTAATTTAGCAATAAATTTAAATTTGAATAATACAGTAGCTCAGGAGCATAAGAATTTACATCAACTATTATCTAGACTTCATAAAATATAAAAATTGTAAATGAAATAAATTTTCTTAAGAAATCTCTATTTTACTATCTTGATTTATTTCCTTTTGTCAGTATGTTTACCTTCAAATGCAAATATATTAAGTATATACACTGTTCATATAATTTTATTTTAGTCTTATACTAGCTTTGCCTTTTATCTTCTACTATTTATAATTTTTTTTCTTTTCCATTTGAGTTCAAATACTTCTTTAAATATAATTTCATTCTGTCTATATTAAATTTTATTCTAAACTATTTTTTTTTCTTGTTTTATATTCTGATAATTTTTCTATTAAATTTCTATCTTTTTTATCATAAAGTAATGTATCTATCAAGAGCTTTTGATATATCATATGATTCATTTATTCTGTTACTTAAGTTTTGTTTTCCTATAATATTGAATATGCCAATTTTACTTTTGCTTACTTTAATTTTAAACTTATATGTAAATACTTATATGATGAAAGCTTTTTATCACCTTATTTTTATTTCTTTATGAATCTGTAATAATATTGATTTATAAAATTATTTTTTTTACCTTAATATTTTTATTATTTTATGTAATTTGTTGTTCATTTAAATGCATTCTTCTTTAATGATATACATTTTTCACGTTTATTTGGGTACTGATTATAGTGCTTAAAACAATTTTACATAGCAAATGTAGGTAACTCAAAAACGTTTAATCAACAGTTATTTACAGACTCAAAGATTTTACATTCTTTAAGTACTTTTATTTTTTAATTTTACTACATAGATTGAGTATCATAAAATATCATAACTTCTGCAACATATATAATTCTATTCTATATATTCAGTAAGAATGTCTTGTTACAAAATTGGCAGGATTTTCTGTTTTAATTTTTTTTATAATAATGAAATTACATAATAGGAATAGATCAAATCTATTTTACTTTAGCTAGTTCTAATGTCATATGTATTGATTAAAATACATTATTTATAGAAATAAATTATTTCTTGAACAAAATATTTTATTTTCCTTTAACATTAGTAATAGAATATTATAATATGTTTAATTATATATTAAATTATATATTAAATTATATACTTACTCTAAAATAAATGGATTTATTCCTGAATTAGTTAAATTACTTTTATTTTTCTTGATTCTAGAACTAATATCTTTTTGACGTTGAAACAATTTTTGTCTCGTTTCAGTTTCTAACTCCAATTCAGGTGCATAAAAAATGTGAAGTATACCTCCAAAAAAATTTAAACCATCAAGGAATCGTTTAGCTATTCTAATAAATATAAAATATATACTTCAGTAATAATTACAATTTATATTCTAATACAAAAGGATCTATTTCAGTAATATTTTAAATACATTGTTATATATAATTACTACATATATTGAGCTAATTTCTTACATCTATCTCATAGATTTTAATGTAGTAATCAACTACATGATCTATGAGTAATATTAGCTTTACATGTTGAAATGAAGTTAGTTCTATTGTTGGTTAAAAATTATATTTTGTAACAGCTGACTCTGCATGAGAATAAATAAGAAAAAAATTAAAAAAATAAAAAAGTCATACACTCGATCGTAATAAATATATATTTTCATATCAGAGATTTACTTAATAATAGTTGTAACTAATATTCATCATTTCAATAAGTATGAATACAATATAAAATATTAAACTTATAAAATAGTTACAAATATATTTTATAAAATAAGAAAAATTATCAATGCAAAAATTTATTAAAAAAGACAATCAATACAAAATGAAATTTATTATTAGTTTATAATTAAACATCAAAAACTATCTGATAAATCAAATAACTAATGTATTATATATTAATTAAAAAAATGTAATATTCATACTGTAATGGGTTGTAGTTGGACAAATGAGTTACTTGTGTGTATGCCATTTAATAATAGTAATTTATTTATTGAGATAAGTTATAATAAGGTTACACTGACTTAGTATTAAAATAGTAATGTTCGAGACAGAGTTTAGTATGAGTTTTAGTAATGATTCCATTCTGTATCTGGTTGTAAACTCTCTCTGTGTCTGATTGTAATCGTTCTTTGTTTCTTCTCACTGTAGTCCAGTATTAAAAGGAAAATCGTGATAATCAAAGTAAAGGAAAACTATGTGAGTCAATAAGAATCATGAGAATGAAGCAGAGGGAAGAAGAGTATTATATAAGTAATTAAGGAGGACCATGAGAATCAAGCAATGATAAGGGTTTCTTAGAGGTCATATATTATGTATTTAATGAAGGTCATATATTACACATGCATAAAGGTCATACAAAATATAAAAATAAATTAAATAAAATTTAGTTTGAATAAACATATTTAAAAAAAATATAAATAATAATGAAACTCGAAAATTTACTTTGATAAGTAAAAATAAGAATAACATATTATAATGTTATATTAGTAAAAAAGAAATATTATTTGATTGAAAATCGATTACAAAATTATTTTAATTTTATGTTTATGTCGATCATTGCAGATACCTATTATAAATTAAAATGATTGTTCATATTAGCGTTTTATTTATTTAATAAATGATTCAATTATTTATTATATATCAAATCTAGTGCAACTAAAAATTTTATAATTACTTTTTTGTATAAATAACTTATTGAAATAGTTAAAATATCACCCTAGCTGAACTGTAAAGAATATGTTAGATTATACTTGACAGTATAAGTTTTTACATATTCATAATCTTGATAAAAGAGTTTAATGATAGCAATAGATAAATATTAAAAATGCATTAATTTTTCTAAGAATGGAGCTAAAGGGAAGAGATTTAGTTAAATTGAATATAGTATAATTTATTATTAAATAAATTTTTAAAACTACCATTTATACTATATTTATTAATTATAGAGGTCTTTATATTTTATTTATGTTTCTATAAAAGTTACTGCCTAATATACTTCAAAATGAAAATAATATAAATTATGGTTTTGATGCTTTTATATATAGTAGGATTAAGGTAGTCATATTATTCAAGAAATAATAAATAAGAAATTAACGTTTTTTACTTTGATTTATAGTAAAGTGCTCAAGAACAAAATAGTTAATAAGGGTAAGTGTTTCAATTATCAGTGCAAAAGTGCTTTTTGCCATCAACCTGATAGATGACTTAAACCAAACTGTACACTAGAAGTCATTTTTAGTACCAATTGAATAGACACCTCAATATGCAACTAGACAGATGCTCTTAAAGTTTTAAAAGATTTATCCTTAAAATTTAGATCACCTACCTGTGAGATGATTTTCTTACAGCTTAGTTTAGAAGCTATATCTTTTATACTTTCTTATTCTTGTTGTTTAAATTTATTAGTGTTATCATTATTGCATAATTGTTACAATAAATCTATTAAATACTAGTCAATAGTTTTGATAGTTTTGCTTCTCATTTACACAATTACACTCTTATTGTATCACTAATGACATTCATTTTCATATTTTGATCTATTTTTAATCCTCATTTTTGTTTTTGATTTCTCAAAAATATCATCTTTCACTAAGTCTTCGAAAGAATATTAATTGATAAAATAAGCGAATGAAATTAAAAAATTTGATAAATATAGATCCAATATAGATCTATTAATATTAATACACCTTTTGGTTGTAAAGTAATTATAAAACTTTTGTCAGAATAGGATTATAAAATTTTATAACAAAATTTTATTTATTTGAGATTTATCAACTTAAAGCAAATTTAAATATTTCTTTAGTTTATAGATTTAAATCGTAATATTTCAAAATTTTCGTTAACTTCAATTAATCAACAGATAAATTCACTTTTCTTTTAAATATTTATTTATAAAATTATCCATAAAAAAATATTTTTGATTCATAATCTATTAACTTTTATAGATTGTTTCGTGAAATTACAAAACTCTAAAATGTAAATTAAGTTTTTATAGTGTTATCAACATATTATATTACTTAAATAAAAAAGTAATCAACTTCATAAGAAAAACTTACTAACAATTATATGATTCAGACATTTATGTATAAAGTATTTTAAATGCAAATATAAACAAGAATGTTCCATAAATTTTTAGAATAAGTAATATAAAATTCTTTTAATCATAGAATTGCATAATGTCATTTTATCATTTTTTTTGTATACTAATTTTAAATAAAAATAAAATTTTTTACTTCGAGTTTCATAGGTGATTCATTATGAATCGTCATATTACATTGAGCTCAAATCCACAGTATTAGATAATAGTAATCTCTCATTTTTTCCCTGACTAATAAAAAATAATTCAAAATATTAATTTCTTTTACTTCGAAAGACAAAGAAGGAACTATTAACTTTTACTTACATCTTTACATTTTTTTAAAAATAACTACAAAATAAAAGAATTGATTCTCTTAAATTTAATGATTCAAATTCTGAACATTAGAAGTTAACTAAATCATCATAAATGAAGCCAATCAATTCATTTGTATTTTGCTCATTATATAGTTAGTTATAATAAAATTGTTATTAAATAAACCAACAAATAATTTATAACTAATTTTATCATTACAAAATGCAAAAAAATTAAGATGCTTTACAATTTTATTAATTTATTTTAATTATATAAATTTTTAATTTCATTCTATTTAAAAATAATAAATTTACACAAATATTTTTCACTTACCTAGCACTTTGTATTCTTTTATAATGCACATGAAAAGCTTCTGTAAAATCTTCATTGGGATACTTAGGTATTATAATAATACTTTTTATGATTCCATAAAGAGACAGTTTTTTTTTTAAATCTTGAAATAAATCCAATTTTGGAACACCACATATTATTATGTGTTGTGACTCATCATTAACAGTATAAACCTAATGAAATGTAATCGTTAAAAATCTAAATGAATATATTTTTAATAGTAGAAAAAATTTATTGTAATTACAAAACAATTAACAACAGATAAAAATATCAGCAAGTTTAGTTTGAAAGTATTTGAAAAAATAATATTGAGGACTACTATATGACAGATGTCTAGAGGTGAAGAAACATCAAAATATATAAAATTATTATTAAAAAATATAATTTTACAGTATTTTTGAGATTATCTATTATATAATAAAAATTATTGTTTACTACATAAAAAAATTGACTTTTATCAAATTTTATTATATATTTTTTTTTGCTTGTGTGTTCGAAAATTTAAGAAAGTGAAGAAAGAGAAATAGGAGAAGTTCCCAGAGATATCTCAATAATTAAAATAAAGTTTGAAATATCATTACGTATCGTGTTACACTTAAACAAAATACATTAGATAATAAACATTTAGAATTTCCTTTCTCGACAATATGGAATGTATACACTGTGCATAAAAGAAAGTGTGGAGAAATAAAAAGATCTAAACTTAATTAGACCTTGTACGAGCTAGGCTTAGAAGTTGCATGAGAAAGCTAGTAAAAGAAAAAAGAAACTGAGTCTAGTGGGACGTTGCACAAGATAGACGTTAATGCTTTGATACCAAAAGATATTTAAAATGAAACCGATCCTACCCCCATAGTGTGGTAAAAGGATAACTATTAGTAAATGAGGACTACTGATCAGATGGCGACGGTAATTTATTACCAGGTATCCCTAAAAGATAATAAACTGATTAAAAAAATTTGATTAGCCTGAAGTGTGCCGAAAAATTTATAATCAACGTAAAACGGGGCAAAGATATTGTAATAGAAAAATTTAGAAATAAAATAGGAAGAAAAAATGAATATATAGGAGAAAAGCAGTGAAGCAAATAAATTTAACCACTACTTTATTGACACAACTATAATTACTTAGATTTCATACTTTCCTTTGTACAGAAAGAAGCACATTAAAAAATTATGTTAAAATACATGGAATATATCCATATAATAAACATGAATAATTATTAATATCAATAAAATGCATATTAATAAAACAAAAATAAACAAATAACAAGATTAATTTGAGGTGTCACAGTCAAAATAAATAGTAACAATAAGTAGAAATTAATAGTTGGTAAGAGCATATAAACAGCTTATAAATAAATCTCAAAACCAAAGAGTAGTTTTTTATTTATTAATCTGTATATTCGATTAAGCATCATTTTAACAGATACATTATACTGAGTCTGATAGAAATGGTAACTATGCTAAATACAAACCTGTTCAGTCAGAGCCAAGTTTGTACCACCATTAGCATATAAATGTCATAAAGAAATACTTTGATCTTATTAGTGAAAGATTCTTTTTTATAAAATATAAAGACTAAGTATGAAAATACTGTAGATTATTACTATTATAGTATAGTAACTCACATATCAGAACAAAAATTCGATTTTAATTGACATGTTTGATTTGATTAAAAAAAAACAATAGTACAAATAATCGCTTCAATCAAAACCATAAAATGAGTCAATAACAAAAAGTACTGTGCTAAATAAATAGTACATATAAACTTACAAATAATAAAATTAAATATAAAATTTATTGAATTAAACCAAAACAAAATATGTGACAAAATGAAGTAAAGATACTTAAATACTCTCATCGGTGTAAAATTTTGTATGATGAATTAATAGCACTATATAATGCCAAGATATTTATTTACTAACTTGTACATTATTTACTCTTAGTAATCACTAAAGACAATGGAATGTTATTACCGAATTCAAATAGAATCCCAAATATGTTCAAGGAATTCGTAGCATAGTATTTTAAAAAGGTACTAATTATGTGGTAGAAAGTCATAAATACTTCAATAAGGTTAGTGCAGGTTTTTGAAATCACATAAGGTTTCAAATCGCAGAAGGTATAAGTATCATGACGATCAATGAATATTAAATAACTGCGTTGGTTATTGAATTATATTTCAAAATCATATATTTATCTCAAATTGTGATACAATGATAAAAAATAATAATTAACGAAGAATACAGTACATCACTTATAATTAAAAATCTATATTTTCAATCATCTGCCATGCTACATTATTGTACTATTATATTAAAATTACAGTTTACAAGCAATAAAATTATAAAATACCAAAAATTTAAAGCTTATGCCTAATATCTTTGAATCGATTTAAAATTTTTAATAAGTTTTTTTAATCTATATCTATTAAAAAAATTCAGAAGTAAAACATTCCATAAACATTTGCAAACTTCAACTTGATAATGTTTGAGAAAGTCCCAAAAATATTTAATATAATGAAATTTAATTTCTTAAAAAGTAATTTGAATAATATATTTGTATATTATAATAGTAAAACTTTCGTTTTTATAAGTTCAGCAAATTTCAAAACTTTCAGGAAAAAAGATAGAAAAATTAACATTTATAAAAATTGTAATTACAAAGATTGCAATTATAAAAATCATTGTAAATAGATTTATCACTTGATGATTGCAGCATGAAGTGCAGAAACTGAAAAATCTCCAGTTATAATACATTTTCATGTCTACAATTTATTCACATGTTTACACATTTATTATTCTTTTAAAAATTTATCAACTTCAAAAATTTTGTATTAATAGATATATTATCAATGTCTTCATTTTAATAAGTTAATATACATATTTTATTTTCTTAAAATAGTGAAAGCTTTACTACTAACAGCTTTTGTTCATATAAGTAATAATTATATAAAACTTAATAATTCATATAAAAAACAATTATTACCTTGACAGCAGTCAGTCTTCTTCCTTGTCTATAAGATAGTCTTGTGTAACAAAATGTTTTTTGTATGTGATGATTTAATTTGTAAACTATATTAACTTCCATTATAATTTAACTTTCTGAAAATATATAATTATATTAGCTTTACTTATAATTTTATTAATAATTAAATAACAGTCACAGGTCAAAATAATTATTCATCTTTTTATTTCCTAATAAAATGTATTAGATGATCTGATTTTTATTAATTTTATTTTGATTTTATGTAATTTATAAATAAATCATTTTTATTTTAGTATTTTAAAATAATTAACAATGTCTGTAATCGAATTGATTTCTAATATCACAATAATTTAAGAAAACATATTAAAGTTTGAAAAAAAATACCAATTTTAAATCGTATAATAGATGTTTTATTTATGACTTTCAAACTATAAGTTGGGTTCTGAACTATAAATCTTAAAGCGGCATATTTATATTTTAATGAAACATAATTATAAAAATAATATTAAGATATATTAATTACCTTGTTTATTGTCATCATTTATTATATTTTTATAAGCTTTTGAATTTTTTAAAAACAAGTTAAAGCTGATAACCTGTTGAGGTATTATTATTTTTTAACAAAAAATACAACCTGGTATAACTGTAATAATATATATTTAATTACATATAAATTAGTTTATATTCTTGATTAAATTATACCTGTTTTAAAAATAATTATACACTTACTTTACACATATATATAATAATTCAATACTATCAATAGTTATATTATTAAATAGATAATTTTATGTTATAAATATTAATATTTTTTAAATAGCATGAACTATTTTCTAAATATTTTAATTAACTTTATGATAATTAAACTTAAATTTATTTTTTTGCAACAAAAAAATATATTTTTATTACATTTAATTCAAAATTAATGGTTGCTAAAGTTTTGTATTTTCCTATTAGTTCTTATAGAAATCTCTTAAGAAAAAATAAAAAAGTTATCATGTAATAGTATGATGTAAAATATTATAAACACCAAAGCTTTCATATATTTCAAGCAATTGATAAATTCTATACATAAATATATTATAAAACAATCATATTCATATCATATTACAATAATGAGAAAAAAATTATAATCTTTAAAACATTTCAAATATTTACTTTACACTATATTTATATTTTCTAAATTTTTTTAATTTCACAATTTAATTAAATTTTTTATTTATTTATATTGTTTGTTATATTTGTAATTGAATGTGCACAACTCGAATAATCATATAAAGAATGAAAACTAATTATATTTATCTTGTTTTACTCAATTGCACAATAAACCATACGATACATATTAATAAAAATATTTTTATCAAATCTATAATGTAAATAAATAATTATTGACAGTTAATTTCACTTTTTTAAATTATACTTACAAATGCAATATGTTAAAATTAATTATATATCTTATGTTTAAAAAAAATTATTTCTTTTAAACAATATTTTAAAGATTGTAATAGCTAACACCTCTACTGATAATGTACATTATCAATATGACCAACTATACATTTGGAGCTTCTAAATAAATCCACCAGGCTTGTAGCGACATAAACTTTGTTAGTTTTATAACATTGTTAACGGCTTTTACTTATTAAATTCAAATCTGAAAACTTCTATACTATTTTTTTTATTACTTAAATTTAGCAAATATTAATGAAATAAGTATATTATAAACACGGATTTTTCATATTTATTCTAATATAATTTTATTATATTATATCTTTAATTATTGTACATAAAATACAATGGGTAATTACACTAGTAAACTTTTCCATAAGAATAATCATGATGCGAAAACAAAGGCCGAATCTTCATCACTTTTATATTCTGAAAGATCACATTTTTGCACCCCTGTGTCATACAGAAGAAAAGCAAGAAAAGATCCCCGATCAATAACTTTTGGCATATTAAGAACTCCCATCGAAGTAAGATATAATTATGCTTTTTATATTAAATGCATCTATTTAATTTTTAAATAATTATTATAACAATTTTTTAATTTGAAGGTAAATTATATACATAACGTCCAAAACAAAAATTTTAGTATAATACCAAAGTATGTAGAAGGAGCAGATAAAATAAAACAATCATATTTGGAAACTAATATGAATTTCACACAAATTATTGATATGAAGTATCTAACTCTTGGAACGTTAAATATGACAAATGCAAAAAGACCTGTTTTGGTAAGATATTATGTAAGAAATTTTATTAAAATAAATTATAAAAATATTATTTTTAATATGATTATAGATACATGATATATTTAAGTCCAATATGGAAAATAATAATTTTATAAATAAATCAAATTTAAAAGTATTGTATGAGAAAAAAAAATTAATGATAGATAATTTAGATCCAAGATCTCCAGGAAATGATTTTGAAAGAACACCGATTTTAAAAGGAAATACTATAAAACAATTCATATCTTTACCTTAAAAAAAATTAATGAAAATGGAAAAAATAAATCAAATATTGATGTTTGTCTAAAATTATTTTATTGTAAATTTATAAATCAATTTAAAATTTGTGGATTTAAACCATCTGATGTTTTAGTCAATTTAGGAAAATTGTACACTTTAAAAAATTAAGAATTTAAATTTATCTACAATTAATACTGATTGTGTAGATGAATTAAATTTCATATTAAATAATGATAATGCATTCAATTCATATCATGTTGATAAAAATTTGACATTTCAAGAAGATTCCAAAAGAACCACTACATGGAAATATATTGAAACTCCTAAAAAGTATGAAAAACATTCAAACATATGCTTATACTGTATTTCAAACTACTCTTAAGACAATGAAAAATGAAGCTGAATCTTCACATATTGAAGAAACTTTTATTATATGGAAAGATAATTACATTTCAGTGATTCTAAAAAATATTTTAAAAAAATTAAAAATATTACTTGACAAAACAGATATAATATTAGAAATACATAATCATAATATAAAAAAAATATTTTTTGTATAAGGCATCAGAAAAAATTAAAACCTAATGAATTAGATAAAAAACAACATAACACAAAGGAAAATAAATTTAATATAAATAAGCTTAACTCTATTTACAAAAATATGGTAGAAATATCTAGGGTTCGTACATTAAACATGTATATTTGTTTAAATGTATACATATATGTATGTAGGAATTCTTTTTTCAAATTAATTTTTTGTTATATTTATAGAATTTTACATCTTTTAGTAATAGATTAAATAAATATTGAATAAAACAAACGATAAAAATGAATTTTTTACAATAAGTATTGCAAATATATGTATTGCGTTCAAAATCTATTCAAAACACATACCATTGATTACTCATCATTCAATACAGAAGAATATATATAAATTCATGAAAAATGAAAAAAAATGAACAAAAATTTTATTAAAACAATATCCTAAGAATAAACTGAATTGTATCATAAATAAAATAAAAATAATTTTTTTATCTATTTTTGATATAATATACGAGAAACCTTAATAACTTTAAAAGTTGAAAAAATTATTGAAATAAGTAAAAAATTTAATTTAATAAATCTTTTAAAAAAAATTAATGTTTAAAAGAAATTATTTTTTTTCTTAAACACGAGATATAATTAATTTTTATGTTTTATAGTTGTAAAAGATTTTTAATTGTAAGTACAATGTAAGAAAGTAAAAAATTGAATAATTATTGATTTACATCATAAATTTTATAAAAATATTTGTATTCATATCTATCATATGGTTTCTTGTACAATTGAGTAAAACAAGATAAATATAATTAGTTTCCATTCTTTATATTATTACTGGATTAAAAATATAAAATATGTATTATAAATATATAATAAAGGATATGTACCATCCCAATGTGTGGGTTTTATAATTAATTTAATTTAAAATCATTAATGAATAGTATTGTAAAAATATTATAATATATTTATGGAATGATACAGTTACTTTAAACATGAAAATTTTTTAAGTGCTAAATATAGAGATTATATATATAAATTTTATAATTTATTAATATTAAACAAAATCTTATGATTCTATATTTTTTAATTTTAATGTCCATTATAATTTTTAAAACTCTTTATCTGATTATAAAAATATTGAGTTTGATAATTATAAATTTAATATACTTAAATATTTTTTTAATAATAATTATTTTAATTTAGTTAAAATAGTACAATTAATATCATAATATAAAATTGAAGAATTTAACCTATATAATTGTATTATATATGTATATTAAATTAATATTTCTATAAAATAATTTGTAGTAAAATTATTTGCAACATCGGCTTACTCTTCAAATTAATATTAATATTGATGTCTCCATAAGATTATACTAATAAATACAATAACAAGAAATTAAATTAACATTGTAATTGCCCTTACTAATGTATTGTACACATAACTTCCCTTACTCATGACTCCCTTGTACCCCTAAATATTTAAATAAGCATCAAACAATTGTCGAATGTTAGCGAGACAATATAATACACTCATTATATATCTTTTACTTTATGCAACTCTCTTGTATCCCTGAATATTTGAAAAAACGTCTTGTTTTGAGAACAGAGAATAAAAAGCAGATTAGAAGCAGACATCGCAGTAGGCCATACTAAGACTGCGTCAAGAATGTTACTATTTCAATATAAATTCACTGTTTTTTTAATATAAATCTTATATTAATAAATAAATTGCTATTATTAAAGCATATACAAACGAGTAACTCATTTATTTGACTTAAACCTATTACACTAATATAAAATGCATTAATATTGATATAATATTAAAAATAAGCTGTTTGTTAAAAATTGATTGTTCAAATATTTTAAATAAATATGTTACCAATTTATATCACTAATATAATATAACACACGATAACCATCTTTAAGTATATTAAAATTCTATTAAAGTTATATTAATAAGAATTAATAAATAAAAATGTAATCTATTTTATTGAGTATTAATAAGCCTAAGTATTGTTACTATTCTAGGTATGCACATTCAATTACAAATATAACAAAGAATATAAATGAATAGAAGATTTAAGTATATTGAGAAGTTAAAAAATTTAGAAAATATAAATACAGTATACAGTAATTATTTGTAATGTTCTAAATATTATATGTATAATACATTTATGTATAGAATTTATCCATTTTTTTTAAATATTTGAAATATATTTTATTTTTTAGCGTTTTCAGATTCACCATAGTAGCTCTTCTATTGATAGGGTTGTCGGTACCTAAGAAGCCTTGAAATTGAATAATCGAATAATGAGAAACTGTTATTGCGATCAAACGATTATTTAGTGCAATTATAATTCTGTATCGTCTGGATGCCTAAAAGTGTTTCTTCCTGTAAAGACTGTAACAGAAGCAGTTCTATTTCAGGAGAACAAAACAAATAAGATACTTCAATAAAATTTTTCGCCACTAAATCGAGTTACCATTCAAATGAACAGATGTATTTAGCACTAATGTGGTACATCAGAAAATGTTGACCACTAATGCAGAATCTAACGTTGCATGCTTTGCATTGGCAATACTGCTTTAATGTGGACGGAGGATCGTATACAATAAAACTTTATGATTTGATTTTGAGTATGTCAAGGGAAAGACTAACTCTTGGAAATATTACATCGTTTTCTGAAAAACTGTTCAACTAATAATCCGATGAATTATAAACTTTCCTCTTACTGGATCATTTGGAAGCAAAAGAAATTTGTTCTGTCACATCACAATCGATCAATTTCGATAGGAACTCATTGAAGTCTAATTGAAAGATGCATAATAAAGTAAATTAGTAAGTTTGGAAAAATCGTTCTTTTGCCCACACACCAAAAGCTACGTGATGAAGGTGGTTTGTTAGTTGTTTCAGAAAGGAATAAAAACATCTCAGGTATGTCTCTACAAGCTTGACCGGTCATCCCGGAAGTAAGAAAAGAAAAACTACAGACATAAAGGAATTATTTCTGATCTAACCGGAAAGCCAATTGGAAAACCATAAAAATAGACAGATGAAATTGTATTTTTATTTTGTAACTCTTTATATAGTTTTAACTAATACAATATTTCTTTTTTTGAATTTGAAATACTACTTTTAATTTTTTAAACTTTTTTAACTATTAAATTTTACAACAATTTATATTTTAATAGGAATTTGTATGCTTACTTTTATAATTTAAGGAATTAATGTATATGTAACATCACTGTTTGGTCATCTAATTATTATCAATATAATAAAATAATTTATTTTCGGATTTGTATAAATTTTCTTTATTTACCTAATAGAAAATCTACCAAGGAGTATTGTTAAAAAAAGTAACCATTTAAAATAAATCAAAGCTAGAAGCTGAAATATAAATAAAGAACCAGACAGAAAGGGACAAAATCTAATCTGCAATTAGCTATCGCTAATAAAAGACAATGTTTTAAATTCAGTTTCAATTTAACCGCGGTGAGGCACCATGCCTAAGTTAATGTCCTTTATCTCAAAAACTGCGAGCATAACACAGTTGTAATATACTTATAATACACTTATATACAATTATAATATGAAAACATAAACATAATATTTAATAGTAGAATACATTAAAAATTTTATATTTTATTGCATTGATATCTTTTTCAAAATTGTTTAGTTAATTATGATTCGATTAAAGCTGTAAAATTATAAATTTAGAAGTAAACATTTCAAGAGTAGTTAAATATTTTACAAATTAATGTATAATATATCAAAGTATACTTATAACAATAGTATAAATAATTAATACAATGTAATTGTTTATTTCATTATTAGTAAAATATTAAATTTAATATGATATAATAAAAAAAGATAACTGACTACATGTTACAACAAAGAAAAAGAGATCCATTAATATAAGAATATAAAGTTAAAGTATCTTGTTCATAATACCAAATGTAATAAGTATTTTCGTAATCATATGAAATTAAAATCATAAAAATATTTTGAATTTTTAAGATATTCTATAACTTTTGAAAAGATTGAGTAATTACAATTATGTGAATATATATTAAATATTTATTTAAAAATTCTCAATTAAGATTTTTTACAATTTATAAATGATCAATTTTACAGATATTTCAATAAATATTTCAATAAATATTTCAATAAATATTTCAATAAATATTTCAATAAATATTTCAATAAATATTTCAATAAATATTTCAATAAATATTTCAATAAATATTTCAATAAATATTTCAATTAATTTTACATGTAATCTCTGTTTACAAGTAAAATCATTACAGACATTTAATGTATTTAAAATAAGTTTGTTTGAAATCACATTTTTTATCACTTTTCATATTTTATTACATTTCGTATTTTGAAAAATTGTAGAGGAAAAATATTTTATATGTTTAAAATGGAACTTTTAAAATAATTTTATTTGATTGATAAAATTTGTTATGAATGTTTTTTACAAGATTTTTTAAATGGAATTTGAAATTTGAAATAATATTTGAATAATCTTATATTTTTTAGCGCAAATTGTGAAATTTGCAAGTAGAGCTACATTTAATTAGTGAATTGCGTATACACTAACGAGTTAATACTGTACGATTTTAATAATAATTCATGTATACCAATATGGTATTTATACAAATACAAGAAATATAAAGATAATTGTAACTAATTTATTCGTCCATTAATAATTATCCCGTCCTCTTGGTCCTCTTAATTGATCATTGTCTCTTCCACGTCCACGATTGAAGTTATTGCGGTTATTATCATTTGATGTTCTATTTACCGAAGTAGTGCGAATAGAAGCATTTTTAGTAGTAAAATTCCCAAAATTTGAATTATAATTATTTGAAGTTCCTCCAGATTGTTGAGTAGGACTTAGTACCCTAAAATTTGATGTTCCAAAACTGTTTCTATCAAAACTTGCATTAACTGGTCTAAAATTGGGTGGTGGACCAGAAAAGTTATTAAAATGACCTTGATTCGGAAAAAGACCTATTTGTCGAAAGTGAACATTAGGAAGAAAATTACTATTTTGCGAAGTTCTAAAATTGCTAGGCCCGAAAGTAGCAGACATTTGAGATGGTCCACCAGAACGAAATGGAGGTGGTGCATTATGATGTGGTATCATATGAGATAGAGGACTTTCTATTCCTGAGTGCAAACCTAGTTTAGTTGAATGTTGCGAAATATTTGAATATGATGGTATACACGGTGGTGGCATATTTGGATTAATATTTTGCATATTATGATGATTTGATGGGTGTGACAAGTTATTACCATTAAAAGATATTCCTTCACGCTTTTCCGAATTTCCTTGTAAAATGTTCGTATCTATTTTTCTAGAATTAGAATTTTCTTCATCCCAGTGCAATCTATTTTCCGAATCTCGATGATTGAAAGTACTTATTTCAAAAAATGAATTATTTAACTGCCTAAAATCATTATCATGAAAATCACTTTTTAAATCTAATTCTTCATGAATTTCAATAGTTCTTCCTATTCCACTAGACGTATTAATTCTTAGATCTTGTTCTTCAATATTTGAAGTTTCTAATGAATTTCTTCTACAATCTTCATTAAAAGTATCATTATAATTATCCTTTAAAGAGGATCTCTCAACAGAACTACTTCCGTATCTAAGATCAATGTCACTTGATTGTGAATCTTCAGCAATAGTTCCACCGAAAACTGGTTGATGAATCTTTGATATTCTTTCGTTTATGCCTCCATCACTCCATCCAATTAATTGATCAAATTTACGTTTACCTCCACGATTCAAAGCTTTAAGTAGCTCTGGATTTTGTGCAAATTTTGAGCTAGCTAATGGAGCTGGTAAATCAATATCAGGAACTTTTGAATAATCTATTTCTCCATCGTCTAGTAAATAGTCTTCAGTTTCTTCTTGTTCTTCATGCATTCCTATGACGTCACGTAATTCTTCGATCTCTCCGGATTGTACTAGTTTATTTATAGCATCCGCTCCTTTAGATATTGCCTCAGCTAATTTTGATCCAGCTAAAAACATGCATGTTATTATAATAAAATAGCTAAAATTAATTAAAAATAATAATTTTTTAATTTTTGCTGTAAATATAAACTTTTTAAATTATTTGAAAATACTTAAAAATTAGTTGTTTAATAAAATGATTTATGTCTATTATTTTATTTATAATCCCTTGAAGTGATCTTTAAAATATATGTACAAGTTTTTATGTATATATTTATATGAAATTTTATTTAATAAAAATGATAAGAATCAGAATTAAAATGTTACCATATTAGCTTCTGTTCAAAAGAAACGAAGTTTTTAATTATTAAATTATTAAAAAAAATTTAAATTATAGCCTAATATTAAATTATAAAGTAACAGTTTCATGATGAAATCAGGATTCATTAAAAAATAGTAAAGTACTAACACAGTGATATGTTAAAAATAATATAAACTAAAGTGCCATGACTTAATAATCTATGGCCTTGTACTTACATGTATACTAAATAAGTAATCAATACTACCGTGTTACTAACAATTAAACGATGTTTACAGATACTCGAAAAGTAGGGTAATTATTATGTCTATTAGGAACAGTATAGAGCAAAGCATAATTGTTACTATCAATGTAAATATAAAAAGAAGAGCAAATATTTCTCTTTAGAAAAACAGGAAAGAAAAGAAAACGGTAATTGATACCGGAGATCGTCACTTGTTGGGAACGGGCTTTTTAATAAAATTAGTATATAATAAACTAATACTAGTAAATTAACGCATATTCATATAATTCAATTCTTATATCTATACTTAAATAAACTTATCATATATTTATACACACATACATACGCACGCGAAAATTAAACTTAGTAACCAGGTGCGGAAACGAAACACATATTTTTACAACTTTTTTTTGAATTCGTGAAATCGATTAATCGTGGTTTAACTACATACTGAGCAGACATGAGCAAATTTTCTGTATATATTATTCACAAAAATTTTTATGCATTTATGCACGCACACAACACATACAAACACAAAATCAAATTAAGCTGAAACTAATTTATTCGTGTATCTATTTTGTTAAGAAGCGATTTAGTCTTTGTTTACAAATTGCACAAGAGTGAAAACTTTTCACTCGTATCTGTATTTGCAATGAGTCCCTGACTCTTTTTTCTGCTGTATAACCCTTAATTAGTCATAACCAATACTATTACTTTTTTATAACGCGATGATGCATTCGTATGTAATAATTTTAGAAAATACCGTTGCTAAATCCTGAATACTCTTGATATATAATATTTTTGATACTGTGAATTCATAATTTACATAACTGGTAAATCAATTATTATATTAATTATTAATTTACATAGTCAAGTAACACTAATATACTTTGGTAAAAACATTAATCTGAAAGGTGATTACAAATTAATTTAATGGTATGATTATGTTCAATTTAAAATATTTAAAATATTTAAAATATCTATATATAACAGCAACAATACACTCTGAATCAAGTACTTATGATATTTAATAACATTAAGTTTATACAGTGTAGACACTGTGCACAACAAAAAGTGTTAAACGTAAAAAAGGTAATAGTTCATCAAGTATATAAAGAATTTATTAATATTCGTTCTACTGAGATAATAATCTAAATGCATAGATATCAACAATATGTTACAATATGATACAGCGTTATCAATGCAATGAATAAATAAATAAACTATAAAAAGCCTAAATGGCATAAATTTTATTACATGGAACAAAAGACCTGAGAGATAAAAGTAATGATTTATATTTATGTATTAATGTTTTTATTTATATATTATAGCTGGCTTCTATTTATTACATCAACTGTATTCATGAAAAATAATCTCTTTCTTCTCCGTACGCTCCGTCGCCAAAAATATCTGACTGCTGTAACGGAAAAAATATTTACTTTCATTATGATACCAGCGCTTTTGATTAGTTCATATATTGGCACATATAACTACTAGTATGCTGTAATTTTTCCACTAGCATATCAATAATTAGGGGAAGAAAGTTGCATCTAGTTAAAAAACCAAATAGTATGGATTATTTCATGATTTTTCCTTCCTTGACAATCAATGTTTTAGTTGGTAACCTCTACAACTTCCTTTCAAGCAGTAATACTTCATTAAAACTTTTTCGCCACTATCTGGTTATTTTACATTCCAGTTATTTAGAATGTCAAATTAGAAACACTGTCAACGTCCTTATTTAAAATTTTTCAAACCAAAATCTCCTGCAATATCTCATTATTTAATCATCCAGAACTTGATGGTCGATTTAATGTGCAAATCATGAGCCTTATGCACCGACTTATAAGTATAAATGTAAGTAATATAAACTACCATATACCATTAAGTCGTTTTCATTTATATACTAACTATAAGTAATCATATCATTGTATGTATAATATTAAATTTATTATTTTTAAACTTTTTTTACTTATTCTTTCTAAATTTTTGATACTGCAATGTTACGATATGTATTAAGTAATCAATCATCAAACGATTCTTTATGCAAAAAATTTATAGATTTCTAAAATTTCTTTTTAATAAAATAAATAATTATTTTATTAAAAATTTACTTTAAGATATTTTACAATATTCGATTATTATTGCGTTATTAATAAATTATGTGTCGAAGATAAAACCTATATGATCTCATCTTTCAATATATTATACAGGCTTTATTATATATTAGTCATGATACCATTTATGTATATAAATTTTCTAATTAAAAAGATAAAGAATATGATGATTATGCTTATGATATAATATAGAGAAAAAGAGTATTTAAGTTTAAGATTTAAAAATTTATTATTTCTTTATAACATTTTACTTTGTTGATTTTATTTATTCTTTTTTACTAGTATATATTTTATCGATCCCTTTTTACAAATGTTATCTATACATAAAAGGAAAATTTTATTGTTATACACATTTCTATAGATTTTCTATTAATTTCTATACAATTTTTAATCTTTATTCCTTTTTTAAAATTAAAATACATACTTATTAAAAACGCGTTCTGCATTCTTGTCATTAAATGATTGTGATCCATATAATACATGTCTATTGTTACAATTGTTGATTTTTTAAATATACGAATACTATTAAAAATTTATGTTTTAAAAATAATTTCTTGTTCTAAAATATCAGTTACTCAAAGATATACATGTATATTACATATGAATTAAAATGGCTGATAATATACTTTTTTTCAAATTTGTTTTTGTTACTGATATTTTCTCACTAATTATTTTATTTATTAATATTAATTTTAATGTAAAATAATTAAAAAATATTAATTATATATTATATAATATAATTTACATGCTTCATTTTCATGTCGTAAAATTTCCTGTTTTTAAAAATATATTTCTAAATATTTATTATCATCATATGTAAATAAATTATAATATACTGCTACTTAATATCAGGAGAATTTAATAATTAATTATATCGTGATAAATTTAATATTTTATTTTACAATTTAACATTATAACAATTATTAAAAAATGTATATAATATAACAATTCTTTAAATTAAGATTTACTTAGTATATAATTATTTTATGGGAACATGCTAATTAAAAGAAATTATTTTAATGAATCTTACATTAGCTATTATATTATTAATACTTGTACTATATTTATTAGAAATAATTAATTATTTATTATAAAAAAATATTTATAATTAGTCAAACATATATAAAAAATAATTTTTTAAAATAAAATAAAATATTGAGAAGTAAAATCAAGAACAGTAATTGTAAAAGATTTTAGATTAATTTAACCTCAATAAGTTTATATTAAAAGTATACGTTGTGAAATTGATATACAAAAATTAGATTAAGTTTTACTTAAAATAATATCTAAACTCATTTTTTTAAATTAAATAAAAAAAAGAAAACAAACTTATAGTAAATAAAGATGTTTCATCGTTTTGTAGAATTGAAACCCTGAAACTTAAATATCAATGAATTGTGGGACTCCTAAATATTGTTCGGTGGACTTTAGTAATATAAAAAAATCTGTAACGATTGCGTTAAACAAAATCTAATATTTTTCTATAAAAACGGAATTATATTTATTGCATAGAGTTGTATTATATTTTTTTAAATTATTGATGGAAGTCGTTTCAATATACATTAGTCAGAAATTTTTACGACTAGATAATTACCACTAATTATTGAATGTGATAAAATTCAAATTTTTAGACCCACTGATAAGTTCAATAGTATGATTTAAGCTATCGATGAGCAACAAATTTAGCATACATGTTCTAGAAGTAAAAAACTGAAGAAATACATTTTTGAAAATACCTAAATATTCATCTGAATCAATTTCATACGAAAATAATTATATAAAAATGCTCTTAAATCTATTCATTTGTTTAAATTACGTTTTAATTATTTATTTTATATAAGAAAGATAATTTATTATGTTTTGAATTGTTGAATTGAGTAGTATTTTTTACCTTTTGTATTTTTGTCTGCGTAAAACTATAATTACACTCCTTGAATTAATATACTATATTTTTCATGAAGTATACATGTAGTGACAAGATTAGTTATGTTTCTTGAAAAATGGCTTTAATATTAATTTATAAAATTTATTCTATGGTACAATAATTAATGCCGTTATACACAAAATGTTATATTAACTTTTTAGATTTTTACTCAAAAAGTGTTATAAAAAATGTAAATAATTTAACTTGCAATGTTTTATTGTTACATGAATTAATAATTTTAAATACATCTTAGACAATGCATCTACTGTGGAAGTCAAGTGAAATTGACCAGCAGTTATAGTCGAAAATATAAATTTTTGTGAGTCGCCAAAAAATATACTAACCCAATATCTATCTATAAGACTGAAAGGAAACTATGTTAATCAAACGTAAAGGAAATTAACCAAAATATAATTAAAATAACTAAAACAAATTAATTATTAGTAAATTGATGAAACATTTGATAATAAAAGGAAAACTTAGCTATTTCTAATTGAAGAATGAAAAGACTATTTAACTATCCATACCATTAATATTATCGAAGGAAGGAAACTTGATACAAAGATATTAAAAGAAGCATACAATATTGCTTGTGGTTCGAAATTTGCTATTGGTTGTCTGATAGAATGTTCTTAGTTAATTTTGTTTATTGAATAAATCTAAGTGTTCCTACTCATTTCTAAAAATTATAATATTGTGCATGTTTTTTTTTTTAACGACGCATACGACACATTTGATCTATTGTATCGAGATGATATTTTTTACATATATCGTTTCCACAAATAATAATGTTCTGTATATTTCATTCTAAGTGCTTGTATGGCTACGAACATTTTTCCTTATTCTGAACTTTTATATTCAGTTCCTTTTATTTAAAATTAACTTGAACCAATACAAATTCGAAGACTAGTTAATAATTCCCAGACAAGTTGATGCATTTCCAATTTTATAAGTTTAGCTAATGTAATTTTTATAACACCCGCCTTTTAATTTAATCAATCTTTACTACATATTCAATTATAGAAACTCAGTTAGAATTGTTATTATATTTTATGTACTCTTTCTCCTATTAAATTTTTATTGCATGTAATAGGAGAGAGAAGGTGACTACTATTTTGATGTAACCATACAATGGCACTCAAGATAACTTTAAGCTTTAATTTCGATTAAAAAAATGTTAATATAATATTTATTAATCTCAGCAAAAATTAATTTGATACTAATACAACTAACTTTAATACTATTAATCTATTCATATAAATATAATATGAACTGATTCATTGTATGTTTTTCGTAAGAAAATAAGTGATATTAGAATTTAAATACTGTATTAACTAATAAAACGGCGTAATATTATTTGAAGCTATAAATTCATAAACATGACTGAAATCATCCATTTTTTTAAATATTGTAATGGATTTATATAATAATAAATAAAATTATATAATTTTCAATTTTAATTAAAACTTTTTTCACTTTTTTAATAGGTTATGAATTGTGTATCAAAATTGAATTTTTTTAAATTATTAAAGTGTATTATTTAAAAAATAATAAAAAGAAAATAATATAATAAAATTTAATTAGCAATTGTATTTGCAACTATTCACACCTGAATAATAAACAAGGAAGCTATTATAATAATTTTTAATTGCATGAAAATGAATTGTAGTTTAAAACATAAACAAAAAAAGAAATTTAAAGTACGTAAAGGACGTGCAAATAACACCATTGAAGGTCAAGATAACAATACTTTATAGAAAATACAAAAGATAAATATATATCTGGAATACAAGTATAAAAATAAGTTAACACGTATTCTTTCTCTATAATATAATGCAACATAAAAATTTAACTATTTTTATAAAATTGTTATTTTAATCTGGATTTCGACGATTTTTTAAATAAATTTAAAAAAATGTAGTACCATTTTTAAAAAAACTTATTATTCAAATTTAATGGTAAAAATATCAAAAATAGAGATATATTTTTACATATCTATTAATTTTATTTATTACTAAAAAGTGTAAATAATAAATACGTATTTGCAGTAAAAACTATTTATTATTAAAGAATGATGTATATTTCCAATTCTTAAATTTAATAGAATTATAAAATTCAGATATAAATTACTATTGGGACATCTTTTTTAGATATACGCTATGTTGTTGATCAAAAAAGATAATTATTTATTATAAATGACATTTCAAAAATGCATTAGTTACTTAGTGGCTATTTTTATCGAAAATCAATTTTTTTTTTACAAAGTTTATGATATTCATAATATAATTAAATGTAAATAAAAACATATTTAGATATATCGAATAAAATACAAATTTAAAAATAAGTTTAGTTTTTTAAAATTTCAAATTTTAAATGAATATATATAATATACATTTTATATTAGTTTAAAATATAACTTTTTAATTTTAATTTTTTTACAATTACATATTTAAAATTTATTTATCACATTCGTTTTATATTACATAAACAAAGTATCATAAATGATATCTATTATGCACATTTTATTATATGTATATTATGGCTATTGATAAAAACTACCACGCAATAATAATTTATGCAATTATTGTATAATATAACGGTTAATTTCTTTAAACGTCGTTAAAGTTGATAAATATCATGTTAATCATTTTTAGTATTTTTATACTCGCTATTACATGAAAGTGAAAATATACATTTACGAATATATTTTTTTAAGAATAGTCTTAAAACATCCGTATTTATAATTTATTACTTTAATACCAATTAAAATATCTTCATAAAATTCTTATGGTAATTTATAACAAATATTTTAACTTTATATGCTATTTTTTTATTACTAACAGTTTATATTTATGTTTACTAGATAGAAACATGATAATAAATGATTCATAAATTATAAATTATAAATGTTAGAAATAAATGTTAAAACAAGATCAATTAATTATTTTAGAAGGTAGGTTCTATAATATAAAAAGATTATAATCTCAAAATTAGAACTATCTAAAAATGAAAATTTAATCGTAATTTATATGAAAAATCCAAGACACTTCGTTTTCTATCTGTACCATGTATTTTTCACATATATATCTCATATAAATGTTTATATTAATATTTTTTTGTGATCAAAAGAATAATTTTGTGATAAACGTAATACATATAGTAACTTTAACATATGGTACAATAAAATTATTTTATATAAAATTTTTAATTTATATTTTTTCTTAAATATTTAGTTTTTATAAATAAAAAAGTACAAAAATAGTCATGTTTTTCAAATATATAAATAAAATTTTTTTAATTACTTTTTACTGTTTTATGAATTTTTCTTTACTTTAAATAGAAAATATTTAATTTTATTAAATTAAAACTTGTTATTCTATCATTTTATTTTAATTGAAAAACACTGCAAATAATTAAAAAGATCGATGAGATACTATTTTAAAATAAGGTTTAACTTACATTCTACAGGTATCATTTTTCCATACAAAATAATAGCGTTAGGTGTAACATCGTTCAAAGGAACTGCACCAGGAGTAGTTTCAATCAATTGATTTACAATTGCATTTAAGGCCTCAACTTGTTCCAAATCTTCAGCTTCCATTTCATTCCACTGAGCTTGGAAATTGCGTGGTATTGGTTTACTATACGGTACTTTTTTATTTGCCGACTTTTTACTCTCATCAATAGTATGGTCGAGATCTAGACCTGGTATTTCACCGTTTTTATCTTCATGTTCGCCGTCAGTGTTGATTCGATCTTCAGGACCCATTCCTGGAATGACCGCAGCTTCATCGGCTATTTACAAAATTATTAATAAAAGTAATGATATTATAGTTAACTTACGGGACAAAAATAGAGCATATAAAGTAAAATACAACTAACCAACTTCATGATCATCGATTCCACCTGCTCCAGCTGGTAGAGTATTAAGATTATATTTATCTCTCATCAGATCCCCTGGTCTATTTCTCGTCCAAAATTTTGAGGTATGATCATTACTTCCAGAGCATAATATATGACCGAGTGGATGCCATGCTAAGGTCCAAACTATACTATCATGTGCTTGTTCTATTGCGCCTACTTCCTTATCTGCCCTAAATTTCGAATAATGTAGATAAATAAAATTCTAAATCAATAAATACATAAGATTATATAGAATAACGTTAAAAATAAACGTACCCAACATGCCAGAATAGAATAGCTCCATCACTACCACCGCTGCAAAATAAGCCTTCGTGGCTTGGATGCCAAGCCACACTAGAAGCCTCCTTCTTGTGTCCCCGAAATGTTTGTATTTCTTGACTTAAGTTTCGTAGATCAAAAAGTTTCAGTAAATGATCGCGAGAAGCTGTGACCAACCAATTACCATTTTCGTTCCATTTAACATCCATTACTGTTGATTTATGTGCATGGAGAGTAGCTAAAGAATGCCCACTCTTTGGATCCCAAAGTTTTACTGGTTGTTGGTTATCTTTGCTGCCAGATATGACAAGACTTTTTTGCGGATGCCAATGTACGCATTTTACGTCAGCTCCATGACCTATTATAATTTTAACATGTATTCAATTTATCAAAATTTTTTGTAATATAGAAATTACCTCGGAGAATGCGTTCTTCATGGCAACGTAAAAAATCCCAAATTCGTACAGTACCATCGTCACTACATGTTGCCAATTTATGATCTGTCGGGCTGAAACTAATAAAAAATATAAAATATTTTAAATTATATTCATATCATAGTTTTTTTATAAAAAGCATATTTTACAAATTATACTTTACCATTTAAAAAATTTATTGATTTATTCATGATTTTTCAAATTTAATATATGAATATCTAATTAAAAGAAATTATTATAGTTTGTTAGATAAATATTTAAAATAATTTTAATCGTAAATTTTTAAAAAATAAAGTTGCAAAAGTGATTTAATTAATTCAAAGATAAATGTATTTGATATAATTATATAACCGAAGGAAGCAAAATTGTAGATGTCAGGAATTTTATACATAATGGTACAAGAAAAATAATAATAAAATAAAGTATTTATATAAAATCTTATATCGTCTTTAACTATAAAAAATATGAAATCACATATTTATTTATTCTAAGTCGATAAATAAAATATTCTATTAAAAAACTGTTGAAATCATTAAAATTTAAATTATGGTATCAGATTCCATAAAATAAAAAAAGCTAAAATTGTTGAAACCTTATTATTACAGATTCATTTAGTGGAATACATTTGAAAATAAAAAGGTACAGAATACTAATAAAACTACAAATTTATACAATATGAAAGATAAGATATTTTATTCTAATTTTTTTAAAGTCAGCAAATTATAATATATTAACAAGATTTAAACGTAAATAATAAAATAATAACTTTTTATATAAGTGTAATGTATACACGAATTCCTTCTGTTTGATGCTCACAGTTTCTTTTCTTTTCCTTTGGTTTGTGATTTCCATCCACGCAGCTGTTTTTTATTTTCCTTTTTTTGACTTCCATTTACGTGACCCACGCGGTTTTCCTTTCTTTCCATTTTCATGTTACTCGCATTTCTCCTTTACTTTATGACTTCTCTTTGAATGATATAGTTTTATGACTTCCCTCTACGTGATACGCAGTTTTCCTTTATTTTTCTTTACTTTATGATTTCTTTCTACGTAATACTTTAACCTACGACTAATTTCTTGGATTCCAAAATTGTAAAGCTTATTTCCCCGAAATTCAACATTTATTACCGAGTCCAATGTTAGCGCTACCTTTAAATACTGGACCACAGTAGAAAAGAATCAGTTTAGAATCAGACACAGAGAGAAATCATACTAAACCCGTACTAATATCCGTCTCGAACATTAATGTTTAAATATAAGTCAGTATATCTTTATTATAACTTATATCACTAAATAAATTACTATTGTTGAACGATATATACACGAGTAACTTATTTGGCCAAATTACAACCTATTATATAAATTATCAACTCTAATTGAAAAAAGAAATAAATTTGAGATTATTGAAATAATGCAATAAACACCAAATAATATTTTAGAACTAATATTTTTTTTAATAATTTAATAAATTGAAGTAGAAATTAATTATTTAAAAATAAGTTTTTCAAGTTACAATTCTTTATTACCATCATTGCTTCAGCCCCATTTTTTCTTTTTTTTTTTACTGTACTAAAACTTATTTTTTCTCTGGACACATGTTAAAATTATAATTATTCATATTTTTTTCATTAAAATTTCATATTTTTTTTATTGTTTATTTTACTATATTCAATTTAAAATTTTCATTAAGTAATATGATTTATCGTACATAATAAATATGATTCCTTCAATTTTTTTTATTTTCAATAAAATCTTTAATTTTTTCTCAACGGTTTCGATCAAGTCTTTTATTAAAGTTTCTTCAAAACCTTTGGTAGTAAATCCGCAAATATATATTTTTAAACAATATAAATAACTAAATATGATTTATTGATTGAAATATTTTTTAATATTTTTTATTTCATTTCGTCCATTTAATATAATTTTAATATTCAATTGATTGAACGTTTTAATAAAATTTAAATTAAACTTCATTATCATTAGATTAACAATTTTTTGTTCTTATCAATGAGTATACCAGAAAAATTAAAAGGAATATAAAAATAAATAGTAAAATAATGCACGATATTTTTCAAGAAATTCTTCAATCAAGAAGTTTAGAACATGCCTAAAACATGGAACAAAACAATATAATTAAACAATAAAAATGAATTAGATTTTTTAAAATACGCATGTTCAAAAAAAAAGTTTCATATAATTTATTAATTTTATTACACGAAGCTTATGCAAAAAATACGGACCTTTCAGAATTTCAAAATTGTCTTATAAAAGGAATGTTCAAGAGTCAAGCTGCAAAAGTTACTTTTTATGAACATTTATTAACATTTTAAAACATCTATCGATACAATAGATTTCAATTGTATAGCAATAATAATACACAAATAGTTGTAATTTTTAAAAATCCGTTTACTCTATCTGGAAAAAAATTTCGTTAATCTAAATGTCAAAAGTATGAATACATTATAAATAATAAAAACTTCAAAAATCTTAAAATTAACATCAATTTTGATAGACATTAGTTCGTGAAATGTGTCACTATAAAAATATATAATGAAAATTGAAGCTAGGGGACATGTAGTTGATAAAACAATATAGTAAAACTTTTCAGAAAATTAAAATTATTTTAGCAATGATTTCTAGATTATTTCCAAAAAATTATATAATTTTGGAATATTATGCGGCACTTACTTATGCAATCAAGATTATTTTTATTATTCGTACTCGTAATAATAATTTACCGAAAAAAGTAGAGAATATAACCCTGTTAAAACTTAAATTCTGTAAAAGAAAATATGATTTACATTTTATTTTACAGGTTTATTCTATATTAATAAATATTTATCAATGAAAAAGAGCAAATACTGTATACTTATATATATAACTGTACAATAAATCATCAATGTTTTATATATTGAAGTCAAATAAATTGTAAAACATGATTAAAATGTTATTAGAAAGATTGCCTAGAACTCTCTAAATTGTATACAATATAATATACGAACATAAATCCAGATAACGATTCTAGGAAAGGCTAATTATTGTACAAAATTTATATAACAATTTGCGATGCCTATCAGTAAAGGTAATGTTATTAAATTATATCACATATTATATCTTCAATGTGTTTTTTAGAAGCAGATCGTTGGTTTACTGATCGTGAAGAAATATTTCGTATAATGTATAGTAAATATATAATTAATTCCAGAAAAAGGCTTTGTTTTTGTAACCACCTATGGTTAGTATATTGTCATAAAAATTGTATAGTAAGCTCGTGAAATAAAAAAGTAACATAATTATATTGTGCGCTTTTGTTTTGGATGTATATAGGTTTTGTTGCATCTTTATCAAAAAATGAGATAATTAAACAACTCATAATAAACCATAAGTGACATATCTAAGCTGTGCAAGAATCTTTTAACAGAAACATTTTTGTTGTTGATAAAGTATAAGTCATAACAAAAACAAGTTTGAGAAAACGTCGTAGATCAGTAATTAAATCTTTGGTCTGCGTATTATTTATAATAAAAAATACATATATTATTGCAAGGATCACTCTTATTTTTATACTTCAAAATATATTTCACGTGATATGTTGCCTCATATTATTTTTTACGTACATATTTTTATCTAAATAATTGATGATTAAAAGCAAATTAATAAAATTTTTATAATTTATATTAAACTGATTAAATGTAACACAAAGTATTAATAATAATATTAGTAGAATACTGTTTCAATCTGTGATATAAAATAAAGAATTAAAAAATTCCAAAATACTTCCAAATTTAACTATACGAATATTAACTTTTTTTTAAATAAAAGGTTAAATACCAGAGCGATACTTAATATACCTGAGTCCTCTGATTGCTTCTTTGTGAGCTTGAAACATTTTGACGTTGTTCATATTGCTCTGCCAATATTTGACGTATCCTGCGTGATCTCCAGTAACCATCCAGCTTTCATTATGTGACCATACCATTGTTCTTACTGGGCTGTCGTGTGCCTTAAATAATAAAATATACTTTTCGTTTTTGATTTTTAAATATTACTACATTTTATACGAATATCAGTTTCGAAAATCTTGTTAATTTTAGTAATTAAAAAATGTAGATTTTGTATAACTTAAGATATCATAATGGAAAAATCATACTAAACTCCATTATTAAGTATTTAAAATGTGTCGGTTGGAAGTTAAGGAAACAGTAAGTTTAGTCAAAAAAGTCATAGTTCAATTATTAAAAATTTAGTAAAGATTTATTTGGTTATATTGAGTTTATTATTTTTTTTTATATAAAACAAAAACCGATTTATAAGTATGACTATTTATTTTATTTTATTTTTACCGACTTCTACCGATTGATTAAATAAACAAATTTATTTATATCACAGAGAAATAAATTAATGCACAGGGTAATGTATAATTATGTTTGGGTGTAAAAAATTGAAAATTTTTATGAAATTATATTTTTAGTATATTTTTTATTTTTTCTCAACAAAAATTCTCTCTTTGTATAATTATCAGAAAATAATAAGTTCTGAATTTGAAGCTAAGACAAAACTATGTTCAGAATAGATCCTGCATCTATGTACAAAAATCTATTGTTTCATTAAGATGGGATCTGATAAATTGTTTGGCAACTCATATATCTGGTAAAGTAAAAATAACTTGAATTTTTAATAACACGAGCCTGTTTACCATTTTCAATAAAAAATAGTGGATAAAAAAGTACTGAAATTTTTATTATATATTTTATTATAAACAATGAAAATTTCTCAAAATAATAAACTTCAAATAAAGATATCTTGCAATGAAAAAAAAATTAGATATAGTAGAAATTATCCAGCAAGTCATTTATATTTTTCACGTAATAGTCAAAAGCTTGATATGATACCTTCTAAATACAAAAAATTATGTAATATTCAATGTATGTTTAAAATTGTAGCGTTTCTTATGCTAACCTATGTAATTAAAAGTTTTCCAAAGTGATGAAATACATAAATTGATTCATGAAAAATCTAAACTATAATTATTTATATACAAAATAAAAATTATACTAATTATAGTAATATAAATTCGAATTATCTTACGAATATATGATATCTAATACAAAAAATATAGATATACATTGAAATGTAATTTAAACTCACTCTTTCTCTCAGAAATAAATATAACAGGCTTTTTACAAAAAGGATTTGTTAATCTAAACTAAAATGAAAAAAAAAATTAATTTAAAAAGAAACTCATGTTATACAAAAATTAGAAATTAATAAATGTTAAAAAATTCACAAATTATATACAATTTAAGATAAATAATTTAAAAAATTTAATTATAAACGTAACTGGAACTAACATATGTTATTCACTTTACACTTTGAAAATAAGCTAACAAATGCATCTAATTTTACATTTAACTCCAACACTGTAATGCTGTTACTTTTGTAGATTTCACTATATTTGATAATTATAGAAAAAGTAATCTTAAATAAGATATAGTTTAAAATATTTTAATGAGCATAAATATTCCTTTAAAAAAATGTTAAACTCGCCTTTTTCAAGTTTAACATCTTTTATTATTTATTTCTTAATTTCCCAATTTCATTAACGTACTAATATTTCCTTTTTTATTTATTTTGTATACTACTTCGTATTTTTTTTAGTACATTAATATAAATAAATAAAAATTAACTAAAAGAATGCCATCAAATTATTAAAAACACTTTAAAATCTATACGGGGATACAATATTACAATAATATAAAATATTATTGTTTGATTAATATTTATACTTTTTAGTAAAACAAAGCTATCAAAAATTCAAATGCATAATTTGATAGTTTGGTAATTTATAAAATTTTGTTCAAGTACTAATATATAATTTAAAAAAATAAGTATTAAATTTTTTTTCATATTTAAATATATCGATTATAGTAAATACATAATATATATATATATATATATATATACATAAAAACGATATTAAATTTATTATGAAAATACTTTATAAAAAAGAAAAGAAGTTGATAGCATTATAATAGGAATTATTTATAGAAATTTTAATATAAAAATTCCGAATATAATTTTAAGACACTAAATTTTATATTACTAGATATAGGTACTTACAGTAAATTATTATATATCACAGTACAGACATACTATAATTAAACTAAAAAAGAAATCTAAATAATTTAAGAGAAAAGTAATAATATGTTTTTAACTTGCAAGATAAATTTCAGGAACTACTTACGATTAAATATATTAAAATACTTGAACAATATATTTTACTCATTGTGTTTATTCAAAAAAAAATTTTACGCGCATATTCATAAAATATATTTCTTAGTATCATTTTTTAAATTTAAATATAAAATTTACTTGTAATATAGTTTCAAAGTTAAATGTAAGCCCATTCCATAAAGTAAATTCTCCACTAGAAGCTCCCGTAACAAGACGTCTTCCTTCAGGTGTCCACGCCATACAAAAAATAGGACATCTCATTTTATTTGTAGCTGTTTTTACAAATCTGGTAGTGACTGCATTTATTGGATTATCAATATAACTAGGTGGAGGTAAAAGATCGGGATAATAAATAACATCTGGTTGAAGAGCTCGTCTATCTCGAAAATCTCGTTGCCAAATACGATTCTAAATAAAGAATATAGATTTAAAAATTGCTTAGAATATTAAATAAGTTTTATCTTACCTCTAATGTTTTTATAATTGCAGAGTTGTAATCGACTGTTTTACGCATAACTGATTTACGAAGCCTTTTTCCATCAAATTCATCTTGTAACGTCTCTTGGTTGCCAGAAACTAATTTAGGAGCATGATATGGTCTGAAGGGCTTGAAAAAACCTCGATTTATTTCTCTATGATTAGAGTAACGAGGTTGATAATTTGTTGTTGTATTTATCATTGTTAATGTTGGAGGTGGAGCGGAAAAATTGGGAGCTGCTGGAGGTGGAATAGACATGTTTGGAAGACTAATTGTCGGAGGAGGATTTGCAAATGATGTATTTAAGGACATTTTATTAAACTTTATACTTTTAATTTTTTATTTATGTTGGTACCAAATAGTCTTACGTAATACAGTGATCCTGAAAAAATAGATAAATAATTTAGAAAATTTTATAACATCATATCTTACAAAACAAAATACACCGTTTCTTTAAAAAAATAAGGCATATTTATAATGATTTATTCAAAAGCTATTAAATTAAAAAATATGTAAGATATTTTAGTTTGCTCATTATTTTCTAAGATATTGCATTTTTTTGTACTTTTTAATAATTTTATAAAAGTTTAAGGTCTATACTGTTTGTATTTATTTAAATTAAAAGAATTTAACTTACTTAACCTGTAAATATGGAAAAACTATGTAATATTTAATTTAAAATTAAACCATAGATTCAATATTTAACGATCTCATAACACCGGCATATATTGAAATGATAAATTTCTGTACCTTATCATACATATTACCTCCTTAATTAATAATTTTAAAGTATGATGAGTTTTTCATGATTGATATATATTAACTCCCTTACACTCATATATACCTTGAAAACAAAAAACCTACTATACTACCTGCAAAAAAGGACATATATTTTTGTATAACACAAGGAAATCCTCCATTTCACTTAACCAAATTAAGAAGAAATATATTTTGAGGATCAAAAGCAAAAACCTTTATTGCACCTAATTACCACTTTTCTAACCATTTAATTAAACTCCTCCTATATCAATAATTTATCTTCAATTAGAAAAAAACTAGAAACTATGTCAGTTTCTTTCTAAAAGAATTTCATCTGTTAACAAAAATATAAATAATCTTATATATTTTTTAATAATGTGAATATATCTTTATTTAGATATTTAATTTTTAGAAAAGATTATAATATATAATATTTTTATTATTCTAGCAAATTTATTTATAATTTATCAAGTTCTAATATTTTTGTTATTAAAATTATCTACAAATTATTGATTTCTTTTACTTAAAACGATTCTGATTCTATTTCACTACTTCAAATATTGAAACAAAGTAATTTTTAAAAAAAAATTTTTTATATTAGTCTAATGTTTAAACTATAATATTAAAAGTATTTTAAATAGTATAAAATTACTGAACAAAGACTTTAAAAATAATAATTAATTGGTAATATATATAATATATAAAAAATTACTTTAAACTAACTTATAGTTATGATTTTAAAAGAAGAATACATTCAAAACTATGTTACACAATTATAATAAAAATATCTAAAAACATTTGATAATATAGCTGTATATGTACTTCTCTTTAAAATGAAATTTGTTCAGAAATACCTTTTCTTTAAAATAATACTTCGGAATTATCATAAGACTTTTATAAAACGTTCTCTTACATAATTTTAATTTCTATAAAAATTGTGTGTACTTCACAAACATATATATATATATTATCATGAAGCCACAAACCATAAAACTGTAAGTATATATGAATGAGGGAAAGAAAAAAAGAAAGAAAGAAAAGTTAGAGGGAGAGGGAGAGTGAGATTGTTCAATAAATTAAAAATAAAGCGATACCAATTTTTAACATGTTTGTGTATTATATGTATTAAAAAACTTTCTGGTAATACTATTGAAAGCGCTTTTGAACATTTCAAACATACTCAACATTTGTTTTTACACTTACGTATTTCTTATTTCTTTCTCAATCCACATAATTTTTTCTCATTCAATCTCAGAAAAAGAAAGAGAGAAAGAGAATCATATTTATTAAATATACTAATTAGTTTATTTAAAGATAAAGATAAATCTATGTTCAATAAATATGGAACATTTTTATGCAACTTTATAAAGAACGATGTTCTTTACAGTTAAATTTAATCAACAGATAAAATCGATCTAAGAATTAAAGAAATATGTTTTTTAGCTTCAATTTAGAAATTCCAATATATCATAAAATATAAATTTTACCAAAAAAATATTTTGAATGATTTTCTATTACAAATAGCATTCTTCTATTTCATAAATCAAACTGATTTACTGTGGTATAAAATGTTTTAAAATAATTTAATTATATTTGATACTCATTCTACAAAGTAAACTATAGAAAGCTAATATTCAAATTTTCAAAGAAATTTAGGTTAATATTAAATTGAAATTAATTAATATTTTTCAAATGAACTTTTTGTAAAATATTATTTAAGAAAATCTTGATGTTTTCTTTATAAATTTTTTTTTATTAAGAAATTTAAATACATATATTTTAAATTTACATTAAACAATAATATATACTCAATATTATTTAAAGAAACAAAAAATAACAGATAGTAATTCATTTGTTTAACGTAGGTACATTAATCAATAAAATTAAAGTAGCCAATTAAAGATTTAAAATTAAAAATAAAAAAATAATAATTTTATGTATAAAATATATATAATTGGTGAAACTAGAAAAAACATTGGTATTGAAAAAAGGATATTTTGTTTAAAATACATGTAAAAGATAAGGTTCTAAAAATTCACTGCTAATAAATTTTTCTACCATAAGTCCTTAATATTTTATGATTATAAATATTTAGTATACCAAGGTACAAAATAAATATATATTTTTCAAAAAAAAATAGTTAAGCTTGTACTAATGACAACTTGTCATGATACCTATTAATCATTATCTATTCCAAATATCTAATAAAAAATTACAAACTTCTTTAGAAATAGCTTTGTCCACTTAAAGAAAATATGGATAAAAGACTTGGTAGACCAGTAGCCCATATTAGTGATTTGGAAAAATATTTAACAGATTTCATTAAATAGGTCAAACTACTAGGCTTTTGATAATATTCCTCCCACATCATATTACACAGATTAACAAAATTATTTTGCTACATTACATGTAGTCAGAAATTATACCATATTGCAAACTCAGTGAACTTATCAGCAAAGTTCTGAATATCAATCACAAGGCAACAGATAAACTCCACTTGAATTAATCTTAACCTACTACATGGCAAAGTTAATAGCCATTAATTTTTTGGGGATATCTAAATAAATTTAAAAACTTGATCTTAATCAAACATCTTTTACTTATAGACAGAGTATAACATGAAAATTAGTCTTTAAAAATAGTGTATTTGTAATAATGTATAAGTCAAAATAACTATATAACTAGCCTTAATCAATCTTTGCTAATATTTTAACACCAAAACCATCATACAATTTCCAACAATGAAAATAACAATTCAGGCTCTAAAATAAGGTGTTGGTAAAGAACCATGAACTATCAGTAAAACTGAGTAATTCAATATAAAGATAACTTGAAAGTATGTTAGCCCATAATCCATACATCTTCTTACTAATAATAATATATTTAATAATATTTGGAATAAAAATTTTGTTTTGTTACTAGATATTGTCAATAGTAGGAAAAGACAAAAAATTTGAAAGCTTTATGTAAAAAAGGTTAAAACAGCCCATCAGTATCAGAAGGCAGTTAAACTTAAGGATTTTTATTTTATAATTACTTTCATAACACTTTCATAATTAATATCTCTACAATTATTATCTATATAATACTTTTTTCTCTTCTTTTACCAGTCTTATTTTTTATCAAATGAAAAAAACATTATGAGATTGATATATGTTAAAAAGACGATAATAAAATATTTTAATAATATAATATGCATGCATGTGTAAATGCAAATAAGTATTTATACAAGAACTTCTATACATATATACAAAATTCTCTATCAGGTTATATGTGAAGCTTTCTTCTTAGTCCACGATCCATTTATATATTCTATGATTTATATAATCAAATTTTTCCTACTTCATTAAGCACATTTTCGTATATTCTAAATCTTGCTTTTTCACTTTGCATATAATGTATTTTGTTATTTTAGGCTCCAAAAACTATAAACTGCACTTCATATTACTTCTGCACAAGATTTGCCACAACACTACTATATTGAAAAGGAAGCTTAAGACAAATCCATAAAACTCGCCTACCATTAATTAAAGTACATGACTGCCTTTTACAATTAAGCATGATCATCTTACTATTTTCCATTTTTATATTTACTTTTACTTTTTAATCCACATTCTACTCTCATCCTGAATGTTACTTATCAATAATATTCTTTCAATTTCTGTTTTCAAAAACATTGTTTTTTGATGCACTCTCCTTGTTTGTTTTCATACATTGTCTCTTAGCAATTCACTTCCCTTGCAAGTAAATATAAATATAAAAAATAATAGCGATAAACCTTATCATCAATAAAATATCGATATAACTTAAAATTCTTGATAAAGAAAGACATTAATTTTGTTTCTTTTCCTCTCCTCTTGTCAAATTTAATTGAACTAGATTTATCCAGTTCAAAGAAAGCAAAAACTATAATTATATTGTATATAATTATATATACAATATATATATACTATGTATATATTATATTTTATTATCAAAAATTTATTTTTTATGATAATTATGTTTAATATTCGGATAACTTTGAGCACTTCTACAGAACTATTTATTATCTTGATTAATTCTGGATTCAAAACATATCTTAATTGGTAAGATTAAAAAAATACCTTATAGTATTTGTTTTGATAATCATTTTTTTCTATATAAATATATATATATACGTTTTTTCACAGGTAATCTCAATACTTAAAAAGCTTTCTTAAATACATTAAAGTTCTCTAATTTATGTTTATATTACATAAAAATCTTTTAATTATGAAGTTTATTTTTTAATATTATAATAAAATTCTTAGTCAATTTTAAACTTATCAAATGTTTCTAATATTATAATTCTTATAATTGACAATAAAGTTTGAATGAAAGTAAATTTATGATAGGTAAAATACTTAATTTGTTGAGTTTTGATTACTTTTGAAATTTAATGATTTTCAAATCTTGATTAACTATTACTATTTTCAGTACATTATTTTGACAAATTTAACTAAAATTTAAACAATTGATTTGAATTCATTTTGATTACATTTTAAAATACTTTAATACCTTATTCATTCAATTTTATTTAAATAAATTTTTAATTTTCAAATAATTTTCTATTATTTTTATTGTTTTTAAAACTAATTTTATAGGTTTAATATTTTTATTATCGATTTGCTAAATCAACAATTCGATATTTTTTATATTATCAGAAAATATTTTTATTAATTAATTGTGGAAGAAACAAACAACTCAGTATATTATTTTAATATTGATTTATAAAGAAAGAAATAAAAGTACTTCAAATATAAACACTATTATTTAGTTTTTATTTTTTTATTAAATAAATCATAGTATATCAAATTAAAAAAAAATAATCTTAATGAAAATTATTACATTATTTTATTTTATTCTACATACCTTATTTATTATATACTTAACACCCAAGGTAAAACTCAATTAAAAACATATAAATTATGTTATACCTTGTTATTTTGTAATTTACTCAAATTATTTAAAGAAATTAATAAATGATATTAAAATATAAAAATTATAATTAATTACAGATATAGAATAAAAACTATACAAATATATAATAAATATATGTTAAAATACAAATTTATTTTATTTTGTATAATTCACTTAATAATGAAACTTTTTGAAAAAATTTGAAAATAAAATATTTTTTATACTATTAAAAAATGTGGATTCCTCGTAAGAAAAAGGATGTACGTATTATAAAATATTATACAATTATAATTATTCATTTCTAAGTATACAATATCAATTATTGAATATGATATTATTGAAAATATTGTTTATTAAAACTTCAAATATCTTAAAAAAACATGTATAATTTGGAAATATAATTATAATTTTGTATGTAAAATAATACTTAATAAATAATTTTTTACTAGAAGTTTTGAAGGTTAGAATAAAGAACACTTCTAGTAGTCAATCAAACTTCTTACGTATAATGTGAGAAATTACAAAATCAAATAAAAAAAATTATACTTACTCTTGAGTTACGTATTTGAAGACTAAAAATGTTGCACAATGTTGACAATCCAATCATTTCATAAGATAAATCACTTTTATAGTTTTATAAATAAAACACCTTTACAAAGTAAATTAAAAATATATAATTTAAAAAACTACAAAATATAAATAAATAAGCAATTAGAACAATTATAAATTTCGATTTATAGAATTTTTTATTTAAAAAAATTTAACATGGAAAATAACATATCCCTTTACATTACGTATTTATCACGAATCATCAGATATAAGTTAGAAATAATATTGTATACAAATTTGTACATGCGCAGTAAGAGATCCTAGTTGATTGGTTTTGACAAACGCGCAGAATATGAAAAATCAATTAATTATATATACGTCCATACCTATTATATTTTGTGTATCGTACCTTAAGTATAGTCCTGCTATACAGTGATTCATAAAACAATAATAATTACGCAATATTATTTATCAAGGAGAAAAGATTTGATTTTTACTAAGGTTACTATAGTATAAATACTATAATGATCCTTTACATAAAAAATCAAGTATATATTTTATTAAGAAATATATAAAAAATGCAATAAAATTGAAGATATTTATTAAAATACTAACTTATTACAATTTGCTCTATGTATATATATTTAAGATCAAATTTAAAATAAATTTTTTATCAAAAGGTTTATATTATTATTTACATTTGAGAATAAATAATAATTATTAGAATTTTTAAATTCACGTTAAATTCAAATTTGATTATTATATATATATATATATATATATATATATATATTTATAATTTATTATTTCAATAAATGAGTTGAGTTCTTATATCTTATTAACATCTTTTTTGTTTAATAAGTGTCTTTATTTTTATAAATGTTAATTAGAAAAATATATTCATACTGTATTAAATTTTACAAAAATCGTAACAAAAAAGTTCTTTACTATTTATACAAATACTTAATGCAGTACATTATATTACTGTTTAAATATTTAAAATAGTAGTAAATGAAACAGATAATTTGAAATTTTGATAGTTAATAAATAATTATTAATTTTAATTATGAATTGGTAATAATTTTTTTTGAATCTCTTAATGAGTAATTTACATAGAACCTTCTAATTTTATAGCGAAGAAATACGCTTGCTAAAAAATAAGCATGATTTGCAAAAAATTCGTAGAGGAACGTTGCGACAGTAAATATATCTACAGTTTGTTTCATTTTTATGCTACATGATGCGAATATACTTCAATTATGTGAAGATGGTGTCTTAATAAATGCATATTTATTCTAGAGTCGTTATCAAGTTATATATTAAGTTTATGTACAAAATACAGATAAAATATAATAACTGAATAAGTTTTATAAGGCACTGTACTTTATTTTATTAATAAATATGCAATCGTTAGTACTAGCTTTGGGAAAAACAGTAGTTCTTTTACAATTTGTTAAAATTATTTATTTATTTAAAAAATACAATTAATTTTTGAAACGTATCTAAACATATGAAGTAACAAAATAAAGTCTATAATTTAAATAATTTTTATTCCACCTCTACATCGTCTGATGAAGCTATAAAATTTCCTTTGCTAAGGAAATTTAGTTCTCTTTTATATTATATATGTAATAAACATTTTCATCAATATTTTTTATTAATTTTACTTTGCGTGTTGGCATTGCCGTATTGTTTTGACTTCGCTGTTTATTAATCGCTTGACACGTATTATATTTACTCATAATCTACATAAAAAATGTAGTCAACTACATATATATATTATAGGTTCAAATTACGCTTAGTTTTACTTACTTTAATTTTGAAAAAAGGCCAAATTACAAAAACCACAAAAAAATATACAAAAAAATGAAAATTAAAAGAAAAAACTATTTTCATCTTAAACTTGCACTTCAAAAGTGTTGCAACAAATTAAATAAAATACAAAAGAACTGTAGTTTTACCTACGCTAAAGTTATAAATAAATAGAGAAAGAATCAGGCTTTCCTTAATTATAAAATAATGAAAAGTTATAAGTATTTTGTTTTATTTATTGATATGGCTGATAATTATCCATTGTTCAAAAGTCCTCAACATGCAATACTTATTGAATATTTAAACTCTTTTTATATCTTTAGAAAATTTGAATATAAACGATACAAATCTAATGCTCTAATTGGAATTTTTATAAAATTTTATCAGTTTTCCGTATTTTTCTTATTATTTATATATATGCTGCTGTATTTACGTAATTATTTATTTTATGAATTATTATTACTAAAGTAATTTTTTAAATTTATTTATATTGTTTTTATTATTAAATAAAATATGTGAAATTCAATATTAAATTTTATCTTTGAAAATATAATACTTTAATGATGAAGCCTAATAAATAATTTTTGTACTACAGAATTAATATTTTATATTTATTAAAAATAATATATAAAAATTGCAAAAAATGTGTAAAACGTTATTTATTTGTCAAATTTAATTTAAAAGCAATATAATACAATTTAAAATTTTTCTATCTAAATCTCGTAATAATTATTTGTGAAAGAGTAATCTATTTTGTTCTTGTAAAAGAGCTGAGCTTACTCTGCATGAATAAAACACAAATCTAATTGGATTTATGTACCCTTAAAGAAGTCTCAAGTATTCTTACGCGGAAGATTAAAAATATGGGTTAATTACGGTATCATCTGATTGATTAATGATGTAATACTAAAAATTCCACGAAAATTTTTGAAAGGTAATAAAAAAATAAATAGTATTATTAAAATAATAATACTAATTTCTTAATTAAAACTGTTAGTTTTTTTCAACAATACATTTTAAAAAAATTATAAGCAAGAAAAAATATTTAATTTACAGTAAAATAAAACATATTTATGAAAATTATATAAAAAATTTAGAAATGTAATGTTAATTTACGAAAATAAAATATATATTTCTTACATGTAGTAATTCAAACTTTGTAAAATATATAGTTAAAGATTCTTCCTTTATATTATTATTAGTTGTTTCCACGCGCCAAGACGAATTCTGATTTTTTATTTGATGTACTTTCGTCTATTTCGAGGCGAATAAACTTTTCACTTATTCAGGCTAATTTCTCAGTTGAAATATACTCCTGTATTTTCACATTGACTTTCATTTTAATATATATATGCAGATTCAATTTTAAATGTAATACGTATGGTTTGGAAACTTATGATAATCACCTAATATTAATTTTACAATTATTTGTTTTCGAAAATTACCAAAGAATTAGGGTAAATTAAAAAAATTGTTTTAATTTATGAATTTTTTAATCTGTTAATTTATTTATCACCTGATAATGAATTAAAAATCATTGATTTTAAATTAATTTAATACGTATCTATGAATGTGAATTTTTTCCCCATTTATTATAAATGTACATGGGTTTTTTATCATTGATAAAATTAATTTGTTTTCAGAATCGTTGATCGTAGTGGTTTTTTAATTATAAAAACAAGGTATGTTATAATCTATTATTATTTTATAATATATGCACATTAGAAAAACAGCATAAATAAAAATTATTATCACAATATTCGATATTGAATTTTTATGTTATATTTTACTATTCAAGCAAGTAATTCAATATAGAAATAGCAAAATGCTAAGTATATTTAATACATGACAATTATTTTAATACAAAAAATAACATTTATTTAATATGCAAAAAATTTAATTTTCTATGAATAACTTTGAGGAAATATTTCTTTGTAAATTTATCTTTTGCTGTATTTGAATAGATTAAGATATGGAAAGTTTATTTGAACAAGAATTTATCTGCATGTAATAATAAATGTTGTCGGTCTATCGAGAAATAAAATTTCCTTAATAGAACCAGTTTAAGAAGTTTTATATGAATTAGATTTAAACAGAAAAAGAAGTATATTCCATAACAGTAAAGACGGTTGCTTTAAAATATTGACTGTTATTTTTATAATTAAGATTTATAAATAAAATCTATCGTTTCAAAGTTCATAAACAAGAGGTATCTTTAATAGTTAATCGCAAATGTTGTCGAATTATCTTTTACAAGACGGATATAAGGTGGATAATGAACGATCAAAAATTTTGAAAGTTATTGATAGAGTTACATTTTATAAAACAATTTTATATACAATCTTAACTACGATATTAAGAATGAAAGAAAATTTGGCAAATGCTCGTGAAATTTATTAGAATAGTTTTAGAGTTCTAGAACTTGCAATACTCTAATGACGTTAAAAGCTGTCGAAAAGTAAATTGTAAGTAAATTGATGTAATTATCAAAATAATAAAAATGAAAACCATGATTTTTCGGTAGATAGAGTAAAAATAAATGGATGGATTGTCGAAGAAAAGAATTTTTCTGTTCATGCAGACATTTTTATAGTTCGTGTATTTTTCGCATAATCAAGAGGATCCCGGATCATTATCATACGTTCGTCAATTATATATTAACATATGTATAAATAATTTTGTTCTTTTTTTATATAGAATGATTCTCGCTATCTTTCTGTCTTATTCACATCAAAACCTAACAAGATATTCCTCACAAGTTCACGATAAAAATCACGAGTACTCACTCTTTCAATCTACTTACCGATTTATGCAATAGATTTCACAATATAAATTGCATGGTTTCATTATTTTAAAACTAATAAGTATAGACTCAGATCTCTTTTCGCGGTAATCTTGATTTTTGTCTAAGTATTAATAGAATAATTGGTACTTTTATCTTTAGTCTTAATGGCTAATATTATTTCTTTATCTTTCATTTATTATTATTTAATATTTTAACTACTAATAATATTCGTAAGTTTTAGTATTAGCCCCTGTTGTTTATAAATATCTTATCTGGTTCTGTGGCTTTTGATTAGAAAAATATTGTTTCTTAAAAGATTTTTTAAAAGTGCCATGTAATATTGAAAACACATTTACATGAAATCTATACATAAAATATTTGTTTAAGAATTCCTTATTAATAAATAACATGTTCATTCGAAAACTTTACCAGAGATCCTGATTTATCTGTTCAAGTTTTTATTCGAACGATGATTTTATATGTATTATGAACACCCATATATTATCTCATCCAAATTTTTTAATCAATGAATAATAAATTAAAGATTTTATACGAGAAATCTTTAAAATTTCTCATTTTTATATCTCAAGTTCATTAACCCGTAATTATTTAAAAATCACTGCATACCTTAATAAAAATCCAAATAAAGTCTAAAATATTTTGCAATGATTGGTTAGAGGTTCCGTTGTCTGCGCATGTGCAATCATTCTCATTTATAAATAAATTATATATATATATCAGTACTTTATACTTTTTAATTGAATAAGTGTCACTATCATACTATTTTTATATATCCTTTTTTTTATTAATTTAAAAAAATACAAAAATGCGCAAACATAAATTGCACATCTTGTTTCTTTATTATATAATAAGCAAAATATTCTAATATTTAATTATATGATAATAATTCCCAGGATTTCTATATTTAAATAATGATCGAGGTTAGATTCATTTAAAATTGAGAAAGATATAAAAGTTTATTAAAAGTTGAAGAATAACAATTACAATAAAATTATTATTTTATTTTATTTATGAAACGTACTTTATTCTTAATAAAGTCCTTCACATAATGCCAACCTCAAATTTATTTAGTGTGGCTGTTATTTGTTCAAGTAACATGAATAGAAGTATGGAAGCTCATGCTTTTCTTAGGTACTGTACAAAATTTTGTTATGTTAATTAATATTTTTCTATCTAAATTCTCTTAAATAATTAGTAAAAAGGGCTTCAATGTCAAATCTTTTGGTACTGGTGATAAGGTAAAATTGCCAGGAAATGCTCCAGATCGTCCAAATATATATGATTTTGGTACAACTTATGAAGAGATCTATAATGATTTACTTACTAAGGACAAACAATAGTATCCTATTAAATTAATAAAAACACCTAAAAATTATATATATATTTTTTCCTTTATGTAAATATTTAGTTATACCCAAAATGGTCTTTTACACATGTTAGATCGTAATCGTAGAATCAAATCTAAACCTGAAAGATTTCAGTTGTCAAAAGATAAATTTGATATATTAATAACGTGTGAAGAACGAGTATATGATCAAGTAATTGAATGTATGGAATCTAGATCACAAGAAAATAATCAACCAGCTCATCTGATAAATATTGATATTCAAGATAATCATGAGGAAGCAACTGTAGGATCATTTCTTATTTGTGAATTGGTTTCAGTGGTAAAAAATTAATATATTTATGTTTCTTCAAAATTAAATATCTTATAAATAAATACTTATTCAATAAAAATTTTTTTTAGTTAGCTAATAGTGGTGATCTTGATAATGATATTGACGAACTTCTTCACGAGTTTGAATCTAAATTTGATAAATCAATATTACATACCGTTCTTTTTTATTAAGAACCAATTAAACTATTTTAGGTATTATCAGGAAATAATGCAATAACTTAAATAAGTTATAAACCATTATCATTATTAGTAATTTAAAAAATTTAACATCTTATAAATAATATAACTATAATTTCAAGATTATGAATATAATGCATTATTAAATAATTATAAATTAAATTTATTATTGTACATAAAAAATATATCTTAATTATTAATATATACTCATTCATTATATAGATGTATATAGTGAATATTTGTATAAGTATTTTATTTACTGAACATATGTATTATTAAAAATTATTTCTAAATTAATTTTATTTGTAACATAATTTTTTAATGCTTATCAAGATAAGCATACATTTTTCTAGATTTTTTATGACTTTTTTCAACAGAATTTTTATTCTTCTTCCAAGGTTTTTTCATATTTGAGTTTAGCATTGATCCAATTGTTGAACTCTGATCACTGAAAAAAATTAATTTATTTTAAATGTATCTGATATGCTATGAGAAATTGCTTATGGTTTCAAGGTTTAATTAGTATAATTTTTTAACAATATATCAATTATATATAATAATGTGTGTAATTAATACTGTAATATGTACTGATAACATAAGTACAAAATTACTTATAAAAAAACATTTTTAATTAATAATTAATATCAAGAATCACATTTATAAATATAAGTAATAAAAAGATCAATAATTTCAATAAGTATGTAACAATATTAATAAATAATATAAATTATAAATATTATTTTACTTTTTTTAAAAATTATAATTAATAAATGTTTTCAAATGTTTATAATATATTATGGTATTTTATTTTCATATTTATTCTAGACAAAGTTCAATTTAAAATATATATTTCAATATCTATACAATACATGTTTTATTATATCAAATTAAATCCTGATGAATAATCGAGCAATTAATATATTTATTATTTATTCATTATGAAATTTGAAACACAATTACCTGACATTATAACATCTTAAAAATAAAATAGATTTTAAGTAAACAATAACATCAATAAGAATTTTTCTTATAGACAGGAAAACTTATATTCTTGTTTATAGATAATATTAAAACTCAAACTTGTATTTACATTAAACCAATTATGGGATCCTAATTGCGCAAATGCGATAAAGTATATAACTTGTCGATGTAATAAAAAATGTTATAAATAGGAATTAATAAAGAAACATTAGATGAGATTTAGATATTTACATTGAGGATTTACTGTGAACAGATAATATAAAGGAGTATAGAAGAGCTAAAGTTTGACTAAATTAGATTGAAATCTGATAGAGTTTTAAAAAAATTGTCTAAATGAATTTGAGTTTATTATTACATTGAGACCTAACTAAACAGATGAGAGAAATAATAAGAGATTGCGTTTAATCAAATAATTAAAGATTTTTAATCAAACCTTTATTTCTATGCTAGGGCTACATTCACATAAGAATCAAATTTTTCAATCAAATTTGCATTATTATACTGAGGATGAAAGGAATAATACAGGATTGAGTATTGAACCTGTGTCTCTACATTTAAAACATAAACATGGATTGATATTCAAAAGGATCAGAACTTTTTTATTAGGCTAAATAATAGTTTTAACTATGTACTGTTTTTAAAACTTGAGGAGTTTTGTAGTCTTGTAATTTTTTACTTGAACCTAAATTTTCTTGGACTGAATTAATAATAAGCAGTTCAAGACCCTTTTTATACTTAAAGAGAATAAGAAATCAAAGATATGAAGAAAGATTCTTTAAAAAAATGTGTAGCACTGTGTATTTTTTGTATAATGTTTATTTTATATCATTTTTTGATAAATTTATTTATTATTTCACATTTTACTCAACTAGCAATTTAACAATTGTACTGTGTTATTACTATTTACATTTAATAATAAAACTTTTTATACTCTTAAACATTTTAATATTTATTTAGATTTATTGAGAACCAGGGAGTCAATGTAGCTTATTTGTTGACTACCAACTAACCACCTATACTCTTTTTTCTATGTTTGATGTGGATCAAGTTCTTAAATTCAATATTCCCTGGTGGCTATAATACATCAAGTTTTAATATAAATATAAAGTAATATTAATTATTGCTAACATCTAATAGAAGAATTAATTGACTTTTATATGTGTTCAAAAAATTATACTAAAAACAAGAATAACTGTACAAAATGTAGTCTTAATGTTTATAATAGGTGATTCGATAGGCTTATTTTTCCTTCGTATACAATAGAAAAAGACTTAAAATTTATTTTTATAATGTCTCTTAACTTGTCTTTTTTAGTTATAAACATCATCTATGACAAAAGATAGTTTCTATCCACTCGATGATTTAAAAAAGAATATCATAAGATTTTATTGAGCCTCCGTTTAATTCATCTGTAAGGTATTACACATTAATAAGGAAAAAATTGATCCTCTGTTTTCAGGTGTTTTTAACCAGAACTAGGCTATTTAATGATACTACTTCTATTTTTCACTATTGATTTTAAGAAAAACTGGCATTTTTATAATCCTGAGCTTCTTTTCTCTATTTTCAAGCTTATCTTCCTTTATCTTCCTTCTCTATGTTAATAATCGTTTTGACTTGCACAAGGTAGGGAAACAACGGAAAATGGAACATACTGATCTTAACTGCTTTTATCTTCATCTCATTCTCTCATTCTCATCTTTAGTTCGTCTTTTAATGCATTTTAACTATGTTTTTTGATACAAACTTGTGTTTTTCATATAAATGTATAAAAAATATTTAGTTAAGGTATTTTTATCAAGAGCTAACTCATCATTAAATATTATAATTCATTTATTAACTTCTTTAAATAAGAAATGAAGCATCTAACTTACTTAATTTAAGATTTGAATAAAAATTAAGTATATGTTGCACATATTTTTAATTGAATTTTTATTAGAAGCTACACTACTGCTTTAATTTAAACATAACTATACTAACTTTAATTTAAAAATAATTTAAAAAGATTATAACCTTATTTTATTATTTTAGAATGATGAAACTAAAGCTCAAGATAACAATGAAACCTTCTCAGGACCTCGAATACACGAATTAAAGTCTTGACACAAATCATAGAATACAAGCGTTTAACAGCAAGAAGACTGATCAGTATTTGAAAATACCAATTAATTTTTATCAAATGAATGAAAATGTCTGAGCTCCTTTCATTTGTTCTGATAGTTTTAACCTTTCAAAACATTAATCTACACTCAAGTACACTTTTATTTTATTTCTAATTTCAATTTGCATAACAATATGCTGAAATTTAATTTTAATAAAAATATTCATTACTATCTGAACTTATTTCTGAAAAATAACATAATATAAACATAAAAATATGCTACCAATCTTAGAATAATTTAAATATTTTTATTTATATTCAATGTTTAAAATATATAACATCGTTACAGCAATGGGATAAGATTTTTCACACAACACAATACTTTTCACTAATACGGTGACAATAATTTAACCCTTTTATTTTCAATGCTAATTAGTCATGTACTTCTTTTAATTAATTTATATTATTTTAATCTTGAATGAATGTTTTGACACTATAATATAACAGTATAGTGAAAAATATTAAAATAAAATTAAGGTTATTTTATAAACAGTATCAGATATTTTTATTCATATAAAATTTCGTATTATAACAAAATTACTTCAGTTGAACATTTATATTTTTTACTCATCTAATTCATGATTTTTAAATAAAAATAGAGATTATCTCATTTTAAATGATAAATTAATTTTGCAATTTTTGAAAGAACATTTGTATAATCTTTGTTAGTGTATTTTGATAATCTTAAAATAACAAAATTAATTATTTTAATAATTGATTTTACAAAAAAATTATGAAAAATTAATAAAAAAACACATTGCATTGATTATCATAGTTTGTAAATTTTTGTAAGATTAATGCAATGTATTAAAAAAATGTATGTACATAAAGTTTCATTTAAATACTTAAATAAATTAAGTGTACCTTAATTGGATGCTTTTTCCTTTCATGTGAACATCAACAGTATTATTTTTAAAAATATTCTTGTTTAAATCGTCAATTATAAGTTGTTTTTCATTTATAGATCTTGTAGTTTCAGAGAACAAAATTGCACTAGATAGATACTTTTCTTTATTTGATGTAAGAGAATGAAAGTTATTTTGACTATAATTTGGTGGAGCTGTACAGTGCAATAGTTTACCAGTAACAAAATCTTGCAGAATATATCGAGCTGATCGTGCATTATCAGGCTGCCCATGTTTTGTCATGAATCCTCTATTACCTATAAAATTTAAATAATAAAAATTAATTATATATAAAATAAAAAATGCTTATAAATAAAATTAATCATACATCCATGAGCATTAAGAATTTCTTCAGCAGTTGGTTGTTGGTTAATATCTTTTATTACAGTAGTAATAGGAATTACAATACCATACAACTTTTCAATACTATCTTTTGATATGAGTGTCCTTAATAAATCAATTGGTGGTAGATGATCTTGCATTTGATTTATTGGTAAAATTCCATTTAAAATCATTTCAGCTTTTGTATGGACAATATTTGGCATAACAAGGCCTGGACAATCGCATAGTATAAAATCCTTGCTTAAATACAATGTTTGAAAGTGTTTTGTTTTTCCCGGCGTTGCCGAAACAGATACTTTTTTCTCCATAAGTAAAGCATTTATTATTGAACTTTTACCAACATTTGGGAAACCAACTAGTCCTATTGTAATAGGATTATCATGACATTGTTTTATATTAATTGATTTGAATAACAATATTAAATCATTTATATTTAAAATATTGGATTTATTGTGTAAATTAGATTTACAGTTTTTTTCAATATTGTTTATATATATTGATTCTTGATCACTTTCATCTTCTGAAATGTCATTATTTGGACTATTATTAATATATTCCTTTTTGATTGCTAAATGAGCTGAGAAAAAAGCTACTTGTACATTAACTTTTGAAAAATATTTTGCCCAAATTTGTCTTTGAGGTTTTGTTAAAAAATCAGCTTTATTAATTAAAATTATATTTACTTTATTAGAATTTATTTCTTTAACATAATTTTCCAAGTCTTCACATCGAAACAATAAAGGATTACGAGCATCAACAATTTGTACAATAATATCACTACGTTCAATTACTCTCCATAATTGTCTCCAAATATTTATATTCTTTTCATAAGGTGTTATTATAAAGCCATTTTTTTCTTGTAACAAAGCCAGTTTTTTTCTCCATTCTGAGAATTCATTTCTCTCTTTTATTTTTAGCTCATTGGCTGACATCAATTTATCCCATTTAGGTCTCCTTGGAATTTTTAAAGGCTCATTATTTTTTTCTTTAAATGATAAATTTATATATTTTTTTGAATCACTGAATTTGACATTTAGTTTTTCTGCTTGAAATTCTTTTCTGACCATTTCAACAGTGGTGAAAAATTCTTGAAATGAATTTTCTTCTGTGATTGATTGAAGATTTAGTAAACTTAAATCAAATTTATCTTGTACATCTATACTGTGAAGCTATAATTGTAAAAATATAGATCAATATTTTAATTAATATATAAAAGTATATTAAATATATTAAATAATTATATAAAATATACTCAATAACATAATAAAATATTTTAGATAAATTTTATAATGTGCAAATCAAGGTATTCAAATTAATTAAAAAAAAATAATAGTAAACTATAAAATAAATAAATACAAATTAACCAATTGTAGTTAAAAAAAATGAGATATATATGCAAAATAAAATAAAAATTTAAATTAAAGTTGAAAGAAATAATTTTTATTGTACAAAAAACAAACATAATAATTATAAACAATAATATGGATAAGTAGGGGTAGGTAAAAATGGGTTGAAGAGTATATAAACATTTATTATTAATAAATTTGTAATTTAAATATTTCCATAAAATCTTAAAAAATATATTAAATACGAATAGTAAAAATATTTAATAAATATATTTTAAAAAGTTCACATAATTTTATACAATATGTAATTAATTTATTGATAAATAAGTCTTTTAAGATAACACTACAGATTATTCAATATTATGTTTGGAGTGCTTTAATTGTTTTATTTATTTGAAATGATACTTTTTTTGGTGAAAATTGCTATTAGAAAATAATCTAAGAAGAACAATTCAATTATCTATAATTTATTAAATATGAATAAATAATATCAAAACTAACATTAAAATATCATTAATAATATACCTTAAATAGGTTTATCATAAGATAACAAATATAACTACATTTTGTATTCACAGTCTTTCTAGTATAACTTTGCTACGTATATTACAAATCAATGACATATGAAGAATCATATAAAAATGTGCTACATTTAAATTTATTAAAAGAATAATTAAAGCAGAAATAATCAAAATAATAGAAAAATATTAGATACAAAAATAGATGCAAATATACATGAAAATAAAATGACATAAAACTAATAAAGAAAAGCAAATTCTCGTATTTAATATAGTCAAAATTGATAACAAATGTAATGATATTAAAATTATCTTAAATATAAAAATAAAATATACTAATCTATGAAAAATATTATAAATATGTATAATGGTCAAATATTACTTAAAATCATTAATACATGCGAAACTTTAATTATTAAACCAAGAATAATATAGTTCTTAGAGATAGGCTTTTAAGAGGTAATGCTCAATAAATATTGTACATACATATACAACAAGAGTCTGTGATAGCAGTCTAATATTAACATTTAAGTAAAGTTATAGTATAGTATTCGTTAATTACTTAGATGCAGTATCGTTGAAAATTATAAAAACTATGAAGTTTACTTAAGCAGAATGAAACATTATATTACCTGAGAATAATAACTATTATTTTAGGCAATAATATCTTTATTTTATGAAAAATTGTTTTTTGAAAAATTTAAATAAACAAATACACGAAGAAAGTATTATTAAAATATTTTATTAATTATAAATAATTAAAATTCATATCAACATCAAAAAAGTATTATTAAATACAAAGCAATTTGTCTTTTAGAAATTCTAAAGTGAAGTAATTTTTTAAATAAAATTTTGTACTCTTTGATAAATTTTATTATTACTTATATTATATATGTTTATTTGTTTCATCCAATATTATACAAAGTATAATACTATTAACACTGATTAAAAGTATTAACTATCAATTAAATTTTAACTTTTACTTTGCAGATTTGTCATATAAATAAATAATAATTATAACATATAAGTGGTCTACATAACATTTTTATACATAATTTAAAAAAAATTTAAACTATTGTAGTTGGTATTGTTTTTAGAATTAACTTGTGTTCAAAATTTTATAATTTTTAATATTCATTTTACTTTTATTAAAGTATATTCAAATCACTTAAATAGAAAAGAAGACAATTAAATTTGTTTCAAAAAACTATAATTGATGCATAGTTTATTATATTATTTATTTAAATATTAATTCTACTTTTAGTTTTCTTTTGAAATCTGTTAAATATTGGGCATTATTGATAATACAATTTTTTGTATATATAATGTATGAACCAAAATTATATATACATATATATTTATAATAAAGACTAGTTTTTATTATAACATGAGGAAAAAAATCAGTTTTCCATAAATTTATATTAAAATATAATAGTAACTAGCATGTTAAATAATGAAATATAAACTAATATAATTTACTTAAAATAAACAGAATACAATTTAAAATAATTATTTATATATTAATGCAATTATATAATTTGCTTATTAAAATAAATAATTTAATCTTCCATCTGTCCAACCTAAACTCTTCAAAAAGAAGCTAAGTTTATTAAAATGTTTAAAATATGAATATTTATGCTTATAATATATTTTTGTACCAAATTATTATATTTTAAATACTACATTTCAATTAATTATAATTCTTAGAAATTTCTCACATTGAACAATTTAAATTCTGTATATATAATATTCATATAAAAATTTTATGTTAAGTATCTGTATCATATTAAAATAGAAACACAATACTGTAGTTATAAAATGCTCTAAATTATCTAATACTAAATTATTTATTTGTGATACATCATTTTTCAAACTTTTTTTACTATTAAATTAATAAAACTCTGCTTTATGTAAAACATTATTTATTATTGTTTTATTTTTGTTTTTGAATGTAATCTTATATAAATTTTTCAATTTATTATTTATAAAAATGCTAATTTATTAATATAAATTATATTACAAAATAAGTTAATTCTAATAAAATTGATTATAAAAATTTTTTAAAATAAATTCAAAATAGTATTTTATTACAATAAAAAGAAAATTATATGCAAGGTTTCAAACTTATTTTGATCTAATGATAAATTAAACAAATATATTGAATTCAAAAGCTTAAAATATATTATTTGCCATAATATTTTGAAATACCTTTATCCTTTAAATTTCTAATATAAAAATTATAACATGTTTTATTAATAATTAGAAATTTATATTATATCTATTGTTCAAGTACACATGAATACATAAATATTTCTTTATGCATATATTTTCATTGCATACTTAAATTAGTAAACAAATGATTCATATACAATAATCAGTATATAAGTAGTACATAATTTAAATTAAGGTTAAATCTTAATATTTCCTTATTTTAAAAAATATAATCAAAATATTCAATACAAATAATTATACAAAGCTACTTAATTTTAAAAACTATTATTTTAAAGAATTTTTATTAATATCTATGAAATTTAATATTGATTAATTATTAAAAATACTCTATAAATAATTCTGTAAAATTTATTTATATCATACATTTATTTATAAATACGATATTAAATAGAAGCTAAATTTTAATTGGTATTGTTTACAATAATCAGATTGTTTGTAACTAAAAATTCTTACATGAGTTTCATTACTAATTTTTAAGGTCCTGTTCATTCCAAAACGATTTCTTATTAATGCTCTTCCAAGATTAATTTCCTTATTTTTTTTCCCCATTTCTTTATTTTCGCTTTTTTTTATTCATAAAATTTCTTTTAAATATTTCTAAATGTTATGATTATGATAAACCTCATTTCAGAAAACGATCTCCACTAAGTATAATCAGAAATAAAATGAAAATCGTAGATTCAATGTTATACAGTGTTCCCAATTATTAATGACGATCCAGGAATAGAGCGAGAGGTGAAAAACAGTAGAAACTAGAAAGAAATTTAAAAAATTGATATTAAATTATGTAATGAAATTATATAAGATTAAAATGATGGCGCAATTTAATCTGATTTCAATAATATTAAAAAATATAAATTTCTTTTATAATAAAAATCAGTCTACCTTTTTAGTTTGTGTGTTATCGGTCCGTTTCAAAAGAGCTAAAAATATCATGAAATTGATAAAATCGGAAAGTTAAAAATCTCTAACTACAACATAAAAGAGTTAAAAATAGTGAGAAAAATATAGCAATATAAATATCAAAAATTTTTTTATATTTCTGTAAGTGCCTTGTTAAATCAAATTCTATAGAATGATTACATTTTTTTTTCATATTTCGTATAAGAATTATTAAAATATTAAATCTCTAATAATAAATTACTAAATCTAGGAATTGTTTAAGCTCTTTAAATTTTATCTCGGAAACTATTGATTTTATTGCTCCACAAGTTATCATTTGGCCAAGTTATTATATTTTTCTATGTAAAAATTTAGATTCTTGTTTTATATTAGATAAAACTGTTTATTTTAAAAATTATTTAAATTAATTCTATGCTTTACTTTGTTATCATAATAAAAAAAGCATCTTTCTAAAAGATAAACCTTTCAATGTTTGGTTTATCAAATTTTTTAATACTAGCAGAGTAGTACGAAAGTCTACGAAAGATATAAATTAAACTTTATTTTGTTTTAGTACATATAATTTGATTTAATATTTATATTATTAAAATAATTATGCTAAACTACACGAAATTGAAATTTGTTAGTTTCAAAATTTAAATTAATTTCTTATAATGTTCTAATCAAATGCATTCCTTTTACGATTAAAGCTTATACAATTTTATGATTTTTAAGCACATTTGATTTTAAAACATATTTCTTATTAAATTTATTTTGTATTAAATATTTATTAAAAATAGATTGGTATAGATCTTTCTATAGTTTATTGTAGAATAGTAGTAATAGTACACATACATATAAATAGCAAGAATAAGAATTCAGTTAAGAACCAAATACGCTCTTATTATCTAATTACTAACTTGGTATTAAAGTGATTTTAAGCTAAATATTATTCACTGTTATCATGTCTATAATTTGTTTTCCATCAATTTATTTTAATATTATTATTTCTCATTTATATTTATTATTTTTATGTATACCATATAATCTTGCTACACATTATTTTATTTTTTATTGAATATTCTTTTTTATTGGATAATTTATATAGAATTTTTTAATTTTTATTGAATGCCTACTGATTTTATTTTTTGTCTTATTTTTTAATGCTAGTTCTTTACAATAATAAATATAAACTTATAAATAATAAAATATATAATATGATAATACATTACATTTTGTGTGAAAAAGCCTTCAAATTGTTAAGCATTTATCATATATATTTTATTCGATCTATCGATCTTAAGTTAAATTGTTTAATTTGATTTTGTGATCAAAATTTAATCAAAGTAACCATAGTAAAACAGCTACCTAGATTAAATGTATAGCTAAAACGGAAATACGATTCAAGAATGCACCTGTCTATATAGAATTGATGTATATACTTCCATCGAAAACGCGGTAGAATTTCTGCAAAAATCACATGAAAAAGTCTAATTTCTGTCGTCTGCATCAGTATTTACAGAAGCCTTTTTATTTCGTCTCATCTTGTTTTCTTAAATTGTTTTACAAAAAAGAGAAAAAAATGTAAATATAACATCTGAATAAAAAATTCAAATGAGCATTACTAAAAGATAAATTAAGAAGTACTAATAATAAAATGATTCCAACCATTAATACAAATTAAATTTATTTACAAATTATTATCAATTCATTTTATTTATAAATGCAATATTTATATATTGTCTTCAATAAGAAGTGAACATACGATACAAATATATATAAAGATAGAGAGAGAGAGAAGGGAAGAGAGAGAGAGAGTTAAAGAAATTAGTATCTGTCAAAGTATAATATTATAAAGCTCAGTTTTCAAGTACGAAGTTGTACTTAAAATTTGATAGCTAGTTAACTATAGTATTATACCATTTGCTAGTCAAAAAAAACAAAAAAGTGGCCCAATACAGGTGATTTTTAAACGTATATAAATGAGCTACATAATTTAATTTAACGTCAAGAATTTAAACTCGTGACAGCATCGTCTTCAATTACTTCAAACATAATTATTATTGATATAATATTTATCATTATAATATTACTTTTCACAAAAGCATAAATATGTACCTGAAAATATACAATTTTTATATGCAGATGACGATAAAAAATTTACAGTTAATTATATAAAGGTGTGAACTATACATAAAAAAGGAAATAGTGTAACATTGATATTATAATTATATTATTTTAATATAAAATTTGTGAAAAATACCTTCACAATAACGTTTTTCAAAAAGAATGATAGAGATAAGAAAAAAATTAGAGGTTTGATGAATGTACTTAGTATATATTTAAGCAGTAGCGACAGTACCTAGCGATATCAGCATTCACTAGAGGTAAAAATCAAATTATAAATGACTGCTGCTTTCTGTACCAATATATTGTTACTAATAGTAACAATGTAGACTTTTCGTTACAGTGTAGACTTTTCCGTTCTAGACCCTGCAGTCGTCTGTATATCCTGGATTCTAGTGTAAATAATAATAGTCTGCTAAATCTACATGAAAGAGTTACGTTGTTCATTCAATTTAAAACAATTCAAAGAATTTAATTTAGTAATACGCGATTTAACTATTCCTCTATACTAAGTTCAAATGATATAATGTACACATGCATTCAAATCGTACAGTACTCTAGTGATAGCTCATATTTATAATTGTCATTAATTAAACTACTTCTTATTAGCCTTCTTCATTCAGGAGATGGCATATATCGATCTACTGCTGGATTAGATTTCATTTCTATGAATATAAAAAGAGATATGAGGTTTAACTATGAAATTGGCCTCAAGTCGCTTCATTGCAATATATCCATACTTTATTTCTCCATCTTATGTATTTTACTCAATTTTAAGAGTATCATCGGCAAGATTGTTCAAAGTGATCAATATTTAAATATCTCTCTGTCTTTCTCTCTCTATCTGTTCCTCTTCTTTCAAAATGTCATTATTAGTACTCATAACTTATCTAATCATTAGGAAAAAACTAATTAATATTAATGCTAAATTTGAAACAAATTTATGTTAATTTCATTTTTTAATTAGAAGTTAAGTATTAATTTTATTTATTTAATAACATTAAGATAATACAGAATCTGATTATACGAGTTGTATTATGTATAAAATTGAAATTTTAAATTTTAACAAACTATGTTCCTTTATTCTGCAATAAATTGCAAAAAAATGTTGATTGCAGTAAGATGATCTGAACAGTATCGTTTTTAAAATTGAAGTGCAATAAATACTGTTTATCTATTTTTTATGAGTATAATTTTTGCTTTCATAAAAGAGGTTGAATAATTTTAAAGAAATATTTTTTTTATTTAATTATATCAATTTTTATTTTCATTCTTTTTTATTCATCGGGACTTTCGTGTAGCTTCTGAGTTTGCATCGTATGATACGTCATCAGACTCGGTTATAAATATTTTTTCAAATTTTAATCCATAGTTTAAATCGTAAATTTATATTAAATATTAAATATGTATATGAACATATAAAATTGTAATATTATAATAAGGATTAGTCCATAATTTATATAAAATAATAAACTCAAATAATATAATTATTTTTGCGTTCTTCAAATATTATATTAGATATTCTCTTAATTAAATAATGGGATAAAATTAAATAGTTATTTTAGTAGCTACTTTAATAAAAACTGAAATTAGATTTATTTAAAAATGAAAGAGTATATATATGAACAAGAAAATATGAGATAAAAAGAACACATGAAAAATATTCAAAACTAAGAAGAAAAAGAAAGAATGGATAGATAAGAAGATTTTTACTAGAGTGCGAGTTATATTTATTATACGCTTTATTTATTGCAATTCAAATATGTATAATTACACCCGACTTTAGACGCACTGATAAGATAAAGCTTAGCGTGAAGTTTTTGTTTAATAATATTTGCAAAACGTAAGGGAAAATTATATTATTATTATTCTTTATGTAAATACTACTTATTTGAATGCTTAGTTAGTAATAGCATACGATTGTATTATGCAATTTATACCCATATAAATTTTATTTTATTTATACAAACTAGTTCTATCTTATTCCATTTTTATAAAAAAAATTATAAATTCTCAATACTCGAAAATACAGATTCTTCTTAGGATATTAAACTATGAATTTAAATTCAGTTGAAAAGGAGTTTTTTTTTAATTTTTTCGATCGAAGTCGGGTAGTTTTCTTAATATAAGTAAAAAATCTTTTAAATTTAAATGCCTTTATATCAAAAAATATTTATGAGAAAGCGGTTGAATTTGAATTAAAATTTGTACCCTTTTTAATTTATAAATTTATGAATTTAATTTCTCATTTCTTTTATTTTATTAAATAAATGTTATCTGATATAAATACATACTAATGTGATAAAAAATAATTTAAGTAAAGTTGATTTTGTATGGTTAAAATATAAACATATATCATTTATTACAAATTTTAACACATTTTTAATTTTTACCATCGCAATTGTGAACAAATATATATAGCTTACTGGGAAATCCGTTAGGTTCGCAATGATCAAAACAATCGTGTTTTTTATCATTGCATTGGTGTTCTTCTTTTTTATTTTTGGTTAATCTGATTATAATATTCTGTATATTTAGATTCAATGAAACTTTTAAGAATATATAGTTGTTGTCACAAATAGCATAAATAGCATTTTTGTCATGGAAAAATCTTTCATATATAAAAATTGGGAAGGTATGAAATTTTTATCATAAATAATGTTAAATTGTTAATTTCTATTAAAATTATTCAAAATTTAGTTAGATATATAATTTTTAAGATAAATTATAAAACTATTTTATACTTTACTTTATTGTAAATCTTACATTGATTATAATATAAATTTTAATATTATGTACTGCTATAAATTAATTATGTGTTTATAAATTGGTTTTAAAAATAAGAATATATTTTAATGATTTTGTATTTGCAAATTATACTAGTTATTTAATTTAGTTTTTATTGTAAAAAATTTGAATTAGCATAGATAAAAAATATATGTAATTGAGTAAATACTTTTATAGTATTTTCACTAATTTTAGATTTAAGGAAACAAGCAAGACATATGGAGAATGAACTTGATGTAAAATTAGTTGCATTTAGCAAATTGGGTGGTAATATAAAGTCAAATTATACAAATTTTGAGTCAATACCATTATTAGATGAAGAACAAGTATTTGAAAATATGTCTTCAGAAATAGAATCTTTGTTGTCAAAGGTAATTTTTTTTATGATTTCCTTAAATGTGTTTTTGTTTGTAATATATATTATATTTATTATAGTGTAAAATTTATCATATATATATTATATATATAAATATATATATATATATATATATATTACATATTATATATATATATATATTTCGATAATTAATTAGTATTGTCAGTTAATTTTAGTAAATGAAAAATTGAGTGACATTCACCCTAATGGTGCTGCAATGTTACATACAATGCAACGTCATAAGGAAATTTTGAAGGGTTATAAATTAGAATTTAATAAAATCAGAAATAATTTTACAACTAGAAAAATTCGAGAAGATCTTCAGGATATAGCTTCTATAGAAATAAAGTAGGTATTTATTTTATAAGAGCACAAATAAAATAATTTGATATTTATATTGAAGGATATATATATACAACTTTGTTTGATTTAGCTACAATGGTTCAAAGGGATTAAATCGTAGAGATATGTGTCTGAAAGAAAATCAACATATTCAAATGTATGTATATGTATTTAATCTATATATTTCTAAAGAAAAATGTATAAACAATAAAATATGTTAATTGTAGTTCTGACAGATTAATCAATGATCAAATAAGTATAGCAATGGATACAAGAGATCATCTAATTTCTCAACGACATACATTTAAACGTATTAAAACAAGATTTAATGACCTTTCAAATAGTTTTCCTATTATTAATAGCCTATTGCAAAGGATAAATCTGCGTAAACGTAGAGATTCCTTGATTCTTGGATTCTTCATTGGTTTTTGTATAGTTCTAATACTACTATGCACCTTTCATTAAAGATTTCATAAAGATTTAAAAGAATTTGAATAATTATTTAATTTAAAAAACTTATTTTTTAATCTTTCTTTTAAGGATATATTTCTGAAGAAATATAGACTGCTGACATTAATAATTATAAACAATTATTTTGAATTAGAATCCTTTAAAATAGATAGATAAACTTATTATTTCAAATTATTTTTTTTTATTTAATAATTAAAAAAAATTCAAATACCTTAACACAAATTTAATACTTTATATACAGATATTGATGATGTTAAAAATTAACTTAAAAATTAAAAATATAATATACCATTTATATATTATACCAATAATTAATTGTTATATTTCAAGATTTAATAAATAAATATATATTTTAAAATGATTTCTAAATTATTTGTATTTTTAAATAAATATTAAAAATATTTTATTTAATGATTGATACTAGCAAGTATTGTTTTTTAGAAAAAATTAAGTAAATTAATTGATTATTAAAAGTTAAAAAAGTGTATTTACAATATTAGTTCCCAATATTAACATTGACTTGTTCTCTACCTCTTATAATAAGATATCTCAGTTTTTTTCAATACCTTGATAATTTAATAATAAGTTAATATTATTAATATTGTTTTAAATATGCATTGTTTGAAATTTAATAAAGATAGTTGCTATCTCAGTGTCTTTAAAGATTCATAGTTTCATTTTGAACTTTATTTTGAGTTGACAAATTCCTACTGATTTTTAGATGATATCATTAATGCTGTACGTAGTTAATATCTGTAATACCACTTAAACAGTTGCTTGTAAGTGATTTTGTTTATCAGGCCACTGACAACTGCGTCAATTCTCACTATTTTCATTACATCACAAAATTAATTGTATTTAAATTGTATTTATTAAACAGTAGCTTTATCTTTTCTACTTTAAATTTAACAATTTTCAACTTTAATTTAATATGGCTTACATTTGATATTTTAGATAATATAAAAATTCTTTAATAAAATTGTAATTTTATTAATTTTGAAACTGTAATAAGTGTTCATACATTTTTATATTAAATTAATAATATGTTTTAAATATAAACAATTATTTTAGTTTTTTTAAGTTCATTCACTTATTTTATTTTAATTCAGATTCAATAGACTAAAGTACTAAGGTATATTCCTTTTTAGGTAGGAGGTGATTGAAAGAATAATGAAATTTTTTAAAATAAATTGCATAAACTATTATAATTGAGTTCTTTAAGATATAAAATTTAATAATTGAAGGATTCTTATTTTTGTGTCCTTCTTTGATATACTGTATTACCATATTACCATTTTTATTCTTAATATCAAATGAAATAAAATATTAAACTGATGTCTACTAAGAAATATGAGATAGAGATTTAATTATTGTAAGTACAATTTTTTGATATAATAATTGTTAACATATTCTTTGTAATAACAAATACTTTTTAATTTAACATACATGTATAATATTGAAAATACAATTACTGTGTAATAGCATGACTTAAAGTTTTATGTTATTCATATACATTTATTAAGTATAAAAAATAGTATTATGCATCTATTAAAATATTAATTTTAATTTTATTATTATCTATAGTAATGGCTTCAAAAGTATTGATATGTCAAATAAAACAGCAGGCAATGGAGTAGGCTTGTGCGAAATCTTAAATTTAAGTACGTAAATATTCAATTTATGAACATCATTTATATATGGACTTTTGCATACATGCGTATGAGTGAATTAAAATTATAGTATAGTCGTACCTTATTTCTAAATACATTTATTATATTAGTATCGATGACAATAAAAAAAAATATTCTCTGGAATTGTGTTTTTAATCTCTACATGCCATGATAAGGATGATAGAATGAAGGTTGAAAAGAAAGTAACAAGAAAATGAATGAGAGATTTTACAAAAAAATTAAGAACATTAAATTATTCTGAATTAATAACAAAAAAGTACAAGTAATTTGAACAACCACTGCTGTTATATATGTGAATGTAAAGCAAACATTACAAAGTAATTAGTTAAAAATTTTAAAATGATAAAATCTTACTTTAAATTCAATGATTTTACTTTCAAATTTTTCGCTAGTAATCAAACTAGTATTTAAAAATTTTTTAACAGTCTATCGTATCCATAAATATTATACACACACAAGTGTAAAGTAAATTCTATATTAACAATAAATATTACAGTGGTAATGCAATAATTGTTAATGAGTAGTGTTTCAACACTTAATATATTTTTATTTCTTTCAAAATGAAAATAGTTATCTTATCCTAAACGTATTACATAAATATACTACAAGTTAAATAAAATCATTGAAAAACCACAATTGATTCTCGATAAAGAATATTAACAATATAATAATTTTTATGACTATTTCTTGAAAAATTTTAAAAGATAATTAAATAAATTTTGTTGTACAATGTTTGGATTAGAGTTCAAATAAAAATTGGTTTGAAAATAATTTATAATTAAATAAAATTATTTTTTTCTAAATTTCAATAAAGAAAAATCAAATTTAATTTTAATCGAAAAAAATTTAAAAAACATTAATAAATTGATACTACAATAAATGTTATTAATAATATGAAAGATAAAAATAATGAATTTTTATAAATATGAATAAGCAACGCGTACATAAAAAATTATTTTAGTAAATATAATTTTAGTAAATATTTATATATTATATATACTTATATATACTTATATGTAATAGGCGTCTTATATAAGATATTGCATATTATTTGAATGCAAAAAAATTACGACAAAATACAACAATAAATGCAAAGTTTTCGTTAATTTTGCATTTTGAGAATTGAAAAACAGAAAGAAATGAGAACAAATTAGAAAAAAATTGAACAATTGAGAGAGATAGGAACTGACAACATTTTATAATAGAAAATTAAAGAAGGAAGGATCTCAAGTGAGAGAAGAGAGAGAGACATAAACAGAAAAAAAACATTCATCTTTTTGCAAAGATAAAAAGTTAACATATTTTGTATTTTATGCACGCCTAGCATGCGTATAATTTTATTTTTATAATAGCATTAATATATTTTAATAATTTGTTTCTGTTTTATTAAAATCACGTATTAGTCATTTAAAAATACTTCTTTACCCTTTTGGATAAAAAGTATAAATTATTCAACTTATTTCTATCAATAAAAACAATTCATTTTCGATCTAAAAGTGAAATAAAAATGATATGAAATACATGCGCAAACAGAGAATGGGTATAATAAGAAAATAGACGAATGCTACGAAAGTAGCATCAAATAAATAGATAAATAAATAGCCAAAATAACAATTTATTTTTACTCTAATTAAATATCTTAATAAATACTATGCTAGTTACAGATTTGTTGTTAGAATATTTAAATTAAAGAAAGAATTAAAAATATTTAACAAAATTAGGAATTTAGTATTAAAAAAATCATAGAATTATGAATAGCAACGTAGTTATAATAAATAAGGTAAATGTTCCGTACAAAATAGATATTGACTACTAGGTATAAAATAAATTAATAATAAAAAATACACAAAAATTCGAGAGAAATTTATAATGTAGATTATCAATATAAAAAACATTATTAATTGGATTAAGTAATATTTTAAAGATTATTGTAAGAAATTATAAAAGACTTGGCATGCATTTAACTACTTTTATGAAATTATTCTGAGGATTGATTTACACTTTAAATTTTATTTTAACAAATTATAAACCTTTTATTTACTTAATATTCGTTATTTTATTTATTATCAAATGAATTATAGAATGGAAGACCTCCTAATGAAAATTGTTCAAGATTAAAATGGACCAAAAACAAAAACAGCATTTATAAAAGTTAAAAAACCACTTATCACCATTGACATATAAACGAATGATTAAAATAAAAAAGTCAATGAAGAAACAATTATTAATATTTATAAAATATATATAATGTAATTAAAATATTAAAATAGAAATGTAAGATTAAGTTTTTTTGAAATATGTAATTCCATATAGCAAACAAAAAAATATAGGTACATTTTAAAGGTACAATAGTAATCAAAAGGTTTCGAAAAATTTGTATAATTATATATAAATTATAAACAAATTAAAAGCAAAGCGCTAAGAACAGAGAAATTATTGCAAGAGAAATATCGTGCTGTAATGAAGCTAAATAAAGTAACAATTGTAAAGTAAAATAAACATACACCAGCCATAGCGATTTCTAAACTATCGGGTTGCTCGCTATGTTTCCACAAACGCACAACACAGGTACGACCACAGTTCATGTTAAGTTCAAACAAACAAAACTCACTTTTCGGAACAAAACTCACTTTCGAATCTAGCCTTATGCGTGATTGAAAAATTTTATAGTTTACGCATGTAATAAAAGGCAAAGGCATGTAATGAATTAGAAACATAAATTTTTTATGTATACAAAAACTTTAATAGCTTTTTTAAAAATTATTTGTATGTTTATTATGTCTTAAAATTTAAATTAAGAAATTGTTTGACAAATTTAAAAAATGCATAATCATGTAAATAAAATATGTAGTTACAAAACTATATATGTTTTATTTATAGAATCTTAAAAATTTTGTAAAAATGTGTGCTATTAATAAACAATTACAAAGTAACTATTTTAATCATTAAATTAGTAATCAATTTTTTCTTGCTTTTCAATTTACAATGTAGGAATATATTTAGAATTGATAATATATCCATTTTTTGTAACATAATAGTTTTAAATAAATTTTGATAAACTTAAGTAACTACATAAAAATATACTTGTTTCTGATTAATTCTAAAATAAAACTTATGTTGAATATTTATTTTGAAGCCTAGTTTAATTAAAAAAATGATATGATAGATTTAAAAAAATTGTTCTTATTTGATATTTTTGAAATATTATAAAGTAATAAAATAATATAGATTTTTTTATTACATTTATGAAAGCATATATAAACTTAATGGTTAAAATAAATTTTAGTTGTCAACAAATAATCCACATTTTGATATTAAAAATAAATGTCGATTATCCAGCTTCTTCAGCTACCCACGCATAAAATTTTAGTATTTATGTAAATTAAGTATTTATGTAAATTAAGTATTTATGTAAATTAAGTATTCATGAATTCAGAAAATTTAATGTATGAAAAAATTAGAGAAGAAAATTGATATATATATCGACCAAATTAAAATACTGCCTTTTTTCGATCTCTATTATATGATCATAAAAATAAAAATGTTATTTAATTACTGATTTGTTTTAGCAATACCGAATATGGCAGCTACAAGGTTCAATAATTATTAGCTATATCATATTATCTGTTTAGTAATAAAACGATATTGGTATGCATATACACTATTATTTTATGAGCTTTCATTTGAAACACACTTATTAAGTATGACAAACAACAAAATCCAGAACTTCGATTTCTTATAAGTATTTGCTGACAAAAATCCAAGGAACTTTTGAACAACTATTAGATTAATTAATTTCATTTATATAAATATTAACATTTATATAATATTAAATTTTTGTTGAATTTAAAAGCTACAATTTAACACACTATCATTGATAAATTCTATGAAATAAAAAATTTAAATATATATATTAGAACGCAGTAATATATAAATAATGTAATAGAAACATTCTGACTTTGGTATGATTATAATTGTTCAACAGATATATTTGAATTTTTTATAAAAATTTATAAAAAATAAATTTATATAATAGGTAATAATTAAGAAAATAGAATTTAGTTTATTATATATGTATATATACATATATATTAGTCATACATAAAAAAATAACCATGAACCACATAGTTTAAACAAATCAATTCTTGGTTATAAAGAAATGAAATATATATTTTATATATTATATCAATATATTTTTTGTTAATAAATTTTAGTTTGTTACCAACATTTTAAACAATCATTCAGAAAAAAACATAATTTGTTTTAAAGGAAAAGAGAAAGCAGATTATCTATAATGCAATCAATTATAGAATTAAGTATTTAGTAAAATTCATTAAGTTCACACACATTGATTAGATTAATTTTTTTAATATTTGCAAAAATAATATCACAAATCCTTTTTTTAGTTATTTGTACATGGAAAAGAAAGATAAAATTGAATTAAGTAATAAGAAGACTGACTTATAATTTTATTTTAAAATGTATTTGTAATTCAATAATTAATCAACACATAGTATTTAATAATTATATTCTAAAATTAAATAAAAAATCAATTGTTAACTTATAGAACTTAAAAAAAAATGTTTGAGTATAAAGATTTTTCATGCATTTATTATACAATTTAGATCATGTACCTTTGAAGTAATACATTTATAATATTATTAATTACATTAAAATATAAAAAAGTTTAATATTAAACATACATAGTACGACAATGCATTTCTACAATTAATTATTTGTAAATATTATTTTTAAATAATAACATGGTGAGATTTATGTTTTTACAATTACATTCAAATTTATATATGAATATTCATACTGAATTACATAACATTTTCGTTAATATTTTAAGGTAATCAAAATATAAAAATTTATAATTTAGCATCTAATTTTTTGATCATTTTATATTCGGTTATGTTTATGAACTGAAAAAAATTTCTATAATTTTAAACATTTACTAATCTATTTCTATTTTAAGTGTCATATGATTTAAAAATTAACAGATATTTTATGATTTTTACTACATCTTGTACACTAGTCTTTTTTATTAATTTAATATATGCGTCTCGTTAAATATTGAAACAACACATTAGCAAATTTGTGTTTCTATAAATTAATTATGAACACCAAAAGAACTGATTAATTACATACAAATTTTTCTTTTAAAGGTATAAAAAAGAAGATTTAATACCTCTTAAATATAATATTTATCTAAACTAATAACTACAAAGAATTTTTTAACATTAAAATCAAATAGTTTAATTTATAGAAACATTCGTTATATATAAAATAAATAAAATTTCTGTATTAATCAAAATAAAAATGTATATGCATTTTATATTTTAATCTATAATTCACAAGTGCTTTGCATTAAATTTAATAGAGAATAAAACTTTAATTAGAGTTTAATTTTATCATACTTGTAAATGAGAATTATATCTAAAATTTTAGAAATAATAATTGCTGTGATAATGATATAATTCTTATTGTATTAATAAAGCAGTATAATATATTTTATTTGTAGTTATTAGTGAAATATATTTCACTAATAGATTTGACAATAATCAATTAATTTAATAATTTGTAATAAAATATTTTATTTGTGCAATAATTAATTCATAGCAAAATTTAATCCTTTTTAATTTTTGTTTATTTTTTATATAAGTATATTAAACACTTAAAGGACACAGGTAAGATAAGTTTTGATTACTTTAAAATAAGTACTCAATATATTGATTTTCTTTTTACTAAACTTCATGAAATCGGAATAAAAAAGATTTATAATTAAGTTTCTTAAGTTATTTTTTCACAATATTATATGCCTTTATCTTCAGACAGAGTTAAAAGAATAAATATACTTTCACTCCCTACAATAATTAAAATTTTATCTGATTATTATTTTTTTAGAATTTTATAAAAGTTAATCTCTACCAAAGCAAAGTTGATTATATATTTTACAACAGTTTTTTGAAAAATAAAACACTAAAATAGTCAGCTTTAGTTGCTTTGAAATTTATAATTTCTAGTTCACAGTATTATTTGATAATTAATTATCTTCAAAGGATTGATCTTCAACCTTCTCAGCATCAGTAGCTAGAGCTTCACGAAGAGATTCCATACAAGATTTAGGGATTAGAGTACCAACTATCTTGAGGCTGTCATCTGTAAATGAATTTAAAAATTAAAATTTTTAAATACTTTGTTAAAATAATAGTGAAGTTAAATACTGTAAACAATAATTTAAATATAATCAATTGTTTTTTGTACTTTTTTAATATTTTAGTATCAGTTGTTTTACATCATATTTATTTTCCTAAAAGAAAATTTTTATTGAAAATTCTTATCATGGTTAAAAAAGATTTAGTAAAAAAATTACTATAATAAAAAAAAGTTAATTTGCTAGAAATTCACAGGAAATATTATAATTAAAAAATGGAAATGTTTGCAGATATTTTGAAATTTAGAACATTGTCTCGTATTTAAATAAATCGCTATAGGGTATTATATTAAATATAAATGTTTTTTAAACTAAAAATACACATAAATAAACAAATAGCAGAACTAAATTAATTTTTGGTTACTAATATTTTAAAATCTTAATTTTTTTGCTTGCATTTGTATGATTTTTAATGTTTAAAAATCATTTTTAAAGTAATTTTTCCGAAAATGTAAATATTTAAATTTTCACCATTTTCAAAAAAGAATATTTTTTAATATAATAATTTAAAGAACTTACTGATTAAAATTCAAAATCAACGTATAAATACAATATATTTCATATCAAACGATTTATTAGAAAGTTTTTTTACATATACCATGTAATATATTGAAGTAACATTTTTCCAAATTAAAAGGGCAAACTCCAAGATCAAAGTTTTAAAGGAGCTTCCGATTTATTATATTTAAAGTTTTTCGCTCTGACAAGGGCAAATATTTTTTACTTTAGATTCCAGAAAGAATAAGTTTTTCCTGACGGTATGTCTTTTGAATGTTGCTGTAAATAGTGCTTAAACATAAATAAGCTGAGGACGGGATTGTATTCATTTTTCAAGAAAATTACACCGCATCAATAAATTGTTGTGCAATCCTACTCTGAATTCAGGATCTCTTAATTCGACCAATGTCACACCAATTGAGTTTAGATTTTCTCTATCAGGAGTTGAGCTTTCTTGACAACTAGTGTGCGCCAATCGGACGATACACTTCCCCTTCTCTTTTTTTTGGTTTCTAAGCAAAAATGTGTATGTGCCCATTGTCTTCGTACCAACTTGACACGCGTCAATTGTGTAACCTGTTTCAGCGTTTATTTATTTCACAAGTATCGACTCCCCATTTGCTTGATTTTATCTTTGCTTGGGTGCGAACGAGGTAGTTAAGTATAACGTATGCGATGGGTGTAATTGTTCGGCGCACATCAATGTACGTTAAATATAAAGCAAGATTATTAAGAAAAATGTATCACAAAGTAGTGGTAAATAAACTATAGAACATAAATAAATTATTTTAAAGTTAAAAAACAGTTAATAATATAATTCATCAATTTTTATTTATTATTAATATTATTATTATTAGGATATTATCTATTATGTATTTTATAAAAAAAAGTTGATTTTTATAAATTTGTACTGTACGACCTTTATGAAACCCTTATCTTCCTTCTGCTAGATTCTAATGGTCCTTTTAATCATTCTTATAAAACTCTTATCGCCTCACATAGTTTTCCTTTAAATACTGAACCACAGCAAGAAGAGATAGAAAGCAATTAAAGAGGGCCATGAGAATCGAGCTGAGGGAAGATAAATGTTTTATAAAGGCCATACATTGCATATGTCATAAAGGTCGTATATTACAAATCTTTTAAATTTATTTATTATAAAAATTACAAGCATTAATATCTCAATAAACATTATTGATTAATTAATAATTTTTAAGATTTTTCAATGTGTTTTAAATGTTAATATTTTAAACAAATAGAATGACTATCAAGAGGTATGTATGGCAAAATTAATAAATGTTTTAAATGTAAAACAAGATTTCAAATTTTTTATTTTTATTTAACTGAACTAGAACAACATAAGATTACCATGCTATCTTTATTATATTTGTATTTTAAGACAATTTATTTAAGAAGTGCCTGAATTTGTGGTAATTATTAAAGAATATTCAACTAGTTTCATATGAAATTAATTAGTTGATATACAATAATAGTAACATTAAAATAAAATTATAACGTCTAAGAAAAATTTATGATATTTATATCACTAAATAAAAAACTTTTAATACTTTGGTAATTATTATTATATATGTTTTAGACTGAAACGTTAAAACTTTTGATATTTTTTCGGAGACATTTTATATAAAAATTGAATAGATAATAACTATTATAGTATATAGGATATTTAAAATTTTTCTTAAAAAAACTAATATTGCAGAAGCAGCATTTCAAAATCTCAACAATTTTAGTATTTAAAAGAATATATTAAAAAGTTAGTGAGGGTTAATTTTGCTCATTTTTGCCAATTTTTATTACTAACGCTTTTCTTAAATATTCTCAATTATTACTTTATATCAAAGGGGTCCATATATTTAATATTTTTAATTAAATGTAAAGTATGAATTTTATGATTCATACAAAATATTTTCAACCAATCAAATAATAAAATAAAATTTATGAAAAAAGTGCAATGTTTCAATAAGTTTAGTTTCAACTTATATCGAGGTATTTTTAGTTACAAAATACAGATTTTTATAGATTTTTAATAGTGTAGGGATTAAGTTATACATCATAGGTCCTACTCATTAGTAAATTTTTCACGATTATACAATATTGTACTGCAATGCAAAAGTAGTTAGATATAATTATTGAATGTAGATGCTTAGAAAAATACATTTATAGAAGGATAAATAATATAATTTCTTTTTTATTATAACTACGTAAATATACAATAAATTATATATAATCATCAACCTACATAGATTTATAAGGAATTATGCGTAAATTATTTATAACGTAAAACTTGATCAGTCTAATTTGAAAATATTAAAAACTTACCAGTACGTAACCTCACAACTTGCATCTTCGAATTATGACCTGATCGTGTTGCTAAAATACCTTCAACTCGGCTCCATATACTCAGTACCGATCCAGCTAGTACATTATAGGATCTACGTCTTAAACCCACTTCACAGTCCATTCCTAAGCCTACATTTTTACAGTTTCCACGCCAATAAGCATGCGAGCATGTATTAACTGATGCCTCGTATTGTTGAACCCAGTGAGGTTTAATTTCTTCCGAAGAAACTTTTTTGTATTTTTTTTCTAGTTCAGAAATTGTCTCTTGACGAAGTTGCAGTCCTGTATTTGGCCTATAAAGCATGTAAATCTGATCTCTTTTAGTCTCGGGTTTCTTTTTACCAGTTGTATTGACGGCAACTGCTAATATAGCAGTCTGCTTACCATTACGTACTTGATGACTTAAGTAAAATCCTTCGCGGACACCTGTTAACTCTGTCCAACGTTCTAATGCTTCAGACCAGCTCATTCCACGCTCTACTTGTACGATATGCAACTCAGTAGGTGCAATACCTGTTGCATGTTTTCGTAAAAAGCGAAAAAGCCGTACGCGACGAACACTTTCACCTGATGCTCCGAGATCAAGAATACCCATATCAAAACGGCCTGTTCTTTTTGCTTGGCAAATTATAGCATGAAGTGTATCAGTAAAATACTTGAAGAGTCGATTCTGAAGTTCAACTGGCATACCAAGAATACGATTTAGGAACTTTGACATATTATTGTAATCTTTATCTAGCGACAGCATTCCAGGCATGTTTTCGCTATTGCAAATTATCCCAACACCTACTAATGCATCTGCAACATCTTTAAAAAAATCTCCAAGATATTCCTGAGGAGGTGGTACAAGAGGTGATTCATATCTGTAATAAAAAATTTTGTCGTTACTTTATTAAATATTTAAATTATATTTTATAAACATTAATCATCTCTGTATAATTATTGATTATTATATGTAATATAATAGTATATATAAAGGTAGACATTTGCTCGAAATTTACTGTAAGGCTAGCTTAATTTTAAATTTTGGTTAATAGTACTACGAATAATTATTCTTTCTTAAATTATTTGATTGTATATAAGTAACATTTTTTCAATTCTATATAATAAAATATTAAATATAATTTTTATGACTAAAGCACTACATATAATTCTAATTTATAGAATTTTTTATTGTCTGACTCAATTATCTACTATATTTTACTTAAAATAAAAATTTCGGCTAACACTTTAAATAAAACCTCCAATTTTTATAAAATTTAAATAAAATGTTTTTATTTACATTAAGAATTAGAATAATTCTATAATTATTTAAAAATACAAAAATATCATTGGGAATTTAATTTTGTTAAATAATAAAAAAACTAAACCGTTTCATGGTACATTAATTATCTTTAAATTACTGTACTTTCTTTTTTAGTTCAAACTACTGTATTACTTACTGTTTTGTTATCAAACCAGTAAGTTATAAATAATATTTTAAAGCACCAAGAAAATATAAAAATATTTAGTATCTACGTAGAACAATAATTATAATTTAAAAATCTGTGCACAATATTTATATGAATATATAAAAAACATATTTAAAATAATTATAGACTGTTTCATAATTTCTTAAATAATATTTAAATATTTCAATAAGATAAATTAATTATACATTATTTCATAACTGATTACTTCAACATGTCTTTAACATAAAGTCTTAAAATCTATTCTTCTATACGCTTGATCATTCATTACCAGTTGATAAATATATAACATATTTATTACCTATTTCTCGTATTATTTCTATCTATTTTATCTATGAGATTTCCTTGAACACACAGTTTTACACGTATTAATAACAAGTAACAACATTGCGTTTCCCTTAATGTCTGTCTATTAAATATCCTGTAGCAATTTTCTTTAGAATAAGAATTTATGGTACAACTGTAGCGCAACCAGGCTTTCAAAATCTAATTTTCTCCCAGGCCTTTTATTATTACATAAATCAATAATTTCGAAAAATTTTTATCGTGAACCTGACATACCGAATCTAATTCAAGCCGTTTTCCAAAATGAATTCATTATTTATATTCAATTTATTCTAATTGATTAAAATTTTTTATACATGAATTAAACATTGTCTATGTTTGTAATAATTTGTATATCTGGTTCCAATATTGAAATTTTTTTAGAAATTTAAAATAATTTGTATTTAATGCAATGGAAATACGTGGATAAAAAAATTGTATTTTTTTATTTTTAGTGATTTATATTTCAATATGAAAAAATACTTTCATTCATCGTATCAAATTTTCTTGCACGATGACATGAATTGATCAGAATGTTAATATGTATTGCAATCTTTATTATGTGTTATGATAATAATTTCTTAAAACTGGCAATTAAAATTTACTTTAAAATTTATCGATTTAAAACAAAAGATGAAGTAATTTGTAAACTTCAAATTCTAAAAGAATTTAAATTATAGCACATAAAATTTTTCTATTAATTAAAAATAATTATTACATATTTATATACTAAATTGTATCCTATGCTTTATTATATATACAATAATTATAAAAAATATTAACTCAGAAAATTTTATAAATTTAATTACTTAAAAAAAATTTAATTTATATATAGAAACTTATTTATGCTATAATGTTCATGTTTAAAAACCATGATGAAACATTAAAAAATATACATTTATATTAACAACTTTATCAAAATAAAATTCGAATAAATTTTAAAACACTATGTTCAATTTAAAAATCCACATTATGAATCATTTCTACAATAAATTTATAAAAGTATTTTATATTGTAACTGCTTAATTAAAAAATTTACATTTAATAACTTACCCCATGATAGTCTTCATTGTTGCTTCGAGAGCAGCTCGACCAAATTTATTGTCGATATTGAATTGAGAAAGATCACGTGTTTCGGTAGCACGTCGATCACCGTGAGTTAGGGCACCAAGGCTTTCAAGTCGTTTAGCAACAATTGAAGCAAATCTTCGTTCACCAGCTAAGTCCGATATAAGAAATATATACTCAGGTGCATTCACTTGATTTGAACGATGAGTCCTACCAAATTGCTGAATGGCACGATCGGCACTCCATGGTAGTTCTAAAGTTATATGAACTCGACGCATTTGATTTCGAGCTCGTCGATCACTTTGTAGTGATATACCACTACTTGCCGCTTCAGAGATTATTGCTACAGTCTTTTCGCCATCCATGAATCTGTTTGTAAATTATATTTTTCATTATATAATATCTTACATAATTTTTTATATAACTCATAATGTAATATAAAAAATATCATTTTTAACAGTAAATTTAAGTATAATTTGAATATTTAATATTTTTAATATTATTAATTTTATACTTTCTAGTTTCTAAGAACCAAATTTGATTTGAAGTTTAATAAAATATATATGATAACTGATAATCTATATTTTAACTTATAACTTTTTTATTTATTAAAGAATGATATTGAATCATTTTTATGTACAAATATAAATATACATATTTTTAAAAATATCAAAATAGCAATAGCTACTATACTATATGAATATATATATATATTTGTTTTCGTTTTTTATGAATTAGTCTTTTACAAAAATGATTTATCAGATAACAGATTTACTTTATATTGTAGCTCTTTTTATTAGTAATTTATAATATTCGTGAATTCTAAGTGATTAAGTAGATAGATTTATTACGCTTGCCTTAAAATAAAAGCTAAAATTTTTATTTCATTAAATTTATATAAAAACTTTTCGTTGAAAGGAAGAAAAATTCGTAAGTAAACTATAATGGAACAATTAATGATAAATCAACATATAAAAAAATCTTAATTCGAAAAGAAAAGAACGTAAAGCCAAGAAACAAAGAAATTATAATTGAAATAGAATTGTTTAATCGCGATAAATTTATAATATAATTAATTTACTGAATGCATTCAATCGTTTAATAATTAATAAAAGTTCGTATGGCATTATACTCTATTCCTGAATACTTATGTTTCAGCTAGTTTTATGGCTCTGAAATGATAATAATTTTTATGTTTCAAGTCTTATTTTTTTCATGGATAATCGATACTAGTGCTTTATTGCAAGATATAATTTTTGTAAAAATCAAAAAGCCTTTGTCCTTGTAAATAAACTCTAAAAATGTTATGGAAGTTGAGCTCTACTTAAATATATGTACAGAGCACTTATAAACACACACAAATATATTAAAGTCTTACAAGAATAAAGCAAGCGAGGTAAGTTTTATAAGGTACGACATTTGTATTATATTATAAGTCAATCTTTTAATTATCATTTTTTATTATGACTACTAATGATTCGTTTACGATTTTTGCAATATTTTTTGACTACACGCTCGACATCTTCAAATCGACACACAAATAACTTCATTTTTAAACGTTACTATTAGATACAAAGAATTCAAAAATATTTTGTTGATAAGATTGTTTACATTATATTTAAATTGTTTAATAGTTTTGATGGCTGTTACAACGAAAAATAAATAAAATGATAATCAGTTGAACTGATACTATTCTAATCAATAGAATATATATATAATTTGTCTATTCTTAATCATGGCATAAGTTTAAAATTATAATATGTAAGTATTGAAAAAAAATTAAAAATAGACTGTATCTCTATTTAAGATCACAACAAAGATTTTTTTATTTACGTCGTTCTAGATAGTTAAGTAAGCCACATGATCATTCTATACTAAGAATTACGAGATGAAGTCGAATTGTAAAGCATCTCTCACTCAATTTGTATTTAGTATAACTTGTGATTAGTTTTATAAGTTATGACAACAAAAAAACCTGACATTTTAAGTAATGAACTCATCGGGTGTGTACGTAACAATTCAAAACTAAGATTGATACGAATTAAGAAATTCTTTTATATTTATATTTATTTATATAAATAAATAAAAAATAAATTTTTTAAAACCAATTTTTGAATATTTTACAAAATATGTATTAATTTCTATTAATTATAATTATAGCACGCTAATATATATTTTGTCTAATTCATGCATCAAATTAAATTGTCTGAATTAAACTTAGGAGTTCGAAATGATCTTAATAATTTCTTGTAAAAACATATTATCAGTATTGTAAAAACATTTGTCTTTCCGTAATAAATAATTGTTTGTGTGAAAAGCACTCATTTTTTCACAGAAATTGTTATTTTCGATAATTTTTTGTGTTGAGTGCATGATGTCGGTAGTCTTATTAACATAATTATTAAAATTCAGCAATGTCGGATTGAATCAAAATCTCAATATCGTATCGTAATTGTTCATTTTGCAAATGTGACATTTTGGTCAATTGTTAGAGTTAAATCTCACTTTATGAATATTATCAAAGTAGCATTAAAGTCACACACAGTTTCAATCGTAATACCTACTAGATAAGCTTAAAATCTTCTTGAGGCTATTCACTACTGCCAATATCTCTAATTCTTAAGAATTCTTGGTAGCCTACTGGTTGAAAAACAACCGTTTTTCGTTTTCTTTTCGTTTTCCACATTATTATGCTACTATGATCATTTTTTATTACTGTAAAAGTTTAATTTATCTTCGTTTCGTATCTATAGTAAGAAAGCATACCACGCCATCTTCACACACTTTTATCTTAAACGCTTAATCCTGTTTGAAACCTCTCTATAAAATTTCTTCTTTTCTCGTAAACCGGGTTGAAAGCCAACGAATCGACGGACCTCGTGGATATTCACGTTTCAAGTTTTTTTTAAATTCTGTATATGCAATAATTATATATGTATATCTTAACGATTATTTCGATGCTAAATCGATGGAATAGAATACCTGTACGCCTTAAAAGTTATTCATTAAATATTCAAACGAATAATTTATTTTGTGATTAAGTTAAAAATAAAATAGTTTATAGTTAACCGAGTTAGTTCATTCTTTTCTATGCAGTATCGAATAACGTACAGAAAATTATAATATTTTACGATGCCATACACCTTAAATTCGTTGACAATCCCACCCAACGTATGAAATTGACTATGAAGATGTGTGATACGGTTTTATAATATACCAACTGTGAATTAACATGACATTAATAACCCTGAGATTTATATTTTCAAGTTTGCACAAGTTGTGAATAGAGCCATGGCAGAATTAGTAAGTCATTTAGCATTTCTGTGTAAAATAGCAAATTGACCATTATTATTTTCTCCAACGATTTATCGGACAGACCTGTAATCACCGATACATTTGCTTTATCACGTCTTGCCTTTTTAATCACTGAAGTTCAAATGATCGTTTGTTGCTATCTTCAATCGGCATATTCGATATTAAAAATTATTGTAGAAATTAAGCCTATCTTTATGTCAATATTATGTGCATTCACGTATCGATAATTTAAAAGGAATATTTAATATCAAATATGGGAATCATCTTGCAACATGTTTACAGTACAATGTCATACCCACAATCGATTACGTTACCATCAACAGAAAATGTCATTAATAAGTATTGATTCTTTAATCTTTACTTTACTGGCATCTCTGTTGCTTAAACATGTTTCTGTTTATGCTTATTGAATATTAATAACGTGCTCAACAGTGCTCAATAGTGCTCAATACTGCTCAATAACACTCAATCGTGCTTATTTTGCTATCATTAAGTGGACTTGTCTTTCACAAACATACTAAAATATATACTTCGCACACTTTTATGCATATAAATTTATAACCTTTATAATTTCTTCCTGGAATCTAGCTTTTAATTTCAGCAATTTTAGATTCGTTGAAACTTGAAGGGAAGGATGTTTGAAGAGAAAAATAACATTCTTTTTTTACTTATTATAACATGCATTAAGATACAAGTGACGTAAAATTAAGTAAAATTGTCAAATGATTCCGTTTTTGTTATTTAAAGGTAAGAGAAGCTCTATGATTAAATAAACGATATCATTTTTTTTCTTTAAGAAAAATATTACTATTATTTATTTATTTCTTTTACATAATCTTAACAAATATATATTCTTATTTTCTCCGTTTCTATAAAACTTGTATTAATAATTGTATTATCAATTTAAAATTTTTTTAATTTACGAAATTTTTAGATAATACTTAATTAATAAAATTAAGAAATGTATATTTTTATCTACATCATATCAAAAATTGATTAATATTCATCAAAACAGTAGGTATGTATAAATAATGTACTTTGTTTTAGATTAAAAAAAACCATTAAAGTGTAATACACATTAATCTTTCAAAATCTGTTAGCAGAAAATTACCCGTATCTACAATTTTTTTAAATAATTTTGTTTCTGTTACACAAAAATTTGTAATACAAATATAAATGTATTTTGTTTTGCTAAAACAAAAATAAAATTACGATTAATAATTTTAAATGCATATAAATAATGATAGTCTAATTATTTAATTAAAAATATTTCCAATAAATTATGCTATTATTAGTAACAGTTTACCTTACTTACGTTACTTCTAGCAACCTAATAAGTAAAAAGTAATAAGTATATTTATATACACAAAAATTTAATATAATTAATAAATAATAAAAATTATTTTATATTTGAAATAAATATTTTCAAATAACATAATCGTGCAATTTAAATATTCATACTTATTTTCAAAAAAGACTGTCTTGAATATAAAAGAAATATTTTGTCGACTTTAAAAAATTAATATTTTAGAGTTTGAAATTTAATTTAAAACATTAAATAAATATGAATAATTAAAATTAATTACCGTAAATTTAAAAATGAAATCTATTATTTTTTCTGTAAACTCTATAAATATAAAAAAATCAAACCCATTGAATAAAAATTTTCATTATTTTTCAAAAAAAAAAAAAAAAATGTATTTTAAAATATTTTATTGTATTTTTAAATTTATATATAAAAAATAAAGTTCTTTTTGTAAATATTAGAATTTCAAATTAAAATTTTTTTGTCCCAGAGTATATGATAATTTTAAATCTATTTAAACAATGGTGTAATGTAATGAAAAAAGCTTTTTAACATCAATATAAATTTTTATAAAGATTCAAAAGAATTAAAGCATTGAATCGATAATTTTTAATTTCTTTTTATTGGATTATTTGTATATAATATATGATAAAATTTATGATTTTCATATTATATATTGACACACTTTAAAATATAAATAAATACTTTAAATTTAATCTAATCGAGTACGCTTTAACTGTACCTACTTATATTAGAATGTGTATGTTTATCTTTTTAATATAAGAGAAAAATATTTCTGTTAAACAATTTTCTTTAAAAATACGAAAAATAACATAATATAATTTATTTTAAATCCTACTATTATATTAAAATATATATAATAATATAATACATTTTGAAAAATATCTTAACATCGATACAACATTTCTTTAATAATTTATAACTAAATAAAAAGAGAAATTAAATTGTAAAATACTTATAATTTTTAATATTATTCAAATTTAATTAAATTTTTTAACCATTTTTCAGTTCTATGTATTCAAATGATTTTTAAAATATTATATATTTTAAACATAAAATTATTCAGTTAATAATAATTAAACATAATATTATTAATTAAAAATAATACTATACAATTATTAATACAAATTATTTATTGAATAATGATTATTATACTAAATATTTCGTGTAATAAATGAACTAATCTTAAGTATTAATATGTCTATAAAACTAAAACTCTTATATATTTTAATTTTTTTATAAGTTTAAAATTATACTTAAAACGTTAAAAGCATGAGACTAAAGTTGAATAATGAAAAAAGTTAAAATGTATTGAAATTAATTTTATAAGTTTGTATTATACAGGAAAATTTTTTGATGTAATTTAAAATAGTAAAGGATGGATTTATTAGTAGAAAATTAATCAGACCTCTGTTTTTCAGTAAGATTGAGAGTTTCAAGTGGCACATCACTTTCTGATCTTGACTCATACTGGATTGCACCATCCTCTGTTTGAACAACTCGACCTTTACGGCCAGTCATTTCAGCTACATTTTCAGGACCACCTAATTCATCTATCAATTGATCCAATGTATTGGGCGGAAGTTTTTCTCCCAAACCTTCAATTTTAGCAAGAAGTTCATCTTTCATACAACACGCACGTTCTATAGCAATTTTTGATGGAGTTTGACCACGTGGTTCTAAGACAGAAGTATTATGTTTACCCGTTGGTGATGCTGTTGTTATCTCCGTTCTTGTTATTGCATCTATCACTGATACAGTTTTACCGTTACGTTGTTTACTTTGACGATTGGATGTTTTACACGCCAACATTGACTGGATTTTATCTTGAGTGTTAAGACGTTTTTTTAATAATTTTTGTTTCTTTATCCCCTTCTTCTTCCTTCTGTCCCATGGATCTTTGTTAAAAAGACAAACAAATTAATCCATATTATGACTCATGATTTTGATATTTTCAATTAAAAAGATGTATCAATCTTATTATTTTGAAAAAACTTTTTTAAATGTCATTTTACATTAAACATCAAAATAGCTTTGTTCATAAATGCTTTATGTCTAAAATTATAATTAATAAATATAAAAAATATGTATAATTTTATCATTATTATTCAAGAAATATTTTATTTTTATTACAGCTATTATAATAAAGCTATCAAGATATAAAATACATTTAAATTTTATCGCTTACACATTCTTAAATAAGAGAATAAAATAAAAAATTTGTATTTATAAAATTTAGATCTAATTCATTTTATTTTTTATTTGTCATGAAATAATGTTTGTATAGGATACTTTATAGTTATTTTTTAATATTAGATTATTCAGTTAAATTTTTTATTTGTTTGCCAATATTATTTAAAGTTATTGTAGATGCTTTAAAGTTAAACAAATAAAAATTCCGCATAGAAAGTTAAATTAAATTAATTATATTATTCTTTTTAATTAAAAAATGATACTGTACAATATATTATTTACATAATTAATTATATGCAAATTTTGTGGTAATTACGAAAGACATTCGATTCATTTCGGAAACGAATAGAGTACGATATCAATTCAATGACTGTGTATTGTTATGCAGAGGTCAAAATCTGAATTTTATCACACGCAATTACTACAGATGTAAAAGAATAGATCTTTTAAGTATAGACATTTTTTGAGTTATCGGGTGAATTTTTATTATAGAATATTATTAAATTCATAAAAAGGTTAATAAAGCTACATATTATTTTCTATACTGTTAAACAAAACCGATAAATTATGTCAAATAGACTGGTCTAGTAGGCGATTCCATCAAGTTTTTGGATTAAAAATGGCATCGTATTTTAAATATTCATAGTATCTAAAAAAAATACTTTCGCAGTAGTTAGTTATTTTAATCTAAAAAGTCAGTTTTTTCTCATTATCATTAAAGCCAAATTAATTTTTCAATATCTTTAAGACCGATACTTTCGTAACTTTAAAAATACGTCAGACAAGACTTCATTTCAATGATTAATTTACCATTGTGGAAACTATCAATGTTTCATAATAGTTCTTTATTTTATCTTTACTATTTTTATAGTATTATATCTTTATGGTTTTCTGTTATCTCTATTGAAACTTAAGTCCCTTCATTATATATCAGGTAAAAACATTAGGTACATTGGATGGTCAATTATTTTTGTTGAAAGAAAATATATCTTCATCAAAAAAGTTTTAAAGAAAACTAACTCAATTAAACTTTCATCCGTACAATATATGATGTGTTGTTATCATCAAAACTATTCTATATAATTATAATCAATGTGAACATTGGTTTTATTAAACCTCGTATTGAAAATAACTGTGAACTCAATTAAATTTAAATTTTTTTTAATTGATTTGTTATTTACTTTCTACTTTTTTTGTTATAGATATAATTTTTATTACTGATCTTTATATATTTTTAATATATGCTTTTATTGCCTGTATTCAAATAATTTCTATCAGTTTTTATATTTATTATTATCTAGAGCTGTATCACAAAGATCTGAAAATCTTTTTAAAGCGGGCCTTATATTTATATCGAATTTTCATTTATATTAACTATTTAAATTTGTAGATAATTCAATACTAGAGGATTATTATAAATTAATAATACAATAAACAAGTTGAAGAAAAAATTTGATCTTTAATCAAATACATCTGAAAAATAGCTTTCTAAAAGCAAAACCTTTAAGGTTATTATTGCGTCTATAAAAATAAATACAAAAATTTATCAAGTGTCCCAGTTGAATATACATTTTATTATATTATTATCTTTGCAAAGTTAACAATACAAGCATTTATTAAAAAATATCCGTTATAAATAAAACAATTTTAATATAAATATAGAGCTAAAACACTTCAGCATAAATTTGATGAGTTTAATTTAATATAGTCAATACAAAGCACGTTACAAAAAGGTTTTAAATATAAAATATCTTAAGATAAGGGCTTTACATAAGCGAAAAAAATTGTTTAAACAAATATAGGGTAAGAGATATATTAAAATAGCACATTTTATTTTAAATTATAAAACCAATGATATAATTTTGTTTATTCTTTTTGGCTTGTTGAAAATTTGTCTATTTTGCATATAAAATATTTCTATTATCATCATTTCAAAATATTTAAATAAATTGTACGTAATATATTATTAAAAAATTAATAATATATTATATTTTAAATAAGTTGAATAAATTTCTATTATTAGCTAATAAAATTCTTAAAACTAATATATCAATTATAACTAAAATTTATATATATAAGTTGGATCTTAAATTTGTGTGGTAAATAACAATACTAATCCTTATCATTTTAATAATTTACCTTAACAATAGAAACCATATTTATAATTATAACCATGTAACTTCCAATAATTTATATATTGTTATATAGATAATATTTTAATCGCCATTAAAATTGTATATATGTTTTAATTATAGTATAATTATGTAAAATATGCTTGAAATAAAATACTGATATAAACATTATAACGGTATATAAATAAAAGTAAATTTATAAAATTATAAAAGTATATGACTAGGATGGATGATAAAATAATATATATCAAGATAGCTAAATATTATTATTCAATGCATAAAAAGGTAATAAGGAATTATTTAAAGGTAATAACTAATCAGTTATATAAAATACATATAAAATAACGTTTTTTACAAATAAAACAATATTTTATCTAAATTAAAAGTTTTTGCTTTATTCTACAATATATATATACATATATATACATATATATATATAATTTCAACAATTTATTTCAATTAAATTATAATTTATTTTCATAAAAATAAATTAATCATAATGCCATAATTATAATTTTTCTTCTCTGCATGAGTTTTAGGTGTATCATATCTGAAATAGAAGTAGCAAAAGAATAATACTTAAAACTTTTAATAGATTATTTTAATTAATTTTAATATAAAATACCTTCATTGAAATATAAAAAATTTATCGTTTTTAAAAATCAATTCTGCAATTAAATAAATCTTTAAAAATTAAAAAATAAAATTTTCAAGGCATTTTTAATATATACATTTATGATACTTACATCTAATCTGTATAGTTATTTACATACATTATGTAATCAATTTCTTCAAACAACTCATTATATAGCATTTCCTCATTTTTCAAAATGATCCAAATATCTTGTTGTATTGTGTAATTTAGTAATATCTACTCACGCACTGTCAACTTTTCCTAGAAGTGTAGTTGATTCTTGTCCAATTAAAAATCTCTTTGGTTTTATTATCTTTAAAAGCAAAAAGAATCCATTATTAAAAATTTAACTCTAGAAAAAATTGTTATGTTTAACGTATCTTTTTCTCGAAAAAATTTGCTTTGAATTGAGTTGCCAAATGTACAAATTAAAACTACTTATTTTGGATCTTATTACTCAAGCATATTTTCAAAAAAACATTAGAAATTAATTCCTAAAATATTGATTTATAAATCTGAACTGCTTTTACTATTCAGTGCATATGATGTGTGATAAATTTCTAAGAAAATTGTAATTTACATTTTTTCCAATTACTTTCACTTCTGTTCAATAAATAATCTGCAGAATGTTGTATGTTGAATTTTTATGATAGTGTACATCACTTTTGTATTTTTAATAAAGGTTAAGTTGTAATATCTCATCTATTTAATTTTTTGTTTTTTTGATTTGAATGGTTTGTTGTTTTATTTACTTGAAATGTAATATTAAATTTCTTTTCTTAATTTAAAAGTTGTCGGCATAAGTCTTTTCATCTCAAAGAGTTTTAAATATTTTTGTGTTCCAATTTTTAACAAAATAAGAATATTTAACATTATTTTTTTCAAAAATTGTCGAACATTTATAACTTCATTAAATTCTATTTTTCTAATAATACCTAAAAGATTTAAGTTACACGTTTTTTCTTATTGAGAAATATTTCACATTCCTTGAAATCTCCTTTATCTAAATAATTTTTTAAATAGTCGAAAATAAGTGAAACTATACTTAATAGAGAAAAAAAACGTAGCTCTATGGCCCAAAGTTCTAGAACTGGATTTTTAATACCAAATTTTTAATTTTTTTATATTTTTTCTAAAGTTAAATAAAAACAAGCTTATAGTAACTTCTATATTATTAATAATAATTTAACAATATAAATTGTTATTACTTAGCTAAAATTCATCAATTCACAGATTCTTCATACATCAATACTAATAATTCTCACTGCAAACACAAATAACGTTTGCCTTCAAAAACATTATTTATCATCATAAAATATTAAAAATTTCGAAATATGTAATATTTTTAGCACAAACACTTTTTACACAAATAGTTTAATTTTTTCTATATTGTAAAATAAATTATATTTTTCCTATTTTTTGTAAACTTGAAAAAAATCTAAACTGAAAAATGACAATAATTCATTACAGGATCAACTCAAAGGAATTATCTTATTCCTGTTGAAGTTTTACAATTAAATGTACTCATGAAAATTTCATCTTCTTCATTGTTGAATCAATTCTCTTTGAATTTTTCTTTTTAAATAATATGACTTGAATATTTTTAACTACCTCTAAAATATTTTTGACTTATTTTCTTCAAGAAAGTCTGAAAGTGTATTAAACTCACTTACCACTATACTTTGCTTTGCATATAAATGAATTGAAACATTGTAAAATTAATAACCTGAAAATATTTTAAAAGGGACTTAATAATACTATTTAAGAATATTTATACTCTTTAGAAGAAAATGATAATATATCAAAGTAAGTATATAACGTGTCCGGGTAAATCGATGGTAAATGTGACTTATTGTATACTTAGTTAAACATTAATTTGTCCTAACATTGTCTTTAATATCAAAAATTAATCAAACTCAATACACAAAAAATTAAAAAATTTTTTTATTTTTAATTTGCTCCAAATGAATGACTCTTAACAGGGATTAAAACAAGATTATAATTAAAAACATTATTAAGAAAAAAAAAGTATCTTGTGAAAACAAATTATTACTCAATTATGTACTATAATATATTAATTTACTTCTTATAGGAAATAGAAGAAAAGAATAAAATATAAAATAAACATGAAATAATATTATGAAATTAAAAAAATAAGTTATCATCATTTTATAATTTTTTGTGTTTCATTTTAATTTCATTATTATTTTTACTTTTCATTTTTCAGTGTTTTAATATAATGATATTTTTAATAAAATATATATTCAATAATAAACTTACAAAAAAGTTATTTCAATTTCACAATTATTAGATAAAATTATTAAATAAATTTCTTTGTATTACTTATTAATTAAACTTAAACCTTTATTAAAAATAAAATCAAAATATCTTATCTATATATATTAATTTTAATATTTAAATAACATATTCAATAATTTTTGAAAAAATATGTCATTTATAAAAAATTATTATATCAAAATTTTTTAAACATTTTATACAGGACATTATTTATTTGAATATATATAAGATCATTTTGATTTATATAAATGTTGTTTTAACTTATTTAAATTTCGACTTACCCACATCTGAATCACTATCACTGTCAAATGGATTATAATCTGAGCTGAGATTACTTATCTCTTCATCTGATCGTATTTCTTCATCACTCTCAGTACCACTTATTTTAAATTCTGAACTAGAACTATGATTCCCATTTTTCTCTTCCTCTGAAATATCTTCTTCAGAGGACCATGTACGTACTCTTTTTGAAGCTCGCTGAGCTGCCTGACGAATGGGTTTTCGCTTATTATTACTTCCTGATCCACTAACTGTATCACTTGTCTTCTGAACATCGATGATAGTTGTTTGCGGTAAGTCTAGCCCAAGTACACGATTAATACGATTTCTGTCTGGTGCTGGGAAGTGTTTTTCTACCAGTGATTGTAAAACTCCCCTAATGTACTCATACAAGAAAATGAAATAAAATGATCAATAAATACTTCTATCCATTAAATTAAATTAAATTAAATTAAATTTATTGACTGATGTCATTTAATTTTTTTAACATTGTATTTAAATATATACTTCTATATAGTTTCAATCATATAATTGTTTATTCAGAAATTATTCATATAATACACATTTAATATACATTAATTTTATACTGTAAAAAAATGTACAAGAATACAATAAAATTGTATATTGAAATACTATTAAAATTTATACGAAAAATTTTTTAAAAATAAATCTTAGAACTTTTATTGAATTTGAAAATTTTTAATGCATATTGATTATATATAATTGTTTTACATTAAAGCTGAAATATTAAGATTCTTTTATTTATAATTATTATAATTTGAATCTATAAAATATCTATAAGTCTTTATCGTTAAAATAATTTGTAAATATACTCTATTTTATAAGACATTTGAAAAAATATGGGTATAAATGAATTTGAATACAAATATCTAAATAAGATAAATAGAAAATAAGTCATTACTTTGCAGTGGACACAAAATCGCTCAGTTCGCCATCATCACGTTCTAGTTGCTCAAGTGTACGTGCTTCACCAGTCGATTGAAGACCTATTACAACGCACTTTCCACATTTTACTGCTTCACGCGCCACACTAACAGCATGTTTTACTTTTGCAGCAATACATAGATATTTAAAGAAACGTTGATGTGATGACCAAAATTGACCCCACATTGTTTTTTTCATACGATTTTCAGCATCTATAAGTTCTGCAGCTTCTTGAAATCTTTGCATTGCTTCAACCCACTATAAATTATTAAAATATTTTAAAATATTGTATAATTATGACAAAGGCAATCAAGAATTTAACTTCCAGGAGAATTTTTTATTTATTGTAATTTAAAATTGTTCTATTTTTTCATTTTTTATTTTTTAATTAAAATAAAAGAATAGTCAAAATAATTATTTATTTTAGGTAGCCTGTTACCTTTTTTATAGAAAAAAAAAAGAGTAAAATGCTATAGTATTATTTAGATTAAATATATTGATATAATCCTGCAAAAATTTGATACATTTTTTGAAAAATAAAGAATCTGTATTTTAATATTATAAAACTGAAAACTCTATTTTTTAACATACATTCTGAGATAAGAATGAATTATTTTATAATAAAACTTTTTTCTGTTGCAATTTAAAGAATATACACTGATTTTTGTATTTCAAAATTATAATAAAATCTACTGTTGAAAAAATGAAATTTATGCTGATATTTTAAAAAAATTTATTTAATTAATTAATCAATTATAAAGACTAATTCTAAGTATTTATAAAAACATTGCAGTTACAGTAAGAATATAATATAATTAGAGTTTAAACAAATTACTGATTAAAATAAAGTTTTACCAGTCTAACGGCATGATCATATACTTTTGTAAATTCTTCTGAAAGAGGTACTTCTTCGATCTTAAATGCAACACCATGAAAACTAAGTTGTCTTGCAATATACATGCCCCGGAGTTTCATATCCATAGCTACAATTTCCATAGCACCAACTCCACGTTTTTCTACTGCTGTAATAAAATCATTGAATTCTGGAAATGGTGTTCCCTCTCCCCATATACCAAGACGCACCATATATGCCATATTTCGTGGCTCTGAAGCTCCTGTTGCACTTGCATATACAACTCGAGCCTTTGCTAATTTATTTTGTAATTCTAATACTGTTAAACCTAATATAAAAGAAATCAATACAAAATAATTTTTTAATTTATTAAGGTATTAAAAATAATTACAATAAATACTAATGATATATAATTAAATTTGACATTTATATACAAACATACCCGTTTTAGTTGGTTTTGAACTACCAGTGGGACAGAGATTTTTTGCTCGATGACATTCGTCAAAAACAATAAGACCATCAAATTCTTCACCACACCACTGTAGGAGTTGTTTTAAACGACTTTTATACTTTCCTCCATTTTGAGATGATTCTCCAATCAAAGCTGAATAAGTGCAGAATATAACACCCTTTTTGACATTATTATTTATAGCTGATGATATTTTTGCATACTTAAATTTATTCAGTTGATGAACCTAATTATTGCAAACTTAATAACTATTCATAAATTATAATGTATAAAAAAAATTAAATTAAATCTGTTCTATACCTCTACAGCAGATGCTCCAATATCTTTAAGATCACGCTCAGCATCATATTTTAAATCATTGGAAACAGAAACCCAAATAGCTCGTTTTCTACCCTTCAAGTAGTTTTCAAATATGATTCCTGCAATAGTACGGCCTTTACCAACACCAGCACCATCACCAATAAGAAAACCAGCTCGAGAGCCATCTGGTAAGAGATGTTCATGTTGTTGTGATGCATATGTAATAGATTCAAGTTGTAATGCAGATAAAGCACCTGAACTTATACATTCTTCAGGAATTGAAATTTTATACCAAACATCTGTAGGTTCAACACTTGACAAAGATGCTGTTTCTACAACAGGATCAGGGTGCTTACGACCAAATTTCACTGAAATAAAATATTTAACAGATAAAAATTAATAATAATGTTGAAAAAGTTCTACAAGTATTCTCAAACATCACAAATATTATATCCTATGTACTTTGTTTCATAATAAATATAGATTATTAAATAACTATATTCTTTATAAAATCTGTATTTTATTAATTTTGTTTTTGCATTTAAACTTTATATCACTCAATTTTTAAACGATCCAAAATCATATTATAATATGAAATTTTATTATGGATAAGTTATTAAAATACTTACATTTAGTTGGCATATAGTCTGCATAAGTTTCAGCAACTCCCATTTCTTCATCATCTACATCCTCTTCTTCAGGAATGGTTAATTGCATAGCCACTTTATTAGAATCAGAATTCATCCACACAGTAGGTATATCTTTACCTACATCAGATTGAAGTACTTAAGAGTTTAAAAATATTTATGTAATATTATTTTTGGTATTTACATTTTCCACAACTTTATGAGGTATACAATTTATTACTATTGTATGAATAATGTTTTTAATTTTCAATTTATGGTTAAAAAAAGTTATCAAATATGCAATATTCATAAATTTATCTAAATTTTTAATATCACCACAAATAATTCACTTTATTTTTTTAGTAATTATACAATTTTTTTACATCAGCTATGAATTATGGAATAGAATACTCTATTTTACATATTTTTTTATCAATACCTGTAAAACCTGCTATCCAATTTGGATTGATACCAGTGTGATTGAGAAATTGTATAAAAGGATTTATATTCATGTTAATTCCAGTCATTCCCATAAAATTGCCCATTAGGTTATTCATATCCATACCTAAAAAGAAAAATTAAAGGATAACATTAATAATAACTGAGTTTATTACAAAAAAAATATTTTACAATTATCAAAAACTCACTTTGAAAAAAAGAACTTTTATTAAAGTCTGGTATACCTGTATGTCCAGACTGAAATTCAAACTGTCCACTACTGGATCCAAGTATACTTCCGATGGTATTCACATGATTGTTTTGATTTTTATTCATAAGATTATTTGAAATACTTTGAGAATTTCTTACTTCTTGCATTAAATGATAACCAGTATTAGTACTCCTTCCAATCATACTACTAGGTAACTTTACTCCAAGAGATTGGTTAAATACTAGAAAATAATGTATATATTTGTTTTCATACTTTAATTATTCCAAAATAATAAAACATATCATACCATTCATTCCTTCATTTATTTTTAAGGTATCATTATTAGTAGCTGCTTTGACTAGGTTTTCATCCTTTAAGATAGTAATACGTGCTGCTGTAGCAAGATCTTTACCACCTCCTTTACACAAATTACATTTATACAAAAAATTAAAAAAAGAAATTTTTTGTAATTTTTTTATTTACCTGGAACTTGAATCTTATCAGGATCATCATCATCATCAAAATCACTACCACTACTTTCGTCACTCATCGTTTCATTGGATTTTTCTGAGGCCTATAAAACGAAAGAAGTAAATAATAAATATGAAAGAATATACAAAGAAATATTGTTATGTATATATATGGAATAACAATCTAATAATAATAAATTATTATTCAATCATTGTGTATTTACATAGAATAAAAATAAAATAATAATAAATTCTAAATACACAAAATTTGTATCCAAGTTCTAGTACCCACAAGCAAAACCTACAATTTCTTAAGTATAAGACATAATAATGATTTAGATTAAGGTGTTGTTTCATTTAAGTAAATGCAAACTTTACTCAATACTTTTTTCAACTGTGAATATTAAAAAATCTTTAAAGGTGAAATTCAAAAATAAACTTACAATTAAGTTCTAATATCTAAAAATGTTTGTATATTATTATATTTTATTATATATTGTATTTATTAGAAAATATAAAAATATATTTAAATACTATTGCGCGTATTGTGAGTTAAAACAAAACGAGAGAGGGTAAACTATAGAATACATATGAATGATAAAAAGGTAAAGATAGGACAATGAAATCGTGAAATTTGCAAAAAAAATACCACAAAATTCGTACATATAGAGAAAAGCAAAGAATAATTGTGTCATTAATAATGGTAGCGGACTCTGTGACGCTCACCATATCGTGTCAGCTATTCCAAATGCCGAACTATTCTATGCCGCTATGGCAGCGGCAATTATTGGCTTGATAAGATTAATTTGTTTTAAAGCTATTTACTTGATTTATGCTTCTTCACCAGGATACATGTCGATAACTCACATAGCTTCGTCTAACCGATACATGTGTCGGCTGTTTGTTTTCTGTTTAATATTAGGTTTTGAAGGCTATTGAGCTGATTTATTATTAATAAATAATAGCACAAGAAAACTTAAAAAATGATTTTTAGTCTGTTAAAGATAAAAAAAATAGGTGATGTAAAGCACAAAATATAAGACCTAGAAATACACGAATTTAGAAAGGTAAGCATTTAATAGTATTCAAACTTCCTTTCATAACTACAATCTTAAGCGACAAACTGTGAAAGTCCCTGAAGTCTTCTTATAACAACTCCTCCCACCATGCAAAAGTAAGTACAGATACAACACGGTTGCCGATTCCTCAATTCCTAATCCAGCTATCCAAATTCACATTATTCTCATAGTAAAAGTAAGGTTTATATTGAGGAAATGGCAACATTGGTGACGTAAGGTATCTAATCATTACTTGAAAGTATACGCGGTAAAAAAGAATATAGAATATCTTAAGTTAAATGAAATTATTGCTTTTCCATCGTATCAATGTTTAAAATAATTGTTTAATCGTGAAAATATAATTTGAAATTTTCAAAAATAAAAAAGTTTTATTCATCAATAGTCTTTAATTTTTAACTTACGCATATTTTGTTTAATACTGTTTAATTCCATTTATGTTCGTCGAGTTAATACCGACAATAAAGCACATTTTATCGATTGTTTCTCATTACGCTACCAAGCGGACTTATACAGAAACTATTGAAGCGCATTTTCTATATTTTTATATGATATATGTATATATATATTTGAAGTATATTTTCTTATAATATAATTATTTCATTATTTATTTCATAAATTTCGTTTTACGTATTATTAATAAAAGTAAAATAAAGGATTATTATATTATTAAAAAATATTTATCTATAATACATAAAAATAAATGTATTTTTGTTTTATATATTTTATATTTTTTTATATTATACGGAATTTTTTATATATAATTAGTAGCTAATTATTTACGCATTTAATTTTTTAATTTTATAAGTATTGTATAAAAATTATTATAAATTATCATAGTATTCTTTTTGTATATTATAGCTCTCTCAGTACTAAATCTCTTTATATACATTCTCTAATCGTATAATCCTTTTCTTTATTTCTTTATTTTTAGAAATACATTATCATAATATCTATTTTGTTGATATTTATGAATTTATTGATTACAAAAACATTAAAAATAAATATCTTTGACATATTATCGTTTATCAAATGATATACATATATATGTATACATAATTCTATGTTAAGTTTATAATTATAAAATTTGTTTTGACTGCCAATTAAATAATTTTAATTAAAGTAATATTTAGTATTTTCATTAATATTTTAATTAATTTCTACAATATTATATAAATTTTGTAAATGTATAAACAAAAGTTATGTATGATTTGTATTTATTGGTAACACAATTAAATTATAATTATGTTAAATTATTTATAACAATTATCTTTAGATTATAGAATTAATATGTGATTTTGATTTAATCTTTCCTTTTCTCTTTCTCTCTCTCTGTGTGTTTTTTTTCATTTAGAATTCATACATTAATCTTCATTTATGACTTGAAACTTTTGTACACACATAAGTCGCTCTCATTGGCTCATCATAAAACATTTTTGATACATTTTATACGCTTTATACATTTTTATTATTTTAAGAAAGCATTTAGTATCTGAAAAAAAACGAATTTTTAATTTTTTAATTTTTTTTAATATAATAAATTGAAAATATTGTATTAAATATAAAATCATTATTTATAAGTAAAACTATTTACATACAATATATTTTTTGTTTAATTTAATTATCAATGTTACCATTAAAGAATTTTGAAATTTAAATTTAACAATAAATTTAATATTACTATTATTACTTTCAATATGAAATCTCATCTTACCAATGGAAACGCTTATTTACGAAAATTAAATATTGGACTTTCTAGTTTCTTCTTCATTTTTTAATAATCAATTATATACAAAGTATATAAAAAAGTAAAGAAAATTTATAATTACATTAAAGTAATAAAACTTTAAATAGTAAATATTATCTTTAAATTAATTTTTAAAGACAACTTAATCTGTTGCCTTTAAAATCTTTAAAATATAAAATAAAAATTCGAAATGTTTGCTAAATATACTGTATGTATAATGTACTGTCATTACGGTCATAAAAGTGAAAAAGTACTTTAGTGTTTAATAAAACTTTATTAAATATTTTTGGTGAGATAGACGTGTAATGTAAATAAATTTATTGTAAGAATATAGAATATGATATTATAAAGGATGAATTTTTAAAAAAAACTTATTTTGACCCTTTTGACAAAGAAGTTAACAGGTTATGAAAGAGTTGGTTATTATATTTAAAACTTCATTTCTTAAAAAAAACTTAATAATTTGTAAATAAAATTTTTTTAATTTAAAATAATTATTATAAAATTTTTATTTTAAACAATTTTAGTATTTTACTAATTTTTTTTGTTATTTAAATTATATAAATAATAAATATTTAAAAAAAGTAGTGTAGAAAGAAAAACATTCTCTATCTCATTCTCCCTTCGATTTTACAAGCCCGTATTTTGTAATGTTTATATTACTATAATTTAAATTTGAACAGTCACTGTAGAAAAGCTGTTTTAATATATGCAAGCCTATAGTTATAGTTTATATATTTGAATTTTTTAAAATAAATGTTTATAAATTTGAATATTTTTTAAATAGCTTGCTTACTGAATTAATTGTTACGTACTGAATTAAACTCAATGAAAAGTACAGCTGTCAATCCAGCAAAAACAAGACTACCTCATTGTGACTAGATTCTGTGTTACTATACAGCAGTTACAGAACTATACTCCAGGTGATGAGTATTATGATAAAAAGATTGTCTAAAATTTTACATTTTATCAACATTTGAAAATATTGCAAATGCAAGTATGCATGTTATAAAAAATAGATAATCAATAATTATATCATGCAAAAAGAAGACTCATCTTTTATAATTTTTTACATGGAAGTTTGTGAAAATTTGTCATTGTCAATATTCCATAAGATTCGCATTCAATATGAGCTCATAACGTTAAACTATATTTCTTATAAGAAATGTATGATTGTTTACATGAAAGCTAGAACAATATCTTATGTATAAATACAATAAATAAATGATAATATAAATAAATATATATTAAAAATGATTCTAAATTCATTATTTAATTGAATAAATTTTATGTTAATTCAAAATGATAATTTACACAGTTTTAAGCACTGAAAGCATTTTTTCTATTTAATTAAAATATGTTGTATAAATTAATTACTTATTTAAATTAAATTTATATTAAAATAAATAGTATTAAAACGATATAACGCTATAAAATATAAATTTGTTTATTTTATTATGTGTAGTTTAAGTAGTGTATAGGGTTTACTGTTGCACAAATTCATATGATAGAGCTAATTTTACTAAATTTAATTCTAATATTATTAATGTTTTTTTTAAATCATTAAAAAAATATCGAAGGAACAACTTGCTTGTGAATTAACTTTTTAAAAAAGTTTTTTTTTGTCATTGTCATGTCATTTTGTTCCATGGTTTATTAACTTATGGTTTAATCTTGTATATACATCATCTTGCCTTTTTCTCGATACGCTAACTCAATTCGTTACTATGATTTAAATAACTGTTTTTCATAATATTAGTATTTATAATAATATTATTCAATTTCTCATCTTTTAATGATTAGATGTACGATTGTTTTTTAATTTTTAATTTAAAGTCGTAATATGATTTAAAAAATTTAAAAAATTTAAAAAATAGCAAAATTCATTAAATTTTGATGACTTTTATCGATAATATCAAAGTATAATAATAAAACAGGTAATTTGAAAGGAAAATATTTAAGTAGATTATTCAAGTCCTTTAATAATAATGAAAGCTTTATTAATATTAGGTATTTTATGATGCATTGCACAAATCTAGATTTAGTAAAAGAATTTATAAAAATTTTTTAAAGGAATTATTATCTAAATGAAATTAACCATAAAAATTTAAAACGTAAAAAAATTCTGCTTAGTTTTTTTGGTTATAAAAGTTGCTATTCAGTACGAGTAATAAGATCAAGTTTTAAAACATTTTTTAAACTGAAATATTTGAAAGTCTGTGATGGATAAAAAATTACAATAAATTGTCTATGTAAGCATTAACAATAATCTTAGATGATAGTGAAGAGCTTGAATTCAAAGAGTTTCTGATAGGCTGTTTATAAAATCAAAATTTTTGGGCAAAACTAAGTTATTTGCAGTTCAGATTTAATTAATTTTTTGTATTAATCATTCATTATAATAAAAAATAAAATAATAGTAACAAAAGTAATAACAAGTATAAAAAAGAAGAATTTTACTTGAAAAATAAATCTACGTTTAAAGTATTCTTATAAGGAAAAATTATGCTAGTTAGTGAAACAGAAGAGAAACGAGTAAACAAATCAGAGACCTGATGTTTCGTGTATTTAGGCAGCTGGTGCTATCGACGTTATTAAATTCGGCATTTGGTTGCAATATTATCGTTGTTACTATTATTATTGCTTTTGTTCCTTTTTTGAGATTTAGGTCTCTTCCATTTTAGACTCTTATGTTAGCCTCTCCCCTAAATCGTTACATTCATGAAAGGATGTTTGCATTGGTACTATTGTTGGTAATATTTATAAATACCAAAAAATTAATCATAAGTAAAAGTATTGTTATGCATGCGAGTAAAAGAAGAATTGGGCATGTTTTCTGTTTACAGCCGAATTTTTCTATATTTTCGAATTTTCTTGTAGAAGAAGATATCACTTGGTTGAATTAAATTTTAAATCGATAGTATAAAGAGTAATTATAGAAATGAATGCCAGCATTTTACATGGTCTATGGTTTAGTAAAAATATTGTAAGGAATACAATGAATAAAAAACAGAGAAGAAGTTTAGAAATTGGATAATTACAACATAAATAAATTTGATGATCGAACGTCCGGTATGTACTTATTTTTAGACTCTAGAGTCAGATTGACATAAATATGGTTATATTTAAAAGGTTTTATGAATAATATGTAATCAAGAAAATGATTTTATCTAAAAATATCATCACGATAGATATTCATCCCTCCGTATTAGTAGAAAAATATGTTGGTAAATTATTGAGAAAAAGATGGGATGCGATAAACATGGACTATATCAAATTTAAATGTCCAATTAGTAAACAGGTACACGATATTCGTTAAAGAGGTAACTGAATGTGGTGAGCGAATAATTAATATATGATAAGTTGAGTCTATAAGAAAATTTAGATGGTAGATTAAATCTTTAAATTATTTGCAACTAAATGTACGCATAAAAAGCAATAAAATAATTAATAGAATAAGAATGACTGAAAAAATAGATCTTGAGTGCAAAGTGTGTTTATATATATATAAGAGAATACGTAAATGATTAAGAAAACAAAAATAAAAGATTAAATGAATTTCATGAGTAAGAATGATAAAGAGTATTCCTACAAGACTATAATTTGTTGTAATAAGGGTAAGATAAGATCAGTATTCGAAGTTTTCTAAAGACACCTTTCGCTCATTATTCGAAGTTTTCTAGACACCTAAGTATTATTAATAACTGTAACTATTTTCTATTATTCAATGCAATACCAATTTTTCTTCAAATTTATTAGCTGGATTGACTAAAATAATGACATTTACTATAGAAGATAATATGAAAAAATTTTTTTCAGTATCTCATCATTGAAAGAAATAATTGTTTATTTTTTATATTTGTACTTAGAAGTTACAAGCTAGTAACTTTTTTCTTTTCATGTGCGAACGGGTGTTAAGTTATAGATATTATTGTATCATACATATTTAAGAAGAGCAAACACTAATTTTACTGTAGAAAATTAATCCACAATATTGTTTTGTTGATCAACCTCTTTAAATCATTGTAGAATTTTTCTAAAATTGTAAGATATATGAATATGAAATTAAAAATTTTTTTAATAAGCTATAATTCAATTTATTAAGTTGAGTTTCATAAATAGAAAAATTTATTAAATGAAAAGTTTTATAGATAAGTTCTAGGGTCTCTGAATAAGTTATAATATATAATTTTAAATCATTTTATACTCAAAAATCTAATATTTAATCGCGCATATAAAAAAGATATTTGCTTATCGAATAAAGTAAAAAAAACTAGATGCAACAAAATAATACATAATTTTATTATATTTTAAGAAATTGAAAAACTGTTGAAGATACATTATTTGATAATAAAAATGACATTCTTTGAATTCGATACAAAATTTAATTTATTATTGAAATATTTTAAGTATTATAAATATCTCATAAAATGTGGCAATCTTTTCAATCATTAATGTTTTCATATATAATATAAATCGTCAATACAAGGAACATGCGAGTGTGATATAATGCGGTATAATAGTACACTTAGTTATTTTGCACAAGAGTATACTTTTATTAAGTATAAAAATATAAAAATGGTTATTATAAATCGATTACCATCAACCGATTCTTGCTAGATATTTATTTTGATTTAATTATTACTGATAAACTACTTAACTTATACTTTACGATTATTAGCTATCATCGAAATAACAAAGAATAGTACACTGCAAGTAGAGAGCGTAAATTAATATATTTCAATCTGTACTAAAATCATTACTTAGAGCAAGCAAAGTAGCATTAATATTAATAATATAAGTATATAATGTTTATCAATTATATTCATTTTTATTTTATAATTGAATTTATTCGAGTATTACAACTGTAATGATTTTGTTTTCTATGATTTGAATATCTTGTTGAATTGAATTCATAAAGTTAAAAGTAGCTGTATATGAATAGACAACCTTCAATACTGTCATTTAGATTTTTCTAAATGAATATAGTATATATTTCTACTGTTATGTATTTTTAGATATGAAACTTACTATATCAAAGATGAAATAATATAAAACTTTGCGTCGCTTATATTTATTTTTAAATTTATATATTGAATTAAATTACATTATTACAGTGATAGCATTTGTACGCAGAAGTAGTTCTTAAAAGAAATGATAGAGGGGAGAGAGACAGTGTATCAAGAATAAATAAAATATACATTGGTAAGATAGATAAAATTTATTATTTTTTTTACAATAAATTAATTATAATTAGATTTACATTTTTAAAGATACTTCATATTTAAATACCTTATGTGTTTTCTTTTTATATTATTCTATAAATGCATTCAATTTAAAATTAAAAATTTAATAATTAATATTTTTTTAATATCTTTTACGAAATACGAAAAAAAATTTATCTGATTATATATTAAATAAAGGTAGTTGTAATTTCTAAAAATTAATATTTTTCTTTGTTTTTGATTACTTTTCTTCATATAATCTCTTTGCTTGTTTTCAAAAGAATGTAGCTGATGAACGAATAAAATATGATTTCAAACTGAAGAAAACAAAAATACGAAAAGAGTTGTTTTTATGGTAGTTAAATAAATATAATCAATAAATAATTATATTTAGATGCTATGAATTAAGTAAAAATTATATGAAATTAAATATGGCAATAGGAAAGGAAATTTATATAGTTCTCTATAGACTACATACTGTTTGCAGACCTCAGTGTATGAAAGTTTATTTATTATACTTTTACAACTTATCTATATTCAGAGATTCATTATTCTATTTTTTTTCATATCTGGGATTTGTATTAAACTATCATAGTAAATAAAATTATGATTGGGATGTTTATAATGAAGGTATTACTTGTTTAAGTAGTGCATTATGATTTCAGATTTTCAATTCTTTCATGTTGAATATATAATATTTATGAACAATCTATTTTGTCGTCTCATATTGGTAAAAATCTAGAACTTTTTTTTGCTGTTTTATTTTATTTTTGTAATAGTTTTCTGTTGTTTGTACGAATAAAAATATACTGTCTTGTTTTATTATATTTGTCTAGTATATTTACAAAAATTTTATATTTAAATTAGAATTAAAAATATATTTTTAATTGAATATGTCTTAGCACAGCTTTAAGATATTTTTTATTAAGTTTTTTTTATATATCGAAAGTTCATTTAAAATTATTTGTTAATTAATAATACAAAATGTATATATTTAAAAAATAACAACTCAAATCAATAAAATATACAAGGATATATATGTATGTAATAAGAACCAAGTTGCAATTGATTTTTATGAAATAATAGAACCTTGATTAAAAAAGTTTAATTGTTTAAAGATATTCTACAGGTAAAAATATGAAAATATTTTAACTAAACAAATAAATGATACTAATACTAAAATTTTATAGCCTAATTGCAATTTTATAATAATACAAAAATTATTACTGTAAAATAATGAGTAATTAAAAAACAATGATTGTGAAAATGAATTTTAAGCATCTATTTTTTCAAATTTTTAGTAAAATCAAAAAGTTAGAATGGAAAATTGTGGTTTCCACAATAGTAATAAAATTTCATTCTGTGAATACTGGAATTTATTGGTACTTTATGATGGTAATTTACTCTAATTAATTTGATACCTTAATATTTGATTTTATTAAGTATGATATTCAGAAAAAGTAATAATGGATTTACTTGGATCTATTCTTAAATCAATGGATAAGCCACCAGTTATCAGTGATAGTCAGAAGGCCATTATAAAAAGTATGTAAAACATGTTTATTTAGTTATTGTAAATAATATAAAAAAATAATGTTTAATAAATATTTATAATAACTAAGATGTATACATAATTATATTTAAAAATAAGTTATACTTTAATTCTGACTTTAGTATATTTATATATATATATATTTACAAATAAAAATTGGGTTTAAGTACAATTATATTTTTTTTTTTTACAATTATATATAAATAAAACTTATTCAAATTGTATTAAATTGTTGATAAAAGGTAAATTATGAATCCATTTTTATTAAATATGTTTGTTTATTCGTTTTAAATCTTGCATATATAATATCTTGCATATTAAATATTTTTAATTTTAATTTTTAATATTTCTAGAACAACATGAAGAATTTAAAAAATGCAAACAAGCTGAAGCAGAGATTTTTAAAAAATTCAGAGAAAAGGTAACATGTTTAATTTTTTTTACAATAATTTTATATTTAATAAGTTAAAATAATTCATTTCAAATTATCTAAATGTCTAATTATAATAATAATAAATTGAATGTAATTAAAAAAGTATTTAATTCATTTTTATTTACAAAATATAATATATTTGAAAATTTAGAATAGTTCATTGGCAGTTTTAATTAAACAATAAAATTGATGTATTCATTTATTATTTGTTCAAATACCATATTTTATCTTGATATATTTATATATAACAATAAATAATATTAATTATTTCTGAATTTTGGTTTTTTTCAAATAAGATTTAGAATAAGTCTTATAATTATCATAAAAAATTGATTAAAATTGTTTTAATTTAATATAAGATTCTATATAAAATTCATATTTATTAAATGAAATTACATTTTAAAAATGTAATCAACAAAATATTTTTAAATTAAATATTTAATTGAAAATTAAACCAACATTTTACAAAAAATGTTTTGAAATAATATTGTATTGAATTAATTAGAAATAATTCAGTGAAATTTATTTAAAAAATATTTTTTCAGTTTTTTAATAGTAATAGTTACTTACAAGTGAAACATAATAAAAAATCAATATCATCATTTTAGGTTGAAGAAAAAGTCAATAATTTTTTAAAAGATGATTTTATAAAAGAATATAAATTTTCACCTATGGATCAAATATGCAGAAGTATAATGTAATATTTTTTTTTTTATCGTATATTAAAATCCTAATAATTTTCTTAAATTAATGATATAGAAGTGAACATTTTTTAGTTATGATGTTTGTGAAGTTGCTAATATTTTAGCATATTCCTTTGGTGAAGAAGAAATTGATAAGCATGTTATAATTTTTAAAAAAGAACATGCACCAACTGAAGACCATTTAAATACTTTACGAAAAGGAGAAGAATGGAATGAATGTATTGCCCAAAAGTTACAAGAACAACGTAAACAAAAATATTTAAAACACGAAGAAATAGAATACAGAACTCAAGATCATATAATTATACCAAATTCTAATTATAAAGATAAATATAAACATCTTATTGGTAAAGAAGCTGCTAGAAAAACAGAAGCTAATAGCAATTATGGTTGTGGTAAGGACTAAATATTATTATAATTAATATCCTTGGAGTTTTATGCTAATTCTGAAAATGAACTAATAATTATACAATAGAATAATTAAATCGTATGTTTCTTTAAAAATAATGAAATAGTTTCCTATCTGTATATTAATACATAATATATACTATACTAAAATTTGAATATGAATGTTATTATAATATTTTATAGAATATAGTTTTATATTGATTTAATTATGAAGATATCCATTAAAAATTATAATTTCATTATTTATTTGTAGTTCCAAGTGAAAATAAAAAGGATCTAAGAAGCATAGAACAGACTTTAGCTGACATTCAAAAAAAGAAAAGAAAATTACAAACACAAAATGACAATAATGATTTGAAGAAAAAAAATCTGAATTCTTAAATTACTTTTTAGTGACAACATTTTTTATCAATTTTGCAACTTAAAATAATTTTATTAATATTAATAAAACGAACTAATAAATTTAATTTGTTTTAATTAAATAAATTCATTTACTACAAATAGATTTAACAATTATTTATCAATATTGCTAGATATAATTCAATAATTTATTAAATGAATTCTGTAGTAGAATATTTTGTTACTGATGTGCGTGGAGCTGGTTTAGGTTTGGTTAATGTAGATAATGCTTCAAAATAAAGTTGTTCCTGTAAGCTAATTAATTTTTTAAATTGGTGCCCAATAACACTTTTGTATAATTCCAAACTTCGAACAATAATTATATCGTGAATATATTTGGCATTATCTTGTAACAATTTTTTCTGAAATATTAAGAATTCCAAAAATTATTTTACTAAAATCTATAAATATTATTCATCTAAAATAATTTAAATTTTTCTTGTTCTTATAAATAATAATACTTTTTACTTTACTTTAATATTCGTTCATTATCGCTCTAAATTAAAAAAATTGTTTGAACTATCATACAAATAAATCTTTTTTTGGATTTAAGTTCTATTTTACAATTCATTTCTACAATTTTTAAAAATATTTTAAAGATTAACTTAAAACATTTCGATTAAAAAATATATAATAAGACATATATTTAATGAAATATTATTATGTAATTATTTTTTAATGAAAAGTAGTAATTGTTTCTTATATTTGAATTTTTCTGGACATTTTTCTAAATTTTTTAAACTCAATGATATCTAATTTATAAAATATGCTGATTACTATTTAATCACGTTTTTTTATAAGTTATGAATAAAATTATATAATAGTTTAATAACTAATCAAAGAGCAAGTAATTGAAACACAATTTTTTAATACATACTGTAAATGCTGCATATAAAAATAATAAAACTATAAAATATTTTATAATTTTACCTTTTCTTATTTAAAGAAATATTTATAAAAAGTATAAATAATGTATATTACATATGTATATATACAAATTTTGTTGTTGATTTAATAACTAAATACAAACGATAATTACAATAAATAAATTAATATATTTAAGAATTCTTACTGATATGCTTTCGAATTTTTAGTTTAGTAAAATTTATCTTATACATTAAACTTTATAAAATAATGTAATAATCAAAAAAGATCCAATATTAATATACTATTTTTAATTTGTTAAAAATTCTATTTTACATATTATTTAAGTAATGTGTTATAAAGAAATGTTACTCACTTCTTGATTCTGTTTACTATTTGCTAATGATATTTGAATATGTTGAACTTGAATTTGCATTACAGAATGCAATATTTCTTCAATTACATTAATAATTTCAGGTGTTGTTACATTGAGACAATCTTCAAGTAACCCTATATATAGTCTAGCGAAAGTTATTGTATTATTAGTTAATGGAATCCAATATTCATTCTTCAAATATGTTTTTGGTAATGGAATTCCAAGATTATCCAATTCAGAAAGTAATTTTAGAAAATTCTGAGTTGATTCAAAGGTACTTGCTCTCCAAGTATCTTCCAAAGCTCGAATTTTTACTACATCCATATATTTTTCTCCTGCATCTTGTAATGCTCGAGTTAAAGGAATTCTCAATTGACCATTTACTTGATACCGAAAATCCATCCCTGTTTGTGTTAACTGTTAGTAATTTTAAATTAAAAAAATTAAATCACTAATCTATTCTATTCTCTATTATTAATAGTAAATATTTTAACCTGTTTACAATAATCACGAATCGTAATGATACAGTCTCCTAATGTGTTTAAAGAAACTTGAGGTACAAATATTTGTTTTATTAGATGAGAAACAACAAGTTTTAATTCACGACTACACCAAACTAAGAGAGCTATAAGATAATGCAATAAAAATATTCAGCAGAACATGTCATTATGAATTGACAATATGTAATTTCTTTACCTGAAGTGCAGTTTGTATTTGCTGGAAATATTTTTAAAAATTCTTGTGATATTTCAGCAATATTACTAAATGCAATAGCACTCAACTGCTTTACATAAGGCACGGTTGTTCCTTCTCTTTTTACTCTCTTTATTCGTACTTTTAAAGCTGCACTACATAATCTAAGATACAATTGGCATGCTTGTGCACTATGATTAAGCTTAATAAGAAGTTTTACAGCTCTTCTAGCACTTCTCAAACCACCTCCTTGAAGAGATTTAGCTTCCATGCTTAATTCTAATTCCTTTGTAAGAATATTAATAAGAGAATATGCTCTATTATTAAGCTGCATATTCATTTCATTTAATTGAGTGCCTTGAACATCTTCTAAAAATATTTTTGCTTTTTCTAGTAAATTATAAGCTTTTTCAAAATATCGTTGAGCGATACAAGAATCTAAATCTTCTGTAACTTCTAATATCCATTCTGGAAGAGGCTCATAAGGTTCCAATTCTTGATAATTTGTATTACCTGACAATATTGATCATTAATAAAAATAATTAATGAATTATGTAAAAAATAATTAATTTACCTGTAGTATTAGATTCTAGGGATGAATGGGAAACAGAATTTATTAACTCTATTTTATTTGATTTTTCAAAACTTGTTTTCAATTGAATTTCTTGTAAATTTTTCAGTTTTTTTGCCTGATCACATTTTTCCAGCCACTCTTTCTGTAAAAATAATATAAATATTCAATTAATATTTATAAAAATACTATAAATTTTTGATTTTACTAACCTTACTAGTAGCAGTAGTACATTGAAAAACCCTTGTGTCGGGGAACGCTAACAATTTAAAAGCAAGTTTTACAGTACCTAAATCTCGAACATTAACAATTGCTAAATTTTGTAAGTCATAAACAGCTTGCATTTTATACCTAGGTGGACCTCTTCTTTTACCATTGGCTAACCAAGAAGCAATCATTAAAATATCATTAAATAAATAAGCATGAATTCGTTTTAGAGGTATACCCTCCAATGGATCTAGCTCTAAAAGTGATCCTTCATATATACAAGTTCTTCCAGGTGTTTCTATAAGACTCTAAATAAAAATCATATTGAATTGTAAAATTACTTGTTTATTTTATTATTATGATTTTTTTATATTTACCATGGCACCTTCAATATTTTCAAGTAATTGTATTAATTTTAATTTAGATTCTTCTTCATTAAATTGAAAATTTAATTTACTTGCTGATTTCATTTCTACATTATCTTGAAATAAAATGCCTATATTTTGGTTAGTTTCCAAAATACTCAATAAAGACCGTTGTTCACTAAGTAATTGTGATAATTGATACATTTCAGTTTCTAAATGAGAGATTTCTTTTGCAGTTTCTATAAACTGAATATAATTTTGATAAACATTGCGTTTTAATAGAGCCGATGTATTGTCTGCTAGTTCTTGAATTTTAGCTCTTTGCTGTCTCAGTTCCTCTGCACCAATACATTGTGAACCAAGATCTTTGACAACTAAATAAATAAATATAATTTTTCAATATTTCACATTTTCTATATTAAAATTAAGTTTAAGAATATACTATTTTTATTTTTATAAATTATTTAACTAATACATTCATAAAATTAAATGTTTTATATTAAAAAATATATACATCAATGCATAATAAATTTCATCTGTAGTCACATAACCTATCACTTTAAGCCAATAATTTATTAATAATCTACTTAAATGAATTATTTAAATATATATTAAAAAACGAATTTTAATATAAGTAATATTGATATTATCTTATTGCAAAAATGAAATCTAAATTTCATGTATATAAAATCATGATAATAAATTTAAATAAAAATTGTATTATAATTCTTACATTTTTCTGCGTTAAACTCTTCTGTTATAAAATATTTTATTAAAGTCTCAGACATGTTTATTAATGATTTAATAATTAGTGTACATAATTTTATTGGTTATTCATGTTACATTAAGTTTTAAATCAAATGCAGAAAAATCTTTCACAATTACTGTTATATGCAGAAATTGGCACTGCACGCATTATATTATTATTATTATTATTATTATTATTACTATTATTTATTGTAAATGTGTACAGCAACGTTTCTATCTGTACATAATAATGAACACATGGCAGTACGATTGCAATTACGTTGATTGGCCGTATCAATAGCTTGCACAATTTTTTAGTGCATCACTGTGTACATCTAATGCATGCGTTTGAATTAATAGATTAATAATCATATTGTGGTCCGTTTATTTAGCTTTAATTGTAACGAAATATTTTTTCACGATTTTTTATACTCAAATAGATGTTGCCAATTTCCATAAATTTTATATCTATAATTAAATCTTAGATTTATAATATTCCTTTACACAGATAAATATGTATTGCAAAGAACGACGTACATAGACATAATTTCATAAACTTTGACGCCATACAATAAATTAATTTTCTTTTATAATATTGTAACGAGTTGTAGTCGGACAAATGAGTTATTTGTGTGTATATCGCTCAATAATAGTAATTTATTTATTGATATAAGTTATAATAAAGATACAGTGACTTAATATTAAAATCATAATGTTCGTGACGAAGTTTAGTATCAGTTTTGTAATAATTCTGCTCTGTGTTGGGTTCGAAACTAACTGAGTTCTTTTCGCAATGTACAATATTTAAAAGGTAGTATTAACACTGGACTCGATAATAGACATCAAATTTCGGGGAAATAAAAAAAATTGGAATAAAAAAAATTATTCGTAGGTCAAGGTATTATAAAAAGAAAGTCATAAAATAAATGAATACTAGAAAAACAAGGAAAACATGTATATCGAATAGACAGAAGTCGTAAAAAGGAAAATGGAGGGGGAAGTCGTGCACACATTACAATATTAGTTTGATTCGATTTTTACAAACATATTCACAGATATTTTATGTGAAATACTGCCTTGATAATTAATATTGTTATTTATTATATATAAACTATATATTTATTATAAATTAAAATTAAAAAATATGTAATGAACAAGAAAAATTTTTTATTATATAATTTTCTTATTTTTTTGTTTTAAATAATGAAGAAGATTTATTTGCAGAGTGTGTTACAGAAAATAGCAAAAGTTTTGGGACTGCAGGACCAATTTTTCAATAGAATTTAATTATTTCAATAAGTCAGCAACTATTTTGTTCGATTGCAAGATAGATTTTAATATATAAAGACAGAGTTAATAAAAATTGAGACTGGTAATCTAAAATAATAATAGATATAATTTATCTTTTAAATTTTAAGAACTTTTTTAATAAGATATTGTACATAAGTAATGATATAGGCTGGTGAACTATTATTATTTTAATATAAGGGGAAGAAAGGTGTGTAGTTTATTAACAATAAAAGCTATTGAATAAAAATACAGAAAGATATATTTTTATTTATAATTTGTAAATGGTTAATACTGTCAGACTTCTCTGAAAATATAAAGACTTTTGATACATTAACAATAGTAAAAGGTGTCGAAGTCAATTTATTACAAATATACAGATAAACTTTTTTAGGTAACTGAATAAAAAAAGAAAACTTTTGTCTATACTTTTTAATGTGTATTTAAAAATGGTTTATAACATTTTAGCATAGCTCGTTTGTTCAATGACCACTTAATAATTTTTCATTTAATTAAGATAGAACTTTTATTGCTTGTTCATTCCTTTCATTTCTTTTTATTACTTTGTTATAAAAAATCTACTATATTTTTTCTTACTATTGTGTAAATACAAAAAGAAATGAAACCTTTATACATTTAAATTATAAATATTTTTTTCAAATATTAGAGTTGGTTTTAGCTGAATGTTATAAAAAGAAGACAAAAGATAAAATGCAATCATAAGAATAGTTACTTCAACAACGAAGATTAGTATATTTATGTAATTGATTCTCATTTAAAGAATTCTAGGATTTACTGTACAACCATGAGTGTTTTTTTTTAGATTCAGGACCTAATATTTGATAACGCATTATAGTTTATGTTTTAAAAAATTAAAATAAAACATCTAAGGTGCTATTATACTGTATTTTTCAAATAAATTTGTGACCTAAGTAAACTAGCGCCTACCTAGTAATAGTACAATGTTTTGATAACTATACTATTATCAGTGTTATATTTTAACAATTTAGATTAATTTTTTTATGACATTTGATGTGAGTTTCTGAGTTACTTTTCAGAAAAAACATAGGAATGATCAAGTTTTCACCTACTAAATAAAAGTATATTTATATTTTATTGTCAGTTATAATGTTTGAATTTAATTTCATGATGAATTAAAACATTTTTAATTCGCTCATAGAAAATTGCAAGCATTAGTTTATTTCTCTAGTACTCAACCAATTCTTAGGCTTGGTTTTTGATTTACAAATCAATCTACCACCTATTTCTTTTCTTATTTTTGAATGAGCTTGTTCACTACATTTTTAGGCGATATCTGTGAATAAGTCCAACCGTACAAAGATTAAAATATTCAAATATTTTATGTACATCTTTATCAAATTATTTGTGTTAAGTTTTTGTTTGTCTTGAAATTTTATGTGTAATATTTAGTGGATTTTAATTATATTTTTTTGAAAAAAATTTTGAACTCTTTACAAAGGTGTATGCTTCAAAATCTCATGGAAGATTAAGTATCAGAGCAAACAAGGTCCTTAATATACTTTAATTTTACGCTAATAGATATAAATAGTGCAAAAAAACAGCACTGGAGAACTTTCATGATCAAAGCAACAGCAGCCACATTTTACTCTGTTTTTTGGTACTATAGTACTATATTACAACATAGAAAAGTAAGATTTCATTTGCCTTTTATTTAAATTCTAAGTTTTGTTGAGGAAATCATTGTATAAACTTATAGGCTTGATCTACCCTAGAATAAAAAATATCAATAATTGTGTCAATATATATAGATTTTTTATACATGTTTTCATTAATTAACCTTATACTTATACTTACAAATAAACTGAAGTAGAACAATTTATATACACATTTATTAATAGGTACTACTAATTTATACCAAGCTAGATATTTTGAATTATTTTGAAAATGAAAATATATCAATATGATAAATAATATTCGTAGTTGAAAAGCATCTTGAATGATGATTTTCAAAAATTTAAAAGGCATCTATGTTAGTTTTATTAAGAACTTGTATTTTCTAGAAACTTTTGATTATTAGATACAAAAGAAAATCATTTTATAATATTTGAAACAGATCGATGTAATTAATTCTTTTTTTTTAATACGAAAATTAGGAAATACAAATTTCATATTTACTTATATAAAAATTGTTGAATATACTGAAATCTCTTAAATATACTTAAATTATTTTTACACTATGGTATAAGACAGAATTTCGTAACATAATAATTTTTATTATTATTAAAGATTAAATTATAGGAATAGTATAAAATATAAATATTCGGTTGTTTATACCTAGAAAAATTTAATAAAAAAAATTTAATAATATTTACATTTATTATTATGAAGATATTAAATTTTACTTAAATTTCAAAATCTACAATATTAATAATTATTTTAAGTAAGTCATATAAATTAAGAAAGGATTTTTATTAAAGTTCACTAATACTATTGATAAGTTTATATCAATTTGCAAACTAAATAAATTATGATATATATTGGATATAATAAGTACTATATTATGATTATACTTTATATAAAATATTTAATTATATATTTGTATAAAATTTGAATTTCATTGATAAATACATGTAAAGAATAATTTGTTATAAAATTTTTTTTTTGTTCTTTGTATTGAAATTACCAAATTTTAACACACTTCGATTTATATAGAAAGTGTCTACATTTTATTAGTTTTTTATTTCAGGGTATCTTATTTCTTATATATTTTATACAATTCAAGTTTTAAAACATTACTTTTATTTCATTCAATGTTACTGTTTTACTTGTCTAAAATGTTTTTAAAAATCAAATATATTTCCATCTTCTAAAAAATCGAGTCCTCTGAAAATTTTTTCAACACTGGAGGCGATTTGAAAACTGTTTTCATTTACATATATTCATAGTTCTAATAACTGGAAACCTTTTCCATAAACGCAAAAGATTTGTGAATTTAACCTAAAAAAGTAAAATAAATTAAATAAAACTAAGATATAATATATACTAAAATTATAGCATTCATTTTTATTTGAATGGAATAAGATTTTTTTATGTAGGTCTAAACTAGTTGATATAATCTTTTGTTCAAGATCGAAATATAAAATAATCAACCAATGGTGTACTAAATAAATTATAAATTTTTCAAAACTTTCCATTTGCATAGTCTTAAAATGGTTATACATGTGAAATCACGATTAAACTAGTAAAGTAATAACGTATTAGGTTAAATGGACCATATCTTTAAACTTATAATTTACCGCATTGATCTGAAATTATCAATACTTCGGATGACTATATATAATTCAATTGAATGCGACGCAATTACTATCGACTAAAGAAATAAAATTAATTTTTTGTAATAAGTATAAAAGTTTAATCTTAATATAAACACATATCTACCAATCACTACCAAAGACAGATAATCTTGTTCCGCCGTGTATGCAGAACATGGATCATAAAATAGAACATACAAGAATCGTACGAATATGTAGATAAATGTGTATGCATAGATGAATGGGAGTGAGTATTCGATTAGGAGGCATGTTATGCGGACGTAATAAGTAATAATAGGAAACCAATTATGTATAAATCATCTAGTAAGTTAGTGACAGAAAGTTACATGCTAGTGTAAAAGTAAATAAGAAAATATGGGATAGGATGATTTAATTGCGCCACGCTAGCCCCAGATTAAATATCGGATTAATTCGATGTAAAGTAAAGTCGGTGATGACTTATTATGACCACTATTCGATCCCAACAGATCAATATCAAAACCTGAGACAACTACTACCATGATTAAACTTGTGGTGTATTAGCATGCTCGAGCATCGCCAAAATAAATATTCAGGTGTACGCGAAGCGCAATCAAAAGATTAACTAAAGATATTTTTTAGATGAACCATACGAGAGAATTCATAAAATTTAAATGACTAACTTTTGTTCTTTTTATACCAAATGATGAAAATAAATCTATAACCAAAAGTAAGATAATTAACAATTAATAAAAAACTATTTTTTTATTTAAATAAATATAATACTGCAATTCTCAATCATTATATAAATAAATAAAATTACTATGATTTATTGTAACTTTAAACCAACAATAACATGCTGTATAGTTTGCCATGAAGGATTTGATATTTGATGTATGAAAAATTGCAGTCTCTAAATTAGAAACAACATAAAATACTATCAAATAATGACTTGATAAAATAATGAATCCAAATAAAAATTTAAATGATTTGATTTATAAAATTATTGCACACACACACATACACAAAAGATATTAAAATAATATTACATACTGCAGAAGAAATGAGAGAAAAAAATTGAAAAAATTGATAAGTAATTTGTAATAAAAGAAACTTGTTCAACACTGAACTATATTTTAAAAATGTATAAATAACAGCTAAATTCAGAGTCGATATAAAATAAATTAATGCAAACATAGAAATATATTATTCTAATGGCATTTATTAAATAAATTATATATTAATAAATTAATTCTAAATTATAAAAAAAATTTGAAACATAATTTTTTTGATACTTTTTTTTGTTTTCTTTTAAAAGGTTTTAAAATAAAAAATTTAAAGTAATTTTACAAAATTATTAAATGAGAATTTTAATATCATAATTGAAAGTTCATTTTTAGCGAAAAAACTATTATTTAACCATTCAAGTAATTTATTTTTTTGATCTTGTGATATAATGTATGCGCATCAAAAACTGAGAATGTAAAAAATATTTTATCTCAATTAATTGATTCTGCATGATTTAAGAAACAAAAAATACAATACTGTTAATAATAAAACACTTTCTAAATATTAACATATATATATTTTTCTAGTTGTTTAGAAATATGTAATATTAATCAATACTGTGTAAAAATTATATCTGTATTTATTATGATTTTATCACAATATGGATTATAGTTTATTAAATAACTTACTGAAAATTTATAAACTTCTTGTCAGTTTTTAAAAATTATATAACATTATCTTTAAATAACTGTGTCAGTTATTCAATTACAATACAAATATTTTTCTAAAAGATACTTAATGAAATTATTTAAAGTTTTCATATTATATGTTGGCAGACATTAAAAAAACTTTCCCAAGATACACATGTTTTATAAAATAAAGTTTGGCTATTGAAACTTATAGACTAGATAGTGGAAGAAAAGTATTTTAGGATTTTCCCACAATATCAACCAGTGTCAGAATATTACACACAAAATATCACTTCTGTAAAAGTTGACGTATGTTGTTCAATATTTAAATTGTGGTATATTGTTTTGCTTTGTTTTGCACAGATAATAATACAAAATAACTGATAATCTTTATAGTAATCAAATCCATAAATGAAGAATTTTAGAAAATATAATTTATTATAAATATATACATTTGCATGTATATATGCATCGATAGATTTAATTAAAATATTATTCTAAATATAATCAAGTTATTTAGAGTATTAATTACAAAATTGCTATGAAATTATTGTAAAAGTAATATACAATAATATTCCTGGATTTATGATAAATTGTTATTAACTATCCTATGTCACAAGAATTAACTACTTACGGATGCATGAATATTTACACATACTTCAAGAAACAAAAGCATTAGTGTTAGAAAGGATAACAAGTGCATATATTTGGTAATGTAGTAAAACTTCTTCACGGTGAATAAAAAATGAATATTTTAGATTTATGTATGGACTTAAGATGAACAATAAGAGTGAAATTATAAACTTTATTTTAAATTTTAAGTTAAATATAAATTAAAATTTTGAATATATTTTTTAAGATTTACTTTTTAATATAACTGTAAACTATTTACTTCACTGATCAACAAAATTCTGTTGATTTCTACTGTTATAAAAAACCTGAATGAAAAAAGCTGTTTTACTCAATACTTTTATATACATATCATTGTAACTACTACTATCATGGTTAATACTGTACTGACATTACAAAAATACTACTTTATTACACACTGTACAATATTACACAATCAGAATATGTTATTAAAATGATATTGAATATTAAATTTTACATAAAATAATAATTGAATACTTAATGAAATTGCATCTTTAATGATTAATATATGATTAAGATATTACATAATGATCAGTGAAACGTCTTTTTATCCGATAATTTTAAATTAAGTATGAGTTATAATAATGAATATTTTGATTGAATATAAATTTAATAAATTTTTTGGTTTTAAGTTATAATCTGGTATATATTAAATAATTTTATACATAAAATTTAATATAAATTTTTTCCAAAGCATTACGAAGTTAAATTACAAACATAATAAACAACAAAGACATTTATATCGGCTGTTTTTTCTTATAAATAGAGCATATGTTAATAAATGTTTTTAAAATATGAAACTTGTATAAGGTTTAATTTTCTTACTTTTTCTTAAACAATGAAATGATGTGTTAAAAAAATTTTTGAGATTTTTTTTGCTTCTCTTTATCAGTATTTAGTTTTTTAATTAAATGATCACTTGTAAAAAAATATTAGACATATATAGTTTTTGTTATATGATATCTTAACACATGCTCTTATTAAATGATTCAAAAAAATTTTCATAGATGTAAATTTCAGTTTATTGTTTTTAGAAAATTATACTTAAAATTATATTATTTAAATAACATTTTAGTTTAAAAAAACTTACTTCTGATTTTCACAGAATGTAATCCCTTGTACATCTGATATACATAAATTAATTTCTTTTAGAAATATTACACTTATTTCAGAATCACTATAAAAATATTTATGTATTACAAGTTTTTGATCTACTCCAACACTAATAATTTTGTTTTTATTTAATAACTTGACACCTAATTATTGTTTGAAAAATAATTTTAAATAAACATAAAATGTTCTTCTATATTATGTAAATAAAAATAATACCTGTAACTTGAGCAGAATGAATAGAAGTAGTTTTCCATAAAGAAACTATTTGAATTGATACAACTTCATTTTCATTTGACATAATCTTAAATATTAATACATTAAGAAGATTATCATCTCCTCCTGTTGCCAATATATATTCATAATTATTTAATATTTTTAAATCAAAGCAATTAATTCCAGACTGATGCAAACTAAACTCATTATTTCCATTGATTTTTATCTGTCTTATGATTAATGTGTCTTTAATAGGAACAATATTCCATAAATTTAACAATCCATCAGTTGCCATAGTGATTAATAAAATGTTTTCTTGATGCATAAATGAATGAACTTTTAAAATACATCTATTCTTATATACCAAAGTATCAATTAATTTAATTTTATTTAATACAATATTGTAATTATATGATCTAAAATGTTTTAAATATTTATAATGAATTATTACATTTTATTTATGGTATACATTTTTTAATGTATTCTTAATTTGAAGAAAACTATAATTGTATTTAAATACAATATATTTCAATTAATTTCTATTGTCATTTAATTAGTATTCATTTTTATGAGATGGCAAGCTATTAGGTACAATAAGTGTTGAATTGTTTAAGGAAGTTTTGAATTTGTGCAAGAACAGACCCAAAAAAATATAAACAAATGGCCAAATATGACTTAAATGAAATTAATTTAATGATGTGAAAAATATAAAAATGATATTAGTAATATTCTTCATAAAAATACAGTATATTTCTTCAAAAATGATTTTTCTTATTTATATTATTATTTACTATATTATACAATAGAACAAAAATATTAGATGCATATCAATATTGATAAATTATTGTTACAACCAACGATTTCAACTCTGGATCTTTTAGGATCATTTTAGACAGTCATTATCAAAGTATTAAAAGTAAGTTAGTAGATACAATAATATCCATTGCATCATCCCTCTATAAAATGAAATTACAGATTTAATTTTTTAGTATTCTGAGAATATTAAATAATAAAAACAGTATAACTGTAATTATAACAATACAACATTGAATGTGTATCTAACCATCCAAGCTGAAAAATTTGATTTTTCTAAATGATTGCAATTCTCATTAAAAAACCCCAGAACTTCTAAAAATTACTACTATTTAATTTATAAAAGAAAAATAATCTAAGAATCTAAAAATTTAGATTGTTTATGAATAGTAAAAATTTGTATATTTATTTTATACAGAAATATTATATTAAGTTCTTATACTAGAAAAAAATAAATAAAAATCAATTGATACTTTTTAACTAATATTGTTTTTAATAACAAAAAGTAAAAGATAAATTAAATTAAATTTACTTACCTTAAACAACCATCAGAACAGGCAATAAAAATAAGGATACTATGCATACTCTTAGGATTTTCTATTGTACATATATCCATATATCTTGTTTCTGTATCAATATTAAAAATAAATTCTTTTCCAATCCAGATTTTATTTCGTTCTTTATCTGATCTGTGCAGCATATGAGTCAATAAATCTTTACAAAATATGTCTTCATTTGAAATAGTACATTTATTAGTTTTTACAATCATTTCCCATATTTTTAGTTGAGCTCTACCACCACCAGAAAAAATTAAATTTTTACTCATATTTTTATTAATTAAAAGAGTAAATATTGATATGCATCTAATACTTGATAAGTGCCCATAAAATGAATCAATAAAATTGAGTTTCATTTGTGATTTTGAATCTACATAACTAATAGCAAGTGTACAATCTTCACTACCTGATATTAAAATATTATATTTTGAAGTTTTTAAAATTTTAATAGAGTAGATCTGTTTTGTATGAAAACCATTCTAAAATTATTTATTAATTTAAATATTTCATTTCAAATGAAAATTATTAATTTATTTGTATTTTACAAACCATGAAAGATGGAATAACTAATGGTTTTAAAGGAACTTTAACAACATAAGCTTGCTTTTTTTGTATGTATATAAAATTAATTAATCCATTATATAACATACAATCCCAAGACCTATGCCCTCCACCACATGGGATTTTTACTAAAATTTGTTTTAAGGAAAGGCTGTATAATATAAATTCTTCCTAAAATTAGTTCAAAAGAAACAAAATAAAATGTAAAATTTGTATACTACGATGTCAATTATAATCTGTAAACATGATGATACCTCTTTAAAGCCTAAAACATAATAGTCATTTTTATTTTTTAGTAATCTGCTAACCCAATCCATGGGCATAGTTTTTACATTTAAAAATTTAATCATTGGATTTTTACTATTAATATTATAAAATTTATAAAATCTAAGAACTCCATCACGACCAGTTGTTATAAGATTGTAATTCATAATTGTACATGATTGAACACCAAATCTACTATGAATGTTTTTAAAACTTTGGACTGGATTTAGTGTATTATTTTGTAAGTTATAAATAAACATACTACCCATTCTATCTCCACATATTAAAAGATTATAACACATACAAGCTGATGTAATCCATCGTTCTCGACAAGGTGGTAATACATGTTTAGATAAAATTTGAATACCTATGAAATATACATTGTAAATATCATACGAATCTTTAATTCAATTTTAAATCAATCAATAACTATTTACTATGAGTTAAAAATTTAATAACATAAAGAATTCCTTCTGTTATACATATTAAAATTGTATCAATTGCTAACCATTGAATTGAAATTATTTTTGAATCTATAATCTTATACTTTCCAATTTGATTCCATATTTTTCCTATTTCTAAAAAATATTAAATACTGAAAGTGTGGTAATATTAATTTAATTATTATATTATCTTAAAATAGTACAATTAAAAACTTACTTTTATATAAAATTATTTCTCCCTTAATTGAAGCAAAGGCAATGAATTGTCTATTTGCAGAAAGTTCCATAATACAATACGATGCAAAGAACTCAGGTAAATCAAAAGAATTCAATAATTGAAAGTTTTTAGTACTGAAATGTAAAATTTTACTACTATTTTTATAATAGGAATAAATTAAAATATCACTGTTATCAATAAAAGTAACATATTTAGGAAAAATTTCTTTATTTTCTATTAACATATAGTTGTGTAAACGACTACTAAAGATTTCTAAAGGCCAAGAATTTATAGATCCATTTCCACCTCCGGTGAATATAATATCATCTTGAGATATGTCAATACACCAAATAGGTGCTCCTTGATGAGCTTCTATTTTATGTAGTAGTTCACCGGTTAAACTCCAAAAACATATTCGAGAATCCTAGAAAATATACAGTTAGTAACAATAAAATAATAAAAAAATATACATTACAATGAATTCTAATTTAATTTATATTATCATTTTTTTATACGATAAATGCTGAATAAGAGTACATCACTATCATACTTCTCCAATGCTTGCAATTATATTTTTAAACTGAACAGCTTTCCAAACTCTTGCTAAATGACCATACATTGTTATTTGAAGAGATATTTCAACATTTTCCCAAGTTGTAGTTCTTCGATCACTACTAAAATTATTTAGTACTTTCCACAATCTTACAGTTCTATCATCAGATGTAGAACAGATAAAATTAGTTAGTGGATTATAAAATACAGAAAATATTACTCCCTAAAAAAAAATTTATCTAAAAGTTTTGTTCACTTTATTAAAATATTTATATTAAATTTATTGTATACGATATATAAGAATTATTATAATAAAATATATTTATAACAAACTTTATGTCCCTTCAAACGATGCAATACTTCTGAATATTTATTTTTTGTTAGTCTCCATATTAATATTTCTTGAAAAACAGTTCCACTAAATATTATTGCATTTTCATAATTCGGACCTGATATTGACCCAGAATATCTAACAAATTACAATATATTTAGAAAAATATTTATTAAAAAAAATTATTTTATTAAAATTATATTAAGGATACAATAAACATGTTTCCTTGCAGTAGGTATTAGAATATTGCTTATTACATAAATGAAGATTATAAACATTATTATGTGCAAATAAAATTGTTAATGGATCCATTGATGAACCCAACCATTTGACATTAATAATCCAGTCTTCAAATCTATGAACTACTTTTATTTGTTCAATACTATAATAATTAAATGATAAATAAAAAATCATTAAAATAAAACTAATAAATATTTTAAAACCCAACTCACCTTACAAAATTATGATTTATAATAAGATCTAAAATACATAAGCTTTTACCCCCATAAATAATAAGTTTATTATCCGATTTGATAATAATACCATGTATATTATCGGGATGAATAACATTTATTTTAAATTTTACTTCACAATTTTTTTCACTTAATACATAAAGTGTACATCCGATTCCTAAAATTATATATTTATTAAATTACCTTTCATTTAATTTATTTAACCATTCAATAAATATTAATCAAACCTAGAAAAACATGACTTTTAATACACTTTATTGCAAGAATATCAGAATTCAGATCCAAAAATTTCATTGTCAATTGTTTTACCTTATTATTTACAAATAGAATAAATACAATGGGTAAGTAACAATTACACAACTATAACCTAATCAAACCAAACGTGTGCGTTGGATAACCATGCAAAAAATTTGTACACTGTTGCAACATCGACTGTTGAAAGGCTTAAACTACACTTAAGCAATCAGTGTTTTCACAAGTGTATATTAATTTACTTAACAGATAATTATAATTATTAATAATAAGATCGTCACGTACTATTTTCGGTACATAAAAGAAGTAAACTTTAACTTGAGTTCTAATATATTCGAACACATTTGTAAGAAATAAAACAAAATTTTTTAAATACGTATTTTATTTCATTATGTGTCGAGAGTGGATGAATGTTATTATAAATTATAATTATCTTTTTAAATATATAATACAGGCGCATTCAAGTGTAGCTGTAAACTTGTTGATTGGCTTTGGCGTCAAACTATCGTTTAACGTTTAAAAGTGCCGAATTTTGGGCTCTAGCGCGCTTAATTTATAAGCGTGTCACTCAGTATGTATTTAACTAATTAAGATTTACTTATTATCTTGTTGCTTTCCTAATTATGTATAAATATAAAATCTTTCTAAATTGTATATGTAGTGTCCTTTATTTACATAACTCGATAGAGTAATTGCTATAACATCGTTGGTTATATTTCGACTTGAATTACATGGGAGTTGGTATATGGATAAAATTACTAAGAAAAAATGCAAAAGAAGATATTAAACCACTACAATATTTTATCAACATTAATTACGGCTTTTCATGGATCTTTATCATGAATTAAACTATAACAAGTTATTGTTTATATTATGTATACAAATAATTAGCAACTCATTAGTAATTATACTCATAGTTGTGACAAACTATTATTAGTACCTTCTATTACTTTGTTTTTGTTGTGCTTTCAATTGATTATTAATATCTAAACACTTGCAATGAACTTGGATGGTTATTAGTTCTTGTCTCATTAATGAGTTTTTATTTTCCATACATCAGTATGGATTATTTAATTTCAGAATGAACAAGTTCTTTGAGGGTTTTCATATTCATGTTTATTATCGCATTTATTCTATGCATTAACTTTATTTGCAGTGGAGGTTGTTTCTGAGAAGAACTAACAGTTCAAGTCTAGAGGGTTTTGGTCGATAATACGATAATGAAGTCTTTTGTTAATGATTGTCTGACCACTGAAAATGCACTATGATTAGATCTTATCGATTTTTTAATAATTAGAAAAATAATTTTCTATTTTAAAGTTAGTCTAAACTTTTATATAACAATTTTTTAAGTTAAAGACAATCTTTAACTTTCATTTTAGATTCGACTAATGATGCTTTATATGATCTACATATTATTGTATCATGATCAAGCAAAAATATTTATTTATATTATTATTTGACACCACAATAACTTTTTATATTCTTTGGTGAGTGTCCCTTGTAAATGAGCTGTAATCTCGAAAATATTGGAGTATACTTGTTATCTATGCAAGGAATTTACCTTTTAAAAAGAGTAATTGTATAAATAAAATGTATATTAGCCCTAAGATGTTGAAATGTAGTTTTTTAATAGATTACTCATACTCTTTGAATCTCTACGTGACTATTTTAGATAAATTAATTTTATTATTTTCTGAAATTCTAAGTGAAAGATAAATTTTGTCTACAATCCACAAGAATTTTATTAATTTATAACGATTCTAATAGGGTAAGAATCTAATTATTAATTAATAGAATTTATTGAAAATATATCGTAAGATTGATAAACAAATATTTAGTGATAGACCGATGCTCTCTACTAAATTATGATTATGACCAATACATGACATATGCAATTTCACTTTGGATGTTTAGATATAATAAACTGTATACAATTTTTTATCATAAGGAGTATCGTCGGACCTGATCAGAATCGTCATTTATTCTAATAATATTGAATTATTTTGAAAGTATTCACACACAATATTTTTATTATGTATCAAATTTATCTAACCAATTTGTATAGCATCAGAGAGCCTTCAGTTTCATTTTTCTCAAAAATTCACAGATTAATAGTTTTCACTTTTATTTTAAATTAAATAAATCTCTTTTCTAATATGTGTTGACAACTATCATTGCCACCAAACAAGATAATCTTTCTCTGAAAACTTTCTTAAAAACATACCAAAAAATTAAATGAATTATGTTACTATTTTAAATTATAAACTATTTGCTATTGTTTAAATTTATTTTTGTTTTAGTTGTTTGGTTTTTCATCCCGTTATTGCAATAATTACACATCATTAAATAAGTTTATTTCTAAATCATTCGATAGAAATTCATTTAAATATACATATATGTATATATATATATATATATATATATGTTAATTTGACTATTCTAATAAGATTTTACTTTTATACAAAAAATAAGCTCCTTTTAAAAAAATTTGTTAACAGTTCAGTTAGCATAGATAATTCAAAAAATATAAAATAGTAGCTTGATTAATCAGTGAATTCCATTTGTGCGACTATTTTCTTATTGGTTACACAAATTTATCACGTGACATATACATATAAAATTGTACATAAACGAAAGTTTTTTATACTTAACATTATCAATTTTAATCTATATTATACTAAGTTAAAACATAATAAAAGTAATAAAATACAATATTTTTTTTAAAATTAATATATAATGTTAGTTAATATGTTTTTAATTATTTCATATAACTCGATATTCTGTAAATTTATGAGAACCAATACATTTACATCTTTACTGCGCACGCGATGATTCTAAGTTATTAGCTACAGCTATGCAGTAAAGAAATGTGTTCTTTAAAAATAAAAATTGAATCGCGGTTGCACAAATTGAACGCAATAAATTGTGAAATAATGTTTAAAATAATCAGTTTCTATTGAGTGTAACGCAGTAACATTAGTCTATAATGTGATTATTAATAATTCTAAAATTAATAAGTAGATTCAATTGAAATCTTGAATTAACTTATACTGAAAATAAAGTGCAGGAAAACAAAAAATAATTAAGCTTAATTAATGTTTTTATAATCGCAAACGTTACCACATTCAAATTGTTAACTGTTTTGAAAAGAAGATAAATTATAGTTTTGCATTTAATGAAATTTAGTTGAAAATAAAAAAAAATTATGTAATTTATGTATGATTATTAGAAACAATTATTTTATGAACTCTTTTATACCTTTTTTTAATTTAAAATTTATTAATTAGTATATACAAAATTTTAATAAACTTTTAAAGAATTTTTATTTATTTTTTTTAATATTCAGAATATTCAGTAATATTCAGCCAATGAATTTTTTTTTAATGTATCACTATTAAATATTTTGTTAATAATATTTTTATTTATTTTTTTTTTAGATGTTTATGTCAAGGTCTTTGGTCATATAGAAATACTTTAATTTTGCGAGAATGAATGTGATTGAAAGAATGAAGGGATACTATTTTTAACTGTGTGAAATTAAATCACAAAAAAAAGTAAGTAATTATTTTTAAAAGTATTTATTCAAATATGTATAATTTGTATAATCTTCACTTATTCTTATATTATTTATAAGATAATTGTAGTTTTATAATACATTGCAATTAATCAAAATTCTTATTATTTAATTCTTTTACTTTTGAACGTTTTAAATTATTTTTATAGTAAGAGTGACAAGTACTTATTTGTCATTATATTTTTTATTATATTTTTTGTATTTTAAAAACAAAAATTTAAATTTATGTATAATCAATTATAAAAGAATAAAAAAAATATTTTAAAAATATATTAATGACACTAACAAGATAATTTAAATGGTATATTAATTTTAATTATTAACCATGTAATAAATAATGTAAGATTTATTATGTATAAAAATAATAAAAGTCTATATCAAAAATATATTAACTTAAATTTTTCTAAATGTGTATTATATTTTAATAATAATATTTTAATTATTAGAATGATTTATATATATTTCAGATTGGCAAATAAATAATTATTATAAGTTATAATATTTTAGTTATTTTATATTGTATAGTTGAAAAATAATAATAGAAGTTAATTATTAAAATTATATAACAATTAAAATATTACTTTGAAAATTCGGTACACATTTATAAAACATAAATTAAATAAATCTAAATCAAAAGCATCTAAAAAAGTATTTAAGTTTTTTCATTATGATAGAAAAAGTATAATTATTATAAAATTATTATAACTACATTATAACACAGTATAAAAAACTAATTTAAATAATATATTCCCAGTAGGGGATAAAAATTATGAAATTCATAAATTGAAAAATTTTATTATTTCCTTTCATAACATTTTTTACTTGTATGTAATTTGTATTATATTAAACAAATATAAAATTATTTTTTTTAAATAATTCAACAGACAATATTGCATTAATAAGCTTTTTCAGAGCATATTCTTAGTATATATATATGTATATGTAAAAAGTATATTTAATGTATTTACAAATATATTATAATAATTTATTTATTATTCTACAAGCTTAGTTAAACAATATTATTACCGATATAAGAAGAATCTATATAAACTCATTTAAAATTATTTTAAAACAATTTATTTTAGCATTGTTTAATAAAATTATAATATATAAAAATATTTAGAAAGCTACATTATTGATAAAAAATTAATTGTACATTTATAATATTTTCATTATGGAATAATATTTTGTATATTGATAAGTTTCTATCAATATTTTCAAAAAGATTTTTTTTATATTTGATAATTTATGATATAACAGGCAAAGAAATTTATTAATAATAAATAAGATTGGATAAAAAATTTTGTTTAATATAATTACAACTTTTGATTAATTATATCTCTTGATGACTCTTATAAAACTCTTTTAAAGTAAACCATTAAGAGTCTATTTTAATCATAATAGCAATAAGCATTAATTTTACTACTTAAAGCAATTCATTAATTGAGCATGTTCCATTTCTTTCAGTAGTATTACTTAGAAACTTTAAAACAAAGTTAAAATAAACAGTTATTGGAGCTTTAGAATTAATTTAAAAATTACCTACCTAGTAGTTCTTACAATTCCAATTAAAAAATTAAATCATAAATAAGATTATTAAGTTTAAGACAATCTTTCATAATAAGGAGCAAAATATTTTTAATATACTAAGTTCTTATATTAGTATCAAATTTGGCTGTAATAAGCATTGTTGAAGTTACCTTACGAATTATAAACTTTCATTTATTTAATTTTAAGTATTAGTTTTCTTAAGGATAGTATTATAAATTGAGAAATATTTCACAAATAATATCCAAATGACTAGTAAAAATTTTTTAGTTTTTAATAATATAACAATATATGGCCTATATTGATGTTTTTATCATTCAAAATGATTTCATGAACTAAAAAATACTAGAATTTCCAATTGTGTTAATTTAATGTGTTGGATGAATTTTTCTCAGTATATCTATTATTAGTATTACCATAACTAGTATTAGTATGATTACTCAATATAGAATAAAGTAGATAACATTAAATCATTTATATAATTTTATAATAATTTTTTCAAATAAATTGTTAGACATGACTATTTGTACTTAAAATTTTATTATTATTTATTATTATACAAAATTGAATAAATTGCATAATATTTTATCAGATTTAAAGATCCAAGATTACCAAAAATATCAAGACGTAATTTTAGATTTTTCTTTTCTATTTGCAATTATTGTATTGATTAAGTTGTTAAAATTAATCATAGCTGATTTTAGTTAATATAATTCACTAATTGGTGAAGAATATGAAAAGAACAGAATTTTTAATTTATATGTATTATACTAAAGGAATTTCAGTCAATGATTTACAGTTTATTTGTGTAAAAATATTTTCATTTTTCTATTCATTATTATAATTATTTTGGTATAAGATCCATGTAAAACTATAATACTTTCTCAAAATTCTTACGAGTATTCAACGAAATGAAAACAGTTTTCTTTATTTGAAAATAAATAACATTACCTTACATAATAGTTGTGATTGCAAACTCTTGTCAAATGAAAGTGAAATCAGTTAAATAAAAGTACTAAAATTGTTTAAATGATTATAATTTATCTATTTACAACTTTTATAGAAGTGCATGATAATTTAAATGGAAATGGAAATGATATATTGAAAGTAAGAAATATTTTTCCTTTACTATAATCAATGAATCAATACATACATTGTAGAGAGAACTCTATTATTTAACTTTCAATACTTGAAATGTCATTTTATATTTTTACTTAATCTTATTCTATTCTATTTCTACTTAATTATCTTTTTCAATAACAAGATACATTTCTAGAAATACTAAATGCATTTTTCAAAAAGTTATATTAGAGGCAGAAGATTTTTTAAGAATATAATAGTGTTGAATAATATTGACTGAACAATGTGTACTGATGTATTCAACTAAGAAAAGAAAATTTAAAAAATTTTTAAGAATATAATAGTGTTGAATAATATTGACTGAACAATGTGTACTGATGTATTCAACTAAGAAAAGAAAATGTAGATATTACTGTAATTTACATGATCACAATATTTTATATATACAATACATGAAATTTAAAAAAATGTAAGATTGTGTTTTTACAGTCATTGATATTTTATTTGCGAAAATAACAAGAAGAAAGGAGAACGACTGCAAGGGATATGAACATAATCATTCAATGTACAATATACGTAAAAAATATAAGTGAAAATAAGAGAAAGCACATAGGATTTTTATGTTGCCATATTTATACAAGAAAGCTGCCGATGCTGTAAAGCGTTTAAATTTTAAATTGACATAAGTTATGTGGCAGATGAAGGCTCGTTTCGATGATGATATAACTATGATGATCAAAGATAATGTTTGCAGATTATGTTACTCGTTACAATATACTGAAGTCTATGAAGAATAAAAACAATATCTAATACAAGCTAATAAACGTGTATTTATCTATAAAAAAAACTTCTAAGCTTTATATGAATGAGAGAGTGAAAGCTGTCAAGATTTTTCGTACACAATCTAGTATCAGGAAATCGAATATAGACATTTAATGAGACTGATAACAGTTGTTTTATTGATGCAAATGTATGAATATATATTTAATCAATAAATATGTTAAATAAAATTTTTTTTTAATGTGGACAAATGCAAAAATTGGGATAAAAAATCCATGTAAGACATGATTCTAGAACGGAAAGAAACAATAACCTATTTATAATTTAATCGTGTGCAAAGAATAATGGCATAAAAACGCAGAAATCTGACAATACTACTGAAAGTTAATCTACATCTTGGACAATATTCGATGTTCACAATGATTTGTCACCGCAACAATAAAAGTTGTATTCAAGTCACAATTATTTTTATTAAAACGAGAAAACCAAAAGAATTAAATAAATTATTCAAAATAAATTATATATAGGTAAACTGTATTTTTCAATAATATAAAACTATAATTTTAACGATTATTATTTGTAAATAAATATTTATTTAAATGAAGGAATTTTTAATAAATATCTTTAAATGTTAATGGTAATGTTTTATCTATGAGTTTTGATAAATTTTATGAAGATTAAATTTTAAACGCTTGATTGTAATATACATTTTTATGTTATAAGGTCGATCAAAAAAGATAATTTTACACATTTATTAATAAATAAGAACCAAATATTTTCTTTATGGCATTCTGTTTATTTTTTGATAAAAAAATGATTTGCTTCCAAAAACTAAAAATATATCGTTATAGGTATTGTTTTTAAATCAGTGTAAATATTTTTTATTTTTCTTTTATTTATAAGAGTATTTTGAACAGTAAATTTATTTTAGCTTAATATACATTAATAAAAAATATATAAATAGTGAAATAAATATTTAGTTGTAAAATATATTAATAATCACCTACATGAGTTCTCAATTTTTTTACTATGAAATAATATCTTTCGTTAAAAAGTTCTTTTTCTCTATTCCTCGATATATAAGTGAGTTATTTGAGATCAAATTGCTTGAGTTCTTGCTTCAATATATAATAATTAATTGTATAACATCCTTTATTATAACTGATTATTTATTATTTATATCGATTTCAGCTGTTTTGATTTTAGTGGATTTTTATGTTCTCTGCAAAAAAATAGGATCATGAATAACTTCAAGATATTTTAGATCTACTTCAAGAATATAATCAAGTAAGTAATAATTTGGTATATTAAGGAATTAAATTTGATATTTAAATACCGATCAAAAAGTTTAAAGTTTTTATAGGATAATGATTGCATTGAGAACGTCACCCATTAAGAAAAATATTTATTATATAACTGAATTAATTTTTTTAATACCACATTCAATAAGAGTAATATATTTAATGTTTTGTAAACTATTCTAATTGAATTTGAGTAAATTTTATTGTTGAATTATACACTAAACAAAATATAATATGATATTTTAAATCTTGTCTATCTACCTCGAGATTATTAATTTTGAAAAATGTTGAAATTTTCGATATTTGAGGGGGAAAGGAATCTTGCATAAATACAAGTTCAAATTCATTAGCTTGCGTGGAGTATATACTGTGTCTTTTCAACTACGTGGAACATCATCAACGATAGTGTATAATTTGATGAAGATCTGAAATCTATGCAAACAAACATCAATTTTATGTTCCATAATGTATCGAGTTTAACAAGTACTTGCCACCACGTAAACACAAACTGCTAATTTTTTTACTTAGTAAACCAACTTATATATTTTTCTTAATTTTTTCTTAGGATTATCATAACTTAATCATGTTAAGAATCATTTGAACTCCGCGGAAGCGCATAGATTTTTATAGTTTCATATACCTTTTAGCAAATGTGATTTTGAAAGACCAAGAAAAATAATGCAAAGTATGTAAAACTTATTAACTACAACAGTTCAATCAATAGAAAAAGATAAATTTTCAATTATATACATAATTTTTTAACATTTACCAATGGGTTATAATTAACAAGAGACTTTAATGAAAATAAATGGAGTACAAGGAGTCTGATTCATACTCTGCTTGAGCACAGTTTGCAAAACATTTATTACTCGTCTCCTTATAAAATATTTTATAAAACGTTAATAGGTAGCAAAAAAAAGTGCATGATATACCTTAAAAATTAGTAATATATATTGGATGTATTATTTTGAATACAAAAATTGTTTTAAGTGGTTTTTATTGCAAATGTTCCGAGCTTATAAAAAATTACCAAGGACATTATAAAAAAAATTATTTTTAAGCTCAGGTAATACACCTTCAAAAATATTTCATAATACTATTTAATATATTTTACAATGTAATTGAATAATCTTATATAAAATCAAAAGGTTGGGGGGAAAAATGAACAACTTAAGAAACTGAACTGTTCTATTATTTCATTCACACTTAACTTATTAATATAAAGAAACTAAGTAGAAAATATTTATGACTTAATAATAAAATATTTTATTGTATTAAAATTCATTAAAAATTGCATTACGGATTGAATTGAGTGTAGGAAGGGGACTAGCTAATAAAGAATTGTTATAACTGATACATGTAACTTAATTTGTGATATAATTAGTTTGTACTTAAGTAATAATGATTAATAATTACAAACAATAAAAGATAATTATATATATTATATGAATTATATACTTTTCCGAATTTTAATATTTTACTTTAAAGAAAATAATTTATAATAATTAGTGTATATTCTTTAGCAATTGATTAACAAGAAATTTTACTTTAAATTATAACTTGTAAATAGCAGAAAGTAATTTTTTTATTTGTATTAATATTTTAAATTAAATTTTTGTTTTATTCAATGGTAGTGGAAAATACTTTTGTTAAACAGAAAAATCCTTTATTGGGCTTAGAAATATGAGACGTTTAAAAATAATTTAATAAAGTCTCTGATAATTTCCTTAACGAAGTATATTATAAAAATCGATAAAACAGAGTTTGAAAATATTAATATGAGATAATAAATTAAATTGTAAAGAAGCAACTAATTACTAAATCATTATACGAATGAAGTCCTCTTACATTTATATTAAGGATATCTGAACTGTGACATGTTACTATGTTTAAATGCTCTTTTAATTGCTTGAACACTGAAATAGGATGTAGCTATTAGTTTGCCTGTATATATTTTAACGATATATAGGAACAGATTTTTGTATTTATATACTAATAGTATTCAAAAGATTTCTTGTTTCTTAAATGGATTAAAATTTTATTTTAATTAATAGTTTTAAATATATATATTCTTAAACATTACAGAAGTGGTGGAATTGTTTTAATATCATTAGAATTTTTTGTTCTTTGTTTGCATAGCTAATAGTAATCAGATTATTTAACTTAGGTTCGTCAAGGAAAAAATTTATAATATGGAGATTTAATATTAAGGAATCAGAAACTCATGATCAATAACTGTCTTAAATATTATACCATAAAGTTATAGACAACTGATAAATTACTCTTTGGATTATTGTAGATTTATTTTATTATTGTAATTCTACATACTACATTACAAAATGACTTGATCTGTCTTAAAAATAACTTTTTATTTAATTTTTTGAAACGTAACCTGGAATTACTAACAACATTACTAGATTTTAAAATTATGTATTGAAGAGTAGTACTTAGTGTTATTTTTCTAATATCTCAATTGTTTCATTGTTTTAAATTTTGTTCACATAATTTATTAAAATTGCTTTTATATATGCCTGTGATGATAGACATAAAAATTTATGTTGTTTAAATAAAATAGATGTCTAATGTTTAATTATTATAAGTATTATATTTAACAACATTTTAAATATAAATAAATTAGATTTATTACTTATGTGTTCTAAAAAAAGTTAATTTTATTCAATTGGTAGGATCCATTGTTTAAATTTTGAAGATATCAGAATTAGTATAAATACTTTGTCAAAATGAAATATATAATTATAACGCTTTACATCTTACATATACACTTCTCTAGAATATAGACATTTTCTTTTTTATTTAAATAGTATTTAAAAAAAATTTTTCATAATATTAGTTTATAAAATGTATATAATTTAAATTGTTTGCTACAAAGTTTTATAATTTGATAATTTGTTTTCATTTGCGAATTTTTTAAGGCTAAAATATTTATTTGAATATCTATGTCAGTAATGTTTCAAATTAAAGTAATGGCATATAAATATGCATTAATTCTTACGATATTTTAACCAAAATGTAAGTAAGTTTTTTTTAACCTTTTTTGAAATAATCTTGAATTTTTTATTCAGAAATAATCGTTTGAAAAATGTTGCCAATATTGCTCAAATTTCCAGTAGTTTTGTGTTATAAACCTTTGTTCTTGTTTTATCTCTCAACAAATTTAAGGAACATAAAAAGAAATATAATTATTTATTACGTTAAATGTTTTATTTTATAATAAATTACTGCATCTAAATTTGAATTTTTGTTATTCAGATATAAATAGAAACAACTTCGCATTTTGAAGTATTGATATATATTTTACACAGATAATAATCAAAATTTTTAGTTTTGATATAATACACTTATTTTAATCCTAATAGCGTTATTAAAAAAATGTTTATTAAAAATTTAGATAGTTTTATTATTAAAGCCCATAAAGAGGAATAAAATTGATCTAAAATTTATTGTAAAATCGTAGAATAAATTTTTTTTTTAATAATGATCATTATATTACTAATATTTTTTATAACCTTTCTTACCGCTAAATAATAAGTAATTCATCTACACTTACCAAAATACAATAAGTTGCAGCTATTTACAATATGTTATATATATACATAAATCATTTATATATAATTGTACATTTATAAAATTCAATTATATTTTTACCCAAATATAATTTTTTGTCACTTCCTTTCATGTAAAAACAAACTAACTTATGAATACTAAAAGAAGTTATTTCATTGAATAAAATTTTAAAATGATTCTGTAAAACCTTCAGTTATCATTTCTTTGTTAATTAAAAAATATTTATTTAAAAAATTTCATGATTTAAAAATGTTGACTTACATAACTTTGATTATTATTTTAACAAATATTTAACATAAAATTTGTAGTAAATTATAATATACTCTAATAATAAAATTAACTTAAATTAAATAATTAATTACGTTTTTAAGTCTCTTTTTGAAATATATATATTTTTTACTTTTTTTTGAAGAAAAAATTCTGAAAATTTGTATTTAATATTAAGTGTTTAGTTTCATTTCTCAATTTTTATCTAATAAATGGTTTAGATGACAATGGTAATAGATGGCAGTTACCAACAATTGAATCCATTCTCAGAAGATCAAGTAGAAGATGAAAATGGTGATCACGAAGAAACTCCACGGGATTCAGGTATTATGATTCACGTAGTACCAGAAAGTGGAAAATCACGATGGAACCATATTGAAGATTTAGATTCATTTTTTACAAGAATGTACCACTATCATCAAAAACATGGATTTACCTGTATGATGCTTCAAGAAGTTTTTGAACTTGGACAATTTATTTTTGTTGTAGTCTTTTCAACCTTTCTCTTTCATTGTATTGATTATTCAATATTGTTCAAGTAAGTTATCTTACGTTTTATTTAACTTAGCCTCTTGTAATTACAAATTGCCTTTTAACAATCTTAGGTTATATATTATATTATATGAAAATAATATAATTTAATGTATTATTCTTGTTTTAGAGAAGAAACAACGGATAAAATTAAAATAAGTGATGCTGTATTATCATCGGCTGAATGCTTAGCAAGTATGGGTTTACTTACTTGGATTTCTATTCTTATAGCAAGTGTATTTTGGTTTTTACGTGTAATCAAAGTACTTTATCACTTTGTGCAGTATTGGGATATAAAATCTTTTTTTAATATTGCCTTAAAAATAAATGATAATGACTTGGATAATTTAACTTGGCATGAAGTACAAAAGAAAATTATAGAAGTGCAAAAAGAACAGGAAATGTGTATTCACAAAAGAGAACTTACTGAATTAGATATTTATCATAGAATATTAAGATTTAAAAATTATATAATAGCAATGATTAATAAGTCTCTTCTTCCTATACGATTAACAATTCCAATATTTGGAGATGTAACATTTATGACTATAGGATTGAAATACAATTTAGAACTATTACTATTTTGTAAGTTTTTATCAGCTTTTGTTAAGATATTGAAAAAGAATAAAATTACTTTTAAATATAATAAAACTACAATTTTTAGGGGGTCCTTGGTCACCATTTGAAAATAGTTGGCATTTACAAGAAGATTACAAAAAGTTAAATAAACGCCAAGAACTTGCAAAATCTTTATCCAAACATATTTTATGGATTGGTATTGCTAATTTTCTACTTTGTCCTTTGATATTTTTTTGGCAAATTCTATACTCTTTTTTCAATTATGGCGAGGTAAGTTATTCATTCAATATATATATTTTATTTTTTAAAAAGACTTATATTTGAGCTCTAGAACTATTAAAACTAATATTCAAATTCTTACAACCATTTTAATAATGAAATTATAGTTAACATGTAAATTCTTAAATAAAGTACAATTAAAAATATAAAATGTTGGTTAATTTCCATCCCAAATTATCGTAGGCATGGCATAGAAAATATTTTTTAAAAAATTTTCATAAAAAAGCGAGTAAAATAATAATAAGAAAAAATTAGAAACTGATTTAGAAATTGAGAAATAATTCTTTATTCATTATGTTGGCCTTATCATCAAAGTAGATGTTAATGTAAAATAAGAATAAATATTATAATATTCATAAAAATTTTGACATAATGTATGAAAATATGGGTAAGAAATTCATAGCGGCACCAAAATTTTCCGTAAATACCAAAAGTTTTGCAATAATCAAGTCTTGAAACTATAAAAAAGTAAAAAATAAATCATGTAAAGATGATATCCGAACAAAATTTTCATTTGATTCATTATCTTATATTTTAATAAAGATTATTTTTCGTAATGAAAACTTTAAAAATTTTAATATAAGTCAATCCTGAAAATTCTTTTTGTTAATAATTATAATGAAATACATTTGAAATAAAAGAAACTTATGAGAACCATTCAAGCAAAAATCTATTTGAAAGAGTATTTTATTTCGCAAAACTATTTTATATATTTGCTAATATATTAACGAAAACAGATTTGCGAGAAAAATATTGAATTAAATATTTCTATTGAAAAATATTAAATATATTTTCCTTGAAAATCTTTTAAAAAACTAATGTACCCGATTTCATGAAGACTATTAGTTCGGTTGTACTAAATTTTGTATCTTTTATTACTATTTAATTTTGTTATGAATACGTATATTTGACTATAATTCAATAATACAATATTTTTCTAACTAAATTCTAAAGAATGTTATTAAATTATAGAATTTATTTAATACATTAATTATCATAAAATCAAGCAGATTCAGCAAAAAATTTTTTAAATGTTAGTTTTTAAATTATACTATTGATATGCATGTTTAATTATTGATAAATTGCTAAATGGTAAAAGTAGCATCAGTATGAGTGTTAAAAAAAACACGAACAAACTCTGGGGAAAATGGAGATATAATTTTTTTATATTTTTGAAATGTATAATATAAATATTTTACAGTCGATAAAAATATTAAAACTATTAAATATAATGTAGATAATTAATCGTACAGGAATATTTTCAAAATAATAAAAAAATATTTTGGTCGCATTAAAAAGAATGGCAACGCGAATTAGTATTGCTTTAAATTTACATTAAAATGAATAAATTGAATATTTAACTAAATTTTATATAATTGTACATAATAACTTTTGCACCAAGAAATTGAATAGGTGTGTATGTGTGTGAAGTGACAAATGCAAATAATAAATTAGAAATTTGTTAACATAAAACTACATTTCAATACTGGAGAAAAGAATTATCTTACCAATTTTCTGAAGAGTTGCTTTATGAAATATACTTTAAACATTTCAACGAATGTACCAGTACATAAATAAAGAAATTAATGATGGTTTAAATAATGTATAAGAAAAATGATGGAAATGAAAATAGAAGAAAATGCTGCGGTTTTGTGTGCGTTCTTGGATACAAAGTATTAGTATGACTTAAAAGAAAAATAGAAGAAAAATCAACAAGCGACAATAAATTGAAGAAAAAATAATATTTTACTGATCTCCATTAGATATGTGATAACTAATATATTAACTGATATATTAACTAATCAATTTTAAAACGTAAAAAATATTTTTAATGCTTTTTTTTTCATAACTTCTTTTTTAAATTTGTCATGAAAATGTTGTAATAAAATATTGAAAGCTACTCCAGAAACTTTGAAAATGTTTGAATCATAAATAATTTTGTATGAAATTTCGTTTTTTTATGAAAAAATTACCATTTTTATCTATTGTATCAACAATATTTAATTTTCTTTATTTTTCTACTTCTAAACTTTCAATATACGTCTAAAGAATAGAACAATGTAAAAAATTATACATTAATTTGTTGATTCTCTGTAATTCGAAATTGAAATAAATATCATCTTTTAAATATAAAACAAATATATTTTTACCAATTTTATAATGTCTCGTAAATAAATAATTTAAAAGAATTATAATAATTTATATTAAAATTTAAAAATCACTAATTTCTTGATACCTGCAGGAGTGTATTAATTGTTTGCGCGCCTATCTAAGATACTTTTAATAGTAGGCAAACAGGCAGATGATCTGATTTTTATAGAGTAGACAGGAGCTGCACTGGAGAGTGGATAGGACTCACCATGATAGACCCAGTGTAATTCTCATCGAAAAATCCCAGGTGTCAAGAAGAAATTGACTGAATTGGCATACGATAACTTGGCTAAAAAGTTCGGTTTCGGAAATAAGGATACCCGACAGAATTTTATAGAGTTTAACTATTCCTAATTGGATATATAAAGGGGCATTCGAGCTCAAAACAAAAGAAACGAAGCATCCGAAAGAGCGAACTTCGTCACCAAACAATAACAGAATGTTGAGTTCTGTCATTACTATTGCATATAACCATACATCATCTGCTATTGTGAATTTTTTATTTCTACTTTTCATCGTTGATCAGTATAATTTACTCCTTTAGGGATTGTTAAGTCTAGGAACTAGAGCACAAAATGCCCGATTAAATTTGTTTTACTCTACAGGTTACTAAAGTATTTATTTTCATCAAATATTCTAAACGCGAGTCTAACATAACAATCTGAAGAGAAATGTACTTCTATCGAAAGTTTTTTTAAAATATATTTGATATTTGAATTTATATATTTCAAAAAATTTATTCTAAATTAAAATGTTTATTTTAAAGATACAACTATTCTACGAAGTCATATGAAAAAAATATTTTAAAAAGTTTTTGAAAGTCTTATAAACAAACTCGTATTTAGATTTAAACTTTGTATCACTCGTGTTTATATTAAATAATATAATAGCTATTTTATTAAAAAAGATCTTTTATTTTTTTTCGAAAAACTTAATCAATTGTTGTAAATTATAAAAATTTGATTCAAGATTCACCCAACAATCTTATTATTTTTTTATTGTTATTTTGGCGCTCAAAGAAATTTTTTATTTTATATTTTAAATATAAATATGAAAGTTTTATCAAAAATTTTGATTTGTCACTATTAGAGCAAAATCTTGTAAATAATCCAAATAAACAATTATTTTTACATGTTGAATTTTCATAACAACGTTTAATGTTATTAAATATGCAAACAGTACAGTGAATTATATGAAATATTTAGTAGTTAGATAACATTTATATTCATGGTTAAGTCATAATTTATATATTTAATTTACTAGAAATTAATAAAAATAATGATCCAGTCAAATTTTTCCTGTTTTTTATACATATAGTTTTTCAACTTTATTGTATGTAATTTCTTTTAATTTATACATTTTAATTATTTTAAATAATAAATATCTAATGAATTACATAATTACCATAGTATTTACTTTATCCTTTCTTCTTAAATTTAGATTTAAAATAAATTAATAAACTGTAAAGTATTGACGAGAAAAGTAGATCAAATCATCTGTAGATGTAAGAGAAACTAATTTGAAAAAATAATAAATATTTCATTTAAATATAAAGTTCTAGATAAAGATAGATCATACTTATCCAAAATGAGTACCATTGGTTAATATTAAAACTTATAAAGCCTAAAAGTGATTACATTATTATAAATAAAAGACTGTCTTAAACGTATATATATTATAAGCATTATTTAAGAAGGGTAAAAGAAAAATACAAAAAATAGCAATATAGGTTAATTGAGATTAATATTTATAAGCATAAAACGCATAATTTAAAACTTTTTTAATATTAAGAGATAGAATTATATTTTTTAATTAAAGCTCACCTAGGACTAGTCTTTTTTAATAAACGTTTTCATAAATATGATTTTGATAAATGTTTTTTATAGTGTTTATAAGATAAAATAGACCTTCATTCGGTTTTTAAGAATTGAGTGAAGCAAACTCGATGATGTAAGAATTTAGAAGTTAAAATTCTCTGTTTTCAGATATATTTCATTACAAAGGGTAGAAGAGAAGTACTTGTAATCAAACAATAAGGTGAATGTAACATAATTTATGTATCGTTTATCATAGATTAAAGATTATATTCTTCTTGATCTGATGGAATAGATAGCTTATGATATTTACGAACTGTTAATCTGATTACCATTTTATTAGAGTATTAATAATAGACTTAGATTTAATTAGCCGACAGAAGTTATAAGAGAAAACTAAAAGATTGTTTAAGTCGCCAATTTCGTTTGAAAAATCATATTTCAAAATATTTTATGTAAAATAAAATAATAAATTTCAATAATTTAACCATTTAATAAACTTTTATAACAGAAAAAGTGAAATTAAAAACTAAAAAATAAAAACAATCATTTAGCAATGTAAATATCAAAATGGAGTAAATAATTTACCAAATAGAAAAGTAATAAATTTTTAATAGTCAATCAAGTTGAAAACAATAGTTTCAAATGATAGTATATAAGACATAATACTAAATGTGTTAAATATGGATAAAAAGTATTAAAGCTATAAATATATAATGATTACCTTTATTGCATAGGATAAAAAATTTAAAACAAATGACACGAAGTTACATACACATAATAATAAAGCTAGAGCTTACTTTATTCATTTAAAGCTATTTTTAATGTTTATGTTCTTTAAAAAAATTTCGTCTAATACACAATTTTTACTTTCATATTAATTATGACTTTAAAATTAACGTTAAAAAATTAATTTTTCAATTATTAGAATTTTTTATAAATTATATTAGTTTTTATGTGTTATGTAAGAAAAATGTAATATTCTTACAATAATGATAAAAATTAATATGATTTATAACAAGGCAAATTTATTAATTTATTTAAAATTCAAATAATATTTGTAAAAATATTTTTTAGCTATTAAAAAGAGAACCAGGAGCTCTTGGAACACGCATGTGGTCTTTGTATGGCAAACTTTACTTGCGACATTTTAATGAGCTAGATCACGAATTAAATGCTCGACTAAATCGAGCTTATCGTCCAGCTTCTAAGTATATGAGTATGTTCACATCTCCAGTTATGACTGTAATTGCGAAAAATATAGCATTTGTGTCTGGTAGTATTTTTGCTGTTTTCCTTATGCTCACATTTTATGATGAGGACTTTCTGACCGTAGAACATGTTCTAATGATAATGACTATAACTGGAAGTATTGCAGCTATATGCCGATCTCTTGTTCCTGATGAAAATCTAGTTTGGTGTCCTGAAAGTTTTCTTACAGCTATTCTTGCACATACACATTATAGACCAGATAGTTGGAGAAAACAAGCTCATACTCAAACAACTAGAGCACAAGTTGCTCAGCTTTTTCAATATCGAGCAGTTCATTTATTTGAAGAATTAATATCGCCTCTTTTAACCCCTTATATTTTGTGCTTTCATTTAAGATATAGAGCATTAGATATAGTTGATTTTTACCGTAATTTTACTGTAGAAGTTACAGGAGTAGGAGATGTTTGTAGTTTTGCTCAAATGGATATTAGAAAGCATGGTAATCCAACGTGGCAAACAATTTGTCAGAATCCAATGTATAACAAACAAGATATCACTGGATTCAATAAATTCGAATTTGATTTAAAAGACAAAGAAATTTCTCTATTATCGAATCAATACACACAAGCAGAGGATGGTAAGACTGAACTATCTCTATTACATTTTACTCTTACAAATCCACAGTGGAAACCACCTAGCCATGCAGAAAATTTCGTCACTGCTTTAAGAGAAAGAGCTAAAAAAGAGGCCACAAATGTTGGTTATTTGGATACTAATCCACTTTATGCGAGCTTGACCAATTTATCTAGCTTAGGTCCCGAAGTAAGTTATTTATTTATTTATAAGTATTCGAAAAAAAGTAGTTTAATTTATTTAAACTATTCTTTATTGCTCATGTTTATAAATAATATCAAAATTTTTTTTCTTATTTATAGAATAAACTTTTTATTTACAGTATAATGATATAGTATCCAATATTCTTCGAAGTACCATGGTCAATCAACCAAATATACCAAGTGTAAATAATAGTTTTAGTAATTATAATCAACATATACCAGGAATGTCATCAAATCCTTCTTTTGAAACACATAATTTTTCTGAAACTAGTGGCAACATAATTAGCTATAAGTCAGAAGTGTTACAAAAGCCCATTAGACGAGGAATTTATAAATCTGAGGGACCTTTACATTCTGGTGAAAGAAGTTTACTTTATGGTTTACAACAAATTGTTGGAGCGTCAAATCAATCATTAGGTACATCTACATTTGGATCTGCACATCAAGATGTAAATACCGAATCTACATTTGCTTTAGAAATAACTGCAGTTGATATGTCTTTATCTACATTGTACCTGCATGAACTTCATCATAGACAAGTAAGATATTTAAGTAAAACCTTTAAAGATAATACCAATATAAAATATCACAAATTATTTAAAATAAATTTAAATATTTTTAATATTGAAATTTTATGTTTAAAAATATTGTTATTACTTTCATTTGATTAGAAGTCTAGGAAGATAATTTGTACTATTATATTAATAGTAATACAGAACTTATTAAACATTAACCTTTGTGATTTTTTCCTTAAAAGAGTTTTATTTATTCAATTAATATGGCTTTAATTGTTTTTTAAAAAAAATTTTTTATCAAACCATTGTTAAAAAACTTAAAATCAAACGTTTTTTAATAAAGGTCATTAAAAAAAGCTATAAATAAAATCTGGATTCAAATATTCATAATCTTGTAAAAAATTTGTAGAAAATATATATTTTACTCAAGAAAAATATTTTAAAAATTCCTAAAATCATGTAAATTTTTTTTAATAATATTTAAAGTTCTAAAAAACAATAAAAATTTCACAAACGCACAAAGAAAAATAATAGATAGAATATTTAAAATTTTTTCATACACTTTTTGAAAAAATTAATGGTCTGAGTATTATCTATCTTAAATAATAGAAATAAAATACAATTATCCTCGAAATCAAATATATTATTTATTATATTTCAAAAATTGAAATTAGCGATAATTCACGTTGAAAGTTAATTGTACATCGTTTGAAATTTTTAATTTAAGGCTATTTAAAAATCTTTTCATTTAAAATAAATATTTTAATTTATTTTATAATACACTGGGTATCTTACAATTTAAATAATAAATAAGATTTCCTCAGATACTCTAAAGTGACATGTATTATAGTATTATCAAATATTATATGATAAATATTTAATATAACATGTTTTACCAATTTTATTATTTCTTTTATAATTTATATATATATACAATTAAAGGCGTAATGCTGTGTTAATCTACCTGAATTGTCTGAAATTGATAACAAATATAATAATATGTCTGTTCCTACTTAAATTCGTAAGAAAAGAATTATAATTTTCGATATTATAATAAAACTATATCTAACGAGATTCTCAGTTATGTTGTCCGAAATAAGTTTTTGAATTTTATATCTTTGATTATTAAATCGTTTTTATCTATACTAAATGCCATGTTCTACATTTTATTGCTTTATAAAGTTTTGACCATAAATTTTCATGCATTTATGTATGCCTATAATATGATATATTTAAATGATAATATATTTCGGGTTACCACCTAATTATGAAAAGCAATACTTCGTTTGGCTTAATTTACTATATTAAGTATTGGTGAGATCGGGTACTGTTATTATATGATATATATATATTTAGTAAAATAAAAATTTAGTTTTTGATATTTTTGTTATAAAAAAATGTAATTTATAGTGTTATAATAAATTTACTGAGTATTAGATATTGGTATGTTTAGATTATAATACTGCAGCGTCTGTTTTTATCTTTAAATAAATTTTTCTTGTAGGTATTCCAGTATTTACCATTGCTCCAGTTTTTTTCTAAAATGAAAAAAAATGTTTTATATAATAAATAATATAAATAAAATTTTTATAATTCTTGGAATTAAAAAAAAATTAATATAAATTTATAATAGGAATTAACATTTATTATGTTTCAAGAACAATAGAAGTACTTTATTTATATAGATTTCAGTATACAACTATGTATTAAACGTGTATTAAAAATAAAATATTTCAATTTTTTAATTCTAGATAATTTTAACAGCTAATAATGATACTATATGTTAACAATAAATAACTGTTTTTACCAATGTTAGTAGATTTCGAAAAAACATTTTTTAGTTTTTTTTTTACTTTAAAACAAATTGATTTAAATATATATTTTTAATTTAATTGTTTATCTTATACTATTTATAAGTTTTATAAATTTAATTTTTTTAGATATTAATTTTGCTAAGCTAAATATATAGACTATGTAATTTCTCTACAATGCATGCGTCGTATTTATCCACATAACACTTTAATTGTGCTAAAAATTAGTGAATGAATACTAATTAGATATTTTCATATTTATAACAGCTTTTTGGTGATACATAGATTAAAATTTAAGATAATGCGCCAGTGCTCCAACTTTCATCGGTGTGATACATGTACATTTTAGAGCTATGATGATAACCGAGACTAGTAAGCCAAGTGCACCATGAATAACGCGAAAATTTTGCTTTTAAAATTCAAGCACTTTAAAGGTATACACTCGGGCTATAAAACCAAGCTATCACGAGATTTTGATGTTTATTCGCTCTTATAATGATGGATTTCACTGATTTCTGAAGAGATGAATAAAGGATATAAGAAAAAATTAAAAGCAAGTATGCACTGATAATAGCTATTGATGATATCTGTGGCCACTGTCTGTGTCTGTCTCTTACTATCTGCTATGCATTGTCTTTTCCTCCAAAATAGTATTTTCTACACAAGACTATGCCATATCAATTATACCGAATTCTTTAACTAATTAGTATAGTGAATACGTTTTATCTTTCCTTCACTTTAGTACTTTCCAAAGTGAATAGAGTTTTTGGATTAGACTCTCCAATATGGATCCATATTCGTATATAAATTATATCGAATTTTTAGAGAAAATAGACAATATATTTCAATGACATGAATAAATATTCAGACAAAATATTTTGAATTATCGTTTAAATTGTTCGTTTGTAGAAATATTTATAGCAAATATTTTTGAAAAAAATGTTATATATATATATATGAATCTGTGGAGTATAATGGATTTGATACAGAAACCCAAAGTGTATTAGAATCCAGATAGTGTAAAGTTATTTGATGAATTTAGGTTAAATGAGTTTTCAACGCTAGATTCAAATAATTAAAAAGAAATTGAATTCCAAAAACTATTCCTATTTTTTATTTAAAATTAAAAATATTGCACAAAACACTATTTTACTTTTTTAAAAGAAAATTATAAATGTAAACTATATTTAAGTTTGTATGATAGTTGAATCATACTACATAATCTCTTTTAATGATGCTAACTATATATTAAGCAAATGGATAGGTGGTAGATTGTAAAAATATAAAATATTTAAATAGTTTGTTACACTATACTGTATTTATTGTAAGATAATACATAAAGCAAAATGAAAAAGAAAAATTATGTAACAATTAACTAGAAATTTAGTTTCCCAAACTATATTTAATAAATTTTAATACAAAATAGTATTTTATCTACCTTGCCTGTATTTTTAGTAATAATAAAATATTTGATTTTTATTTGATTTAAATTATTAAAATTTGAAAATTAAATATATTTTTTGAATTATCCATAAATATAGTTTTAAAAATAATAAAAATATTAATTTTCAATAATAATCTTATTAGTAAGAATGTTATTTCATTGATTTTATTAATTTATGTTTTTGTTTTATAAAGGTTCAAAGGCAAGGTATTCAAGAGGCAGTTACTCAAAATGATTGGCAGCAGAATTCAACTGAAGAATTAGCAATGTTACCTGAATTAAGACAAGAACGTGCACCTTTGCTTTTACATCAGAATGCTTGTGTCAGAAATAATAAGAATACCTAGGGATTTCTAAGGATATTTATTACAGCATATTATTTATATTTAAAAAACTATAAATTTAACTTCTTGTACCTTCACATATACTTATTTTGTTTTATAATGATTCTTGCAATAAAAATATAATTTGTATTATAATTATAAGTTTTTTAAACAAATTTTAGCAATTTGTTATAAAATTTTAACTTACATTTAAATTAAGATATAGTTAAATTTGTCATGTAACAAAAAAATTAAAATCTAATATTAGATAAAATAATTATTTAATCTTATTGTAAGTTATAAATATAATTGTATTATTTTAAATATTTCTTGATTTATAGAGAAAAAAACGTAAATGAATTTGATTTATGTTGAAATAGGTTTTTATGGTACCGTCTAGTCACTGTTGAAACCAACTTATCAATTTTTGTAAACAAAACAAAGGTGTATAAACAAATGTAAAAATTGAAATATATATTTTAAAAATTATTCATTCGTTTTACAAAATATTAAATATTCAAATATTAAGCATAAATTGTAAAATGTAATCGTACAGTGCCATAGTTTATGCATATTAAAGGATATTTATAAGTCAAATATAAATAGTAGAAATTATAATAATAAAATATATATTTGCAAATTTTAAAAAACTATAAATTTTTGCAAATTTTATTTGAAATCACTTAACTTATACATAAGTTTTTAATGAGTCATAAAATGAAAATTTTGTATCTATTATTTATTTTATTTTGTAATGCTTTTATTCAAATGAAATTGTAAGTAATTAACAAAATAAATGTATTAAATACCTTTTTAAGAATCAACGTCTTTGTATATTATAATGTATTTTATATTACTTATTATTCACAGTATTTTACAGATAATATTTAGATTGATTTAAAAAACTGTTCAATAAAATTTATCAAAATTTTTTTATAATGTATGATTATATGCTTTACTAATTTACATTGAATCAATGGTCAATTAGTTGAACATTTAAAAACGAATTTTTGTTACAAATTGATTTAAGAAAGAAAGAAAATATACGCAAAAAGTGTAATTTTGTAAATAAAAAAAGCATGAGTAAAGTGAAATAACTGTGACATTAAAATAATCATGTTAATCACTTGTCATGTAATAAATAATAATGAAATAATAAGAACAGGTTAAGATTCCATCTTTTGTAAAAGATGTAACAGTATTCAATAAATTTATATAAATATGAACTAGCTAAAGATTTATTTAGTTTTCATACAATGATACAAATTTTGCACGAGGTCAAAGGTAAGCTAACCTATAAAACTTAATAATTGCAAAATGCAAAAAAGATATGTAAAGTATATATACACCCGAAACATGCAGAAAGATGCACATATGATTAAAATCAATATATACATATTTAATTAATTCACATGGGTAGATTTTTTGAGTTAATACATTTGAAAAAATTAATATAGTCATAAAAAAGACTATTATCGAATGTTCAGGATAAATAAAAAAATGAATAACAGATATGGATTAAAAAAAGTAAAAATCTACTTATAAATTTATTAGTTGTAAAAAAATATAAGCTCATAGTCCTATACAAATATATTCGATATATCAATGAAAAAGTAGTGTTATGTATACGCGACTTTCCTCTAACTTAGGACTCTATGAGATTATCTTCCCTTTGCTCGATTCCCACAGTTTTTCGCTAACTTAGTAGCCTTATCTGTATAATGCACATGGTTTTCCTATAACCAGATACAGAGCGGAATCATTACTACTTTATTTTCTTCTTTACGACTTCCATCTATGTGATTCACATGACTTTCCTTTGTTTTGTGACCTTCACCTGTGTGATGCACATTGATATTTTTGTTTTGCGACTTTCCTCTGTTAGATTCTCACGGTTTTTCTTGAAAAACTTGACCACAGCGAGAAAGGAAACACTTTTAGAATCAGACACAAAGCGGAATCATTACTAAACTTATATTAACTTCGTCACTAACATTGCTGTTTTAATACTAAGTCAGTGTATCTTTATTATAACTTATATCATTAAATAAATTACAATTATTACACAATATACTTATAACAATTTACTTTAACAATAACGCGTTTGTCCGACTAGAACCCATTATAGTAATGCACCATTTCAAATATTTATATATCCAAACATATTGCCTTATAAATGAGTTATTTAGTTAACTTCAACGTGATTATGCAAAAAAATAAATAACTTGTACTTTCTTTACCATTCTTTTTTATTTTATATCGCCTTTTAGCAATAACAGCATACTTTTAATATAATATAATCATACCAATTTTTTATAAAATTATTTAAAATCAGTTGGCTAGCTAGAAATTAAAAAATTTAAATGAAAATAGTCGTAAAGAAGTATTAGCATTTATTAAGCTTTAATAGACTAATTTTGTGAAAATTTTACGAAAATAAACAATTTATTTCATAGTTTCTCTTTACATAATGCTTTCTCTATAAATATAATGCTATTAGTCTATAACATATTTTTGCGCATTGTAGATTTTCATTTTTGATATTGTTTTATTTTTACAGTACTTATAATTTTTAATTTAAGGAAGGTACAATATCTCTTATAATCTTTTTAATTCGTCAGGTAGAATTTCACTAATTAAATATATTTTATTTTATAAAATTGATTAAATTTGCAGGCCTCAAAGTCATTAATATTTTTGTTCTTTTTAAGAATTTATTAGAGATGTCTATTTGAAATTGATCGTGTCTGTAAAGAAAAAAATGTATTAACTATCTTATTTAATTTTACAACTTTCTTATTTTTTCTGTATAATCTGCAGATTTTTTATTTAATTCAACATATTATTTCCAAATAATATTACTTTAATTATTTTAATGTTAGATAAATGTGTAATAATTCTACAATATTTTGGATACTGAATGTTCTTTTTAAACTATCTTCAAGATATATTATTTAAATTTCATTGAGTTATATTAATTTATTCAGGGTTATGATATTTGATAATGTAATTAGTGTAGCATGTCAAAGTACTTTACTCCACTTTGCTAAATGAAGCTTTTCAAGATAATATTTAATAGAAAAGAAATCAACAAATATATATAATCAGTATTTGACTAAGAATAAAGTAATTTATTTTATTTAGCCATTAGTTCTTTTAATAAAAGATTATAAGTAAAAAATGATTAATTTTAAGTAATAGAAAAATGTATGATAACAATTTATAAAATTTACAATACATTTTGCTTAATAAATAGCTTCTCACTCACTATATACTAAAATAACATCGTACAAATACATTGATGTGGAACAAATAACATGATACATTAATAAATATTAAATAACCAAATCATCTATAAAAACAATTTCTAGAACAGTGTAAAGACGAAATAATTATTATAACAAAATAATAAATATGAAATAAATAATTTAAATATAAAATATTAAACATTAAAACAAGAAATTTTAAATAATGTACTCAAATTTAAGATATTTAAATAGAGGGTAAATTGAGTAATATAGATTACAACTAAATGTATTAGTGTCAGTATCCGGATGATGAAATATAAAAGAGCAGTAAATAGCTAAGATCGATCTACTGAAGTGTATCTGAAAAATACATCTGCGTAATACACATTATAATCGCACCAGATTTGTGTTACATATCTTTGTCTGAAAAATCTAGCTCTTATTATCTCTGTTATTATCTCCAAGGCACAGATAAAGAATTATTTTCAGTAGACCAACCACCATGGTAGTATAAGTGTCTTGACGCTGGTTCCAACCCTTACCTTCCGAATCACAGCACCGTTTAAAAAAACTTTCATGCTATTTCTTATTTATTCATTCTACCGGTAGTCATAATTCATGTTTATAAGGAAAAACTAATGTACGAACACTTTAAGATCGAACCTTCTAAAAAACAGAAAAGATTTATTTCAACAGATTGTCAATTAGTACAATCTGTTTTTCTAAAGACAAGATTATGTAATGTATACTTCAATTAAATCTTGCAGATTTCTTTAAAATATTGAAAATAAAATCCACTAAGGAAAAATATAAAATACAGTAGAGTAAACAGTAAATAATTATAACAGTATATTTAATTATATAAGAGCCATAATTAAACGAAGTCAAACTCACGAAAGAAATGTAAATTAAAGACACTGATTTCTAAGCGAGACATTTGTATAATGATGCATAAAAATATTGACCTACATGCAATATGAAAATATCCAAATTTCTATTGAAAGCTATAATTATACCATTATATAGTGTATAAATTGTAGTATAATTAGTGTATATAAGTATATGTATGTGTTATATATTGTATATTACATGGAAAATTTATAGGCGTATCACAGTAGTAAATTCATAAATACATATTTTTATATAATATTTGATTTATATAATAATTGACAATTTATTGATATAGATAAATATATAAATTCAACATACATTTTATATATCTTTGTATTTATATTTATTAATTTATAATGTATAAATGTAATCAAAGTAATGATTATTAAAATTTCTGACAATTTGTGTTAATCCTTATCCTTGAATTCACATTATTTCCTCCATTTACTTTCAATAAAACCTTTGATGCAATTCTGAAAGGTCACACTAAAGAAAAAATAGTCAATTATTAGAATAATTTAAAATACATGCAACTAATCAAAATAATAGTATATATCTGAAAATATTTATCCAAAAAATCAAGACTAAAATTTATGCAGTTTTTTTTTGTTGTATTTGTTTTAACAATAAAATATTATATTTTTTTAAAAAAGAAATCATTTTCCTATTCATTTGAATATTTAAAAAACAATAATTAAAAGTTCTTTATGTTTAAAAATACTTTAAAAACATCTAACTAAAAAAAGTTTTAAAAGTAGTATCAAATAAATTTTTTTATGTTTCTATTTTCAATAAGAATTTTATCATTTAAATTTTATTTAAAATACAATTTTAAGTTTATATTAAAAAGAATTTAATATTTGCAATTATATTTAAGTCAAATTTTTTTTTCCAAAGATAAATATAATACATGTTTTTATTATATTAAAGAAATAAATTATGTCTTAAACATTATCTTAGCAATAATATTTTTGCTTTAGAATGAATAAATAATAACTTTCTATAAATAATTTCACTTGTATAAATTATAACAGTTCATCTGAATAGAATATAATAAGCATATTTAAATACATACTATATTTTAAAATCTTTCAGAATATACTCTTATACACTCTATAATAGTCGATCAGATGGTATTTTTTACTTTGTATTCATGGTTAGCATTAGTACAACCTATTTCATGATTTTTTGTAAAAATTATAAAAACACAAAAGATGTTTTCAATTTTTTTACATTTTCTTTAAATGCGCTTATATCAGTTTAATTTATTATCTATAATGATTGTTAGGAAGTTGGATTATCTAACTTGTTTTATAAACTGTTTTTTAAAAATAATTTAAAAAAAAAAAATTGGAAATACTGAATAGAATACGAGAAATTTGATTACTATTGCTTTTACCTGATTTTTAACAACCGTATACAATATAGGTATCCAGTTCTATTTATAGGGTACTTAAATTGGGCGTGTTTTCAAGAGCCAATAAGTGTGGAGACTACGTATTGCGAATGTAAGAAATTTGGTCGTGATATTTCGTTAGTAGTATGGACAGAACGAACATTGGAATACAGCATTCGCAATAATATTATTATTGGTTCTTATAATTTATACAGTTAACAAGTATTAATAAAAATTTCAATTAATTAATATTATTCGTCTATACCTTTTTTAAAATACAATATTTTAATTATTATTTACATGATAAATAATTATAATTTTTAACTTAATACTTTATTGAATGAAAAAATATGTATTATAGATATGTCGAGTATTACAATATCAGCGATTCGACCTCGTACAAGTATACTTGATAAATCTTTAAGTAAAGGAAAAGGAGAAATTAATTTAAGCTGTTACGCTCTTCTTTTTTCCGAATTAGTTCAGTATTGCCAAAATCGAGTTTATACAGTTCCTGAATTACAAAATAAGTAATCACTAATTTATAAGTTATAAAATGCATGCTGAAATAAGTTAGTTTATGCTATCACTACCAATATCAAACATTTGTAGCTTTGAATTTATCTGTATATAATCTAAATAGATGTATTTTTATTTTTTTTATTTAATCAACTTAAATTTAGAAAAAAAACATTCATTCATTAAGATTATATTGCACAGATTATCTGAAATGGGAACTGAAGTTGGCCATCGAATGACAGATTTGTTAATAGTTCGAGAAAAGGGTAGCAAACGAGAAATAAAGTTATTAAATATTTTATTATTTATTAAAAGCACTTTATGGAAATCATTATTTGGACGTGAAGCTGATAAATTGGAACATGCCAATGATGATGAAAGAACTTATTATATAATTGAAAAAGAATCTTTGGTAAATAAATTTGTTTCAGTTCCCAAAGATAAAGGAAGTCTAAATTGTGCTTCTTTTGTTGCTGGAATAATTGAAGCAGTATTATTTGATTGTGGATTTGTAAGATAAACTATTTATTAAATTTTTGTAATTTGAAATTATTGAATGTATTTAATTATTAATAATTTTTATATTCAGTTTGCAAAAGTAACAGCTCATTGGCATAAAGGAACAACATATATGGTCAAATTTGATGATACTGTTATTGCACGTGATAAACAACTTGAAGAACGATAATACATCTAAATGTACCATTATATTTATTTATTAAATTTTTAAATAAATAATTGAGTATTATATAATTGATAAATTCATTCTTTTAAGAGTTGCAATAATTCAATTAAAATTAAATATTTTACAAAAATTAAAAAAATTAAAAATTTCATTTTATACGTTACCTTAAAATATAAACAACTTAAAAATATAATTTATTGTTAAACTTAATATTTATTTTAACTACTCGGATAAATTAATTAAAATTAAAAAATTTCTAGAAATTTAATTTATATTAAATAATTTAATAAATTTAAATAATACACAATTTTTATTTTATAATATTGGTATTTAATATTCACTCTTTCTATTTTTATTCTGTTTGAATTTTATTAAATTTAAACAAACTTGCAATCTCTATCTCGGTAGCTTATTTGACCAGTTCGAAATTTATGCTCTTTTTCATCCTAAAAAAAAATAAAGAAATTAAAATTCCTTGTAAGAAATACTAGATATAATTTGGAATATAATATACATATAACAATTATGTAAAACTGTTTTTCATCTAAAACTTTTCTTTTATGAATTTTATTATATTCTTAATAATACTTAAAAACTGTAATTAAAAATTTCTTACCCTATTTTTTTTAATTCGTGAAGCAATTAAAGCAGGAAACGCAAAGCCCAGAGTAAAATACCAAATGTAAAGTTTAGCGTTTCGTTTAAGAAATTCTCCCACGTTTTGAAAAGCTGTAAAATGCCGTTGTAATTGTTCATCAAACTACAAAATATAACAAAACTTAATTTGTTTCATATCTATTTAAAATTAATAATTCATAGTTTATTGATAGATAATAAGTAACAATATTATTATAACATAATCATTACTAATACTATAATATAATACTATAAAACCCAATAAATAAAGAGGAATTTGATGATAAAAATTAAAAATGGAGGTATAATAAAATTAAAATATTCAGAATATGTTTCTAAAATTGTTTCTAAAATTTTATTTGTTTTTTTTTTAAAATAATAAATACAAATCTTTTAAAAGTAGTTCAATGTCAAGAATTAATATTGTTTATTTATCATTTATTATATTTATTATAAATTTTTTTATACAATTACGATAATTAAAATTCATTTAGATGTAATAAGTATTACATGATGTAAATGATAATCATATCTTTTAGTTGTTTTAGATTTTACGGAAAAAAAAGATACTTTGACAGTAGCTAAATTTATTGTTTATATAAAATAAATATCTTATTCATTATGTATGTATAAAATAATCTATACCAAAAATAAAAAAAAAACATAAACATCCACAATCAGTATAATATTAATACCAATGCAATTGCGCTATTGCGTTATAAAAGCATTTTCTTACTGAATTTCAATATTCATAATGTAATAAGGAATAAGTAAGAAGAGTAGAAAAAAATAAACTAGGTTTAAAATTTTATATTAATTGATAAAGAATTAGTTATCTTTTTAGAAAAAAATAGATGCTATATGTAATCCATTATTTAGAATACTATCAAAAAATAAAATAAAAAATAACTATTTGGAGAAAGGGAGTAGCTAAAAGTTTAAGTGCAAGAACATAAAAGTTGGGGAATGCATTTATTTGTATTGAACATTTAGATTTGTATTATATTGATTATTAATTATACATTTTTACATGTGAGTTATACTATATTCACATTCTTCTTAATAATTATGTCCAAAATAGTGAGTAATTGAGTGAAAATATTTTTCCATAACAATGTACAAAAAGATGAGATAAATATAAATAATTAATTGTTAATTATATTTACAAAAAATCCTTAATTTATTTATTAATCATGTAATAACGTTTAAAATAATATAAATAACATGTGATGTATTAATAGTATATATATATCAACTATAGTGAATTTTTAAGTTTCTTAAAAGTGGTTAACATTTATAAACTCTGTTATAGCAAATTTTATATAAAGTTCAAAGTTCAGGAAATATAAAAACGCTCTAATATAAGCTTAAAAAATAAATTCTAGTAAAATCAACAAGTAAACTAAAAAATACTTACAATATTCAATATTTTTAAAACTATAAGAATAAATTAAAAAAAAAAATTTTTTGATTGAAAATTTTTCTCTTATTTTTATTCTTATATTCCTCGTTAATTTTAAAATTAATAACCTTATATCACTGTTCTCTTGACTAATATTATAGTACTGCATGTTTGAGACTATTAGTTTGTATTATAGATGGATATCATAATCTTTTATATATTAGTTTAGACAAAGTTAAAAAATAAATTTATCCGATCTATATATTTTTAACAAATGTAAAAAAAACACATTACTATAAATAAAAATTATAAAATTTTGTAAGAAATACCAATCAACTAAATCAAATTATTTATTATTTATTAATATTTAAATCTTTAAAGTTTATATTTAAATGAATTATAAACTATAGTTATTAATTACAATTAGTTGTAAAGTAATTAATTAATCAATTTACTAACATGAATAAATTATAATGAAACATAAAATAAACTATTGAAGTACATAAAATAATTAATTTTAATAGATCTAAAAATGAACTGCTAACCACTTTAAAAGTTTATTTTATAAAGATGACTTTTTATTTATTAGTGAATTTAGAACAATTAGAATCATAAATTTGTAATATTAAATTTGCAATCATAGATAATTGAAATTTATTATTTAATAAAAATAAATTCAAATAATAATATATGAAGATCATATTAGTTCTAATATTCTTATTAAGATGTACTTAATAAAAAGAATTATAAGAATATATATTCAATTTTTTTTAGGCAGCATGGAAATATAGTATTTTGAGTTCAAGCATTTAGGAAAATAGAAAACATCAAACAGTATGTATGTTTCTATATGTTTTCTATTCGAATGCAAATGAATTACTTACATTTTTGCTGTTAGTGATAATTTTAAATGCTTCATCAATTTTAAATCAATAAAAATATGCCTGTAAACATTGTTTATTGATATTAGATTTTCAAAGTTTAAATTATATGAAAATATTTAATAAATACTTTTATTTAAGTTTTCTTAAATTATTAAAATGGTTTATAATTAAAAAAAATATTTTAAATTAAAGATTTTTTTGTATTATTTTATCATTGAATAATTTGATATAATTATTTACAATTTTATATGCTATCGATATTTATAATGTTACTTATAATATTTTATAATTATATATATTTATAATATTGATAATTCAAACCATTTATAATATTCTTTCAATACTTATTATATATAGAATTTTCTAATTTATTTTTAAAATTATTCTCATAATTTTTGTAAATAGAATAACAATAATATTTTTTAAAAGATTCAAATTTTTTTTATTTACAAGTAACATGAATTTTTTAACTTATACTATATGATATTGAAATCAATCATGAAATTAACACAAACAGAAAATAAAACAAATTAAATTATTATTTCTTAATTTTATCATATTAAAATACTACTAATAAATATTAATACACATACACAAAGTTAAATTCTTTAAATAAAAAAATATATTAACAGTTTAAAATTAAAAAATTTTAAGTATTTAATGATCACTTTAAATTTTTTGTCAAGAATCATAAAATATTTTTATTGTACACAAAAATATATACGAACTTTTATATGATTTATTTTGTTTTCAAAAATTTATGTATTAATTACTATAATTTGATATGATATGGTAAATAAAATAAATATTTTTTCAAACTTATCTAATGTTGAAAACTATATTTTGAATTATTTTCAAATTATAATTATTTTTGTTAAATATTTAATGAAGATTCAATTTATTGGTTAAATAAAAAACAGTACTTTAAATATATGTTTATATTAGTAATAATATTTAAATAAATAGATATTATTTTATCGACATATGGAATGAGGATGATAGACTTTCTTAACGGATTATTATGAAACTTCAGTTTTGAAACAATGTTAACTAATAGATCTAATAAATTCTAACAACTAAATATCAATATATTTTAAAAAATATAAATGAATATTTAAAGAAAATTATATAACTAGTTTGCGGGCTATACTTACAAATGGTTAAGTAATACATAAATTCTTAGTTCAACACAATCATAAAAAATTTAATAAAAAAAATTGATTACTTACAATGTGTCCATTTTGTGTACCATTAGGAGTATGAATTTCATGCAAATATTTATTGCGAAGGATTAAACGTTTTTTTGCTTTCCAATCAGCGATCTCTTTTTCGTCATTAGTTAAATCATAAGTTTCATTAAATCCTGAAAATTTTTTCATGTTTATACGAATCACAATATTAAATAAATAAATAAATAAATAAATAAATATATATATATATATATATATATATATATATATATATAAATACACGTGTATCTTTTAATTGCAATTTCGTATTAAAGATAAAAAGGGAGATCGATGGTATAACGTTAAAAAAGTGATTCAGTTCCGATCAATATAAGCCTAGTGAATTTATTTTGAAGCTAGGTATGTTTGTATAGAAATGACCCAAGAGGAAGTTTACAAATGATGAAATCATTCATGGTAAGAAATCATATGTAATATAAAATCAATTTTATATACAACTCGTACGATATTTCTTTGTAATTAAATTAAATAAATAACATGAAATAAATGACAATTATTATTTCTTTTTTATTTGAGACATATTATTTAATAATTGCTGCAAATATGTCTATACAAGATAAATAGTTTTTGAAGTAAGAGCCTTTCATTTTTCATTTGTTTAAAAATTATTCACTTATATTAAGTAAACTATTTGATATAAAGAAAAAATTAAATAATATTTAGAAAACTTTTTCAGGCAAAAAAAGATTATAGTTTTTTAAGTTGTGAAAACTTACTAAAGTGAAAATGTATTAAAAATTTTCATCAAGTATTGAGAATTTGAAATTTTTACTTTTTTCAATGTTTGTATGAGTTAATTTTATTGTAGAAAAATAAATTTTGTTATTTTTGATAAAACAAAATCAAATATTTTTATATGGAAATAGTTTATAAAAATAAATTTAAATCTATATAAATAAATAAATTTTCATAAATATTAAAAATTGCAATAATATTTTTAGAACCCATATTAAAATAAGCTCATTTCTTATAACACTATTGTAAATATTTATAAATATTATCCTAAAAAGTGTTTATTTGACGATAAGCCCTCCAACTTATATTACTTTCATAAATTTGATTTACTTCTAATATGATTACACCAACGCATTTACGTTTCTTTTTCAAATTATTTAGACACGTCTCCTTTAGTCAATTCGTGAATAATACTCATTTTTTTAAATCTGTAAAAATAAAAAATTGCTTTACCTACAGGAGGCGTATTATTAATGACCATTCAATCACTGACGTATTAACTATTTTGCACTGTGTTACAACTTGCGTTTGCTATAAAAAATTGCGTTTAATTTAAGTTTTAGATCTATTATAGTTGGTATTCAACTATTAACAGCATGGCATGTAATATGTATATTAAGATCGGCATAAACTTTACATTTCTGAATAAATATTTAAAAACTTTGACCGATAAAATTGATATCAATAAAATATAGAATTTAGATTAAAGAAAGGTGGGGTATGGAAAATATTAGTTAAATGAATAAAAAATGTATTGCATATTATTTTATGAAAATCAATAGTAACAAGAATAATATTATATAATTTTTTAAACTAAAACTTCAATAAATTCAAGACCACTCAATAATTTCATGAGATAATGAAGCACTTACGCCGAAATATTTTTTTAATAAGTTCTTCCTTGAGAATAACTAACGAAATATGAGATAATAGATTTTTCTATTTGTAGACAATGTAAAATAATATAAATTTCTCAGTGATTTCTGTAATAGATATAATAGATTACAAAGTACTTGTTCATATTGTTACTACAAAAAATTTTACGAAATCTTATATATTTACATAAAATAAAATTTAAAACATAAAATTTAAATAATAATTATAGATTTGATCAATCACAATTATTTATCGTTTGTTGAAATAATAGAAAAGATTCAATGATTTTATAACACTCAATATAATTAGAGAAGACTACTAAAAGAAAAATGTATAATACGTACATTTAAACTATATTAATTCTTGCCTTATATTTAAAATAGTATTTAAAATATTATTCAAAACACTAAGCATTGCGAAGCTGAAACCAGTAATATTTAGATACATGTTATATATTCTTTAATTTAGTATCTTTTCTATTCAGACATAACTAATTAGAAGATTTAAAAATTTGACAATAACAAAAATTATAAATACAATTAAAAAATCTCGTAAAATATTATTAAAAACATTTAATACAAACCAGAATGAGAGAAAACCATAGATAATAGTAAAGTTAAACAATTAATAATAACAAATTAGCCGTAAGAAGTATTACTAATACTTCTAATAAATCTTATTTTATTGAAAGAATAATAATACCGCGAGAAAATAAGAGTATCTTCGGTATATGAAATTAAAAATATTAAAACTAAATAGAATGCCGAAATTTACGGGTAGTTGTAATTATAACAATACTTCAGATTATTACAAAATTGTGAAAGATACAATAATATAGTAGCGACCTATATTCGTAGTTAATATTTTAAGATTTATATGTTTTAATTGATTTAACTTATCAAAATTGATCGTGACATATTGACAAATAATTGAAGTATAAATTCCTACACAACTATTCAATTCTACAACAAAAAATATAACAAGATACAATAATACATAATTATATAATAATAATAATAATAATAATAATAATAATAATAATAATAATAATCATAGTAAAACTGTGATTTTATGAAACTAATTATAACAAGATAAATTTGTATTGAAAAAATATAAAAAGTAAAATAATCAAAGAATGTTGATATTATTTACCAAATCTTATTCAGAAAACTAAATAAAAGATTTTCTATTAAACGAAACAATAAATGATAAAATTTACTAATACAGATTTATAATAAGTATTATAAAATATTATGAACTACAAAATATAAATATATATACGTTTAACAATAATAATGACTAATTATAACTATTAAAATGAATGTACTATTATATGATAAGTTTAGGATAATTATGAACCTATTTTGTACGGTAAAAATAAAATCCAAATAAATAATACTATCTAATTATTATTACTGTAAATTATTATAAAGGAGAAACGTATGTTTGCAGATAAATAAACAAGTAATTTAATTTATTTTAAATTCAAATTATTTGATTTAGTACTGAATATATTCTTCTTCTTATTACTATTACAGTTCAATTAATTTTATGACAAACTTTAATTTTTAGAAGGTTTAATTACAATAAATAAATAAATAAGTAAACAAAAAAAAATTATTATTACTAATAAATCACTTGAATTTTTTAAATTATAAATTTTTTATATAATAAAAATTAAACAAAAAATGTTTTTGGTGTTTTGTCTCTATTATTATGTTATAGTATCTTAGATTATACGATTCGTGTATTAATAAAATGAATGAAGGATCAGATCTGCAATCATGTTAATTTCACATTTTGAAAGTTTGATTTCGCGATTTAATATTTTTTAATCGTTTATTTAATTTTCATTTTACCAGTTATAAATTACTTATCAGTAGGATAATTAGGCAGTTAATAAATAATTTGTATTATATAATTTATAATTGAAAAAAATATTCATCCATTTAATATAATTTTAAAAAATAATATTTAAAATTATACTATTACAGTAAAAAAAAATGAAAAATGGATAAAAAATGATATCGTTAATGTGTTCCTTAGAACGATTGTTGCAATAAGACTAAAAATAAGCACATACATATATGTAAGTATGTAGGTACGTAAAATGGGGTAAATACTACGTTAACTGATCCAAGTATTAGAATTCAATAACATAATTTATACTTATTGTATTACAATGTTTAAAGTAGTTTATTACAAAAATTAAAATAACAATAAATACTGCTAAGTATAACGCGGCATATAAAGTTTTTAAATTCATTTAACTAATTTTTATTCGAAATCACTTTCGTTATAGAATAAAAATAAAAGGGCCCTTTTTAATGCTTATTTATTTACAGAAGAATTATTATTAATTCTGAATTGAAGGAAATAAGTAAAAGTATCGTTATTAAAACAAAATGTTATATACTACTTACTAGAGTTATCTCTGTATTCTCCACAAATCACAGATTATCGTAATATATATTGGAGAAAACAAATAAGGCAATAAAGAAATAAATCTCAAAATGTTTTATTGTTTATTTTTTGTATAAAAAAAATAAATTTTAAAGGTAATTTATTAATTTTTTACATATAATTATACAAAATAATATCTTGGCAGTCAATTATTGTAGTTATTTTTTTAATTTTGAGGTATTGTAGAGGGTTTCTAAAGTCCCAGAATCACATCTTACTTAACATACAAAAATAAAAAATAAAACAATCTAAATTTAGAGTTAAATTAATCAATATATTGAATAATTCTTTCTTACGAAAAACCACCTCCATTCAATGGTATTAAATTTAAAAGAAAATGATTTATGAGATAAAAAAAAGTTATTTAATAAAATTAATATTCCATTGTTTGCATTCATATTTTTAGAATATGTAGATTAAATTTCATATAAATTTTTTAGTGGTTTATTCAAAATCATTGCCATTAATTTGAAATTAAAAAAAAAAATTAAAAACGAGAAAAACGCGTTTAAACCTTATATAAGCTTGTTTATGAGGTTTCTTGAAAATATTATAGTTATTTCAATTAGCAATAGATGTTGGAGAAACATTCATAAAATATTTTTAAACTGTTATACTAAAAGAAAATATAAAAATAACAAATTGAGTTTTATATCTTGATGATTAGTTAAAATATACTAATAATATAATAAATTATGTAAACTTAATATAATACGAAATTATTACTAAAATTTACGTATTTTTATAATAGATTATTGTAAATATATTGTTTATTGGAAATAAATAATCAATTTTTTTATAATATTAAAAAAAATAAAAATAATTAATAATGAAACTAATGTATCAAAGAAAAAACTGAAATCTTTATATATAAATCTAAAATGTATTTTTATTTAATACCAAAAATGAATAAGTTCATACAAATTTTAATATTAAAAACTTTTCGTTTGCTTAAAATACCTACAATATAAATAATTGAAATAATATAATAATATTAATGTTAAAGATAAATTTACCTACAAATTTTATTTATTAATTATTTATTTATAGATAAAATACATTATCTATTAAAATAGCAATTTTTTCCTTGTAAAATAAAAAGTTTTCCTATATTTATTTTGTACTTTTATATTTATATTTATATTTTATACTATTAAACTTATAAAAATGACAATATTTTTAAATTACAATTTTTTTTTTCGTATTATAATATATGATTTAATATAAAATTGTAGAATAATTGTAATGACAATGTTTAATTTATATAATGTATCAATTACTTATAAAAATATATATTAACAATTTGATAATAATAATATAGAAGTAAAAAAATGTGCATTTAAAAATTGATATTTTTAGAATAATTAGTTAAAATAATTATATGAATTAAATAACGAATAAGAATTGATTAAAAGTTTCATTCAAGAAAATAAATATGAGAATAGAATGCTGTAGTAGGAGAGACAGAAAGAAAAAGAGGAGAGAGACTGCATTTTTCACTGCATGTTAGTATATTTCTTACTTTCACTTAACTCATCATGTGGATCAGAAATGGTATACATAGATTAATGTCATATTCCGCATACTAGTAGTTAATAACAAGAAAATTTATATAGAATTTTTGTAAAAATTTCGTTGAATATCATCCTACATAGAGAAACAATTACGACTAAACTGGTTAATTTAATAAAATTTTGTTTGTAGCTATCACTGATGGGTATAATATATACAATGTTTTCAATGTGCATTTTATTTGCAATGGCTGTGGGCCAGCAGGAATCCTTCGTAAGTATTTTTTGCTTGCTAGTGACAAACATACAATAATAATTTATAATTATCAATTTTCAAAACTTTAATCTCTTTGAAATATTAAAAACAATATATATACAAATAAATAAAGTGAGATATATATATATATATATATACAAAATCAAGTATGTCATTATATTTGTAATTTTATTTATTATTATAAAACATTTATGATAAAGAAAATTTCTAAATATGTTTACATGAATATTAAATTAAAAATCCAGAAAATTATGCTAATGAATATTTAAAAAAATATTAATTCATGATCTTATGAATAATATAGACAAACAATTTTTTATTGAAGAAATATTATTTCTAGAAGATATTTTATTTTTCAATTTCATCAAGTAATAGTACATTAGTAATTCTTAAAATATTTAAAGATAATATTTTAAATATTTAGAGTTACTTAAACTACTTAAATTTACATCATAAATTAATTAATAATAAATACATGCATGTATTTAAATAGAATAAATATATATTACGTAGATTTCATGTTCGTGTACAAATATTTATAACGAATTAAATTTTATTAACTTTATTTTAATGTTGTGAATAATAATTATTTAATTTGCTTTTAAATGTAGTGATTAATTCATAAAATATTAACATTGTAATCAAATAATTTCTAATTTTACTAACTCTTATTATCATAATAATAAAATTGAATTTTTAATTGTTTATGGTGTCTAATTTTCAAAATGGAGTTAAAATATTCATTTAATGTTATCAAAATTATTTTTACATTAATTAAACCAAATTTCACATTATAAAATAGTTTTTAATTTATTGATAGTAATCTATAGTTAAAATACAAAACTTATTAAACAAACTTTTTACAAAAAGTTTTTTGTAATTATTTCCAATATTATAGTATATAAAAATTGATATTGGTATTAGTAATCAATATAGTTAACTTAAAATTTCTAATTTTCGTTTTTTTAAAATATTGTATTATGTATATTATATTTATTTTTATTAACTTTAAAAAAATTACGAGACTTTACTAAAATTGATTATATAGTCGATACAACAAAAACTATAATTTTGTCAAAATTGAGTATTAATGGAAACAACTTATTAATTAATGATTTTAACAAATAAATATAATAAAATGATAAAATTTCCTATTTAGATATTTTATTTAAAGAATAAAAAAAACTAAATAAATAATGAAAATACTATTTGATTATTTTCCAAAATATTACAGAATATATCAGTTGAATTATTCTAAAAATAATATATATTATATATATTACAACAAGATAAGCTACATACAGTTGGTTAAATAAATTTAATATGAATATTAACGAAGGCTAAATCTACAAAATTTTCTATATCTTTTTTGTGGAATATTTTTTTTTTTATTAAAATCACAGATATGTACCTTTAAAAGTTTTGATATACTCGAAAAAATAAAAAAGATATACAGTATTTGTATACGATTACAGAAATTTTCAAGTCAAGCACTGTTTAAAATATATACGTGTAAAGATTAAAAAATTATTCAATAATGGTTATACTTAAACCATACAACTAAGGGTTATTATAGTTAGTAAAATTTGTGAGTTCTAAAATTAAAACGTAAGATGTAGAAATTATTGAAATTTGCAGCGGTATGATGGAATTCTTTTACTTTAAATAAATATTTAAAATTCAACTGATAATTAGTGATGTATAAAAAACTTATATCATTTATTATATTATAATTATTATAAATATTATAAATATTATAAATTATAGAAACATTATAAATATTTATATAATGTTTTCACGAATTAAATAACTTACAAAGGTATTTCAAAATCGAATATTTAAATTAAAATTATTCCTAAATAACATTATGAATATGTGATTAAAGATATAAGTTCGACAACATATAAAAATAATTAAGAAATTAATGTAAAATATTGACGAAGTTATCGAATCAATTGCATTATTTTATGCAGAGATAATTTTTTCTTTTTAAAGATAATACGATATTTAGATATGTAGATAGACTTTTGTATATATTTTCAAGATATGAAGGTTATTTTAATGAATTTTTTTGTCTCAATAGTCAAACTTATGTATTTACAGCGTTATATTTTTTAAAGCATTCGTTAATATGGACATGGATATGACACTGTTTTACTACAGGGTAGCTATAACAAATAATTTTAAATAAGTTTTTTTGATAAATATGCAATTTTGATTTTATTGTAATATAATAGTCAATATATATGAATGAAATGACAGTATAAGTATATTTAATGTAAAGCATAGAGTAACTTTAAATAATTATTGTTGTTCAATTGCAAGCTATTTTTAATTGTTTTATTTTTAGTTATTTTTCTTGTAAGCTTACTTTACACGAGCTTCTCTTAGAGGTGCAAGTAACAGAATAATTTATTACTATGTTGTTTAAATTATACATATATATATATATTGATCTTATGATCCAATTAAACGCACAATTTAGTTGATTTCAATGGTAAGGTGACGTCTTCTATCTTTTCTTATTTATATATATGCGACAGGAATAAAAAAATCTTTCTCAACACGATAAGTATTGAAATATCCCAGGTAGACCTCATCTGAACAGTCTACAAATGTATGGTATTACTATGTATGTATTTACTTGTTATAATAATAAAAAAGAATTCTGTATTGTAGTTCCAAACATATATTTACGAATATAGCTTAAATAGTTTACCTATATTATTCATATATTTTAATTAACAATAATAAAAAATTGAGAATATAATATGGTAGTTTAGATGAATCAATCTGCAAATTAAATCATAAGGAAGTAAAATCAACAAATGTAAACTTTAATCAAAATAGCATCAAAGTATAAATAGAATAAGAAATAAATTGGTTCAATCAAAACTATGAGAAAGGAATGTAAAAGAAAATAAAAGAAAAATTTCTTTTACTCATTTTATATAATATTTCGGATGTTAACGTGGTAATTACATAAAATTTGTATAATTAACACTATTTTTAAGAAAAGATAATGCTATTAATTTTAAATGTATTTCATTTCTTTTAATAGAATTTTAATAGTACTCTTAAATAGTCTTTGATAGTTCAGAATAAATTAAACAAAAAATAAAAAATTATATAATCGTTATTTAAATTAATTCACTGATCTATAGATTATTATTAGTTATTTATTTTTACTTACTATTAGTGAGTTAAAAATGGGGAAGTATTAGTAGGAGTACTCAGAAAAACAAATATATATATAAAGATTACACAAATATTTATTTATTATGCATTAAAAAACTTTCTTGGGGTACTATAAATACAAAACTATACTTTAAACAATTTCAAAAATAAAAATAAAATGTGTGTAGTTTTATTTATAAAACTTAAACTTTTAGCTAAACGTTTAAAATACCACTTCATAAATAAATTTCAAAGTACATGTAGTATTTCTGAGATCCTCTTTGATTCACCAAATAAAGACGCGAACCACTTTTTATTATAATCTTATAACGTACACAAAAAAATAAAACTGAAATAAAGTGAACCGAAAAAATCTATCCAACGTAAGTAAAAATACATGAGCGCGAAGTATTCGAATCAAGGTGTGACGATTTTTCAGCCTATACAACGCTCGAGCCCGAATTTCTTATTTAAATTGACCCGTTTTAATAATTTAATTTCACAGATAATTTAAGAATATTATACAAGCATATCTTTTTAATAATTAGTTTTGTACAAATTTTTTGCAAATTAGATTTTTCGTCAAATGTCTTATAATTGATATTTTGATAAATTATAAAAAAATTGGTTATTATTTAATAATGATGTTCATAATATTATAAAAAAATGCATAATATAAAATTCTTATATTTTTTATATTAAATATATAAAATAAATAAATAATTTAAGCAATTAAAAATTAAGGAAAAAAGATACAATTGTTTACAGAATACAACACCGACATCAGTCCTATCAGTTTTTAGCTGTTTGGGTCGTCAGATGGGTTACTACGCTGATTTGAATACTAATTGTCGTGCTTATCACACTTGTGATGACCATGGCAATCATTTCATCTATTACTGTCCAGAAGATACAGCTTTCCGCCAAGATGCGATGATATGTGATCATGCTTACCGAGTGGATTGTCGCACAAACATCCACAACGTATCAAAGTATAATGATATTTGGCAGAATAGTAATAAGTCATCATTACCCTTATTTTTTGATGAACCTCAGAATATGAATAATAATATGAAAAAACATAGTAGATATGTTAGCATCAATTCAATTGATAAAAACTTTACATCTTATAATAGAAAAATTAATTCAAACATGATTTTGGTACACAAACAAGTGGATGAGAGGCAGATACGTCCTTTATTTCGGTGAGAAAACATTTTTAAAGTTTTACTATACAGTATTAAAGAAAAGTATTGAATATGTAATCATAAAACAATTAAAAAAAATGATTTTTATACAAAATATATGTTTTACTTCGCAAGTGTTAATTTAAACAAATCAATTTTCATTTTATTACGTCAAAATTTATAATTAAACGAGAAATTCTTAATTATTTAAATAATATATAATTATTTACATTATTCTTAATGACGGTGTAAGAAATTGTTATATCAAGATTAATTTATAATAAGTATTTTAAGATTTTAGCATTTCATATGGTTATGACATCCACTTTTATTTTTTTCTTCCATATGTTTATCGTTAATATTAGTTCTGATTTTTTAAGTTATAATTATTTTTAGTTTTATCATTATCGCATTTATTTTAAGTATATTATCTGCTTTATTTGGGAGTATTCATGTCGGAGAATTAGATTGGAATATTGACAATTCTATCAATCCTGCCTCTTATAATTTACCTATTTTCTTCTGTAGCTTGGTTCTTAATACTGGAAAATTATTATATTCCTTTTTTTAGAATTATTTGTTATTAACTATTATTATTTTATTTAGATAATAATGAAAATATTAAAGATAATATACGTATACGCATTAATATGTATATTATTTTGTATATTCTCTATGGAATTTCAAAGCTTTCTTCTTATGCAAACAAAATTATCATATTATGTAACTTACCGGATTTATTGACATCATCGACTATGCTATTGTATTTAGTAAAATGTACTATCCGCTGACACCATTTCATCTATTGAAAGTTCATCAAAGACAATATGCTAGATAAATTAGATAATATATAACGGTTTATTTCTATTTCATAATGCATAAAGTTATAAATTTGTCTTTCTTATATCTGTACGATATAATTTTGATTTTATTTTTCATTATTATTTATACGCTCACGCTTTTATTTCTATAAAACCATTTTTGGAACTATTTTTGGAATTAAAATTATTGCTTTTCGAATTTAATTTAATCAAATTGAAATTTAATTATTTTCATTTTAAGGCGCATTTTAGTGTTAATATTTCATGTCCAATATTTGGAAAATAGTGATGACAATCCTAAAAAAAACTATTGTTTTTTTGCTGATTTTGTTTAATAGTTGTCTTTATTGTACATATGTGATCTGTGCTATTCAAATCTTTATTTCTCCAATTAAATTAATATGATATGCTAGTAGTGTATATTTTACACATACCTTATTTGAATTACATCATGAAGATATGAAAATAAACTGGGTTACTAATTAGTCGACGTTTTTTTTATTTATTTATACCCAACGGGTATGAAACAGGTTATTTGTTTTTTTTTAATTAGGATTTTTTATTTTTGTGAGAATTTTGTATGCAAGAAAAATTTTTTCATAACAATTTTGAAGTTTATTTATATACAGAAAATGGAAAGAATTAAAAATTGTACATTCGATTTCTTTATAATTTTTTATGTATATGTGTGTATGTATGGGAGAGGAAACTGAAATGTTGTAATAAATATGGGAAATTAGGAATTTATATTTATGTACATATGAATATATTCAATTATTAAAATTTTAAACATATTTAGGGATTAATTACAAAGTCGTTTAATTTATGTGTTCTATTTGTTAATTATATAATTATTAATTTTTGTTTGTTACACGTCTATTTATTCAAAAGAGATTATTATTTTTTTATATATCATTAATATTATATGGTTATGTAAGCCACCAATATTTTTTCGTATTTTTTCGGTGTTTCTTTTTATTATTCTTTTGTGATATATACTTATTGTAATATAAACTCCATAAAAATTTTATCATTTTTATCATTGCTATTTAAATTTTATTCGTAAATTATTTTTGTATTAAATCATTTTCTATTAATGTTGTATATAATTGGTATGTTGCTTTTATCTTGTAGTTATTGTTTATTATCTAGAAATATAAATGCTTCTGAAGAAATAAGGCCTATTTTTAAATATTTTGAGAAGAATTTGGGTTTGGGTATATTATATTGGAAATTCAACTATTTTCTATAATGTGGTGTAATTTTGGATGATTTCTACTTAATTTTCGTACATGGCAATCTATTCTTTGTAAATTTGCTTTGTTGTATAATATTTTTTTTTTACATATTGTATTTTTAGCAAAGGAATATACATATCTTTTTTTGTTTTAAAAATGGAAATAATTTTGAGATTTTGTTTTTTTTACTCCAGATATTATTTATTGATTCTGAATTTTTTCGGAGTTATTTTTTATTAGAGTAAGTATTTATAAAATTCTAATTCTTGTTTTTTACTAGTATTATAATTTTGTCCTGTTCTCTTATTAGTGACAGTATATGGCTCTTATCTTATTGTAGCTTTTTATGTTTTTGTTTATATAATTTTACTAGTTTTTTTGTTATTTTTGATACTAATTATTTCTCCTCCTTGAATTCAGTTTGGTCTGTTATTTCTAATAATATTATATAATACTATAATTCTATTATGTGTGTTTTTTAGTTTTGTTTCAGATATTAATATTATATCTGGTTTCTGTTTTTCTATTAAGTTTAATAAGTTATACCTTTTTGTTGATTATTTGTTATTTCACTTTTTTTATCACATCGGCGTAAGATATTGATGGTAAAACTATTGGTTATTTCACTGATTCTATGTATTTTTTTTTGTTTCATAATTTTTTGTTTCTATTTTATTTTTAATTTCTAATATTTTTGGGTAACCCAATAATTACAATTAATTCAGTACAATTTTTTGTTGTCAAATTTTATTTCTTTTTTTATTTTACATTCTCCTGGATTGTGATGGTGAATTCATTTAACACATTTGTATTGCATATTCCAGTTAAATGATGTATAGCCCAGAAAATGGCAGTTATGACATCGTATATTTTTAAATTATTATTTTCCACTTTATTTTGTGATAGTGTATGTATTTTATACTTTGTTATTTATTAATGTTACTGTTTAATGAAATTTGTACTATAAAAATAGATAGTAAAATATAATTTTTTGTTGCATTATGTGTTTTAAATCATTTTACTTTAATGGATTAAATTTCTTCTATTTGCAAGTTATTTAATTCATTTAAAACTTCCGTTTCATTATAATTTTTATTTAATTCTTTTAACAAATAAGTATGATTTACAGGTAGGTATTAGTTGTTGTTTTGTTTATTGTTAATCACATCGCTCGTATTAACCGTTATCGCCTTTATTTCTTCATTTAAATTTTTAATAATTTTTTCGTAATAATTTGTATTTGTTATTTCATCTTGTGTCTTTTCAAGTTCTTGATTCATTTTATTAAAATTTGATGATAATAGTAATTTTGTTCTTTTTTTTTTGTAATAGCCATTTTTGTTATGTTTTATTTGTTGATGCTATGGCGGTTTGTGGTTTATTATTAATTATTTGTAAAAACTTATTATTCCTTTTAATTAAGTTTTTTATACTACTTATAATTCATTAATGACACTCTCTAGCTGATAATTTAAATTTTTTTATTTTTTTGAAATCTTTTGTTATCTTTATTTGTAAATTTTTGTTATTTTTATTTATTTGTAAAATTTTGTTATTTTTATTTATTTGTAAATTTTTGTTATTTTTATTTATTTGTAAAATTTTGTTATTTTTATTTATTTGTAAATTTTTGTTATTTTTATTACTTAATATTTAAGATAATAATTATTTATCATTGCACTTTTTAGATTTTTACTTTTGTAAATTTTTATTTTCGCTAACAATGTACCGATGTTTATGGTTCAACGGTCAGTTGTCGACTGTAGTCGATGTATTCCTGGTCCTGTGATCACTCAGTCTGTTATCTTTATCGTAATGTTATGTACTGGAGAGCAATACTTTATATTACGTTTTATGTCTAGCAACTATATATTATTATACATATATTTCTATTATTCACTGTATTATATTAATATTGTTAACGGACTTTTTTAAATATGCCTAGTAAATTCAACTGATACCTTTTTTATTCATATTATTTATCACTTTTATATTACTCTTAAATTATTTACAATCAATATCGACTTGACTAAAAATTCTTTTGTCTAAATCAGTAAGCCCTATTTTGATTTGTCTTTCTTTATTATTATTTAATATTTCTTGAATTGTTTATACGAACAAATCATATCGTTTTGATACTTTGTATTACGAAGTTAATATATTTTGCATTTCATATTTCTATTCTAATTCAATCCAGGTTCCAATATTTTTATATGCTGAGTTGAAAGGTAAAAATAGTTTATTAATATTTTAGTTATTTCGTGTAAATCTTCTTTCTCTTTAATATACTTTTTATATCTGCATTAATCATTTTTTGAAAAACTTTATCACTACAATAAGATGCATTCTATTAATTCTTCTTTTTTTTTTAAATCTTATATTTTTATGATTTTTTGTAATTTCTTTTTATGAAAACTTCTTTTACCGATAATTTTTTATTATGTTTATTCTCAGGATGTTTAAAGCGATACGATTTTTTTAGTATTTTTATCCTCTTGTGGGTATTTATTATGTTAATTATAAGAATATTAATATTTTATTTAACTTATCTGTTGTGATAGATCCATCTTTTTTCATTCCGTATAAAATGAAGAAAAAAAAGAAATATTAAATTTTATGGTAATAGAACGTTTGATGTACTACTTTTTGGTTACATATGACAAATGAGCTAATAATAATATTGATTATTTATTTTATTAACGATAAAATAAAGAAAGAAAGATTTGTTTAGAAATTTAACTTGGTATTTACTCTCTTATTTTGGAGTAATTCTGATTGTTTTATTTTATTAGTTTCATACCTTGATGTTATCGTAATTATAATCTTTTTTTGTGTATTTTTCAAATATTTACTTTGTTAATTAGATCTTTAAACTAATTTTAAAAGAAAAATATTAGGTCTTGTTTTCTGTCATACGCCATTTTTAAATAATGTAGCATTGTATATATAGATTATTTAATATGTTACACACATATAATATTAAACATACGACTATGTACATGATAATATACGACTAGTTAATAGTTATATAATTTTAATATTTAATTTCTATAAAAATTGTTCCAATTTTTTTTTATTTAAGAAATGTTTGTATTAATCACGGTAATATTTTTAAATAATGAATTTGTATTTATGTGAAATTTTTTAGACTAAATTTATGAAAATTATAAAAACATTTTAAGATTTTAATTCAGAAGCTTCTAATATATATATAATTTTGATTTATATATATATAATCGTTTAATATATTTAATTTTTTAATTTCAAAATTTAGATTTATTATGTGTTCAAAATATTTTAATTTTATTAATATATAATGTTATTAGTAAATTTGAAATACACAACACATAAACACACAAACAAATATCCATGCATGTGCATAGGCAAATAGATGCATGCATATATATACAAGTATTTACGAGCGAGTGTACAATATATAATACGTCCGTGTGTAAACATAGGTGCACATATAATTATGTATAAATATTTACAGTGTGCAAGAATTTAATAGCAACTCTAGAGGAATCAAAGTAATATCAAAAAATCATACGGATGATTATCCCTTTACAATTGAATCAAAAAATTTAATATCAACAACCCAAAATATAATTTCGGTAGATGAATTATCAATCATGGATTTACCAAGAAGATCAAAAGTTTATAGTAGTTTTCACAATCGAAAATTGTCATTCTTCATCCCTCCATTTGTAAGTAATGATTAGTTCATTTATAAAAAAAATTATTTAATTTATACAAAATAAGATAATTAATTTTCAGAATAATTTCTCTGAATCTGCAAAACATAAGAACTTTCAATTCCAGAAAGATGTTTCTAATTATATACCAGTTATAAAAAACAGTAGTAATTTTGAGAAAAATTCTTCTGAAAGCAGAGGTTTCGATTTTCAGATAAACACCGTAAATAGACAAAGATTTAATATAAAATCAAATTTAAATGTTTATTTAACAAAACCTATTAATTTTTTAATGCCTTCAATTCTAAAATCTAATTTTTCTATTCCGTCAAATTCAATGTTTCATTTTCATAATAACCATCCTTACATAACAACACTTAAGTCTATACAAAATAATAAAAGTAATAGTAGCGCATCTACGTTTAATAATCCATTAATTAGATCTACAATTATAACTAATAATGCAATATTTAAAACATTAATTTCTTCCGCCTTTAATGAAGTGAATCATGATCCATATTATCCTAAATTTCCGACAACAACAGAGGTTTACTACACACCTCGTTACGATAAATACAAATTTGAAAAACCTTATCTTATATCAACAAGTAAGCCAGTACTTAATGTAAACAAGTTCATGATTCCTTTTATATTACCAGATTTGAATAACATAGAAGATTTATTAGATCGTAAAAAATTCTTCTTTATACCAAGAGAGAAGTAGCTTAAGAACCAAATGTTTTGAAAAATAGAAGTATTGTTATGATAAAAAATAATACACTTTATATTAAGAATTTCCAAAAAATATCTTGATTTTTTTTAAATAATATAATGTAATGGATTTCTATAATGACTTATCTGAAAAAAGATTCATTGATTAGTTAAATATAATGTGTGTTAATTTTACTTTTACAAAATATTCAAATTTAATATAATGTACTATTAGTTACTTTATTTAAGCGCAATTATTCAATATCTACAATAAAAATATGTATTCGTATTATTAAAATGTTCAAATATATTTGCTAAAGTACAAACAATGCGAGAATCGAGATATTAAGGATATATGAATAAATCAAATAATAAGTAAGTTTCATATTAAATTAATCTAGTTATAATAACAATTGATACAACATATTAAATACATATGGCGATTAATAGATAATGAAAGGCCTTGGAAACTCTTTAACCAAAGACATTCGTATGGTAAGCTATTGGAAAATAATCAAGTAAGACTACTAGAAGGTCAAGATATTGGGAAGTGTTACACTAGGCTGATATTTTACACAATAATACAGTAACTAGAAGCTAGATAAAAAAGAATTGTTAGGAAATCAAATAACGACAACACAGTATGAACAGAGAAATATCATCGGATAATAACTGCTTTACATATAGTAAATGGAAAAAAGTCAATGAAAACTTTCGTCGTAATATAAAAAAATCTTTCAAGTTCATAATTTTTTTTGTTTTTATATAAATTTAGTTAAATCTTTAGGATAAAATTATCCATAAAGGGATACAAATGAATAAATAATAAAGAACTTTATAATATGTAATTAAAAGTCAGATATCTTCTTATATATAAATATTTAATTTTAAAAAATGATTTTGTAAAAATAAGAAAAATATTTTATATATAAATTTATTAATATAAATAAAAATTTAATTCAGCATAAATACAAATGTAACATAAATATTAATATAATTATGAGTTATAATATTTATAGCAGAATCTATAAACCTAATTAAAACGACTATTTAAATTCCTTACAATTATATATTTGTTAAAATTATGTTTATGTTTTTCCAATGCTCATGTACTTGGAAACGCAACTATATTTTTTACATGCATAGAGAAAAGCACTAAAATTTATATATTTATATATTTATTTCTTACAATGATCTAATTTATCGTTGTCTATTTATATTATAGTTGAAAATTATTTTATGATATACGAATTATTGAATAATAATTTTAATATTTATTATATATTTATTTTTGAGTTATCGTATAATTATTATTTCTTTCATTAATTAAAAAGAGATAGTGTTAGAATATGATAAATTACTAATTAATTATGCATCCTTAATCAAATTAACTAAATTTTCATTCCCTAATGTAATTTATTAAGATGTATTCATTTATATAATAGAAATTGCTTTAAAATATCGTATCTTTAAATTAGATATAAATTTTTCTCTGAGAGTATTCTGAAAAGCTTAAAAAATTTTTAACATATGTAACTGAAAAGTACTTAATTTATATTACGAATGTAATTACTATAAATTTCATGTACTTCATTGAATCTTAAATAAGGTTTCTATAATTATCATTTTATTAACATTTACTAACACTCAAAGAATTTATTAAAACTATAATTTCAAATTTCTTAGAAGCCATAGTGCAAGGGTTTGAATCTATTGAGTCGATATATGGAATATTGTTATAATTATCTTTATATGATCTTATTTCTTCAAACGAATATTTATATTTTTTAAAAAGGAATTTTATCTGAAGGATATCATATTCATAATATATCAATTTTTGTGTAATCCATCAATATATTAATAGCTTTAAATTTATATTTAAAAAATATATATATATATTTTAAAAATTTAATTTTATAAGATTAAGTCAAATTAGAATTTATTAATTATAAAATAAAAATATTAATAAATTTATTATTCATAAAAATTACATATTAAAAAAATATATTATATTGTTAAAATTCATAAAATACTGTAAAAACAATAAATAAAACTTTCGAAAAACTGTATCAAATACAAGCTGTACAGAAAATATAGAGTTTTTGTTTAGTTACTCAAGAAACCCTCGGTATTTGTTTATTTATTTATTTATTTTGTAAGAGTGTAAAAAGTGATTCTGAATACTGTAATAGGAATCTAGTGACCTAGTTCAGCCTTTTTTAAAGTCAACATATAGTTAAAACCTTTTTAAACTATATATATAATATATATGCGACTTCTATTTGCTCGAGTTTTACGGTTTTCTTGTTTACTGTGTAATTAACAAGGTTTTCCTTTAAATACGGAACCACAGCGAGAAGAGACTCACAAAGTGTTTTAGAACCATACATAGAGCAGAATCATTACTCAAACTCCTACTAAACTCCGTCTCGAATATTACTATTTTCATACTAAGTTAGTGTATCTTTATTATAACTTATATCAATAAATAAATTACTATTATTAAACGACAAACACACGAGTAATTCATTTATCTGACTACAAACCATTACAGTATTAATAATTTTAAGTTGATATTGACAAATGTTAAAAAAGTCTATTCATATCACCGATTATTATCACCATCAATGAATGAAAAATATAAATAGCTTATATATATCTTACATTAGAAGGAACTAAATATTTTAATAAGCTTGCTGTACATAAATTTGCCAATATCTTTTAATATGATTAAGTCTGATTTAACAACTTTTGATAAATAAGTACTGAAAATAAAGTGAGATCTACCCTCTAGTCCTTTCTCTTTTATTTTTTTTCTTATTTTTAGGTACAGTAACGTGTTTTTGATTCTATTTTTTTTCGTAAAAATTCAGTTTTGTGTAATAAAAAATATTTATTACTTTAGTTATTTATTACTTTTTAGCACTCTTAGAATTATGTTCATTTTGTTTTTGCTATTATATTTTATTTATTAATCTATTTCATAACTTTATATAAACATCAATAAAAATTATTATAAAGAAGCAATAGTTTCTATAATTTTTTGTTAATGAAATATAATTATAAATATTATTTGTTCTAGCTTACGTTTATGTTGTTTGTATTCACCAATGATGCACTTTGTCAGAAGAACTTTATTATACAGATCTTCAAAATAGTGAAATAATATCTTTTAAAACATTGAAACAGTATTTATGTATTTATGTATTTCTAATTTATTATATCTTTTCCATTTATAACAACTATCAAATTCCTAAAACAAAAATTATATATTTAACCATGAACACTTAAGCATTTATAAATTGTAATCTTTATATTCACTTTATTGAAAATTTTATTTTTCAATATTTTCATTAATTTGTTTATTTGGATAATTTTGTGGTTATATTTAAGAAAAATACCCAAAATTAATAAATATATAAATTTAAATCCATTTTTTATTGTAATTAAAATATATTTTTAACATGAATTATGTATATAAAATGGACATATATATATAAAATGGATATTTAAAATTCTTTAATTTATTATTCATCGTATAAATGCGCTCAGAACCGATTTATCAAATTTTTAAAGCAACTTAAAGAATAATTGATTTCCAAGATACTGCATAAATAGAATAAATAAATATACGCTACTATAAATTGTAAAACTTTTTCCTTCGTTTATAGATTTTACCTCGTCAGTTTTCAATATAAAATATAAAAAATAAGTAATAAATAAGTACTGAATTTTTTAAATAATTCAAATATGAAAAATTGTAAAATATAAAAGAAAATATTTATTTTAAATTTGTAAAGATGGTTTAAGTTAAAGTTTATTAGATAAATTTGACACTTATACGTTTTATATGTATAAAATATTTATATCTTACGAGATTTTCCTTCTTATACCTTTTCCTCAGCTAACGAATTTTAAAGAAACCATTTCTAAAAGTTAATAAACTTTCATTATGAAAGTTCTATAATTTTAATTAATTTTTCTATTTTCTTAATAACTGGATTATTAAATTTAATAAAATAATGAATTATCATATTTTTATAAGATTATTAAATGAAATAAATTAAACATGATTTTTATAAGGCAGAATCAGAGTTTATTTCATGATATATATATATATATATATATATATGCATTAAAGCATGTTAAGAACACCATTTAAATGAGTATATTTTAATAAAATATACGCAAAATAGGCTTCCCGGTATGCTTAACATTGCGAAATCTACTGGCAGATCTTTAGAGCTTAAAAATCTCACTTTGCAAAAAGGAATCCTAGCTGAATTTTGCGGTACTGCTTTTTTACAAAAGACCTGATTTTATAAAATGGGATGTTTGTAGCTGGTTAAAACAGAATAACTTTACTTAGAAAAATGTAGTCTCTTTAGAAAGGCATCGACCAATTTAATGCATCATAGTTCTTTCCAAGCAAAGATAAAAAGGCGCATTCAAGAAGATAATCAAAGGAGACGAAACAGTTTAGAGAAGAAGACTGCTAGGATACTATCTGCTGTTTACGTTGTAACACTACCTCTTGTTTATAATTTATTCTAACTTTTCTTTTTTCTATTATGCAACATAATTTTACTTTTTTTTTTTATTTTTGAAGAAAGTGCGATCTTGACACACATTAATCAGGTCCTTTTTAAATGAAATCGAGATTAAATTATTACGCATAGACCATTTATTTTAACGCCGCTTAGCAGATTTTTAAACCTAATAAATGTAAGATAACGTTAGACTCTATTCACAGTTATTGATTTTGACTAAGATAATTTATATTTCTATTACCATCTGTCTTAATATACCTTTTTCTCTGTTTTATTCATATAAATTTCTTAACTTATTATTAACGTACATGTATGTACATTTTATCATGAAGTCATTTATTTCAAGCTGATCATAATTCGCTCATAATATATGTACTATAATGTTCGAGATATCTGGAACGTAATCCCTAACTTTAATGACGATCTTAAAAGAATCTTCCTTTAACAAAGTACATTTTTAACAGTCACTGTCTGAGGAGGATTTGTGTTATCAAGACGAATGTTTCATTTAATTGTTTAGAGTTTCCTTAAATTTCAAGCCTTCAGGTAAGTTCCTTCCTTTAAATTATCATTTAAGTAGATAAAATAATTTTTATTTTTCATTCGTTATTTTAGGAACATGGATTCATTTAAGGAGAAATAATATTTTAAAGAAAGTTAATAATATCAATATTTATATTAATATTTTGTTAATAATTAAGATTAATATTAATTTTCAGAAGAATAAAATATATGTTTTTAAAAGACTGATTCTAACATTTATATTCATTATAAGACGAAATTATCGATCTGAATAAATTTTGGAAAATTTATATTTGCTATGATAAGTGCAGTTGAAAATGATGAAATCTGCTGCATAAGATCTCAAGCAGACTGAGATGCTCATTCATTCTATGAATAAAAACTACCTTAAAAAGAATAATATTGTACTATTTTATTATGTATATCATTTTTAATAATAAAATATTGTTTATTTATTGCATAAAATGCTTTTTTAATATATATAATTTTATTGATAGATTGTATAATTTATGTTTATTGTAATATTCATTTAATCAATAATTATAATATATTGTAATTAATATATTTGTATATTTAGTTAGAAACCATATATGATTTTTTTATTTTGTATATATATATTATTATTATTACAACTAATGAATATAAAATCTAATTTAGTTATAGGTATTTTGTATGGATAATTTAGGTGTAATTTCATGCTCATTAGTTATTTATTATAAGCATATTCAAAATATAATTCTAGAATATGTATCTTTTTAAAAAATCGAATTGAAGATGAACACATTTTAATTTCGATAATATTACTAATAACTTATAAAAATGAAAAATTTTTTAATTTTATTAAATAAATTATATGATTATAATTTTTATTATATTTATTGTAGTTATTACAAGATTGAGTTCTAAAAATAATAATATAAAATAATATAAAGGATTTTTAAAAAATTTTTGTTTTTTCTACTTAATCTCCATTAAAAAAATAATAGTTATTTATGAAATACAATAATTTATATCGATATTTTTTCATTCAATCGCTTATGCAATTTTTAAAATAGTAATATTTATAAATTTAGGTATAATTATTCATAATTTTATAAAAGTAGAAGAAATAATATCACATTTTACAATTAAATATCACCTAATAAATTATTTAATAATGTTTTTATAATAATATTAATAGTACTGTTATATTATTATATCATTGATATTAATATAGTTGAAATAGTTTTATTATTTTATTTATATATATTTATAATAAGACTAGTTGAACAACATATCAACGAAATTATTTTCAAAATTATGTTATAATTTATCTTATATCTTGAAATTTCTTCTTTATATAGTTATATATATAATATTAATTTGTAGGATACCTAATTAAACTGAGAAAATATAATTTTATTTCAATAATTTATAAAATTAAGTAATATAAAACTGATACTTGTGCTTAGTTTATTCATCTTACTAATATCATTATCTGTAATTATGAATGAAATTGAAATTACAGATGTATTATAAAAAAATATTATAGCAAATGATGCATCTTTATATTATTTTTGTTATTCTATTTTATACATGCTTCTATTATATTGCTTCATAGCAATTAGATGTAAGTAAAAATAAAATAATAGTATTTAATAAATTAATTTAATAGTGATAAACTAAAACGCTATATTGAAATGGTCAATTTATTCCAATTTTGATAATTTATCATAAATATAGAATATATAAATTCAAAAAAATTTTTAAAAAATTAGAAATGATATATAAATCAATAATAAATTAAAAATTATTGTTAATTTTAAATGTATTATTGCATTAGTAGTACAAAAACCTTAAAATGTTTCTTTTAAATATCTTATCATAAATGTCATATTACTAAAAGTATACATTTTTAATTTATAAATTTAATATTTTATATTCACATATATTTATGGCATTTAAATATATAATTATTAAATTTAATGATATTAATAATAGTTAAATGTCTATTTTAGAGTGAAATGATTATATAAATTATATTTATTTTTGAATAACAATTAAATTCTACTTACAATAATAAATTGAGTAAAAATATGTGCTTGAATTAACGCTACACTTAAATCTAATAATAACAATAAACATTGTCCTAAGGTAATAAAAATTATAATATTTAAACTCGTTATTTTAAAAATAATTTTTATCAATAATAAGTATTAGCGATGCTAATAATGTGAAAATATTTTTATAAATTAATATAAATAATCTTATACATACTAATATAATTATCAATTTTCTAATTCATAATAATATTTAAAATTTTTTTATTCAATTTTGTAATATATATAATAGAATATTTTATTATTTTTATTTAAATTATAAGTAAATAAAGAAGGTACTAATTTTAAATATTACTTATTCATATTAAAGGTTTTATTTATGGAACATAATACTGTAATTTATTTGATTATAGTTATAAACATTTTATTATTAAGTGTAAATAAATATAATGTGCTGTAAACTAGATCGCTCAAGTAAATATGTATGCTCCTTGTTAATAAATAATATTAATAAATAAATTTAACGCAGAGAGAAGTACTCTCATGTATATTCCTTAAAAATTAGAAATTAATGATATCCAAGATAAAAATACTGTAGATAGATCTGAGTCGAATAATTTAATAAATAAATAATTTAAATAAGGCTTGGAGGTTAATTTTGAGAAAGATGTTCTAATTTAAAATAATATTTTTAGGTAATAGAATAATATGCTTCGAGAATTTAATTCCTCGTATTGTTAACATGATTCACCTAAATAAATCTCTTGCCAAATATGTTATAGAATACAATGAAATATAATTATTGAAAAAATTGTCGTTAATTCTTTTTAAAGAAAAGATTTTCTGTTATTCATAGATAAAAAGATGGCTTATAATCTTAGTAGCTGACTTCTATATTTCACCTACTATGCCAATCATGAAAATCCTGACATAAATATTTTTATATGAACATAAATTATCTTTGATTGTATTATAAAATAATTATTTTTAAATAATTGTTAAGAAAGCAGTAATATTATTAAGATATGAAATATAGTGATTTATAACCTAACATTTACTGATTATCTGAAATTGTTGGTGAACAATATTACTATGTATTTTACAAAATAAAAGCGAAAAATATATATTAGAAAGCTTTTCTTGATTGGGTATAATTCATGTAAAACGATTTACATAATAAGCACAATAGTTTTTAAATATATACATAGAAAGTATAATTAATTACTTGAAAGATAAACATTATAAATTTTTTAATGTATTTAATTCAATAATTATGTGGATACTTTTACGATAATTTAATTGTCTTAGATATTGTATTTAAAATCTAATTCACATGCAGTTTTTTACAGTATTATATAGTCTGTTGATAAATTTCATGACAAACTTTAATTATCTTATGATAAAAAGGCCTTTTCTTTTATTTTCGGCCATGTAACTCTCGAATGCCGGAGTTATAATTCTTATAAATGAAGCAGAAAAAATTAAAAATAATAAATATGATGAATTAATATAGGGATAACTATATATATTTTATATATAATTTAAAATGTAATACATAATATTATAAAGAAAAAGCTAAAATTAAATCTACTTATACAGTGGTAAAAGTCACATAAGGCTCTGGTTAGCCACATAATATTATACGTGGTGTAGCAGATTATGCAAAGTGCGCACTTTGAGTATAAGTTTATCGATTTACATGAACCTATATACACAGCATTGGCATCTTCAGAACTGAAGAAATTTTGTAATACAGGAATTAGTTAGCAAGGGAATATCAATGAAGTATCTAAAGGAGAGTTTGGATCAAAGAGTTACCGTATTCATCGTGCGCATTTTCAAAAAAATAGGTACTGGCAAAATTAGGACTGAAGTAAATATAGTCAAAGAACTAAAGATAGTATGAAGTAAGGTTCATTGTAGAGCATTGCTGAAAAGATTATATGAAACTGGTCGATAACTACTATCGACGAATGATAACAAACGAGACTATGAATTATATTTTTTTTACCTTGATACAGTTCTTTTACTCTGAAGGATAGCATGCGGTATGTAATATATAACATGAGTAAGAATACGCGTATTAATCTATAATTCACAAAGTGGGAAAAATACAGCAATAGTCAGCATATTACGTAAGTACGAAAATTTATCGTTATAAAAAGAATGGTTTCATTTCATATATAATGATAGCGTACGCTTATCTAACTCACATGATTCAAACATTAGTGTATTTTACTTACTATATAAAATACGTACGCAGGTATGCATATACGTATTTATTATTTACTATGGTATATATACCATTAATATTGATTTAATATTGATTATACCGTGCATCAAAACGGGAGGTTTTGATACTTGGTGGGCATTTTGGTATAAAAAAAGAAGATTGCATCGTCAAGAAGATTGAACCAGTGCATGCTGTTTTTATCGAGAAACCTGTAGTATAAGCAAAAAACAATATACCGGATATTCTCAGAATAAAAAACAAGAATTCAAAACCAAGTAACGGAACATATTGGACGTAAGAGACCACCGATTCTGATGCCGCCTACATGTCTTACCTTCGATTTTATCATTCAGGTTACTTAAACCCACAGAGCTTGAATCTTAAAATTCGCCTTTTTACTAAGAAGGATCCTACTTACATAAACTGTTTACTATTATTCATATAATGTGGAATCTACATATACTATTTACGTATTATTTCTTAAATTATTTATTAAATTTTTTTATATCAGCAATATGATTTAATTTCACTAATGTATAAACATTTTCATGCGATACTTTTATTTGATATTTAAAAAATATATTAGCATTTCATTTATCATCAAATATTAAGTTGATTATTTATAAATACAAATTCAATCAACATAAGTTTTAATACACATCAAAAACTTCTAAGCTATAAATAAATACCGAAAATAATGATTAATAAATAAATAAATATATATACATATATATATATATTAAATTAAATACATTTTTCAAACTTACTCATAATTTTATACAAGAAATTTTTTTCTTATGCATATCTGATATAGTAATATATTATATAAATTATAATAATTTATTTTTATGAATATAATACTCTAATTTTTAAATGCAAAAAGTATATATAAGAACTTTTTTAATTATTTAAAACTAACGATATTATTAAAGGAATGTAAAATTTATAAATATAATTTATTTATAATATAAATTATAAATAGGACTGAACCAAAAATAAATTCAAAACATTTAGATACAGCATTATGATGTTATTTTTTAAAAATATTAAATAATTTATTTATAAAATCTAGGTTGTAGTTCTTAGTATAGATGTTACAGAAAACTTTTTTTGCAATAAAAAAATCTTAAGTTTGTCTTAAGTGTTATAATAAATTTAATAATGTTAATTTAAAATTTTTATTTTTCAAGTATAAATTATTATAAATTCGAATTATTGTATAAAAATAAATTATTTGTTGCGGATTAAGTATACGAAAACCTACTGCAAAAATAAAAAAAAATGTGTCGTCGATAACGACGTAAATTACTATCATTTTTTCTTCTTGACTACCTTAACATAAGAGTACCTATATCCGAGTTTTTTAATATAGTAAAATATAAGAAAGAAACGGTAATGGTTACTTCAGAGGAATGAAAATACATCGAATTTAAGCGCAAATTTAAAAAACTCGAAATCTATTGCTAATAAAATTTCTTTAAAAAATGAAGTAAATATTATTTTTATGTATTGTTCACACATTAAATACAAAAAATTTAGATTAAGTATATAATAGTATATAGATCATCTTAAATAAACGACTTTAATGACCATTTGTTTGCGCCATTTACGACTTTTATGATATAAAATAATAATTAATAAATAATAAAAGAAATAATACTTGAAAATGAAATAATTGCAAACAAATAATATCTAAAAAATAAAACATTTTAAACAATAATAAATTAATTACTAAATATAGATATTAAAACAAAATTATTTGTTTAATAGAAATTTTATATAATTTCTCTTTTATATAGTATATAGAGCTTTAATAATTATATTGTTTTATATAATTACTATTCGTAAGATTACTATCCGTAAAGATCACATAAAATAAAAAATAATAATATATTTTAAATGCCTAAAATGTTTGCGTTTTATTTAAGTAACGACTAAACAAATTTCGATTTTTTGACCTTTTTTATGCTTCCACTTTTTCAATTATTTATTTAAAACTTATTTAAAATTTATTTTCATTATCTGAAAAAGTAATATATACATATATATATCTTTCAATTCCTGAACAATGTTGAAAGTAATATTTGTTGCTTAATTAAAAAAAATATTTTTATAGTAAGGGTTAAAATTTTAATATTTATTATTTTACATAAACTTTATGAGCATACTTTCATCGACTCATTGTTTTTTTATATCTTTAGATAACTTTTTCAATTTTTAATTCTTTAAAACTCCTTTCTAGTTTCGTCTGTTCTTTTTCTCCGTTCCACATTTTAATATTTAAAAACACGGCAGATTATGTTTTGTAATTTGTCCCTCTTATTGTATTTTAATATAGTTAAGAAATATCCATTAATATGTGTAGTACATTTACGTCACCTTTTTATACTTGGATTAAGATTTTAAATCAAAATGAATAAACTATTAATTATCTGCCTTCTTTATAGCTGAAAATCAGAGTTGAAGCAATTTTTTAAATTATATCAAATAAATTTTTATTTTCTTGAATTATTAGTGTTATTAAATAGATTTTAAAAAATTGTTTACTGATTTTTATAAACAAATAGTACATTGAATATTGCTATTTTATTAAATATGAATCAATTACAACTACATCGGTCAGTAACTCCTTTCATATATATTTTACGAACTATACTTAGAGGTGTACGTACCTTTAATTTTTATTTCTAAAACGCTATAATCTTACATAATAATAAGTAATTGTAATAATATATTTATTATAATAGAAAGTTGTAAAAAACCATTATTTGAGATATGCTGATCAGTTAGCTGCAAGAACACAGTCACAACCAAATTTGCCTGGTGGACCTTATGCCAAGACTACTAGAATGTATTATTTTACTCGAGATACTAAACAAGAAATTCAACCGCCGATTCTTATTACAACAAACATATTAACAGATGAGTAAGTTGATACATTTTTATCTATAATTTAAAATCATTTTAGATATATGTTCATTTTCAAACAATTTTCAAAAGTTATACATCACTTTAATATTTTTTAAAAAATTTATTTTAAGTTTTTAAATTAATATCAAAAAGAATACATTTCTTTGTATTAAAAATTGTGTAAATGTTATTGATAGATAATTGAAAATAATGTAAATGCTATTTTTTCAAATTATATATTTAATAAACCTTTCATAATATTTATAAAAATAAAAAATAATTAAAACAAAAAACAATTAACAAATCAATTTTCATTTTAATCAAGTTTTTATTAATTATAATAAATTTACTTCTATATAAAATAAGAAAATAAGTTAAATAGTAATGATATTTTTTGCATGATAATACAGAGTACAATATGAACTTATAATATGGAATAGTTTCCACTATTAATGTTAAATTAAAATCTCAATTTGAATATGTATATTTGACCAATTAAACTATTTTAAATTTTTCTCAGGTATAATTTTTTGTAAAAGCTTCCTTTGGAAAAATTTTTATAATTTTTGTTGTTTAAAATCTCTAAATAAAAATTGTAACTAGACTTGATTATCGAAGCAAACATCAATACTTTGTATTCACTACAAATTGCAATTTTCCTACTTAACCTTAACTATGTACTTGAATACAATTTAATAAAGATAGATTATAAAAAAATTTGAATTTATTTTTATAAATATTTTGCTGGGTTTAAGTATCTAAAATTTCTTTATCAAACATAATTTTTTTAGATACATTTACATTACTTTAATATATATTTTAGGACAAAAACTAATAAATTGAAGGATCTTACTCCAAATAAAACTTCTCAACCAATTTAAGGATATGCATTGTAATATATCAAAAGAAGAAACCAATCGTAAAGCTCATCATATTATCACAACAGAATTTGACATATATGTATTAATTCAGTAGTAGTAAATTTTACTAAAAATATAATTTGTACTTTTATTTGAAACAAAAAAGTAATAACAAATGTTTGTAGAATATACCTATTGAAAAAATAAAAACTGTATTTTATTAAGTACTTTATTTGTTACATATATATTATACATGTCCATAATTACATAACAGATAATGTAACAACTTTACATTTTACATTATTAATGTGTTGCATATTACAATTATAATAAAGAAATATTTTAATCATTATGATCAATATATTTCTTTTGCTGTCTTAAATTTTTTATTAATATGGAATTTGATTTTGATAATATTGTATCATATCATATGTTTTAGTACGAAAATTTAAAAAGCTTTTTGTAATAACATTTAACATAAAAACAGCAGCTTCTTGATCAGTAGCCATAGGTGCAAATCGATTTCGTAAGGGCTCGATTGTTTGACCACGAAAGCAAGGCAAACCTGTATCCAACATAAGGGATACTAAAGATATGATAGCTTCATGGTATGGCCTTTAGAAACATTTGTTAATTATTAAGTTAGTTCAAATTACATTATAAAAATAATTTTAAAGAATTTTTAATTTGCATACCTTATTGCAAGAAATGCTTGAACACAAAGTTCCATGAATCGTCGAAAGGGTGCAGCTTCCATTTTTCCACCCATTACTTGAACCATTTCATCAGTAAGCTTTATATCTGGTTCAAAACGTAAATTTCCACCTGGAGAACTTCGAAACATAAAACCAAAATCAATATGAATAATATGTCCTTCTTCATCAATCATTATATTGCCATTGTGTCTATCTTTAATTTGAAGTAAATAAGTAATAACACTATAAGCTGCCATAGATTTTACAAAATTTCGTCTAACGTTTTGAAAAGCTTCAGAAGCTTCATCTCCATAAATAGATTGAAAATACTTGTACAATCCACAATCAGTTTGTCGACCTAGTTGATCCCGAGATTTAGCTTTCGGTACGCATTCAATGACACCACACTATAAATATTTTAAATTGTATTAAAAATGTTTTATTAAAATTAATAAATATGTCATATTATAAGTCAGTTTTATATTAAAAACTTACTCCAGGTGCAGTAGCAACAACTCGATATGGAAAAAGAAAGAGATTTAGTCCAACTTGTTGAAATACATGCTTAAAAATACTAATAACTTGCAAAGCTAACATATCTTGTCTTACATCATCTCCTACTTTAAATATTGCAGATTGCCAACTTTCTTCACTGGAGTTCTTAATTTCAAGCTGTTCAGTGTCTGAGAATGCCATTGCAATATTTTCTAATTCCTTTATACCATAATGTTGAACTTTAAATCTAGCTAAAAATGGAGCTTTAGCAGCACTTTGCATTGGAGTTCCACTGTCATAATCAATATCAATAACCATAGCTTCAGGATTTGAAGGTAAATAACATCCAGGTTGCACATTAACTCTTTTTAAAGCAGTAAGACAAGCCTGTTTTCGCTCAAGTCCTTTTGGATATGGCCTAATTTCACCAGATATATTGGTAATTTTTTCAAAAAAATTGAATTCTCTTTCATAAAATCGTTTGGCTGGTCCTGACAAACTATTCAAAATATTTTTTACTAAAGTGTCTAAAATATCAAAAAGATTTGGATCCTTTACTTGTTTATCTTCATCTATATACATATTTGTATGCATATTCCAAATTAATTGATGTGCTACAATCTAAAAAATATTTTAATTATAATTTATTTAGGGGAGTAAATACGTAGTTTTTTAATTTAAACACACCTGTGAACGTTTGGCTATAGCCTTTATAAATTCTGTAACATAACCCACTGAATCATGCCTAACAGCTTGCACTAATTGTGGAATGTAAAAAAGCACAGCGTCTGCTGGGTAACTTTCTAAGACATTAATAGCAAATTGAGCAGAAATTGGATGATGAGGAAACTGTCTTGAAAAGTATGCTAAAGCTTGAATTGGCGAAACTCTAGCCCAAGTTAACATATAAACTAACTAAAAACAAATAAATAAGTTATACAAGATTTAATACATATAAGATTCTAACTTAACCCAAAAAGATATCTGAATAAGTTTATTTTTATGAAAATACCTTTGGTACATCATTAAGAAGAGTCTCTGTGGTAACTAAATATTGTAAAGCTTCTGGTATGTGCATCACTGGAATAGGCTGAAGCTGTACAAGTCGGCAGACCTCCCTTACAATGGTATTAGAATATTTTAAACGAACTGGTAAAAATACAGCAAGTACTGGACTGATTTTTCCAGCAAAACGTGTAGATTCAAGACAGTAACTATCACTTTTTGACTTAGTACGCCATTCAGCTATATTTTGTTCAACTGAAATTGTTAAGTCTTGCTGTCCTGGATTAGCCCATACCTTTGACAATTACAAATTTATTATAAATAATAATTTTATTCTGTCTTCAAAAATATTGTATCAAATATTAATAATAGTTATTTTTAAAATAATTAAATACACATACTTAATATATTTAAAAATACATATTATATATAATCCTAATAGTAACGTGTGGTTTTATGTATAATGTTTTACCATAGTTATATTACTTTACTCTATTATAATCTCATATATTCATAAGAAATATCAAAAAATGATAGCATTAGTAAAGAAGTACAAGATAGTGAGAGCTATGTAACATATTTCAGTTATACCAAAACGTACTCGGAGAATATTTAATCGTAATATGCGCTTTATTTAAATACTTCGTAAATGGATATTAGAATCGCACTATATATGCTATAACTAAAATTATTATCACGAATATGCAAATACGCTGTGAAATGACAAAATTTTATTAGTTCACAGTTAATGTCATCAATTTGAGATTCTGAAAGATTGTTAAGACGTTTTGATTACAATGTGTTTAAAGTTTTTGAAATTTACAACGAATTTGAATACGCATTTGCTACTATAAATATTGCATTACTGGTTTAACAAATGTTAGCAGAGCATACATATTTTGCTATCATAAGGAAAAAAAAAAAGTGAGAAAAAGTAGAAAAAGAAGCAAATTCTTTTATCTCATGAGTTAAATCTTTTATCAATGTAATAAACATAGACATCGACTAATACAAAGTAATTATTATGAGTATAATTTTATAAATTATATTCATATGAAAGTATTTAAAAAAAATTAAACAAATATGCGTATTTTAAAAACTATATAATTTATTTAAAAACTTTAGCGATTAAGAACATACATGTATTAGAGAATTTAGCTATTTTAAGAATTGGTTGAAAAGTTATTACAAATTTTCAGTCAGAAGTAAAGCTGGTTAAAATAATTTTTATTAAATAAATTAACCGAACAATGATAAATTTATAAACAATTTATAAATTATTTTGTAATATATAAAAAACAATTAAATTAATAAATTTACTGTTATATACATATCGTATAATTTATATAAATTTTATAATAAACCAGTTTTAGATATACTTGAATATAAATACAATTGAATAGTCGTATTTTCTTTTTCTTTTATTACAACAAATTTTTAAATCTTAAAATCAATGTTATTTAAATTCTAAAGAAACATATAAATTATAAATTTATATTATGTTCATACAATTTTTTTTATAAATAGTCTAAAAAATTAATTTAATCTATAAAATTTTTTTTATATTAGTAAGTATATATAAGATAGTATATTTTATATTATGCTTTTTTTCCTTTTAGTAACACAAACTGTTACAATGTTTTTATTGTTAATACTATACTTAAAAATTACTGTTTAAAATTGCACTCTTATTTCAGGCTAGTAACTAACGAATTCTGTAATAGTTTTCTTAATCTACTAATTCGTATTTATGTTCAATTAGAGCGAGATAGAATAATATATTTATTATATTTAATTTATATAATTACATTAAATTGAATCAATTGTTTATATTTTATTATTCTAAACAATAATAAAAATAATGAAGACGCTGTTTTATTCTAGCGTATTTTTTATAAAGTATATTAGTATATAATTTTAAATAATTTTCATTAAAACATTTCGAATTATATTCCAAGAAATTAAACTTACTTTAGAATATTAATAATATAACAATGAAGTAATAATACTAGATTTTATACGCATCTATTTTATTTTAATATCCTATATTTTATTCAAATAATGCAAACATAATAAAAACATATAATTATTGAAAAATTATATTACTTACCATTAATAATTCAATTTCGACAGTCAATAGTTCTAAAATAAGATTAATACGTTTGTTTAAGTTATTATTGTTAGTTGTTAGTGGAACTGTGTTTATCCATGTTGAAGCAGAAGATTTTGCAAATTCACTGCTTGTGGGAGTAAATGAAGTACTAGGCGATTCATGACTCATGAAACCTGGTAATGTATAAAGCTGTGGGTATCTAACTGTTTCTAAATCTGCTTCACCACATTTTTCATTCAAGTTTTTTTTTTCACTATATATAAGCTCCCTGAATCGTATTAATGTTGTTATATCTTCTCTTAGTTGATCCGGTTCCTGAGTAGGAATTTGTCTTTCGCGGCAAAAATAATCGAGACAATTACAATACACTCGTTTCCTTAACACATTTTTACTAAGTGATTTTGGAAGAATATCATCTTTTAATAAATTTAGTCCACAGGAAAGAAGTTTAAACCGGACTCCAACTGCAGCAATGTGACGATTTAGGTGAGGTTCGTCATTGGCAGCTCCTACATTCATTGGTAAAGACCGATGTAGTAGAAGTCCGACCATCTCAACAGTCTCTTGACAACAATACTTGGTTGTTTCAACAAGCTCTATGATAAAAGAAACCCAAATATCATGAGGTTTAACAAGAGATGGATTTGGTCCGAGTTTACAACCTTCGTATATTGTTAAAGGACTGATTTGATTGTCTTCATTTGAAAATAAACCCATACGCTTATCAACTGTATACTGCCATGCTGCGAACATTTCTTGCAGAAAGCGGAGCTTCAAATCTGGTCTAGCTGTCAACATCCATTGCCAACACTCAACTGCTGTCGTCATGGCTGGTTCAGTAAAGAGTTCGATTTGAGAACAGGCAACGGTATGAAGTAATCTTCTATGAATTCCTTTAAAGTATAGAAATAATCAACGTGGAAAAAATAAAGTGCTAAATATTAGATATAATTGCATATATCATATTACCTGAAACAGTACTTACACATTCTATAAAATTTTTTGTATTATATACAAATAGAATATAATATTATTAATGAGAATATTGTTACAATTTTATTATTTTTAATAATGTTATATATATTAGATTGTATTTTAGATTATTTTAAATAAATTGAAGGTTTTAAAAAACCTGCATATAACATTATTATTGGCTATATTTTGATACACATTTATTAAACTATATTCAAAGATATTTATCTAGATTTAAATAATTTAAAATATATTCTAAGAATGAGTTAAAATGAATTATAATGAAAAGATAAAAAAAATACAAAAAAATGGTAAAGTTTAAATTAAATAAAATTTAGATATACAACAGTATGAATTATATTATAGAGTTGTTTTATATAACATGAGTTAAAACCTAATTATTTTACGGAAATATTTAACGTTTAAAAAGTAATAATTACTTATAAATATTGACATACAATTTTTTAATTTGTTTACCTTTTTGTTATTGTAATTATTTTTTAAATAAATTTCAATCTATTTTATAAATAAATTTGTTAGAACTAATATGATATTTATTAAATATAAACGAATAATCTTTTTATTAAGTAGCTTTTGATAAACCTACCTGGTATTGAAATTAGAAGTGCTGTAGCTCGCCATAATGTACTATGATGTTCGTTATTATCGCGATTGCGACAAGCACGCCAAAGCTCATCAATTAGTCGATTTACAACGGTATTTGTGCTCTCTTCATCACTACATTGGTCTTCTTTACGAGGTACCTCACCACGGACCAGATTCAACATTCCGGCTACTTCACCAGCATACCATGATCGAGTCGTCATCATTGAAAATAACCAAGAACTAGCACCTTTAGCGCGAGGACGTTTATCCAAAGAGTTACTCTACGAATTTTGTAGAATATTATTTATCACGAAATAAATATGTTATTGTAGATTAAATAATTAGTAACCGTTGAGGGTCCAAGGCCAAGACCAGGTCCAGATAAGTCAACAAGTTCCAGAACAGAATCTGTTGCAAGAGCTAAACCAGAATGATGGCCTAGTCCTGAAGATTGGAACTTTTTTATGTATTCTTGAAGATGAGATTTTGTTGCTTGAGGGGCTGATATCATTGCCGATTGAACAATTTCTTTACATCTTGCAGTGAAGTCTTTCACGATATTCTACGATTATTAATTAATACAATTAATATATGATAAAAGAACATTATTTTTTTATTGTATATTTAAAAAACTATATATTATCTTTTCAGTTAGAATTTTACACCATAATTGGCTTATTAAATTTTGTTTATATGAAATAATATGCTAAATATTATTATACAGTAATGAGAATATATATAAAAACAATTATAAATATTGATTTTATTTTTTAATATATATTAATTAACATCTTATTGTCTTTTAGTTTATTACTAGACACATAGAACAAATCACCATAACTGTCACAATTTTATTCAGAAGAATATTCATACTTAAAAATTCATGAGTAACTTCTAGATAGACTATAAGAATTTTTATAATTACAATGGATATATAATATATCTTATCTAATATATAATCAATTTATATTTGTAAAAATTAAAGATTCACAAGTTTACAAACCAAACATTTTTTTTCAAAAATTCATATTGTCATGTTTTAATTATATATATATATGTATATTAAATAATAAACTTACCAATTATATTGAACACAATTACTTTTTTTATATAAGAATATATTTATTTATTAAAATCAGTTAAACCTAATATATTTGAATATTCAATTTATCTGATAATTTTTTCTCTCACATATTTTAAATATAATTATTATCTTAAATTAAATACTAATCTGAATTTAAATTATTTTTATTAAATTTATTAATGAATACAAAAAGTATAATATTGTTTTATAAAAATAGAGAGAATTATTTGAAAAAGATATTTGTAGACTGCATTAAAGAGCCATTATTAAATTCTTAAAAATGTATTTATATATATATATATATATACTTCTCTAGCTTCAAGGCTCTCTGGAAGCTGAATGCTGTAAGGTGTCTCAGTAATTTTAATGATCGTTGTTTCTTCATTTGGATCAGGTTGTAAAGACAATGAAAGCTTTTGAAGTATATCAAGCATACACCAAAGAACTCGACAATTCCAAAGTAGACAAGGAAATGCTTCAATTAAACCTTTAAGGTATATACCAGCCACACGTCTAACTTGCTTATGTACGTTATTATAATAAACAAGAAGAAACTGAGCATGTCTTTCCAGTTCTCGCTCCCGCAGCTCATTTTTTGGCTTACGTAGCATTACATCTTTAAATTTAGCAAATACAGAATCACCTACATTACTGATACATATCCACATGCCATTTTTATCCTTTTGAAGTTCTGTATCACATAAGTATTCCATTATTGGTTCAAGGCTTGGCTCTGGACTATTTGTCACTCTTAATGTTTCCAACCAATACACAGACAAAAGATATGTACACTGTGCAAATTGAAACTTGGTAACATAAGCAGCTATTTCACTCGATCTATTATAAATATATAATTCAATTAATATCATGATTAAAATTAAACCTATATTATTTTAATATTTATAAAATTAACACATATAAATTATAAAAATAATTTATATATTAGTATAATTTTGATTATATGAGTGACATAATAAAATGATTGTTAGATTCGCTCATTTAATTTATATTTTATACATTTTTATAATTATTTATGTCTTTAATTAGAATAATCTTAAATCACAAGCATTTAAGTACAAATGAAAATAAAATTTTATTAATATCAACAATTAAAAAGCAAGTTCTAAATTCAATATAAAAACAAAAATTATAAAATAACAATCAGGCAAATTAAAAAAATGCCTATTACAATCTTTTATTGAGTAATTTTTAATATACTAGTAAAAATTAAGTTCTTATTTTTTACATATATAATTTAGGAAAATAAAAATACCATTGTAATAATAAAAATACCATTTATTGAATTAACAATATCTTTATTAATATAATTACAATTTACCTGAAATGATTATTGAAAAAAACTGCTATTTGCGGTATTCTGCGCATTATATCAGGTTAGTCTCTTGTTTTATTTTTTTCTTTTATTTTAGATTGTTCTTCTCTCCCGTCAAACCAACATTCAGCTTACATTTATTTTAGATTTATCCCAAATATTATATTAACTATCGATAAATCTCGTGTTTTTAAGTTAAATTAATTTATATAATTTTCATGTTACCTTTTTAGTTGGTTTGAGTCTGGCAAAAGATGGCTTCGAATAGCGACAAGATAGGAAAAAACAACCATTATCGGCATGCGTAAAACCACTCGGATCTAAGCGGGCAAAGGACGAGTTACTCGCCTCCAGGCCTCTAACGCATGGCGCGGGGACGCCTGTAGCCTGTGCGAGATCGTATAAATAAACCTCGCTTCTCAGAGGCAAGGAGTAATGACAGATTCTTGCAGGACCCGCAGCGGGCCTTTCAAGAAATGCGCAAGCCCTCTGTAAGGGAGGCGTATCAAGTGTCGTATGCGGACACTGCGTCAAAATTATAGCACCTAAAACAACAGACATTTGGCGCAGGCGGTCGGTGATGCTGGCGAATACGGCCAGTAATCTGGAGAACGGGAGAAACCAGAAAGCGGTATGGAAGAAAATGGGTTAGAGCCATCGGAGAATGTAAACAACAATTAAGGAACAAAGGAAAATGTAATAGGACAGAACGAAAGTACGGATATATACATGTCCACGCCAGGTCATGGCAAAACTTCTTCGGACTCGATCAACAACACCGAGTGGATGAACACCGCACTTTACAATTATCTACCATGAATGAGTTATCTTACGTGGCGACGCAATTTGTTATGCTTCAAACAAATAAATTCAAAAAGCAAAATATTGTGCGCATCAGCGAGCTTGGATACATACGTCGAGATTACAACATTTTTAAAATAAACACATTGTGAAAGAATAAAAGGTAATAGAAAGACAAACGTGCAAGTATTTATTTAACCCCAATAGTTAGTATTGCTCTAGTATGGCAACACAATCGTTGCCAACTGAGAATACTATCTAGATTCAGTGTATTGGCATTTAGAATGTGTGTTTCCCGTTTCCCAACATTATAGAACGTTTCTGAAGAAGGTGGTTAAAACGCCATACAAGGTTATTGCATATTTATCAGTATTCACTATCCATACTATTTTACATGCCTATATTAACAGGTTACTGCTACACTGACATCGTTAGTTGGCTCGATTTAAAAGTTTCTTGAAATAAAAGTCCATTTTTTTATATACTTTTTTACGTTTTAAGATTAATATTACATCGTCTTATATATTTTTAAAATTTAGTCTGTACCGATATTTTTATTGTTAAATAATTGCTTCAAAACGGTGTATTCAAAATCATCTGATCATACTGATGTTACGGATATAAATGGTTACATGTACAGTATCTTAGTCATTTACTGCTACAAGCTATTGTTATTAAACGAATCGTTATGGTATCAGCTATGAAACATCGACTGAACTGTATTGTTAGTACCCGTTTTGATGTTACAAACCGTCATCTATTCTCAAATTTTCTCTATCAAGGTACATTAAAATAAAACTAACTAGTGATAATTTTGGCTAATTTTTGTTAATTTTTCAAGTTAAACATTTATATTTAAATAAAAGTATACTATTTATACACTTACCGACTATTCATTTGCAATATTTGATTTTTGAACTCTTGTAGTTTTTCCGTTGATACGCAATCATTGCGAACAGCAGGTGTATATAAAAGTTCCCGCATTTCGATGCGAGTATTGGTATTGGCAGAAACAAGATAGGGAGATTTTACAGCTATTTCCTTAAAACCTTCGTGCCAATCTGTTGGTAAAAGTTGGGATTTTGAAACCGATGCAAAACCAAGTACAATACAGTATAACCAAAAGTCCTTGAAAACTTTAAATACACGAGGCCGTGGATGTTTAATAGCTGGTAATCGTTGTACAAGTATTGCAATAACAGGTATTAAAACACCCAAATTACCAGTACTATTGCGATAGCTCTGAAAAAATAATTCAAATTTTTATACGAACTTTTATAATTTTGTTTTAATTAAAAAATAAATAATGAGTTGTTACAATTACAGTATTGTAATTATGTATTTTTAAAAAAATATACTATAAATTAATATATTGACATATATATTATTCAAAAACTTTTATTCGAATGATTAATGACTGCTGTGTTATAAAAGTATAAAAAAACAATCACTAGATATAAGAAGATCACTGTTCTTAAACTTTTGACAATTTTATTAATATAGCACTTCTATCTCTAAGAAAACCAAGATGAGATAAGAGAATTACGCACATATTTAATTAATTTACGAATTCTTAATTATATTGAACTCAAAGATTTTGCATTAAAAATTGGTTAAATTATTTAGGCATTAGTAGTGGTATTTTTTAAATATAAATATTTTATAAATATATTACTTTAATATTCATTGATTTAAAAAATCTATAGAAAATTTTAGAAAATTATAAACAAACATTACATAAAAATAATTTTTTTCACAATCTGTTGCTTTAATTACTATATTATTATTTCATTTTTTAATACTAGTATTATGTAATAATCGTTTATCATATAATGAGTATGTTTACAAAAATATACGGGTTTACATAATGCTAGTGTGAATTTATAGAGTACGATCTTTAATATTGTCATACTGGATGTTCAAAACCAATCTTAACGTGGTAACGAGATGAAATTTAATTTAATGCAAGTAATTCAACTTTTTATACAAGAAAGGTATTAATCAGATGTGACGTGCTTTATAAAGTAGTATAAAGTAGCACTCCTTGTATAGAAAATGTTCGAAATTCGTGTTTATTAATGGTAATTAAATCTCTCTAGTAGGTGAACAACAAACACTACAGGTATCATTTAAATTTATATTCGTTATATTCAAAACATATGCTTTAAGAGTATCATTGGCTGTTTCGTATTACTATACTACTATTATTTCTAACTGTTAGGTTCTTCCAAAAGAACATTTAATGATATAACCATTAAATTTTTTACATATTTATGATTATTTAATTTTATGATGATTAACAAAATAGTAATATTAATTTTAATTATAAAAAAAGGAAGGAAGCAAAATATTAAATTTATCGATTTTACAATCAAAAATACATGAAATAGTGCATAGACTTCTATACTTTATTACGGATAGCAAAGCGTATAACAATAGGCCAAAATTTTTGATAAATAAAATAATTTATAATAAAATCAAATTTATATTTCATTGATTTCAATTCATATTGTTTAATAAATATAAATATTGATTTATACTTTACAATAACTTATGTTTATATACGAGTAATAAATTTAATAAATATTTGCAAATGGAAGAAGTATTTTAATTAAAAAATTTTCGAATATGAAATTTTTTAATTTAAAACGTCTATTTAAAAAATACGTAAATTATTTTATAATTTAAATAATTATCATAATACATTAATCCGTAACAAAAATAACAATAATAATTAAAAATACTATAATACGTATAATTTATTGTAAATGGTTAATCATTACTAAACTAAAATATAATTTTTATCCTTTTACCTCAATAGATTTGATATTTAATGTATATAACAAAATGCAAAAACAAAAAATAAACTAAAAACATAAAAATATAAAATTTTACATCTAAATATACGTAAAAGATATTTTTTGAAGTTATAAATTATGCAAGAAATTAAATATAAAAAAAATTTAAACGATACGTTTAAAAATTTGGCACATTATTATTAACAACTATTATTTACTTTATTTTACAAGAATACTGTAAATTATTGATAAAATGAGAGTAAGAATAAAAGAAATAATAAAAGCTTATATGTTACTAAATTTAAAACTATTTGACGTTGAAGTAAGTTTGAAATATACAAAAAATATATACCCAGAAAAAATATTAACGATTGTAGTTTATTATGCAGTTGTAATTTTTTTCAAATTTTTTTTTATTTGTATTGAAAATGTTGAAAAATTATACATGTAACGTAATTTCAATCTGGTTATAAAAATTTAATTTTATATCTTTTTGAAATACCGATATTAATGTATACGTTAGATTTCATATATCAATAAAATGCAAATAGAATGTGTGTACGATTTTTACAAACGATTTGATTATAATTTTCATTACACTTTTCCATAAAGTTTTCAAATATTTTTTAATCAAAATTATTTCAAATTTATATTATTTGATTCTTAAAAATATTTATTATAATAGATTATAATTATACTTATATGAATTAATTTTGACTTGTACTGCCTTCTCGAAGTCTCATTACCCGTGAGTTTGAATATTTTTTTTTGCGTTAACATATCTTTTCTATACCGACAAATTTTCTATTTTTATTTAATTTATTACAGAAAAAATTTAAATGCTTTTTCAGAGGCAAATTTTCAATTTTTTCTGTTCATCAAATACGATAATCTTGTTTCTTAATTTTTTTAAATATTTATTTTATTATTCCGTTTGAACTTTGATGTATACCAAGGCATCGAATTAAATATTAAACACCTTAAATATTAGAAGCACAAGAATTAGGTATTTGCTGAATGTCACCAATCGTGGAACAACGCGGTCACTGATCTTCATCCGATCACAAAAGTTAAACAACTTTTGTCGTATTCAATACTTGGATCGGTGATTGGTTAGACAGTATATTTGTTGTTCACATTTTTCAATAGAATTTATAACCTTTACACTATATTTTTATTTTGAATATTAAAATATCTAGACCACTTATATTTTCACATTATCTAATCTTGGTCGTTTTTGTACATTTTTATCGACTTTAGGCCAATTCACTTACAACTAAATACATAATTTAGACCAAGTCAAAAGATAATTTTTATTCAGATATTTCACCATTTACCCTATGAAAAACAGTCATATAATATTAATATTGGTTTTTATATTTCAGCAATTGAATTTATATTGTTCGATAAATAAAATTAATAATTCATTTTTTTAAATGTTATACATTCATCTACTTTTTTTTGCCGAGATTTTATATTTTCTAATGTTTCATAATTACATATTGTTTTGTATGTGTTTTGTACAGTTACAAATTTTAATAATACTGTTGTCTCTATATGATTTCAATTTAAAAATATTTTAATTTTAAATAATTTTTATTTTAGTTATAAACATTTTTATTCATTTTAATATATTTATTAAATATTGATCATTTTTAATTAATTTAAATTCTTGAGTTCTTTTTTATTTATCTTTCTCAGAACTGTATGACAACCCACGTCAATCCCAAATAGTATTAAAAATAAATGATTTTCAGAGATACCTCATTCTAGCTAAGGGACAGACTTAACGTTTCTCTAGATTATTAAAAAATTTTCATTAAATTTTCTTTAAAAGTATTTTGTTTCATTTATATATCAACTGCAGTTTTTTTCTTTTTATTTTCTTTAACAAAAACAATTGCGCCATATGAATGTATTCAATAGAACAGGGATAAAAGATCTAAAAAAGACTAAGTTGGTAGATGCTTTGAATTGGCACATTGGAAACGTTATTTCACTATTTTTTCTATAAGTATCCTCTCAAATCTTTATATTGCTCTTATAACCACAATGTTCACTTTTCTAACCTTTTGAAGAAAACTAGGTCAAAAAGTCTTCGGATCATTATTAAACCTTATTTTTATGGATTTTAACAAAAAAGCACTAGCGCTACATTCAAATGAGACTTTTTTCTTTCGAAATTCTAGATTAAAAATGAAAAAATATATTGATTACTATAGTACGCGTTAGTATTATTTTTTTTATATAATTATATATTATGTTTTAATATCTGACGGTCAAAACATACAAATTTTATATGAATTTTTTTACATATATTTCTAATATCATTATATATTTTTATCAGTATGAACAAAAACTAGAATTAAAAGCTTTAAAGCTTACCATAGAGATATTACTAGTTTTTTCGGATGTTCGTTTGTTTTCAAGGCCAAGTTGAACAAATAATTCAAGTAATCTCCATAATAAATTCTTGAGTTCATTTTCACCTTCTAGATTTGCTGAAATATTAGCAAGAGCATTGGTTACAGCTCCACATACATGACTATACTGTTTACGATCATCATTAGAGGCAAAAGTAAGAGAAAACATTTGCATTATTTCTTCATGAATCTATTAATAAAATTAGTTTATTTATTTTTAAATTCATGTCCTAACATCTAAAATTAATAGTAAAAGCTATTCGAAATTATGTTTTTAAAAAAATAGTTAAATTAGATGATAAATACATATGTATTAAAATTAATATTTAATCAAATTATATAGTACAAAATTATTTAATCAAATTAATAGTAAACAATTTTTTATAAACTTTGCCATTTTAATGATATTTTGGATTATATTCACAAATTTCTCAAATCACTCTTAAAATATAAATTAATTATCAAAAAATTATTAAATTTGCTTACAAATATATTAATTTAAAAATAAAAATTAAATTTCTTCAAATCCAAGATTATTTCGGTATAAAAAAATTATTTTAATATAAATAATAAATCATGATTAAACAACAATCAATGGCAATGATAATTCAAACATGGATTGTACAATACTATACATAATAAAATAATTCAATTTATTTAACTATGTAAAAATTTGTGTTAGAATAAAATAAAAATATATTAAGTTAGTATTTAAAATTTAAAAATAAAATAATTACATTTTATTATTTTTAGTTTTTATATTAAGGATTTTTTTATTATATTTGATATAAATCTTAAAGTAGTAGATAGTAAAAATCCATTGAACTTTATGTTATATTATAAAAATTATGAATCAAATAAAAATTCAACAGAAGATTTGACAATAATTATAGACAACTAAGTTTGTTCATTAGAATATTTTAGAAATGAAAATGCTTTAATTCAATTATCGATTCATTGTATTAAATACTGGATTGTACTTATTAATTAAAATATTTCATTAGATTTTAACTTAATAGTACACGGGAATTGAAGTTGTTTTGAGACTAAAATAAATTATATAATCACAAAGTAATTTTGAGTAAGATTAGATTATCTACATGACACAAAACATCTTATTTTAATAAAATTTTGTTTATCGTATAAAATGGCAATTAGAATTTGTTATCTAAATCTTAATAGTCAATGTACATTACTTTTTTTTCAAGAATTTTATAGAACGAAATTTCTAAAACGGAACAAAATTTGATATTAACAGATAAAAATAATTATTTAATTATAAAAGAATTGAATTCAAATTTTATTAAAAAGTATTAATTTCAATAAAGTCATAAAAGTGTTTATTAAATAATTTATTTCATATTTAATATTAATTTTTATTAATAGTAAAAATTTTAGCTAATAATTAAATAATTTATTTATTTTATAATAAAAAATTCTCAAAATTAATATAATAGTTCAAAAAACTACAAAATTTTTTTTAGATTATTTAATTATAAAAATTGACACATTCAGCAATTTAAATGATTACATAAGTTCGAATAAATTTATTTAACTTACTCTTGTTCAACATACCGTTGTTTCACATTTGGCAATAATCATACAACCTAATTGGTCAACAATGAGCGTATCTAAGTTTTTACGACTAGGTGTGTGACAGAAGCGCTGTTGAAAGAATTGTAATATATGTCGAGTTGATTTAGATTTATTTTTCAAAGCAACAGCTACATGACCCATCATAATGACAATATTCGTTGAGATCAAATCATTAGTCAGCCCTTCGTCATCTTCGCTAAAATTTTCAAAAGCACTTGAGAAAAATTTATGAAAATTCAATCTCCATAGTACCTTCATAAATATAAAATATAAAATTAAAAAAGAGATTATATTTTTTATGGTTATAATAAAGTATAACTTTTTTCAAAAAAAAATTTTGTATTTAGACATTGAAAGATTAGGTTTTTCTATTCATAAAATAATAATCTTCAAATATATAAATCTATGGTGAATGGTTCAAAATTTGAAATGTAGTATAAAATTTTTTATTAGCAGTTAAATCCCAATGTATCATCCAAGTATTCTTGGAAATGCATGTTTTGATCATGAGATGTATAGGATTTTTTTAAGGTGATTTTTATTTATAAAGAGATTATTTACTGTGATAAAGCTACATTTTTTCTATGTATGTACAGAAAAATTCTATTATTTTTTATATTCAATTAACTATAGAATATTTCTTTGTTGATCCTATTTTCATCTGTTGCAGTAAATCTTATAAATATTTTAAATGAAAACTAATTTTTATGTAATTAATTGAAAATGTATACAATTTTAATTCGTGTATACTTTCTGAATTTTTTTTGAATATAGGATAAAAAATTTTGAAAAAATATTCTGTAAATTCACATATTTTATAAAAAAAGATTCTCTGCTTACGAACTACCTGTCATTTTTCTCTGCAGTGAAAAGTCTGTTCGAAACACTAGCAAGTAATTCAAGTACACAATCTAAGTCTACGGAATATGCAGCTTCAAGAGCAACACATAAATTTCTGATAGCTGCATCTCTTAGTGTCTCAAATGCTATTTTAGTCGGGGTTGTTCTTAATTTGGAGTATTCATTTTCTATTTCTGTTCCTGTGTGAAAAAAATTACATTTACTTTCTGTCAATTAATTTTGTTTTTATTTACCTGTAATTTTAACGTTATTTCTTGAAGACTGTTCATAATACTGTTTATGCAATTTTAGTAATATAGGTGATGGTGTTACCAGAAAGTCTCGGAGAATATAAATCGAATTGCTTGCCATATTGGGAAATTTTTTAGCTAATTTTCCTAATCCATCAAGACAAACTATTAATAATGGCATATATGCGAGAACTAATTTATGATTATAATTTGAATGAATCTTTTCAGTCAACCGACTACACAGACTATCTGCTCCTGCAAATTAATAATTATGGATATATTAATTTTTTTATATTAAAATATTATAATTACCAAACATTAAATTCATATAAATTCTTTAAATAACTTTATAAAGAATTATTAAACAAATATAAATTATAAATACTATTCTTGTTTCTTATGAGAAGTAATCAGTTTTAAACCTACGTTACTACGTGTACTGGATCGTAAACGAACAGTGGTACTATCCTTGTTTAAAAATGAACCTGCACTAAAAACATACCAATTATAGTAATTATAGTATTCTAAAATACTGTAAACACTGTAAATATTATAATTTGTTTATATAATCAAAATTATTATTATAAGGAACCAATAAAGAAATATTGGATCAGATTCCATGTTATTTCATTGAAACGAGACCAAACAGCAAATAGGAATAATAACAAATTTTATATAATTTAACCCACATTTCTACACTTCGATTTAATCAAATATATGAAAAATATTAAAATAGTAAAAAAAAAAGGTTGAGGATTCCCTTAACAGACTAAATAATATTTTTAAATACTTTATTGTATTTTCTTTTCACTGTTTCAGAGAAGACCTGTTGTGTTTGTTGAACTTGATCTCTATTACATATTTTTTGACAGGATCATTAGCACTGGTTTATAAAATATTGTTTATATTCTTAGAAGACAGGAAAAAGTATTGAAAACGATTTTTAGAAAATGGACAACTCTAGGCAATTTCTATATAATGTTAATTTTATAATTTTTTGATGAATTTATTTATTACTTCGTTATGTTGTATTAAATTACCAATTTTTTGTTATAACTTAGTTGTTTCTTAGACTTAGGATCTTGTTAATAAATTTAAAATTATTGTTACAATTGTAATTAGCAAATTTAATTTTTTTTCGATTAATGCAATTCTTTTTTATTTTTTTTAATAGTTTAACATAAATGTAATTTGATGATAATTTTATTTAAATAGTAATTTATTGAGATTGATATTAACATAATTAAAAACTTTCATCTATATTGATTTACAGTTATATTTATGTGATTTTTATAAACAAAAATCATTCAATATACAAATATTTATAAATTAATACGTTAATATTAATATTGCAGTTGTTTACATTTATAAAAAATATCTTATTGTATTAATTAAGATAAGTATTATAAAGGTCGTATCAATGTAAAAATTATCTAACATATAAATAATTATACATTAGTATTAAAATTATTAATATTAATATTGTTAACTATATTTATGATAAAATATACATAATAAACATAAAAATATTTTCTTATAATATAACTACATACACCCACATATGCAAGTAAATAGTCAATTGTGGCTTCATCAGCTCCAAATCTGCTTCCTACTATATCTTAGATCAACAGCAGTAGCTGTGAGATGATAGACTTACTTATATCCAAGGAAACAAAATTTACATCTTTTCATGCAATTCATGATTCACAGTAAATCACACAAGAAAGACAATAACGTGCTCTACTTACACATACTTGGTCTGTGGGAGAATTGTTTTAAAAATTTTAAATATGCCATAATCAGATACATTCCTATAATGCGTAGGAGTGACACGTAGTGTTATAATTTGATGTTGTAAACCTCACTATACAAGTAACTGTAATATATTCCTTAGCTATAGCACCTATTATCTGTATCCGTTCCGTGAATGCGATTCAGTGTGATAGCCATAATTGTACTTTATTTTCACATATTTTACCATCGGTTTACAGTTTTGCTATAACTTTTGCTACTCATATCTGTTCTTTGCATACACTTCAGTGCAAAAGTTTTAACTATGTACCGCTTATGTACTGTTACCCTGTCTTGAACTCACAGTCTTAGCTCATAATCATATTTAGACAATTATTCAAACTTTTATTATATTATTTCATATTTTAAATTACTCATTTAATATTTATTGTATTAACAGTTTCATGATTTTTTAAAGTATTTAATATTTATTTTTATTACTTCGTTTTGATATATTCTAGTGATAGTTTTATTTATATATTTTACAATATTGAAATATTTTTGCTATATAACATTATATTCTGTTGGATATATTGCTGTATTTCTATTAAAAAACTATATTAAAATAAAAAATAATTCAATTTATTCTATACAACATAATTAATGTCACACATTTATGGAAATGGTTTAAGTAAAAAGAAGGTGAAAGTGGTTTATAACTATTACATTTTTTTATTTTATTAGTGCTGATATATCCTTTATATTAAAAAAATAATTATTAAAAGAAGCTATCGATATCATTATAAATTTACAAATTTCATTATAATTCAATAAGTATCGGGCTTGATCAAGCAATATAATGAAAATAATACAATGCAATATATATATTTACTGCTAAGGAAAAACAATAAGTTTCTTTATATTTATTTATTATATTACTATTTTAAAAATGCTTAGTCGCATAGGTTGATAAGAGTTGGCACATTTTTATAAATATGCTATTAATATGTTTTTTATAAATATATTATTAATATGTTTTTTATATAATATGCTATTTTTTTAAAGCATTATTTAGAAAGCACTGTATATATTTTTTTATCCAGTATTTCTTTTTTATTAATAATTGTAATATCAAATGAACGGAAAGCATTATAAGTGTAAATAAATTTGTGATGGGCAATTAATTAAATTTTTTTGTTCAGTAGAAAGTAAAGAGTCGTGAAAATGAATTAAAGAATTGTTTTTTTCTATATTTATATATGCGATTTCAGAAAATTTTATTTAGCAATATAAAATAATTCATGTTTTTGACTATGTATTAAATCAAGCATATTACAGAATTTAAATATTTTTTTAAAAATTTGAAAAATATCAATTTTGAGATTCTATTTTTAAACTAAATGTTATTCAAAAAATATCTCTAAAAATTTTTTTAACTTCATAGCACATTATAAATTCGCTATCAATTAAAAAAACTCACAATCACTGAAAATTCTATTCAGAGAAAACACATAATTTTTTGTTAACAATTAAAATTATACAATAATGTAAAAAAATTTAATGAAGTTTATCACGAAAATTATTGATATTTAGAATCTACTCATAGCTAAAAGGAAGTGGAATTAAATATTACTTTGACAAGTGTGGAAAGCAGAAAAATATATGAAGACCAGACTAGGAGCAGTGACTGCATAGTCTTACGATCAGGGACATTCAGCTTCAAAAAATGGAACATTCAAAAAATAAAAACATGCTATGTCATGACCAACTAATATACACAAAATCGCAGATCATATAAATAAAAACTATTGCATTCTTATCAAAATTATACGACGCAAATCTGATATTTGTAAGTTACCCTTTAATACAGATAACTTAGAACACATTACTTTAGAATCTTGTAAACATGATTTCATGCGAATAATTAATTACGTGATTTTTAAAAACAAATTTTGGCTGAAAAACACACATAGTTATTATTAGATGAGAAGCATTAGAAGAAAATAATATTTTTATTTAGAATTAAGAATATAATGAAATTTATAAAGAAAAAACAAGTTTATAACAATTCGCGTATTTATACAATCTAACAAAAAAATAATAAAGAAATTAATAATTTTATGTTCATTAAATACACTGAATACATTTAAAGTAAAGTGAAATCTTTTTCAAACTATTAATATATTTTGCAAAATTTTTTATAAGCAATTAACAAGTAGTAATTAGTTCAAATAAAATATCTATATAGAATTTATTTTAACTTATTGTAATATTTTATTTTAATATTTCAAATAATAAGGGAAATGATTTTATTATTAAGTATTTATATTAAATTTATTGTAAATTATAAATATAATTTACAAAATTATTTTATAATTCAATAAACTCAGTACCATGATTCAATCATTTTCTGAAAATCTAGTAAATTTTAAACATAAAGCTAATAAATTGTAATCTACATATTTGTTATTTACATATTAAGTAGTATTTCTTAAAATTTATATAAAAAATATAATAATTGAAACATTTTTTCAAATTAAAATAGATTACCTCATTCTGTATTTGACTATTTTTCATTATATTACACAAAAATAGATTACTCAAATTTTTTACAAGATTAATGTGCTTGTATAATTAATTAATATAATTTTATTTTTTTATCTTAGAATGCTTTACCAAGATTAAATTGTTATAAAATTTTTAAATTAATAGTTTCATAGATATATTACTCCTTTTAAATTTGTATTATATACTAAGCATACAGATTTAAAATATAATTTATATCACATATTAAGAATATTTAAATATATCAAATACATGAAATCTACTTGTGAATATCAAATAAATTTTTATAAATTTATATTTATACTAATACTATTAGAACTTAATTATTATTTATTATATTATTTATCTTAACCTAATTTAATAAATTATTATATGCGTACCAGTTTCATCACCATTAGCCCAAACTAAGATATCTACACAAGCAGAGTTTGCCATGACATTCATTTTAAATCTATTAACAGTTCGAAAATCAGTATCTAAGTCTTCTCGTTCGCTTATATTATGCTGTTGTTTTGATTGTAACTCTGTTTGTCCGGATAGGAAAAGTCCTTTCATAAACTCTTGAATATCTCTTGTAAATGGAACTGGTAAATCATGTTGTCCTTGAAGAAGTTCACGTAAGAGTGTAACCATCACTAAATTCATTGTTTCACTAAAAGTACGATATGGAAAAATTTGTACTTGTCCTGATAAATAAACCTATTAAATAAATAAAATTTTTAATTTAATTTGTGAACTAAATTTTAATATATCACTTTATAAAACATATTAAAAATTACCTGTTTAGTTTCGTCATCAAGAAATGATAAAATTTCCTTAGTAAGTAATTTTTTTGCTAAAGCTAGAACACTTTGTAAATGTACCACACTAAATTGTGGATATATTCTCTCTTCTAAACTTTCATTGCAATACATTTGAGGAAATTGATTAAAACTAGATCCATAACAATTGAAAAAATAATTTGACGGATCACATGATATCAATAAATGAGATTTAAATAAAGGCTTTTTTATAGAAAAGCTTTTATTATTTGATGAAGGAAGAACAGCTGTACTTAATCGATGATTTAAATTACCACTTAAAGAATGTGGAATTATTGATCTAAAATTATAAAAGTTATGATGTTTTTTATCAGGTAAATAATGATTTTCTGAAATTGGTGGTTTTGCTCTAGGAAATATTCTACAAAGTAATGGCGGATCTTCATTTGCAAAACGACCCATTGATCTTGCTAATCCAATCAATATAGGGACTAAACATTTACACAATGTTACTAAAATATAAGAATAATTTGATATATATTTATACCATTGATAAAAATAATAAATTTTAAATATTTATTTTAACATACATTTTGCTTGTATACCATTCCCATTATGTTGTTCAGCATAACCCTTGACAAGATTGGTTAACACTGTTAGAATTTCAATTTGTGTAGCAATAATTTCTTCTCTTACTGGTTCACATATTGTAGCTATGTCATTTAACATAGTATTCAAACAAAAACTAAAGCGTTCAGCAATTGGAACTCTACCCAATAAACTGCATGAAGTTTCATCTAACCAAACAGCTTTAGGTAAACCTTTTAAAAGTCGAAGTAAATAGGGTAATATTCTATCCCTATGCTGTAGATTGGATTCAAGAAAATAAATTCCAAGAGCTATAGTTACATCTTGACTTCTTTGATCTAAGCGAAAAATTCCTGCTGAATCTTGTGGACATCTTTTATATATCCAATTGACCTATTGAAATAAATAAAAGAAAAAAATAATTTTATATATGAAAAAAAAGTTAAACAAAAAATTTTTTTATATATTTTAAATTAATTAAATTAATTCAAAATTCAAATAAAATATGTCAAAAGATTATGTAAACAACATTTTCCTAATTTATTTTGATTTTAATAATAAAATAAAAAATAAAAATTACATTAATAAAAGTACCTTTTCCCAAGGCGTATTTTTAATTGATGCAAGTGATCTCGCTAAATGCTGAACAATCTTCGAAAAAATTAACTTTTCATCTGCTTCCATTTTTGTTACAATTAAATTAAAGATTGTATATAAATAAGAACTATAAATATCAATTTATTGTAAAAAAATGGATCATCTCTTGAAAAGTAAAGGAAATACACTCGTTTTCCCAACACAAACCAAACGATTTCATTATCATAGTCTCATTTTCACTAGATCTGAAAAAAGAGATAGTTGATAAACATAGGTAGACGCAATCAAAAAAGTTACCAGCCGTAAGATACTACCTCTCGCGGAATTTTTAAAAAATGAGTATTTAAACAGTAGCAAGGAAAAGTATAAAAAAAGTAAGAAAAGGGAACGCTTAATGCGTGCAGTTAGCTATACGAATAGAAGAAAATTAGGCCCATCAATAAAAAACATTGGAAAAAATTGATCGCCATGTAGATACATATTGACAAAGAATAATCTGTTATAATTTATCACGTAATTAATCTTCAAATATTGTTGGAATTTTATTTTATTTTTATACATAATTTAAAAAAAACCATTTACTTTGTCAATTCCTGTCAATAAAAAAATTAACTACTTTATGAAAAAAAAAGTTTAATATCAATTTAATATCAATAATATATTTATGGTACTTTAGAAACTTCATAAACTTTATACATCAACATATGTACAAATACCATTAAAATTAGTAAGTCTATAATTATGAAGAATTAAATTTAGGTTTTTAAAAAATTATAAAGAAAAATATTTAATAATATTCAATGTAGTAGATATAAATTAAATATGATTACTATTTAATATATATTAAAATAATAATATTATATAAAAATGCGTGCTTCTTTATTTATGCTAATAAATACAATAATGATACTAAATATATTATTTATAAATAAGTTATATTTAGTTTAATTAATATAGATTAAAAATATTTAAAATATAATTAGCTAAATCATATTTTATTATTGATATTATATCAATGTAGATTCATTTTACATTGATAAAACTGCTCACTGTATTAGATTGACTATATATATACATATATATATGATAATTATTAACAATAATATTTGTATTTTTTATGTTATTGTATATAAAAATATAATTTTAAATAATGTTTTTGAAAAACAAAGTATGAATACAAATTTTTTTAACACAGAAAAAAATCATTATAAAATATAAACTTTATAAAAAATGAGTAAAAATTTTAATAAAAAGAAGGTTCAGTAATAAAACGTTAAATTTTATCAATAAAAAATACAATCTTTTGAAAAAAGGTTTCAATAATGGAAAAATATTAATCATAATAATAGTAAAATATACAGAATCACTGCGTAACAGAACTATACTAACACTACAATTTAATAATAAAACAAAAAATATATTTGTAAAAATTTTATTAAATATTGTACAATAAAATACTTTAGAAGTGAAGGTAAAAATTATCAATTGTAATCAAGATTTTAATAACTAAATATTATTTATCTTCATAATATAATCGCTCAAAAAACTATATACTTTTTTTGTACAGAGAAATATTTAATAATATGTGATTAATTTTATTTTATTCAAAGATAGTATAAAAAATAGTATACCAATTTATATCATATTATATTATTTATATAAATAATAAATTAATATTTTCTCTTTACGATTTAACATAACTACAAATATTTAATGAATCCTATGAAATATCAAATTTATTGACCCTTGTAACGTAAAATTATTTTAATCTAAATTAAAATAGATTTTTAGCTATTAATTCAGTATATAATAAGCACTATTAAACCTGTGGGTGAATTAATGAAAAATATATTTAATATAAGGAATATTAATATTATAACAGGTCTCTTCATAAAGACTATATCATATTTAACAAAATCTACAATTTTATTTTAAACAATTTACATTCTTATTTTAAAATTTGTTATATTTAAATTTTTATCATCAAATAAGATTGGAAAAAATTGGATAAAATTTGATACTTGTGAGAAATTTTTACACTACTTTGATTAACAATATTATTACAATGATCATTTAATAATTATACTTTATAATTTTTGTTCTCAGAAAAATTTATGCTACAAAGCAAGATCTACAAAATGATTTACAACAAGATTTACAAAAAGCAATAAATTCAAAAACATAATGAATTTATAAATATGTAAAATGGATTTTATGTTAATAAATCTATAAATCTCAAGTAAAAAAATTAAATTACTGTAGACATAAATCGAAGAATAATATATAGATTATCTTATAGTAAAGGCTTGAATCATTTTTAAGGAATTGAATAAACTATTTAGTAAAAAATTTTCAATATACAATTGAAAGTAGAAATTACAGCATGTGAATTATAATTATATATTTATTCTTTATTAAAAATCATATTTTTAATGTAATATACAGAATAATAACTAATTACAATTATTTCTTTATTCAATTAGTTTAATAAATAATATAATAGTTAACTTAAAAATTTTACACAAATTTACAGAGTAAATAAATAATTTATCTGCAGTCTATTTTCTACCTTAAATTTTATTTACTAAAACATTTGCATAACTATAAGATAATAACTACAATATTATATGATATAATAATAATAATTTATTTATATATATATAAGTTATGTATTAAAGATATAGTGAGTTGATATTGAAATAATAACGTTGGTAACGGAGACTTAGTATAGTCTGAATTGATGTCTAAACTTGATATCTGCTTCTGCTTTGCATTTATTCTCTCATGATGTTTATTCAAATGTTGTGGAGTATAAGAGAATCGCGTATTTATTTCCTGAATCAGATAGAGTAAATGGACCAACTATATCTAAAGCAATTTTTTCAAAGTACATGTTGATAACATAAAACCAATCTATTATAAGAAATAAATAAAACTTATTATTTCATTGTTAATTTGTTACAGACAATTTATAATAATATTTTCGTTTTTATTCAATCAATAATATAATATATAGCAATATCATTTGTAATAACTTAATATTCAATACTTGATAGTCTCTATGATTGCAATTAACAACATTCAAATTTTATATTTGCAAATTGTCAAAATCTATATATACTACGCATACTGACAGTCTTGTGAAATCAAATTATTATTTTCATATTTTCATATTCCCGAAGATTGTGACAATCCGATTACAAAATTAAGTGATATTAAATTACAAAGTTCTGGTATTCTTTAATTACAACATGGTTGTAACACATATACCAATAGCAACATTGATAACGGAAAATTCTTTTGAGAGTAATTATACATACCGAAATTTCATGTTAGAAGAAATCTGTTACTCAAAAAATACTATAAATTTTACTCATTTTTCAGTACTAAAACGAATAAAAATTTCAAATCTGAATCTCAAAAATTTAGAAATTGCTAGTTACAAATTCGAAGATTTATTCAAATTAACTGATAAAACATTAAAAAATAAGCAAGAACAAACGCGAACTACATATTCTTCGTTTACTGTATATCTTATTATTCATTATATTATACATATTATTTAATTTTTGTAAAAGAATTAAACAAATCATTAAATTTCAACACAACGAAACATCTGGATGTAGTAAGATTGTCAATTGTTTGACACTAAATATGTGTAACAAAGCAAAACAACCAAAAAATATCCCTGTAAGATACATTTTTTATTCTAATCCTATAATAGTACAAGCGATCAATGCGATGAACCCAGAAGTATTTGTAAGTTAAACAAGATCAAAAACTAAATCGAATCATACTTTTAAAGATAAACTACAGTCAAAATATTATTTGCCTCTAATTATATCTTTAATCTTAGCAATGAAGTATAATGTACACCTCAATATCCGAATAAGCATCACTTCTAGAGAATGGTAAACCATTATCGTTTATTAGTGAAATGATGTAAAAAATGTTCTTTTTTATTTCTTTCGTATTATGCAGGAATACATTAAAATATAATAATAAAATTAACTTTCCATATATATAATACCTACAAATATACTTTTTCTTCATTAACCCTTGCGTTCTTTTTAATTTTCCTATTCATTTCCTTTATAAAAGAAATTATAATCAATATAATCCTCTAGATTGAGATCGATCGAAATTATCTAAATTTTTTAATATTATATCAATCTTTTTTTATCTATTATTATAAATCAGCACGAGTGCATTAAAACTAATTTAAAGTTAAGTTCATAAACTATTGGATGGATTAGATTCATAACGCACTTTTTTTCATCTAAAATTGCTTCCTTTCATTTTTAGCCATTCCTTTACTTTCTTTCCTTCCATGAATGTAGTTTGAAAAAAAATCCGTTAGGTTCGTATGATCTAAACTCTTACATGTTTTTAACATTGTATCAACGTTCTGTTATTTCATCTCTAGTATAAATATCATATTTATAAAATATATATTGTGTACAAATTTATAAGGTTTAATAATGTTCTTAATTGCATATACGATAAATTTTTGTATACTATTTAATTTATTAGTTGAATTATTAAACTGTATATAAATTAAAATCTTTTTTTTATTAATTTTCTCACTACGTTAAGTTTAAATGTTGAATTTTTGTGTATATTATGCTTAATAATTGGAATTTATTAGTTAAAAATTTTTAATTGTTTAATATTTGTTAAAAAAATTTAAGATGGATCTAATGGAAGATCCAGTCTTTAAATCAAAATATCATAAATATAAAATTCGTGTTAAATTCTGGGAGACTGAGTTTATGGAAAAATTTGGACGCAAACCTAATAAAGTAAGTAGTCTTTATATATATATTCATGAAATTTACATTTTTTATTTTATTTAGAATGATATCAAGACAGCTGATATGACTATACGCAATGCATATAAAATGTATTGGAAATTAAAAACAACAGCTTTAGAAGAAACTTTAACAGAAATTACTTTTTGTAAAAATTCTGCAGAAAATATATTAGATAATGATACTAATTTAGAATCAAATAAAAATCTTAAAAACGAGGAACATAAATATAAAAAAATTTCTAAAACTTCTAAATTAATACACTCGGAAAATATTTATCCAAATGATTATTTACCAAAATTGACCTCTAGTTCAACAAATTTAATAAAAAAGGTAAATGTAAAAGAAACTTGGAATCAAAATTTAAATATGAATGAAGACTATATAAGAAATAATAATCGAACACCACTGATTGGTAGATCATCTTCATTTCAATTATCACAAAAGATGTTTAAAACTCAAAATTTTTCTAAGCGAAATCCTAAAAAGTCTCTTTTTTTGACTAAAGTAGATAAGTCTAAAAAGGAATTCAATGTATTTTCTAATGAAACAAAAATATACTGTAATTTAAGTAAGGATTATAAACATTCAAATTTATTAGATTCTTCTTGTAATCAAAATTTTAAAATAATTTATGATGACAAAAAGATATCTGATCAACCTACTATTCAAAAATTAATGGAAAGATTTACAACAACTTATAATAGACAATTGAATCATGATTGGTTAAATAGATGTATTGAAAACGATATGCTTATTAGTAGCCAATTAGAAGTACAAAGATTAACAGCTAATAGTAATTCAGAATTCAAATCTTTCGAATGCATTCATATATCCAATGAAAATTTATTAATACAAAATTCATTACAAAATAAATCATTTACAGATGATGAAGATTATATTTTTAACAGTGATTCTGAAGAAGAACGTAAAAATAAACGTATTCGAAATTTTAATAAAATTTCCTATGATTGTGGCTTACAGCCATCCAAAAAAAAATGTGTAATTGATGCTCATATGTATAAAACAAAAATTGACAAAGAAATTTTTCAAAATTCTTTGGCTGATATTCATAAAATTAAATGTTCTAATGATGTTATATGTACATTAAGTCATCAAAATACAGATGGTTTTGATACTCGTGAATTTAAAAAATACAATAATGATCCAGAAAAAAAAATAAAACAAAAGAAACATATACAAATCAAACATAAAACTACATTTAATAATGTTTCTTTTTCAACATATATTAAAAAGAAACCACAAAAGTTAACACAACAAAAATATTTTTATAAAAATGAGAGTATAATTGATAAAAATGAGAAAAATACAATTAATCAAATTCCTACGATAAATGTAGAGTCTTTATGTGTAATACCATGTTCTCGTGTAAAAGGAACTATATCAAGTAATAAAGCAAATAGTTTATCAATACATTCTAAATCATATACAAAAAAAAAAATTGAACAAAGTATAGATGTGAAAAAATTAAATGATAACTTTATTAAAATTAATTTAAAAAAGAAAGTATTTGTTCATGGTAAAAAGCTCTTTAATTTATCACAATATAAAAAAAAGCAGTGGAAACAAAGAAAGAAAAATCCAAATTTGCATGACACAAATTTACATTTGTCAAATTCTTTTGATATAAACAATAAATTTTTATGTTTTAAGTGTGGAGAAATGGGGCATTTTGCTAAGCATTGTAAAAATTTAAAAGATAATTTATTATTTTCTGATATAAGTACAAAATTATCTAGTAGTGTACCATTAGATGAGGCTGAAGAAATGACAAAATTAAGTAGTATTGAAATCATTGGTACACCGATTACAGATTTAGGATGTGAAAATATATTAAGTATACAGTCAGAACAAATTGACTGCAATAATTTTTCAAATATATACGCTAATAAAACTGATATAAATCATGTAAGTTTGTATTTTAAATTATTGCATGTTTTATTTATTATATATCATAATAAATTTAATTTATCAAAATTTTATGCTTTATTTCAGCTGAATTCATTTATTTGCAAATATCCACAAATTCAAGAAATACCTCCATTATATAAATTAGAATCAGATCATTCTGTCAAAGGTAATAATTGCTTAAAATTTTAAAGACTTAACCTAAATTATGAAAAACGTAGATTGTACTTTATTGTAACATTTTTCTTAAGTAATCTAATTAAAATATAGTCTTTAACTAATAAAATCATAGATATATTGAAATAAATAAAAAATATGTTTGAGTTTTAAATATAACTATAAAGTTGATTTTGGTATTAATACATTAATTTTTTATTCAATTTTAATATGTATGAGGCAAATATTAATTTTCTAATAATTTCAAATTTTTTAAATATAAAATGTATTGCAACTTTCCATGGATATAATCCATCTTAAGTTCTAACATTTACATATCATAAATTGTTTATTAAAGATTCTATTTGTGATATATATTCTAACTCTAAAATATTACACATTGTACCGATATAATAGTAAGAACAAAATAAACAATATGGATTTTAAATATATATATTCTTACAACTTTGAAATAAATTATATTGAAAAAATTGTTTACACTGTAAATATACATATAATGATTATAATCTATTTTGACTATTATATAAAATACAAATTTATCTATATTTCTTAACTTTCAGTTTTAAATTATTTTAGTTAATTGTTAAGAAATTAATACTACTTATATTTCTTTTGTATACAATATAAGCTCATTAATTATTCCATAATTTGCCGGTATGGTTTCAACTATGTTTCTAATAATCCAATAATTATATTTTATATTGTTTTCCTTTTAAGGAACTATTATTTCTATATTGTGATTTAAAATGCTATTTTACTTTAATGATTAGATGACACAAAAAACTATTATATTGGAAAATTTTAAATATGATTAGTTTATGTAATTATCTTCTATGAAGAAGAAATCAGGATTAAGAATGCATATGTTATTACAATTTTCAAATGATGGAATGATGGGGCTGGATTTTAGTAACTTTTTAATTTAGATACTGTATTCTGAAAAGCCTTTAAAAGAAACTTAATATCTTAATTAAAAATTAAAATTTATTTTTTTATAACAAAATTTGATAATCTTAAAAAAAAATGAAAACTATTGTTTTGAAATTTCTTCTGGTCTTTTTGCTTTATCTGCATTCAAATCCAGATTTGGTGTAAGCAATTTTAGGTTACACAAAGAATTTCATCTTTAACTTCATTTATTTGGTTCAAATTTTATTTTAACCTTCTTTATCTGATATTTGAATTTATTCTATCTTATTTAATTTTGTCTTTACAGTATTAAAACGGAATAATGAAGTTCTTCTAATATCAGTACAATTTTCTTTTATTTAATCTTCTTTACTTGGTCTTACAATATATTCAAATGTATAATATATGAATAATATTTATATTTAAGTATTAAATTACAAAAGTGTTTTAAAGTTTTAATTTTGTTCATCTCAATTATTGTAGTATTGTTTTATGTAAAGTATCTTATTTTTTATGTATTGTATAGTAAAGGTCATACTTATATAGAGCTTGTATTAAATTTTGTTCACATTTGTTTAAAATTTTTTTCTGGTTAATAATTAGCCTTTTTTTTAGTTTCTAATTTTAATATGTCTACAAATAATTCAGCTCTTGAACAATGTGATACATAAGAAAATTACAAGTCGAAAAAATCAATCATTTTTTAAATTTTTAGTTAGTTAAATAAAAAATGGACATGTAACTTTTTAATTTTTCCAGAATTTACTATAAAAGTAAATATCTATTAAAAATAATTGTGTGAGCAAAATTCAACCATTATTTTTTTAATTTTTCGAAATCTTTTAGAGAAAAGTATTATAATTTTCAATAAAAAATAACATTGGTTATCTAAATCAACAAAAATATATTTTTCATCTAAATAGAATTTTTAATGGCTAAAAATATTTAAAATTCTGATTGGAAAAGCTGAAAATTATATTTATGTTCGTAGCATGTATATATTTGAGATATAGGTGAATAGAGCAAGTAGTTGTAGTAGTGAATATGAATATATTTACTTTAATAGACCACTACATTTGATGTAAAAATTTATATGAAATGCAGAAAAGTAATGTAATACGAATTATTTAAAAAGTTCAACATATAATTTATGTTACAGATACACCACTTGAAGTTTTGATGGCTTTAAAAAAATTTGGTTATAATAAGTTCCGTATTGGACAAGAAAAGGCAATAATGAGAATTTTATCAGGACAATCAACTCTTGTAACTTTGGGTACTGGTTCTGGGAAGTCCTTGTGTTACCAGTTACCTGCATATTTGTATGCTAAAAAATCAGCATGTTTAACTTTGGTTATTTCTCCATTAGTGTCTTTAATGGATGATCAAATATCTAAAATTCCAAACTTTCTACAAGCAGCTTGTTTACATAATAACCAAAGTTCGAAGTTACAATCAAAAATTATAACAAAATTAAAGGAAGGAAAACTAAATATTTTATTAATTTCTCCAGAATTAATTGTTGGTAAAGAAAAATTAAATGATCTTGGAAATATATTAAAAATATTACCTCCAATAGCATTTGCTTGTATAGATGAGGTGCATTGTCTTTCACAATGGTCTCACAATTTTCGCCCAGCATATTTAATGATTTGTAAAGTATTACATGAGAAATTAGGTATTAAAAGAATTCTTGGCTTGACTGCCACTGCAAGAAAATCTACAGTTATGAATATTATAAATTTACTAAATATTAAAGATGGAATGGCAGGTGTAATATCGGAAAAATCTATACCTTCAAATTTAAATTTGACAGTCTCACGGGATCAGTATAAAGAAGATTCTCTAATAAATCTTTTACGTAGTGAAAGATACAACAAATGTGATTCCATTATTGTGTATTGTACACGTCGGGAGGAATGTGTTAGAGTGGCTAAAATACTTCGTTTATCTTTGCAAGAATATAATTTAAAAGAAGCCACTTCAAAATACCAAATATCTTCAATCGCAGAAGTTTATCATGCTGGTCTCTCAGCTTATCGACGTAAAATTGTACAAGCATCATTTATGAAATCAGAAACACGAATAATAGTCTCTACTGTGGCTTTCGGTATGGGTATTAATAAACCAAATATTAGATCAGTTATTCATTTCAATATGCCGTCAAGCTTGGAAGGCTATGTACAAGAAATTGGTCGAGCTGGAAGAGATGGCCTTCCAGCTTACTGTCATTTATTCTTAAATCCTAAGGTTGCAGCTTATATAAAATAAATTAAACTTTATTCGATATTTGAGTATAAAGTATTACATTAACTTATTTTTAGGAAAATTTGGATGAATATGAATTACGTCGTCACATCAATGCAAATAGAATAGATAGACATACTATTAGACGTTTACTCCAAAAAATTTTTGTACCTTGTTGTTGTACGAAGCTTGATTCAAAAGTACGATGTACAGGTCATGAAATTGCTTTTCCTGTAGATGAAACTGAAAAACTTTTAGATATAAATAAAGAAACTATCACTACTCTTCTTTGTTACCTTGAACTTCATCCAAAACACTTTATAAAGCTGCTACCTTCTACATTTATTAATGCTCAAATCTCTAGTTATAAAGGACCTAATGCTCTGAAATTATGTGCTCGAACTGTAAGTTTTTTTTTATTTTCATAATAATGATATAAAAATCAATCTCATAACAATGCTTTGAAAATTGATATAGTCACCACCTTTAGCTATGGCCTTAGACTTATTAATGAAAAGTGGAAGTTATAAAAACAATAGTACTATTGAATTTCCAGTAATTGATATTGCTGCAGCAATTGGTTTAGACAGTGCTATAGTTAAGAATCAACTTAAAAATTTAGAGTGGATCACTGGTAAATACAATATATCTACAGTATTATGTAATTATAAAATATATATATTTACATTAAATGTTATTCTTAACATATTTTTAGTAAATGGCACACTTAAAAAATCAGCAATATCGGTAAAATTTAATACAATAGGATTTCGAGTGATAGCTTTTGGTGATCTATCAAATGAAGAGCTAGAAGAAGCCCTTGAATCGTTAAGTCAGCAAAATCAATTACATGTCATAACATCCATGCAGCAACTGAGGTTTGTTTCTACAACAATGAGAAACTTTAGCTTTGTATCAGTAAGAAAATGTTTTGAGACAAATCAAGAAACTCGATTAAAATCTGAAGAACTCAAAAATACTATTTGTAACTACTTTGAACTTGATGAACCATTATTAAACATTTCATTCCCTATAGAAGTAAATATCCTTAAAAGTCTTATATAATAAATAACAATTGTAATAAATTTATATATTCAAGTATATATATCAACATTACTATTTCAGGCTAAACTCAAGAATGAAGCATGTATTGTAGCAGATATACGCAATTTAATTTTAAGTTACAAAAATATTCATTTCACAGGTCGAAGTATAGCACGAATATTTCATGGAATTCAAAGTCCAAATTATTCAGCTTTTACATGGTCAAAATGTTCCTTTTGGAGAGCTCATATTACTGACGATTTTGACACAATATGTCAAATAGCAACAAAAGAACTATTAAAAATCAAAGAAATATAAATAAATAATCATATTTTTTAAAATACAATTTAATAATAAATGAAATTGATATCATTATATTATAATATAATTTAATTTTTATGTTTTAATAGTTCATGGTTTTTAAAATATAAGAAAATTTTTAATATTCATTTCAGTATAATGTTATTGATTAATATATTGAATAATCACTCATATTTTGAAATGTTTACTTAAAATTAAATTTTTCTTTATATTTGTAACAAAATAATGTCTTAGATTGAAAGCTTAAGTAATATTATTCTGAAATGGCAAATATTATTGTAAGATAGCATTTGTAGTAAATCAATGGATAATGAAACTAAAGATGATTGTATATAGATGTGTTTATTGACATATATATCATAGGTGTTATGCAGTTACTTAGTGATTAGTGCTACTAATAGATGAGTACAAAATAAATAAATGAATTCATGGATTGAATTAAAATACATTCGATATAATCTTAATGCTGACAAAATTCTTTTTAGTTTTAGTTCTGATAAATTTAAAAGATATGATTTTGTTTATAATATTAAACAAATCAAGATACGTTTATTTTGAATCATAGAGACAATGTTGTATCTTAATTAATTTTTTGATTAAAACAATTGTTAATTGTTAATGAATAGTTGAATACAGGGCAATCTGATATTTAAAAATATATTTATTTTTGACATTTAACTAGTCAAGAAAAAATATTAAAATTTAATAAAACAAATATATAAATAATAGCAGCAAAATAGATTGATTTAGTTAATTTATGTTTTAATTTTTTAAATTTAAAATATGTGAAAATTATTTTCTCTTAATTTTTACAATGCATGTTAACAAGTACTATCTAATATTATAAAAAAGTATGTTATCAATGGGTTCAAAACACCAAATATTAAATAAATAGCATGGGTTAAATAGGATGATGGGTATACCTAACATGTATATTTATAATGATCATTTAGAAGTCAAATACTTTTAAATCAAAGCTTAATAGATTTATAGGTAAATATAAAATTGTATTCATCAAAATATATTACATTGATAAAAATAAAAACTATTAAAATCTATAATTTAGTAAAAACTTTCTAAATATTTAAGGAAAATTAAAATAAAATAAATATTGTTGAAGCAAGTCAATAATGGGTAGCATTTTAAAAAAAAATTACAAAGATATAATCTAAAAAATAAATAGATATTTTATTATATTACCCTTTTGCAATTTAATCTTATAAACATCAATTTTATTAAATACTTTGAAAAATACTTTGAACCTGTTTTCATTAATTTAATTGTAAATTATCTGTATAATCTGTAAATATTATACATTTTTATTTTAACAGGATAATAATATTTCATTTTTATGAAGATTATTTTATAATAATGTTTATAAAAACCCATCCAACAATTGAAAAACTAATTTACACATAATAGAAAAAAGACTGTCTATACAAATTAAATATTGAAATAAAATAAAACAAAAGTATACTATAATAACAAGTTATTTGAAAAAATATGGAGAAATAAGATATATAATAGGGAAACTTATAAAAGAAATTTACAACAAATAAATTTATCACATTATGTAACTTTATATTTTAGGCACATCAAAATTAACTGTAGAAGAGATTGGTTTCATATGCATATTATATTTTATCTAAGCTAATTTTCAAGATGATCAAAAATATTTTTATTGAAATATAACAAAAGCCATAAAACTAATTTTTAGTTTGCATAGGAATTATTTTGCACCTATTCATAAATGTCTTCACTTGAACAAGAAGTGTCTTTCAACTCATACAATGACATGAGTTATTACGATACAATTTACAATAACTTTAGTAATACAAGATAGTATTATAGTAGAAAATGTTTTTTTTAATTAGTTATAGTTTTAACAAAGAATTGGTAGATTGACTGAACAACCATTAGAGAGCCATTAAAAATACATTTACCTCTCTTAAAATTAAATTAAATCCAATAAAACAAATCCACTAGGTTTGTAGTAATTGAACTTGTCTTGTTTTTGTAATATTGTATCGACAATTTACATTTACTTCTAACTTTAAGTAATTTAACATTTATATTTTTATTTGCACCATTTGGCTAATTCAGTGAAAGGCTATATATTGTTTCTTAAATTTTATAAATAACTGCTAGACGTATTAGAATATGGTATGTTTTATTATTTATTTAAACTTGAAACTACATTCCAATAATTAAGAGTGCGAAGATTGCCCATTATAAATTTATAGATACCACATGTAAACATTAAATTAGTTTTGTTAAAACACTGAATAGTTCTCGTAAAATTTTTGTATAAAGTATTAATTTATATTTATGAATCAAATTAATCAGAAAATACATGGAAATATAAGTGTACACAAAAAATTTATTGATAAATTCATTGTTATTAAAAAGTAAAAAATTTAATTTAGTTAAATAGAGATACAATAAAGCAATTCAATATAAGTATGAGTGATACTTTTGTACTTATTAGTTCTAAGAGTCTATTTTGTAGTATTTTGATAGCTAGTTTCTGCGGAGCTCGATTAAAACCGTATGTCTACGTAAGATACGGATGTAACTGCCTTTAGCCAGTTCTTCCAAAGACCACATTCACCTTAGTAGCATGTGAAATGAAAAATATCTCAATAATATAACTTCTACATAAATAAATAACTATAACATTAATTTAATATGTATTACGTATTATACTAATGAATTAAATAAATTGCTTATGTTCTCATAATTTCTTTTATAGATAATTTCATTTGTTTGTTTTTCAATATTATAATTTACTTACTCTACTTATTAATTAAAAAACTTATTAAATCTAAAAAGTATTATAAGTTGTCAAATTAATTGTAATTTTAAATGACCTTTACACAGATTATTTAATTATAAGTACAGTTAAAGTATTGAATTTTACTGTATATTATATTAAAAAATTTTATTTTATTATTGTTTAATATACTTTAAATTTATTGTATAAATATAATAAATTAATAATTTAAAAAAAATTAAAAATACAATCTTTTTTAAAGTTTCTGTTTGAGGATATCAATATATTAGTTTGGTGCAAATGTTATTTATTCTAGATAAATAAGTTTTATAGCAGCATTTAAATTTTTCTATATTGCTAAACAAGGATTAATAGATAATTAAATATTAAAGTTAATTTAAAAATGTACATACTTTATTTATTTTAAAATTAAAATAATGAAATTATAGAACTCATATGTATCAATAGAATTGAGTTTTTTTTATAAATTTATAATATATATTTCATACTTTTAATGTAATAAGCTATAAAGAATAAATACAAATATTTTTATTAAATTTATAGTGTAATTCAATAATTATTAAAAATAATTTTATTATACTTTTATAATATACATCTTATACAGATAAGAAATGTAATAGTTCTAATGCTACATAAATCAATATCAATAATTACAATTCTGAATATAAATATTCATACATATGCATATATCAGTATTAGAAATTAAAAGTACTTTTTTTCAAAGAATTAAAAGATTTTAATTTCTTCTAACAAAATATTAAAATTGCTGTACGATGGTAGACAGTAACAATTTTTTTTTTAGTATATATATTTACATATTCAACAGTAAATTTTCTATTATAATTTATTTATTGTTTCTATAATAAATTGTTGCACAAAAATTCAAATATTTAATTCTTCTATTCGTATTAAACACAAACCTATGTTTTATTAATGAAATAATTTTATTATATTTATACAATCGTTGAAAAAGCAATAATTATAAATTTTCTATGCTTTAACAAAATCTTAAATACATTTTTGCAAATAAATAAATTTTATTTTTATTTGGCTGAAAAATTTTTCCAACTGATAAATTTAAATTATTCAAATGTTTGCATTTAAAAAACTATTTGTATCGATATTAATAATTTTGTCTTTTATTCACATTATAAATGTATGCTAAAGCATTAAAAACTAAAAATGGATGTTGCCTTCCCATGGATAGAACATTTTTGATACCACAAATGATTTTTTATTTCAAATACTTTCCATCATTTTAGATTTTTTTTTTAGTATTTAGTTTGAAATAAAATCCTTCTGGTTCTTAGCAAATAAAACTGTTATGCTGTTTTAATATAGTAAAAAATATTTTTCTTATATAATCAAAGAAAAATTATTGTAATTAAGTTTAACAAGTAAAGATTAAATAAATATATATTTTTTGATTTAATTCTTATTTAAATCAATTATCTTATTCTAAACAAATTTTTTTATTTAAAATTAATTACAAATTAAAATCAAAAAAGTCCAAATCGAAGATTTTATATCTTAACTAACAAGAATTTACTAAATATTTATTAATACCTTATATAAATTGTAAATAAAATTAAAATTATTAAGTGAATCAAACTAAAACATACATAAATTTATTTATTTCTTAAAAACAATTACTTTATTTCTAATAATATTCCATTTTTTAGTTTTTTATATTTGAATTGTTTACTGGATTTTCTGTGTGTCCAATACTTTGTATCAAGTTGAGAAATGATTCTTTTTGAATTAACTGTGATCGCTTGGTATTTCAAGAAATTTAATTTTCTATAATACGAAGTATTGAATTTCCCTTTTTTATTATATTTTTTAAGTTTTTGATCAAATTCTGTTAAAATTATATTAGAAGTAGTGAGAAGATTTATGCCTGACAATTCTTCTAGGCTACAATTTCTATTTTTTTTTGATATCTTATTTTCTAGAATTATATTTCTACAATATACAAAATAATTATTATTTATTATTTTTTTGTAAATTTTTAATAATATCTTACGTTTCTAATTTATTATTTAATTTTTTGGCTATAAAATCTTTATAAGACTGCGATAATCCATGGTTATAATGTTGATGTGTATCAAAATCTTTCGATTGAATTTCCTTTTTCAAATAATTTGATTTTAAACCTACAATATTATATGTTAAAATTATTAAAATATATTAAAATTAAATAAATTAGATTACGATTGAAGTTTAAATATTTATTTTAATAAAACTTTTCTTACTCTTAAAAAAATATTTAAGAAAATCTTGATTTGCTGCCTCTTTTAAAGAGGATATATAAATCTCTTCTTCTGAACTGGATAATTCAAATTTATTTGGATTCATTATTTTATTAATAAATTTTATATCTGTTTTATTTTTATGCATTAATAAAACTTAAAAATAAAATAAAATTTTATATGTAGCGGTATTTGTATATTCCAACGTGTTTTCATGCAGTTAACGAGTTATTAATATTTGTATAATATTTTCAGTACAATCTATAGTTAGTTATTATAAATAAGTTATAAAAATATAATTTATAAATACAATAATATAGATATTATTTTTTATAAAGTTATTATAAATTCTTTTTTATATGAATTTTTAAATAAGATAGTTCAAAATCAGTGTCAAAAAAATAATTATCTATATAAAGGTAAAAAAGTAGCAACAGTTTTAATCTATGGCAACCTGGCGGATTTCTTTCAAATTCATAGATGAAAAAGAGCCAATGGAAGTTCACAAATGAAGAAGTATTTATTATGAAAAAATATGTATGCATATCATATCCGTGCAAAGCATATTTTACTTTCAATTTATAATTATATTCATAGGCACAACAGCTATATTGAAAATTTAAAACATTTAAAATTATATATTTTATATAAATTAAAAAATATTTATATGAATTATTATGGATTAAAATTTTCATTATTATTTAATATTAAATTTCATAAAAATAAATAAATGTTCTTGCTAATGTATAAATATAAAGCATACGTTTGAATTGTCGACATTTGACCTACTCATTTTTCCGGACTGTTTAATTTCTTCTAAAAAACGTTTACCTCGTAGTATTTTATTCGACACCTAGACAAGTTCTAAAGAATATTGATTAAATAATAGTTCTTGTCTACCTGAATTTCCTATGATGTAAATATCGATCGGCGAATTAGATAAATAATAAATAGAGTTATCCTGCTACAATGCGTAATTTCATAGTTTTTATGTTTACCGTAGTATTCCATAGTTTGCTACGACTAAAGAAAAAAATCAGGCAACGTAGCGTAAATCCCTCTTGGTATTCCTTATAAACTTCTCGAGTTATTCTACTCAAGCACGAACATTTTTTTGTATTTGAATTGACTTTTTTTGTTTAACAAAACATAAGTTATTTTCTTAAAGTACTCATTACTTATTATTCATTTTTACTATTTAACATATATAATATATACTTTTCTCGCTTTTCTCAGATTTTTCCAAAATACGACTTGATATTGCATGTCTAAAGATTGCAGAATATACAATATATCTATATAATAAAATATTCATTAGAATTTTTTTCAACAGATTATAATTTTAAAATATATATACATTTATAGCCTTTATGAAAATTTAAAATATATAAAATCAACTAAAATTAAATATATTAATATGCTCTTGCATAATATGAATGTGTTCTTCTGTAATTTATAAAAGTTTGAACCTGAGACCTTAATCTAGATTGATCTTTTTGCAAGTATTACAATATAAATAACATTAAATAAATCTTAAACAAAAATATGTATAAAACATAATTTAAAATAAATGAAGATACTATTTTAATACTATATAGAAATGGAAATAGTAATACGATGCTTTCTAAACGTTGTAATTGTATGGTTTTTGATCACGTAGCAAGAGCAAAAAAAAGAGAAATCCAAGAGTTAAATTGTGACTCTTTCAAAGATAGTATAATTTTTAGGTATTTACATTCAAAAACATTAATGATTATTTGCCTTTTTGAAATAAATATATAGACAAATTCAGATTATATAACCTCCTTCATGTGGCTACACAAGATTCAAAACAATATATTAATTTAAAGAAAAAAATTTTATTCAAAGCATATAAATCATTAATATAAACTTATATTTATATCAAAGAATGAATTCATTAATAATTTTAAATTGAATTGGTGAAAATTCAATACAGTTTTTCGTGTATCTTGTTTTTCACTCTTAAAAAATTTATAAAAGATAAATTTATACACTATTAGAGAAGATGTTATTTTTAAAATTCTAAATTTATCAAAAAGATTTTAAAAAAATAATACTAGACTCTATTATTTAAATTCAAACTCATTACAGTTTTAATAAATGTAAAACTCTTCACACATCTATATATAAATAAAAAACACCATGCTTATCGAAATCAATATATTATATTATACATACGTTAAGTATCAAAATATCTATTATTATAAAAGAAAAATAAAGAAAAATACTATATTTATATAAAAACTTAATATTTAATATACATGAAGTGAAAAATAAAATGAAAACTATAGAACGTAAAGAATAAAAAAGAATATAGTCTCGATGGAAAAAAATAAGTATAAACATTTTTAAATTTTCATTTGAGTTATTTTATATAATAGATATTTATTGAATCCAGGATATTATTCAAAAAAACATTGATATTACCATCATTATACAATATTATTATTTGAAAATATTTTGTATTTATAGATTATATAATAAAATTTTAATTAAACAATTCTGACTTTGTAAAAAAGAAATTTCATAAAACTTGATATTTTTTAAATTTCTGATCACATAATTTCGTACATAAAGTTGATCATATGTATTATAAGTTTTATACTTTATTATACACGACTAATCAAATTTGTAAATAATATATATAACAAATAAGTTTAAGTATCGAAAGAATATAAAATATACATTGATAGTATAAAGAAATTAAAAGCAAAAGTTATGAATTTGAAAGGCATATATCTCTGAATTTTATGATAAATAATTTAATATTATTAAATAAATTGATAATAAAAAATATATTAATTGATACAACTTGTTTCTAATTTATTTGTTAAGTCGGTATGTAGGTCAAACTGTATAGAGCAAATTTTAAAATAATGGCTTAAGAATAATCTTAAAAAATTTGACAATAATAATTTATTTTAATTAAATTAACAAGTACATTATATAATTATATTATGAGTCAGTTTTTAATAAAAGTTTAGAAATTCATAATTTATTATATATAGTATATAAAATTGATATAATTGTTTATTTCTATTCATCGTCGTCGTCGTCATCGTTATCATCCCAATCATTATCGTTTGATTTTAATTGATTTGAACAAGATCGCTTGCAATTTGTTTTACTTTTATTGCTTTTTCGACTCATCTTTTCCATAGTATTACATGAAGATCCAATTAAGAAGAAAAACAATGCTGAAATATATATATAATTATAATAGTAGCATTAAATGATTTTATAAATGTTTTTATAATTATTTTTTAATCGTTATTTTAAACTTATAATTTAAGTTGATTTAATGATGTTTCAAAAAGGAGAAAATACACCATAATTAAAACATCCGTAATATAATTTTGAATATACTTTTGTTTTAGTTTTGCACTTCAATGTGTATATTTATACATATGCATATACTGAATTAGTAGTATATATGAGAATATCTATATGATCTTTTAAATATCAATTATTCTGATAGTGCAAAAAAAACATGTTTTTTCTTAAAATATATAATAAAATTATAAACCATTTATTAACAGATAATAATTAGATATAATAAATAGAAAATATAAATTGAATTAATGGTTCTAGGGAATTAATAATTTATCATAAAGAGCAAAATTTATAATAGTCTGAGAAGATTTTATTTAGACCTTAAGATCAAAGTAAAATATTTAAAAATTTTAAGCAGCCTTTCTGTATTAGTAATATTAGGGGATAGTATAATTCCAATTAACTTGTCTTATGTTATTTACCTATAAGTAGAAAAAATTTTCTAATGGTACATTGATTTGATGAATTGTTAAAAAATTCGATCTTCTTTTATCATATAATTTTATATTATATTATTATTTTATACAATTATTTTATAAGGCAATTCATCGCTATTTCCCGTGGTATGTGAATGCTCACTAGTAAGTAAGCAAAGAATTAACTCCGTAAGACTCATCGTTCATGCTTCTTGTCCAATCTGAGTTTATGAGAGACAGTAGGCGCATACAATCTGAATTGGTTTTCAACAATCACTTCAATCTTTATACCCGCTACTATCTATTAACTTAATTGATTATTACAAGTACCTTAGGTTAATAGCTGTAGATGTAAGCTAACGAATAAACTTTATTACATACGTATTAGAATAGGTAATTTTAGCTGTGATTCTAGTTTTAGTGCAGAGGAGACCGATAATTTTAATCGTGTTCTACTTTTATATTTTCTTGACACCTGTAGAATCAGATTGATAGCATTAACAGTAATTTCTGTTACTTCTTATGCATAGATTATTATCTTAATTGGTGAAACTAAGCTCAAAAACTGTTTTAAATGTGATGAAAGTGGCATCAAAACAGTTTGTAAATGTATAGGTTCATATGTAGTATTTTACAAGCAAATACGTATTTACATACAGTAATTTCTCAAGTATATTTGAAGTTATATACATGCGTTTATTTCTTGAAATATAACTAGAAATATTTTAGGAAGTGTAAAATTGTCAAGCAATTTTTCGGTTTTAATCATTAGAATATTATATTAATAATTAAAGTTGATTTAGAATTTAAAAATAATATTAAGTCATATTCGTATAACTTCTCTTTACAATTTAAAAAATAAAAAATTCCTTTCTTTGATCTATAATTATTTTTCAAAATGAACGTGAATAACGTACACTTAAAGTTTCCTCTAATATAAAAAATTATAAATTATAATTTTGTGAATGTATTAAAACAATTATTAACGCAATGAATAATTTCAATACAATTTTGTAAAATAGTTAAATTAAAAGAACAAATACGAAAAGTTGTAGGGCTTTAATTTAAGGTACATATCACAAGATACTTTTGATTACATTGTATGCATGATGCTGTTTTATCATTGTAATTTATAGTTTTTTTTACAAATCTTAAGTTCAGTAAATAAACAATTTTTTTTTATTTATTAAATTTCATACTTACTTCAAACTTTCTTCAGAGTACACATCGTAATATTTAAAATCTAAAAAAAGATATCTCACATAATTTTATAAATGGCTATAAAAATATTTTATGAATAAATTATAAACAACAAGTATTTCTCTATTTTAATTACAAATATCTAATTATTAAATTGAAGTGAATAAGAAAAAAAAAAAAAAAAAATACATATATATATATATTCAGAATTATGAGAAATAATAGTAAATATGAAGAAAAAAGTTAAAATTTAAACATTAGTTAAGTTTTAGTTCAACATAGAGTTTAAAAAACATAACATCTTAAGAAATTATTATTCTGATAGAGATTTCTGGATTTTATATTATCTTGTATTACTATTTTATATTAAAAACTTCATTACTATTTGATAAAAATGTGAAGAATAATAAAGGCATATTTACGATTAATATGTACACTAAGTAAAATCACTTCGTATTAACATCTCATTATGTAATGAAAATCAAAGAATCTTAAAGACACACACACACATACAAAATACAGAAAATGAATATTTTATAAATATAATTTATTAATATTTAAATAAAAGGTATTAAGAATAATACACTTCTATAATAAAATTATAGCAAATTATTATGTAAAGCAACTTATAATGTAAAGGGGGTCATTGGAATTAAAGATTTCATGAATTACATTGTTTTTTCTTTATACTTTTATGTTTGGCTATAATTTACGATGTGTATCTAATCCATAAATGCTATAGTAAATTTATTTCTTGATGATCCTTTTTATGCAATTTTTAAACATTAAATGAAATTGAATTATGCAGGGGATACATTTTATAAATTAATTCTAAACGTGTTTACAATGTACTGCTATGCAGAAAATGGAAAATATTAATTTATACTTAATCAAGATACACGATTAATACTTTAGACAATAATTTATTATAATTAAATTAAAGAGCAGTATAGAGTATATTAGCTCCGAGATAAAAAATATATATAACGTATATACGTGCATAATTATAATAGGTATTATATTATTAAAAAATGTTAGTAATTAAATTAATATTCCAATTCTAATATAGTAAGTTGATATACATCATTACTAATTGCATTGTTTATTTACAGATTTTATTTCACACGTAATTTTATTTCTCTCATTTAAATAATATTGATTTCTTGTTTCATTTTAATATATTTATTTTTGTCTGCAGTTCTCCTTATTTAAAAAATGATTTAAATCTTCTTTTATCATTTCCGAGACTATTTTTGACAGTTAATATTTTTTTTTATATCTAAGTTACTTTTTAATAAACATTCAAAGTTATATTATAGATCTCGTTTTGTCTTTTTAAGTTCTAAATCGCGGTATTTTCTCAGCGCATACATTTTTTTAGATGCAAACGATAAGTTAAAACTATATCAGTATTTTAATAATAATAAATTAGTTTTCTTTATGATTACTAGTAAAAATTATATTAAAATAAATATATCTCATTTTATTATAATAAATGAACTGAATATAAATTAAAAAAATTATTTAAGTAAAGTAAAACAAAATAATGCATACTGCTAATTATATTGAAGCAAATAATAAAATAGTAATGTAATAGATTAATTAAGTAATAGATGTAAAATTTAATGACACACACTATTTGAACACATTTAATGAAATATAAAATCACTTTATATTTAAATACGTATTATTCAAAAAACTAATTTAATAATCACAATGATTTACCACTATTATATAAAAATATATGACAAAATTATAATATAGATATTCATAGTCTTCGTATCTAAACAACCAGTGTCTAGTTAGACTTAATTCATGAAGTAAAACTAGGATAGAATAAAAATACAGCGAAACAAATAAAATTTATTAATTCTTAATGTATTAATCTTTTTAAAGCAGAATTAATAGTTAGCGAAGATAAATAATATATATATGTGTGTGTGTGTGTGTATATGTGTGTGTGTGTGTGTGCGCGCGCGCGCGCGTATGTGTAAAAAAATAAAAAAATTATTCAATATCTAATAGAGTTTACGATGTAAGATAGATACTTACGATGTTGGCTATAAAAAGAAGTAACATACTTATAATTTTATTATAATAATACTACAAAATAAAGTAAAAAAAGTATCTTGGAGATGATGAAAATAGTTCTAAGAATTATATACTTAAGATAAATAATTAATAGTACAATAATTTAATAAAAAAGTAAGAAATTTTTCAGTCTCAAACGATTGGATATAAATTGAATAAATATATTTAAAATAAATAGTTTATCGGAGATGAATTAATAAGCAAATTAAGAAAATTTTGCTCAGAAAAGCTTTGTTTCCATGTATTAAATCTTACTTGGATTTTTCCTTATATTGTTATATGTATTTTGCATAAAGTATCAATTAAGTTAATTTTTTTTTATAAATTATAATTAAAGAAAGGTACTTGTTGTCAATACTTTGAAATTTTTTCCACTTTGATTTTATATTTGTCATTGAATATTATTTTGAATATATTATATATTGTTATAATAAAGAAAAGAATATGAATTTGGTCAAAAATATAACAAGCATATACCTCTAAAGGGAAAATATCCATACGAAAATTAAGCTATCTATATATTAATAAGTTTATACAAAAATTTCATTTTTTTCATCCGTAAATGTTGGCAAGAATATACATATATTTACATATATATAAATGTTATTTTTTGAAATTAATATTAATTTTTGTAAAAATTTTATGTATTTGATGATTTCAATGTTTAGCTTTGGTATGAAGGAACAAATCATCGGAAGGGTTGACGTAATAAATGATGAATTCCCATTTATAGCAAATTTATTGATCCAGAATTTCATTTTTGCGGCGATTCAATAATCAGTAGCTTATACATTATTACGGCGACTCACTGTTTTTTCACTGAGCACGAATATATTGATAACATGATAGCTTATACTGTGAGCGTTATTCTAAACCCTAATCCTTATTGTGACGAGGTACAAAAGTTGTTGAAAATTACTAATCATCCAGCATTCGATGCAAAGACTTTGATGGAACACGATATTTCAGTTGTAACGGTATGTAACATAGCTTCAAATTTATTTTTCAATTTTTAAATTTAATTAATGTTTAAAAATTTATTATTTAGACATAGACATCCATCTTAATATATAAAAAATCAAACACTGTTGTTCACCAAATTGTATTTTTTAGAATAACCGACGATTCATAAGTTACCATATTTCTTGCTGAACATTAAACTTTATAGATTATATACATATATATACTTATCCTTTTGAAAAGATAATTTGATATTTTTGTAAGCTACACTAAACTTTTAACAAATGATATTATTTTATTTCATTTTTGTAGAAATTGTTAATTTGAATTAAATCTGTATAATTTTATTTTATACTTAGTAACTAGTTTACTCTATGATATTAACTTTATAGTAAATATTAAGTTTAACATTTTATTTCTTAATTTTTTTATTATATTTCACAAAAAAATTTTTATATAAGATTTTCTATTTTTATTAAATTTTGCTTTAATAAACTAGTCTATATATACCATTATAAAAATTTTAATATATATTTTATTATTTATTTATATTTATTATTAATTTTATACCTTTTAAATTTTTTATATAATTCCACTATTGTTTGTTTATAACATTATATTTATACTCCAAATATATATCACACTCATACGTCTACTCACATATACATTACATGATTTTTCCGTTTAATTTCTTATTTTTTTGTTCCGTTTATTTGTACATTATAATTATATTCTTTAAATTATCCTAAAACTTCCTTACTATTCATCATAATTATTTATTAAACTTTCTTAAATTGATTCTTCTTCTTATACTTCCGTCTTTATTATATACCCTTATTATTTTAATTTTTAAATTCTATACTATTTTTTACACAAAAGAAAAATGCGGTAATCGGTAAAAAAATACCTTGTTTATGATAAAACGAGAAAATCGAACTAAAGCTGTGAAATTGAAAGCATATAGAAGTAATACAAATATGTTAAGAGATCAATATTAACAAAGTATACATATAATAAAAATACCAATACAAAAATATTCTTTATATCTATAAAATATAATTATATATCCTTATAATTCAAGATTTTTAATAAGTTATACTTAGTAAAAGACTTGAAAGCAGCAATTACTTTGGAATTTTTTAAAAAAATGTTTATTAAAAATTTTTTTAATTTCTCAATAATATTTTTTACATTAATTTTTATAACTGCATCATCAAAAATAAAAATCAAATAAATAAAATGGAAAAAATTTTTATAAGAATTAATATCGACTCTAAAAAAGTTTCTGAAAAAGTACTTTTATTTAAATATTGATATTTTTATGAAAATAAACTTTATATTAAAAAAAAAAAATTTAATAAACTTGTAATTTTTTAAATTTAGTATTTACATTTATATCTTTTTGATAAGTCTATATTTATACAAATTAGTTATATAGTTTTTTTTATAAATTGTGGTTATCAAATTGCAAATTTTTAAATAATTATTTTTGAGAAAAATACTTTTAAGTTTTGAATATACATAGGGAGAGGTTATTTTATGGAAGCCTTTATGTTATTATTAAATTGAATACATAAAAGTAGTTTTGTAGATAAGATGTACCTACATGAAAAATTCTTACTAAAATTATTAACACGTTTTCTTATTTACAATTTCAAATTAGTGATACATTAGTGTATTAACTTTTCTCTTTAATAATATTATAGATGGTGGCCTAGACGTTGTATGTTATCAATGGAGCTAATAAATGATCAACAAATTGATATATATATGTATATAAATTGAAAATGTATGTAAAAATAGGCGGTTAGTATATACCACACACAGCTCATATGACTAATAAACAAGAAAATAACCCGCAAATCCAAAAGTAGCACTTGAAAAATGTAAGCTCGCTGTAATGTAACCTTGTCCGCTAACTTATTTTTTATCAGAGATTTTCAGACCCTTTTATTTTTTTATAGGATATCAACAACTTAAAAGTTTATGGTAGCGTAAATTTCTTTTACACCGAGCTTTGTTATGATAAATGCACAAACAAAATTCTTTCTTAAATCGAATAATCGATTTTTTTACTGTATAATTACTCTTTTGTCTCGTATATAAAATCTAAATTATTTACTTGATGTCGTCAACAATTATATATACATATAAAAAATCTGTAGTCTTACTTAGTACAATATTAGTATGTTCCTAGATTTCATTTTTTAGATTTTCTAGTAAATTATGATAATAATGATTTATAGTTAACTTATAATAAACTAAATTCATTTTTCTTTATGCACGAATTTTTTAAATGAATTAAAAAAGTAATTGATTATTTACTGATTATTAATTATGTATTAATATGAATAATATTTTTTAATAATAATATTTCTTTACAAGAAAAATATGTTAATATCACTATGTTTTATAATGAAAATTTTTAATATAATTAGTATGCATTACATAAACAATTTCAATTAACAAAAGAACTTTCTACTATTATATTCAGTTGCATTACAATAAATACTTATTAAAATTATTTATTGTAATTATTTATTAATTAGAAAATTTTACAATTTTTGTTTTTGTACATTATTTTTGAATACTTATAAAATATAAACATAATTTATAATACTACTATAAATTTTTTAGCTGAAGGAACAGAGGCAGAATAAATTGTGACGACTGTGAACCTTTTAATTGCAATCATTTCTTAAATATGATAAAATGCAATAAATAAAAAATTTAAACTTAAAAAAAGCACAATTACAATAAAAAATCTGTTGTATGTATAGAAATTATTCATCGCAATATTGATACTTTAATTACGTGATCAGAACTGATATATTAAAATGAAAATGATTATTCTAGATTTTCATTGATTAATTTCAAATTATATCATCTGAAAAATCAATTTATTATAAAAAATATAAATCAATTACTTCTTTAACAAAATTATGAATTAATACTAAATTCGCACAACTTATAAAATTATATATATGGAAAAATTAACTTTCAATATGAATATTTTGTGTTGATTATAAAAATGTTTGATTGTAACAACAATTCAATTGTATGTGTTACTTTTGTGTTTTAAATTATGAACATTCAGTAAATTTGTCGATTGTCTTTCCAATCCAAAAGACTAAAATATTCGGTGGTATACAGATCTCTAATTTTTTTATTTTTGTTAAATGTAAATAAAACAATTGTTTAAGATAACTATTATATAATATTATATCTACTATTATAGTAGAATTGATAAAAATAGCTTACTAAAAAATGAAAGACACATAAATTTACCTAAATCTAAATTAGACATTATTTAATTAATTTCTTTTAAAAAATTAATAATTTAAGAAATTATTAAGTTTTTTCGTGTAAATAAAAATTTTTATCGGTTTATTTTAATTTTTTATCTTTAAAAATAATTAAATAATTTAAATGATTGTAAATTTATAAAAAATTCTTTTCATTTAAATGCATTAGTTTGATTAACTTATCAAACGATTAAATTAACAATTTTATGATGCATAATTTGTATCTATACAATTAATAAATTCTTTTGTTGTAATTATTTTAATCCTTCATATTATTTTGATAATTTTATTATTATAGAAAAATATATGAAAAATGTATAATAGATATTTATATTTTTGTTGGTTTCCTTAATTAAAATAATGCGAAAAGTATATATATTACTAAGATTTATAGAAATATTATATGAATTCAATCAAACAAAATTATAAACATATAATATATTTTTTTTAAATAAAATGTAAAATTAATAGCAAAATTAAAAGATAAATAATACTTCATATTTTAATTTCAGAAAAATATTAAGTCTTTCTTTAATACATGTTGCTACTATATAAATATCAAACCCTTATTATAACTTCTCTACTTTTAATGATAATAATCCTTCTGAAATAAACAAATTCAATATAACTAAAACAAAATGATAAATTTTAATAAATAATAAATCGGTTTGATTTTTCAAATTAATACGTAAGCAACGTTACAAATAATATATATTTAATTCATAATTTCTTCTATGTTTTCATATACTATGAATTTTTTAAGATAAATAATAATAAATTCCGTTTTTGTTTATAAAGATCAGTATTCTTTATGTGACTTGTATTTGTATTTAATTTTTATTAAAATATTACTACTGATTCTTATATTATGATTTCAGCTGAAATTAAAGTATTCATTTCCTTATAACTTAAATTTAAAAAATCAATTATAAAAACAAACAATAATAGAATGGAAATTCAATTTATATATAGTTGATATAATTTCTAAAATTAAAAAAATTAGACAACTAAAGTAATAATAACATCTACATTTTAAATTCGAAACAATACTTAATCGATTATAACTATTCCATAAATATAACAAATTCTTTTTTTATACAATTTTTCGCTATTTCTTTTAGTATAGCTATTCTTTTTATGATTAGTTACGTATTATATTTAAAAACTAATAATTAATTATATAATGTTTTATTAAAATGTGATTTTCAAAAAATCGCTAATTTCAACATGAAATTTGATAACTTAAAAATTTTTTCGTTGATATAAAAATGTATTTATTATAAAATAGACATTGTTATTCTTGTAGATTCCATATTGAAATAACTCATGAATAAAATTTTCTTATATATACAATAAATAATACTAAAAACAAAAATTTGTAACAATATTATTTAACAATATTTTATTCAATGAGTTTTATGATTTAATGAATTCGTATACAAAATATTTGTTTACAATAATATTTTAAGAGACATATGGTAAAATAAAAGTGTTTATAATTTTTTAAAATAATTTTACACATAATTTAGCATTAGTTTTCAATCATTTATCAAATTGTAGGCAATCATTTTGTAAATTGTATATTATATTAAAATTATTGTATTGTATTGTTACACAAATATAATAAATTCAGATAGCATTAAATTATTTTATTACTATTTTAAATAATATTTAAGTAAAAAAAATTTATTATATAATATTATATAATATTATTTAATAATTATAAGTTTACTGAAAAAAACTGTACTGCAAGTTAATATTAACTATCCTAGGAATGCATTTTCGTGTTTTTAAACTGCGTTTAACAATAAAATCAGTATTAAACAAAATTAAAAATAAGTCATATTGATATAATTTGTAAATGAAAAATTCTATATTTAAAATCATTCTAATCCAATAATACTTCATGCTATAATATTATGACATAAATATATTAAAATTAAATTCAGACATTTGTCAATGTTGTTAATACTGTAACTATGAACTTTTATTCAGTGAAAAAATATTTTTTCTAAATCAAATAATATATTATGTAATAATATAAATAATATGACTTATAAGTTTAAAGGTACATTAATTTATATTGTAAGCTACTTTTTAGAATATATATATTACTGAAATTTATTGAATGCAAACTTTGAAATAAATTTTGTTTAACCCAATATATTTTTATTCATATATCTTGAAATTTATACAATAAAAAATATATTGGATTTTAATTTTATTTAAAAATTATAAACATAAATTATTTCAGATTGTAAATAAAAAACAGTTTATAAACTAATTTAAAACTTTAAAAATCCATTCATAATTTTATCGTATTTGAGTTATAAAACTAAAATTATTTATTGTATGATATAAAACTTAATCTTATGATACAATATTTTGTATTTTAACAAAATATATTCAGTAAATATTGAACTGTTACACTTGGGTGAACTATACTACACTAAAAAATATTTTTGACATTATTTAAACTTTAAAATAAATAGTATTATTTAATTTTTTCTACGTATCAAGTAAAAAATGTACATAAAATATATTTAATTAGGCCTGCTAATAAAATTAATATTCTTTTTAACATATCTTTCAATGTAGTATTTTATATTTTATGACTTATTTCTTATGCATAAAATGTACATAATTAGAATAATAAAAAAATGTATTAATTTAATTATTTACTAAATTAAAAAAATTCATTTCATAATAATTAATTTTAATGAATTATTATTATATTATATATAAAATTTTATTATATTAAAGTAAAGTTATGTTATATACTTATTTATTAAAAAATGTTCTAAAATGACTTAATATATTATATAGTGTCTAATGTATATATTTTTATAATAACCTTTAAGATGTCTCATTATACATGAACCGCCTTTTTGACCTTTTTGTTTTCTTTTTTTGTCACATTGGCTGCAGAGCATTTTTCGTAAAGTACATGCTAGATGAATTGAATAATAAAGTACAAACTGTAAAATACACAGTACAATAATTATAAGAACCGGTAGGCTAAGACTTGTTTCCACGTCATTCAAAATAGCATGTACCGACATTGGTAAAAAATCACACATTGTTCCTTTTTATTTTAATTTTGTTTAACTTTTTTTTCTTATATTTTGAATCTTTCACTTTCTTATTTGAATAATGAAAATTACATCAAATTTAGTTTGTATTATTACACATACTACGTAATTTATTGATCAGAAAAATTATGAGAAAAGTTTTATGTAAAAATAACACCTATTAAAAACAATTGAATTTCAATAAAATATCTTTACTTTTGTTTGTATTAATTTTTATTCAGATAAGATATTTTATACGATTAAATAAAAATTTTATAAAAAAAATCCTATAAAATGTTTAAACACTTATTTAAAGCATATTAGGTTACATTTAATTCATTGTGTTGTTTACTCATAACATTTTTTATTTTTTATATTATTAATTTAATATTTAATAAATGAATAATAAGTAATTTATTAAAAATAAAATTTTTAGCAAATGCTAGATACTCATATCTATTTATTTACATTTTTCTTTTGCTAATGCGAAACAACGGAATAAAATTAAAATTATATAACTATTTTTGATATTTAAATTACAAATTAGTATTATAAGAATGTTTGACAAATAATATTAAAATTAAAGAATGTGAACTAATTATAAAAGATTTATAATTTGCATTATTTTTAATAATGATAAATTAAGATTATTATTTTTCTATTTTGATAAAATTTATTTAAATAATGAAGCTTAATTTTCAAGTGGAAAAATTTTACATATTAATCTAATATATTAATTTAATAAAATTTGAATGCAAACAATTAAAAAATATACAGAATTACTCTTGGAATATATACTATTACTATTGTGTGCAATGTATTTCTTAAACATTTATATATAAATAAAAAAATAAATAATTAAATTTCATACGGAGATTATTTTAAAAAATTGGAAACTTATAAATTTACTTTTAAGGTATACATTTACAAATTCTAAATATATATTTCTAGAATTGGATATAAATTTTTTGCTCTATTCTATATTATTTCTGTACTTTATTACTATTCAAAAGTATAATATAAAATGAGCACCTCAAAATCGGTAATTTTTAATTTTAAAAAATCTTTATTGATATGATTAAATAATTTATGACTTAAAATTTTGTTTGAAAAATGGAAAAATGTGATTTTTTATAAATACCTTCGATTGCCACATTTTATCACACATTTTATATCTGCATTGCTTTAAAAGTGTTTTAGGCAATTAAAATCATCTTTGCGACTGATTAATCAATATCATTAACTTTATCGATATTAATTTATCAGGGTTTTAGTGATAAAGAATTTATTTCCATAAAATAAGATAAAATAATTAATTTTTAATGAATTTAAAATTTGTTTATAAATTTCAAAATATTTTCACCTTTTATATAAAATTTTTTTAATAAACTCAATAACTTTGTTTTAACATTTATTGTCAATTCAGGTAAACAATAAAAAGCATATTTCTTATTAATTCTATAAATTCTATACATTTCTATTAAAAAAAATTAAATATCGTTAAAATAGACTGGATTTTTAAATATATTGTTGTAATTATTATTTCTTCAATTATATAAAATATTTTAAAAAATTTTGTTTCAAGTTCTAATTTTTTTATACTTTTCAGAATAAATGATTAGATTATGTTTTTTATGTCTTTATTTAATACCTTGGATAAGTTAAAATATTCATTTACTCGTTATAGTTTATGATAGGTAATACAAAAACAATATATATTACTTCATCAATTTGTAAATATCTTGATTATTTGAACATCTTAAGTTATAATGTTATTTAAGAAAGTTTAAATTTGTTATTTTATGTTCTAGAATTATTATTTTTATATAAAAGTCAAATAAAAGTTGAACGAATACAAAGTTTAAAAAATTAATTTTTTGATTTATTATTTGAAATATTTTTTTAGATATTTAAAAATATGATTTTACTGAATTATAATAAATCAAAAATAATCGAATCATATGTCTTTATAAACATGATATTCTACTATTTAAATATTTTTAGATATTTGCCTTAATAACGTATAACCCCTTAAATAGCTCAGTATTTTATTTCTTCTCAAATTTACTAGATATATTTTCTTTAATCTAATTTTTCAACTAATAATCATTTTTTAATTTTCATTGGGTTTTTATTATTGCTCGAGCAAAGGCATTGTAGCAATTGTACTGCGTTAATTTATAATATACTTGTTAATAAATAAGTATTTTTCAAGTTTTTTTTAATAAACTGTATATATTATTTAAAGAATTGCTATATAAACTATAATCGTTGTTTAAAATGAATCTTCTTCCCATCTTCAATAGCTGGATTTATTAAAATATTTTATGATCACCTGTAAGGTATTACTAACTTTTTTATGTACTTTTATTAACACTACCTTACATAAAAACATTTTTGCCACGCAATGAACAATTTATAAGTAGAACTATAGAAAAACTATAGATCGATGAAAATCTTATTGATAATAATATAATGATTAAAGCATTAGAAATTATATGGATATGAAATTTATTATATTAATATTAAAAGGAATAAAATTTAACTTCATACTATAATTCGCTTTCTCCATAAAGTGTTTTGAGATAGCCATAAGCACAAGGCTAATTATTTATGGACATTTACACAGTAAAATAAAGTTTTTAGTAAGTTAAAGTTGAGGATAAAAAAACACTATAAATACAAAAGTAGTAAAACAACAGAACTGTAAAAGAATCGATAAATTAAAAGAAATGAACATAATACAATTACATAATCTAATAGTTGCAAACAAGCAAGATTGCATAGAACAATTGCTTACTTTAGTATAACAATAGAAAGGATACAAGAAAAGCATAATTTTAATTATTTATTTATTTTAGTGGTCATTCCGAGTAGAATCGAACTTCATTCACTACTTTCTTGTACAATATACCCCTGAGTTATAATCTGCCCATACAAAATAAACATTTTTCGCTTGTAAGTACAACATGAAAGTGGTTGTATGTAAATATAATTGTTACAGTGTCATTAAATATAATCCCAATTACAGAATTCAGAAGTTTTGTTTTGTCTCTTAATGTATACTTATTGCATAGTATGTTCGATTGACGATAAAGAACATTTTTAACTTGTAGTAAACTATGAGATATTAAATTAAACTACTTTAATAGTGTTTCAAATCAAACTGTAACATTTTCTCCATTAATAATAAAATTTACACTGAATAATTTATTATAAAATTTTTATATGATTGATTATAATTAACAATGTTTTATTTATGTTTGTTTTCGTTATTTGCACAAATTGGTTTTGAATTTAGTATATATCAAATCATTTATTTTATATTATATATTTTTAATTCAAAGAACTATTAGTTAGCTAACATTTATTAATTTATTAATAAAATTCCATTTCATTTATCAATAGATTGATTGATATAATTATTATATTATTATAATTAGTAAATTCCACTGCTGCGAAAGCATAAAGAAAAAACTTTTCTTAAATATATTTTTCATGTAAGTAATCATGACAGATTACTAATTCATAGTAAAGGTAGGTATAGGAATGAAAAAAATTTAAGAATAACTAAAGAAAGGAGAATAATACAAAGATGATGAGGTATATTAATGAATTATTATCAGTCATCTGCCGATTTTGAAAATTCATGTAAATACAGTGATTTTATTAGTTCAGATTACAACTACATAATAAAAACATAATAAAATGTAAAAGATTTATCATCTTCCATTAATTCAATAGATTAATAATGAACTATTATTACTAATTTTTTTTATTGAAAAAAACTTAATTATTATTTAAAAAGCCTAAAAATAAAATCATTTTTAATGTACAGAATTATTCATCTAGGATAATACAATTCCTTACAACAATGGCCATTTATAATAATCCACAAAATTTTAAACACATGATTACTTAATCTCATAGTACTTTTAAAAGTACCCGTAAATATGCTAATTATAACAACAAAATAATATATTACATAATGCATATTATAATAATATATACTCACCTTTCCTGCAAATAACAGTAGTAAAATTCCTTGAATAAAAATTACATTTTTTTAGGATAATACTATAATAATATAATAATACCACTCTACTGGAACCATTTTTTAAAACAAATATAAACTTAAATTCTTGTGATCGATAAAAGTTTATATTCTATATACATTAAGGGCAGAATGTGAAGCTAAATAAAAGTAGAAGGCAAAAGCATGAATTAAAAGAAAATTATTATAAATTTAAAATATTGATCTAATCATAAACAGCTTCATCTATAAAAGTAAAAATTTACACTGATACCTTAGATACCTGTATATCTCAAGGTTATTTTCATTTTATAATCACATTAATTATGTTTTGCTCATTTATGTTATATCTTATTATAGATTGAGGAGTGAGAAATAATTTAATAATGAACTATTAAAAAAATTTTTTTGCTTTTTTTAAAATTTCATATAAACTGCTTATACATATTTTATCATATATTTCGAACGATTTTTCTTTTTTTATTGTAAGTTATATTTAAATTTGTTTTAAATTTAAATATTTTCAAACATATTTAACTTCGAGAGTAATTTGAACTGATTCCTGTATCATGACGAGTTGATAGTACGTAATCACAATGAAATATTTTTCATAAAGATAAAGTTTAAATTGCTCTATTATTGAAATAATAGCTAACAATTTTTTACTTGATTTATGCACATGTCCCTCTGTGTAAATTATTCGGTACATCCGTATGGACTATTAACCTAAAACTGTATTATTATTCCGTGCCCGTTTATCTATTATAAATATAAATAACGAATTTTACTTCCGTAATTATGGATAAATGTATTATTATTTTATAACAACCTCGTATTATATTCAGCACGAAAACGCTATTAGAGATAACAGTGATTTCGAATAAATTAGCGACAAAATTAAAATGATACCATCAAGAAACACCCAAAATGAAATGAAAAATCGATTTAAGTTTCGATAACAGAGGTCAGTAGTTTTTATTTGGATTTAAAATTTACCTTAAGTAAATACGTCGGTCGTAATCATTATCTACAATAAAAATCGCGAGTAGAACACGTGACAATAGTATAAACAATTTATTTTTTTAATATAAAAAATTTTTATTACATACCTATATTCTTCTTTATATTCTTATTAATAATAAAAATTTTGTTCTGAATTAAAATATAAATGCTTCATTTCAAACACTATTCATCATACGGAAACTACACTTGTATTAAAATTCTTGTATTTCTCTCTTATGTTCCTATAATAATAAAATTGTATTTTTCATTTCTTTTAAGAAACTCCAAGTAAAATTGAATTTTCATAGATATAATATACATATCATATAATTTATCATATAATATATCATATAATTTTAAGTATTTCATATATTATATTTTTTAAGAATGGTGTGAATCGATGTCCTATATGTTTATAATTTTTTTATTCATAGTACATAAGATTATAAAGCAGAAATAAATATATTTCATACTGCGCATGTGAAGGTTTTATACATTAAAACGTATCATTGCTTTTACAATTCAAAGCTCGCAACGTTAAAATGGCGGATGCAGCAGCAAGGCAGTTGCAATACGAATATAAAGCGGTAATACGTAATGTCATATATATTTTGAATTAATCTTGTTCTTATATTTTCTATTTTTAATTATGTTACTTAATTTGTAGTTTATTTAATATTAAAAGATATAAAACCAAGGAGGTTATGTTAATGTTAGAATAATTATCAAAATTTTACTTATTTAATTTTGTATTATTTGCAATAAATTTATAATTTTTTATTTTAGAATTCTAATCTTGTTTTACAAGCTGATGTTCGATTAATTGAAAGACGAAGCAGAGATGAGGCAACAGGTGAAGTTATGTCCCTTGTGGGCAAACTTGATGGAACCAGAATGGGTGATAGAGCACAAAGAACTAAACCAGGAAAAGCTGAAGAAAGAAAAGTGAAGTATGTACAATGAAAATAATTTAAAATGGATGTTATTTTTTAAATAATACTTAGTTTTCAATTTCTTATTATAAATTATTAATAGTATTCATTTTCAAATATATTTAGACGCCAAAAACGTGATGAAGCACAATATGACTTTACTCATAATAAAGGAGCTACCGTTCTTTCTGAAGGTATTGATGAAATGGTTGGTATTGTATATAGACCAAAAACACAAGAAACACGTCAAACATATGAAGTTCTATTAAGTTTTATTCAAGAAGCTATTGGTGACCAACCTCGAGATATACTATGCGGTGCTGCGGATGAAGTTTTAGCAGTTTTAAAAAATGATAAATTAAAAGAAAAAGAAAAGAAAAAGGAAACAGAACAGCTTCTTGGCAATTTAGCTGAAGAAAGATTTGCTTTACTAGTTAACTTGGGGAAAAAAATAACAGATTTTGGTAGTGATGAAAAAAGTACTACAGGTGAAGAAAATATTGATGAAACTTATGGAATTAATGTACAATTTGAAGAAAGTAGTGAAGAAGATGATGAAGATGTTTATGGAGAAGTAAGAGAAAATGAAGATGAATGTGATGAAGGAGAAGAAGCAAATGATGATAGAGCTATTCATGCTGAAAATGTAAATTTTTTAATAACTTTTATATAGTTATTTATATATGAATACGGTTTTCTTCATTATAGATTGTTTTTATGGAAACTATTTTGTAGATTTAATATTATTATATAATTTTTTATCATTTATTCAAGTACTTTTTTATTTATTAATTCAATAAATATTTCTATAAAATCAGAGTTATGCACATTATTTCAATTTACTACTTATTACATATATGGCTTTAATTTTTATAATGTAAAAAAAATAAATTAAAAAATATTAAATATGAGAGATGTCGTAAAGTAAAAATATATATGAATCTTTCGGAAAGCATAATAAATTAATAATATGTAATTAAATTTATTCTATGCATTTAAATTTATAGTTAGGTAGGGCAGAAGAAATGAAAAAAGAAAAAACTTTACATCCAAGAGATATCGATGCCTATTGGCTCCAAAGACAATTAAAAGCAATTTATAATGATGCTATGGTTTCACATGCTAAAGCAGGAGATGTTTTAGATGTACTCAAAAGTGCAGCAGATGATCGTGAATTTGAAAATCAACTTGTTCTATTACTTGGTTATGATTGTTTTGATTTTATTAAGCAGTTAAAAAAGTATAGGCACATGAGTAAGTAAAATATATGTATTCATTATTGAAAATTTTTTAACAGACTTCGATACATTTATATATTTTAATAACATTTTTTTCCAATATAGAATGCAGTTTATTATGTGTTAATGTTATACATTTTATTTAAGTTTTTAAATCTAGTTTTATTAAATGTTTTTTAAAAATACAAATGCAAGTTGGTTAAACAATTTCCATTAATGAATACAATATTTTTTTTATATTATAATATAATAACTAATAACTTTTATTCTACAGTTGCATATTGTACAATGTTGGCATCATCTCAATCAGATTCTGAGCGTCAAAAAATTCGAAAAAAAATGAGTGAAGATCCAACTCTTACAAAAATTCTTCATCAACTTGAAACAGGTAAAGGTGAAGATGATAATGATGAAACAATGGAAGCTAGAGCTCAACGTAAAAGAAGAGAAGAAAATGAAGACACAGGTGGACCTGGAGGATTAGTCCAAGGAATAAGAAATGTCATTGACCTTGAAGATATTGCATTTGCACAAGGTAGTCATTTTATGCCTAATAAACGTTGCCATTTACCAGATGGTAGTTTTAGAAAACAAAGAAAAGGGTGAGTATTAATTTTATTTATTCATTTATTTGTAAAATTAAACCACTTTTTTATACTTGTATAATATCCATTTATAAATATATGCATGTCAGAATTTAATTTAATTTTTACAACAAAGTTACTATTTTTTTCAACATAACTGAAATAAATCCATTTATTTTAGAGAAAAATAATTTATAATTAATTAAACTTTATTATTTCAAATATTAAAATTAAAAAGAAAAATTGACAGATAACAAGAGTAAACAGATTATTTTTTCTAAATTTTTATGTCTGTATAAAAATAATTATAATTTCAACAATGTAATCTATTAATTTAGATATGAAGAGGTTCATGTACCTGCTTTAAAACCAAAACCATTTGGTGAAAATGAAAAGCTTATTTCAATAGTTGATCTACCTAAATTTGCTCAAGCTGCATTCGAGGGCTTTAAAACATTAAATCGAATTCAAAGTCGTTTACAAAAGTGTGCTTTGGATGAAGATGAAAACTTATTACTATGTGCCCCCACGGGAGCTGGTAAAACGAATGTTGCATTATTATGTATGATGCGCGAAATTGGCAAACACATAAATGCTGATGGTACTATAAACGCTGACGATTTTAAAATTATTTATGTAGCACCAATGCGCTCGCTTGTACAAGAAATGGTTGGTAATTTCAGTAAAAGACTTGCATCATATAATTTAGTAGTTTCTGAATTAACTGGTGATCATCAATTAACTAGAGAGCAAATAGCTATGACTCAGGTTTGCTTATTCTTTTCTTTCTAAGGAAATTTTATACTATTTTTAAAATGAAAATGAATATATTTTTATCAAATATATTAATTATGAATTTTATATAAAAAGTTAAATTATTGAATTTTGATAGGTAATAGTATGTACTCCAGAAAAATGGGATATTATTACTCGAAAAGGAGGCGAAAAAACATTTACTTCCTTAGTGAGGTTAATTATTATTGATGAAATTCATTTATTACATGACGAGCGTGGGCCAGTTCTTGAATCATTAGTAGCAAGAACACTCAGAAATATTGAAACAACACAAGAAGATGTTAGATTAGTTGGATTATCAGCTACTCTGCCAAATTATCAGGATGTAGCAACATTTTTGCGTATTAAATCTGAAAGTGGTTTATATTACTTTGACAATAGTTTTAGGTCTGTTTCTAATAATTCATATTTAAAGATAATATTATAAGTACTTTTTTAAAAAATGAATGTATTTTTGAATATTTGAACGTATTTTTTATAAATATTTTTTTTTAAACTTAACAAAATATTATACATTTTAAATACAAAATTTTACTTTATTATTGTTTTCTTTACATTCAAACAATATTTAGAATTGTAAAAACTAAATACAAATTATTATGAACAATATATATTTGTATTATAATTATAAGAGGGGAAAACTTTATTTATATTTTTATTTTAACAATTTTAGACCTGTGGCATTAGAACAACAGTATATTGGAGTAACTGAAAAAAAGGCACTAAAACGATTTCAGGTTATGAATGAGGTCGTGTACGAGAAGACAATGGAACATGCTGGCAAAAATCAGATTTTAATATTTGTACATTCTAGAAAAGAGACGGGTAAGACAGCACGTGCTATCAGAGATATGTGTCTTGAAAAAGATAGTTTAGGACAGTTTCTTAGAGAAGGTTCAGCATCTATGGAAGTGTTAAGAACTGAAGCTGAGCAAGTAAAAAATTTGGAGTTAAAAGATTTACTTCCATATGGTTTTGCTATTCATCATGCAGGGATGACAAGAGTCGATCGTACTTTGGTGGAAGATCTTTTTGCAGATAGACACATACAAGTACTAGTTTCTACAGCTACTTTAGCATGGGGTGTTAATCTTCCAGCTCATACAGTTATTATCAAAGGAACGCAGATTTATAATCCAGAAAAGGGTAGATGGGTTGAATTAGGAGCTCTAGATGTTTTACAAATGCTGGGTAGAGCAGGTCGTCCTCAATATGATACGAAAGGAGAAGGTATAGTATTATAGATTCATATCAATTTTTAATATTGTAAACTTTAATTGATTTTTTTTTATATTAAAACTTAATAGCAATTGTATTGTCTGCTTTCATTATTTATTTTTTAAAACAGTTAAATTTCATGTACAAAAATGAATAATCTATAATTTTCTATTATTTTATATAAGATAGAAATTAATAAAATATATATATAAATATTATTTATACTGTTATTATACTATTCTTTCTAGAATAAATGTAACGATGATTTTTCAATAATTAAATCTATATTTAATGAATATTTCAAATATTCTAATTATAACATCGATATAATTAATAGAAAATAATTATAAATAAGTTATTATTGTAATATATATATATATATATATATACGTATATATTAAAAAAGTAAATATAGATATTAAAATTAATAATTACTTTTAAGATGACTTATTTTATCTATTTATAGGTATTCTAATAACAAACCATAGTGAACTTCAATACTACCTATCATTACTAAATCAACAATTACCAATAGAATCCCAACTAATCAGTAAGATGTCAGACATGATGAATGCGGAAGTGGTATTGGGAACAATTCAAAATGTTCGTGATGCAGTCACATGGCTGGGCTATACATACCTTTATATTCGAATGCTTCGTTGTCCGGGACTTTACGGAATTAGTTATGACAAATTGCGCGAAGATTCTTTATTAGAACAGCATCGCGCTGATCTAGTACACTCAGCTGCCATGGCTTTGGACCGCAGTGGCCTCATTAAGTATGATCGTAAATCCGGTAATTTTCAAGCGACAGAGTTGGGTAGAATCGCTTCGCATTATTATTGTACACATGATACAATAGCAACATACAATCAGTTATTAAAAAGAACTCTCAGTGAAATCGAATTATTTCGTGTATTTTCACTCTCAAGTGAATTCAAAAATATTAATGTAAGAGATGAAGAAAAACTAGAACTGCATAAATTAATGGAGCGCGTTCCAATACCCATCAAGGAGAACATGGAAGAACCTAGCGCGAAAGTTAATGTACTGCTTCAGGCTTACATATCTCAGGTAGATTTATCTTATCATTACATGTAAATTCAAATTTTTACTATTTAATTATAAAGCAAATAATTTCAAAAAAAATATATTTCAATATTTAAAATACTGTGCTTAATATTTTTCTTCATTTAGAACATAAACATATTTCTTTAAACAAAAATTTAATTAAATTACTATATTGTTTTGTATTTTTAATTTCAGTATATTTGAATTCGATTTTATTTTTATATTTTCTTTATTTATATTTTTATAATTGACAAATTTTACTGAAAATAATCATAAAATTACTAATTGATAAATAATTTTTCTTTGTACCAAAACTATTAGTTTTATATTTTATGTTTTATAAGTATTTTTTTGAACTATGAAACAATAAAATTCAATTAATTATAAAAATAATAAATTTGTTTCTACTTAATGACGATATAATTTATAAAATGATCATAGTTGAAACTCGAAGGATTTGCTCTTATGTCTGACATGGTCTACGTTACCCAATCTGCTTCTCGATTAATGCGTGCTATTTATGAGATTGTATTATTTCGAGGCTGGGCCCAATTAGCCGATAAATGTCTTTCCCTTTGTAAGATGGTAGACCGTCGAATGTGGCAATCAATGTCACCATTACGACAATTTCGTAAAATGCCAGAGGAAATTGTCAAAAAAATTGAAAAAAAGAACTTTCCTTGGGAAAGACTCTACGATCTAGGACCTAACGAAATTGGTGAGCTTATACGCGTCCCTAAATTAGGAAAAACAATACATAAATACATTCATCAATTTCCGAAACTTGAACTTTCAACTCATATTCAACCAATCACGAGGTCAACTCTTCGAGTCGAACTTACTGTAATGCCAGATTTTATATGGGATGAAAAAGTTCACGGTGCCTCTGAAGCTTTTTGGATTTTGGTCGAAGATGTAGATTCTGAAGTTATATTACATCATGAATTTTTTCTTCTGAAGGTAATATTAAAACAATATTTTTATAAATATAATTATAATACCGAAATTTTTATCTTAGTTATTTATTCATTTATCGTCTTATTTTCTAAAGCTGAAGTTTTATTTAATTTAATATATATATAATAAAACATTTGATTTACTGTAGAATTCTAAAATATCATATTTTTATCTTGTTTCAATAAAATATATGTGATTATAAACACATATAAATAAAATACTTTCATTTTTAATTTAAAATAAAATATTTTTTTATTATTTCGATTTTTTATATTTTCATCAAAAATCTAATATATATTATAAGTAAAACTAATACTTCACACATTAATCTGTTAACTTCAATAAATAGTAAATCTTGAGAAATTATCAAGTATTAAACTTCGTATTATTCCTCCATTATATTGCTATTACCTTAAAATTGTTAAACAAATTTTTTAATGTATGATTTTCAAAGATTATTTAATTTTTTTTCGAGTTTAAATTACATATTTTTAAAACAAATGACAGGAAAATTATAAAAATTGAGTTTTATTTCTTAAATTAAATTTTCTTTTTAAAAAATGACTTTTTAAATTAAAAGATATTTCTATTTAATAATACTTTTAATCATAATTTAATATATAGAGTCTAAAATACAAAAGCAAAATAAAACCAACATAAAAAAGTATAATTTATAAATTTATTATGATAACTTTCTATGTACGAAAATGTGTATAAACCTGAGGGATTCTTTTTCATCACATAAAATATCTTATATCCTAGTGAGAAAATCATCTGCACAATTTTTTAAAAATTATGTTATATGTATTCTATTTATAAGTTATCACGTTTATCGCGAGGCTATTTATTTTGATATGATGATGGAAATAAGAATAATGTTGATGATGTTGATTAATTGGAACAAAAATTCTGCAATTAAGATCATCAATTCTAAATATGAAGACGATACATCAAATCTCAAGACATTTTAATATAAAAAATTGCAATTCAGCATATAATAAAAATAAAAACAAATCAAGTAACTGAAAAATGAAAAAATTCTGTAGATCATCGACTTACTGGATCGACAACTTATTCGTCTGAGACTTTGATTTATCTAACTAATACGTGTTTGCATTTGCAATAAAATGTTAATATAATATTAGATATAATAAATATACAAAAAATTACCGATATAAATATTTTATCTATTATATATATATATATATATATATATGCCTTTAAAAATATCACGTGTAGTAATTCAACTGCAAAATACTACCTAAGTAAATACAAATCTTGTTCAATCCCAGAAAGCTTAAGAATTTTCAAATCTCAAAACATTTTCTAATAACTAAATTCAGTATTGAGAGCAAATAAATTTTTTAAATTTATATTTTTTAATTGAATTATGATTTTTTTAATCCTTTAGATTGTACATATCCGTAATAGAAATAAACATAAGCTTTTAATTAAATTACTTTACAACATTGAATTTATTTTATTAATTTACTTTAACTATCAAATTATAATTCAAAAATTTTAATAAATAGAAATTTTTCGATTTTAAAAAAGCCTTCTTTATATTAATTTTAAAAAAACTTATACTTTACGACAATCTTTTAGAAAATAAATATTTCTATGCGAAAACAGTTTCAGAAATATTTGAAAATCATGTTATAAAAAATTTTATTTATTTAATTATGTTACATTGTTTTTAGGCTAAATATGCGAATGATGAACATCTTATTAAATTCTTCGTACCAGTGTTTGAACCTCTGCCACCACAATACTTTTTGCGTGTAGTATCTGACAGATGGATTGGAGCAGAAACGCAATTACCTGTCAGTTTTCGGCACCTAATACTGCCGGAGAAAAACCTACCACCAACAGAGTTATTAGATTTGCAACCACTGCCTATCACTGCTCTTCGTAATTCAGTTTTTGAAAGTTTGTACATGGATAGATTTCCACAATTCAACCCAATACAAACACAGGTATTTTAACTGAATCTAAAAATTACTTTTTTATAATTGAACATTTCGACGGAAATGTAATTATTTTATTTACTATTTTTTTAAATATTTAATAATTTAAAATAAATAACAATTAAATACAATGAATTTTATATGAAGAAAATATGATTTTATTTTAAAAATTAAATATAATAATAAATTTATATATCATTAAATCATTATTATTACTACCATACAAATATTAAGAGTATATATGATATATAAATATATTTAAATTTTGTTTTAATTCAGAAAATGGATATTTCCTTAATTTATAAATTTTTCCTTTTAAAATATAAATAATTTATATATGTTATATAATTTATACAAATCTATTACAAATTGTTTTATAATATTCAGTAACTATAATGAAATTTGATAATAAATAAAAATACTATTTTGTAACAAAAAACTAACATTGATTTCATCAAATACATATATACATATTCGTAAAATTAATTTTAGCTTTAAAAATTATGTATATATTATTTGCTAGAAAATCCTTTTTATGAATTTGATTAATCCAAACATATTTACATTTCTTATTAATGTTAATTAGGTGTTCAATGCAGTTTATAATTCAGATGACAATGTATTTGTGGGTGCACCTACTGGGTCTGGGAAGACAACGATTGCTGAATTTGCAGTGTTGCATCTTATAGCTCAAAATTCAGAAGGTCGTTGTGTATATATGGTAAGCAAAGAAGCTCTGGCTGAACTTGTATTCATCGATTGGACATTCAAATTTGGTAAAAGTTTTAAAAAAGTCGTATTGCTGACTGGCGAGACTGGCACAGATCTTAAACTTCTTGCTAAAGGCCAAATCATCATTACAACCGCAGATAAATGGGATGTACTATCACGTAGATGGAAACAGCGGAAAAACGTTCAAAATATCCAGTTATTTATTGTTGATGAATTGCAACTTATTGGAGGAGAAGAAGGGCCTGTTTTAGAAGTAGCCTGCTCCAGAGCTAGGTAAATAAATATCTTTATATTTATAAACTTATTAGTTGAAATTATTATTAACTTTGTTTTCATTTTGAATATATATATGGATATATATACTGGTAAAGATTTACAATAAAATAATACTATAATATAATAGTATTTGATTAAACAAAAATTCAAGCATTATAACTCATTATTATTTTAATTTTTAAGTAAAAATTATATTTTCATTACCCCTAAAATAGTATATAACAGATCAATGTATACTAAATTAAATAATAATCTTATAACTTTATTGTAACACATATAATTAATTGTAGACAATAGATTAAATCTTCTTTTGTTATTGTAAATTACAAATGTTTTAAAATAGAAAAATTAATTTTTTAAAGACACGCTTTAAAACTTTAAAGTAAGTTATGACGATCTAATATTATTCAGTATACACAACAATCTTTAAATTTTTTAGAAAATTATTTTCTTACAATTATTTTATAAATTATATTAACCTCATCGACCAATATTAGTAACATCTAATGTTATTGTTATAAATTTTTCAAAATAAAATATCACATTAAAAAATTAATTTAAAAGAATGAATAAATACATTATTAATAATACATTAATATTTAGAAAACATGAAATATTGAGAGCCTATAATCTGCTTCAATTATTTATTTAAATATATATGAATAAATTATTCTTGTATTTGTACTTTAAAAATACATAAATTGAAATTTTAAGATTATATATATTTTTTTCAGTATTAAATTATCAATTTAAGTAGAAAAATAAAATTTTTACACCTTTTATATTACAACATATAAATTACTTTAAATAAACAAAATTCTTTTAAGGTATTTAATTAAAAATATTTATTTAACAGGTATATATCATCTCAATTAGATAAGCCAACTCGTATAATTGCACTTTCAAGTTCACTTGCCGATGCCAAAGACATAGCCCAATGGTTGGGTGCTCCAGCTGCCAATACTTTTAACTTTCATCCATCAGTCCGTCCAATCCCTCTTGAACTCCATGTCCAGGGAATTAATATAACTCACAACGCGTCTCGCTTAGCTGCTATGGCTAAGCCAGTTTATAATGCCATACTACGACATGCTCTTAGAAAGCCCGTTATTATTTTTGTGCCAACCCGAAAACAGGCAAGATTAACAGCCTTTGAAATATTAACATTCACCACAGCTGAAGGTAAACCATTGCAATTCTTCCATGCCGAAGAGGTGGACATCAAACCTTTTTTAGATCGAATGTCTGATAAGACTTTAAGAGATACTTTATCTCAAGGTGTAGCTTATTTACATGAGGGTTTGTCTAACAACGATAGAAAATTAGTGGAACAGTTATTTGATAGTGGAGCGATACAAGTAGCAGTTATTACAAGAGAACTATGTTGGAGTCTTTCAATTTACTCATACTTAGTAGTAATTATGGATACACAATGCTATAATGGTAAAAGTCATGCTTATGAAGACTATCCAATTACCGACGTTCTTCAGATGGTTTCCCGTGCTAATCGACCTCATGAAGATGATGATGCTAAATGTGTATTGCTCTGCCAAAGTTCAAAAAAAGATTTTTTTAAAAAGTTTCTAAATGAACCATTACCGGTTGAAAGTCATCTCGATCACAGACTTCATGATCATTTTAATGCTGAAATTGTAACCAAAACGATTGAAAACAAGCAAGATGCCGTGGATTACTTAACCTGGACGTTCCTCTATCGACGACTTACTCAGAATCCAAATTACTATGGATTACAGGGTATAACACATAGGCATTTATCAGATCATTTGTCAGAACTTGTGGAGAATACTTTGAATGACTTAGAGCAAGCTAAGTGCGTGACAGTAGAAGATGAAATGGACGTAACACCATTGAATCTGGGTATGATTGCTGCATACTATTATATCAATTATGCAACTGTAGAGATGTTCGATGGTTCGCTTAATGCCAAAACGAAGATACGTGGATTGCTAGAAATCATTTCGGCTGCAGCTGAATACGAAACAATTCCTGTAAGACAACGCGAGGAAAATCTACTTAGAAGTTTAGCTATGAGACTACCACATGCACCTCAAGCTCAAAGAATGGCTGATCCACATATAAAAGCACAGTTACTTCTGCAGGCTCATCTCTCTAGGATACAGTTAGGACCAGAGTTACAAAAGGATACTGAATTAGTACTTAGCAAAAGTATCAGATTAATTCAGGCATGTGTAGACGTTTTAAGTTCCTCAGGTAAGTAATAATTCAATATTTAGTCACTATAAATGCATTAATAGAGTATTAAAAAAGCTTATTCGGTATAATATTAAAATAAGAATTTAATAATCGATACAGTTTTCTGTTTTATTTTTTATTACTCGCAAGTTATTTTTATTTATATTATTATATTACTTGGCCTTTTTCCTTGAACATAACGTGTGCGCGCGCGCACGTAATTATTTAATGGAATAATACAATTAATTTTTTAATTTAAGTGTTTAATTTTTCTGTATATGTGCAATATAATTTAAATGTTTTAGTAATAGGTCATTTATATTAAAATTCTCATTATTAAAAAAATATATTTTATATAATAATGTATGTATCATTATAGTAATATATTTTTACTACTAAATGACAGACTAATTTGTTTTAAATTACGTCGATGTTACAATAGATTTAGGGTAGACTCGAATTTGTATAGAATTGATATTTAACAAAATAATGTAAAACCATTAAAATTGTTAAAAAGAAAGAATATTTTTGTTACTAAGATTAATATAAAATAAAAGATGTTAAAAAATTGTTTTTTAGATTTTTCAAAAAGCAAACTTCTAAAATATATATTTTCCGAGTTTATATCGAAATTATGAAAATTATTGACATAGTCAAAAACATCCCACATTGGTTCAAAATTTTTAATACATAAAATAATTTATAATAAATTAAAAATTAATATATTGATTTATATTTTACATTATTCTAAAATACACATTATAAGAGTATACAAAATTTAAAGAGTACTTAAAACAAATAATTTTGTCACCAGCCTCCAGAATTTCTATGAATTTCCTTATTTTTCTGGTTTTCTGGTTTTAAAATGTAAGTTTACATTTAAGAGTAAAACATAAATTTATTTTTGAATCTTTTTATTCTATGAGTTTAAGGATTAGAAAAATACTATTTTATAATAAGAAACAATTTCGCGTATGTATGTATGCGCGCGCGCATGTGGGTTTATACTCGCAGACTTATTTTCTAAAATATAACTCATTAAATTCGAGCTTATGAAGTCGAACCAACGAGATTACCATAACAATAAATAAATATAAATATTAATAAATATAGTTACAAAGCAACATTAATTAATAATTTTAAATATTATACTTTCTATTTGAATCAATTAAACGCTAAGTTATACATTGTTTTGGTTATACTAATTTCCTAAATCTTAATTTTATTATGAATTAATAAATTGTTTTCATATTTTAAGTATATTGCTGATAATATTATACTAGATTGCGAATATTATTTATTAAACTTATAGATATTATTTTAAAGTTTTATAATTTTTAAAAATGAAAATGCACCTCTATAGGTTGGTTGGCACCTGCTGTGGCAGCCATGGAGTTAGCACAGATGATGACACAAGCCATGTGGTCAAAAGATTCATATCTTAAGCAACTGCCACATTTCATACCTGATGTGATTAAGCGCTGTACTGATAAGGGTGTCGAAACAGTGTTCGATATTATGGAACTTGAAGATGACGTACGTAATCGGTTATTACAGCTCAATGAACTACAAATGGTGGATGTTGCTAAATTTTGTAATCGTTACCCTAACATTGAAATGTCGTATGATGTCCAAGACAAGGATAAGATAAAGCATGGAGATACTGTAAATGTGGTGGTTCAACTGGAACGTGAGGATGAAGTAACAGGACCAGTAGTGGCTCCACTTTTTCCACAAAAAAGAGAAGAAGGGTGGTGGGTCGTCATTGGCGATCCGAAACTAAATCAACTTTTGTCGATTAAAAGACTAACATTACAACAGAAAGCAACAGTTAAATTAGACTTTTTAGCACCTGCACCTGGTCAACACAATTATACATTATATTTCATGAGTGATGCTTATTTAGGATGTGATCAAGAATATAAGTTTTCGATCAATGTAGGAGAGTATGAATCAGATGTTAGTTCAGGTTCAGAAACAGATTAAAAAAATTTGTAAAAGCTTTTTATTATAAATAAATATTATAAAACGACAAATTCTAATTAAATATTAAACTGCTAAGATATCAAAAATATTAACAATCCAAGGAATTTGTAATCAACTAATATAAGTTATTAGTATTTTATAATTCGACTACATTTTTAAACAATAGAATGAATTTATATTTATATTGGATTAATGGAAATTATTAATGACATAAAAATTTCGTATGTTTTGAATATATTTCTCTAAAATTGCATTAGTCAAAAAAATGTTAGTATTTGTACATACATTACGTTGTAAATATAAATTATGCATTTATTATAACAATTATCAATTATAGGATTTTTAATGGGCCTGCACTTGTACATTGTAAAATTATTCATGAAATTAGATTTTTTCTGATTTAAACAAAAAGCTATTAAATTTAACTTATTACTCCTATTTTGTATTTTCAAATATACAAAATAAATTTATCAAAATAAACTAAATAATTATTGTTATTTATTTTGTACTTATATTATGTGATTAAAAAATATAACATACTTATACCATTAATTCCAATTTTTTATAAAACATTTTAAAAATACTTAAATTTTTTATTAATGTAGAAGATTTTAATTTCCAGTAAAAGAAAGATTAAATTCACATTATAAATAAATAATTAAATAGTGTCATGTTTTACAAATATTTGCATCGGAATTCTTTATTTAATTGTTACCAATATTTAAAAAATTATCGATATAGAATATACAATAGTATCCACATTTCTGAACAATATATTTTTTAACAAACAATACAAAATTTTATTAAATAACTATACTATTTTATTTATAGAAAAAATGTTCAAAATTTTAATGATTATAAGTTGTTTTAATCAAAGTATTTTAAATATTTATAAGCTTTTATAAATGTATAATAAATTTAACTCTAAGATATTTGATATTTATATTGACTTTTAATTATTATTCAATATTCCCAAGTATTAAATATTAAATTAAAACAGCTGTGCTATTTAACTTATTTTATCATTAAAATGTCAATAAACTTAAAAAATCTATTATATTATTGAGTTTGATTAGAATTAAAATTTGTCAAAAAAGATTTCATTTGATATTTTCTTATAGCTATATCTAACGACAAGATTAATAAACTTATTATTTTCTTTCAAATACTTTTGTTCCTTCAATATTATTATTAATAGTATAGAAAACTTATTAAAATTTTATAAAATCAATATTTTAGATAATTTTAATATTTATAATTAATTATGTTATATATTATCAATAAAAAAATTTAAAAAAAAACTCGAATAACATGATTTTATCTGCTAAAAGTCAAATTTGTAATTTTCTGTAATCTCATCGAATACACTTGTAATTAAACTACTGATATTAATGCAGCTCTTTTCTCAAGTTGTCTCAATACATTGAAACTTACATACTTATTAAAATCTTAGATATGAAATTATTTCCTCATCACAAACACAACATTATATAGTGTGCGTGAATGTGTGCGTTCGCGCATGTTAGCATATATTAATTATGTACTATTAATAGATGTGCTTTATTTATTAAATATATTTTTAAATCAGATAATTACAACAATATTTTTATTGCTGTACAGTATTTTAACTGATTTTTTTAATGCTTTTTTAAAATAATGTAAAAATTCCAAGAAAAATTATATAATTTATCTCGTCTAAAAATTTTTTTCATTTTATCTACAACCACTTTTATATTTAACGCATACTTTTTCCATGTGAGTTTATTATCATTATACTTCTAATAACTCAGTTTATCATTTTTTCTTTTTATAAATTAATTATTTCACAAAAAAAAAAATATATTACAAATTCATAATTTAAAAATTGAATGTTAAAGCCATTTAATTATTAGTGTTATAATTTCTAAAACGTAGATTGATGTTAATTCTAATTAGATAATCTCATTATACATCTGATTATAATAAAAAATGTAAATCTTCAAGTATATAATTATTATATTTAAAATTAAGTATTACTAAAGTTAAAAATATAAAAGTAATATATTCAAAAAGTATCAAATTTGTAACTCAAGATATGAATAGATGTTCAAAATCGCATTTGTATAAAATGATTTTGTAAGAAAGATATCACTCGCAGAATAATTTATAGATCATTTTAAAACTAAATAACTACTTACTAAGAAAAGAGAATAGAAAACCACCAGCCAATATTAAGACTGATTTGCAATTACTCTATGTACCAAAACTATCAAAGTTCATTAAAATTATTAAATAAATTCAATAATTTAATTCATTTAATTCAAAAGAGTTTCTTTTGTAATATTAGTTATAAGTTTTTAAAAATATATTCTAAAATTTAGAAATATTTATTATTTATACAGTCCTTCAAAAATTAATATATTAAATTAATTTAAATATTATTATAAAATATTTAATAACATAAAAATGTTTGAATATTGTTTAAATCATGAAAGTTTCGCTATTATAATGTATATTGTTTTAAGAATTGTAACTAGTACTTGCCAAACTTGTAAACTATCATAAATAATTAAATAAATACCTCTTATATTACAATCAATATAACAAGGTATAAAAAATTTCTTTTTTATTTTATGAATTTTCTCTCAAAATTTTATATAAAAAATTAAAAGTACTGCTAACAGCAAAAATAACTAATTATAATGTTTTTTAGTTGAAAATATCATATAAGTTTTTTCTGAATGGTATAGTTAAACTGTATATAGTATATAGTTTTAAAAATTAGATCTAAAATAAATTAAATGGATTAATATTTTTCTAATACATGATCATTATTGAATTATTAAATATATTATGAATTAAAATAATAAATTCAATAGGCTTAAAAATATCATATAATAATTTTTATACAAATTTAATAATCCTTTATCTTTAAAATTAATATTAAATTTAGAATAATTTAAAAATGTCAAAAACTTATTATAATAACTGCTAATAAAATTATTAAAAATTACTTTAAATTAATTTTAAAAATTAAGAAAGAATTGTATATATACATTGTATTCAAGGTTTTATTGCAATTCAAATGATTTCTTCATATTAACCGATAAGGTAAATATAATTAATGTAAATCTTAATGACATTTTTATAATAATTCTGTTATATAATACATTTAGAATATATTATATTTTAGCATAATTATAAGAAAAAATATAATTTAATGATTTATCATTAATCTATATGTATCAGTTTTTTTTTTTAAATTAGAAAAATTCTAGAAAGAAAATAAGTTGCATGTAATTATAATAACTATATATCACCTTTTCCTATATGATATGAATACTTCAGTTGTGTAATAAAATTATGTAAAATATTTTTTAAGTTTATTGTTTTATAACTAATCATAAAATTAATATTATAATCAGTTAAAGTAAAATAAATGTACAAGCGTGTAATGAAGTATTACACTTAAAAATTATTGTATTTACTGTAATTACATGGAAATTATTAATAAATTACCATAATAATGCCTTTAAATTATTTACAGATAAGTATGTTTTTTAAAAAACTTAAATAAAAGATTAAAGACATCTAGCAAAAAATGTACTAAGAGTAAAGAATGACGCTGTTATTAAAAGTATTTTATCTTGTTTTAGGTATTTCTTTTCTAAATATTATTTACTAAAGATTAATTATTTTTTAAGTATCAAACATTGTTTAATTGAGTTTAAGAAACACTAAAATATAGTTTTTAAGTTTATATTTGATTAATAAATATATTATGATTTATATATAATATTTAAAATTTACTTTTGTTATTTTCATTTTATTTTAATACTATCATCCTTATAATCCATTAAATTTTTTTTTTTAATTGCTATACTTATAAAATAGCCTTATATGTTTTTGTTTAGAGAGATAGATTATTTAAATATGTTTTATATATATATATATATATATAGTGATATTACTTAATAATAGCTTAGATACTTAAATCAAAATTAATAAATAAAAAATACATTGAAGTCATTCAAGATATTCAGAAATATATTGAAGCAACAAATCAGGAAATTCTACGATTTACCTGTATAAACGGGATGGAGATAACACTTATAAACGTATGTGATGGACTCCCTCACTGTAATGACTCATCTGACGAGACCGCGAAATTGTGTCAACACATTGTGTATGAAAATTATATTAATTATATTTTATTTTTCTTTAATTGATTAAAATGTAGTTCAAAAATTTGAATATTCATGTTTTTAAAAGTACTTGTTTTCAAAATAATTATCCTAAAAAGTAGTTTTAGAAAATTTTATTAACGTATAATTCGTTATTTTTTAATTTAAGATTATTTATTTAATATCTTATAGGCTAATATAATCACTCGAACTTTTATACAATTAAAATAAAAAACGTTCTTAACTAATATATATTTATTATGTATTCCATACTTGTCTTTAATTGCGATAGTTTAACTTTGTTGAAACAGTTAAAAATGGATAAGTTCTGCTTAGTTAATTACATAAATTCTAATGTTAATACAAACTGTTAAATTCTATATTTTATACCAAATTTTTAATTCTCATATTTTTCAATACTTTTAATTACAAATAGATTTATTTTGCATTGTTTATTTGAAAAGCTATAAAAGTATTTTGATCGTGATTAGTTACATTTATTGAATCATAAAATTTTCTTAAAATAAATAACCTAAAAATAATTAGAAATTTATATGTTGAATTGTACATAAATGTATCATTGAAAAAAAATGAAAAAATAAAAAATTTACAATTTAAAAACAATCTATAAAAATATACTAACTTTAAATAACATTGTAGATATAATTATAATTATTTGGTACAGTATTACAAATTATCTTCATTTACGTGTACATATCTATTAAAGATGATTATCAGTTGATCTGAATTCAAAATTTAAAATATTTTTAAATACTTAAATATTCATTCGAAATAAAGTCAGTTATTTGTAAAAATTAAAAAAAAACAAAGAAAATTGTTTTAAAATACAAAAATTCTATAATTTTGAAAGTAGTCATAAAAAAATATAAAAGATAACTTATAATAATTACTTAACAAAAATGTATACTATAGAAATACACATTACGTTATATTATATTACATTTATCATTCAATAATTAATAGCTAATTATTTAAAAACAGATTAATAAGAACAAAAGTTTAATGCAAAAATATTAATAAAGAGCAAAAGAAATGTTTTAGATGTCCTTTAACAGCATTTAAATGTGCTTATGGAGCTTGTATACCGCGAAGCGGACGTTGTAATGGATTTGTTAATTGTATTGATGGAAGTGATGAATTCTTTTGTGATGATGAATCGAATTGCACTAGTCAAATGTTTCGTTGTCTTTCGTCGTTGGAATGCATATCTCTATCTATGATATGTGATGGTTGGTTAGTTTTTGAAAACATCTTATTACTCTCATTACTCAATTTGTATTAGAAAACTTTCCAAAAATATTCTTAACAGAGTATCTTTAAAATTAATGTTTTTAGTGTTAAGTTGAGTATTGAAGTTACAATTTATTTAAATATGAAAAATAACGATTATATGTAACACTCATACACATATATTATATTTATTAACTGTTTTTTATCTCTTCTTACATATGTTATTTATGTACGTAGCGATATTTTTATTAGATAACTAAAATTGTTATTTTGTGCAGTATTAATTAATCAGTAATATAATATTACAACCATTATATATTATTTTATATATGTTTAAGTTAAAAATATTTTTATAAAAATTTTTTAGAAAAGTATTTTTTTAATTTACATCTTATTTTCATAAATCTTATGATCAAATTCTTATTATTTAATATAAAATTATTCCAATAAAAATAGAATAAATATTTTAAATACACTATATAAAAATACAAATAATTGAAATAAAAATATTACTTTTTAGTAAAAATTGTATAAAAATGTAATGTTTAGATTATATTGATTCATTAAACTGCATATTTCTTCATTTGATATTTTAAGTAAATTAAATATAAAATATACAAATTTTTAAAAAATTATTTTGAAATAATAATATTTGTAATAGTGAGATTAATTTATTACAAAAAGTCACAAAATTATAAACATTTTCCAAATTAATTAATTTAGTAAATGTAACATTGATCTCTTACTTTTATACTAAAAACTTTATAAAATTTATAATATTTATTAAATAAAACATCAAATAGAAAATATATATACAGTTACTTTTCATTTTTAGTTTATATTTCTTTAAAAAATTTTAATATTTTCAATAGCATTTACTTTTCTCAAAATTGAACTCTATAAATAATTTTATTAAAGTTTCGATATTAAAATATTGTTTAAATGAAAAAATTTCTTTTATTTTATAAAAATTATATAGCAGTTTATTGGCTTAAATTATTATAAAATAAATTTCTTATAAAAAGTAATTAAAAAAGTATTAGTAAAAAAATATTTTAAACATAAAATATATTATTATTTCAGATATATTAAAATTATTTTTATAATTATAAATACAAATTAATGTTAATATGCTATGTATATAAAATTTCAAAGTATAAGAATACAAAATAAACATTTATAAATAATGTTTTTAGATATTTATGTAGTTATATTTGAAGCACATTTTTACATTTATGGTTCAAATATTTTGTTTTTATAACATAATTTTTACCTAATATAATTTGCTGTTTTATTTCTTTGTTTATACTCTATAAATTTTATAATAACAAATATTTATTATAAATATTTTAGCAAATGTTATAATAAATTTAATTATGTAAAATTAATTTTATTATTTAATGAAAATATATGATTATATAATGTTATTATTTATAGAAATTATTATTTTAGAAATTATCAATTAACATTTTTGAAGGTTTTACGGATTGTGCTGATCAAAGCGATGAAAACATAGAAATCTGTAAAGACTATATTTGCCCAATTGATACATTCCAGTGTTCTTATGGTGGATGTGTTTACCAAGAAGTTGTTTGTGATGGATTCAAAGACTGCATTGATGGCATAGATGAAGCTAAAGATGTTTGTGCTGCAGCTAATTGCAATGATGAAAATTGTCAAACATATGCTTGCAAGTAAGATTTTTATTTATATATTTCAGCTCAGAAACATTACAGTTTTAAATAAAAACTATTTTTTGTAATAATAAAGGAAAGAGACTTTAAAAATAACTAAGACATGAATTTAATAAATATCAGGATATACATTCAGCTTATGCTGATGTTCTCGGGATCCTCCTATTCAAGTGGATAATATTCCTTACTCTCTTTGTTTGGCTTTTTGTTATTTTCTTTTTAATTCAATCGTTTTTTTCTATTTTTTCGTGAATTTTTTTTTAGAATTAATTTCAAGCTTAAACTGATGTCAAACTAAATAAGATTGTCCTCTTATAAGTTCTATAGTTTCTCTGCTTACAGTTAGCAAAATGTTATCTTTTACATTATTTAGTAGTATAATTTTTCATCTATGTGCTTATAATTTATTGCTTGATTATCTTTATTCCAAATATCAAATTTTTCAAGACAAAAATTGTATTATCAATCATTGAAGATGAAATAATTAAGATTAATAAATCCTAGTCATTATTTCTTTATTTTTTTATACAAGTATTATCACAAATTACCATATTATAATATTTACTTAAATGATCAAATACTGTATTATTTAATTTTGAAACTGATTTTTGAAATTCGAATTGTTTTGTTGAAAAGACATACATTTGTATCTCTAACCTCTTTCATGATTTTATTAATTTTAGAAGAAAATATTTACAAGAATTTGGTTTATTGTGATACATCCTCTATTTGAATTAAATTATTTGATATTCGGCAAATAGTGCTGATTGTGGCTCCTAGTAATTATCAAGATTAGAATGATGTAAGATTTGAGAAAAAGGCTTGAAATTTGCAAGTGAAATCGTGATTTTTTTTTTGTAATATTAAAATTATGATATTCAAACATTTATATTTGAGTTATGTACTTTAATTTTACTCATTCTAAGTTTCTTGGTAAATAAGGTTTTCATCTTTCAAGTTTATATCAACTTAGTAAGCAAATTTGCAAATAAATTTAATTAGGTATTCGTAACTGCTATGAGTAACTCCTGCTACATATTATAATTCCAAATAACTTGGTGGTTCCAAAAAAATAAAATTTTATTTATTTTAATATTTTTTTATTCATATTAGCATAATTAATAATTCATAATGATCAATTTATTACTTAATGATAAATTTAAATGGAAATTGCTACTATTTAGAGAAAAGATAAAGAATTTTTCTAGAAATAATTACCTTTTGTGTTTACTTTATTTCTTCACAATTTAAAATATTATTTAAAAGAAAGTAAGTATGAGAATTCTTTGTTTAAAATTTTAAATATTCTGAAATCTACATACACAAAAAATTTAGTGAACCCTGTACAATATATTTACTAACTAAAATAAATAAATTTGAATAAAAAATTTTATTACAGAAATAATGAGTTTAGTTGTGATAGCAATAGTCAATGTATTCCACTAAATAAATTGTGTGACGGGACACATCAATGTAGAGATGCATCGGATGAAAAAAGCGATGTATGTAAAAATATAAGGTAAATTGCACTAATTTTATAATAATTTAATAAATTTATTCATGGAATAATAAGTTAAATAATCAATATCTTAATAAATAAAGATGTATTTTTTAATAATTATGAATCATATTAATATAATTATTTAAAATTTAAGTAAAGACATGGGTTTGTAAAAAATAATTAAAACTATTTTTATTTTCACTTTATATTTGTTTAAATAGTTTTAATGTTTTTGCAAACTACTTTTTCTCAAAATTTGATACCATTTATTTAAAAGTTTCTTGTTACAAGTTTTATTTCTATTAAAAACATGGAAATAAAAATATTCTTTGATTTTCTGAAAATTCTATAGCAATTTGATTGCTTCAATTATTATGTTTATAAGGCACATTAATATTTTATTACACTTAAAATAATTTATAAAACATAAATTTTAAAACAATTTAGTTAAATGAGTGTTATAATTATTAATAAATATGTTAAAATTAAAATAAATCTAAAGTCTTAAAACAAGAAAACAGTAAGAGATAGTCTGAAGAAACAAGATATATATTATATCAGTAACTTCTTAAAATATACCTTCTTTCTAATAATGCATTTAAAATTTTTTATTATTGCTTAAAGATTTTTTTCCATTGATTCTTGCATGTAAGAAAAATTGTACATTCTATAAAGTTAATTGCAGTTGTTCCGAAGATTATTTTCGATGTGCATATGGTGGCTGTATACCATTAAGCTCACGATGTAATCATCGTGCTGATTGTTATGACTGGAGTGATGAGGAAGAGAATATGTGTGGGAATTTATTGCCACAGGGTGCATGTCGCCTCCCTCCAACAACACCTGGTACATGGTATAATGTTGAAAACTGTGAACGCTGCCATCCTGGTAATGTAGTATCTGAATTCACAAAGTTAGAATATAGTTGTTACGGGAATAAAAGCATAGAAGGTGCAAGTTTTGTATATTGTCAAGATGGACGCTGGCTTCCATCACTTCCCATTTGCTTAAATGGTAATTCTTTATGAAAATTCTTTTTATTCAAAACTTATATAATTTTCAAATATTTTCTAAAAACGATTAAAATATAAATTTATTATAAATAGGTTATATCTACTTTACGGTACAAAATTTATATTCTTATCATTCCAAAATATTGAAAATATTTTTTTAAAGAAAAGTTGATCATTATTTGATAAATGTATTTATGCATATGTATATAAATAAATAAAATAGTAAATATACTTCAAGTATCATAAATATTTATATATAATAAATCTGATTATTTATATTACATATTGTATGATAAATATATTTCAGTATTTTTAAAAACTTATCCTTACTCTATTCGTATACTTTAATTAATCATATTTAAAAATAAACATGTTCTCACCACATATTTTAATTCGATAAAATATTTTACAAAATAAATATCTTGTTATAAATATAAATAGTAAAATAATTTTGGAAAATTTTAGAAATTTTCAAGTTACAAATTTTTAAACTGTCAAATAACATCTATTGTGTAAAGTTAACAAAAAGACAAAGTTTCAAGAATTTTTTTACCAAATTTATTGCTATTATTATAAATTAATTTTATTTATAAAAAAAATTATATCACTATATTAAATATAATATATATATATATAAACTAATTTATTCTATGTTTAAATAAATACAGGTTTTATATATATTTTATTTGTAAAGTTATTAATGATTCAATATCTTATAACAATATTTATAATTATATAGAATTATCAGATAATTAAAAAATTAAATTTCAAAATTATTCTTAATAGAAGTAATAAACTCTTCTCGATTTATTCAAATAATTTATATGAGCTTTTTAATATCATTGATAATTAGATGATATTCAATTACGCGATTATCTAATATTAAACATGAAATATTGTTACATTAAATTATGTTAGGAATTTTAATACACACATACCACATAACATACAATTTTTGTTCTGAGAAATATTTGAATTAAATTTTCTATAGGAATAGGATTATGAATTGAGAAGCTGTTTTATGCTGATAATATTAAGAGTTATCAGCAAAGAAATTTATCACTTGTAATTAACAAAAAAGAGACAAATAGATTATTTTGAATGACTCACAAATATTATTTAAGCTATAATTTGCGATCTATCAAATTTTATAAAAATCAATAGATTGTTTCTGAATTAACTAAAATTTTTCCTTTATTATGCTGAAGTAGGATACTATTTAATGATAGCATATTATGCATATTATCTCACTTAACTGTATTTATTAATTATTTCATGGTGTTATTTTTTTATTTACATATCAATGTAATTTACTGTGAATGTATTTTAATATAATTATTAAAATAATTATATGTATATTAATTTATTATACTAAAATCTTCAACGTTATTTTCATGAAATTTAATATATAATTTATAATTTATAATATTATGCATTTTCTATATTATATTAAGAATTAAATTCGTTAAGACTTGTAAATAAACTTAATATTATTTATTGAAATTGGGAATAGAAGCTATCAGTTTATAGAAAAAAAAAGTTTTCATTAAATATATTGACCTTTAAAATTTTTGAAGAGCTATGGATAGTTATATTGATTAGTTTATACTTTAATAAAAAAAGTTTATAAAAGCGTTTTACTTCATACTTCTAATGTTTTTACTATTTTTTTAAACTGCATCTTTTTTATGATAACCTTAGGAAGTGTGCATTATATTTATATACTTTGCATCTGTTTGGCTTTCAATTTTATGCATTTAGGTTTATTATATCTTATATTATAGTTTATTTATATTTTTAATATTATATATATATGACCAGATAATTGAGAATAATTAGAGAGAGAAAGAGATTTTTATGGGAAAAGAGGGGATCATTTTTTAAATCTTGAATCTTGAACATTCTTTATATCAATACATGAAATAATGATATAAAGACTATCTGTGCATAATTCATTATATAAATATATTGTGATAAACACCAATTGTTTGTTGCATGTTTTATGACCATATTTATTATTTATATATATTTTATTATCATTTTAGTTCAATTTTTCAGGATGATCATATAATGTGCGGTGGATTTGAGAAATAAGAAAGAGACAAACGTGCAGGAGAAAATATTCGAAGCCTGGGTCATTTTTTAATGGTAGAAAAGTCAGACCTCATTTGACGTACTATGCTTATATTGCTTTACTTGTGAGACAGTGAAACAATCCGATTGAGGAGAGTAATGCGTTGTCAATGCTCAAAGGCCTCACACTAGATTTATCGAAGAAGTCGAACTTCTAAGATTATTGAATAATTGCCAACAATATGTATAAGTGCTTTTTCTTACATTTACATTTTGTTCTACATAAGAATTTGATCTCTTCTATAGAACACCCACATCTCCTTTTTAGGCGATGAAAAATAAAGAAAAAGAAACATAAAATAAATAACATCTAATAAATAATAATCTGTTTTGGATTTCATCAAATCACATATATCGGTATAATTACAATCATAAAATAGAAGACATCAGAATTAAAGGAGAACTTGCACGCACACAACCTTCAACAAAATTTCAGAAGTAAATGATTTAATATGTATGTGATGAAATTATAACTTATATTGAAGGAGTGTAACAAGTTTTAGTATGATAATTTGTGAAAATGCAAATAAATCTTGGGGGAAGTATGTTGAAATAAATGCAGGAATAAAAAAGTTTAGAAAATGGTTTGTTTATTTAGTATGTATGGATAATGATTGTTAGAAAAGTTTCACTGGCATTCTATAAAAAATCAATTGTAATTAACAGTTAAGGGATTATTGATTTTAAAAAACATAATGGAATATATTTTTCAGCTATAAATTAGTTAAGTTAATATAATTTCTCTTGACTCTTCTACAACTATAATTTAAATACTTATACAACTAATACAGCTTTTACTGTATAAAATAAATTATACAATTTTCATAAACATCCATACATATATGAAAAGAAAGAGTCAATCGATTTACTGTATTGAATATTCTAGTTACACACTTATAGATTCTGCAAAAAACCATAAATAAATATACTTCTTCAAAAACGATGTTTTTATTTTGGAAAAGATACGAACTAAGAAAATTACTCGAGAATAAATCACACGAGCTTCATAATAGATAAATGAACAGCTAATATTAACAGTAAAGATTCTATTTTATTATTCAGTTAAAAGCATGATTTAATCATTATAACAATTAAATAAACATAACTCATAGTTTTATCAAGACTGACGAATTATATCAAACATTAGATGTCACATAATTAAAGATATATGTTTGATCGAAATTCTACATTGTTAAAATAACTAATTTATATTAAAGCGATAAATTATTTATTAAAATATATTATTAAAAGATAATATTTTTAATAAAAGGCGTCATTAAGGATTTATTAAAAAACATAAATAGATATATACAAAATATAATACTATATTATTTAAATATGAACATTTAAGTTTATATTATTCTATAAGAACTATTCAAAATAAAATTTTGATTAAATTTGCAAATTATATTATCTTTACAATTTTTTAAAATCAGAAAATAGATTTAGATAAGTTATAATTTACAATACACATGCTTTCAAAATTATATGTAAAATCTAAAAATATTACTAATTAAATTACCGACTTTTTTGTAAGAGATATTCAAACCAAAAATAACAACTTAAATAAAAGTTAAAGAAGGTGATTCGATGATTGTAAACTCAAGGAATATAATATTTGCTTTGTTAAGAATAATAATAAATTTATTTAGACCATAACTATTCAAGACATGATTATTTAAGAATTTTTTTAATCATACTAAATCTATACTTAAAGATATTCTGAGATGTTTATATTTACATTTTTCTTTTAAGAAACGCGGAAATTTAATATTTTGTAATTTAAATATAATAATTGAACTAAACTTTAAAAATGGTCTATATTATAGCCAGAAATTTTTGTTTGGTCATAAATAGTAAAATCTCACCATTTGATAAAGAAATTTTAATAAAATTAAACAATTTATGGTTAAATATAAATAAACATATTAATTTGAGTCATACATTATTGTACTTTTATTTATTCAATGAATCGTGTATTTATAAAAAGTTTTATAACAAATAAATACAATATGCATCTTTAATAATAGGTAGATTATTAAGAAACTGAAATAATATTTTTACCTCGAAGGATTTATTTTATAAAATGGAAAGATAAAAAAATAAGCTATAAAAATATAAATAGAAAATTTTACTTCTAAATAATGAAAAATATATTTTATCAATTTATGAAAAACTGTCGAATAAAAATCCCACAATGTATGTCTTTGGATATATATGAAACTCAAAGAAAAATTCAACCAATATTAAAAAAGTAATATTAGAAAAGTAGCTAAATAATAAGTAATTGATAAGAAACAATCAATAAGTTATATCTAATATATTAATTTATATTATAAAAGACATGGGATTATTAATCAATAAACACATGAAAGTACTTGTTCGATACTGAAGTAAATTTGCAAAAAATTACCAAAAATAATCAAATCCAGAGAAGTAATCCAAAAAAATGTAAATAAATAATAAAAATATCTTATTATTCATTTAGAACTTGTTGATCAAGTTATATACTAATAGTTTAATTTAAAAAAATTCTTTAAACGTGTTGCTCTAAAAAAGTTTTAAATGAAAACTCAAATTAACTTAAAAAATTAGATAATATGTAAAATATGTAAAAATTTTTCGTGAACTTCGGAAAGTTCATAATTCATGTTTTTTCATAACGTATTATTAAGTAAAATTTTCATCGCATAATGAAAACTTCATGTTTAATGTAAAGATTACCTTTTTTGATTATAAAATTAACGAATTGAAATTTTTCTTATTTGACTCGTGTCTTAAAATAGGTATAGATATAAGAAAGTTAATATCGTCTTAAATGTATATTTTTCCAATTTTTTATACTATATAATGTTAATACGTATGATATAAAAATTTGTTTCTGTAGTTATTATAGTGTATAACAATGAAATTAAAAAACGTTTATCTAGTCTCCTTTGTTATTGTTTTCCTTTTTTCAAACATGTATTCTTTAATTATATTCTTATTAATTCGTTTATCGTCGAATAGATCATTTAAAAATATTAATTTTATATAATTTTTGAAGTTTAAATATAACTCAATGTTAAGATGTATTAATAATACTCTGAAACGTGACTATTGTATTAAAAATTATTAATTGAAAATTTTTTCAAATCATTACAATATAAATTTACGTTTTATATTGAATAATCACAATTTTACGTATTTTATGAACATTAAAATAAGTAATCATATAAAAAATCTAATAAACAATTTAAAATAAAAGAAAAAGTAGACGATAAACTAAAACTAAAGGAAAATTATTACTTACAAAAAGAAAATTAATTAAATTTATTAAATTAATTAAATATACAAAACTTTAATGATGTATGAAATAAGTAGTAGAAGATTGAGAAACAAATAAATATAATTGCAAAATAATGACGGTTTTATTAGCATTTAGGTGCATATATATCAAATGTATTGCGATGATTCGAATTTCTGTAATTGGAAGAATTGAATAAACAATTAAAATTAGTTACTTTATGCAATTGGATAATTTTATATTTGTAACAAAATTTTTTAATTTTTAATGTGTAACCTTTTACATATTGTATTCATATTTTACATAAATATGAATGGGTTATAAAAATACATTGTTATAAAATTAAAAAATCTTTAAAAAATAAATAAATTATATAAAGAAAATTATATAATTTTAAGTTATTAACTTGAAAATTAGGCATTATACAATATATATATATTTTTGTTATTAAATTTTTTAATTATTTCTCATTGTAGAAATTACAAATATGTAATTATATTATAGCTAGCAATGTGACAAAATGTCCTGTAGTCAATTCTTCTGGAACATTAAAATACTGTAAAGTAAAATCGGGTTCTCAATCAGCCTGGACATCTTGTGATAAACCAGCATTAATTGGTACAAGAGTATCCATGGAATGTCGTCAATTTTACGAAAAAGAAAGAGGTTCTTCTCATGTAATATGTTTGCATGATGGCACTTGGAATCAAACGCCGTTGACTTGTCGGCCAATTTGTGGAATAAAATCATCAAGCTGTAAAGTTATTTTTCAAATTTTATTATTATTATTTCTACTTCTTATGATAATGTAATGTAACTACATGGTTAATTTTACTAGACAGATTTTGAAACAATGAATATTTAAATATCTCAATAATAATTTTTAATAAAGGCAAAAAATATAAAATTTATAATTTAAGAAACCAAATAATTTATCCTCTACTTTAATTTAAAGTAAAACATGTATAAATTAGACAAAATCTACAATAAATCCAGAAAATACTTTATATATATATATAGTTTTATACAATGATAAATATTTTTACCATTATATTACATTTAAATATTAAGCTGACATTCTTTTATATTGTACGTTATATTTCAAGTGCAAGCATTCAAAAAGAAAAATATTGTTTTATTATTATATTAAAATTAAATTATATTCAATTAATAATGCTTTAAACAAAATCAAAGAATTTTATTTATATCAGTTGGCCTCACAAAATATTCAGTAATGTATTGGCTTTTGAATTTTATAGTTTTAATTAAAGTAATTTTATATATGAATTTATTTTTTTTAATTAAAAATAGTAACTACAATGATTGTAAGAGGCTGGAATATATCTCCTGAAGAGTATTTTCCATGGCATGCCACACTTTTCTCTCAAGATAATGGGCTATGGAATTTCTTTTGTGGAGGTACTTTAATTGCTGAAAGTATTGTTCTTACCGCAGGTCATTGCATTTGGAAAACTAAACCTGATACTATTAAAGTAAGCATACTTTTTTCTTAATCTTATTTAAAAATATTTTATAAAATGTTAAAAATTCTGAACTTTAAGCAATTTAAAATTATTTTAAAGATAAAAAATTATAACTAATTATAACTAACAATACATAGGTATTGTTAGCTAGTAATTCAAGTAATTTTACAAATCAAAATGAAGAAACTCAAGTACGAGATGTAGATCGAATTATACTCCATAACTCGTACCAGGATTATGAAGGAAATTATGGATCCGATTTAGCTTTACTAATTTTTAAGAATCCAGCAACGATAAATTCTAATGTAGTTCCTGCTTGTATTGATTGGTCAAATAAATTTGACATAACTCAAAGAATAGGTGAAGTTGGTTTTGTAGTTGGTAAGTTGATATTTATTATTGCATTATTTATACATGATTAAAAAATATTCTTGAATCATATAATATAATTTTTAGTTTATTTTAAATATTAAAATGTTTAAAAGTTAATAGAAGGTATTGTGAAAATATATTAATAAAATTTAGCTTTTGATTTTTCTTTTCATATTTTAAAGTTAAAAGATTAAAAAATTAGAAAATCACAGATTTTAATCACAAGTAGTGATTTGTTTGTTCAAATTAATATTTTATTAATATTTTATTTGTTCTATTATTATATAATACTCGTAATTATAATTATAGAAAATACAATATTTTTTAAAATTTAAATAGGAATAATTATTAATATTTAAGATATAAAAATATTAAAAATTCTTATTACTCTTTTCTAAAATTTCCTATATTTTTATATTTTAAACAACGAGAATATTAATTTGATTAACTATATATAAACTATTGCCTAATACTCCGAAATATGTACTGTTAAAAAATAATAAAATTCATGAAATTCTAAAATTTTATGCTGCTTTAAGGTAATAAAAAATCAATTTGAAAATAATTTTTAATTAATATTAAAAAATTTATATTTTTCATATTATTAGTGCAACTAAAATACATAAAATATTTGTAACAAATTTATAATTATAAAAAATATTTTAAAAAATATATTAAGTTCATATTTTCTTTTATACTATAAGCTTGTATATGTAATTTAAAATTCATTCTATTTTTTAGTTTTTATAATTAATATATTCTTAAAATAAAATAAATGTTAATTATTAAGTTTTTAATTTATATCATATAATATTAAGAAAAATACAGTTAAAGTAATGAAACTAATAATTTTGATCAGATAATTTAAGTAGAAATCATCATAGGAATGGGCGTAACTGAAAATGACACATTCAGTTCAAATCTGCGAGTAGTAACGGCTCAAATAATCTCCGAAAATATTTGCCGAGAGAAGGAATCGCGAGACTTTAGGAAATATCTAACTTACACTTCTTTTTGCGCTGGATGGGCTAATGGAACAAGTGTTTGCAATGGCGATAGTGGAGGTGGTTTTCTTTTGTCACGGCCTAATTCTAACATCTGGGAAGTTCACGGAATTGTTTCCTTGAGTCCGAGACGTTTGGGGACGTACATATGTGATCCGAATTATTACACTATTTTTACAAAAGTGAGCTTCCTATTTATTCAATAAAAGTACTTTAAATTACGTGTTCTACAATAGTTGTTTATATTTAATATCTGAAATTTTATTAAACTTAAAAAAGTTAATTTATATATATTATATTATTCTTTTATTGTGTTTATAAATATTTGTTTACCAATATTGATTAAGAATACTTAAATTAGTGTTGTATTATGGAAATTATTATTAATTCAAATCATTTTATTTGTTATTATGACAAATTTGTAATTTTTACTTATTATTAATAAATAAAAATTATTTTTTATACATATTTATAATGTTGTAGTAAAAGAAAAGTAAAAACTTTACATTTATAAAATAATTTTGTTATATTTTTTTATATATTTTCCAGATATTGCCTTACGCAAATTGGATAAAAAATATAGTGCAATCTGTTTTAGTAAGTGAAATACAATTTCCTAATAATTATTCCATATCAATTAATGATAATATAAAATAGAATTTAAAAGGATAAAATTGAATTTTATCATATTAAATAATTATGCAATTAGAAAAAATATATTATGATGAATAGTGCAAAATTTTATGTACTTAAAAGCAACTAAAATTACATTTTTTTATATTATCAATCAAAAATAATTAGTAAAATACAATGTTTTTTTTCAAATTTCTTCATTTTATTTATAAATTATAATTGCTGATGATTAGATTATTAATAAATAATCTATATAAACTTTCATTTAGGTATTTTAAACAATATTTAAATAATACAGGTCGATTATAAATTTTATTGTACATTATTGTTAATTGTATAATTAAAAATTCGTTTTTTATTGAAAATACAAATTGTTTTAATAAGTATTTTCAATAATTATTTAATACTAAATAATTAAAATATAAACAATATAACAAAATTTTAATCAAAATATAATTATTTGTTTGGATTTATTGAAACTGTAAAAGTTTTAAATATAATCTGTAAAGAATGATAAATTAATTTTTAATATTGTTAAAAAATATCAAATTTTTGAACAAACTATTTCAAATAAATGAAAATATTAAACTAAGTATTAAAATTCACTGACAATTAATTATCTAATCACTAATCTACTATTCGATTATATTTAATTTGAATTCATTTTAAAAATAGTTTGATACTAATAACTTCATTATTTATTTAAAATATGTACAAATTATTCATTATATATGTTATTAAAATACAATATTAAGAAAAGTAATAATTTCCTAAATAATTCAGTTAATTTTCTAATATGAAAATATATTTAATCTTTTATATATATAAGAAAATTTTAATTATAAATAAATTATCTTGTTCTTTAACTATTGATTTATATTATAAAAAAAAAGAACGACGAAGAGGGCACAATCCATTAATAAGAGATGTACACTATTGCAACAATATTTAAAGAATACTCACACCTTTAGAGAGCATAGTCATTCAAATTAATTCAGTCCTAATTCTAAGTATAATCTTTTAATTATTCACATTTTGTGTATATAAATAAAACTCCAAAATTATTACGAAAAACATTTTATTTTCCCATAACAAATATTCACAAACAATAAAAATCCTAATTAAAACAAATAAAAAAGAAAAAAATATGTAAGATTGCAACGCTGTTTATAACAGCATATTAGTCATAAGTAATTTATTATATTAAATCATAGTTTATTATGATTATAAAAACAATATATTGTATTTATTGCGTTTAGATAAACATTAATAATAATATTCCTAATTCTACCATCAATCTTGTGAAGAAAATAAAACTATCTTAAAAACTGTTTGTACTACTAATTTTTTTTCATTAAATTGAATAAGTCAAAGTATTATTATAGACATAAATGAAATAAACCAAGAATTAAATATAATTAGTTTCAATTAGAATTTTGAATTTTTTTTATCTTAAATAAATAATAAGTATCTTTTAGATACTATTTTCATGCTATTTTGACTGACGAATGTTCCCTCAATTTGTCAAATGTTGATTTATAAAATAGTAGATGACAAAAAATTTTGCAGAAGATATTGTAATCAACGATAATCTAGAATTATAATGTAATGAGTTTGAAATTCATACCTTTAAGTAATAATCTATTAATTTGAAATATTCGAAATTTTTTGAATACATAAAAAGAAATAAAATAGAATTAAGTTTATTAAAAAAGAGAACAGAAAACTAAACTAGCCCATGAGTAAAGAGATGTGTAAGAAAGAAATTTGAGAGGAATTGGAAAATAGAGAAGTCTAGATTAATATAGAAGGGTGGATTGGAGGAGATTAGGGATTTATTTGTTGTTCAATCGAATAATATAGTGATGCATAACTTCAACTAATAGATCATTATATATTTTGCACTGAAAAACAGAGATTAAAAAATTGAGAAATTATCTAATTTTAGAAATTTGGAAAGACTTCACCACTATTTGTAGAACAAAATTGAGAAAAAAGAAAAAATTAAAAAAAGTCTTGCTAATCAAGAAAAATAAATAAAAAATATAAAATCTAAAAATACATACATATTATATAATAATAAAATACTCCTAACTTTGTCCTAACCAATTTCAGTACTCTAAATTCTATATTAATCGATTAGAGTACTTTATTCACGAAATTTTAAATAAATATTTAATATTAACTTATTGTATTTAAATTTCTACTACTAGTTATTTTTATGCTTAAATGTACCAATGGCTAAAGTTTTTTTTCTAGGTTAGAAAGTTTATTATATACAAAAATGTTTAACTAAATTATTGTTTAAATGCCAATAACTTGAAAAGTATCTGTTTTATATAGACTAGATCAACATAATTTCTGTTTTCATCCTTAATTCAAATTCATACAAAAGTGACGAGCAAGTAATTTTTTGTATATTTATAACATTAAATAAGGTATTATTTCTCTAATAGAAGATTTAACATTGCTTAAAAGAGAGAAAGATTTATGTAGACATTTGTTTCGACTATACTGTAATGTTTCTGATTCTATGATTAGGAAATACTTTATAAAGTAGACCTTAATCTTATAATAGATTTTGATAAAAAACGTTTTTGTCTTCATTTTTTATGCAATAATTTGATGATACAAAGACATTAAAATCATTTATTTATTTACTCAAAACTTGTTTTAAGATTCATTTCAGTATAATATTAGGAAGGTTTAATGCATACTATACATCAAAAATAAATATCTTAACACTTGACTAATTTAATATGTAATAAATTTGAATTAAAACAATGTTAAATTTCTTTTTTCTAAGTTTTTCATATAAAAATTTCAATTCTTTTTAATAAAATACAATATATTGAGTTTTAGTCAAGTGTATTTTTATATCATCACCTATAAAATGAAGAGTAGTGTGAAATGTGTTAGGCTGAACAAAACTATAAAGATTAAATTCTTCATAGTGTTTATAGTATTTTAAAAATTTCTTTAACTAACTTTAACAAACATTAGTAAGAGGTAGAAAATTTTGTGAACAAACCATTTTTAAGAAAAACTCTTAAAATACTTTATTTTAGATTTCTAGAGTATGCTAAAGTAAAGAGTACGAATTGAAATATAAGAATACTACAAGTGATATAAATTATAATTCATTATCCCATATAAGAATTATTTATAAAAAATAAATCATACATTTTTTTATTAAAAAATTTTATTGTAATTAATATACGATTTAAAAACTTAAATAATAACAAATTATCAATGAAAGAATTTAATACTGGAAAAGAAAATATCCTATATAAGTTTTGGATGTATAACTAAGAATTTACTCATCATCATGTTCTGGAAGAATAAAACTGATACAAAACTTAAATTCATTGATTATCATCACTTATTATTTATTTTATAAATTTTCTAAAATTACATGAGTTTACTTTTTCATTTCTATTAATCTTGGTTTGCATAACTGGACATTTTTTCCTTTTATCAACATTAAATCATCAATATGTAATATTTCTTAAACAACACCATATATACATTAAAATTGCAAAAATTAAATTCACAGCTGTGTCTTTCTAAATATAATATAAACCAATGGAAAATTTTTTTATCTATTTTATTTTAATTCACATAGCTATTCTATTCAACACATATTATTAATAATTTAGCAAACAAATCTGTTAGTACTGTTGTAGAACATATATAATATTTATAACAAATCACATTAATTTCAATAGTTTAAAGTTAGTAAGGGATTTATAATGATCTGGCTTCAAGAAAATTTGCTTGTAGAGTTTAAGTTCTATGACAGCCTCATTATAGAATTATCATATAAGCTTATTATTATTTTAATTATTTGAAACTTCTTCCTGTATATCATGGATATATTTATAACAAAGAATATCATGGCTACAGAAAACCATTTTCATCTTGCTTATATCTCCACCACATTGAAATCAAGCTTTCTCTCTGATATCTATCAGAAATCTCTACTATAATCTTTAAAATTTATTGATATTTCAGTATCTTTCATTATATTATCTTTGCATTACCAATTTGTTTTAAATCCTTGCCAAAAATGAAATTACTCATCCTAGAAAATAAATTACATAAAAAGTATTGTAGCTCCTCTGACAAATTTACAAAAAAATTTCAATGTCCTTTTTCCAGATTCAGTCTAAAAATTAAATTCAATAACTTTTCAAAGGACTAGTAACTCCTTAACCTTAATCCTTAATCAATGAATTTTGTTAGGTGGTAATAGTTTTTTGTTTTTCCTTCTTTGTCAGGTAAAAAAAATCCTATTTTTCTCCTACTCTTTTTCAGATAATTATAGAAAATGATGTCAGTCTAATCCTTCATATAAACAAACCCTATTGTTTAGCATGGTGCACTATATTCCGAATAATACTGTAATTATATTTTTATATATTAGATTTTAGTTTGTTAATATGTTTTGGCTCTTTTATAATTACATATATCAAACACTCATTAATAATAAATGAATATGTCCTTTAACATTTATCATTACGATTAAAATTTATGACCATATTTATTTATTTATTATAATTAAATAAATCTTATAAGTTTCTAATTATATGTAATTATTATGTAGCTTATCATCCAATATCCTCCTCATAAATCATACCTGATGCAGAGTCTCTTTAGACTATTATAATAGCAGGTAATATAATTATCAAGTTCTTTAAAATAAAAAAAAAATTATAATCGAACGTTTAATAACTTTAATATTTCTCTCTTCATACTTAAAGTAAATAAATTATTTCTAAAATATTTTTTCAAGCACTTAAAAAATTAACAAAACTTAATTTAATGTTCTTTTTTAGTAATTTTCTTAAATTTATGAATTGTTTATAAATTATTATTAAATTTTATAGAAAGGATAAAAATAAATTATATAATAATTTTTTTTTATTAAGTTTGTATTTAGTTGATAGTACATATTCTTATTTCACATATAAATAAAATGTATTTTAAACACCATTTCATGTAGGTACCTTTAAAACTTTTTTAAAACTAAATTCTATTTTGCTTACTATCGACTTTAACCTGAAATGTTTTATCAAAAAGTATATTATTTTTCTTTGTAAATTAATTACCTATGGGATTCAACAAATGCTAGGATTTTTAAATTAACAGAAATTGTATATTATATTTCAATAATTTGATAAAAAATAAAACTATCTCAAATATGTTTTATAAAAATATTTGTAGAAAAAACAGAATTTAAATAGACATTAATGAATTTTCTCACATATTTTTAGGATTTATGGATTATAACATTATTTAAATTGATCATTAATCGATATATATATATATATATATATTATTTATTTATTTATTATGGTAAATATATTCTTTCATATATTATAATACTTCTAACTTGTTTAAGAAATACTTAATTTTACATATCATTAAATTTATAAAAAGAAAGGCTAAGTGTTAATTAAAAATATCTGTTAAATTAAATCTTTATTTTTTTTTATCATTCTCTTATAATATATAAATTATGTATAAATCATATTTAATTTGAAATTATTAATAAATATTAATTATATTAAATTCTTAGTTAAAAAAATTTTTTTTCATTTACTTAATAAATTTCAAGCTAATTTAAATTACTATAGTTAAAAAATTAATATCCTTGAAGAATTAGCATCAAGAATATTCGTGATACATAATTATATAATTAGCATATCAACATTATTTAAATTTTTAACGTTATGAACTGAAAAAACAAAAATTTTTTTTTATTTGTTGCCTGACTAAAAATGTAATAAAAAGTAAAAAAACTATTTGCATAATTCTCAAATATATAACTACATGTAAAAAAAATTTCAAGTTTATTAGTAAGAATAATAAGGAAATATTTAATTATTAAGTACAATTACATTAATTTAATTCCTTTTCTAATAAACAATATTAGAATAATTTTCAAATTTTTATATTTAAATATTTTAACACAAAAGGAAATTGAATTAAAAAAAACAAACTTTAAAATATTATTAATAAAACTTTGCTTTACTTTAATATGGTAAAAAATAGTATGTACATTGAATAATTATGATTATATGTAAATATGAATAATTTATATTTTACTATTCTGTACATGGCATACATTTTAAGTTAAAAGCACCTTGCAAAAGTGAAATTCAATTCATCATGTTATAAATTAAAGATTCAAGTTCCATTTACAAAAATAAAGTAATTAAGTATTGATAATGTCTTTCAATTTTCAATAAATATTTTTTAATAGTGTAATATATTTTAAAAGTTTAAATAAAAATCACTTGTTTAAAAAAATAAATTATAAACTTACATATAAATACAATAAAGTTTAATAAATTTAATGAAAATAATTTATTAAAGAGATAAAATTTATAAATAATATATAATTTGTATAAAAAATATGATGATGTTACATAGTTTTATCCTTTGAAATATAATAATTCTTTTTAGATCTTAGTTTATTATTTCAGTAAAATTAAATTATTTTATATTATATATACTTTACATGTATTAACAAATTTAATATATCAACATGAGATGTTTATTAAAAAGATTTCTGTTAAAAAAATTTAATAAAAAACATTACAATGATATCTCAAAAATACATATTTAAAAATATTAAAACTTAAATTATATATAAGTAATTGATTTTTTCTGTATTGTTTATTCAAATGATATAAATAATTTAATTTATATGTATATATTCTTCCTATTGTTATTAATATGATATTCATTGATAAATTATAAATATGAGTTTATAACATTATGAACATTGTTTTTCTCACTATTTTTTGTTTTAAAAATCTTAATCCTAATTTACAATGATACCTCAAAAAGTCTTAATATGATTTGTTTACAATATGATAAAAGTCTTTATCTAATTGAATAATTCATCAGATTTGTTCTGCATAAGATGAATTTAAATTTCAGCATTATAAATTATTTCAAATATTCTAAATTTCATAATAACAATAAAACAAAATGTTGAACTATACTTATAACTAATAAATAATACATATGTCAAACTTTCCTTTTACGTAATTTAGCTTGTGCTTCTTTTAGTAATAGGTCAAAGGTGTTTTCCTCTTCAGGTTTAAATTTACTACCTCTACTTCCTCCCAATGAATTGCTTGCTGCTCCATCTATGTCATCAATCAAGGATTAAGAAATAAAATTTTTATTTTCTCATTGAAATAGTCTATATTTTAATATTCAAATTGGAATAATTAATTTAATAATAAATCAATTAAAATAAAGTTTATTTAAATTTTTTTTCAATTGAATATTAATATGAATGTTAAGCATTGTGTATTCAACTATAAAAAATTACTATTATATAGATTAATGAACAAATAAAAAATATTAAAGATCAATATTATAGAATTATTTACTTGTTATTTTATCAAATGTTTGAATTGAATTTCAAGATTACATACTGCAGAATGTATAAGAATGAAATATTATATCGATGCCTTATAAGAAAAAAATATAAGCTGAAAGATGAATAATATCAATTAATAAATATTTATAGAACTATATATATTATATTATTTGACTTTTTATAAGAATAATTATTGAACTGTCTATCTCACATTCGCTTATAGAAATTTTATATTTAGTGTAAATAAACTCAGAAACCATTTTTAAAAACTTTTTATAAAATTATATTACCTTTAAATTAAAAATTTAATAAAATTTTTCAAGGTATGTAATTTTTTAATTAATTTGTAAATGATACTAAAGTATAAAAAACTTGAAATAATGATTATATTCAGAGGTATTCAATTTTAATTATAAAATTTATGATGGACTTACCAAGATCAGCATATTTTACTTTACAAAACGCTCTGCGACCACCAAAACATAAATCATATCTGGGTAAAGACGGATCATCGTTACCATGTTCAACAGCTTCATAAGCATCATTTTTATAAGCAAACGTTACAAATCCATAGTTCTGTCTAGAAGATTAAAATTTACTTTTACATTACATTAATAATTATCTTTTAATTTTACATATTAATTATATTACAAACAAAATTTTATTATCTAACAATTAACATTTCTTAAAATTACAAAATTAAAAAAGGAATATATTCAATATTTAGGTATGTAATTCATAATTATTGTATGATAATACATACAATTTTTACTTTTCAAATATGTTGTAATTTTGTATTGGATAAAATACAATAATTTTAAATCTCATGAAAGCATCAAACGTCGTTAAGGAATTCTAATAACAGTAATAAATTAGTTTTGCCATAATTTAATAGATTTTTCGTCACGATCGACTATATTTTAGAAATACAAGAACTGAACATTGTTTAAATCGATTCTTGGATAATATACATGATATTAAGTTTTTTTATGGACTTAAACACAACCGAATACATCATTGACTTTATTGACTTTTTCCCTACATATAGTAAGTACGAATTTGAAAAGAGGTTGTGAAATAAAAGTACGGTTTTTTGTTTAATGTTCATTTTAAAAAGTTTTGTTTTATGACTGTCAGAAAAAATAAAGAATTCTTTGAAAATTAAAATAATTGTACATTAATATTATTTTTTTCCGTTATAATTTAAAATAAAGAAATTTAGAAACATTAACAGTGACATAAAAATACGTGCTAGAATGAAGTACTGCCGTACATGCAACAGATACGATTTATGAATAAACAAAGAAACATTACAGTGTGAGAATTGCGTGTATTTATTTATGCATTTATTGATGGTCATAAAATGGTCGTTATCTAAGAAACTTTTTACATAAGATTTAATAAGCGCGTGTGCTATATTTAACTTATTTATTATTAAATGATAATATTTGTTGTTAATGGAGTTTTCTTGATTAAATACCCACTTATAATATGAGACCAGAAAAGAAATAAAATAAACAATTATTAAAAATGAAATTTTTATTGTGTAATCATGAAAATGGACTATATTTTATGAACAGACACAATTTTAGAGTTTTTCTAAGTTTACGATAGAATCATAAAACTTTTACGTATTATTTAGTTTTTCAAATTAATTTAAGTTTTTATTTAAATTTCTTTTTTTGCAAAAATTTATAAATATAAATCAAAATTTTGAGTAAAATCGGTTTAAAGTTTCTTTTTGTATTTTAAAGTTAAATTATTACACAATTTTCTGAATAATCTTTAATAAAGTAATATAATAATCGTAGTACTTCGTTTACATTAAGTCGTCGTTTTTCGTAGATACTTTTTATATTTTTACATGTTTATTTCAGTGTCGAATACATTTTTTTATTTTTTAACGCGTAAATGATTTCTTCACTTATTTAATTTTTATTTCTTTTTTTTCATAGTATATAATAGCATTTTAAAATCAATATAAAACTTTGTTCAAAAATTTCAATATCGGCTATTTTGTGAACATTGCATATTCTTTTTAATCTATTTTTCAAAACATATCGTTTAAATCTTTATTTGAGTTTTATACATATCAGTTAATATACTATGCGAAAATTACCTCCATAATTCTTAAATAATTGGTAATGTATTGCCTGCCTTTTATAATATACATCTATTAAATTCTTCGAATTAAAAATCGTATAACTATTATCAATCAATCAATTATTATCAATCGAGTATCTACAATAAATTTTAGTAATTATTATATTATATTTTATTTGTGTTATCGTTGTTATTATTACTGATTTAAGTTTTATAATATTTTCTTAAATTAAAGAATAATTTGTCAGTTAATTTTTAAGCAGACAATTAAAACTGAGAAACATCAAAATATAAATTTGCTTTTAAATTACAATAATACTTTATCCATTTTGAAACCTTTCTAAAAAAAATCTATAAACTTATCATAAATACATAATTTGTATAAAAATGGAATTTACAATAATATACAACACAAATTTATATATTTTGTTCTAGATGCCTATATTTTCAGCCTTTGCATTAATTTATTATTTATTCTCTTACATAAGCTCCTAGTTTATGACCTTATCAACATTAAAAGAAAACATTTTCAATTCTTGGTAAAGGACATTAGTGCAAATACTTAAAGAAGTTAATTTTTATACAAATACCGATCAGAACATATATCTAAATTATTGCCTAAATTTTCATCAATAAAATTTGAAATTATTAAATATCGTGAATTGCGAAATAAATTTGAAATTTGCAGTGTATCAAATTTATATTATACTAATTTACCTTCCTCAATTATAATTTTAAAACTGAATTTATATAGTATTATTTCTTTATCGAAAGTTTAGATCGTTTAAGACATTTTAATTTCTATAAAAATGAAAGATAATTTGCAAATTCTAAAACATTAAAATTAACGAAAAAATAACTTAAGTTTGCTTGTACCTGAGTAGCTAATTATGTTATCTCCAAGATAAACAAATAAGAATAATTTAATGCTGAGTACCATAAAAGTGCTAAATATTGATTCAGGAGTGGTAACGATAGCTGCCGTATGTAGGTATTTTCCAGCCTATCTCTATTGAATTTCCTAAATAAAGCAGTAACCGTTTCGAAGGATTAATTTTTGAGTTGAGAAAACGAAAGTTATAAAAGTAATTGTACCGAATAGAAATTTTACAAATAATGTGTATTTTGAATTTAATTTATGTAGAAAACCAGGATAGGAGTACTACATTTCACATATAACGAATATAGCAACGACTCACTTGTTTGTCATTACTTTAACCAACGTATAAATTGAGGATATTAAGCTAATAACTTGATGACATAGCAAATGAAGCATACTGTAAAATAAATGACAACTAGTGACTACTAGTAAGACTACTAGTGATAAATAAAAACTAAGTATTCGTGAAAGAAATCGAAAAACTTTTCACAAAAGACAGAATCTACAATGCTAATATTTAAAAATATAAAAACGATTTTTAAAATTTTTGATAATTTTTTTAGGTTATTTTGTAATAAATTTAAATCAGTTTATACAACCAATGAATTTGAACTAAAAAACTATACCCAAAAATGCTATATGCTATATGTTACGATGTATTTTGAAATTAATTACTTTAAAAATCTGTATAGGAAATTTAAAAAACTGAAATAAACTACAACTCTCTTCTTTGTGACCTCGATATTTGTAGTGCATATAACAAGAAAACTATGCTAGTATATAAATCATTATATAACATAATTTATAATGAAGTTCATAATCTTGAACTTGAAAGTATAATTTTTTAATCTAGTTATCTTTTTCAGATAACTAACAGATGTTGCAAAAAATATAATAAAGATAATTTTATGATATTAGATAAATAATACAATTACCTTGAGGATATCTTGAGGATATATTTTCAAATTATTAATATCACTAGCCTTTTTATTCTCTAGATAATGAAAATACAGTACTGCGTCGTAAAAAAATAAATGAATTCCCTTTCTATTAACCACTTTAAATATGATTGTATGAAATCAAGATGATGCTTTAATTTAAAAAAATTTTAATTTTTAATACTGTAATTTCTTTTGAAGGAATATAAAATTCGTATTTAAAATATTTTAGACAATTTCATAATAATTTATTCGAACTGAGATAGTTTCTAGAAGAATTATCTAGGCTATCAATCACCGAGCATCTTAAATTGCGTAATACGTGCAAAAAATATTGAATAGCCGATAGTAAACAGTGTAGTTATAGTTAAAAAACGATATGTATAAAAAGAATAATATTTAATCGATTAAAAGAATAATATTTCGTGTACTTAATTGTTTAGGTTGATTTGCGAGTAGCTATGAATATATTTTTAAAAATTGACAATGCAAGTAAAAAATATGATTACAAATTTATAACATAATGAAAAAGAAATCTGAGAAATAACATTTTTTTTAAGATATATATTTTATATTTATATTATTTGGAAATAGTTGTGATATTCTTTATTAATTACTATATAAAGTTTTTTTACATTTATATTAAAAAATATTAGAAAATAATTTAAAATGTATTTGATTATTTTAAAATTTGTTTAAAAATGTAACTTATATGACGAAATGTCAAAAAATATATGGTCGCTCATCCAAGTATAGATCGCGATTGAAGTGGTTTAACTTAAATGACAATCAACAAACATCTAATTCTTATATTTATATTGCATGTTATTGAGTGTGAACGAGGTAATTAATTTTTAATGTGATTTTGACATGAGTCATTATATTTTTTATTTTTAATGATTATATTTATTAAATTTATTTTATGAATTCTTAATTTTAATTACAATCAATATTTAATATCAGTCAAATTTAATATTCATCAAAAGAAAATGTTCGTATAAATCTTTAGAAATTAACTTTGAAAAAATATAAAATATAAAATATTTTTTATAAACATTAAAATATAATTACAAAAAAATAAAGTAATAAATCTTGAAATTTATATTTAAGTTCCAAAATTATATAATAAAAAATGTATAATATTTTCTTTTAATAAAGATAGTATAGCTAATTAAATAATAGTAACATCCATTTTTGATAGGTGAATTAGACAAAACAATTTCTTATATTCAATTTTCAATTGAAAATAAAAAATGAATAAATTCTGAAATTGATTTGACAAGAACTAAAAAAGAATGTAGCAGATCTGAAAACTAAAATTTAAGAAATGAAACATTTTTACAAAATATTTTTGGAAAAATATCCATAAAAAATTATTGATAATAAAATATTCAAAATTAAAAATAAGTTTTTTGTATATAATAATTTTAAAAATAAAAAACTTGTAGTACATGTAGTTCATGGAAGTACAAGAAGATTTTTTAAATTATTTATCGTCAAATTAAAAAAAAGAGTTTGAGAATATTTTATTTGAAGTTAAGTCACCATAATGTAGATAGTGGATTATTTGCATGATATTAAAAACAATATACTAAAAAAAATGTTTTTCTGATCATTAATATTACGTTATATTTATAGATTATCAAATACTTTCTAAGATAAAATATGAAAGAATTGATTTCTTTAAAACATCAAAGTCGTATAAAACATCTCAAATGAAACATACCTTATTAACATCTTATTATAATATATTATTAAAATTGAATTTTTATAAAAAAATTTCATTTCTAATAAACTTTTTTACATTTTATAAATGTTAAACTTATTTTGATATGTAAACGATAAATAAATAGTTTAGATTAACAATTTTAAAAATAAAGAATCCTTTTTTTAAAAAACTAAGAATTGAATAAATATATAAAAATAATATACAAATATAGTAAAATGTAATTAATTTTTTACGAACAATTAAACTAGTTACAAAAAAAATACTCACCCACGTTCACGAAAATGTACGCTAATATCAATAACAGGGCCAAAGGTTTCAAATCTTCTTCGCAATTCTGCTTTAGTGATGCCCTCCTGTAATCGGCCAACATAAATGACTCTTCGCTCTTCCACTTGACGTTGTTTTTCTTTGATATACCATTCATCATGTGGATGTCTATAAGATAATAATGGAGTTTTAATAATAAAAGAATAAGAAATATATTTAAAGAAAATTTAAAATGCAGTCATTGAAAAAATCAAAATTCTTTAAGAATTAAACGAAAAACTTTATATATTTTTAAATTCGCATAAGGTAATTAGTAAATATTTGTAAATTTAACACAATATCATCATAAATATTATTATTTTTATAATAAAGATTAATATTAAACACATAACTTAGTTAATAAATTATAAACTATACTATTTTATAAACTGTATTAAATATACATTATTAATAAAACAAATGTAATATACTTAACTAATTTTTTTTTTAAAAACGTGAAAAAAATTAGAAAAATGATTAAATTTTTATTATTTTTTTAATTAAAAAAAGTAAAGACTTCTAAAACTTCAAATATAATTTCTTTACCTCCTCCAATTGTTGCAACCATGACTACTACTAGAAGAGAGTCGCCTGAGCCTATCAAAACTTGGCTTGCATTCCCGCCTTCCCTTTGTCTTGTAATTTAACCATTTAGAACATGCAAAATTCGAGCAAGAAGAAGACCTACAACTGATATTTTATTCTGTACAAAATTGTTTATCTTTAAAATGTAAAATGTATTACAGTATAGTACTTACAAGGGCAGTTATATCATTTAAAATTAAAAGAAATAATTCAATGTAAATTTACTTGCATCTATATTTTTCGCGTATAAATTATGAACATTTACTTTATAAACTAGAAATATGTAATTTTATTATTTTCTAATGTTTATAATAATATATTTAAAACAATAACAAAAATTCTATATAATTAATATAATTTTATATAGTTAATATTACAATCATCAATTTTTTTTACATTTATGAAAACAGTACTCAAAATACATTTTATAAAATTAAGTAAAAATTCTTTTATCATTGCAATATATTTTTATTTAAAATACAACGCAAAACATAATAAATGAATTATTCATATAGTTACTTTTTAAATTGATACCTTTTTTTTTTATTAAGTATAAAAGTAATAAAATATAAATAAAAATTTTAATATATGCATTCCTTTATAACCTAATTATTCTTAATAAATTTAACTATTTACAAGTATATTTAAAATTAAACAAATTATATTTAATATGGAAAAGAATAATTACTTTGTCTAAAATAAATCAACTTACAGGAATACTTTTGATAAGAATATGAATAGAAAATAGTGTGAAAGGAAAGAACAAATTACCTTTCGCATCTTAATTCAAGTTAGTGCTTTAAAATATTTTAATTCTCTCTGAAAAAACAACTCATAAAAATAAGGTGCGATAATCTAATTATACCTTCCGACTAAGCATCAGTTTCCATTTGTCGAAAAATGCAATGCCCAAGGTACTGTGAGCCTCGACCATCATTACCTCGAGCAGCTGGAGTATCTCGATGACCTAGATCTTGAGCTGGAACTTCTTGACCTTGATCGCGATCTCGACCTCGAAAAAAATCTGTATCTTGGTGAGGACCTTGAACGTGACCTTGAACACGACGACCAGCTACTACTCGAACTGACCGAACTACGTCTATGGCTGATTCTTCGTTGCTTTGTGTTGCATCTTGTACGCAATCTACTTCTGCTACGCGATCTGCTTCTACTCGAACCTGAACTTCTGCTTTGGCTACTGTTGCATTCTTGATCGCGAATCTTAACTTGGCTTCGCTGAAAATTACGAGTGCAGCCATGATTATAGCTGTGACTATAACTGTGTCTGCGACTACGAGTACGGCTGAAAGGTCGATTTAAGTTTCTACTGCCACGATTCCGGTTTTGACTACGACTGCAGCTACGGCTTCTAGAACTCGAGTGGGATGAACTTGTAAGAGCATGAACTTGTCCGTAATTTCGATGCTTCCGGTGATCCATGCAATTTATGCTGTAAATTAGTTTAACCATTTATTATTTAAATAGCTTTTTGAAATATGCATTGGAATGTGATAGCTTTAAAAAAATTATCAAAATCGTTTCTTTGTTAAATAACTTATTAAATTTATTATATAATAGATAACTTGAAAAAGAGTGTAGATTTGCAAAAGAAATATATAAATGTCTATTAATATTTTTTATTTTTGTATTTTTATAAAACAGATATTAAGACTTTTCAGTTTAAAAAATTTTTTTATAGAAAGTAGTATTTTTGCTTACTTGTTAATTTGTGAAGTTTTTCTTTTGTTATTTACTAAGTTAATATTCATAACCTCAACATTATCTTCAGAAGTTTTAATAATCTTAATTTCACTATTTTTAACTTCTTTATCATTCAACTTATTCATGATAAATTTTTTTTTAACAAGTGTTACATCAACGATACTTATTTCATTGACTGCACCTTTAATAACTTTCTTTTTTTGTTCTTTATGAATATATAATTCACGTTCCTTTCTTAATTTTTCATCCTTGATTTCATTAAAAAAAGTACCAACAACTGTTTCAGAAGTTTGCATACCTCTATCTGTGGTAGGTTGCTTTGATTTAAGATTTTTCTCTTCGATCTCTACTTTTCGCTTTAGTACTGGCACAATTTCTCTCTCAGACCACACAGGATTATCCGGACAGCTATTTATAGATTCTGTATTTGTCGATGCATGATGAATGTATATCAAAACCATTGGTTGTATGGAAGAATTTGTATAGTTGACATTATTACCATTCTGCTGATAACGGCTGCGGTATTCTGCTAAATTTAATTTCCTACGTGGTAGTATCTTTTCTTTTTTCTCAGGCAGTTCGATGTCTATTGAATTTTGGATAATTATATTCTGCACCTGGTCATTTAAGCTATTTGTAGTCGTAACTACAGATTCTTTGATGTTACTCCCAAAATGTAATTGAGGGGTAATTGTCCCAATTGGTTTTTTTAATACCGAAACCATCTGCATAGGCTTATGAGTATCTAAGGATTTTGTTTTGGTAAGGACACCTTTTTGAAGTTGTAGGATACTTGTAGCCAGGGCTGACTGAATCTTCATTTCATAAAAAGGCTTTGTTGGAGTAATGTTTACCTTGTTTAAAAGCAACATTTTATTTTTACCATGTAAACTAGGTTGTAAAGAACTCACTTCCTTTGATTCCTTAATCATCATCTCCTGCAGTACAGGTTCTTTTATCTTTGACTCGAACGGTTGTTCTTCACTTGCATCACTTAATTCACCCGATTCTAAACCACTATCTTTTTTCGAGCCAGTATCCATCCAATTATGTTTACCCAGAAATGAAACCTTGTAATCAATAAATTTTAGATGTTCAGCAGTACCTTTGTTACAAATATCTTTTTTTTTATGAGACTTTTCCTTAATTAAAATAAGTTTTTCACTGTTATTAATTTCTCTAGTATAGTCACTTTTATATTGATAACTATTACTATTATTATCATTACTACTACTAGTACTGTTACTTAGATATAACTTAAAATTACTACAGTAATCATGGTCCAATTGAACTGATCCATCAACTCTATTATTAGAATTACAGTTTTTATTTGTAACCTAAAATGAATATTACAAGTATCATAGTTTTCTCTAACTTATATTTACATAATAATACAACTTATAGTATAGAAAATTTTTTAAAATACAAATTATATTAAAATCCTATCAAATCTTGCTGTAGCTGGTGAAAGTTTATTCACATAATTATAAAATAATAATTATTTTAATCAGTTTTATAGATTATATAATTCTACAAACACAGCATATTATGATTTATGTCAAAAAATGCTACAAATAAAATATATTAATTCTCAATCAATTACATTGTATAATAGACTTTAATTCAAACTATTTAATTTTGACAAAATTTATTTTTAAATTATCTCATACTTCAGAAATTGAACATCTACATGAAAATAAATTATATTAAATATAAGAAATCACAAAAATATTTTATAATTCAATTAGTTTTTTTTATACCTAAATTTTCTTTAATTATTCTTAATAGTAATATATTTACCAAAATAATGTTTATATTTCATAAATCCGTTTTCATAATGTATATGTCATATAATATACAAATTTAATTATATTACGCAATTTTATAAAATAAAATGAACATGTGTGTATCAGGTATTTATAGTAATTGTTTATATTTTAATTAATAATCTAATTGAATTCTAAATGTAGTTACATTAAGAAAGTAGCAATAAATTTTTTAATTTTAAATCTTACAAAAGGTATAATAAATTAATAAATTGAAATAATTTTTTACTATTTAATAACATATTGTATATACTGCATACAATCACACTTTTTAATATCAAATTAAAATTTTAATAGTTGGGGAAAAATAAAATATCTAGATTTCTTTATTTTAATTTTTTAATTTTAATTAAGAATTCCATCAAAAATTAATCTAATGATTAATTCATTATATTTATTTTTGAAAAGTATACTATCCTGAGTTTTACTTAAATATAAATAATTACAAAAAATATGATTTATCAATTATATCTAAAAGTTTCCTAATTTTAACAATTTATTTCTAAAAAAATTTACTACAGTACTCTATAGTTTTATTTATTATTTCGAATTTCAACTTTTATATCCAGTATTACAAGTATATCATCCAATACCTTTTTATGAACACATGCCTAATTATTTATGCTAAATTTATTAGTCATAAATCAAGTAAACCATAAACATAATCCTTATAAATATATTTAAAAAATTACCTTTATCCTCTCTATAACTTCTTTTGGAAAAGAATTTTGTTTATCTTTATCAAACTTTAACTCTTGTGATTCAATAAGTTTCTTTAAAAAAGTTTCTTTACATTTATTCAAAGAGAAATTTGATGAAATTGAAGTTGCTTCAGTAGCTTCAAACTGTTCCAAGAGACTCTTAATATCAACAGCTTCCAATGCTATTTTAAATAAAATTACAGTTTATAAAATAATCAAGAGAAATTAAATTCAAAATTTGTTATGTGCATTTAAAAATATTATAATATACGTTCTTTTATGTTTTAATTCATTTTTTAAATAAATTTACTTTTATGAATAATTAAATGTATACTTTATAAATGCATAAAATTTTATAAAATTTATTAAAAATTATTGCATCACTTATTTCTAAAAAAAATTAGAATAAAATAATACCAGGAATTTTTTGAGATATTGAAGTAATATTAGAATTATTAGATTCTTGTATCAATTGTTTTGTTAATTGAAAATCTTTCTGTGGTTTTTTTGTAAATCTTGCAATTATTTTACTAGTTTTGCGATTTTTCTTTTTTGTATTTTCTTCTTTAGGTTTTCTAAAACGTTTCTTCTTATTATTTTTTGAAAATTCTGAATTCATTGTTCGCGTAAAAATTGTTGGAAATATCTCATTAACTAAATTCTGTGGTGTATCTTTCATTAAAATATTAATTGGTTCCTGCTTAATTGAAATTGTATCTGCATCTAAATAAAAAAATAAGAATAAACAATAATATATAAAATATATATACACAGTAAAATATTAATAAATATTAAAATGTATACAATCAGATGTATTAAATTACATTTATTAACATTTTTAATTGAATATACATAAATTATGAATTATTAGAGAAATTATAAATTCAACTAAATAATATTACTTATATAATTATCTTCTATAATGATATTAGAAAAATAATAATGCAGGTATATAATAAAAAGAAACATATTTTACTTTAAAAATAATAATAAAAAATAATTTTAATAATATTAATAGCAAAAATTTATTAATGATATACACAATGTTCTGAATATATATTGAAAAATGATTAAATATCATTTGTATTTAAACAAACCTAAAGTTTTTGAATTGTGTTCTATAAATGAAGTTTTTATATGTTTTCTTCTGTTGTGCATAAAATCAATTATGGAGTTTACATTCCCAACTGAATCTAGTCCTACAACATCTGTATAAATATAAAGGGTTATTAAGAGAGAAAAATAGCTATTCCAACAAATTTTCTAAAAATAATAGATATGTACAAGATAAATTTAAAAACAAAGCATGAGTAATGTAAAAAAAGTAATACTTTCATAAATTTAAGAATAAATCGATTAATAAAAACGCAACATTAATGCAAACTCTGATTGCTTACCAATTTCTTTTTCACTTTGATCTGATTCAGAGGCATGATTAGTTTTATGGTAATCAATATCACATTTAATATGGTTATTTAATAAATTATTAAAATTTTTTGATGGTTCTTCATACTTTGCAAAACTATTTGAAACTTTTTCTGTAAATTTTAGTGTATTTTCAAAAATGTTATCAATTGAGTTTGAATTTAAATGTAGACCCATATCTAAATTAACCATGTCAATATCTTCTTCAATTTCTGAGGCCTAACCAAATTTAATCAGTTTATTCATTTTAACTAATAAAATTAAACTCATTAAATTTAATATTTGATACCTGTAAGTATCCAATATGTTCTTGCCAATCTGTGAGAACTTTTGCAAAATCTTCTTTAATATTTTCAATTTTAGGAATAATTCCAGCAACTCCGGAAACAGGTAATACTGCAAGATCACCATTGAGCCTACATGTAAGTTATACATTTATTTTTAATTTATTTATCAATAGAAATTTTTCTAATGACAATATTCATGTTATATTAGTTCAATTTGCTTTATTAAATTATTTAAATTTTATATAAAATGAATTTATAAATTTATAAAACAAAACTAAAAAAAAATTGTATATTAAAATTTATATATTACTTTGTCTATTAGAAAATATAAAATATACAAAATTTGTATTGTTTTGATATAATACTTAACAATAATATTGTCAATAACTTACTCTTGTTCAGTTTCCCATAATACATCGTTCGAATCAAATCCCAAACTTTCAACATAATCTAAATCATTATCAACCATTTGTACTATTGAACTTTGTGATTCACCCAATAAATTATGCTGTAATAAATTTTAGAAAAAGATTTAATATATTATATTTTTTTGTTGATAAATATATTTTGGTTTCAAAATGTTTACCTGATGATCCAAGGATAAAGAAAAATCCGAAAAATGTTTCTCATCATGAAAATTAAGAAATCCAGTTTCCATGTCACGTATGTAAAGTCAATATATGCTTAATTTTTGTTACAAATTTCTAAAATAGATAATTGATAAAACAACTAATATTACTCACACAATTATTAAAATATATATTAAAATTATTGTTTTATTATTTAAAAATAATAATTTTTTCATAACTTAAATGTAATACTTTAATATTAATTCATCTTATTTTTATTACAGTCTAAGATATTGATTATTTATTTATTTATCATTTTTTATAAAATAAAATTTTTCGAGTTAAAATAGAGAAATTTTATTGAAATAATAAGGAATCTATTTTATTGTTCAATAGTACATTCTCATTTCATTTAAAAAATTGTAACTACTATAAGATTTTTATAGAAATTACTTAAGGTATTTTTGGTAAATCTAGGTACTTATAAAATATAATCAGAATTGCATAAAACTGTTAATAATAAAAATATCTTCAATAGATTCAAATATCAAGCAATATGATTTAAAGTGAAAATAAATTAGTATACTCTCTTACTTTATATAAAATATGTATTTATTATTTAAAATTATCTAAACGGTCTAAAATTATTTTATTATTATTTTCAAATACATAAAACAATAAATGAAAACACTTTGATTTTTAAAAATTATTTAATAAATATATATCAATTTTTTTATATAAATAAATATACGTATTTTATATACATATCAAATGTATACTATAAAAAAATAAATACACCATACAACAATATGGAATATTAAGCGTCTTTATAAACATTGCGTTAAACAGAATGTTATTTTTAATATTTTTTATTTAGATTACATAATTTTTTTAATTTTAAAAACGAATTAAACAAAATTATGATCTAATATTAATAAAAATAAATTCTGAATCATGAAACTTCAAATAACTAGCTTGCATACCACAAATCACCGACGTCTTAATGACGTTTATCGATAAAAATCAACTCTGCCAATATGAACAAATCTCTCAAATTAAGTAGATTTAAAAAGTAATTAAAAGTAAGCAAAGAAAAGTAAATTAGTTGTAATTCTTAAACTAAAAACCATGTAAAAGTAATAACAATCACACTACGGCACTTGACCACAGGCTGCAACCATGTGCTTGTTATTAAGGTTAGATTTGCTAAATAAGACGTGTTATATGAGGTTGTATAGCTTACAAGCTAAATAACCAATAGTAACAGTCAACCAAAGTTATTAAATAAGAAATTTGTTTTGAATTAACAAATACGCAAAAAATCAAACATTAATATAACAACAATTTTAATAATGTTCCTAAAAAATTCTAGTATGTAAATAAATTAAGTGACTTTATCAAGATTTTGAAGAGAACAGGTTTTTACTGATTCCATGCATAAAAATACATCTAAAATGTAGATCCAGCATCACATGTTTATGACCTTGCAACATTTCGGTTATATAAAAAAAATGTTTTTTAATATTTGTAAGAATATAATCGAACTTAGTTACATAAATTGTGGATAAAAGTGAATTTACTTATTTAAAAAATGACGTATTATAATCGTTTATAAATTTTTAACTTATTTCCAAAATATTTTGAAAATATAGAGAGTATGTTATTAAGATATTACAATAATCATGAGTAATAAGATTTTATAAATTTAGTAGAGTTATTAATAAAATAAAATACTTAAATCATAACAGAAAATTTTAAAAAATGTTTAAAATTAATGATAATATCATTATAATTACAATAGTATAAATCATTGATTTAACTTATTACTTTCTTTTATTTATATTTATAAAATTAACAAATATTTTAATGTTCAAAATTGGATTTTTTAAAAATATATGGGCATGATAAAAAGTATATCCTAATATTATTCATCAATTTGTTTTATTTTTTTATTTCCAAGAAATTTTACATGCAAGAAGAATTATTTTATTGAAGACTAAAACATTTCCATCAAGAAGTGATCTTGGCCAATTAATTGTGGAAAATGGGCATGTCAAACTGTATATTTGTCTTAATATCATAATTTTTTATTTCAATTTCAAGTATTCATAAATATGAAAAAAAACTAGGTATATATATATACTATACTGAGATCAAGACTAAAATTGAAAAACTCAATCATGTTTATATATAATAACAAAAACTTTTTTAATTCACAATATATAATATTCTTCCTTAAGCTGTTCTTTTATTGTATCTTTGTTCATGTGGATTTCTTGTGCAATACACATTCAGCCCAGTGGGAAGAAAATGAAAACCTTATTTGGTTCAAGTGATGTACCTTCCTTTGCATACATTCTTTTATTTTCATTTGATCAAAGTGACTCAAGAATTACGCTAAAAGGTAATTAATGCCATGGTCATCAAATTCAACAAATATATTTATAAATATTCAGATCCTGTAATATTGATCATTTTGAATTACATGAATGTCAACAAGTATATAGATATTATGCGTAAATCATAACTGCAAATCATTGGTAAGATTGGTGAGTTAAAATATTTTTCATTCATTTTGTTTCAGTCCTTCATTGATCAGATTATGTATATTGTGCTATATAAGCTGTATGTATGTAAGTACATTTTTGTCATTTTTATATGCTATTATTGGTGAATAGCGTTTTGTGTTCTTGAATTACTTATGTGAAAATTAATACATGTATTTTACAGGCCTTCAACCTGTAAGTCTATTTTGACCATGTTATGTTATTGTGTATGCTGTGCGTATTATATTATTATATATTGTACAGTGTTTATGGATATATTAAAAAAAATTCCATAATTGTATATAAATTGGTTATATACTGATATCTAGCACTGATTATACATTAGTCTCAGATTCATCTTCTGTGTTATGTATACTGCCACAATGGATTATAAACTTGAAACTGATTTGCTTGTATACAAGATTCTTTTAAAACCTTCTATGACTAATATCACTGTTTCAAATTTTGTGCATCCCTTTTATATTTTATTTTTTTCATTTTTTAAAAATGCTTCTTGATAATATTTATAATTTTTATTTAAGAAAAAATTATTTTCAATATTTTTAGATTTATATATTACATTCATAATAAACAATAATGTCTTATATAAAATGTGAAAATACTACATATTTAAAATAACCAAATAAAATAGTTTGAATTTACATAGTTATCAAATTTAAATTAAATATTAAGAATTATTGTTTATTAATTGATATTTTAATCATAAAATTCTATTTTTTATTATTAAATTTCTTAAAAATATTTTTATCTCATTTATTAAAACTGTGACCTAAACTTAAAAATATAATCAAATCTTAAATTTTTTGACACAAGCTTTCTTTTTGCTTCGAATATTACTCGTATTTTCCTCAAATTTTAATTTTATGATGTATTCAAAATTAGTGATTACAATTTTTCACAATAATTTTTGATATTTAAATCCATATTGTCTTAATACAATTTATTTATATCTATTTTAATATTATTAACTTTAATAAGAAATTTTAGAAATAGTGTTTAATTCATCAAATTTGAGATTAATATGTTTTTTTTCTAATATTTAACACGTCATTTCATTGAATCAATGTACATCGATTCAATTATATAATTAATGTTCATGATTTATCTTAAAAATGTCTTGTTATTTTTCTTAAACACATTAAGATAGCTATATTGATACATTAAATATAAAATTGTGCTTAACTGTAGATTAAATACAAAATCATAGAATCATGATTGTATTATTTGCTGTTATGTTAAAGTGTAAATTAATTTTCTTTAGATTAACTTCAATTTCAGTTTAAAAAATACTTTTTATGTCAATTTGTAAATTACTTAATTTAATGAATTTGATTTTATGTTCATCAATTATTTCAGGTATTTTGCATGTTACAAAACATTCTTTTAACAAACTTATTAGAAAGCCTTAATCAATCATGTTTTTAAAATTTTTTACTTTTGTTTGATTTTTTAATTTTTTAGTTATTTATAATGAGATATATCAATTAAAATTTATGTTATTTCTGCATCAGTGTCACTTCATTTGACAGAATTAATTTATATTTAATAGTATTATATAATATTTTCTATTTTCAAATTCTTTCAAAATCTTTTTATAATTGTAATTTGGATAATTTATTATTGAATATTTTTTCCATTTCATTACATAATTCTATTATGAATAATAATTAAATGATGTATTTCATAGAATACAATATTAATTTTTATTCTTAAATTTATATTACTATAGTGATAAAGTACATACAAAAAATTACAACATACATAAGATATCAAGAGAAAAATTAAAAAGTAATTAATACCGTAGCAATTTGATTATGTACTTATATGATATAACGTATGATTTCTAGATGAAGTTTGAAATTTTCTTTTTTATAAAAAAATAACTAAAAAACTGAGTCTGGCAGTGCATCTTATAAACTAAACTGAGAGGTTATGCGAAGGGCTCAATATAGTAAAAAAAAATAACCAGTTAATCTACATGCATAAACGATAAATATACGATAATATAGATATAGGTATGGTTCGTTTCGAAATGCAACTATTGGTGTAGTATGTAAAATAATCTATACGTGAAATAATTTACTTAATTAATAATATCAAATAAAACTTCTGAATCATGCAGAAATAAAATAGAATCGTAATAATAGTGTTAGTGAGATAATTGTCACGTGTGTAATGTATACGCGACTTCCCTCTGTTTGATTCTCACGGATTTTCTCCAATTTATAACACTTATGACTTCTCTCTGTTTGATTCTCACAGTTTTCTTCTTTACGACTTCCATCTGTGTGATGCACATGGTTTTCCTTTAAATACTGGATCACAGTGAGAAGAGATACAGAGAGTTTAGAACCAGACACAGAGCGGAATCATTATTAAACTCATACTAAACTCCTTCACGAACATTACTATTTTAATAGTAAGTCAGTTTATCTTTATTATAATTTATATCACTAAATAAATGACTATTATTGAACGACATACACACAAGTAACTCATTTGTTAAACTACAACTCATTACAACTAGTGTCAGAAGTACTGGACATTTTATGTGAAAATTAATTTTCATACAAAAGAATTAATTCGAAAGAATAAACGTGTTTCAAGCCTCGTTACATCTCGAAAGAATAAAGACTAAAAGCTTTATTCAGGAAACGGGACAGATGGGCAAGAGTTCATCACTGTGTCTCTGACTCTACTATATCGTCGCTGAGTCTACTATATTATCGCTGACTACTATATCGTCGCTGACTACTATATGGATTTCATAGGACTTATAAAATAATAAAAGAAAATTATAAATGAGAAAATATGAAAAGTATGATTCATAATTTTATTAAAAATTGCGAATCATGTTAGGTTAATAAATTGATTAGAAATAAAAATACACCGATGGAAATTACTACTACTTCAACTAAATCTTTTGAAAAGATTGCCTTAGATATAATCGATCTATTTACTTTATTTGATTCGGGTAAAAAATACGCTCTAACGTTGTAAGACGATCTTTCTAAATTCATTTTAGCTTACACTATACCAAACCACGAAACAAAAACTGTTGCTGAGCTTTTTATAACGAAATTAATTTGTTTATTCGGTACACCTTGTAGCATATTAATCGATCAAGGTAAGGAATTTAGTTTTAATCTATTTAAAGATGTATCTAAACTATTTAAAATTCAACATATTCAAACTGCTCCATATTATCCTCAAATTAACGGAGCTTTAGAAAGAACTCATTCATTTTTAGCTAATTATCTGAAACATTATGTCAATAAAGAGCAAAACGATTGGAATACATATCTAGACTACTTCTCATTTTCATTTAATACACCACATAGCGCTACGAATTATACTCCTTACGAATTAATTTTTAGTATTAAACCAACTCTCCCATCTGCCATTACAAAACCCTCTGAATTACACTATACATATGATGATCATTTAATAAATTTATTACAGAAATTAAGAAAATGTAAAGAACATAATAAATCATATTACGATAAAAAAAAGCAAAACCTGTGAAATACAATATCAAAGATAAAGTTTATTTAAAAATTCAACAATTCTTAAAAAAATTAACTTTGCATTATAACGGTTAGTATGATATAATTGACATAATATCATCTTCAAACGTTGTTATAAAACAAAACCGAAGAAAGACAGACAAGTACGCGTTGAAACATAAAACCAGCATATTTCAAGAAATAAATAAAAATGTTACAATATCTTAAGTAAAAATACAATATTTAATACTTGATAATCTCCATGGCTGCAAATTAACTATATCCAAATCCTACATTTACAAATTGCCAAAACCTATATACACGATGCATACTAAACAATCTTGTGAAATTCAATTATTATTTTCTAATTCTCGTATCCCTGAAGATTGCGACATTCGCATTGTAAAATTAGAAGATGGTATTTGGAATAAATTAACAAATAAAAATAAATGGTTATACGTTTTGCCCCAAATTACAGATATAAATGTTAGTTGTCGAAACCCTGTATCACTAAACAAAATTAATTTATGAAACTCTGGTATTTTTAAATTATAACCTGGTTGTAAAGCATATACCTTAACCATGACATTGATAATAGAAAATTCTTTCGAGATTAATTATACATCGTATATATCGTAATTTCATATATTAAAAGACATTTTTGTACAAAAAATATTATAAATTTTACTTACCAGTACTAAAACGAATAAGAATGTCAAATCTTAATCTCTAAAATTTAGAAGCTGCTAGCCACAAACTCAAAGACTTATCCAAATATACTGACGAAATATTAAACAACGAAAAAGAACAAACGCGAACTACATACTATTCTTCTACTGTATATCTTATTCTATTATTCATTATATTATACATACTATGTTTTGTAAAATAATTAATATACGAATTAACGTTTGCGATAAGATCATCGATTGTTTGATACTAAACAATGGTAACAAAGAGAAAAAATCAGAGAATATTCCTGAATCAATTCCAACAACTATACAAGCGACTTGCAACATGCCTGGAAGAAGAGAAAATATTTATAAAACAAATAAGATCAAAAACCAAATGAGATCATATACTTAAAGATAAACTATAGTCAAAATATTAATTGCCTCTAATTATATCTTTAATCTTAGCGAGAAGGTGTAATATATACGCGAATTCTCTCTGCTCGATTCCCACATTTTAATACTAAACTCCGTTACGAACATTACTATTTTAATACTAAATCAATGTATCTTTATTATAACTTATATCACTAAATAAATGACTATTATTGAACGACATCCACAGGAGTAATTTATTTTTCCGACTACAACCCATTTTATGTGTAAAACAGATGGTCGATCGCAACTATTTATAGCAAAATTCAAAGCTTATATGTAAAAAATAAACATATAATAGCATATCTGAATTAAGTAATTATAAAGGAAAGAGTATTTAATATCTTATTCAAAAATATGTTAGAAAATGTAACTTGAAAAAAGTTATGAAATAGTCTGTAACTATAATTCGAAAACAATTCCGTACTTAGTATATAAATACTTATAAATACTTATAAATACTTATAAATACTTATAAATACTTATTATGAAGAACATTATATTTTTAATTTGTTTGCAGCATATTCTCTGATTAGTATTTCAAGTATTTTATACTTGAATGAAATAAAAAACTTCTCTTTGTACAATTACAGTACATATTTTCTTTAGTCATATGGATTTTTTACTTTTTTTTCACGTCATTTTTGTTGTTGCTTAAAATATAAAATTTTTTCAATTCATTACTTTATTTATAAATAACTTCATATTTAGGTAAAATAAGTCTTTCTTAACTTCTCAAATTTTTAAATAAACCAATATTCTACTATAAAATTATATATAAAAAAAATTTTCATTATTTCTTGATCATATTTATATGTTAGTAATCATATTTTTTCAGTAGTATATATAAAAATGTAATTATTAATGCTTTATTAAAGTAAGAAATATTCTACATTCATTTACATAGCCTATTAAGCGTTATATATTAAACTACTATTTCCACATATTTATATATTCCTGTACATATGCTTACTCCAACCTTTATCTAATATATATATATTTTGTTTACATATTTAGTTTTATACAATATACATATATTTTGTTTAAATATATTTAAATTTCTTTTTACAAAAAATAATTAAATTTTTTATTGTTAATATATTAAAAAGGATAAAAATTATTTTGTTGGAAATAATATTCTGTTTATACGTCTTTTTAATATTTTGTGTAACTCAATACATATGTCTTGATAGAAGGCCAATAATTGCATACCTTTACTTTATTTATTTACTTTAATTACTTTATAAGTATTATTGATGAAAGAATAATTGAAATAGTATCCGAAACAAGCTACTCTGAATAATAAAAATACAAAACCTAATACAGAATAACCTTTTTCTGAACGATATTGTATCAATAAAATATACAAAATTAAAAAGTTCCTTTTTAAATAAAAATTAGTATTGAATATATAAATTATATAGGTTTTTAGTAGTTACTATAAATGCATAATAAAAATTGAACTATAAATTACTATTATTTTATCTTAAAAATATTTATATAATTAACAGATTCATAATGCTTAATTTTTAAATGCTGCTTATATTATATTCTCCATTATTAACTTGGCTGTCAAAATTTCGAATTAAATGGAAAGATAAATATCAGTACCTATCAAAATTGCTTAATTAATGCATAATTTATAACTTTGTTTTTTATTGTTTTTTATGTAAGTACAAAAAATGAATATAACCTAATATCAACTTACGTATCTCAAATTATAATTTTCTATAAATATAATGTTAACTCAATTTCTTTCTTTCTGTTATGTTAATAAAAAGTTTACGATATTTTGTCATTAAAGAAAGCATATCTTAATCAATTATATTAAGTAATTATGAAAGTAGATGATTAGATATAGATAATTTTATAGAAATTATTGGGAAGTTATTTTTATAGTGATAAATATATTTAAATATATATAAATTATTAGACTCATAATCTATTGATAATCTTCGATTGCTTTAAAAAAAATTTTAGTTTAAAAAAAATATTTTTTTTAGAAAAAAGAGATAATAATTTAATATTATTAAATTAAAAAATGAATTTTAATTTAATTTAAAAATTAATTATAAAACTTTTTAATATATATAATTTTTACAGGAAATTTAATTTAAATAATTTAATATATTTATGTAAATAAATAATATATAATATAATATGTCAAATTTTAATATTGTAAGAAATTACTAATAAGTAATTTTTATATTATAGATAAAATTTATGCCAGCAATAGCGATTAGACAAATTATACAAATTAATAATGATTATTGACTTATAATAATTAGTTAAATAATATAAATATAATAATATTTAATATATTGAATCTAATAAATATTTAAAAATGTATTATTATATAATAATTTATAATATTATATAATAATTTATAATATTATATAATAATTTATAATACTATATAATATTTTATTATTATATAATAATTAAGATTTAATAAAAGACTACTTAGATACTCTATTATTAAAATAAAGAAAAAGGTTAATTAAGGTGTATTAAATTTAGAAATTTAAGAATTATGGCATTATATTGACTATATAGAGGAATTTGTCTCATAATTGATAATCCACGAGAAGAAAAACTTAAATTTATGCTTACGTATGTTCATATTAAGAATATTCTTTTAAGATATAAATATTTATAATTTTTTTAGTAATTAATTTAGATCAATATGTAGGAATATTTAAGAGTATGATGAATTACATTTTAGTATTGGATAATTAATTTCAATATTAATTTGAAATAGAATTTATTAGTAAATTTTTATAAATTATTAAAATTGAAATTTGATTTTAATATATGTACAAATCACTCGTCAATTCTATATAAAATGTAGAGTAAGTCATAACAAAGTAAATGTACTAGAAAGTGTATTTAGAAAGAAATATGGTTTAATAAAAATATTTATATTACATATGAATGATGAAATAAAATTTCTACTTTTATATATTTGCGTTTAGGGCATAAAAGATTTTGAATTTTTTGGAAATAATTAAATTTATTATATATTTTAAATAATATAATGTTTATTAAATAAAATAATAATAATAATTTTAATAAATATTAATTTAATTAATTAATTAAATATCTAATTTATTTATTTATTTTTATATAAAATAATAATAAAGTTAATTTATTTAGTATTACTTTAAAAAAATTAATTTATTTGATAGTTAAAAAGTATTGTAATAGAAAAATATAAATATTATTTTATATAAAGTAAAAAATGTTATTTTTTACCTTTTGTATCAGGGCTTATTCAAATTAATAAATAAATTTATTTAATTCTCGAAAAAAATGGAATTAATTAATTATGAGTTTTAATGTGTAAATATTATTGAAAATAATTAATTAGAGGTGAAATGCTAATCAAATTTTTTATATCTACTTATTTTATAAATAAATTTAATTTAGATAAAATTTTATATTATTATTACTTATAAAAATATTAATTTAAATTTTATTAAAAATTTAAGGGATAAACTTTAAATTTATTTTAATATATTAAATTAATTTTATTTTATTATTATTAATTAATGATATTTAATATTAATAAATATAAAATTAAAATATCTTTATTTAAAAGAAATTATTTAATTTATTGAAATATTTAATTAATTATAAAATAAAAAATTTTAAATTATAAAATTTTGAATTTATGATCAAATTAGTAAATATTTATATTATATTAAATTTATATATATATTTGTATATATATTACAATTTATAGGAGTTCAATTAATATATATATATATATTTATTAAATAAGCTTATTATTTATTTTAATTGTTTTATTAATTTCTTCAATAATTTTATTATATTGTATATTTATTATATGAATATATACATCATGATAAAAATTCAATTCGATTTTTTTACTCAAATTTTTTCTTTATTATATCAATATTATTAATAATTATTAGTTCTAATCTAATTAGTATTATTATTGGTTGAGATGGATTAGGATTAATTTCTTATTTATTAGATATTTTTTATAATAGATATTCTAGATATAATTCTGCAATATTAACAATTTTAATAAATCAAGTTGGAGATGTCTTTATTTTAGTATCAATTGGTTTAATAATAACATATGGATCTTGAAATTTTATTAATATAAATAATTGAATTTTAATTATAGTAATAGTTGCTGTTTTTTCGAAAAATACTCAATTCCTTTTTTCAGCATGCCTATCCGCAGCTGTAGTTGTGCCAACTCCTATATCTTCTTTAGTTCATTCATCTACTTTAGTCACTGCTGGTGTTTATTTATTAATTCATTTTCAAACTTTAATTAGACAAAATTATTATATTATAGAATATATTAAATATACTGGAATAATTACTATATTTTTAACAAAAATTCCTGCTATTTTAGAATATGATTTAAAAAGAATTATTGCATTTTCAACATTATCTTAATTAGGAATAATAATAGTAATTTTTAGAATACATCAATTTGAATTAAATTTTTTTCATTTAATTATTCATGTAATTTTTAAATCAATAATATTTATATGTTCAGGGGTAATTATTCACAATTTAAATAATTGTCAAGATATTCGTATAATGGGTAATATTAAAAACAATATACTTTTAACATTTACTATTATAATAATTTCTAGCTTTTCATTATGTGGAATACCTTTTTTATCTGGATTTTATTCAAAAGATATAATTTTAGAATATATTTTAACTAATAATTTTTCTTTAATTAATAAATTTATATTAATAATTAGTACTGGTTAAACTATTATATTTAACTATATTCTTCTCGATTATCTAGATTATTAAGTAATATTATTAATAATTTTTTACCTTATAAAAATTGTAATGATTTAATATTAATAAATAGATCTATAATTATTTTATTAATCATAACTATTATTTGGCTATATAATAAAATGAATTTTATTTAATAACATTGAAGAAATTTGTTTATCTCAATTTGAAAAATTTAATTTTTATATTATATGTATTTTTTTTTTTTATTGGAAAATTATTATGATATATAAATTTTAAATATAATAATTTTATTAATTTTTTTTAATAAAATATGAATAAGAAATTTTTTTACTAGGCTTATAATTTATTATCCTTTAAAATTTGGTTTTAATTTTTATTATTATTATGAATAAAATTATAGATAAGTAATAACTAAAAATTTAGTTTACTTATTTTCAATAAATATAATATCAATAATAAAAATAAATACCAATAATTTAGTAATAATTTTTATAATAATTTTTATATTAATAATATTAATAATATTAATAATAATTTAATTTATATAGTTTGATAAAAACATAATATTGAAGATATTAAAATAATAATAATATTTTATAAATTATATTAAATTATTTTTATATTGAAAATATAATGTTTTATTTAAACTATATAAAATGAGTAAATGATTATATTATACAAATCATAAAACTATTGGAATTATATACATTATTTTTGGGATTTGAACAGGAATATTTGGTATAAGATTATCAATAATAATACAAATTGAATTAATAACTCCTACTTCATTTCTAGGGAATGAACATTTATATAATACTTTAGTTACGTCTCATGCTCTTACAATAATTTTTTTTTTATTATACCTGTAATGGTAGGCGGATTTAGAAATTATTTAATTGCTGTAATATACGGAGACCAGATATAGCTTTTCCACGATTAAATAATTTAAGATTTTGATTATTACCCCCTGCATTTATATGTATATTATATTCAATAATTTTAGGTGGTTCAGGAACAGGATGAATAATATATCCTCCTTTATCCTCAAAATTATTTCATAGAACATTTTCAATAAATTTTACTATTTTTAAATTACATTTAGCTGGAATTTCATAAATTTTAGGACCAATTAATTTTATTGTTACAATTTTAAATATAAATATAGGAAATTTATATGCTAGGCCAATTTTTGTATGATCAATTTTAACTACTTCATTTTTAATTATAATATCTTTACCTGTACTAGCAGAGGCAATTACAATATTATTATTTGATCAAAATTTAAATACTTTTTTTTTGATCCTTCAAAAGGTGGAGATCCAATTTTATTTCAACATTTATTTTGATTTTTTCTGCATTCTGAAGTTTATATTTTAATTCTTCCTAGGTTTGATTTAATCTCTCATATTGTTTATAATGAAGCAGGAAAAAAAGAAGTATTTGGTCATTTATCAGTAATTTATGCCTTAAAAGGTATTGCTATTCTATGAATAATGTATATATATAATTTATGCCATAGGAATAATGTTGATACTCGTTCATATTTTTCTGCTATAACTTTAGTTGTTGCAATCCTTACTGGGGTTAAAGTATTTAGATGATTAGTTACAATAATTGGAATAAAAATCAAATTAAATGTAGTACTCATATGAGTATTTTGTTTTATTTTTTTATTTACTATAGGAGGATTAACAGGAATTGTTTTAGCAAGATCTGCTTTGGATGTATTACTACATGATACTTATTATGTTGTTGCTCATTTCCATTAAGTTTTATCTATAGGTGCTGTATTTGCTATTGTAGGTAGAATTGTATATTGATATCCTACAATTACTGGTTTAGCTATAAATCATAAATGATTAAAAGCTCAATTTATTGCAATATTTATTGGGGTAAACATTACTTTTTTACCTCAAAATTTTTTATGATTAAGAGGAATACCACGTTGAGTATGTGATTATCCTGATGTTTATCATTGTTGAAATTTAATTACATCAATTGGAATATTTATATCTTATAGAAGAGCAATATTTTTTATATTTATTATAATAGAATCGATATGAACACAAAAATTAGTAATTTTTTATGTAAAACCTAATACATCTTTAGAAGTAATTATAGAATATCCTTTATCTGCTCATAGATTTCATGAAATTCCAAAAATTTTTGAACTTCTATTTACTGATCCAAAATATACTAAATATACTAAAGAATTAGAAGAATGAAATAAAAATAATAAACCTTTTTTCTGATATACTTCTATTACTCATTTTGATTCTCGATATCAAGAATTTCCTAATATTCGAGAAATGTATAAATAATATTTTCTAATATGGTAGATTAGTGCAATAAATTTAAGCTTAATATATGTAATATTATTTTACTATTAGAAATTGCATTTTAAGGACAAATTAGTTTACAAGATCCTGCTACTCCCTTAACTCAACAAATAGTATTATTTTATGATTTAAATATAACAGTATGTCTTCTTATTTTTCTTACTGTAGTTTATTTCTCTATTTATATAATTTTTAATAAAGGTTATGATTATAATTATCTTTATAGTGAATTATTAAAATCAATATGATTAGTTATTCCAGTTATTGCTATGACTTTATTAATTTTTCCTTCTGTATACTTATTATATAGTTGATACAGAAGCAGAAAATCCATTATTTACGGTTAAAGTAATTGGCCATTAATGATACTGAAGTTATGAATATAGCGATATTATAAGTAAAGAATTTGATTCTTATATAATTACTAAATTAACTAAAAAATGATTATTTCGTTTATTAGATGTTGACGACTTTATAGTTTTACCGATAAAAAGAAATATTCGAGTTTTAACTACTTCAAGAGATGTAATTCATATTTTTGAAATTCCTTCATTAGGTTTAAAAATTGATGCTGTTCCTGGTTGAATGAATTAAATAAATTTGTATGTTTCATGACCTAGGGTATATTTTGGACAATGTTCAGAAATTTGTGGCGTAAACCATAGATCTATACCTATTGATATTGAAGTAATTTCAATAAAATCTTTTTTATCTTGATTAAATAAATAAAAAAAATTAGTTATAATTGTAATATTAATTTGTCAAATTAAAGTTATTAAATATTAAATAATGTTTTTATATCGATTATTGTTATAAATAAATCTATTAATTGGAAGGTAATTATATTAATTATACTATTCATATTAAATTATTATATTAAATTAATAAGGAAATCTATATAAAGTTCAAAATAAAATAATTCATATATCAACAAAATGTTAATATAAAATTCCTAATTCAAATTTTAAATGATTATCTGCAGTAAAATGATAAGGTATTATATGAAATAATGTAACTACAAAAAAAATTATTTCTATTAATACATGTAATCGATGAAAACCAGTTAATATATTAAAAATTTATCTATATAATGAATCAACAATTGTAAAGGCTTCATGTTGGTATTCAATAAATTGTAAAATTGAAAAATAAATAGAAAATAATACAGGAACAAATAAAAATTTAATAGCTTTTTTAATATAATTTTTTATTAATATTTTATGCCTACAATGTACTGTAACTCTAGACAAGAGTAAAGTAGCAGAATTAATAATTGGCAATTCTCAAGGATCAATTAATTAAATTCCTAAAGATGGAAATTCATAATCAAATTTTACAACCAATAATGTATCAAATAAACATCAAAATAAACTAAAAAAAATATTTTTTCAGAAATAATAAATGCATACATTCCAATTTTAAACCCTTTATTAGTAAAAGAAGAATAAATTTTTTGATAAATTCTTTTTCGAATTATATCACGTCATCATTGAATCAGTACTAAAATAATTAATAATATCCCGCCTAATATACAATTGTATTTTTTATATTTAAATAATATATAAATTCCAACAAATTCAAAAAATATACTAATTGCTGATAATTAAGGTCATGGTCTTTTTCTTACTAAATGATATGGTTGATAATGATCAAATATTTTTCTTTTCATTAAGACACTTCATTTCTATATATAATAATTAATAGTGTAAATATATAAGCTTGAATTAATGAAATTCTTAATTCTAGAATTAGTAATAAACATTGACTAATAGTTATAAAATTTATAATAAAAAATCCATTTTCTCTAAAAGTAGAGGCTAAAGTTATTAAAATATGCGCAGAAATTATATTCGCTGATAATCGTACTACTAAAGAATCATATCGTATAAAATTTCTAATAGATTCAATTACTACTATAAATGTTATTAACGGTCCAGGAATTATTTGTGGAACTAAATGAGTAAATGTATGATTAGTATGAATAATTGATCCATATAATATAAAAGATAATCATAATCTTAATGATAAAGCTAATCTAAATCTTAAATGTTTTGAAGATAGAAAAATATATGAAAATAACCCTAAAAAATTATTTTAAAAAATTATTAAAAATATTCTTATAAATATTAATACATTTATTAAATTAATTTTTTTATTTAATAATAACTTAAATGCTTTTAATAAATTTTGTAAAACATATATTAAAAAAAAATTCTATCAAGAGAGATTTAATCAATAACTCCTTGGAATTAATAATAATAAACATAATGATCTAATTCAATTTATTGAAAAATTCATTGAAGTTGATGAATAAAAAACTGAAAGATATCCTATCATAATCATTTCATAGAATTTTTATTTAATTTATCATCATTATCATCATCATCATCAATAATAATAAATAAATCATTTAAAGAAATTATAAAAATAATAAATAATAATAATACATAAATATATAAATTTAACCATATTAAAGGTTTTATTTTGGGAATATAATTTTAAATACATTATGCTATTTAAATTAATAGTTATACTAATAAAATATTCGAAAAAAATTGATATCTTAATTAAAGAATTGATTTTTTAAATCAATAATAATAATTTATTTTATTACATTGAAATGAAATTATTATCTATTATTATATTAATATCATATATTACCATAATAATAAAATTATTAAATTTTATTATTTCTAAAAAAAATATAGAAATATTGAAAATATTAATAATTATATATAATAATAATAACAATAAAGATATTCAATTTGAATAAATTATTTTATAGAAATATTAAATTTTATATTAATATATTTATAATGTAATTTTTTATTATTGTGATACATTCATATTCTAGAATGAATAATTCGCATATAAATCACTACCCTAATGATAGAACAAATAATATAAATAAATATTAAATTAAAAGGTAATATATATATATATATATATATATTTTAATGATATTTATTTTAATATACATCCAAAAAATGAAGGAATCCCATCTATTGATTTAATTTTTAATATTAATATTAAGAATATTTTTTTATTTATTACTTTTAATATAAAGAAATCTCTAATATATTTTTAATTAAACCTACTAAATACTAATAATAAATTTAATAAAATAATAAAATAAATAATTATATAATTAAATACTATAATTTCATTAATAAATATTAATAAAATCAATCGTGATATATTAATAATTGAAGAAAATATTATTAAAATTTTTAATGAATTAAAATTTAATGCAAATAATGAAGCTCATATTACTCTAAAAATTAAAAATAATAATAAAGTATTAATAAATTTATTAATATTAATTAAAAATTTATAATAATTATAGGAATAATTTTTTGTAAATTTAATATAATTAAAATATTTATTCATCTTAAATTTATTATTAAATTTATTATTCAATGATAAAATGGCGGTAAACCTATTTTTATTAAAATTATTAATGTCATAATAAATATAGAATATTGTAAAAAACAAAATATATTTATAGATGAAAATAAATATAATATTGAACAAAATGATTGAATTAAAAAATAATTTATTAATAAATACGATTTTATATTTTTATCAATTGATATTATAAAAATAAAATTTATTAAATTTAATTTGATCAATATTAATAATGAATATCAATTATTTGAACTTAAAGCTAAAAAATTACTAATAATTATTGAAAGTATAAAAATTATATAAATATAATAATTTAAATATATTTATAAATTGCCTGATTTAAGGATTATTTTGATATAATAAATTATGTAAATATTTAATATTTACCTTTATTATTTATTTAATTTTTAAATTAAATATAATTATTATATTAAATTACCACAATAATTAATATAAAATTATTTATATTTTTTTAATAAAAAAAAAAAGAAAGTTTCATTATTGATACAAAAATTAATCAATATTTGTGTAATTTTACTTTTAAATATTGTAAATAGAATAATTATTATCTTAAGTAATTATAATTTTTTGACAAAACATAAAATCATTAACTTTTATTATGTTTATTGATGGTTATGTAAAAAATATGTAATTACATTTAATTTTTATTTTAAAATCCTTTTTAATATTTGTTTCTTTTTAGTTTATAATTATAATATAATACATAAATTATAGAAAACAATTTTAAGCTGGTATGTATACAAATTTTTAAACTAATATAATACATAGTATACCCTTTTAAAATAATAATAATAACATAAATTATAAAAAAAAATTATTTTTAAAATCAGTTTACATGTAAAAGATTGCTATTTAAAAAAGTATAAAAATTTATGCAATCTTTTATGAGAAGATAATTCAAAATATTAAGAGCTAATTTGCTATTTAACAATATTTTCATTAAAGTCTTAATTCTAAAGAAATAAAATATAATTAATCATTAATAAAATCATTATTAATAAAATAAAATAATATTTATAAAAATATATTTGTTAAGTAATATTTAAAACAGCTATAATGATGTAAAATGTACATTATAGTATCATAGTATCATAACAGATTTATCCAGATGAAGTAATATTTCTCATTTGTCTTACAGCAGCAACAACCCGTGCATTATACCCAATACTACGAATATGATAATCCTCTGGTAAGAGTCGGAGTAACTGGGACATTTGTTGCAAATTTTCAGATAAAGATAAACCAAGTTCTTCGAGAATATTTCCAAGATAATCTAAAAAATATTTAAAGTTAAATTTATAATTTTATAATAGTAAATTAAATAAATGTATATACATTTATTCATATAATATAAAAATAGATAAATTTATTTCAAATTAATTATGTCTAATTAAATAATATTGAAATATTGTAAATCTAATTTTTTACCAATATCAGTTGCAAGTTGTTTGCAAGCAGTAAAATTCAATTCACATATACCCCAAGTTTGATCTTGAAACATTTGACAAATTTTTTTGGCTACTATTCCTAATAAAATATTTGTAAAATCAGATTCACAAGATTCTTGACTATATTGAGAATCAGCCGCTTTTAATGCTTTTTTCAAACTTGGATTGTCTCTTAAAAAGAATGGCTCTAAGTGTTGAGGCAGTGTCATTAAATATTGTCCTACTTGGGTTACATATTCTTGTGGAGTAAAGCTATAGTCAGGTAAATCTGAATTTATAGAAGATATGTTATTCAATGACCAAGCAGGAGCTTTTTGAATTTGAAGAAATTGTGTAAAAATTGGTGCAAAAATGATTTCATATGTTGATTGATGTAGATCTCTACAAAATCTTTGAATAGACTTAAATGTTGGATCGAAAATTGATTTCTCTTCTATAAATGAATATTAGTATAAATATTCTGAAAAATATTAAATTTATTAAAATTAGATATTTTTTTAAAAATTTTTATCACCTTTTTCTACAATTGTAAAAAATTCTTTTAATTCTGCCTGTGCAACAGGTAACAATAATAACACTTTATAATGTTGGAAAATATTCATTTTTGGACATTGTAATTTCATATAAGTTTCTATCATATCATTTAATAGATTTTTCTCAAATTTTTCAATCAATCCAATAAATTCTCCTAGAATAAAATAAAATTTGATTATTAATAAGAAATATTAATTAGTTTAATATTTTGTAATTTACCTGTCGTTTGCATTAATGTCAAACACATTTGAAACAAAGTCCAGTCTTCGTGTTTGACTTTATGTTTATTTAATAGTCTCATCCCTATCTTTAACTTTTCTAGATAACTATTAAAGAATATCTATAGAAAAAATAGATTTACTATAATTTAATTTTTATAGATAGAATTAAAATTAAGATTGAAAATATTAATGTTAAAATTTTTTTGCTACATTTTGAATTAATAATCCAAAGTTTAAATATTTTAAAACAAATAATAATTTAATAGTTTTTATAAAATCTTTACTAAATTAATCTATCCATGTAATATTTCAATTTAAAACTAAAATGTTAATGATATTTAAAGATTTAAATTAAATATTTAAAATATAATTAAATAATTAAAATATAATATTAAAAATTTTCTGAAAGTAAATTCACTTGTTAACTATTTAAAAGAAAACAAACCAATAAAGTTATTCATTGCATTTTCAGATGATAAAGTATTTTACTCATTTACAAAATTTATCTTAAAACACTTAAATACTTTTAAAAAATACATTAAAGAAATAAAAAAATACGTGAATTTTAAACAAAAAAAGAAAAATTACATTAAATGTTTTGATCAAACTGGGATAAGCACATCCTTTAGTGAAGAGTTTGCATCTCTTGTTAGCCTCATCAACGTAATTCATGACTTTGTAAAGGTTAAGTGACATAGCATTGATTACATCGCTCAAATCTTCGTATATAAATTCGAGCATATTAAGTTGTAGGCTTAACGTTGAAATCTCGTAAGACCAATATTTAGCTACATACGGTATGTACGGTGCATAGATTGCTTGAGCCAGAGCTAGAACCTTGTCACTTTGAGGTTTATTCTGTGATGTTGCTTCTAATGCAGAGCTTAGATTCGCAGCAAACAGTAGAGTAATCTTTTCTAAATCTATAAGAACTGATAATTTCACAGAGTTCGATCTCTGCTTGAGTTCTGCATCAATACACTCCGCAATGCTGGGATCAAGGTTTTGCAAGACATCCGTGAATAATTCGACCAGTGTTGTTAATGTAAAGTTGGGAAATACTTGAGAGCACCACTTTATCTGTGAATATATTTTGACTAATTAAATAGTAATAATAAGAATAATTGAATCATGCATTATCAATTACTAAATATAAATTAAAACGAATAAAAAAACCAAGATTTAAAATTTTTATAAAATTTTAAAAATACAATTTTACAAAAATTAAAAACCATTATAAATACCTGGTTATATAATACGGATAACAGCTTATCGTAGTAAATTCGTAACCAATACGTAATATTTTCATCTTGAGTAAATTCAATAATTTTTTTCCACTCTTGTACTAAGAATAATTTATGACAGTTATGATAATACTTAAGTAATTGAGGTAATCGATCCATTTTAGAAAACATGTCCACATACATTTTTAATTGATCTAAAATTAAAAAAATATAAAATATTGAAATTTAATAACACATTGATTAAGGAATTTGAAAAAATTTAAGCATTATGTTATTTTTCTTTATTTGAATTAAGATTAAATATTTAATATTTAAATATTATAGATTTTCGCATATAAATGTTTAGAAAGTTTATTTAATTTAGTAATAAATTAAATAAAAAACTAAAATTTTGTTATTTTTATTTATAAATTTTAACTATCTAAAAATATATGCGTAAAACTCAAATATTCGTTTGTATAATTAATTTAAAGTCTCTAACAATTTAATTTTTAATTTAAAACTTAAAATAAATCTTTAGAGAAGTAAACATATTAATTAAATATAATCATTAATAATTAAATAACATTTTTCTCTGTACTTATTTCTATAAATTATTTGAGAGCTATAATTTACGAAAAAATGAAGGCATAATTTTAATTATTTTATTTTATCTGCAGTTGGAAAAGTTAATTGATCATGGATTAGTTCTTAATGATCCTTCTGAATCAATAGAAAATAAGAGGATTTCTTTTTTATTAATTTTTTATTCAATTAATTTCTCATATACGTAACGTGCTGCATTACAACCTTCTAACATGTATTATTTTACTTTTGAAAAGTACTAACTTATCCTTTTAATCCATATTATTCGTTTACTTATAAATTACTTTATTATTATTATTATTATCAGTTTTTCATGTGTTAAATACTCATAAAGCAGTATCAGATGCTTTCAAAAGAAAGTATTCCATCAATGTATAATGGTATTACACTTACAGCACGGCGATAGGTGTCCGAAAAGTATGGCTATAGCCATTTGTGATTATATACATACACAATTGAATTTTTAAATACTGTAAAAGATATCATTATACTAATTTATAAAATATTATAATATGAAGATCTAATAAAGTGTGTTGGTGGATAAACACAAATCGTAAAGTTTAAATGAAATTATTATAAATATAACTATTTTTTTATTACTATAAATGTAACTATTTTAGAGAAGTGTTGACAACAATGATGAGCTAATCTAAATAAAGTTATATAAACATTTTATTATTCTGATAACATTTATTTATATATAAAAATGAGTTTTTATTATATATTCCTACAAATAATGAAAACAATTAATTTTATCTTCTTGTCATGTTCAAAGTTTGTAAATTATACAAAACAAATTATTAATAAGTTAAAAAAATTAATATTATATTTATCATCTTGAATAATAATTAATTTCATGCAGCTATAAAATATATTTACTTAAACTATATTTTTCTTTAGATTTTTTATATATATAATTTTCTATAATTATAAAAGTATATATAAATATAATTATGTTAAGTTGTAATATTATTAATTTAAATATATTGATTGTAATACAGGAGTTTTTATTCAGATGACAGTATATATCAGATATTTTTAGTGTATAAAATTATTATAAAAGTATATATAATATTTAGTATATAAAAGTATTATAAAATTTAATAATATTGAAACTTAGCTGATTTAAAAAATTGTTTTCTTACCAGAGCATCCTGAAATAAAAGTTTGCACGAGTTTTGGACTAGTCATGGCTTCTAGCCGATTTTTTAAACCTTCTAATTGCATTTTTTTATTCTCAAAATCTGGTGTATTAATTAATAACGACAAAGATTTCTTCATATTAAATAATGTATTTACGATATTTTCCTCGTTTTCTAGTTCAAACATATCTTCGATATCTTTTATCAATCTTAACCAATTATTTGCTTCATTTATACTTTCCGTTTTATTTATTAAGTCTGTTTTTATTTTATCCAATTTCTTCAGTATATAAATTGATGAAGAGGTACTTTTTTCTACCTAAATCATAACAAATATGTATAAATCATTAATATGATCATTTTATATTATTTTGAAAGCATAATAAGTTACTAAGTTTTTGCTATTTTTCAAAAATTTAATTTTATAGCATACATGTAAAATTGAAAAAGTAAAATTGAGAAAATGATAAAATATTACTGCTTTATCGAAATATATCCACAGAATTAACTTTTTAATCATATTTTTAGATATAAATATATAATACATTTTCCAGTTCAACTCTCACAGTTTGCATTTTGTCTTTAAGAGCTAATGCCTCATGTTCCAACAGTTGAGTATCTCGAAGAACTTTTGGCATATTGCATAAAACATTTTGACTAGTTTCTTCAAGTGATACATTAACTTGTTGGATATACAATTGTAACTTCATCAAAATTGTTGAAAGGTGGATCTAAGGGTATTTTAAATACATTTTATTAATAATAAATATATGTATATCTTATATAATATAAACAAATATATTGATAAATAATTATATCTTTATAATTAAGGTGTTACGAAATTAACACTAATAAAATTTTATTTTAAGCATGTATTGATAAAATACAAAAGTTGTTTAAATTTATTTGATTGTGAAAATCAATGATGAAAGTGAAATAAATTTTATTAAGACAAAATCTTTATAGTAAACTTTCATTTTGCAATATTTTCTCTAAAGAATTTCATATAATAACATTGAACAATTCCAAGTGAAGATATGAGAATTTATGTTTATGCCCTAGTCGATAAATATATACATGTTACGTTCTTTAACCATTGATTTTTTAGATAAGTTTAACTATTACACAATTTTCATTATCTTGCATACTTATTTGCCTAACTTCTGTTAAAATAATAATAGTCAAAGAATTATCAAATACATAATTTTATATCGTAGTAAATATATTTTTACAAAATTTATACATTAAATATAATTAATTAATACAAACAAATTAAAAAAATTTTTTTATTATTAATTTAAAAAATCTTTAAATATTACGATTCCAAATCAAAATTTTCCGTATAAAAAGTACTAAATAATACTTACTATTTAAATTTAAAATTTTATGAAAATTATTGATGTTTATCCAAAAATAATTTTATATACTGATAAATATTTAAATAGATAAAATCGGAGATAAAATACTTATGAAGTCATAAATATATAATTAAACATTAACTAATTTAATTTAGTTTTTATTAATTAATTTCCAAACTTAAATTAGTTCAATTTCTATTTATATATAAGTATCAGTAAGGTATTATTTTAGTCTTAATTATAAAATAATTTATATGAATTTATAACTTTACAACTTCAAATTAGTGTAAATATATACACAAATTTTTTATGTAATGTTTTTATTATTTTTGTCATAAATATCAATAAGATTACAAGAATTGTTATTTTGAAATCTTATTAATATTTTAAATAAATAAACTATATAAATAGTAAACTATTGAAAAATATTAATAAGATTTCAAAATAACAATTGCAGCCTTAGTTGTATTTATAACAAAAGTAATAAACATGTAATTATAACTAATTAAAAATTAAAAATTATTTTAAAACTCTAAATTAAAACTTTAACTATCAATTAAATATATAATAATGACTTAATAAATATTTTATTTTCGATTTCATCAACTAAAATCTACAATAATTTATAAGAATTGTTTATACATATTTATGATATTGATTTGATTTATAAGAATATATTTACTAAAATTATTTTAGTATTACTAAGAACGTAAAGCTAAATAATATTCTCATGAAATGGAATTTTATTTTAAAAATATTATCTATTTTAAAAAACACACATTTATTTAAAAATGCTATGAAGGAATATATTAAAAATACATAAGACATAATGTATTTATTTTATAAATTAATTTATTTATATTTTCTGTAAATTGTTATGTAATACTGAAAGAATAATTAAAAATTCTTTTTTAAGTAATATGTGATCATGATTATATACATATTATCTTGTCCTCAAGATTAGATGAGTAGAAGTATCCCTTATAACTTACTAGACATTATCTGCTTTATAGTCTCAAATAAAATATACTGAATTACCTATATATAATAATCATTCCTTTAGAATGAATTTAAAAATTGGATAACTTACCAGAAAAAAATCAATATTTATTTTAAAATATTTACTGATATGTAGTCTCTAAATAAGGCTGCATTTAATCAAGATTCAACTTATTTTCTGATAAGTTTGCTCGATGATTTAATAATATAATGAACTAATTTTTTTAAATTAAAAATTCTTTTAACTATGTTAAGACTATAATAATTTAATTTGTTTTTAACTCTTTATTTTTAGCTATTTAAGTTTAGGTTTTATATATTATTAATTGTTAAACAAATAAAAGGCTGTTTTCGAAGATGATGTAGCAAAAGCTAGAAATATTGCTTTTTAGCAAGCATTTCATTTTTATAATACCATCATTTAAAAAGATATTTTATAATTCAACAACTAAAGTAAATTGTTATTTGTTGGTTTACAATTATTTATTTTGTCCCAAAAACTGCCTAATGTTTTTTGTAACATAATATTTTTTAATATTTGATACTATAAAAAAAGTAATACTATGAATAAGACCTTTTTGTTTTAGAAAAAATTTGTAAACTTCAAATTTAATAGCGAAGTCTATTAAATCTCCCTATCTCCCTCCACACGAATGATCAAGACCATAACTTTTAATAAAATAATTAATTTCATATTTTTAATTTAATTATTTTATTAAATATAAGTTGTTTACACAATGATATATTTTTAATTGAAAATTTTTTTTCCAAATTCTGAATTAATTAATGGTTGATTAATGATTATGGGATTTTTTGTCATGTTTATGGATAATATTTTTTAAATAAATAATATTTTATTTTGATGCTGTGTGTATTTATTCTAAGAAGAATTAATTTCTTTTTTAGTTATAATTTTAGTAAGATATTTTTATTATTTAATTCTAAAATTTAAAGTATTAATGCATTAAAATAATGTACCCAATAAACTCATAATATATTTTATAAATAATAAAATATTTAATAATAAACAATAATATTTTATACTACTTTGTATACATACATTAGTTTATGTATGAGAATTGTTTCTCAAATTGATGAAGTTGGTCCTTATAATTTAAACACAATTTAACATATTTGAATATGATTTGGCCTTTATAATTTAAACATAATTTAACATATTTTAACATAATTTGGTCTTTATAATTTAAACACAACCTATTCACGATTTCTATATTTTATTAGTCAGTTTTTATTATTTTCGTTACTCAAAGATAATAAAATATTAGTTCTCAGTCATAAAGTCATAAGTTATTTAAGTAATAAAGAATTAAATGAAGAACTATGTTTATATCACTTTGGTATTCTCAATTATAATATTTTTTAAAGTCTTTAAAAATAGAGCGAAAAAAAACTATTAAAGTATTATTAATTTAAATTTGATAAAACTGATTTCGAATGTGTTATTTATATTATCATCGATTTGATTATTTTTATTTGATATAATAATATTTATCTTTCCAAAAATTTCAAAAGTGAGTGAATAATCTTAGTGGACAGAAATTATTTTAATTACAGAATTTTAATTATAGAAATTATTTTACAATGTAATAAACTAACTCAGCAAATTTTTTTTATACATAATATTCAAAGCTTTTTAAACAAATGTTTCAAAGAAAGAAGCAGAAATCTGCAGTTTATAATTTTAAGTTTAAATTTTCTAAAATTTTCTGGAATGCAATTTAAAATTAAAAATGAAAATTTTATTTATTAATAATTTTTATAGAAATTTGATATTAATAATATTTATAGTTTCTTAAATATAATGTTTTTTAAACATAATAGAAATTCATACTGTATAGAATTTTGCAGACTAAGCAAAAAACGAAAAAAATCACTTAACAATTGAAGTATTCTTCATTATCATTACAGCTTTACAACTGCGATGACATAGTAATAAAATGAAATGAGAAAACAAGTTTGCATCCATGAAAAGATTGTATACAGATAGAAGGATAGAGTCACCGACCGTTTTGGCATTTCATAAGCATTTGCTTTTTTTGGCTCTCTTAAGTTCAATGAGAATTTACGGTGAAAAAGTCTTCGAAGATGTGGCTGCAGTTGTAAAAAGGAATAAAAAATTAAACCAAAATGAAAATATTAAATAAAAGCACTTTCGCATTGAACCAATATACACCAACTCATTTAGTATGTGTTTTTAAATGCAACTGTGAGTAAAAGGGAGATAGAAAAAAGCACGAAAAACAGAAAAAGAAAAGGAGAAGGATCGAAGCATCAACGCGCGTTGAAGGCCAAAAACCACACGCACAGGCACGAAAGTAAAAGCATTACTCTACGATGTATTATCGCCGTTGTGTATGTTCAAGCAGATATGTGGGAGATGAAGTAGTGAATTGTCTGTGCATGTGTCTGTGAGTGAGTGAGAGAGAAAGAGAGAAAGTAAACTTGCTCAGCTTCATTGGTGTCGGTCAGATGGGGTACGGCCTCACCTCAATGTTCGCGCGCGCCTCTTCGGACCTGCAGATCTTGTTGATTAAATCAACCGGGTCAAAATCATTCTCGTTGGATCTTGAGATGTTCTAAAAGTAGTGATGCGTTATTAATATTTTGGAGGTTATGAAATCTGAGTGTTTGTAAAAAGACATTTATCGAGAGACGCGGATAACACTAATCGAGCATCTACTCTCACACATAGACCACGCAGCGACGTAAGTTTCATTATATACCATCATCGAGTTTGTAAGATTTATTAATGGAAAAATTTGAGGTTACGTTGTACTAGAAACGGGCAAGATTAAGCATTAGCGTATGAGTTAGTTGGTCTTCTCGGAAGATAAATAATAATCGTCTTTTCGAAGATTGTTGTGAATCTTACCATTTTTTCCATTTTAAATAATTTTATATTTGTCAATGTGTGTTTAGTTTTATTTACTTTAAGGTGATTCCACGATTTAAATATATTTCCTTTTCACTGCGTTCTTGTAATAACACAAAGTTTGATAGGTTACCGTTTGCGATTGCTCTCAGCGCCTCTAGTTACCTCGTGTTGTGTATAGAAGAAAAGAAATTCCGCTGAGTAAAATGAATTAAGGAGCGAATGAGTAAATGAAAAAAAGAAAAATAAAGTTTAGTTCATACAGAGAGAATATTTTAGCTAGCTTTGCCATAACGTAATATAAGTTTAGATAAGGTCGCCAGCAATTATCTTACCCTTTTTTTCCTTTATTTTTAAACATTCTCAAAGGTCTTTGGATCTAAAAAGATTTTTTAAATAATTATTTGTTTTTATTCTCTCTTGGAATATTATTTAATGTTTTCAAGTGATATAACAACTTATAAATAATTAATAACAAAATTACTTTCTGAATAATGTATTGTAAAAATTAAGAATTATAGAAATATAATATTTTTGATATTTTTTAAAATGTATTTAAGGAAGTATGAAACTTTTCCAAAAAAAAATACTTATATAAAAATATATTAAAACATTATTTATTAAATAAAAATGTAATTATAAATAAAGTTTTATTTTATTTAAAAGAATGTTGAAATGTTTGTATAATTTCTATGAACAATATTAGCAATCAATTTGATCAACAGTAATCAGTTTCAACATGGTTTCATCGCTGAAAAGATTTCTTTACCAATTTTTAACTTTAATTAAAATATTTTGATACCTTCTGAAACTCATATATATTTAACTAAAGAAATTAATTCAAACTATCTCAAATTATTTCAAAATTATCTTATAAGTGATTTTTCAAGAAATTGTAGCATTATATTATAAGTTTTTTAAAAAGAAATATTTTTTATATATTGTTAGATATCATTTAAAATATGATTATACCATTCTACTTTTATTATACTATTATTGTATGTAACTTTAAAAAAGATAATAAAGTATGGAAACGTATATTTAAATTTATTGCATTTACATTTCTTATTAATGTTGAAAAATATTAAGCTTATCTCAAAAAAAGAAATACCCATAAAATGGAAGTAAACTGTATTTTTTCTTAATATTGTAAAATTGAATTCACACTTTAAAAAAACAATAATATTATATATGAATCAGTAATTGAAAATTAAACAAGTTTGTCTTATTGTTATCATTTTAAAAAGAAATAAATAAAATTTTTATATAGTATTAACAATGCTTAATAATCCAAATATTTTTTAATAATAAGTATAGTAAAAAATTTTAAATAATTGTTAATAGCCAATAAAATGATCAAGAAACAATTAAAACTTCATTTACATTTTTAAATGAATAAATGTCAATCATTTTATTATAAATTTTTTTTATTTTCAAAATAATTTTAAAAAATTCTTGTAATTGTATAAAATATAAATTTTGTAAGTATAAAAAATAAATTTCTAAACTTGTAAAAAATGGCAAATTAATAACTCAATATTTTTTTAGTTACATATATTTAATAATTTATAATTATCATATTGTTAGTATAGTAATTTTGGTTGTTTTTAATAATTACTATTATGGTTAAACATTCTTATGTATGAAAAATTGGTACTTTACTTTTAAGTTTCATTAAATTATGTTAACATTTATTGTTATTATTTAAAATATAATATATATTATATTATATAATTGTAAAAATAATAAAAATATTTAATTCAAAATATTTTCCCTCTCTTTTTAATGTTAATAAAAGATATTTTTGTTAATAACTTTTTCAGCAACTAATTTAATATAGCAAGTTAGGCTGATAGAATTCATCACGATAAATGATAATTATTTAATATTTTGAAAAAGAATCTTTTGGTATTTCATTTAAGATATCCATAGTAAGAAAAATGTAATACTTGACATTTTTCTTCCTTTCTTTTAAATACTCTTTATCTGGAAGAAAGGAGACAGACAATGAGTTTAAGAGGAGATTTGTTACACTATCTATTAAATTAATTAAAGCAAGATAATTTTACACTATTAAACTATTATTATTTGTTTTAATAAATTTTACTAGCCTGAAATTTTAACTTAATCAAATTATTTACTGAAAAAATAATTTACGAATGGTTTTTATTACTATTAAAAAGAAAGGAAGAAAAGTTTTTAATTGAATGTTTCTATTATTATCATAATCTTATAATAAATATTTGTATATGTATTTGTTAAGCAATTTAATTTCATTTTTTAATAAAAAAAACTTATCCAATACAGTTTTATATTTCCTCTGAACATTTTTTATTTTTCGTATGTGCATATATAAAAATTGAAAAAGTTTTTTAAGAATAGGTAGCATAAGGTGCTCTTTTTTTGTTTTTCTTTGTATGCAAGGGACACAACCACTTAGCTGCGCTGTGTGTATACACTTATATCTCTCGGAAAAAGAGAATCTGTAAGGCATTCAAACAAAGTGTGCGAGTGAAGAAATGAAAAGCCTTGCGTCCTTGTGACTATCTTTGTTGCATGGACTCGCCTGCATGTGCAAACATTGCACGTTTTATCGACCCTCGCTCGTCTGGTACCCGCCGCCACCACACCGGGACCTGACTCTCCATCTCTCTTGCTTGCTCTGTAGCGCGCAAGGGCACAAGACTGGCGCTCAGTGCAGCTTAGGTTAGAGTCCTCGAGGACGACGCGAGTCTCGCGCGAACACTCGCTGAGGACGTCACTTGATCTTTGTTACTATTCGTGTACATGAGTGACCAAGTAAGGCTGAATCAAAACTTAAAAAAGTGTAATACAGCTTACATTCACTCCTAAAGGGAGTGACATCAAGGAGAAGATATTTCTTTAGTAGCCAACCACTGAAGCTTTGTTGTGCACTTCAAGTAGTGTTAGTTTGCTACACTCGGAGATAATTATTAACCACTTTAATTGTAGCTTAAGATATGGTCGTCTTTTGGTATCTCTTATAAAATTAAATACTATTTTCTTTTTATGCGAGCTAAAACGTACAGATGATTAAATGAAGATCCCAAGAATTTTGAACTCTACGTAGAGGTCAATTTGAGCAGGCAATATCTAAAAATGGCTGCTTAGTAGATATTTTATTGTTTTTATTAAGAATTCGGTCCGAGTAAATGTTGCTGTATGTACGTTGCGATCAAATTTGCGTCGCTTATCAAGAATTGAGATATTAAAAGCACAATCGGGTATTTTATATTGCAACTACAATTTTAACCACTGAGTTAGGAAATCGTAATAATTATTATTGGTGTTTTAAAATATTCTTATTGAAAATATGCTTGGATACGACAGTACTTTTTCTATAAATTTTATAATTATTTTAATACATCCTACCATATCTTAAATTATGATCAATGATGGTAATTTTTTTCGTTTATTCTCTCAGTGTATTTACGTAAACGTGAGTGTTTCGTATTTTCTTTATGATTAAAATCTTCTAAAGATACATACGGCTATTCAAAGAATGCAACTACTTTTTTGGTTTATTTTTCGATTATCTGTTCAATTTATAATACATTATAAAAGTGCTACGAAAGATATTTCAAGAATAGAAAGAAATGGAAGCTAATGGAGTGATGGTCCAAGGACATTCTTGAGAAAGTGCTTCAATGTACGTACGTGTTGTATAATTTTTTTCATTTTATTTTCGTTTGTTTAAATACAAGTTTCTTTTGATGTTTTGTTTATTGAGGTCTCGTAAAAAATTGGCGCGCGCACGTATACACACATATACATATACCCATCTGCATACATTCACGCAAGCTCAGTTGTACGTTAAAGGTTTTGTACTTTTTAGTAAGAGCGACTATATATGTGTATGTATATGCACATATGTAAGCAACAATGAAGATATGGCTCATCAGTCCTCCCTGCGAAGAGAGGGAGACAAAAGAAGGCAATTCAATCCTGGCACATTGTTATATGTGCTTTTTTTATAAAATAGCTCTAACTATATTTTCGTTTAAATTTATATTTACTTGCATACACTGAACTCGGATTTTTATTTCCATTTTTTGCGTTGTTTCAGCTTCATGGATCCGTGCTGAATTCTTGTTTTACGTTATGCTTCTATCTTCACTGTGATCTACACGCGAATGTAAATGTATATATATTAATTTAATTTTGATTTTTTCTTACTATAAGTAGGGACCAAAGCCCCGCCTTCATAAGCGCTCTCGCGCATCGACTTTTGCGCAACAAGTTCTGAGCAAGGTGGGAATGAACCTTTTTTCTTTTTTTTACTCTGTTTAATATACTACTGGACTTAAAATGGTGTTTTTAATAAAATTTTCTTCTAATTCTTTTTTGAGACCAGTAAAAATGACTAAATGTAAACGATATTTAATAAAATTTTAACACATAACGCGTTATTTGTATCAGTATTTTTTAGGTAGTCCATGCATAGGGCGCTGAAGCTAATGGGCGTGTCAATTACTGTATCTAGGTTTCTGTTTATTTTATATTTTAGCTTTAAATTGTTGTATGTACACAATTTAGTTATATATTTTATCTTAAAATAATAATGTTCTGATTTACAAATTGCAATGTTTTGCAAGCTAATAACTATCCTCTTGACTATTATGATTATTGTGATGTAAATAGTTACTTACTATTTGTAATTATAAAGACCATGGCAAAAACCGTTTTTAGTTAGTTATCAAAAATGACTACGTTTTTTCTTATTATTATTTTTTGTTTTTTTCTTAATTTCAATTATAGGAAGAATTTTCTATTACAGTGACGCAAAACTTTTATTTTATTTTGGAATATTATTGTATTGAATTTATTTATTTTATCTATTTTTATTTTTAAATAAAAAATGTTTTTATATAATTTTTTTTATATACTTCAATTTCTAATAAAATTATTAATCTGTAATCGTCCAAATAATGTTTGCTCACTATAGTTTAAATTGACAAATTTATTTGTAAAGTCTGCTAATTATATAAAAAATTTTTGTTTATGAAAAATTTTTTTATATTTAATTTTCATTACTAGTATAATATTGTCTAATTAAAAAATTTTAAATTTGTATTTCAATGTTTATATATATACTTTTGAATTCATTAATAGCGAAATTTTTTTTGATATTGATTTTTTTATTCTATATATAATGTAATTTAATAATTTTTATTTTACAATTTATAATTTCTTGAGAAATTTTTTAGTCAATTCCTAGTAATAATGAAATCTTGGAAATGATCCATTTAAAATAAAATAAACAAATTTTAGGAAAGATTTATTCCTGATACTAAATGAAGGATTAAAGAAATTATTAATTATGTTTTGGATACAAAATTATTATTTAAATGAAAATATTTTTAATAAAATTATTATTTATTTATTCAAAATCGGATTTTATGTAGTTATAATGAAAAATTTTAAATTTAATAAAATTATTAAAACTGATTAAAATATTGTGAATATATTGTTTCACTAATACCAATTACTTTTTTAATGCGCCGTAATTTTCTTAATTTTTTGTGATAGTTTGACTTTCACAAACTGTTTTTAATACGTTATATTGAAACAAATAGTAATTTGAATATTTTGTTACCTAGTTAACTACGTATAACTCTAAGTCGTGATCAATCTTCATTATTTTCTTAGTTTTTAAAAATTTCCTTTTTTGATATAAAACTATTTAAAAATCAACTAATATAAAAAAAAATTTATTTTGAGTATTAAAATAAAATGTAGACTGTGTATATTTTCATTAAATTATAAAACTATATACTTTTATAAAATTTCTTTTTAAATAATAGAACTGTAATACATAAAAAATCAAGTTAAAAATTACCAGATATATCCCATATAAACAAGAGTAATTGATAATCAATTATGTAATAATCTCAAATTAAATAACTTTTATAGAAAATATAATCTATTAGTTATTTTCAAAGTGAATTTAATTGACAATTCATTTGGAGATAACTTCGATTTGTGTACAACTTTTTAACATCAATTATGCAATAGTATGTCTATCGATTAATATATTTTATCTGAAGAATATATTTATGTATTATTATTATAATATATATATATATATAATATATTATTTTAAAATAAAAATAAATATTAATAATCTTATTTATAAAATATACTTTATACAAATCACAGATTTATTATGTTTTCCAAATAAAAGGAGTTGGTAATATTTTGCATAAATATAGATTTCTTAGTGACTGTAGCAAAGTAAATTTTTGAATCTGTTATATAAATTATTATTTTATTTTATTTATATTATTATTTTATGCTCGGTTGTGCAATTTAGAAAAGAATGTAATATTGTATTAATGCAATTAATTATTTCATGTTGATTATATTAAATTATTTATATTTTTTATATTATTTATATTTATATTCTATAAATAGTATTATTTGTCTAGTACACATTTTATATAAATATTTAATTTAAGATTGTAAAAAAATAATATTATATTGAATATCTGTTTTAATAAAAAAACATTACAAATACATTAAAAATTAATGTGTCTTATAACTTTGTATTTTAGAATTATCACAAAAATAAAAACTATGAGTTTTATTATATAATTAATATTTTTAATTTTTAAATAAAATCAAAGTGCATAAGTTAATATATGTTTTATATTAAAGTATTAGGTTTTTGAATTTAAGTAATATAATACTTTTCGTATGTGTAAACAAATAAGAATATTTAAATATGAACTTAAATATTTCTGATTTAATATAAAAAGAAAAAAATATTTAGTGGTATAATAAATAGTATTGAAATGAAAGTTTTTTTATTTTATTTTTTACTATGTTTCTCATTTATAAACTATTTTTAGCCTATTGTATTATAATATTATAATAATTGTATTTATATTTTGAATTATAATGTAGGATTCTTCTATTATTATATTTCAAAATTAATTTACGTAAAATTATTTTTAGTACAAAATTAATCGTTGTACACATCCATATGTAGTTGCTCGAACGCGCACATCTATACATGCATACAAAATATATAAGTATTATTTTTGAGTATACGTATATCTTATCAGATTATATATATATATATATAACTAACTGAATATAAAAAAACTTATATTAGCTTTGGCACGTGCAAGGACTACCTTGTAATAAAAGAAATTCTTAATGGTTTAATTTATCAAAATAATAATTGGATATCCAGCAATTCTAAAAATTTAACCTTGCAAGAAATTAATTCTTGTAAATATTTTTTTTGAAAGATTAGGTCAAGTGATCTATATTTCTTGAAGATTCAAATCTACATATAAGCAAATTTTAAAAATATTATAGTATTACACTCAGATAGTAATACTTTTAATGTATTCTGATTAATTTATAATTTAATATGCACTTTGTATTATATAATTTTTTTTTTTAATTCTTACAATGAAAACTGAATAATTATGAAAAAAAATAGAAAAGGTATTTGTATTTACTTTACAAGCTATAATTATAATAGATGACTAATAATATTATAATGACATAATTTGTGTAAGAACTGCAATTTAGTATACAACACTGAAAATTAAAATAATCATTTTATCCTGATAGTTCGTCAAAATGAAGAATTTTGTTTCACATATAGAAGATAGCATTATTTAAATTTTACTTTCATAATTATTTATCTGGGAGTTTTTTCTACTTTTCTTTGTTGTACTTATAAAAGTTCTTAAGTATGTATTTATATGATATAAGTTTTTTCTACATATATATTCTTTTTATTTTTATTCAATTCATTAACTTTAGTATTATTTCTACAGTGCCTTTTCTGAAAAATTATGTTACACATCAAAGTTTTTTCATGTTTAAGTAACTTCTTATCTTATTTTTATACATACTGTTATTATTATTTCTTAAAATTTACGATTCAAAAGTATTAAAAACTGTAACTACTCTAGTCAACACAAAAACAATTGTAAAATATTGAGAATTTATTAATAAAATTTTATATTGGCTAAATTGGCTATTTTTTTGCCTTTCTTCTTTTTGGATAAATCTGGAGCACTAAAAATCATTACGATATGAAACTACAGGTCTTATAAGATTCTATTTTTTTTTGGCACATAAATTTAGAAATTTGAATATTCTATAATAAAATGTGAAAAAAATTTACACTATAATTTATATTTCTTTTTAGCGATGCCTGAAGTTTCGTAATTACTTAAATTATAGTGTTCGAGATACCACTACATCAATCATTTTCATAGCATGTAATAAATTAATCATAATAATTTTAATATAGCTATGTAGTATGTAACAAATATTATTAAATATTATATTAAATAATGCTGACTAAAAAATCTGACATTATAAACAAACTAATATTTAATAAGACTTTAATACCTATTTCAAATCATTATGTCAATATTAATAAAACTTTTTTATAATTCAAAATATTATTTTTTTCTAAATAAAAATGTATTCAATCATAGCACTATTTTTGTGAGGTATGATAATATATTTTTTTATTATGATAATATTATTTTATATTTCTATAGTCTTTTGAAAGATGCATACATTTTTGTGAATTTTATAGAGATACATTTAAATTTTGTTGTCATCATTGTCTAATATACAATCTTTTTGAAAAATTTTGAAATAGATTTCTTAAAAAAAGATAAGATAAATATTATGTTAAATGCTAAAGGGCAATATTATTAATTATTTAAATTCCTTCTAATAGAGTAGTTCTATGTATTAACTAATAGTTAAATAATAATTAAGTACATACATTTATAATGCCACAAGTTAAATAAAAAATGATAGATGGTATTATTTATTTAATGCTAGAAATGAAAATAATGAATTATAAAATAATATGATTTTAAGTCTAAGTTGTCAGCATCTAGCACTTCGTTAAATAAAAGTAATAAATTAAAAAATTCTATTCTGTACATTACAATTTTTAATAAAGTTGTACTTTCTTAATAAAATTACAATATTAGTTTTAAACTTATAATCATATTTAAAAAAATATAAAAAACTTATCATTTAAAAGGATTATAAAATAAGATGAATATAAGATGAATAAAAGATGAAGTTTATGTAAAAAATTTTTAATATCTGTTTAATCAAATGATAAATCTTTTATGTAATAATATGAAATTTATACAACATTTTGTATCTAATATTTTTAATTGTAGAGTGTAAGATCGTATTACATATTTTAAATATTTTAAATATTTTTTTTATTAAAAGAGTTTATTTTTTTTTAATTATAAATTTCCTAATTATAAAAAAATACTTTTCAGTAAGAAAACACAAAATTTATTATCCGTATTATAAAATGATATTTATAGGTAACTTACAAATTTACAAAATGTAGAACATGATAAAAGAACATGTATACAAATATGAAAAATTTTTGATAATTTCTTAAGATTTGAAGTCTTTAAATTTTAATTACTTTCAATTTCTGTATGTATATTTTTATTTTTAGTATTAGAAAAAATAAATTTGAAAAAAGATTATAATTTTCAGTATCTACATTTATTTAAATTTTTAAGGAAGCTATATTTATAATTAATATATTGTTAAAATGTATATTATTTATTAATGATTTTTTCTTAGGTTTATAAAAATCTTTAAACTAAAATCAAACCTATTTCGATTTTATTGATATTTTTTTAGTTAGTATTTTATTATAATAAAATATTCAAATAGCTTAATATAAATGAAATATATATTATTATATCCAGCAGTAAGTAGTTAATTAAAGATAAATCGATTAAAAATGGGTTTTGGAGTTAGATTTTTTCATTAATTTTAGCAATTAGCATATATTAATAAATCATAATAATCATGTAATTACTTCAATATTACATAATATTTTATCTTTTTAGAAGAGAAAATTTATAAAAATCTAATGATAAAATATAATTAAACATTACATTATTTCAAAATTTTTGTCTTAATTTATAAACTGTAGTATTCATGAAATCCTACACTATCGGCATTCTTAAGTCTCATCTCGAAAGCAAAGAGAACTTATGTAAATATTGAAGCATTTGTAAGTACATGGAGTACTTTATTCTACATATATTTTTTATTACGATAATGAAATAATTTATGCTGGAAAACAAAACTTCAACTGATTTAATGTAATATGCATACGCAAAAGTGAATTATAATCCAAAATGCGTATTATTAAATCTTAATAATGAAAAGCACGTATTATACACACTTACACACACCAAAATGCATGGTATTGTAACAAATAATGCTTTATTAAAAAATTATTTTAAAATTATACATTATTTTTCTTCAATTTCAAGAGAATTCAAAGGTAAACATAAAATAGGTATATTTAGAAATCTAATTTTAGTAAAGAGATGAGCTTGAGATATTTAAAATTATTGTATGCTGATTATTTGAAACATGTTAATTTTGAAAATAAATGATATATTATTAATTACTATTCTATTGTCGAGATTATTTATTTATAATCTTATGTATTACATTTATCTTAATATCACTAGTTTTTCTTTATAAAGAAAGTTATAATATTTAGTACTAATAGAATCAAAGTTGGTTGATTAAATATAGATTGATCATTTTTTTAAGATACAATATTGTGAATTTACTAATTATAATTTTGAAAATACATTTAATTTTTAATAATACTATTTATGTATTTATACGTATATACATGTTTTATTTATTGAATTTTTTAAATTCATTTTAATTTTTTGATTGAAAATCTTTTATAAAATACTTTTTAATAGACATTTTTTATTTATCTAATATTATAAAATTTTTAGTTTTTATATACATTTACATTATAAAATTTTTGTTTGAAATTTTATCAAAGTTAAAGAAGAGACTGCATTAAATTTTATCATAAAGAAATAGTATCATGAAAGAATACATGTTATTAAGCTAAATAATTGATAAAAATTGTATATATATCTATACATTAATTTGAATATGTCGAATGAGTGCGTTATAATGATAGAGATAGTTTTTTAATATATTAAATTATGCGAATGAATATATATTATTATTATCCTATCACAAAAAAAATTGTATCTATAAATTCTTATATTTTTAAATTCTAATAAGTTTTTAGAAGCTGTTTTCTTATATTAAGTAATAAATTATATAAAAATAATAATTTATCTATTATAATAAATTTATATATTTTTTATTATTATGGGTTACATTTGATTGTATCTAATGTTTTGAATAAATTTTATTTTACGATTATACATTATTGACAAGAATTCAGTACATAGCAGTATACAAAAATTAAATTATATATATATATATATATATAATGTTATAATATTTAGTTCTTTTAAAAAAAATTTTAGTAAAGTATTTGTGTCGTGTGTGTACATGTATATATAACCATAGAAATAATATCATGTATTTAAATAACTCGGGTTATTCAACTCATTCATTTTATTGGATAGGATATTATAATATGTAGTAATGAAATTAATAAAATCTTGTATAGATTAATTCACTTTATAATTTATAATTTTATGATATTAAATGTATAAATTATATTAAATCTAGTCTTTAATATTAACAGACTTTTTACATAGAATAATAATTAACAATAATAATGCTTCTATACTCTACTAAACAATGTAATTATTTCAGTAATATTTTTAATAAATTAAATTGTTAAGTAATGAATTAAAACAAAGTGAAAAGATTAAAATTATAAAAAATGAAAATTTAATAAATGTATTTATTTTTAATTAATTTATAAACATATCATTTTTGTAGATGAATTTTATTAATTGTTATGATTAATTAATATATGATTATAACTTTTATTGAAATATTTTTTATCTAGAATCACTTTATTAATCTTGTTATAAATAAAAAAGCTTTTTAAATCGGTGTGTAGACAGAAAACGGAAAATGAAAGGGAGAATTTAATACGTAAAAATAGAAAATAGTTAAAAAAAAATAAAGCCTTTACCAAAATTAACTTTCTTAAAATAACTTCATCATAATAATTTTATTAAGAGAATGATTAATTAAAAGCATATTTTCTAAGAATTTGCAAAATATATAAATAATAATAATTATTGTAACAAAAAAAAAATTATTAAAATTAACAAAAATATATTAAAAATAAAGAGATGTGTAAGAACGAATAATTTTATACTGTAATAACGTGTCACAAGTGAGTAAAAATAATGTGATTTAAACAGTATAACTCTTAAGTAATTCATATGCTGGTTAATATAAGAACTTTTTTGTGGTTTTCAAAATTATCTTTGAGTTATTAAAACACATCCATTCGACATCTAAGCCAATCTGATAATATACTAACTCTTTATTTCAGATATGTTTAGAGTTTTAGCTTACATAATATATTTATTTAATACCATTTAGTATAAATGCTCCTTCTCCGATTCTTTGAATTTTACCTACAGGTATTCTAGATATTAGTAATAAAAGAAAAATAAAAGAATCCAGACAAGTGGATAATTGTGTTGATACATCCCCGAAGATTATTTCATAAAACGCAGCAGCGTTGTGCACAAATTTTATCCCAACCCATAGTTGTTCTCATTGTGCGTCTTTATCGTTATAAATTTATTCAATATTAGTTTAGACAAAATCAATATACGATTTTGTTACGATCTGTGCGCGACGATAATTATAAAGTCCAATGTTTGCTTTTGAATAAAATTTTTTATTGGCCTATGGCAGTCTTCATATGGTAAAAGACACTTTCACGTAATTGCCATGCAGATCTATGACTGATTGATAATTTCAACGAGGAAAGTAATGGTAATGCAACATCATGACGAAATTCGACCTGCATCGCTACTCGGAAGATCATTCGAGGCAGCGTCTGACGAGATGAATGCAGCAGCAGCCAAGCCGCTTCTTCAAAGTCGACAGGTAATCATGTTCTCGAGCGATTTCCTTCTGTAACTGCATTGTATACAACAGTCCTACTATTTCAGGATATCCTATTTATTTTATTTACACCAACTATTCACAGTAATTCTAATTAAGTGTATTAGTATTTTTGATTTATATTCTTTGCTATGCGTGTAACATTCATGCCGTAAGTACAGGAATATCTATAGTTTTCCTTATAGGAAAGTTACAATTATAGTTAGTAATACGAATTATCTAAAAAAAAGAATAATAATTTTATGCGTATTTTCTATGAGTTAAAATTAGGAAAAATAGCTTTTTTGTGTATTTCTACTATTTTAAGTTTAAAATTCTCTTTTAATAAGTTTATAAATTGGCACATGTTTTAGTAACTTATCTTAAATCAAGTTTGGTCAAATTATGTATTTAGAAATAGATTATGCTAAATTTTAATTTATGATATAGTACATTTATTACACTTAAAAAATTAATTTTTAGTAGTAGATTATTCAACCGTATTAAAAATTAAAAAATTTATTTTGAAAGTTCATCAATTAAAGAAATTGCATGATTGATGTTGGTATATTAAACTTACTCTGTTTCATATATTATTTTTAAAATGTATGAAAATACAAAATAAAAATCGGCAATTTTTCATTCAATTGTATTTTTGTTTCAAAATTATGTATATTATAATTTTATTTTATAAATATCTTTACAATCATAAAAACTAGATATAACATGTTTTTTCAAACATGAATTATTTATAATATTGTTTATTATTATATTATAATTAAATCTATAAATATAATTTTCATCATAAACACAATAATAGATTTAATTATTGGAGTAATTATATTTGAGAATATCTTCGTTTTCATTATTTTATTAGAAATAATTTTTTATAAGCTTTTCATTCTTTATGCTTTTTATTTTAATAAATATTAAATGTTGAATAAAATAATATTCAAAGTTTTTCGAAAATTCTTCCGGTATTATTCTGCAAAACAAAATGATTAATTTTATATTAAATAAAATTTATTTGATTGAAATATTTTAGAAAATAAATTAAACTATTGTAGTGTTTATTATTAGTATTGTAGTGTAAAAATAAACTATTAAGACTTATAAGAAAAATATTTTTGATTTATTACATCGTATTTTTTAAGAAACATGAAGATAAAAGGTTTTTATAAAGTTTATAGCAAAATTTTTATTTTTTTGTTAATGTTGATAATCATTGTAAAAGTTAAAGATAATCATTGTTAAAGTAAATAAAAATTCAAGAAATAGATTTATTAGAAAACTTATTTATTGAACTTATTTATTAAAACTTATTTATAGAAACTTTTAGTAAAAAACTTTTAATTAATTCAAAAGTACATCAATTTTTAAAGTGAATTGTATTTTAAATATTTAAATAATTAGAACATGGTTTTCAAACAAAAGTTTGCATACAAAATTATTTTAAACTTTATTAAAATATTTAATGGGGTACAATTTAAAATTTTAATTTAATTTGTTAAATTAATGAAAGTATAAAGAAATGAAAATATAGTTATTCACTTATTATCTTATTACAAAATTTTTATCATGTGTTACTATTTCATCAATCACTTAATTTAATGAACTTTAACATTCAGGAGTGTATATTTTTATTTAAAGCGAGCAGATAATAGCTATAAAAATATTATTAGTACCTTCTATTGATAATTATAATATGTATAAATAATTTATTACAGACATTTAAACTTAAAACGATTAATGAATAAAAAAAATCATTGCAACTTGTACAACAATTATTAACGGTAAGTTATATAAAATTCCATTACAGGATATTTTTATTATTTTAATTTTTTCTAATAAAGATAAAATATGAATTTTATGTAACAAATAATAATTAGTCGATGTTAAAATGATGCATACAGTAAAAAGTTAATTGTCTCCTTTTTATCAATTATTTTAATTATTTAATTATTTTATTATTTTATCATATTTTACACGTGATGTTAATGTATAAATTAATACACTTTAATTTGTTTTTAATATTAACAAGATATTATCTGTAGTATTCGAAATATTTAATGGAAGCTCTTATTTTTAGATATTTTCTATACAGATTTTTATCATCCATATATATTGAATATATGCTAATAAATAATAAATTTATAAAAAAAAAATTAAAAGCTGAGCAAATATTATGTCATATAATATAGTTTTTACAATATTTGTAATAAATTTATCAGTGATATTTGATTAGAAGTTATTGATATACAATAAATAATATGCAGAATCTTATTTATGTTATGATATCAATTAGGTACCAAACTAACTTCTTTTGAAGTTTTATGTAATAGTAGATAATGTTAATCTATTTATTTAAATATAACCAATTTATTTGAATGTTATTAAGAGAATATATTTTTTATATTCTAAATAATTTAAAACATGTAAAGTCTCTATGGTACATTACATAGCTTAGATCACTATTTGTTACTTTTTTAAAAAATTAAAAAATGAATTTAAAAAATGTATAATCTACGAGGATCTAGAATTGGTTCTAGTAAATATTAATTATATACATATGTGTATATATATTATATATATATAAGGTAAAACTAGTATTTATAATAATATATATTAAGAAACGTATAAAGGCCATAAGCATTTAAATTTTTTTTAGTTGTATAAGAAATATTTAGAATAAATAAATAAATATAGTAAGTTATTTATATGTCAAAATATATTTTAAATAACTATAAATTTGCAAATATTATAATCATATATAAATATTACTTTAGTTCTTTCAAAACTGTTTATCGTATATATTGAATGATGTGATTATAAATAATTTTTTTTTAATTTATCAAAATTTTTTATTTTTCTAAAGAATTCTGTTATTTTAAATAAAAGAAAATATACTGTGACAGTATATATTCTAATATTATCCATAAACATAAAAAACGTTGTCAATAATTTTTTATAGTTATATATAAACACAAAAATATATTGCAGCATACGTGTTAAATAACAGTGTCGTGATGATTATGTTATTGGTCCGGCATCTGTTTCTAGCCATCCTTACGATATTAAATTTTTTATTATTAATTTACTTTGTAATTAAATTTAAATTCTTTTAGGTGTTCTCTTTTGTTTGCCTTGCTTAATTTTTAAATATATGTGTATTATTTTTTAAAAGACTATATATAAAATTTGAAATTTTGTACTTATAATTTTTTGTAAGTTTCTATTAATCTATACATTTAATTTATATCAAAGTTATGTTCAAAATTATTCAATATTATATTCAATATATTTTTTTCTATAACTTAGATTTAAAAAATCTTAAATTTACTAATAACTAAATAATAAAATTACTAATAACAAAATAAGTTTCTAATATACTGTAAAGCATTTTCCACGCACAGTAATTGAAAATTATGATAAGAAGCTTTTAAAATTTTAGCTTTTTTATAAATATTACAAAAACGCTTGGCTAAAAAATGCTATAAAAAATAATTTAGAATGTTAAAATTTTTATAGTAATAACAATGTAGTTTAATATAATAGTCATTAAAAAAAAATTATCATATAATAAAATATATTCATTATTTTTACTTCAGTTGTTAGTTTGTAAAGGTTATTTTATTGTAAATGTTATTGAAAATATAATGATAATATATGTACAGTTATTTAATTAAGATATTTAGTGATCATTATTTTATGATAATTTATTTGCAAAATAGTTGGATGATTTTTTTATCAATGGATGATTAATTTATCAATGAAACTAAATTATTCGTATTTAGTAAAATGATAAAATTTATTATTCCCGTGAACAAATCATCATTTAAAATATTATTATCTATATTATATTTAATCATAAAAAATTTTATTACATAATAAAATACAAAGAAAAAAATTTATAAAAAAATTGACTTTAAAATTGATAAATCTGGACAGTTGATAACGATTAGCTTTTACGTATAGAAGGAAGTCATTTACTTTAAATATGTATCAACATGTTTTTTGAATATTTGTAGAGTTTCCATAAATATTTCTAGAATTTTATTGTTATGAAAAAGACTAGCATAATTCTTTTCCATAAATGTTTCTGAAATGTACGTAATATTACATTTAAATATTAATTTTCTTTATGTAAAAAATGGTACAGCATCTTACAAATATAAATGTACTTAATATTAGAAATATAAAATAACTGACAAAACACTTGAAATTTTAGTAGTAGAAATAACTTATAGTTAAATCGAGCATTAGAACAATATAAAAACTATTAAAGTTAGAATAAATAATAATAATTAACATGCATAACTTTAAATTTAAGTAATGTTAATAGTTTATCATATTTAAATATATAGTATAATTATTGAAAAAATTTATATTAATTTTAATGAAATCTTTTTGTTATTTTAATAGTTTTATCGCTATATAATTCAATGATAGTTTTATCTAGAAAAAATTCTCAGAGAAAAGTTATTTCGTATTTTAAACTCATGGTTATATAATATATTTTTTTAAATTTAATTTTCTAATTAGTTTGTAGTAATAAAAAATATTTTAGTACATTTATAAAATAATTTATAGATAGATTAATTGATAGAATAACAAAGAGATAATGACAGATAGATACATAGATAAGAAAAGAGAGAGAATGATAAAAGAAATGAACAAGTCAAATTAAAGAATATTGAGAAAAAAGTCTTTTTCCAAGATTGATTCTTTTAGAAATACTTTTTATATTGCAAGGAATAGAATATATACATATTTTTCCTTTTTATTAAAATATTTTCTATCTGTATCATTAACCATATTTGACCTTTTAATTACCTTCATTAGAAATAAAAAAGTACATGCAATGAAATATTCTACAAAATTTTTTCTTAAATTTTTCCTTTTATTGTTTCAGATCTATATTTATTATTAATACATTCTCATATATTAATAATTTTTCAATTATTTGATCTTGTTTCAATACAATAATAAATATTGAAATAAAAAAAACTTTGTTTTTCACATAAAATTTCATTATATAGACGTTTAAGTTTCTATACATTAAATAATCTTTTTAATTAAAAAAAATAAAATTCTTTATTTTAAAAATATCAAGTTTTCAAAAATCAATAAAAATATATTTTTTAATATTTATATAAAAAATCTAAATTTTAAATGAATTGTTATTTATTAAATGCATGTTTATTGTAGTAAAACAAATTAATAAATTAAAAAAACCTTGAAAAATGAAAAATTGACTCAATATTGGTCAAAGAATTTTATTAACTGATAAAAAAAAATTTTTTTAATTGTTTAATGAAATTTCATTAAACTCTAAATATTTTTCATGAAATATAATTTATTTTAAAAACATATATATACAAATAAATATAATTATCCACAGCATAGAAAACAGGTGCAAGTTGCTAAGGTGTGAAAGAAGCATAGGTGTTTGCTATTTGTCCTAATTTCTTAAATTGATATGGTATGCTCCATCGCATAATAGTATTAAAATATTATTTTATTTTATGCTTGGATACCGTAGAGGTAAATTAATCTGCATGATTTTGGTTATACAAGTATAATCACATATTCATGAAAAATTAAGATTGGTAGCAAAAATAAAAGATATAGAGCTTTGTTATTTTCTTATTTTTTTGTTTTTTTGTTGTTTAATCTATATACTAGAGATACACATAGATATATACTATTGTATATAATATTATATATAAAAGATTCATATATAGATCGTATATGGATGGAATCATGAAAGTGTTATACTTATAACATAAGCATTTGTGTATCATTTAGCGTCTAATCTGTAATTCTCTGCAAATTCATTGTTCATGTTATAAAAACTTTGATCATTTTATAATCTGTTACTTAAGAGATTTTTTCTTTTTTTCATGCGCACTATACCATGTATATAGCAAGAAGAAGTGAGAGAATTATTATCTATTTCATTTCCATTCTTTATGGTTAGTATCTATTTTAATTTTATACGCATGTGTATCATTTGATCTTATTTATAGGGAAAGAATTCTTTACGTAAATTTAAGCAATATTTACATAGATTGGAAAAAATGCTGTATTTGTATATGTATTCGCATTCAAAAATAAAAAATCTCGCGATAAACTTATAGAAGAGAAACTTATAGCTTAGTACTTTCCAATCAAGGATATTAAATAAAATATGATACCTGTCCGTGCAGTTTTTTATTTAATTTTTATACCTTAATTATCAAAATGTTGAAATAAAGTGGATTAAATTTGATTTTAAAATATGTCACAATATTTAAGATATTTAGGAATTTAAGATTAAACGTAAGGTAAGTTTTTACAACAATTTCAATGCGGAAGTGGATTTTTCAGCTTTAATTTGTAATCTTTAACTCAATATATTAATGGTTTTTCAAAAATATTCAATATTTATTGACAATTATACAATTAAGTATCATTATTCAATTTATGTGTGACATACTATAAAATTTTAGTAATATTTCATGTTTTTCTCAATAATTGTCTTTTAAATAGTTCTCCAAATTTATAACTGATGCATGCTTAAATTTTTTCAAAAATACTTGTATAAATTTATATAAAATATTTACATAAAATTTAATAAATATTTCGATTTTTTTTTCTGTATTAAGTTTATAATTACATAATTATATTTTTTAGTTGGTTTTATTTTCACGTAGAAAAAATTTGTAATTTTTTTAATATTTGTAAGCAATTTAAAAATACAACAAAATAATATAAGAATAATGTTTATAATGGTTGTTATAATTATAATTTGATATAATAAATTAAAATGACAAAGAATGTATATTTTAAAAAGATTTCAATTAAAAGTAAACTCGAATTTTTTCTATTTAATATTGTTTGTATAAGTGTATAAAAATTTGAAGAAATTTAATAACAATTTAATTAAGTTGAAAATAAGAGTTTTAAGTAAAACGCATTAATATTATAAGTACAGATTTTTAACTTTTAAAAATAAAAATTTTAAGATCCTAAATTTGTTACCTTTATGCAAAAATACACATTCTTCTTTTGTTGTATCTTCTTCCTTTTTGCATTTTTCAAATAATCTAGAAAATAAGTATATTTACACAACATTTACACTTGAATATTCTGACAGCTTAATTTGTAATTTTTTATCCTATATAAAATAAATTAGAAGTATAATATATACTAATTTCTAGCAGCTTTATAATTCTTATAATGTTGAATAATTTATCATTTTAAAAATTGTAATAATAATGACTGGTAAGTATAGGTTACATATAAAAATTTTAAATTAAAAATATTTTTTAGAAGTAATTTTAGAGTTATTTGTACTTATCTTTTTCCTATGTATATCATGCGTTAATGATAGTTGAATTTGACATGTGTGGTATTTTGTTGCTAGAAATCTTATGATATAATATAATCTAAACATTCTTATTCGTTCTTATAATTGTTTTTTAAATTAAGTCGAACGTCAACATAAACGAGCATAGATAAATTAATTTAAACTAAAGTCTAAAATAATGTCATGGTGTTTATGTATAGTGTTATTTACGTATTTACAAATTCAAATTATTTCAAAGCGAGGTAATAATTAAATCTAAACTTGATTTTAGTAGTAAAATTATTTATTTAAAAAACATTGAAATTATTTAAAATGTGTGTTCTGACTATTCTGAAATATGCTCACGGATATGATATCCGCATCTCTAACATTCGAAACAAATCTTTCGTAGTAAATTATTATTTTGTAATTATAAAATATTTAAACACCAATTATGCAAAATCTTGATTTTTTAATTTTATAGTACTACAATATTTTATGTAAATTTCTTAATATTCGGTTTTATGATTTGCGATAAGTATAATAAAATGTCTTCTAATTTTATTCAAATCTAACATTATATTGGAATTCAACATTTTTAGTTATGTATATGAAATAGATTATACAATTTTTTATTTATATTTAATTTATTACATATTAAATTTAAAACTTCATATGATGAAAAATTATGAGCAAAATATAGATTCTGATTTAAAAATATATATAACATTTCTTTTAAATATAATTCATTGATAGTTTTTTCATTTAATATTAAATATTTACTATCTATATGTATTTTTGAATAAAATATTTCTTTTTAGTATAAAATATTTATTTTAAGTGTGTTCAATTTGATAATAAATGTAAAAGTCTGTGTAGAAATATATAAAAGAACTGCAAATTTACAGTAATGGTTTTTTTAACTGAACGTATTGTGAATGATTAATAAATTATTCAAGTATAAGAAAAACTATATAATTTATAATGTATTTCTGATTTAAGATAAAGAATGAGTTCTTAAATACACATTAATTTTATGATATTATTAAACATATATTAAAATATGCACGTTATAAGCAATTTGAAAAATTAGTAATTACTTATAAACAGTGTGCTATATGAACATTAAAATTTTTAAACTTATGAAGATATTGAATTATTTAGGTTTTTATTACTTAAACTTTTTCTTTTGCATTATTAAATATCTTAAATCTTATATTTTACTAAGAAAATGACGATATATATATATATACACATAATAAAATTATTAAAAGTGTTTAACGAGTGAATAAAGGTTTTTTAAAATATGAATCACAATCTATTAGCGACGAATGATGGATTCATCATAAAATTTAATCGAGTTAATCTAAGTCTAGTAATAAATGCGATGAAGGTGGAATGAGTCAATTTATGCACTGAATCGACTAACTTTCAAACTTTGAAAATGATTTTGCGTATAAAGCAGTTTTTGGCAGAAATTTGTATTTTCGTGAATAGAATAATGTAATCTCACTCTTTTCCAAAAATCTTTATTTATAATCACGGTATAAACAGAGTTAGTGGATGACTCGGTAAACGATCTTCATACGATCCCGCCATATTACATATTATTCAAGAATTTTTAAACTCATATTTCATGCTCATAATAATATGATGAATGGATATCCTTAAGTTTCATTAGTATAATAGTATGATTCCTTTAGATCATTAATAACAGGACTTCAATAAAAGAGTATATGTCATGAAGTATGGTATATACTGGATTCAGAAAGATTCATACAGAATAACCGAATAGTGAACTATCTCATACTCGAGTCGTACTTTTTTGTTTATTTTTCCATATTGGAATTGATTATGTAGATATGGAAAAATTGAGAATCTAATACTTGTAACTATGGATTTATAAGTTTATTTATTTTATCATATTAGTAGTTAGATTAAAATTTATTATTTTTTATTAAACTTAAAGGTTTATTTCAACATATATTTGATTTCAAAATATGAATTATCTCAAAAATACTTTCTCTAACTGTAGAATCAATTTCTTTGGTGTTGATACTTGATTCAAAAGGTACTTTATTCAAATATTTCAAGAAAATTAAGACATACATACTATATTCACTTGTTTCAATGCTCGATAGCATTTTAACTTAATAGTTGCTCCTGACATGACAAGTTCGAAATATTGGTTAAATCATTCATACTTCATATAAAAATGATAACATTAATTAACATTTCTTCAAAATATTTTAAAAACATTAGAATTTTAATTTGGACCTAAAAAGATACTATATTAATATAATTTTAAAAATAAAATTTTAATATAGATTTGATAAAAAATTATTTTATAGACAAAATATTTAAAAATAACAATACTTAATTATTTTAAACGCTAATTTTGTTGTTCCGTTATTGAATTTTGCTTATAGTATAAAGTTTTGGTTTATAAATGTATTATTTTTAAGGGTTATTTTCATTTAAAAACTTTTCAAATTTTCTGCGTAACGATATATATAAAGATTGACGTTGCGTCCACATAAACATTAATTGAAATATATTATATATTTTAAAATAAATTATTATATTATAAATTTATATTTATATGTAAAATTTTATAAAAAAATTTATAATGAATCACGTAATTATCGAATTCATAATAAGTTTTACGACATTAATGACTTCACATTTTAATGCATAATAATATAAAATGTATTTATTCTATCAATTTATATTAATAAAAAAATAATCCATCATAATTTAAAATAAGAAATATCTATGTATATTATTTTTTTACTAATTTCTAAAGCATTTATTATAAAAATTGATTGTTCATATTTTTTCAAATGCAGAGAATTGCCTTTGAAAATTGTATAATTTAAATTAATAGATATATAAATATAATCAAATGACTCACGTTAGAAATAATAAAATATTTAATAAGATTTTAATAATTACTATTTTAATAAAGTTAATGGTATAGAGCATCATATTATTGTCTCTTGCATAGTATGAAAATGATAAAATATATTTTGAAAAACCTGTATTTAGTTGGGTATACTTGATGTGAAATAATTTATGACATTTTAAACAGTGTTTAAATTTATTTTAATATTTTAAACGTAACTTTTATATATTGCTTACTCGCTTCTTATGTGTAATTAAATAAAATTGCATTTACATTCCGGTACATAGTTTTCTACTATAAAATGAATATGTTATATCATATTATATTTAGAAAAGATTTTTCTTTTAAAATTATTAAAAGATTCATTTACATTAAATAATTCAAAATTGTATATTTATACAATCAGTTTTACTCTTCTACAGGGAAAGAAAAGATATAACTTCCTATAGGTGACATTGATTTTCCTCGCAATCGAGTTCTTTCTTAAAGTCGTTCTTTAGAAGAAAAATATTATTGTCGTCATTTGCTTTCTTTTTTTTCTTTCTCTCTCTTAAGCACGTAAAAACTCAAAAATTCGCAATACAAACTTTCAAAGTTGTAAACTATTTTAGTAAATGAATTCAAAGTAAAGTAAAAATTTTTAAGCTTATTTTATTATTCACAATGATATAATTTTATGATATGTTTTGCATATATGAATTATCAAGCAATTATATTATTTTACTATGTATTTTAAGATGATTTTGATTTAATTGTATTTAATTAGAAAAGGAAAACAGATATTACTTTTATAAATTATAAATAATAGAAAACCCAATTTTTTAATTTACTAAGCATTTGAGTTAGTTTTAATTTTGTATACCATTTTTTCACTCTTTTTTTTGCAGTTTTTGATTTCGTAATTTAATATCTTTACGGAAATAAAATTCTTTTTTTAGAGATTTTAACTTATAAATAACTTAACTAATAATAATTAAAATAATATTTTAATATTTTTAAAAATATATAAAAAATTTTCAATGTTTTATTAAAAATTATTTTATTTTATAATTTATATTATGTTAGGTAATATATTATACTTTTTGAACAAGTATAATTTTTTTATTGTAAAGAGTTTTTTCTTTCGATTTTTAGTATTATTTATACAAATATTTAGTAAACTATAATAATTCTATGATATAAAATAAAAATTATTCTTTGATTATTTATTTGGATTAGAAATTAATAGATAACTATTAAATGGTTATTCATTGTTGAAATAACAGTATGTTTTTTGAGTATATATTTATCACTAATAAAATATTCATCGGGCAAAACTTATTTCGGAGTATTATATATAATTCTGTTATTCAATCAAACTTTTATGTTTTAGTTTCTTTAAAAATTAATTTCTTATTGTTATTAACATCGCTTGCAAGACGTAGAACAACTTTATTAATCTATCAATTTTTTTATTATTATCATATCAAATAATTTTATTTTGTCAATTATATAAAATTAATTTTATTAACTATCTCAAATAAATTATATAATATTAAATAAAACTAACATAAATTAAAACAATAAAGAATCGTGTATATTCAAATTTAATAAAAATTCTCTTTACCTTCATAAAAAATAATTAAAGCTTTCTTAAAATTGTTTTTATGATTATAATATGTATGTTACCATTTGCATGATAAATATCAATTAATATGAAGGTCACGAAAGAAAATACATTTACAAACTATAATGGAATAATAAAAAAGACTACGGTTTTATTTCATTTCTGTAATTATTAAAATTAGTTTTTAGCAATATATTTTCTTAAAATAATACTTATTATATACAATAAATTTTATTTTTATTATTATACATTTAATGAAGAATTAGATTTTTTATAAAAAATCTTACTCTCTTTTGATAAAACTATAATTAATTAATTATTATATTTTAATTACGAGTAATACATTAATTAATAAAGCAATTAATTGGTTTATTATTAATTAATTCAAAAACTATTAGAAATTTATTATTTAATTTACTGAATTATACTTATATTATATTCTCTGATGATATAATTGAAAATATTTTTATTTTTTCGGTTAAACGATACGATTTGTGATGTAAAATATAAAATGAATTATATTTGTAATTTAACGTTATTAAAAAAGTCTGTCCTATGAAGAAACAATAATTATATTTTATTGAATTTTATACAATAAGGTTATATTAAATATAATAGAATTTTATTGTTTGGAATTAAACGCAAAAAAATATGTTAATATTTTTTGAGTCTTTCACGATATTTCTTCAAACTTGCTAATTAAGTAAAAACAGACTAGAGCTTTTTAAACTACCTCATGTTTTGGTTTGATTAGACTTAGTGTTTTACACGATCACTTAGAGAATATTAATTTAATCGTTTAGAACTTTATATTTCTGTTTTCATTTTAGCAATTTTTCTTCTTTTAATTTTCATTCTCCTGGCATTTTTTTATTTTATTGATTAATTTATTAATTTAATGTTTTATTTATTATTGATATTCTTAAATGTGTTTTTTTATATTGTCAATTATTTATTGTTTAGATCAATATTTTTATTGCTAAAATAACAAGATATACATATTAATCTAACTACAAATTATATAAATGTGCATAATTAGTAAATGTAAGCTGTTAGATAAATAGGTGAAATTTTAATCCTTATACGCACATTTTTTGTTACATTTTATAATATTTCATTATGTATTACTATTTCTTTTATAATTTACTTTATTAATTTTACTTTTTGTATAAATATTATAATGTGCAATATATTATGAAATATGAAATATCGTGTAGATATATTGATAATTAATTTCTTTAAACTTTGCTTTTTGTTGAAAAGTAATTGATATGTATTGTCTAGTGACCTTAAAAATATTATTTTAATGATTATACATATTTCTAAATAGTTCTTTATACTATTTCATAATTAAGATTGAATATTATTCTGTATAAATTGTAAATAACAGTCAATAGAGTTTTATATTAAAATGTAGATTAAAACTAAAGGCAAATTCTTTTCAAGTAAATTCTTATTAAACATAAACATTAACGCGATTAAAAATATAAAATAAGAAATAAATAAGATGGTTATGAGTATTTTGCATCGTATAGGATTATATTTTAAATATTAATATTGATATATTCAATTTAATAAATGAATTTACAATACATACAATTAAATATATTTGCAAATAATGTATTATGAATAAATAAATTTATTTCTTCAATATTAAATTTTATGGTCGAACATAGAAATTACAATTAGCTATAGTACTTCATAAGTTATTTTTTTTCTTTTTATCTAGGATATAAATTTCTTTATTCGTTATTCTATGTGCGTAAATTATTATTTTCAAATAATATTCAAGTAAATAATCTGAAGGTAATATTAATTTTAGTTAAATTTACTAAGGCTGCATATATTTATGTTGTTATTTCATTTATGAGATAAATTATTAAATATGATAAATGAATGATTATGTTGATCTGAAATTGTAATAAATAAAATTAAAAAAGTACAGCTATTAAAGAAAAATTAATTTAATAAAAATTTATTTGTAGTAAGTTATTTTTATTTTAAAATGATTCTAAAGTAAATATAAATTAATTGATAAAAGCTTTGTATAAAGATCGTATAAGGATACTATAATATATTTTTATAATAGAATATATACTTTTATAACGGAAAGGTAATTTTTAATTTCATATAGCATTATTTTCATAAAAAATTAATTTATTATATAATCGAAAAAATTAAATAAAAATACTTTAATTAGTGAATTATACAAGAATAAAATTTATTTTCTACTTTTTAGATTATAACATCGATTTCAAATTTCTTGTGCAATACTTAATTTATAAATATATTTATTAAGCAGAAAAAATTTTTTAAAAAATAGCGTTGAAATGTATATTTCATTAATCAGATAGTATTTATGTAGAGAAACCTAAAGAATGTTGGAATACTCCACTAAGTGAATATATATATATAATATAACAACACTTCAAGTTAACCTAAATGCAGAAGCAGTAGTCTTTAAGATTTACAACCTTCAGGATGAAACAAACAACGGCAGGTAATGGGTGCAAAATGTTTCTCTTATTTTTCACCGTTGCAGGAAAGACTTGGTGCACTTGGATCTAGATGCAAAGCTTTTTACCAAGAATATTCAGCATCTGGTCGGGCAACGTATTCCGAACGAGGTTCTTTAATTAACTCCTATCTGTCAATTTTTTTTATCATCGATAACTATCTCCTAGTGAGTCTTTTCCATCCTACTTTAAATTTACTTGGAGTAGTGACTACTATTGAGTGTAACGAAATCGAGGCTTTTATTATGATGTAGTACCCAAAATTATTGTCAAATAATATTCATTTTGAGAGTAAAGTAATGAGGAAAAAACAGATTTTCGAGAACTAAGCAAAAGAAATATAGTCTTGAATAATCTGGTTGCATACGTCAATAAGGTAAAAAATTCATAAGGAAATAAAAAAGGTAAAAGGATGCGTATGCATAGGTGAGCATTCGAGACCATCGTTAGAAACAGCAAATATATATGTATAATACTAAGTAGTGTTATTTATAGGTTATGTGAGTTTGATATGCATATGACATTTTATTATTTACGTATTGATTTATTTAATCAATTATTCGTTTACTTTCTTTTATACACTGGAGCATCAAACCATTCATTTTAAGAACAAATGTAATACATATAAAGGTACAATTATCTTGTAAACAAATATTTTTTTCATACATTTTATTCAAATTAATATTCATTTTATAATAGCATAAATTTAATAGTAATGGATGAAATAAACCGATAAAAATAAACTTTTGTTTATCGATTCCCTTTTTTATTTCGTAAAAAAATAAAAATAACTGCTAAGACAATAAAAAATTCAATCTTATATTAAAAATATAAATATTAATATTAATATTATTGAAATTGGCACAAAAAAATTTGTTTAAATTACTGTTATATAGAATCATTACTATAAGTTGTATAAAATTAATAAAACTATTTAGTAATTATAAATACTTAAACTTCAATAAATTGAATACAAAAAACTTCATTATAATATATCATTTTACAAATATAAAAGTTTATACAAATAAAATTTTAAAACGTTTTTTATGTTCTGTCTGTATTTCTCATGAAAATATTTCTTAACAATTTTCTACAATTATACATATTTATCAAAAAATCTGGTCTTCAATCATTAGATTCTTCTTTTAATATAAACTTTCTATTTTCTAAACACAAAGAAAATTAGTTTTCAAGAATCTGTAATAAGTATATATAAATCACTTTTCAATCTAAAAATTCTTATATTTATCATAATCTATATAATAAAGTATTTATAAGAAATACATTATTAATACACAATGCTTAATATATCTTTACATTATATAAACAAAGGAATATACAAATAAACATTTCATATTAGTTTTCAAAACAAACAAATTTAATGTTTATATTTATTATGTTCATAATCTTAAATACAATATAAATTAATAATTTTTTTGTAAAAATTATCTTGCGTTTATAATGAAAAAAAATTAAAATGAAAAATAATATGGAAATATATTCAAATTTTATTTAATAAATGTATTTATTTATTTTTTTAAAGTTTAATATTTCCAGGATGCATATATCGGTATAAAACTTTTAAAGTTTTTATTTGAATATGTATTAATTTAATATTTACTGGGTTTAGAAATATACTAAAATTGTATACATTTATATATATATTTTTTATATTATAATAATATATATTTCTATATATAAATTAATAATTGTACTCAAGAAACTGAAACAATTTTTTCTATTATTTTTTTGTTTATACTACGCAGCTTACAAGCATATATTACAAGATATGCTTTAATATAAGTAAACTTAGTAATGTAGAAATCGTATTATTTAAAATGATAAAAATTTATTAAATTAATTACTTCATATTGAAAATATAAAAATTTTAATTTTTTTAATTAAATAACAGTAAACAAATATAGTAGTTATATAATAACTATATAAATTACATCAACAGATTAAATCAATTTAATTATAATTATTACATTTTGACATGTACTGGGCATTTGAGTCACTAGCGAATGATAAAATTTAGGTATTCCATTCAAGTGTCAGCATCCAACAAAAAATAATATAATGTGCCGAGTTGAGATTAGCCACTTTTTCCAAGAAACCCCGGGTACAAAGAGGAAAGCGTGACATCAAAATACCCATGTTGCTTTCGTTTAAGAAATTTTAACCTGGATTAAAGAAGGAAAGCAATGTGCCAGATTGGTGTGCTGTTACTTCTACCGAGAATCAACAAGTCCAAGAGGGACAGTGCTACATCGTATAAGGATAGCGTAGTTTTATTTGAAGGGATAAATTTAGATAACCTTAGGCCAAAAAGACACAGGTGAGAGAATTGCAACCAAACTAAGTAGTTTATAAAATCCACAGAGCGACCGCTTCGCGCCCTATCAGCCTCTATCGTTAGCCTTTAACGTCTATTGTAATCTTCATTCACTGCATGGGTTCTTATACTCTTTTAAGTTGATAAATTTTTTATTCATCTTCAAATTTTTTTAAAAAGAATTTTATAAGATAATTGCCAATTATTCACTATAAACGAGACAAGTTTCATAATTTAAGTGTTATTTTTTCTTTTCACACAGGCAAGTAGTATTTAATGATAAGTATTTTATTGATTATATAAAAAATTTTTTTATAAAATAAAAACTCTAACAATAAATAAAATGATGCTATTTCTACTCAAATACTAATATTTTACATTATAATTTAGTATGAAGTATTTATCTAGCTCAATATTAATTACATTAAAAAAAATTTTCTAAAAAATCTTGCGAAAATTTATTCTTACTAATCAAGCATTCATATTTAAAGTTGTTATATTAATTGTTTTTTAAAAAAAACAAATTTTTTATATAGTTGTGATAACGATTAAATATATATAAAAAGTCGTACGAATTTAAAAAATCAAACAGATATATCACTTAAGTGAGTAAACAGAGTACAGTTCAAATAAAAAAAGATAATATTTGATCCGTGAATATGTTATTAAATTTTTTTTATAATTAGTATTGTGTTATATTGGATATTCTTAATTCCGTCATCTGATATAGGAAAAAGTGTACAAATAGAAATATTTTTAAAAAGTTTCCATCAATTTCTACAAAATATTCTCTCAAGTAGCAAAAATTAAGGACAATAATTGTATAAATCTATTATAACAATTTCAATTTAATTTATACACAATTATAAATAAATTATAGATTAGTTATAACTTATAATAGATTAAAAAAGGATCATTTGTAATACATGTGTTATAAATTATAACAGTAGCATATTTTCAATTGCAATAAATAAATAGTATAATAATTTAATAACAATTCGAAATTATCAGAATTCTGACCAAATACTAAGGAAGGTTATTATATACTGATATGTATGATCGATAGGTACATTTATCAGTTACATGAATAATTAGATCTAATTTACAAATTAATTATATAAATAGTTGTACCTATTAAAAAAGGTAAAAAAATCTGGTTAGTAAATGTATTTTTATTTAAATTATTACTTTTATTTATTTCAAAAAGTTTTTTGAGCGAAAGCTTATATGGACAATTATTCTTAATTTTAATTTTATCAATTTATAAAAAATAGTCTGTTCTTCTGTGTATAATCTTGTTTTATAGATGATATTAAAATTGAAGTATTTATTAAATAAAATTTGTTTTAGAGATATTTATCTCAATTTGATAAAAATAGTTCTATGAAAAACACGGTTAAAGATTTATAAATCGATATTTTAGTTTTCAAAAGAAAATATTTTAGTGTTATAATTTTATACTAATAATTTAGATGCTACGTATATATATATATATATATATATATATATATATATATATATATATACGTATATATATGATTTGGTGACAATATTATCTGTTTATCTGTTATTATGGCTTTGTGTGATATTGTATTAATAATCAAAAGAAAAAAGACTTTAGCTTAAATACGTATCTTATCTTATTACAGGCATAAATTAATGTTACATCTAAGGAAAAAAGTTTCTATTTGAATGTTATCTATTATAAAATGAGAACTTATATATACATAACAGCTTTGAATAAAGATGCAATGATGTAGACTTTGCTTAATCATTAACTAGATCAGTCTTTATCAAGTAGTTTTCATTTCATCAACAATTACTAAAGTCTTTACATTTCTCTTTTTATACTTTCGTTATTAATTGTAGTCACTTACGCAAATATCCTATGCTAATCTACACAAAGGTTCAAGAATAATAATAAATTGTAATTATAATAATAAGATAAAATACTAACAATAAAAAATACGATATTTATTATCATCAAATTTTGAAGAGATAATTAGTGCGACCAACTTTTTACATAGGCCTATAAAAATTTACATTCGAAAAATATATAAGATACTTAAAAAATAAATACTTTTAATTAAATATCTCCATACTTATTATTGCATCTAGTGATTAAACAAAATAATAATGTATATGAATTAATATATATGACAAAATAATATATAAAAATTATATAATAAACTTTTCATTGCTTGACGTAAATAAGACTAGTTATAAGTTTTATATTTTTAATATTTAAATTTAAAAGAATTCAGATATCTTTAGCAAAAATTTTGAGTTAAATTAAGCAAATAATATTATTCCAATATTTCAGAAAATTTTTATAACATACCAGTTTTAAAAATATTGTTACTAAAACTATTGATAGTTTTAAATTTAATTTGTAAGGAATAAATTATTAAATTAATGAATTCTTTTAATAAACTTTATTTTTTAAAGTATAATTAAATTAAAATTATTAATAATTATATTTAGGCTAAAAACTTTTTTAATTTATTTAAAAGTATATATAATAAGTAATGTTGGATTATTTATTTAAAATTAGGACAAGATTTTAGGAAAAGAGTATCCATAATAGAATTTACATAATATTAATTTATAAAACAACTGAATAATTTTCAATAAAAAATATTTTAAGATTCAGAAGATAACAGCAACAATAATAATACTAAAAATAACATAACAAAAACAATCATAATAATAAAGACTATAATATTAATAATATAATATAATAATAATAAATAATAATAAAATCAAAAATAACGCAATAAAATATTTTAAAAATTTTAATTGTATTTTAAATATAAGAGCTATGATAAAATATTTTTTGAAATTTAAAATAAAGAAATGTATCATAATGTGTAATCTTACGAATGTAGTTTTCTTTGCGAAATTTCTAATCTTCTAATTTTCTAATTTTCTAATCTTACGAGAGTTGATTCTTCAAATTATTATATTTAGAAACATCGTTTCAGAATATTAAATTTGAATTCTTTTATTTGCCATTAAATGTTAATTATTTTTTTAAATTGCATTTGTAAACATTTTGAATAATATTTCAATTCTCATTATGATGACTTAAACACTGAATATAAAAGTCTCTATTAATGTTAGAAAAATGTTAATAAAATTTTAGGACAACGAAGAAATAATGAAATAATATAATTTTTTGTCTATAAATTTAGAATTTACATTTGATAAAAATGGATATTTTTTTAATTTTATAAAATTTTTATTCGTATAAAAAATTAAATATGTTTAAAATAATTAAATTTTAGATTAGTATTTTGGATAAAATAGATTTATATTTTACTGATATATAAGTCTATAGTAATTTTGAATAAAGTGTACCCGTTTAAAAAAAATTTTAAATTGTCTGAAATAATCTCTCAAGAATAAATTTACATCTTCAAAACTTAATTTTTCTATAATAAAATTATCAGCTTTTAAATTTAAACGTTTTTATTCGTATATTTCTGTTTTTTCTTCCTCATTTTTATGTTTTGTATTAAATTTTATTCATTTATAAAAGTAGGTTAACAAATACGGTTTCTAACTGAATTCTTCAAGAAATTACAGATAGTCTGTACATCATTCAAAAGAAAACTTATAATGAAAAAATTGTAAGAAAATCTCTTCTTCATGCTTGAATTAAAATAATTATTTATTTACTTGATTAGAGTTTAAATGTTTTGTTTTAATTAGAGCAATTAAATAAAATATAGCAAATGGTTACTTAGATGTAATATTTCAATTTCTTTATCATGCTAGATATTCTGAAAGTTAATATACATATTATATAATATATCATATTCGTTTTGAAGTTAGTTGAAATTATAAAGTCAGTAAAAATGATATTATGAATTAAGAAATACTTTTAAATTACTAATATGACAATCATAAAAAACTGGTATCAGTTGATAAGTTTCAAATTTTTAAATTACAAAAGAGATATATCCAATTTTATTTATATTTCAAATATTTTGTGATAAATAAAATAAAAGAATTTTGAGACAACTTTTTAATATGGAAACTTATTCCTATGATCCTATTCTTATAAGAGAATCTGTTTCTATACATTGATTCATCTGAATTGTACTTTTAATAACATTATGACTTTGATTCAATTTTAAACTAATTGTGTTCTTCAATTTTTATTATTGTGACAGTACTAAAATCAATTTTTGATCTTCTAAGTAAGATGTCATCTTTTCTATGAAGTATCATTTTTAATAGATTATAGTAAAGCTTAAAAAGAGATGAAGTTGGATACATAAATCAAGTTTCTATGGGCATTGTTGACAATTGTTCTACAGTTAAAATCTACCCATTAAATTTTTACATCTACAAATCTTAATAGCATTGATTTCATATCTTATATCATTAAATATAAGATTTATACACTATATAGTAATTCTTGTATGAATCAATGGTTCATCATTCTGTTTTTTCACTTTTTCACAAATATGCAGGAACTATATGACGAAAAACTGTAAGTTTTAATTTTGAATAGTTTTACTAACCTTAAATGCTATAAGATGGTAAATATAACTGATAAAATATATTTGATAACATGCAATTAATTTATCAAATTGAAAGATGATTGATTAATATTTTTTATGTTTTTGAAAATAAAAAAAAATAGATACTTTATTTTATATCAAGAGCTTTATTATTTAGATTAAATTTCTTAGAAATTGAAATTTTCGATGAGGAAATTTCATTAACGATTAAATTTTTTTAATTCAACTAGTTGATTTATTATATGTATTAACAGATGATTTATATTCTTTATGATAATTGGAAGTTAAATTCCATGCAATGGGGAATGACTTTATGACCTGGTGGAGCAGTTAGGAAAAATTTAGAAATTGTATGCACTCTACGTTTATTTACGTAAGTAATTATATTCGAATTAAATGGATTAATCTTGAGAATTGATATAGTCAGATTAGAATGTCTAAAATTTTTGCAAGAAGTCGTTTGAGTATTCAAAAAATCAACCAGGATAGTTTACAATAAATTTCGCTAAGAGACCATTGTCAATAGGCATTAAAAAATCATATACTTTTTACATTGAATATATATTTTCCATATTTATTTAAATCATCAATTTATTACTACTAGTTCATATAATAATTATCTCTTCACCTTCGTAAAATTTATTGTAATCTAAGTTAATATTTGGTATAGAATGAAAAGCTAAAAGTTTCATCAAAACTAAAACGTAATTGGCTTTTGATTTAAGTTTTATAGTAAGCAAATAATTGCTTAAAGTAAAGATGTAGTACCTGAAAAGTCGTGTATATTTACGTTATGACTACTATGTAAATAATAAATAAGTTATACTGATCGCATACTTATATAGTTTGATAATCAACGTTTTCATATCAGAATATAAATTTAGACATAAATTTATTGCTTTTATTAGTTGTACAGATTTTGATTAATGCTAATTCTGCAATCAATCAAATTTAAAAACAATCTAAGATTATTGAATTATTGACTAAATAATGGGTTAAAACGACTAATCAGTTTGAATAAATATTTATTTTTCTTAAAATATCAAATGAAATCTCAAATTACTTTAAATATCAGATAATTAACATGGATTTTAAGAATCATAGTTTCATATTTCATATATATCTATAAATACGGCTGTATGATAATTGTTAATATTTATTCTTGAATAGATTGTAAAATTAGGTATTATAATTAAATATAGATATATAATTTTAAAACAAGGTTGCGTTAGTATTGAAATAATATTGGATAACGATCAATAATGAATTTTTGATAAATGTAAAACGTTTTTGAACGTAAAAATTTAATTTAAAAATACAATTAAATGAATTATCGTATAAGGTATTAAAAAATATTCTAATTTTTTAGATTATTTCTCCTCGATTACTACATTTCATAAATAGCAATATATCAACATTCAAAATTCTCAAATGCATGTGCATATATAAAAACATAGTTTTTTAAATATAAAAATGCTAGAATGATTTATTTTACATACTTTTAGTTAAATAAATTCGCACAAACATATATTTGCTTTAAGTAACAAGAAATAAGATATTAATAAAATATTTCTGTTTTTTAACTCTCCATCTCTGTCTTATTGTTTTCTCTCTTTCTCACTATCTTAATATTACCTATATATTTATTATTTGTTCACATAGTAGTTAACTATATCCTAGACACATTATCTCTATTTTTGATACACAAAATGTTATAAAATTGTAACATTCTATTGTATATATAAATTTTAGCTTATGCTTAAATACAGTATCTAAAGAACAATTTTCATTTCTACTTCCATCTTAGAATTAAATTTATAATTAAAGATATATTTATAACCAGTATGTTAAAAGAATTGTACCGTAATAAAAAAAATTATTCTAATATTAAAAATAGATATAATTGCTAGAAAAAGTTTTATAAGATAGTAAAATCAATTATTAATTTATTCGTTAAAATAATAATAATAAAAATGATCTAACTTTAAATAATAACAATAAGATATATCCATCCTCTAGTAAAGTTCTAATCTGTTTGTTTTAATGACTAGACCAGTCAATATTGTTTTCATAAATATTCAAAAATATCGTTGGTTAAAAAAAATTCTAAATCACTAATAATTGAATCAGGAAAGAGAAAAGTTTCAACGGTAACTATAATTGATTCAGTAAAAATACATTATAATAAAATACATTATATCTAGTTATAGAGTTATAAATTTTAATAATCAGTATGTTAATTTATTGGGAAGAGGAAATTGATATAAATACAAGTAATGAAAATAGCAAGAATTCATTAAAATTTTGTTTCCTTTAACATTAATTTAGGACTATTTTCCTTCATATTTATCGAATTGGTTAGAAGTTCATATTTTTGACTTTTTTCATTATATGTTTGCTAATCGATGTCAGAAAAGGTTTCAATTCATCTATGGCTATAGCATGATTATAACAATCTCAAAAAACTTCGTTTGCGCATGATAAGATATTTTACTGTTTGAATATTTTTATAATTCTATTCAACATTTGCAGTTGATATTCTAGACTTGCGCGTTCCATTCATGACAGGTATCTGGAAAAAATATATTGCAGTCGCAGATAAATGAATCTTAAAAAATAAGTATTTGCAGCATTAATTTTTTCTATTTTTTTACTTTCATGCACTTTTTATACATATATTTTCTATATTATTTTCTACTTATTATACGTATAACTCGCAGTTCGTAATACTGAGGATACTATAACAGACATTTAAGTGTCAATCCGATCGATTTCATGATGCAGTGTTTAAAATAACCCAATCTGTCGAAGTTAGTGCCTCTACCCAAACTCAATCATTTTCAATTCGATAAAAGGTATATTGTACTATATCCTTTACTTTGAATACAATTTAATTGTTTATGATTTTTCTCAAAGCTGATATTAAGCTGTACTCAAAATTTTAACTATTAATCGGGATACTGTAAAACTTTGGGCTTCATTTTAATCCTTTAATGTAATTAATAATATATCTGTCGCTTTCTAAAATTAATTTTACTACTTACGGATAACGTTATATCTTCGTTAGAATTTATAATTTTCCTTATTCTTACTGTGCAATCTACACTAAAAATTTTTTAACCAATTTAATGTAAATCGTATCATCTTTTCATGGCCTTGGCTGCTCTTGTATGATGTTTCGCCTAATTCATTTACTACTGTGACTTGATTTATATTTCATGGACAGTAACCTAAGAGAAATTAAGCCTAAGTTTTTTTATTGTTTTTATTAATAGTATTATTAATTCTCCATTTAACTAGATATTACACACCTACAGAGCTACGAAGTTATATACTCTATTTTTCGGTAGTAAAAACCTCCTTTACCATGACAATTAATAGTCACATGCAAAATTTGTTTTTTCTGTTTTAAAATTCATCAAGACTTTATGGTCTTAAAGTAAGCAATGGAAAGTTTTCAAAGTAAAAAAGCTGCATAATAATATAAAATATATCTCTATTTATAAAAAAAAAATCTGCATAGAAAAAAAATATTAAAAAAAAATTTACAAAACTAATGTATAAAAAATGTAATAATATAACTAATTTTATTTGATGCTTATTAAATATGATGATAATTTATTCGATTCATTGAACTTTAAATAATACCACTTATATATTCAGTAAATAAAAAAATTTTTTTATAAAATCAGTATTTTTACTATAATAATACTAACTTATTAAACTTTATCGATAGTAAGTCTATTTTAGCAAATATAGAATAATATATTAAGTTTTCTTTTACATCCTTCAATATTATCGTTCTTCAGTTCACGATGCAAATAAATTCTTGTAGGTTATTGATTAATTGAATATTAATTACCACTTGAAATTTAATGAATAATGCTTTATATTCATAAGCATTTCATTACGTAAAAACATATATTGCTTCTTTTTAATGCTCATATCATAAAATTAAAACTTATCTATTATTGTACCAATTGAAGAATGATTTGAAGTGCACTTTTCTAGGTGGTTTGTTTATATAGATTGCAACGAGTACAGAAATAATAAATCTTTCAACATTGATATGTTGTAAACACGATCAATTATTATTGTTTACAAGATTAAAAGAATTAACAAAACCTTGTATATTTTAAAGCTAGAGTAAGTTTTATTTAAAAATACAATAAATATTTCTTTCTATTTGCAGATTCTACTCATTATATTAATAACACTAATGTGCAATGCATAATTTAAAATAAAGTTAATAGATTTATAAAGAAAATTTTTTTAAATAAAGTAATGTCTTGAGTTTAATAATAATTTATCACATTTTTAATTATCAAAGGCATTTACTATACTATATTTTTGGTGATAATTTTTTGTTTATATTTTACTAACAATGATCTTAATAATCCTTATTAAACAATGCAACAATTAAAGAAAAAAATGTTTTTACTTTTTAAACACCTAAATTCAATATTTTAATTATTTGATACAATTTCACTTGTTATTGAACTAATTTTCTTTAAAAATGATATTCTCTCCATATTTTTTACTTAAATTTGAATATTGTTATTTAGAGATGTAATTTACCTATGGAAATACCTTGAGTTATAGAAAACTTGTATTATTTTTAGTTCAGAAAAGACTTATTAAAATAGTTATTTGTTATTGTATTTAAATTTATTTTTAATTTCTAAACTATAAAGATAAATTAAATTGTAAACTATATTTTTTGCTAATTTTTTGAGTTAATTTTAACTTAAATAAAAATTTAATGAATTATAGTTTCAAATTTAATTTTAGCAACTTAAATTAAAAATATTATAGAAGATAATGATAAACAAAATATACAATTAAAAATATGGCTATTTAAAACTGTATAATTAATAAAATACATATTTAGAACATTTTTTGCAAGTCATTTTTATCTTTAATTTTAAATATTAATATTCGAAATTTGATAAAATATTTATATCAATAGATTATGAAGAAACATGAGTATATTATAATTTTACTGTTTGTTTTAAAAATATTAATATTTTATATTGTTTTTATTTGGGATGGCATATTACTACATATTTGAAATTAGACAGATGTAATTATAAGATTAGTAATGGTTTATATGTTTTAAAATAAAACATGTGATATTAGAGAAGATGTGGAAGTTTATAGCCAAATTTATGACAAAAAGTCGTAAAAAAAAATGTAGAATGAATTTCGCGAATCATAAATTAAGCAACTCTGAAAATAAAGCAAATATTTATTAAAAATTACCTATAAAGACATCGATAAATTAAAATATTAATCACTAGCCATGGATATTTCATGCATTTGCAACTGTACATACATGAAAAAAAAATCCTTCTCATATATCTGTATTGAAGACAAAATTAATTCTAGTACAAAAGAAAAACAGAAGAAGTTTTATTTAGAAATAAAAGATCTAATAGTATATGTAGCATTAATAATTATAACTGTTTCTTTATATATAATATGAGCAATAAAGTGCTTGTTTCTATTAATCTGAAAAACACTTTTCTCGTTACTAATATTCCTGTTACTAATTTTTTGCTTTGATAAGAAATTCTCATAATAACAAGCGCATAAGAAGTTAAGAATCACATAAGAATTCCAACTTTACTCTTACTTCTTTTACGAAGAAGACTTGACAAGAACAATGTCAAAAACTGGAACTATGCATTATTCTTGTCTACGCTTCTATGTAACCTTTGAATCCGAAGGTATTGACTAATTTATCTTTTTTCAAGCTTTGATTATTATTAAGATTCTCATTAGTACATTCTTATTGCAATAATTTCAAGGACCTTTTAACAGTTCTATTTTAAAGATTATTATTTATGAGAATATTGGCTACATTATCCACTTTTTTAGATACAAATATATATCATTAATTAATAGAGTGCTGCAATGTAAAATTATTGAAAACTTTATAAATCAGTACAATTACTGTTTTTCTATTATATAAAATGCAAGAATCAATTTGAAAGTAAATTGTATACAAGTGCTAACTAATTTTGCGAACAAAATATTAACATTCTACGAATCGTTCATTCAGTTATATGTTAAACTAAAAATATCCAATAATTTAGTACATCTTATCAAATTAAGAATTTATTAAATTCTACTAAAATACATTCTTATTAAATTAAGAATTTATTATGTGAATTATCATATGATTAGTGAATTACAGTATAAACATAATTTTCTTGAAAAAATATCAAGTTCATATAAATGTAATAATAATAAGAAATATAAAATAAAAAATAAGATAAACAATACAAAAATTAAAATCTACATGGATTGATATAATTAAAGAATAAAATATTTTCTATCATACTTAATGATAATATAAAACTAAGTAGTAATAATGTTATACATTTTATATTTTGTGCTTATTATTTAAATTTTAATGATATTTTAAAAATTAGTAATACTATTTGATTAAAAAGTATAAAATATTAAGTTATAATTATAAAAATTTAGTATAAATAAATCTATGATTTACATATTTTTAAAGATCAGGAATCGTAAAAAATTTTATGTATTTTATATATTTTATTATGGCTGAATAAATACTTAATAATTTTGATGAATGGTTATATAGAAAATACTTTGTATAAAAAATTCTTGATTATTAATAAATGAGGAATATAATAAAAATAATTTTGAAATTAAAAAATTTTTTTTATTCATGATATATGTATATATATATATGTGTGTAGTACATATACATAGTATATGTTTTTATTTAATAATAAATTAACGTATAGTAACCTTAGGTTTATCTTAGAATATTATTAGAATATAGAATAATATTAAAAAATTCATCAGTTGTACAGTGTCAAATTTTATAAAAATTAATTATTAAATTCATATATTATGAATATGTCCTATTTAAAAGTATACGTAAAAATTAACTAATTTAAATAAAAAAAATTTATTATTTTAATATTTTTTATATAAAAATTTAAGTTTTAAGAATTTTTATTAATTTTAACAATTACTATTTATACTATATAATCAAAAAATTATAAAATAAGTAAATATTAAATAAGAAATTCTATTAATTTTTTTTTGAAAAATTATTAATATCCAAAGCATTTAAAAAATATATACAATTAATTAATTAATATATCTAAAATTAGAAAATAAATAAAAATTTTTGATATATGTAATGAATAATAATAAATTTTTAGTATAGTTTTAAAAGAAATATTTATTAGCAATACTTATAAATAAGTGTGGTTATTACTTTATTGTAATGTTATAATTGATTATTTTCACTTAATAATTAAGTCATTGCTGTATGCATAACTAGCATAAAGTAATAAAGTAAATTTGAAAAATATTTTCATTATTTAAAAATTCCATTTTGATTTCGAATTTTTCTTTATATACTTTGTTAATTACATAATGTAAAAAGTACTTGGAGCAAGAGATACATTTATACATGAACACTCTGAGTGTAAATTGAAATTTATTAAGACGCATCAATGATTTTTTTGTTTTATACGATTTATGTGTTTATTGTATTTAAAATACTTAATAAGTATATAATTTAAAAATAAATAATTTGAACTTTCGTAACGCCTTATATATTATGGTGGTTTTTATCCTCAAAATAATTAATTTTAATTCATGTTATTATTGAGAGAATTTATTATTTTTATATGTACTAAATTCGAATTATTAATGTAATAAGATTAATGTTCTATCTATTTTTTAGTATTTAAGAATGATTTTAATTTATTGACATTTTTGGGCCTTTTCTAAATGTCCTTTCTTAAATTCGTAATTTGTAAAATTGTAAAAGGAAGCAGGACGTGGATTACAAAATTCAGTCATTGATTCATTACGGATAATAATATAAATTAAATTTATAACTTCTACTGTATTTTCATAATATCAAAAAATTTATGAAAAATAAATATTATAACTTAATATATAAAAAAGATCAAGATTCTTTATTACTGTATTTTGCTCTTTTTTTTAATAATATATTTTTACCGGTTTCTTTTTTTTAGTCCAAATAGTATTATTTTCATTTTCTTAAAATGTTATTGAATAGAAAATAAGGTTGCTCACAAATATAAAAATATGCATGATAATTCAAAAGATAATTTTAAAAAGTAAAAGTATAATTATGATAATATTTTTCAAAAAGTATATATATATATATACTATATATATCAATTTACAGTCAAAAATTACAGATAATACTGATTAACCAATAACATTAAAATAAATTTTTTGTATTTATATAAACCTTAAATTGTTTGAAATTAAATTTAAAATAATTGTTTTATCATATACAGAGTTAAAATATCAATTTAATTGAAATGTATAATAAATTAAAAACGTACTTTTACTTTTTGACATCGATTTATTAGTTTAATAAAGATCTTTTTTTCATAGAAATTAAGTCTAATATTAGTTCAAGAATGATTTATTTTTCACCATATTATAAAAACATTATAAATTGTTTAGATGTAAGAAATATAATTTATTGTTAAAATGATTATGAAATTTTCCTTAATTAATCTACCTGCTGTTGATATTAAATATTATTCATGATTTCAGTATTGAAATTATTCATTGTATGGTTACTATACATGTTAATAAAAAAAAATAATATTAAAAAATATAATGTAAATTTCGTATGATAAATTATATATAAAAAATTAAATTATTTAAAAATTGCATCGATTAATCTTTTCCTTATAGATTTGCTTAATGAATTAAAAAAGAAATAAGGCTTTTTCTCTATTAACTATATTGAAGCAACAGTAGAATTTTATAAAAAAATATATTAATTTATATTTGTTAAATAAATTAATTAAAATTTTCAAATACTGGTTAAAATGTCTCTTTGAAAACTTATCAGAATGAATGAATAAATATACTATTAGTTTTAAGATTCATAAAATTATTATTATAATACAAATCTTAAAATAATTATAAGTAATTAAAAAAAATTTGGACTTATTACTATTCTTTTTAAATTTCAGTGTATAATTATTAAGTTTTTATCATTGAAATATAATAAAGATTTATTATTTAATTTTAAAATTTGTGGAAATTTCTTTCAAGTATTACAATTTAAATTTTTACAGTATAAATCGCACTAATAAGAAAATCATTTTACAGGAAGTGTGGCCAATTGATAAGAAGGTTTTCAAATAAATCTACTTTAATTCTATAAAACATATTATAATATGATATTTTATAACAATTATTTAACAAATTGGCTAGTTATTAAGCATTAAATTTCATATCTTTCTTCAAAAGGAAAATTTGTATTCTATTCCCACTACTATAAAAATTATGTAAAAAAGTTTATTATACAAGATTTTTTGAAGATCTTTTAATTAGCTTTTAAAAAAATACATTTATTTTCTAAAAAAATTTTTAAATCATGTTTTTATTCATTAATTTTAAGAAAATTGTATTTAATAATTCGATAAATAGAGTTTAATACGTTACAATTTTTTGATAATAATTATAATGGGTTATGAATATCAATACTGTAGCAATGCATCGTATACTTTTTATTAGTCTACTATGTTTTATTATTATTTTATTTTATTAAAAAAAAAATTACTGACAATGATAGATAATATTTTTTTAGATAATTCAATATTCGTGAAAAAAAGAATTTCGTATCTAAATATAATTTTATGGAGAAAAAACTTCCTGTTAAACTTATCTCTATTAACAAAATTTGTTGATCATGATTACCATCGTAAAAATCAATTTAGATTGATTCAGACGTTTTTCGATTGTTGCAATTTTCTAATTAAAATTTGATTAAAATTAGCAAATTTAAATGATTCTTATATCTAACAGATATTTTTATTCTATTTGAATTATGTAGTAAAGTAAACTGCAGTTTTGTAGGCATAAATAACATAATTAGTTTCAGCTACATATATATATATATATATATATAGCTAACACACTCTTAATAAATTTTTTGACCGAATGTCTTCTAATGGGATATTCATATTGTGATACATATTTATTTTCATGGATATTTTATTTTGTAGTTATATATTTTATGAATTTTTAACGTTATTAGACTATCGTGAACTTTCTCATCTACCATTAGAAGGTCAAATAGATGCATTGTTATTTTATCCATGTATGAATTATGAATCAATCTTCATTTTTCTTCAAAGCGTATATTTTCTAAGAAAGTAAACTCTGTTATTCTTTTTATAAGTAATTTAAACCTTTTTATGATGTCGTTCAATTGTGAAATTGAAAGTTGTGACATCTTTCAGTTATTTATCCAGTTCTTTAAAATTATGTAGATTATAATATAATTCAGTCTTCCATATTGTACGATGCATAGAATTTCAATAGATTATAAAATCAAATTTTTCATTTTGAAGGTTTGACTTTCAAATGTATTGTTTTACCGTGTGCAATAGACGAATTGAAAGATTAATTTCTTGTTGAATAATATAAATATTTCACTTTTCTTTTATTTAAAAGATAATAAAAAAACTAACAATAAAATGAAGATATATTTTTATTATTATTTAGTAAGGAAAACCAAAATATATAATTAAAAAGTAAAAGAAAATAAATTTTTATAAAAATTTAAAAATCAAAAGCATAACAATTTTAAAAGGGATATAGAATTAATAGCGTTACCTAGAATAATGAATATATTACGCTCAAAATTTTATAATAAAAGTGTGTTCAAATATTAAAAATCAAATTGCATAGTTCACAATTTAATATATCAATAAAGATAGGTGGAATGTTATATTTTTATTTTAAAATTATATCATCAATTATTGAGTGATAAAAAATCAAATATACCGAATATGAGAATATAATAGTATAAAAAATTATACTTGGTCGGATCTTTACTGATGTAATAATTTCAATCAAGCAAACAATCTGTCGCAAAAACTTGTAAATTAATGAATTACATAAAATAAAGGAAATGTCGCAATAAAAATTTTTCACGCGAAGAAATACTGCACAAAATATTATTATAAAGAAATAATGTTATATTAAATTAGACAACTGATACATAACGCGATTGTTTTTCATTTCAATAAAAGAATAAAATTTATAAAAATAAGATTGATAAGTTATATTGTATGCAAATTATATGAGATAACTAAATTAAAATTAAATAAAAGAAATTATTTACATAAATATTGTGATTTAGGTCACATAATTCAAAAGATGATTTTTTATTGTTTGGTTCAATTCAACCAAGTTTAATAATTATAATAATATGTATCTGATTGTATAATGTTGGGTTAATCGTATATTTAGAACAAATATATAGCCACACAAAGATTCATTATGTAAATGAAAAATACTATAAACTATTATGGTAAGAGCAGCGGAATGATATAATTCGTGTGCATTAATAAAATACAATAATAATAAGTGTATTATGTACTTCATTTTTAGTTATAAGAATTTTATTTACATTTTCCACGTCTGAAGGTATTACTTTTATGTACATGAATTTTTCTATGGTATCAATAACAAACAAGAAGTTCTACTATTAAATGAAAAAATTACAACTATATTACAACTGAACGCTGTTAATTTACATTATAAATTAAGTTAACTATCCAAAGTAGTTAACAGTTTGCGATACTATCAAATATATAGTAGTAGATGTCATTAAGGAGATATGTATGTTTTCGTAAACTTTGTAAATATTGGATCAATTAAAGTTACTTTCATTTGTTATAATTATTGTCAAAATAATTCTGGAAGAGTTAAGGTAAAAAAATATGCAGGAGAATGGTTACTTATTTTTAAAAATATATAATAAATGGATTCAATTAATAAATGAAGTAAAATAATAGATAATTATAGTATTGCACGACAATTTATATTACTAAATACAAATAATAGCTTATACGGTATGAGTAAGTGAGCTTATAAATATTTTGCAATTAGAAAATAAAAATAAGAAGTACGAGGTATCGATAATATGTGTAAAACATAATGAAAATACGAAAAAACTTTATGAAGAATTTTTCTAAAGCTGATTTATTAATCACGTCTACGGGATAATAAATTTAAATTATAATAATTTTCAATTATTGATTGATTTTAATAATAACATTGAATCTGATCAAGATTTCATTGTACACATTCATGATACTAACGTTTTAAAAAATATTGTTTTACTTGCTAAGTAATATTATAGCACATTAGTCAAGTTATCTCAGATTTAAAAAATATACAGGAGTCATGGCAGGAAGGTTATTAAATTTGTACCAATTTCTAATATATAATATAATAATTCTAAGATACAAGTATTTAATTGCTTATATGTAAATAATGCATTTCCAATTTTTTATAAATTTGTATTTAAAATAGTTTATTTAATTATTTTAATTATTATAAAAATATTTTAATAGCTCCTTAATCGATAAAGCGTTTATCTCAAAATATATCTTTTGTATTAAGTAAATATTTTTTTGTTGGTTATTATTAATTTCGTGATAGTGTATATATCAGATATATTACTTTTAAAATATCCTTTTCACGTAACTTTTTGATTTCTCTTAAAGACAATTATATGAATTATTTTACTTTATTAAATACTTTATTAACAATTTTGACGGTATTGAGTGCTATATAGATCTGTAATTCTAGAATTTTAATTTTTGTTAAACTGTTGTTTTATTTTTTAATTCAGAATTATGATTAAATCATTTATTAATCAAATTATAATGTTTTAGAGTAGTAAGATATAATTCATCGAAATTGTTTATATTTTTATTAAAAAATAAATCCCAGTTTCATTACAATTCATACTCAATACATTATAATTTGTTTCACTTTCTGCTTTTCCTTTGATATAAAGTTCTTCTGCGGAAATTCTTCAATTTTACAAAATGCTTTCAACTGCAATTCAAAATCACAAATTAAATTGCAAAAAATTTTATTATAAATTTACTTTGTCTGCAATAATGCACATGCGTTAAATAAAACTTAACGTAAATACTCTTTAGTATTATGATCTAATATATTTATAATCTCCTTTTTCCAAAGTAGTTCTGAGTTAAATGTTATTTCCAGCGCATAGATTAAATGTTCAATTACATCAGCATTAATACTGTTTTGTATGTTTATGTAATTATTTTGATGGTTTATTTTTATAAAACTACTATGCCTTTTGTATATTATATATAATTATATTTTTGTGTGTTATATATAGTTATATATATAATGTTGTATATTATTATGTCTCTTGTTGCATTGCTTGTACTTGGATCAATGACAATCCTTTGTGGCATGATTATCACGAAAGCAGTTGATGCATATATTCTTTTTTCATAAAATATTGGATTACTTATAAGGATTTAGTTTAAAAAACTCAAATCATGTGAATATATTATATATATTTTTAAAAGTATGTTTAGTCTAAAAATTTTAATTGATATTTTTTTAATATATTTAAAAATTGACATTTTCTTGATGAAGATTTACACTATCAATTTTAGCATCACTTCATATTCTTGAGTTTGTAGACATTTTATCAATTGCGTAAATATTATTTTTTCACTACGTCAAGCATTCGTTTCAATATATGGCGTGTTATTTTATCTAATTTTTGAGTAATTATAAAAATAAGGAAAAAATTCCATACACATATTTTTTCGTTTATTATCTTTAATTATGATATAAGGAAATTGAGTAACTTCTAATTAGTTTTTTTGTAGTTGTTATTGCTTCACTTATTTCTACGGCTGTTTTAAAACTAGCATTCGATCATCTATATTTCTTCATTTAAATAAAGTTTTTTATCTGTTTTTAATGTGATTTTATCCCTCTTTTATTTTAAATGCATTTCGTTCTCCGGATCAAAGGACCAATGTTTTGTTTGTATCTAAGAATCCAATACTTTTTATTTTTTTAAATATTAATTTCTAGTAAATTGCAGTCATACGTGAGTCCTTTAATCGCGGCAAATTAATTTATTTATAAAAAACACATAGTAAGAATTGATATATAGTAAGAATAAAAAACAGACGACTAAAAATTTTGTTAATTTTTATTTTTTAATAGTAGGCTACATTATCGTAAAGAAATGATTATTAACGGATTTGTGTTTTCTGTATAGCCGTTTGTACATTCATTTATTCTTTTAATGATAGGAAAACAATTCAATAAAGTTTTTTTGAAGATGAAAAAATACTATTGTCAATTTTATATAAATAAATTGCTATGATCCAATAAGAATGGATAATATTTTTCTATTTTCTGGATTATGGAGAAAATAATCAATATTCTTCTAACTTGATTTCTCATTCTCATTCTTCAATGTTAATGTGCCTCGTTTTATCTTTACAAAGGAACCTGAATATGAAATGATGTGTATATGGATGAATTCCAGGGAATTATTTCAAATTTTATATTCTGAATTATAAATAAATATATATATATATATTTCTTTAAGATTTAAATTAATATTATTTAAAATGTGATCTAACAAAATATGAAATTTTAATTGTAAAATATGAATGTGTTACTTTGGAAGATAACATTTGACATAAAAAATAATTATTTTTCACTAGAAAAAGAGCTTCAAGTTTATTTTATTTTCAGACAAATTTTTATTTATTTTGTAAATTTATAAATAGTTATAAATTCAAGTGTTATATAAAATGATTTTTAAGGCATGACAATTTTATATTTTATTATAAATTAAAGATTATATCTTCTAACTAATTACTATATTTTTATAATAGATTATTAATTAAAAATCATTATTATTCTCTTTATAACTTTCTCTAATGAATAAAAATATATATTACAGTAATTTACTATATTAAACTATGAATTCAATATCTTTGTAATATTTTGGATATCCTTTGTTATTATCATGATAAATAAACGCAATATTAAAGAATAAAACTGATACATAGTACATATATAAATCCTTGAATATGTGTAAGTTTCTAAATCATTCAAGGTAGTGCCTAAATCCTTTACGTATGAAAAAGCTCTAACATTTTTTCAAAAATTATTATGTGTAAAAAAAATCAAACATTTATTAAAAATAAAATTTATTGATTGATTAATTTTAATCAATAAACTACAGCATATTATATATAAAAATACACAAGAACAAACATATATTATCTTTTAAATCAATCGATGACTTTAATAAAACCATACAAATATTAATAAACCCATAACAAATAACTACACATTCATTCCCAAATCGTAAAAATACATACTTACATATTAAAAGGTTTAAATAAAAGTTACCATAAAACGGCTATTTTAAATTAATTAAATAACTTTCAAATACAAGAAATTCAATATATAATTAAAAAATATATATATATTATTACTTATTTTTATAGTTCAAATTTCAGCAAATAGTAACATAAATAAATTACAAAGTATAAAATATTTACACTATCACAAAATAAATTGAAGAAAAATAATTAAAAAAAAATTATACAGTGTCACAACTGCCAACTTTATGGGTCATACGTCACAAAATTGAAATATGCAATACAAATGTGTTAAATGCATTCACCAATATAATCCAGAAGAATGTAAATAAATAGAGAAATAAAAATTGATAACATGAATTGTATTGTGTAAATTGCAAACATTTTGGACACCTTGCTTCATATACGGGTTGTACAAAAATATTAGAAATTAAAAATTATGAAATAAAAAAAATAGAGTCAATGAAATAGATAAAAAAGTTATATCATCAATATCTTACATCAATATATGTAATGTTACATCAACAATTCTATCAATACAAAAATTAAAAGAAAATTAGATAATATTGAAATTTAACAGCAATCACAAATAATTAAAATTAAAGAAGCGCTAAAAAATCATGAAGAAATCTTTGAAACAATATTTTCAATAATAGATACCAAAATATAAAAAAAATGCACAGCATAATAATACACAATCATAAAGAAAAAAATATTGATAACTTCGTTTAAATAATATTAGAAACACTTAAAATTATATCAATAAACGTTAATTCACTAATATCAAATAAACAAAGATATAATTTATTAAACTTAATAGTGAAACAAAAACCAGATATAGTACTAGTATATGAAACAAAACTAAACAAAACACACAAAACAGAATTTAAAAACTATATTATTATTAGAAATGATAGACCAAATTCAATTCAAGAAGGAGGAACAGCCATATTAATAAAAAATAAATACAACTATAACATAATCTTCAATAATAAACTACAAATGAACAATAAAAATAATCTATTCATAATATCAGCATTCACAAAAAATGGTAATAAATTTAAAATTCAAAAAACTATTACAAAATCTAAAGCTAGATAAAGAAGAAAACTATCACATAATAGCATGTGATCTGAATTTGTGACTAACAGAATTATCTAATAATAATGCTATAAAAAACTCGTGGTTAAATACATGTACAACAGACAAAAATTAATACATAATTATATAAATAAACATAAAACACTTAATTTAAACGACCTTGTAATTAATCCTGAAAACGTTTAAAATTTTAATAATTGAATATATTCACATATAAATATATTAAAAAAAACAATTTTCCTTATTTATTACAAAATATCCATTTCCTCTCCCACACATATACGCAAAAAATCATAAAGAAATTGAATGTACAATTTTTAATCCTACCCATTTTCTATACTTCTGTAAAGCTACAAAATTGTTATAAAAAATTTGTTCTTCCATAACAAATTCTCAAATAAAAAACAACTCTTAATAAAAAAGAAAAGAATATAAATAATCTGTAAGACTCTAATCGCTGTATATAACAGAATATTAGTTATAAATAATTATTATATGTAAAATAATTGTTTATTATAATTGAAAAAAATAACATATTATAGAAATATTGTATAAATATTTTATTTATTTGGTATAAATAAATAAACATTAATAATAATAATAATAATAAATATTTAAGAATTTTTATAATAATAAATATTGAATTAATATTAATTTTGTTATTTTTTTATGTATTAAAGTATTTTACAATTATTTTTATAAATAAGATTAAAGTAAATATGAAACTACATATTTCGTGAAAGTTATTATATTTAAATAAATGTATTTTTGTAAAAAGGCTTCAACTTTGAAAAAATAACTGGCTGAATAAAAGTATGGTAGCAGGAGCATTTACTACTCAAAACTGATCATATGCTGAAACTGCTAATGTCTGCAGTTCTTCAATTTACTTATTTAATATTTTCTTTAGTTTATTTAAGTTAAAATGTATACAGCTTTAAATTCTAAAAAATCATTATTATGCATCAAAACCTAGAAGCTAGGTCTATGAATATCAAAAATAATTTCATAAAATTGATTAGTAATATTAGCTCAAAAGCAGTAACATAGGGTCACACCAGGTGCTCTTCTTCTGCATATTTAAAGATAGTTCTTACAGATATTAAAAAATTTTAATTAATCAATAATATAGAATAATTAAAATTATTGGGTATAAAGCATAGTTTTTTCTGGATTGCTTTATATCCGATTGTAAAGATTAATGTGAAGAAAAAAAATTAGATAATTTTCTCTGCTTATTCGATTTTAAAATGCATCACGAAAGTTCATTTAAGTGATAATCATTTTGTATAAATTATTACTGTAAAGATAATAAATGTTGAATATAAGTGATCGATAAAAGAAAATCATAAAACTACCTAGTATTATCTAGAGTTCAATGTAATGTAAAGAAATAAATATGATTAATACGTTTTTAATTCAATAATAATTGATATATTGCTTCATCATGTAATTGATACAATTAATATTTAATTAATAATTAAAATTCTGTGTATCAAAAACTTATAAAAATCTATATGAACTTTACAATTTAAAAACCTTCTTCTTAATTTTTTATGTTTCGATTTTAGTAGATTAATATTTCAATATAAAATGGTAAATTCATATATTTTTATTTTGTTTTCATCATTAGTTTTATAGTTTTTATATTTGCATATAGTATTTAGTTTCACGTGTCGATTAGACTGTATTATTTCTGAAATTTCATTGAATAAATTAAAAACTAAATTGAATAATCGCATATACATAATGAATTATAACCGAATTTGAAAAAAATTTAGTGATTAAACATAAGAAATAATATTATCATGAAAAGTGACATAAAATTATATATTTTTTATGTAAATTAATTGATTTTATGCTATCTGTACAAACTGTCCATAAATCATTTAAATGTAATATTTATTTTCCTCACAAGGATCTTGTCATTGACGATTCCATTTTACATATTTATAGTGACATAGTTGATATAAACTTTATTTAGTATATATAGAGATATCTTTAATTAATTATTTTAATTTAATATATTTATGAATATTTTAATACTTGGCTCAAATTATTTATAAAATTATAAATATCAGGGTGATATTTGTTTTTATTAAGCTTACGATTTTCAATAAATTCCTCCAATTTTTTAGATTCTTTTTTAAATAAGTGTATATAGATATCACATTTATTTATTCTTTATTTCACAGTCATAAGTTTATATAATAAAATCATAACGCTAATGGAAATAATTTTCTAAAAATAGTAAAAAAAAAAGTATATTATTCAGTATAATTTATATATAATGTATATTATATATGTAACTTAAACTTATATCTTAGAAATTCATTCAAATTTTTATAAAAATTGAATGCAACTATTTAAAATATTTTATATTAAGTCAGAAAATTTCTTTGTTGAAAGATTTGAAAAAAATAATATGGAAAAAAACTTCTAAATATAAAAAGTAAGATTAATCTTTATTAGTAAAATTATACAAAAATATGAATTATATAAAATGATTTATCTTATATTATAATCTTATACAAAGTATACGTGTTTTGTAATAAATGTGTAACAAAACACATTTTAAAAATTCATGTTGTTCTATTCATTTTAAAAATGATATGTACATTAATATTTAGTAAACAATTCAAATAACGTACAATAATAAAATATTGAAAATTTGCAAAGTATTTTTATTTTATTTATTTTTTATCTGAGTTTGATAATTATGCTTTATTATTATTGTATTTATTTCAGTAGAAGCTTTATAGAAACACAATTCTTCTTTTTTTAAAGTACTAATACAATTAAACTTAAGATAAAATACTAGTACGAATTAAATTTTTTTTTATAATTCATTAGTTATTATTTGTAGTTTTCCTTTATTTGAAAATGAAAATCTATGCAGGTTAAAGTTAATTAGTTTCTTATATTTCAAAATAATATTCATTTCATATTTTCTTACTATTTTATTATTTTTAATTCTTCGATATAATATTTTATAAAAATACTTTTTAGTTTTTTTTATATTTAAATTTTATTATTTATTATTTTTTAAAAAATTATTTACACCTATTGTATGAATTACATAATTAATTTTCATAATTTGTTTCACTAAATTGTTAAATTCAATCAATTTTGCTCCTTTACTTTTTACAAACAAGCAAACTTCAATATGATAATAATTAGAATGGTTATATATATTTCAATAATAAATAAGAAATTGTCTTAGAAGTTGTTTACGTAAAATAACTTCTTTATATTGATATCGTAGTTCCGTAATATAAGCTTAAATTTGTCTAATTATAATCAAAAATAGTTTAGAAAAAATTGGATGTAAAAAATAAAAATATATTTCCTTATTCTTAAAAATATTTTTTTCTAAATATATTTGGATACAAAAAGATTTAAAAATTTGAAATTTTAAATAATATTAAAATTGGCATCGATATACTGAATAAAAAATCTTAGAAAAAATGTGTTACTTGATTAATATTTACAATATTTTAATTTAAAGATAAATTATAAATTTTTTGTTTTATGAGATTCATTTTTTAATATTGTTCTACGTTTTTAATATTGTTTTTGTTCTATTTTTTATTTTAATATCTACTGTAGTTGACCCTCTAATGAAATGTCCTATGTTTTTAATTAGTACTTTATAATACCTACTTATACAAGTATTGTGTATGGTATTATATAATATTTTTGGTAGTTTATTCGTATTTTAATTACATCGTATTTATATATATTTTACGTTTGATATTTTTAAAAATTGACAACTCTGAAATATAATTTATCAAACAGATATCATTTCTTTTCGTATGATGTACTTACTAAATCATTTAATATATTGCGTACTCTCTATTTGTCTAATTTATTCCGTATTTCTTTTTATTTTTTTTTATTATTTATTACTTTAATATTATCCTTCTATTGTTTATTTTCTTTTTTTTTAATCTGTACTTTAAATTCAGTCACATTTATATTTTACAGTATACAGCTTTCACAAGAAAATTACATAAATCTTATTTTTTAATCTTATTATTCAATTATCTATCAGATTATTCAACAAGAATAAAATTAATCTAAAGAGAGTGAAAAGGGAGGAAAAAGTTTTAGCTGCCTAATATTATTTTTATCGTACGGCTATCAACTTTAAATATTTGTTTTTATTATTAAGCTGCAATTAATTAAATTCTTTTTATAAAATAAAATTTATACTTTATTAAGAAGCAACAGTACGGATGTGTGTTATGAGAATTTAGAGGAATTTGCGCAGTTTCTTGTTGATCGTCTTAATATTTATTTAACTTTATTGTTACTAAATTTGTTGTTATTTCACGGTATAAGTAAAACATAGTAATAAGCCTTTCTGAATGACGCGAAAATTTAGTTATAATTACTGATTATTAATATTCTTTCAACAACCAAAATTAAGCTGTGAACCAAACTTCGGCTGTGATCAGTACAATAGGTGAATATATTTTTTCAAAATTTTTAATAGTATTTTATTACTTTTTAATATTTTATGAATCATTTTTTTATATGCTAATGAAACATTTCTTTAAACATAATGACAATTCAAATTTTATTTGTATTTGATTCAAAATACATATGAAAATTTCTTATGATAAAAATACCTGAATGTAAAATGAAACTTGAGAATTATTTAATTCATTACGCAATTTTATTATCTTGTCAACTTAAATTTCAAACACTCTTAAATAAATCTTCTACACAAAAATTATAAAAATTTTAAACGTATTTATAAAATTAGGATTTTTTTCCTATAATAAAATGTGTTTATCATATATAATTTTGTTTGAAATTAGTATTTTGTAAGTTTAATTAATTAAAAATTCAATTAATGTATAGTATAATAATTTTCTCTATAATAATAAAATTTTTTTTATTTTTCAATTGTATATAATACTAAAGTAATAATGAGAATGTTCAACACTAAACAGTTTTAAAAAAGAAAATTTTAAACATAATTCATTGATAAAATGAATTTGCTTTTTATTTTACTTTTTACCCAAAATTTTTAGAAATTCAATTTCTTTATTTCCAAATATCTAAATCCTTTTTCAAATTGTTTTAAATCTAATTATATTACTCTAAAACATTTTTACCTTAAAAATTCTTATTTCGCATTCTTGTATTCTATACTGCATGCAAGGGTGAGGAAACAAAAAAATTAAAAAAACAATATTAGATAGAAATGTATAAACGTCAGCACTTTTCATATTAAAAATAATCCACTTATAATATATAATATGAGTATAGAATATATAAATCAATGGTGTACAATCATATTCTATATAATTTGAACAATTTTTATATCTTTTACTAGCTTCATTTCTCTCGTATACATAAACAAAGATAGAATTTTTTCCTACTTTGTTCTCTTATTGTTTGTATTTTCAACTCTACGTTATTTCATTGATATTAGCATGATTCTAAAAGTAAACATTTAGTTTTTATAACATTTATATACTATTTATGAATTTATTACTTTTGTATTGCTTCAGTTATTGATATATTATTATATATAAACTATTAATATATAAATTAATAAATTTTCTTTAATACTAATATTATTCTCATTATTCCTTCTATACTGAATTCTATTTTTATGAGTTGTATGTTTATGATAATCTCATGCATCTATATATTTTTTTTAATATAACTTGATTTTTTCGACTAGGTTATTAAAGTTTTAAAATCTTTGATAAAAGAGAAAACTAAAATTTAATTAAAAATGTGGATTTTAATTGTTGCATTTTTTATATTTTATAATTTAACATTTAATAATTGCTAATATAATCAATATTATACATTTTGTTAATAATTATAATACTTCAACCATTGTAAATTGATTGATATTCTTTTTTAATACTACTGTGTATTATGTTAATAAAATTATTTACAGATGAATCTATTTAGATCTCTAACTGAAAATGTATTTCTTTAAATAAGTTAAATAAATTTCTTAAATTAAAATTTTTAAATTGTAATGTAGTTTTCTAATTAAAATTGAGATGAAGATTATTAATTTCAAAAGTAAATAAGTTGATTCTATATTTTATTTAACCTTAATTTTAAATAAAAAGAATACTATGTATATGTAATCATATTTTGAAAAAAATTTAAGTCTACATTCATCCATAATACTATTATATTATAAGTAACAATAGTATATCTACAAATAAGCTATATCGCAGTCTGTTACCAAAAGTATTTAATTTACAAAGTATTTTATAGAATTCAATAAAAACATATAATGTAAAAATATAAATATTTCAATGAAAAAAATCAATGAAAAAAATCAAATGATCTAATTAGTAAAAACAGTTTGGCTATTATGTCTCTCGTCTTAAATCACTAAATTTTTAAACATTTTCGCAGTTTAAAATAAATATATAAAAAATTCAGAAATTATTCATTAGATATCAAATAATATTAATAAGTTTATTTTGGATTTTTAATAAACAATTATTTCATTAAAATTTATCAATTCGTAAAATAATAGAATAGTGGAGATGAAAATAATATAACTCAATATTCTTGAATTAAGTTACTGAAAAATAAAATATAAAGTAATCATAGAAAATTACAATTGTTTTAGAACAATAATTAAGTAGTTATTGGATTAGGTATAATTTTATACAATTTTATCGAAAATTAAAATAGTATTATTAAAGGAACAATATAGTACTAATCAACATTGATTTTATAAAAGTAATAAAATTTATTGACATACCAAACTTTAAAATGAAGTTCAAATAGATTAAAGAAATTAAAATAGTAATAAAAAGTTAGAAAAGAATAAAAGCAAATAAGAACGTTGATTATATTAAAATTTAAAATTTTAATGCAATAGTTATGATAAAAAAGGGGGTAGTTGAATTTAAATATTAAAAAGAATAAAAGTATAAAGTAAACAATATATTAAAAAAAAATGTTTACGTAAATAGCAAAAAATAGTAAATCTATTATTAAAAAAAATTATAATAACTATTTATTATACTCAATGAATGAAAGCACTCTATAGTATTTACATTTTTAGTATCAAAAAACTATTAAGCTTTTTAATAAAGGATATTATACCGTCAAAGCGTAAGGTTTTACTGTATATCATTATTAGATATTAATAAATATTTTTTTCTAATACTTAATACATAAAATAGTTGTAATATCAAAATCATTGCAAATTAAAAATCATGAAAAAATATCCAGCAGTTCATAGGTAAGTGGAGTTCAATAATTTTTGCAAACAAGTAATAACTCGTATTATACATATCAAATGGTATATTATTTCTTAATAATAAAAAATATATAAAAAATAATATTTCAGTAAGAATACAACTTAATTCTTTTTCATAAAAAATTTTTCTTTAAAAATAATTTAATATAATATAGCATCATTGGTTAGTTAATTAATCCACTTAAATTAATCTGTATTATATAATGTTCTTAATTCAGATAAATTTTGAAAAAATTAAACTATATATGATCAAGTAATTCTAGTACTAAGATTCTAAAGAACTGTTTAATATAAATACTATTTTGTAAAAGAAATCATTTATTGATATCATAAAAATTAAAAAAATGTATATCTGATATAATAATAATTTTTTTTAATCGATACTAAAATACTAAGAATATAAATTAAAACTTTATTCTGATAGAAACATGTTTAAGTTTTAAAAAAACCAAAATTGCTATTGGTTTTTTAATTTCAATTGTGTTTTTCAATGTGTTATAAATCCAGAAATTTATCTAATTTGTTAATAAGAGCTTCAAAACAAGCTCAATTAATATTTTTAATTATTGTTCATACTTTGTAAACTATAAAACTGAATAAAAATATTTATTTCAATATAACAATTATGCAATGACTAAATAAAAAAAGAAACTGGAAAACAATATTTTTTCGTATTTTTTATTAATTAATAGAAAAAATTGAATGGTGCTTGCTTTTATTTTTTTATTTTTTAAATTTGTTTTTCTTAAATATATATTCAACAGTAAATTTAGAGTAGAGTCACTGTGAAGTACAAAATAGGAAAAAAACTATAGAAGAAGAAAAGAAGTAAATACAAAATTAAAATTAAAAAATTTATAGATGAACTGTGTGTTATTTTTAAATTATAATTAATAAATTCAATTTTATATGAATTTATTTAAAGTAATTTTTTATATTTCTATAATAATTCTTTATTATATAAAAGTTACAATAAATTATTTGTCTTCGGTAATGCAAAAGAAAAATTCTGTAAAATAAAATATAATTTAATTTATAAAAAATACAGAAAATAAATTAGATATAGAGCAAACATTATTATATTGTATTTTTGCGATATTGTATTTTTCCAATTTATTTTCATTGAAATGTTTTATATAATTCTACTTAAAAAATACACTGGATATTTTAGTATAAAGTTTTAAAACAAGTATTTTTCATTAATATCTTGCTTTCGTATATAGTCTATCTATTTCTCTCTCTGTAATAATACGAAATTATAATAAGTTTGGAGACAAAGAGAGGTACTAGAAGAAAGAAAAATATATGTTCTTTTATTCCTTTTATTTTTCCACATGATTCAAAAGAATACTTTTATTTTTTCATTACATAATATTGTAACTGCATATAGCTGTAGATTGCTTTTCTTTCTGTAAGTGTTAATGATTGAAAATTCACTAACTATTTTTTTGATAAATCCAAACAACTAGGGACATTTTTAATTAAAAAAGGATTATGGAAAAACAAGGAAGTGTATTTAGTTTCTGATAAAAATTAAAATACAATGAGTTTCTGCAAACGGCAATGAAGAATACGGCTACAAACTTGTTTGCATTGGAAAAGTTCATGAAAAATTGTTTTTTTTAAACGCGTTTTAATTTTCATTAATTTACAGACAAAAATTCATTTTAACAAATAATGATTCTGTTGTTATTATATTAAATTAAAATAATACAGTATGAAAATGTTATTAAACTTTTATAATTACGTACAAGTTTATTATAAAAGAATAATAAAATTAATAATAATAAAATTAGAAATTTTTTTGACACAAAGTAATGAATCACATCACCAATTTTATTTACGATTATTAGGCTGAATAAATACGCCAGAAAACTTTAATTTCAAATTATTATTGGTATTATTATTATTTATAATTATAATTGATATATACTTGTCTGTCTATATATATACTAATTAATTTTTTTATAAAACATTTATAATGAATTTTATATATTAAAAATTTTTTTGATAAATTATAAATATTGTAATTTTTATAACTTAAATATTCCTTATTCTAAAAAAAATAAAATAAAAATAATTTTTCAAATTTCTAATTAAATAATAAATTTATGAATTTATAAGTTCCTTTATAAAATTTAAAGATTTCATATAATACATTTAAACATTAATGTAAAGCTACAATTAATAACAGATTTTAGAAATTCTTTATTCTCAGTTTTTTCTTTTTAAAATTAATCCTAAAAGTTACTTAAAATAAGCTCTCTTTATATTTAGTATTGTTTGTTAAAATATTTTTATTTTGTTTACATATTTAATTTATCAACAAAAATCTGTATTTCTTACAGTAATGTATAAATAATATTTTTAAAATATTGAATTACAATTTGATAAATATATATTACTCAAAAATCTTTAAAATGTCCTTTTTTATCGGTTTAAATAAATTAGAAAAGACAGTTGATAGCAATCCTGATATAAAAAATTATCGCTTAAAAATTTATATTTTTGAAATTCTAAACGATTTCTAGAAATTATGGAAATTTGATTTTTAATAACAATCTAAACCTTTTTTCGTTATTTATTTATAAAATTTCTGTTTTTGAATAATTATCAAAAACATTCAGCTTTTAAATAAAAATACTTGTCAACTTAGTTGAAGTTACTGGCGAAATAAAACTATGAAAAGAATTAAAAATATATTAATAATCGATATTAAAAATATCTATACAAATATTATATTATATTAATCAAAAATAATAAAAATAATAAAAAAACTTGTAAAATTTGTATAAACTATTTTTCAAATTTAATCTAAATTCAAATTATTTATTAAAATTTAATGAATAGTTTTTAATTATTCTATTAATAAAATGTCCTCTGAAAAATTGAAAAATTTTTAACAATTCTTTGATACATTATATAAAACAAAAACATTTTCACACAAGTAATAAATAATTATGATTTAATTTCCTAAAAATGATTTGTGTCCAATAAAATTAAATATTACAAATGGCTTAATTATTAAGCGAGATAGTATTGCAAATGAATTATGAATATTTAAGAAATTGAAATCGTTCGTAATTGAGAATATTTATTGTTTATGAAGCTTTATAAAATAGTTTATTTTTGTAGGTGTAATTTAATTGAACTAATTACTGTAAGATATTCATAAAATTATTTTGAGTCTATATTTCAGTATTTTCTATAATTCAGTCTTGTTCTACAAAACTTAACATTAAAATGAACTAGTAAATAACTTTAAATTGATATATGATGATTTATTAATTTTACTTATGACGATAAAGCATGTTTAGAAATAATGTAAAATCTTACGTTAGCGTTTTGTACCTGTCTTCGACATTTGATTATTTTTGTAATAGCAGTAATATCACGAGAGACAATATGTGAAGATGAATAAGTAGAATGTCACATAGTTGATATAGAAAGAAATAAAAGTGAATTCTGATGAAAAAAGAAAGACTACTTATTCAATCATAATCAAGTGATTTCATTTTATAAATTTTAATTTTCATAACTTCATATACATCTAATATTGCACATAAGAAAATGCGTTATTTAATAAAAAATTTAAAAAATTATTTTGAAATTTTTCTTTTTTTTTTTAAATAAACAAATACTTTATATATTTTAAATATTATTTAATATTATTTTTAATTATGAATAAGCTGTTGTATTTAATACTATTTGTATAATAATATTAAATATAAATAAAATAAAATACAATATTAAAACAAATTTTATATTAATTATATTTATAATATAATTAGGATAAATACATAACAAAAAATGCACTTCATAAATAGAATATTTTAGATATTAATATATTTTTAAAAACCATCAAAAAAAGTATGAGTTTATAATTCTTAATCAACCACATCTGATCTATATGTATTTTGATGTCTGATTTTATGACTTGATTTTATCATTACGATTATATAGTATAATATATGATCATTTATACTAATATATAATAATACCATATAATAGTATGTCAATTTTAGGTTCCTAATAATGTTGTACTAATTTTTTAGTATCAAATTTTTTTTATATAAAATATTGAAAATGTTTCTTATACATGTGTTAAATAATGAAATTATCTATCATATTCAGATTTATCTTATATTTAAATTTTTTATGATACGTAGAATAATTTAAAAAAATTAATAAGTTGTAGTTCAATTTGATTTTTCTTTTTTTTATTAATTACATATTTTATCTAAATCTTGGGTTTGTCACCTTTTCGCAAAATTAAAATCTAAAATTTTTTAGCATTAAAACCTTTTATTTTCTATCAATAAAATCATCTGTCACAAATTAAGTCTAATTAATCAAAAAATAAATAGTTTCATAAATAAAATAAATTTTAAAATCACTTGAATAATTTTTAATTTTCATAAATAAATCGAAATGTTAATGTATTTAAATAGACTAGTTTTTTCCACTACTTTTTTGGCTATTGTTAGATTTATAGGAAAATTCTAGCTTAGCTAGACTCTATCATAAAATCGCTATTTATCTACAAAACATTATGATCCATTGATAATAGGATTTCTTCATAATCATTGAACATTTTTAAAAAGTCGATTTAAAATTATAACATATATTAATTTGATAAATATAGATAGTGATGATAAATCACTTTGAACACAACGCATATTTTACGAGTGTGTTAAATGTGGAAAAGACAAAAGTATCGTACAAATCCAACACTTAATCAAAAAATATTGTATAAAATGTATTTATCAATCTGAATAAGTTTTTATTAAACAATGCATTCATCTATTAAAGTAATAGAGATAATAAGTAATTTATACTGCCATTACATTATCAAATGATACATTTAACGTTATTAAATACAGATATTGGATATGCTTTAATACTTAATAAGAAGAAGATTGATAAAAATAATTAAAAATATTTTATTTTAATTTATAAAATATATTAAATAAATTAAAATAAAAAAACTAATTTAAATTTAATTATATTGCAAAATAGTTTTAAATATTAAAAAAATTTTGAGATTACATTTTAAATATAAAAATACAAATTAGAAAATTTGTATTAAAAAATAATTTTAATTTTTTGTAGTAATTTTTAGTATTTTAAATTTTTATTTTCACATAAATATTCTTAAAGAATTTTATATGATTTTCATACATAAAATCTTTTATTAAAAATTATTAAAATTATAAATTCATGTATTTCATTATATTCATATAATATAATAAATAGAAAAATATGTTAATATATTTCATATTTCTATATATTATACGCTAACTTTTTATTTTATAATTTTTTGTGTAAACTTTATTTCAAAAGTTTCTTAGTAGCGAAGTTAGTTTTGTATGCCTATCAGTTTACATGTATTAATTTAAATTATTCAAAATTAATTTCGCATTTTATTATACAATTCTTAAAGTTCAATTAATTATAATATAATTCAATAAAATTGTTTTCATATACCGTATCAATGAAATTATTGATAAAAAATGTGTAGATACGTATTTAATTATTAAAATTATTAACAGTGAAAATACTTTTTTATATTTAAATAAGAAATAGAATATTTTCTTAAAAAAAAGTTACTTTAATCAAACTGATTAAAACATATTGTATTCTAAAACTTTAAATATCATTGGTCCTTTAATTAATTATTGTATATTAACTTTCTTGATTTTATAATTCTGTTAATAAAAACAAGTTTTTATAATTAGTTATTTATGAACATTTAGATTCAACCAATTATTTTTTTTTGTTTATAATGATTTTCAATACTGATAATTTTTTCCTGTAAAATTATCTACTGATGGTTTGATAATAATATTTATTTTTAAGTAAATCGTATGATTCTAGATGATTTTTTATTTTTAAATATTTCAATTTTTCAAATTTATTGAGTATTCTATATATTAAAACATTCAGTTTTATAGATTTATATATTATTAAATGTAGTTAAATATATATTATCATATATTTATATAAATTATTCTTATTGAGAAAATATTATATAATCAGTAATAAGGTTATTTATTAGAAAACATATTAGCTTTAATAATATGGTATTTTTCATTTTTTGAATTTTTCATTTTTTCATTTTGAACATTTTTGAACAGAAAAATATAAAAATTTTCTTTCAACATATATTTATTATCTTTAATTAATTTCTTGAACAGTAGTGATTTAAAATTATTATTGTATTTTTCAATTTATATAAATATGCAATTACAGATTTTTTTTATTTTGAAATAAAATTGATTTAAATATGATTTCCTATAAATCGCACTTATTACAAAAATCAAGAAATATATAACGATTATGAATTTGATTATATTTTAATATGAATCTTACTGTAACTATTAAAAAAAATATATTTGGTTAAGAATAATAATACTTAATTTTTAATTATCAAAAGAAAATTTATATTCGATCATAAAATACTTTATAATAAATATATTCTTAATTAATACTTAATAAATTTTTAGGATTCATTTCAGCAATTATATTAAGGAATACCTATATCATATTGTCATAATTATTTAATGACTTTAGACTAATTAGCAATTAATGAAAAATAAATTGACATAAATTTACATACATTAGATTATGAAACATATAAATCTTTCATTATCAATCATTGTCATATGTATCAATTTCTTCTTAAACCAACAGTTAGCCTTTTTTTATATACAAATACGCTTCAATCATAAACTTTTATTAAATATATAAATATATTATTTATACTAATTAATACATGCATACTTTTCATAATAGTTTTTTATTCAATAATGTCTTTATTATTTTTATTATTTTTGATATTATATATTTGTTATATACAAGGATACAATTAATAACTGATAAAAAAATATTCTCACGCTTTTTTCTATAATTCAACGCTATATACTTTCTTTTTCTTTATTTCTCAATCAAACGCACAAACCTAGGTGAACGTTCAATCCAAGAAAAGTTATTTTCTCTCTCTCAACTTTCAAAGGTAAATCAGTACTCTGATTTTTACTATCAAAACATTAGATGTGGTAAATTTGACAAGCTGACGATTATTTTAAGAACTCTCAAGTATGTAAACTCAGGAATAGGTGGATTTTTCTCAAGATTTCTTAAGATTCTGAGTTTTAAAATATCTGACAGTTTTACATATGGCATTGATTTTTTAATTTTTCTAATATTGAAAGCTCTTCAAATATCGTGGGTTATCTTTTATGGTGTTTTAAAAATTATATAATATAATTTGAATCATATTGCGATCACATACAATAAAGTCTTGTTTTGCATTGACTATAATATTTTATAATCTTCAGTGAATCTTTGTATTATATTCAGTTGGATATCGAAGTTTCTCTGAAAATAACTCAGCCTTTTTCTATCGTTAGAATCTAACCAAAATACTATCCATTTAGTTTTTTTAATCAATTTATATTAATTTATATTCGATGAAAGTGCAATTTTATTTAAAAACTATATTTTTATATCTATAAATTTTAATACCAATTATTTAATATATTATGTAATAAAAGATATTCCTTTATTAACCATTCCTATGTGAGTCAATGCTAATTCATCCTATTTTTAAGTTTTCCATTAATATACAGTGAACTATATAGATAGATATTTTATTTTTCACCAAGAATTATCGTAAACCCTATTGCAGTTGCAAATTTTTTGTTCATAAGTGAATGTTATGACTGCAGCTAGTCAACAGATTGATCGACGATATAATTTTTTATTTTTATACCTATGCTAATTATAAATTATCCTGATTTTTATGATTAGATTTTAATATTTAATTAATATAATTTCTCCTTGAAAATATGGTAGTATTAATTACCGCTCTTATTAATTTGTTTTTTTTTACATAATTCGATTAATTTTAAGATTCAGGAATTTTATAACTTGGTCAAATGGTTGAAAAAAATTCATAAATATAATGCACTCGATATTTATTTACGTAGGTATTATATTATATATATTATATTATACTCAATTTAATATGGATTAATCTTGAGAATTGATATTATCAAATTAGAAGTACGTGTAAAACTTTTTGCAAGAAGGCATTTGGAGCATCATAAGAATCTCTTCATATACAGAAAAAGTATTGTTATCTAAGTTAATATTTAGTATTAGATTTAAAATTAAATTTTAAACAAAATTAAAATATAATTAATTTTTTGATTAAGTTCTACATAAGGAAAATAATTTGTTTCAAATAAAGATGTAATTTCTGAAAAGTTTTATATGTTTTCTTTATAACTCTTAAGTAAATAATAAACAAATTCTATATCATATATACTCTTTTCATATAAGAATTTTGACATAGATAATCACGTTGATAACTTATATAAATTTGATACATTTATATTTGTATAGAGTTTAATTCATGAAAATCTTTTATTAAATCTAAAAAGTTCCAAAGATTATGGAACTATGTACAACGATATCACCCTTTTATCAAAAAACAACTAATGCGTTGCAAATCTACTGGCATGTTCAAGATTCATGATAACTGATTAACTATAAGTGAACCATTACTCGGTAAAACTTTATATATAAAAACTTATTTAGTGCAGTATTTAAAAATTTGTTAAACAATTTATTAAATCAACATTTGTTTAAATTTTTTTTAAGTAGTATAAGATTTTTTTTAAAAAGACAAACAAAGCCTCATTTCAAGAGCAGTAACTTCTATTATTTTATTATATCTTTGACTTTTCTAAGATGATAGTATATTTTTTTGTTTCTTTTCCTTTTTAAACCCTACATCAAATTTTGGCTTTAAATTCAGTATATTAATTACAACAGAAATTGCAGCCTTTTTACAAATCCTTTCAATTATAGCCTTAACCCATTGCTAAGCTATGTAGCGATATTTTTGAAGCTTTTGATATTAGGATTGTTTATCTAAATTATACGATAGTGTGTATAGGCTGCATTAAAAGCATTAATTTCTAAATGACCGCGAGTAATTCGTTTTTATTACCATATTTATAGTATTAACACCCAGAAATATGTAATTTAATAGATAATCTATTAATTACAGTTTTTAAAATACCTTTACCACGCTTTTGCTTATGAACAATCATAATACTTCGAAGTGTAACCTAAATCTGATGAATGGTGTAGTATTTATTTAGAACAAATATGTCTACATCAATGTTTAGTATCATCTTTATCAATATAATAATCTTGTATCAAGAAAAGTTTAGTATATATATATATATCTTTTTAATGACATAACATGGTATAGATATATTTTAAATTATTTTCCATTTTTCTCAAGAATATATAAATTTATTGAAATGTCATTCTGTTTCTCAAAATTTGGAGTTTTTTAATAATTTTACAGGATACTCAATAGGTTTGGAATTAAAATCATTGGATAATATATATTATAAAATTTAACTAAAATTTTCAGAAGAATGTAAAGCTAATAGTATTTTTAAATTATTGGATTTTAAAAACATATTACGTATTTGAAACATTCATTTTCTTAATATTTTACGTTATTTTATACATTTAAAAATTAATTTTAAAAGCGCTTTATTAGAGCTTCTATACATTAAATTATACATAAAAATATTAACCATTAAAATAATAATTGAATGCAAAAATATTTTACTTGAATTTTTTCCTTATTTCATTTAAAAGGTTATGTATGTGTTGTGTCTTTTTTTAATTGAAAAATTAGAAGTGGTTCAAAATTAGTTTTGATATATTTAAATAAAATACATAATTTTAAAAATTTCTTCATTTCCTTTTTTTAAATATAATCCACTGTCAAAACTATATTAATTGTTATAAAATCGTATTGTTAAAGAATAAATTTAATGTAATCACTGAATTCTCTAAATAATTCTTATAAAAAATGATTTGTTTGAATAGTGAAGGTTTATAATTATATCAAATTGATTATATTTTTTAATTGTGAATTAATAAAATAAAATTATACAATTAATTAATTAATTCTTTAATCTTACTTATGAGATTTAGGGAAGGAGACTTTCATATAACTTAATCCGTGAAAATAAATAAGAACAAGCTAATGAGTAAGGGAAAAGGTTTTCTTCCTTTATTATTAAGTTTTCTAAAATCAAGTGAGAGCTAGATAATGAGAAAACATTTTTTATATCGTTGTATTGGACTTGTAATGTATCAATTTGAAAAGTGAGAGTGAGGAGGTAAATAACTGTGAATTAAAGTGAGAAAGAAAGGCAATAGAAGAAGTATGAATTTCTGTAACAATATAAAACTTTGACTTAAAAATAGAGAGAAAATATTTTTCATATCCGTGCATTATATTTATTTAATAATACATGTGTACGGAAATAATGAATAATAACCAAAACATTACTTTATATTTTAAAATAGTTGAAGAGATATTATTTAAAAAAATACGAATTATACTTAAATATTTACATATTGTTATTTTCTTAAAGTATACTTTTAATACAAAAAATAAGGTATAATAAGAATATAAATTAGTAATAGTTTATAAAATCTAAAATGTTATTAGCATTTATATTAAAAATAAATATTTTCAAAGTACTTTAAAAATTCATGTCTTTATTAATATTTTAAAATACTAAATTAACATAAAATAATAACAAGAATTTTATCTATTGCAAAAATACTTTTGCTAGTATAATATTTATAATTAAATAAAATATTTATATCATTTTATTATAATAGCATATAAATGATATAGTAATAAAATAATGAAATAAAAATTATAAAAAAATGTATATAATTCTTAATATATAATTTACTCTATACTACATTATGTTGAAACTGTACCCTAATAACATTTATTATTTCTTGTAATACAAACTGTAATATGTGTTTTATAAATTTATTAATTTTAATTTATTTTATAAAATTAAAAATTATTAGTATAATTCACTTATTTGGAAAACTCTATTATTTTTCTGATGACTTTTAATAAAATACTGAAATCTTTTATTAAGAAAAGCTTCTCAATTAAAAATAAAAATAACATATTATTTTATAATTTTAACGGAGTAATTAAATATTTTTTCTTATAAAATTTGTATATGATGACACAATTTTATGCAAAGTAAAAAATCATGTTCAAATTTTCTAATTTTTACTAATATAGTGTTTTTAAAAATAATTCTAAATAAAATATTTTTAAATACCTTTAATATAGATATATTTCTGTTATTGATGATTAAAAAAATATAAAATGAAATATATTCATTTCATTTTTAATATTGATGTTTTACAGTTTTCTAAGTCTACACACAATTTTAATAAAGTAAATATATAGATATGTTTCTTTGAAGATGTTTTCTTCAAATCGAACAAATTTTCCATTATTGATCAATACATATTTTAGCAATAAAATGATCACTAGTAAAAAGTTCTTACATTAGTATTTTCTCTTAAAGAATCACATTTTTTAATTTTATTGATTTTTTATAAAAGAGCAATATTAAATCGTAATATTATCCATTCTAAAATGAAGGATTGAAATAAAAAAATCATTTATATTACTTTTTATTACAACATTGTTTGTAAAGAAATAATGCTAATTATAGACTTGTATAGGTTAAAAATTCTATATTACATTGAATACGATACAATGAATAATAGCAGATATATTTTTATTTAAAATTTTATTTCATTTTCAGCTTACCAAGAATCAACAATCGTAAGTCTGTTTAACTTGAAAAATAAAACAAATATTTTAATTATTATTATTATTCTTATATATTTACAGCGAAATTTTAATTAAAAGTTAAGTATGGTATATATATTTAGCAATTTTTAGCACGTCAATGATAAGTACTAAAGACCTCAAGTATTTATTATTTATTCATTTATCAATTTGATGCAAAAAATGGTTTTAGTTTAAACCTTATCACCGTTTGCTAAGTAAAAACACTCACTCTGTTATAACAATAAATAATAAACAGACTCAATATTATAACTTATAATTTTAACAATTTAATTTAGTGCTGATATAATTAATATGTAACATATCAACATTAAAACCCAGAACCTTTTTTCTTTTTCTCATTGTGTAGGTATTTTTAATTTCTAAGTAAACTTGCAATTATTAATTAAAAATGGTTAATAAATCGACTTATAATAGAGACAGAGAGAAAGAGAGTATGACTGTATAAGAGTGAAAAAATGACAAAAAATATAAAAAATTAAAATAAGAAAGTAAAATTAGCACTTAACAAAATGTAGGAAGCCTATTATGATTACAAAAACAACACATTATTATTTTTGATTTTCTTGTGCTCTGATAACTAATCCATAAATGTGGGTTTAATAAAAGCATGATGATTAATCAATATAATATTATATACTCTGCACTTTCGAGTCATTTTGCGTATTACATTATTAATTGCTTTTCTTAAAATCAAACATTAATTATATTAAACTGATTGATTATATTCTCTCTATATTTTTTAAATGTTTTTTGTTATTTTTAAGTAATCGATATTTCTTAAAAATATCCTCCTATGATACTGACTGGTAAATTCTTTATAAGGAGAAAATTGTTTTAAGCAGCTATTTATAGTAGATAATATTTATTGATTAATCTAATATATGTTGTTAAACAATCGCTATACATAAAAAATTGTATTTAAATAAGTTACATGTGGTAAATTATCGTCATTTATTTTTTCGAAGACTATTTTAATTTTGTCTATTCAAAATAAATTACAAAATATTATGAAATACATATATTTATTATAATACTATATAAAATATATAGAATAATTTATATAATTTTTTCAAATGTAACTTTTTTTACAAATTTTATAATATTCAAAATTAAACTCTTTGATATATAATTGAATTTAGATAAATAAATTTTACCATTAATTTAGCTGAATATATATTTAATTTAAATTTTAATAGTATTAATCATTTACTAATTTATTTAAAATTATAAAAATATGGATTTGATTTTATATTACTCTATTCATTGCATGGTATAAACAAAAAATTGAAAAAATATACCTCTCTTTTGAAATTATTATTTAAATATTAAATCATATAAAGTAAAGTAAAAATTAAAAATCAATTCTAAAAAAGTAAAATTTTATACTCTTTTCTATATATTAATTTTATTTGATTAAAACAATATATTTAAATGTATATTTTTCTTACAGGTGGGTCAGAAAAATTATATCATTGCTAAATATGTACTAACACGTGAGTTTTATTATCTTGTTTTTTTTTTATCCATATTATTCAAAATTATTTTATAAATAAATATAGTTATTTACCAAGATAGGAATAGAAATAGTGATTTTATAAACTAATGCATTTGGATAAAAAGTTTGGAGTTAAATTATATTATTAAAGAAATATAATAGTTGTTATATTTTTAAAGTAAACCGTTTTTCGTGCATTTTTAAGTTATTAAAAGCAATCGAATTTTTTATACTTAATAATTAACAACTACGTATTGTGCTTCATTTGATCAATTCATATACACATATATGCTTTCACATCTTATTGTAGAAAAATAAAAAAAAACTGCTTAATATAATAATAAAGTAATAGGAAAAAAATAAAAATATACAATAATCTTTATATAATGAATAAAATATAATAAATTACGATAGAGTTTATTTATGTAATAAAAGAATAAGATTTTAAATTGTTTTTTATATTTACATAAAACTAGGTTTTTACTATAAACCTATGCACATTCACACTGTTGTAAGAAAAAACTTGATCAAGAATATAAAGAATCTATACAAAGATTTATTTGTTAATTGATTGAGTTTTTTCTTATTTAGATGGTCGTTAATGTTTTAAAGAAATCATAATAGCTTTTTACAAAAATATGTACATATATGAGAGCTTATCTCTTTTTTTTTCTTCGCATCATTTTACAGTTTTTTCAATCTTCTGTTTCTTTCTGTTTTCTTTGAATTTCTATATTTTTTTACTGAGTTCATAATAGCTCATAGCTAGATTTAGTAAATAAGAAAATTATTATTTTTGGGAAGTAATAAGCATATTACATTTATTTTATATTATTTAAAAATTTTAAACAGTTACCTTTATGATTGTATTAAAATATATACAATAATGATTTATTTATTGAATTATGTATTGCGTTATAAATAACATGCAAAATAAAATGATAGAGAAAATAGAAAAAAAAAGAACAGAATAAGTAGAGCAAAAATGTATCGCATTTTCTTCATTAAGAGTTGAAGTTCCTTTAAAAATACAAATTCCTTGCTAGGTAAAATTAACTTTTTACCCTTGCCTTCTTTATCTAATATTATTATCTTACTAATTTAAAGAGTAATCCATCAGTTCGCTTCTATTTTTCCTTCCTTCATCTTTTTCTACTTTTGTCGTGTGTTTCTTGTTTCGTATCACTCTTGTATTTCGCGTGTTTATGTATGAACTTTTTTTCTTGAGAAAGAAACTTGAAGGATGTACATACTCTTCACCCAAATAATACATATAGATTTGAAATTATTACAATTATAAAATTAATTTATTTATGCTTAAAAATTTAAATCACATAAATTAAGCTACAGATTTTCATATTATAACTAAATATAAAAATTACTTTAAAACATAAAAATAAAAATAAAAATAATTCTGAAAAAATTTAATAACGATAAATAAGATAAAATGAAACAAATTAAAATTGTTAGTGAAAAATTTTATTTCTATAACCGTGTATAATGAAGACATATTTAATAATTTATTTAAGAGTGGTCAATCTGTAATTTATAAAATTCATATATTTAAATTGATGCAAGACATTTATTAAAAAATATAATTACCAGTTATATTGAAACTTGAATACTAATATAAAATGCAAAGAAAAAATTATTGTTGCTCGTAAATAATGTTTTTTATAAAGAATAAAAGTGAGAAATTTTAAAAACTTTTATATTGTAAGGCTTCACTTCTAATGTAAAAATAATTTTAAAAAATTACAGTAATAATTGTAAATATAGAAGTAATATAGTAAATATTACTTAACTTATTAAAACAATAATGCATGTATTAATAATAATTAAACTAATTTTCATAAATACAAAATTCAGTAAAATAAAATAATATTTGATTTTATAAATAAGTAATAATAATTACTAACAAGAATTAATAATATTAAGTAATTAATAACTAACGAATAATCAGATTGTTAACGTCTCGATAAAACTATCAACAGCTAAATTTCTGAAGATTAAATTAAGAATGGCTTTAAGTGAAATAAATATGTTTACATTTAAAACTATAAAAAAATTAGCAATGAAAATAAAACATACATATAAAATAACTATATGTTTTGATTGGATTTTCTAATGATTCTTCAATTCTTGTAAAGAATTTTGAACTACGAGTGAATTCCAAATAAAAGTTTAAAAACAGTTAAAAACGTATGTTGTTTTTTAAAAAATACTTTAATTTTTATATCTGTTTATACAAAGTAAAATAGTCATTTTTTAGAAAGTATATTGGAATATTTGGAAATTTTTGATGCAAAAATAAAACAATTCTCGTTTATGTGTTCGAAAATGTAATGAAGTAGAGATCTACATTATCCAATATTATAATTCTGAATTGAGCCATAGGTGGCGTATCTGTATTTAGACTTTACAAGGAATAATTAAGTTGAATTTGGCACCGATTATCGTTTCTATCGTTCTTTGTTGGAAGTACATTACGTGTATGTGCAATAAGGTTGTACTGATTTTATAAGTATTTTTTCGATATTTAAAGTCTACTATCATTTTCTCACTAGTCAATTAGGCTTAGTGCACCATTATGTGTTTAATTTAATATTTTTACTTATACTCCGTTTTTTTCATTCATTCGATAACATTTTTATGGAATTTAGTTGATTTCTATGACTGATTTATATATTTATCGATTAATTTGCCATCGCTTCTAAGAACAGTTTTTTTTTAATGGTTTTACATAATTATAAAATTTTGTAGTAAACTTATTATATATGTATACTTTAATAGCTATCAAAACAATAATTCTCAATATATATCTATTAGAAATAATAGAAAGTATTTTCGTTATCTTTTTACTTTTATGTTACAAAACGACTCTAAGAGGGTAGTTGGACATTATTTATCTATGAGTATAATATAAATTATAACAAAAAGGAAAATTAGAAGATTTCTTTTGTTAATAGTACACGTTGTGGTTCTGCATTTTCTTTCTGTACAAAATTTTTTTAATTCTTTAGAATAAGTTGGGAAAATAGTAGAGGATCTACTCCTTATACTTATAATTAAATTATATTTTAAAAATAATATATATCTATATAATGTGTATTAAATTAAATTTCATTTCCATTAGTGAACTATTTCTTGGTAATGGATTTATTACGGAGGTACTATGGCTACATAAGTACAGAAAAATTCAAAAAATAGAAGATTTATAATCACAAAATTAACCATAATATTTTCATTATTAAATTGTTCAATATATTTTATTTTATGAAAAATACTAATGAATATAAACATATTAATGATAAATATCTTAGTTACTTGTTAAATTTTACAGTAATTTGTAATTTTATTCATGGTTTATTTAACGAATTAGATTAAAATTTGATTTATAGTGAATATTTTAATAAAATTTCTAAATTTAAAATTTAAATTATTATCTAATTTTAATAATATATTGACAATTCTCTCAACACCGGAACAATTAATTTATAAATAGACGGATTATAAAATATATCTTTTAAATATGTTCATTTAAAAAAGTTAAAAAAAGAAAATGTTTTCCTTCTAATTTAACTAATTGAATAGTATTATTGAAATTAACATATAAATTAAATAATAAAATTTTATTAAATTTGTAAAAAATAAAACATTAAAGCATTCAATATAATTATTTACAAACTAATCTAATATTAGATATTATTAGATAATAAATTGATACTGCACATGTATATAATTAGAAACTTTAAATGTAAATCTAAAATAAGAAATAATTTATAATTTCATACTATGAAATGATTACATTCAAAGAGAAAAGTAGGAAATTTAAGCTATTGGTTAACTAAATACTCCTATTAAAGCTTTATTAATACAAAGTAATTAGTTAAATTTGATTGTTTAATATGAATTCGTAAGTTTTAATAAAATTACAAACATTTGTTTATATTATCTTATTTATAAATTCCTTCAAATTTATATTAACCGGTACTTTTACTATTAGAAATAATTTATTGAATTAATTATATAATACAATAATTTAATATACTGTAAAAAAATTTAATTTACTTGTAAATATATTTTCAATTTTCAACTATACAATTTTATTAAGTGACAACATTTTATAAAATCCAAAACTCAGGAAAAAATTCCTTTTTTCGCTAAATTTAGTTATTTTGTATACATTAATTTAATACCTTTTTCTAAATTTTATGAAATTCTAAATACCACTAATTATATTCTTAAACCATTGCTGAAAATATTATTATTTTCAATATTTTTATATAAATCATTCATACAAAAATATATTTAACCTTCTATTAGATTAATAATAAACTGCTGATAGAAAGTAGGTATACATTATAATGAGAAGTTTTTAATTATAAAGCATGCATTCTACTGATACTGTCGACTTAAGTACTTATTCTTTTTAAATTAATAGTAAAATCACATTCTTCTAAGAATTAGGGTTTTTATATCATAAATATAATAAATGTTTATTGTTATTTATGATGTAAATTTGTCTAGAAATTAAATAATTATTAATTTGCTTACATTCAACTTTCTAAAATCTAATCATTTTTTTCTCAAAAATTAAATAATTGTATTATACTTAATTTATAGTTAATTTACAGTACTTAATCCATAAAAAATAATATAAATCAACAATATGAAATACAGAATTTCTAATAATAAAGTTTGTAATTTATGCAAAAAGAATAAGGTTTTTTTCAAAATTAAAATATTGTAAAATGGACGGTGTAGTTAAAGATTTACGTTAAAATTTCAAAAACTTGTTATAATTCAAAACAATAAAAAAGAAATATTAATAACAAGATGACGGATTTAACATCATATTAAAATAGGAATTATTTTAACAAAAAATAAACAGGAGTTGTTTATTCCGTTTTAAATTATAGATAACTCCATCGTTTATAAGTCATGAGAAGTAATTTGGAGGTCACCCTCAGGATAAATTGATGATCAAAAACTGGTTGTGGCTATGATGTAGATTTTTTCATCTTAAAAATAAATGATTGTACGATTCAGGATTGATATCGAGTATATGGTAATATTTTTCTAACTTGCGTACTCTCTCGTCTACTCTAAACTAATTAGATACTTCTTGCTCTTATTTTTTAAATTAAAGTTTAGTACATAAATTGAATTTTTATTCCTTTCATATTTTTTTAAAGAATAGGTGTATCATTAAGTGACATCAATAAAGTGAAAATAAAATAAACGTATTTTTAAATTATTATCTCCATTATACTTATAGTTTTATAATTTTATTGTAATTTTTAATAAAGCTTGTTTCAAAATTAGACAACTTTAGATTTATTTGAATATTAATCAACGCTATTTAACTTTTTTATGAACTAAGTATTCTTCATTCATATTTGTTTAATTACATTTTAATTCATATGTATTTTAAGTAAAATGGTGAAATATATTACGGCATCAAAATATAATGTGTGTATTATTCCCTGGATTTCTTGAAAAATATTCGTTATTAATTATTGAAATGTGAAATGAGTATTTCTTCATTGTATAAGTTTATTGATAAACTCTTATATCTGAGATAAAAATTAATTTTCTATGAATTCATGAATTATTTTTGTTAATTTGAGTAGTTTTAAAACATTTATAATTATCTAATCAACATGATATATATGTAAAATTAGATTTTTAAAATGAGATGCCCTCAGTTTGATTTTGACTACAGCATGAGTTCCTTTTATAAATTTAGTGTTTATATATTTGATAGTATTTACAAAGTTTGTACTTATAATTTTATCTACATTTCTCTCCGTGTAATGAATAATGGTATATATACGTAAGAGTATTACTATTGAAATACAATATTTCATGTTAACATCACAAATATTCAAAAGCTATTTTCTTTAATTCTTTTAAACGATCTAATATATTATTCCAAAAAATCAAATGAATTTAATGAATTAGTAGATTATTGTTATTTTATTTTTATAATTAGTCATTTATATGACAACTATTTGAGTTAATAAATTATTTCTATCTCTTTCACTGGTCTAAGAATAGTATACATAGTCTTTTGTTCAAATTAACTTGTATAATATATGTACAATTCTTAAAATGGAATCTTATAGATTACTTAATTTATTTAAAAATTCAGAATCTTTAGTATAATAAAAGTTTATATTCTAGCAGCTATTTGAAGAATTTTATTTCGAGTTTGTTAATTTTCAAGTAAATCAATCGTTATTTATTCTTAAATATACTCCATAAATATTTGTGATAATGTATTTTATTTTATTCTTATTACATATAAGTTTAATATAATATTATTTTCTTATATACCTTCGTAGGAAATTAAAAAATTATATTTTTCAATATGAAAAATTTGGGAATGATATCAAATTATATATTAACATACCTTTTACTTTTACTAATCTTTAAAACGCAAATAGCTAACTTAATATTATTATCAAAATCATTATTTTGCGAAAAATAAAAAAGTTAATAAATAATTATAGATTCAACATAAATACGTCAGTTTTTATTTTATTTTAATTTTTAAATTTTTACAGTAAAAGTAGAACTAGAAATTTTAGGTTTTGTAAAATAGTTAATGTTATTAGAATTAACTTTCATAAATAAACGTTACTAAATTATGTTTGTCTTTTTAATATATTTAATTACAATAATCATAATGTTTACAACAGTTATATATTGCTTAATTTTTGATAAATTCTCCGTAAGTAAATTTGTAAATTTTTTAAAATACTTGTTTAAAATTTTCATTTTTGTAATGAATTGTTACTGAATACTTTTATGATATCAACTTGAATTTGTCTTTAAAATTTTATAATAATTAATTAATTTTTCTTTAACTCCTTAGATATAAAATTATTTAATATTTAAAATTTTAGTAATTTTATTTATTAAACTTTTCTTATTAATAGAAAACTCTTTAAATAGGCTAACTAATTTTACGATTAAATAATCTTAATTCTTGGAAAGTCTAGTATAATGTCTGTCATAATAACTCTAATTATTATTAATTATATGCCCATTTATACGAATAAGTGTCAGTTAAATATATAATTCACGATATTTTATTGATTAGTATTTTCAATAAATTTATAATTAAATGAGAATTATTGATAAATTCATATAAATTATTTGTATTTGGTTCATAATTTAAGATTTTTTAAAAACTAACGAGTTGCAGTTGAATTGTAAAAAAGTTTTTAATAATTTACAGAATTATATATACGATAGTGTAATATATATATTAAACAATATATGCTTACTAAATAAAAGTAGTAAATCAATAAAATGACGTAAAATTTGTAATATAATTTTGCAATTCAATCGTATCAATTCCAAAACTCGATGATACAATTCAACAATTTTGTTATGTTACTTTTAAAATTAAAGATGTATATGTATAAATTTAAGGGGTTTGATTTTATATATTTAATGAAATAATCCATTTTTCAATAAAAATTATTATAACTCTTATACATTTTACGGATGGCGCTTTATTTTTAATTTTTTTCCTTAAGAGTTCTTATAATTGACAATTTCAATTTAATTTAATAAATTATTATTGTTTGAGAGTACATTGTTGACTTTTTTGTTAAAATTATATTATTTAATTTTTAATTTTTAATTAAAAGTTTGTAATTTTGATAATATTTTGATAATGTTCATACTAAGGTTTAGATTGCTCGTTAGCTTAATAATAGTTGAGGATTCATAAGATTCAAAAGATTAATAAACAAAATCTATATAAAACATTTTCACATATTTGTGAATAGTATAGGTAAAAAATTAGTCACTAAAAATTATTTACAAATAAATATAAAAGTTATAACAATTATTTACAAATATATAATGAATAATTATTTACTTATATGAAAACTATCAAGGGCACTATGTTTAATATACGATAAAGTAAAAGAAGAATATACAAATATATGTTTAAAAATGAATAAAATATGTACACAAATTTTGATTATAATATTACATAAATATATTGCATATAATATATAAATAATTAGTATCCATAAAATATGAATGTTTTAATGTTTTTAATGTCTGGTTGATTATACTAGGTTTATCGGTAAGATAGTGTACACTGATTTTACATTACATATTTACAACATAATGTAATGATTTGCTTATATATATGTAATATTTCTATTATTTGGATATATAAATATAGATCATATCTTTTAGCTAAGGATATTTGTTGTATATGATATCATACTGACATATCAGTACTAAGTGCTCAAGAAATAAAAATTTATGAATTTCCCAAGTACATTTATTTGCCTTCATATTTTTTTATAATATATTTGTCTATTCATTTTTCTAAATTTTATATATTTAATAAGAGTAACATTGCAATACTTTTAGGAAAATACTTATATATTTGTTTATCAATTTATATAATAATCGTAACCTGAAATACTAAACTTAAGTACATATTTACTAGAAGAAAAGTAACAGAATGATATAAATATACTTAAATTTGTAAGACTCGTAAATTTGTATTAAAATTCATTAAAATAGCTTCGACAGAAATTTCTTATGCATCATTTTATGTTATTGTGCGTTATCCCTTGTTGTTTCAGATTCTATCTTAACTTTTGTACATATTTTTTTCCTCTTTTAAAAACTATAAATTTTACCACTAAAATATTATTAACGGATTCTAATAAATATTTTGGTCAAGAACTAGAATTTTCTTTAGAGCTGCATTTATTAGTTCAAAAGCCTTTAAAATATTTCTTAATAAAAAAGATTTATTATGAGTTTTTATTAACTTCTTTTGACTGTTTTTGTTTTTTTTTAAATAAAGAAGTTTGAATTTATGAAATTATTTTATTAAAATAAAATGTCAGATACATAATATTAAGATATTTAAATGATAATTATCTTATTTTTTGAACGCAATTTAATAAAGATCTTACTTAGGTGTAAAAATAACATAATATTTACTTTAAGTATTCTTTAATGATTATTATTTTTATGAAATATATAAATATTATTATATTATAATATAATAACGATTTGATTTTTAATTATTTAAAATTTATAGACAAAGTATGAATAAAAAATCAAACAACATTTAATAAAGTTTTCACGCAAAATAATTTTTAAGTATAATTTTCTCTGTAAGAACGTAATACATATTAACAAATTCGAAAAAACAGTTAATAATAATTCATTTTTAATTGTTCGAATTTTACAATGTTCAACTTCTAAAAGTACAACATGAAAAATTCATCTCATATATGTACACCATGCTTGTAATATGCACATTATTTTATCTATAAAATTACTTATAAATAAATTAGTTATAAAATATAGACATGTTCATTTAAAATAACATTATCAAATCTTTCAAATAAATGCAATTCTATTTTCTCGGATTCCAATTTAATTTGCTGATATTAAAATTTTCAACGTTGATCATAGATACTATCGAAGTTATTACATTCACATAAACATAAATTCGTACTCTTATTTAAAATTTTAAGGTAATTTAAAAATATTAAGTATAGCAAATGTGAGCACACTTACAGAGTCGCTTAAGAAAAAGAGCGTCAGTTATAAAGTAGCTTCGAAGGACGATACCCAAGAACGAAGAAAAAGTGAGAGCAAAAGTCGCAAGTTATAAAAGGGGGACATAACCGGCCCGAGAAGCAAGTAGGGGGCGAAGGCTCACGCGCCTCAAAGGGGAAAGAAAAGAAAGCCGCCACCAACAACGACGACAGCGACAGCTGTGGTACAGAAAAAGCCTTAGGAGTAAAAGAGAAAAAAAATTGTACAAAACGACAAGGAAACGTGGGCGGGATTTACGGGGGTGGGTAAAAACGGGGTTCTCTCTCTTACTCTATGCGAATGAGACGAAGAAAAGGATCGAGAAAGGCAGACGTAGAGATGATACGACAAAAAATCAGATGCACGGCCATTGGCTGTTCTCTATTCGAATTATTGGCTTCCCCGGTCGCCGTTCGTCAGATTCTCCCTCTGCTGTCCCCTCTTACCGCTCCTCCTTCTGCAACAGCCTCCCTACCTTCGTAGCCGTGACCCCGGTAGCGCAGTAACAGCAGGAATAGCCCCCGACCTCGGACTCCTTGCCACTTTCCGTCTTGCCATCTTTTTCGCTCTCTCTATATATATCTCACTTACTCTCTTTCTTTCTCTTTCACTCTCTTTATTTCCAGCGCCATCACCACCACCACCCGAACTCGCGACGACGACAACGAAGTTGCTTGTATACCCTAGATTCCCCTCTTTTCGGTTCGTCTGTATAGATACACAGTGGCCGTTGAGAGTAGAAGGGCCGAAAAACTTGGGAAAAAAATCCAATTTTGTTGCCATGGTGACCGTCAGCGGCGTGCATTGACTTTGATAAAGATCCCACCTTGTACACATATTTTCCAGCTTTCTCTCTTCCATTCTTTTAGTCTCACTCTTACATTTTTCGATCTCATTTTTTCTTTGTCGGTCTCAACTCTTGGTTCTTATAAAAGAAGTGCGTGCATTAGCGGATACTCATATATCAAATATTGATAGAGTTTCTATTTCTTCAATAGGTAATGTCGATTTTTTTCAAAGTTTAGTTGCATAGGTAAAACTTATGTTAGGTGATCAAATTTACTGTTATACTCTTTTTAATTTATAGCTGATATAAGTAATGGTAGAAAGAATAATTTATCAGATTTTGTAGAATAATCATAAAATAATGTTAAATTTATAATTTTATGCTTGAAGGGTGTTACAATAACAAATATTTATCTATAAGTGCAAAAAAGTGTTTACGTATCACTTTACTAAAACTTTATTAATTAAATTAAAGAAACATGTTTATAGATATATTTAGTATATCATTTGAGAAAATAAAAAATGCGAATTATGTTTTTTTTCATCAAAAACAAATAAATGTTTTTTAAAACGAATAGATGAATTAAGCTGCTAAGAAATAGCAAGACGTTTTAGAGACTTTTCTTACTTTAAAAACCTAGCCAAGGAATATTATTTCTTTTTTAGAAGAAGGAAAAAATGTCTTGAAATTTAAAATTTAAAATTTATAATATTAAATTTCTTATTTTAATGATTTATTTGAATTACAAATTACAATTAATAAATTATCAACTAGAAAGACAAAGATTATAGTTTTGAAACATTTAATAATTTGAAAAGAAAACCGAATATCTGAATAATATTAAATAATAATGTGATCAATTTTAATTACCTTTTTGTGACTTAATTTTATTTCTAACATAAGTTGTCTTTTGATAATAACTTCGCCTCGTCTGAAATTATACATTTCTATTATTAAGCATCATATTTATCTAAAGTTTTACAAAATATCTTTCATTTCTTTATCAACGTTTTATAAAGCTGTCATTATCTAATCTTATGCAATCGCATATTAGATTCAATTTGATTAATTTTTATCGAAATATTGTATGGTTAGCTTGAAAAAATTATATATTTAAATTTCTTATGTTTATTTTAAAAACTTTTTGTTATTATAAAACATACATATTCATATTATCTAATTTATTTATAAGTAAAAGACTTTTATAATTTAGATATTAAATTTTAAAAATAACTATAAACTGAAGAATGGTATTATAACTTTTTTTAAATTTTATCTAAAATAATTTACAATGGTTTCATTTAATAATTCAATAATTATTAATTTATTTTTTAAGAATTACATTAAATTATAATCAATATAACAAATATTGAATTAAGTACTCCTAAGCTTTGTTTTCATTGTTCAAATTCAATTTAACTCAATCATATAGAATCAAAAGCATAATTTATAAAAATCCAAGTAACTATAAATTATCAATAAATGGAATAAGATATAATTAAGCATATTTAAACATAATTATACTAAAATAAATTTAATTACGTAAAATATTCATGCTTAATAAAGTATAATTATTATAATTTTTAAACTTAAATATATGTCATGCAATATTTAGTTTATTAATAGTACTATCGATAATAATTTTTTTTTTCTTTATAGCAATTTATTATTTTAAAAATAAATATGGTTTTATTTTAATTTATAATTTTTTCTTGCTGTTTTTTATATATTTCATTAGAATATTGAAGCTATATAATATATTTATTTAAATTAAATTATTTATAAATAAAATATTTTTAATTCATTATATATTTATAATAAGCATTTTTTATATTTTTAAAATTTCTATTTACATTATAAGTAAACTAATTCATACTATATAAAAATTATTTATTTCTATGTTAATTTGATAATTGAAACGCAACAAAAATAATTAATGCATGTTAGAATATAAAATGATTTCTTAAATTTATAATTTTAAATAAAGATACTTATTTTCTTTAACACTAATTTTAATTTATTTCTAAAATTTTTAATCATTAAATAGTTGGTACTAAAAATTATTGATTTATATTATTAAGTGAATTAGAAAATGGAATCTTTAATTTGTAATTCGAAAAAAATTGATGGAATAAGGATTACTTGAAAATGAAAAAAATAAATATATAATTACTTTTTATAAGCTATATTAGACTAGTTGATTTTATTATGTTTATAATCTAAATACTTATTGATTTTTTATAAAATAGGGGAGAAAATGTTAGAAACACTAAAAACATAAAAATGATGAAAGAGTATTTATTAAAATCCAATGAAACACAAAGTTAATGAATACATTGCTATCTTCTTTTTTTTCACTACAGCTTTATTTCATCTCAAAAGTTTAAAATTTCATATATATAGATAAAAGTACAAACTACTTTTTATGTTTTTGCCTTCTCAATTTTTCTCTTGACCTCGTCGAACCTGCTAACATACTCTTCAATCTGGCAACATTTTTCTCTCTCTTTATTTCTTAAGATATATGAGGAATGATTGATTTTTTTATTTATATAAAAGAAATTTTTATCATAAAAGCTTTATTTACTTGTAGATACTTAGATAAAAATATAGAATATGATATATAAAAAAAATCTCTACCCATGATTCTCTATTTATGATTTCACACTATTAGGTCTACATCGTGTATATAACGTATTGCTTCCTTTAAAACGGCTTCTTTTTTCATTTACACGTATGCATCTATACATATTTACAGTTGCATATATATAGATATAGACGTGGGCATAAATATAAATAAATAAATAAATAAATAAATATATATATCTTAGGTGTAGAAACATCCAGTAAAAACAATTCTACTGATTAAAAGTTTTGCAATTAAAAATATTTTATAACTTTTGTAAAATTATATATATTATTTTTAATTTATATATATATAATTATGTAATTTTATATAATTATCTACTTATTTGTCAACTCAATAACGCTATAATGAGATAAAATTTTAAGGAGAAAAGCTGAACAATCCTATAAATAAAATTTTTTGAATTACTATATGTATAGCTTATGCTATCTATACTATTTTAATGTACATGCATATATCGTATGCTTAATAAAAAGTACTATATTGCATAAGAGTTAATAACTTAAAATACAATTTAAATAATATTGATCGTTTGTTCAATATTTCAATATTAATTTTTTTCTTTATTTTCTAAATTGAAAGTATAAAACAATTCAAAGGAACATAAAAACCATTATACAACTAGTATGTAACTTAAAAACTCAAAAAACGAGAAGACAATTTTCAGTTAACTAAATATATACATACAACTTTATACTGTAAGTTTCGTATAATTACATTATTTTATAAAAATAGGATATTAAATTTTTCATAAACTAACTTATAAATATTATTTATACATTCTAGTAAAATTTATTTACTAGAAAAAAAAATCAGTTATAAAAGTCAATAATCCAATACATTTATTATTATCTGATTTTTTATAAAAAGAAATATATTCGTACCTACACATTATATAAAATTTATTGAAAACGATATTTTAAAATATGTCTGATAGTTATAAAATTGCATTATTACGGCTTTTAAATACAATTCTTTGAATTTCATATACCAAACATTTTTATTAAATTATAGAAAAAAATTATAAATTCGAAAAATATACTTTAAATGAATTTTTCTTTCGAATAATTTATTTATATTATTTTAATACTGATATTATATATTAAAAATTCCTAGAAACATATTTTATCAAGAATCTTTTAATTTAAAATATAGAAAATTTATTAAAAATATTTAGTAATATATGTTTTTAATGTATATAGCTCAAATATAATTCACAGTAATTACTCTTTATTATTCTTATTTTAATAAAAAAATAATATAAAAATGAAAAGTGCAAAAATCTATTTCTAATGGATTTACGAAGATATATAGTTTTTAAATTATGACTTTAATTATTAAGAAAAAAATAGATAAATGCAACTGATAAATGCAATCGTTTTAAATATTTTTAAAAATATTTTTATTTGAATAAGAAGATATTGTAAATAAATATTCATAAATTTACACTATTGTCTAGTAGAATAATACATATAATATGTTACATTTTATGCTATTTATGCTTACATAATAATTAACTAAATTTATAAAAACAATATATGAAATTATTCTGTAACTTAATAGATTCAGCTATATATATACACGTAATAAAGTTTTTTAAAATATTTATATAAACCTAATATAATAATAATACTTATTGGCTTTGTCATATAATAACAAAATCACATATAATTACACTGAAATAAAAATGAAAAATTTTGATGAAAATTAGATGATCACTGTAATTAGTTAAGAATTTGAATAGATTTAAATAAAAATCAGAAAAATGTTGGTACAAAAAAATTTTTGTTATGAGCTCTATTTATTATAATTTATTCATTAATTTTAAAACTTTTAATTAATATTATTCTTGGCAGTATAATGTAATAAAATAATTTAGTCGCAATTTAATAGTTAATTTCTATAAACATTTATTCACATAAATTTAGCAATAAATAATAATAAACAATATAATCTTATTATATTAAAATTATTGAAATTGAAACTTATTGTCGTTTACTAATATCTCTCTTTTCTTAATAGAATTTGTTTTTCTTTACGATACGTGGTATAATACATAAAGTTGATTTCAGAAACAAGAGTCGCTAACCGGTTTCTGATTCTTCCTTCAACCTTACCTTTCTTTTTTCTATATTATTTTGTAATATTGAAACATGTGATATTTATTTTATTAATTCATATTTAGTATTTACATAAAAAATAAATTTAAATAAAATAAAAAAAAATTATTACGTTTATTAAAATAATAAAAGAAATAATTATTTAACTTTAGGAAATCAAATAGTTGCATATTAAAAGTTTCGTTATTATTTTATCGTGTTTAAAATTTCTAAATAGAATGTAATTTTTATTGTAATTTTCTAAAAAAAAATTTGATCACAAATGATAAATTGTAACCATTAAAATGAAAATATCATTACTATATGAATATATCAATATTTTATTAATAATACTATAATATCAATTATATTAATTAAACTAAATAATTTGAATGATTTTATTACAGATATTTATTTATTATAAGTGTATATTCTGTACATATCTATGTATTATATTTAAAATCACGATTACTTAATAACAATTTTTCAAATTTTTCAATTGATAATTAAATTTGTAAATTTATATTATCAATTATCATAATACAAATTTATTAATAAAATATTATAAGTTCATAGTGAACACAATGAGATGTGAATACTAACGAGAAATCTCAAAATTAGAAATGTAAGAGTTGCCAGAGATGAAAATTATAGAAAATAGACAGGATATGAAAAACTTGAACAAATCTTATTAACGATAATGCAAATTATAGTTGAAAGATAGAAAATTATAATTATGAGAACAAGAAAGGCATTAAATTATTATACTAAAGTATAACGTGAATAGAATATTATAAAATAATCATCCTCTTCTGCAGTACGTATGCATAGTTGCAGATTAGCATACTTTACCTAATAATTGAGCAAGAAATCGAAGACATTAGAGACAAGTTTAGATACGCTATCTATTGCGCTTTGTACCATTTATAAGTTCCGCGAGTCGATAACACAGAATTTTTCTCCCGTTTCTACAATTTCGTATTTAAACATGAAAAAATTCTTTAGTAAAAAAGTATATTAAATTATCTAAAAATTAAAAAAATTTTTTGGAATATTCAAAATATGTTTCTTTTAAATTAATTTAGAATAAGTTTATATTAAAATTAGTCTAATTATGATGAATAAATCTTAAATTAAAATTTTAAATATACTTTTATTACAATAATTTAATTTTAGTCCTGAAGTTTTCTCACATTCTTTACTTTTATTACATTAAATATGTAATATATCAATGAAAAAATATTCAAATGTTTTATTAATCATACTCTTCATATTTCTGTGATACAAGTTTATCAAAATAATTACTATTGGATATATCTACAACTGTCAAAACTAAATTTAACTTACAAAAGTAACAGAAGTAAATGTTACGATCGCTAAAAAGACTATAAAGTAAATAATTTGTATTTTCTTCTGGTAAGAGATGGAATATGCGCCGTACTTATCTGTTTACCTACCTGTATGGATAAGCTGATGCGTATGTACTTAACTGCGTGACTAGAAATAAAGGGTAAGGGTAGGCACACGATTGTTTCACCCTCAAGTTACATAATAAACTTTTTTTACGTTATTTTAATTTATCTTATATGAAATTTTAGTACGTTATTGTTATTTTTATGTTTATTATTTTATATACAATATTATATAACATTTAAATAATTTTTATTTTGAAATAGTTAAATTATATTTCACAAGTACATTACTATTCTTGATACTTTATCGATGTATTAGATAATATTAGAAACAAATTATAAATATTTTTTTATTACTTATCAATGTAAATACTTTCAAGATGATATTATTTATAATATCTTCCATAATGTTTTATTTTTTAGTTTACATAAATTTATGCTTTTTTAGTTTGCATATATTTGATGCTTTTATTAAATGATGTTTCGAAATTACATTAAAAAATAATTACTCATTCTAAAAGCATAATTAAATGTTACATTTTTATTTCCGATTTATAGATATTTATATCAAGTAACTATTAAGCTAATTGATATAATGAATTAATTTAACTTCTTTCGCCAAAAAGAAAATAATACAGCAAGACTTCATAGTAAAATTTTTCTAATAAAAAATTACTTTTTTATTCAATACAGTCAATTTTTATAAGTTACTTTAAATAACTTTTTTTTTTCAAACCAATTTAGTAATTAATGGAATATTAACTTCAGCTATTTAAAAGTAAAATATCATATCTTCGTATTGAATACATAATACAATGTGTATAGTATGAAAATATTCTGGATAATTTTATATTTAATACAATTATATTTTATATATCATGTTAATATATCTTATATTTCTACCAATATTTTGTTTAACTTATTTACGTTTATTATAAAATTCTCATCAAGTATATTTTTAAATTAGATGAAAACTTCATTTGTAGTTATTAAATTAATAATTAATGTATAATAATTATTTTTAATCATTTTTTTACAATTATCTTATTTTAATTGTAACCTTTTCAATATAATTGTTTTTAATAATTATCAACATATATTATTAAAACAGCATAATATAAAACTTGAAAAAAAAATTTAGTCGAATAATTATTATTATTTTCTGCGACAAAGGAAAAGTTACTAAATTTTTGATAAATAAAAGTTCAAAATTTAATTAATTTTAAATATCTTAAATCTTTTAAAATGGAATTATATTAAATTTAGAACAAATGCATGATTGTACAATAACATCGATACCGATTTCCAACTTTTACTTTTTATGTCTTCTAAAATGAGAAACTAAAATAATTAATCAATTTTAATGCATAAATATGTATAAACGGATGTAAAATAAAGTAATTTAAATTAAGTAATTAAAATAAAAAAAATGCAAAGCATATTTTATTAAATTAAAATAATAGAAATTTTGAAGTTTAAAATTTATTTTAATAGTAATGCTATAAAATTCAACAAAAATTTATAAAAAACTTTAATTTTAGAATAGAGTTAATAAAAATTTCTTATTGAATTTCAATTTGAAAATTATAACTTACTTTTTTCAAATTTTATAAGAAATCTTTTATGAAATTATTTTTATTTTGATGTTTAAAATGCACATTAATTAAATTTTTTAATCTAAATGTGAATTTATTAATGTACATTATACTTTTTATGTTTAAAATTTTTCTCAATTTTAAATAAAAGTTTTCTCATTTAAACTTTATTCGTTATGTTTTTCTTTTCTTTAAAATTACTTTCACTACGTATCATTTTAGAATTTAAGAAAGAATATTTTTCGTTACAATAATTAATATAAAAATTCTGTCAAATTATGCCACATTTTTTCGCAACATATAATTAGTGAAAATTCGATTTTAAGCAGTTAAAATGTTGTTTGGTAACGTCAGTTTTGCGTAGTCAATTTTATTAATGCTTTTGCAGACTTTTCGGTGAGCCCAAGTAAAAGAAAAAATTCTGGTTGATATATTTTTTCCATGAATATTTCCGTGGTAAAAGTTAAGGGAACTCAATTCATATTAAAACCATATTTTTACAAGCTTAAAATCTGAAAGCAATTTTCTCTACTTGGAACACCGAAGTTATAGAGCTCATGCCGTCATGAATCGAAAAAAAGAAAGCTTAGAAGGCAACGCAAAAACGTTGATATCCAATCTAAAATAATTACGATAATACATATATATATATATATATATATATTGGCAAAGCAAAAAAATATAAAAAAAGTTATGTTTAAAAAAGGGAGAAAGTGAAGCTTAAAAGAAAAGAAACGAATTAGGACGAATTCAGATCGAATTTTTGATAATTTTACTTTCTTTATTTATTTTTGATAACTTTCTTCTATATTGAACGATATGCGTAAATTTGTTTTTCTCCTACATTTTTTTTTATATTTGTTACTAATAGTAGAATAAACTAAGAAAAGATAAAATTAAAAAAATTGTTGCACATTTTTTACAGAAGAAATAAAAAATAATATAATGTTAGAAAAATCTTATTAGGTATTGAACCTTTATATTTGAATTTTTTTATATTTTAATTATTAATTATTAATAAAATAAAAAACAAGCACTCAAGAAAATAAATACTGACTAATATTAATGAAAACTTCGGATACACTATAATATCAGTTTCATTTATAAAATAATTATATTTTCAGTAAAATCTATTTAATTATTTAAATATCATATTACATAGAATACTGCATAAAGATAATACATGAATAAATATTCCTGATAATTATTAATTTTTTAAATAAAATCGCCCATTTATATTTTCAAATATTTTTAATATATTAAAATTTTATTTTCAATGCTTGTTCAATACGAAATGTTTTTTTTCTTAAAATTAATAAATACATAAAAAGTCGATGTCAATTACAATTGCGTAAAATACGGAAAATTTCGATTAAATTTAATGTTTACTTTTACATGGATTTTAGTATTAAAATAAAAAAATACAAGTATACATTATTTTATGATATCTTAAATACCTGAATATAATGCAATGAATAAGAAAAATTAAGATCAAATAATAGTATATATGGGTGTGTGAAAAGATAATTGAGAGAAAAAAGAAGTAAATAGAAAGAAAAAGCAAAAACTTCCGATAATATCCAAATGAGCTTTCGCCAATTATTATTTTTAAATTTGTTTTTATTTGTTATTTTTTTCATAGATTTATCATTATAAAGAATATCGAGAAAAAGAAAATACTAATTTAAAAATTATATTAATCTTCAAAAAATAAAAAAGCTATGAGTCAATCTAAAAATTCAAAAACAACAATGGATCATAGACAGAGTGTAAAGAAAGAATGTAATAAAAAGTAAGAAAGCTTAGCTTTAGAAATAATCTTATTAATTTTATATTTATAAATTAAATCATTTCTTCATCCTCGATTTAAAATATTTTGTTTTTTCAATACATATTTTTCATTTAATTAGTATAATTTATTTCTGTTTACATTCTTCGTAAATTTATGTCCACTCCTAAATTAATTTGTCAATTACTCTGTATTAATTACCAAGAAATTTATATACATATTATTTATAAAATAAATAATTATAAAATATAAAATGAATTATTAAAACTATGTTTGTGAAATAATGTTAATAATACTTTAAAATTAAGAAATTTAATCAATATTTTGTATAATTTCGTGTAACAATTTTCAAGTTCAGATAATTGAATCTTATAAATAGTATAAAAATTCATTATTTATATAGAAAAATTTATTTTGAATGCTATTACACTTGTATAAAATATTGAAAAAGAAATTATTTCTAATCTTTTTTCATACTATTAATTTAATTTAAAATTAAATTAATATTACAAAATATGAATACTACACAATGAAATGTACAGCAGTATGAAAATAACTTAATTTAAATCACAAATAACAGTGATTAAACTAAATCAAATTTTCATTAAAGAAAATAATTCACTTAGTAAAGAAAACATTGTATACATATTTATTGGTATATATATATATACGTATACATATGTAGATACATATAGATATGTGTGCGTGTATATCAATTCTTATGTTTCATAAATCTTTATACTTAATTAGAATTCATAGAATCTATAAAATGATAATTATGGTATAACTTAGTTAATGGTTAGAATATTTATTTACGATATAGATTTTTATAATTGTTTTTTTTTCGTGTTATATAAACAATTTTTACTCCATTTAGTTTTATACATGACCTACACGTTCGATTATATCACATGTGCATATATGATAATTTCATATTTTAAAAACTATATCTGAATAATGAAATAATTATATCATATTCACCTATATAAGCATAAATAATTTATTTCTAAGTATAAATTAAATATTATAAAAATTGCTATGCATGATAAATAAACTTTAATGGAAAATTATAGGATAATTTACGTTATTTTCTATTTGCAATAATTATATTTGTTTTTTGCGCTGAGAAGAAAAACACATGTAAAAAAACATGTATTCAACCTAGTATCACTATATATTCTTTACATTAGAGTTTAGTAGCTAAGAAAAATGAAAGGGAAATGAGTCTTTTTAAACTGTACTGTAATAAATTGTTCTTTTTTCTTGTTACTCACTTTATTTTTTATTTTTACAATAAATAATTAGACTAATACTTGCTCTTCCATAATTTCATGATTTTGTTTTTCAACTTTACGAAAAAGTTTATATAAATATCAAATTGAAAATAAAATAACTGCAAGGTTACATAAGATGTTATATATTATCTATGCATGTGTATATACTTTATTTAATTTATTATATACTTTTTCATAGTAAAATATTTTTTTCGGTATTTTTAATTTATTTTTTCAATTTTTGCATAATTAGTTTTTATAATTATTTTTCTATTAAAATTTTTTATTAATAAATAAATGTATTATAATATAACGCAATAGATATCTTTTAATAAATAAATATAGAGCTATAATAAATATTATATTATTCATTTGCAATCCTTAAGGTAATTATATATTCATAATTTAATTTTGCAGTAAAAAAATTTTATACTCAATTTCATAAAAACGCTTTTCGTTTTGCCGTAAAAGAATTTTGATAAAAACACAATTGACTTGTATAAAATAGATCATACATAAAAAAGGGTACACCTATTATGAATTTTGAAAAAATCTATGAATATTTTCAGTTTTTCATGAAATAATATTGATTAGAAATTTTTCATAATCCCGTAATTTTCATTTTATTTTCAAAAAAATTTGCAGTTTTTTACATTAAATTAATATTTTTTCGATATGATTTATTGATGTCATAATAAAGTTGTATATCATATAAGAAGAAAAATATATATTTTAATTTGTTATTTAATAGGCAATCAAGATATATTAAGTTATTAAATATTGCGAGAAAAATACTATCTTTACTTATTAAAGTTTTGTAATAAAAAAGTTTGAAAACAAATTTATTATCGACAACAACAATCTGATCTTATATTAAGATGACAAATATTAAAAGTAAATTATAAATAGAAATTCTATTAATATAATGATTGTAATATAATCATAATATTTTTCATTATGTTTTATAAATTTACAAAATATTTAGATTTAATAAATTAGGTATAAAATATTTGTTGAGCAATTAATTAATATGTTTTAAATTATATACATTAAATATTATATAAATAATATTAATTCAGTACTTTATATAATTCTTGATTTTTGTACATGCAATAATTTTACAAATAAAAATATAGAATAAAATAAGAAATTTCAAAATATTTAGTAATTCTCATATTTTCAATATCTTTATTAAATAATTAAGATATAAATTGAGCACTTTTATGAATTCTTTATTTTCATTTTTTTTTTCTTAATAAAACCTAGTAAGGCAAAAATATAAGAATACTCTTACTAAGTACTTATACATATATAAATTTTTTTAAATAAAAGGTTATATTACAATAAATTCAGAAAATAATATTTTAAACTTTTGATTTTTATATTTATTACGTGCAAAAATATATTGTTCATACAATAAAAACAAATTACAAATTTTGAGTTTTGAAAAAATTAATTACTTTTATTTATTGTTGAAATTATTTCCCAATAATTTATGTATAATACTATAATATAAATTAAGTATAAGTGAAATTTATTAATTATTTGATTAAAAAAATAAATTCTATGAAATAAATTTCTTATATTTTTACCATACATGCTTGCGAAATAATAAACAAATAAACTAATAAATTTAACGTTCGTCTATATTTATTGGGTATTGCATTGAATATAAATGAATTTCTTCTTACTTTATAATAATTTTGCAAAATTTGTTATATTATTAGGTATTATAACAAAATTCCAATAGTAATGCTTTTATTATAATCTTGAAAAATATAGAATATAAATTCCAACTAAATAAATATAATTTTATTGATCTTCTTTAATCTTCAAAGAAAATCATAGAATTAAAACTAAAATAAATGTATTTATAATTTATTTTATTTTATAAAGTGGAAAGTTTATTGTATTTTTATATTATAAAAATAAAAAATTTTATGCGTCAATACTGTTCGAGTAACATTTAGATTTATTATTTATATTAGATATTTATATTTTATAATTTTTTAGATTATATTTACCAATATATCTTTTTATTTAATAATTTATAAAATTATTATTCCAAAATATATATCAAAAGTAGTCACTATTTCAGATAATTAGAAAATAAAAACATGGTTTAAAATATTATGTAATTAAGATTTCTATTAAATTAAGTTTATTATCAATTCATTTTTTTGTGTTTATCATATTATAATGTATTCTTAATATATATATATATACTAATAATATATATTTACTGCATTGTACTTATAAAAATTTAATAATTTATGTATGTTTGTATGTCATGCGAATAGTCGGTTAGATAAATACGAAATATATAGTAACAAAAGTAGATAATAAATATATAAATTCATTATTTCTATTATCAAATACTTTAATAAAATTGTATTGAAATTTTTAAGACAATAATTATTTTTATTTTGTGAGGAAAAATATAATCAAATTTAATATAATAATATAATAATGATGTAGCTCATAAAATTTTGCAGACTGGATTTTTCCATTATTATTTTAAAACATATATAAATATTACATTTAACTATATCAGAAAAAATAAATTTTTTTGAATAAAGTTCTTATATTTGCATCAATAAGTTATTAAATTAACATATGTAGTTATTTCAATATATATATAAAAAAATAGTAATAAGTTTTTTTTTTAATGCTTCAATTAGATTTAACTTTAATAAGTTCAAAAGTTAATTATTTTATATTATTTTAATAATAATTGTATAGTATATGCCTTTAATTTTAGAAATTATAAATTTTTTAGCTAATATAGTGATTGGTTGTAATAGCATCAAATTTTTGTTTAAAAAATCATTCTAATTTAAATATTCAGTAGATTTCAATCATTTAAGCAAAAAGTAAATGCATATTTTAATAGATAAATAAATGTTAATTTAATAATTTCACTTTTTTTTCTCCTAGTTATAAGGACGTGTTTGAAACTAAGAAAATCCGAGAATATCTATTATGAATTATTTATAAAGTAAATAATTTTATATTTTAAGAAATAAAAGGTTTTTAATAAATAATGAAAAACTCATGACTTGTTCCTTAAAAACATATAAGTTTTGAATGATTAAAATATTGGCTTGTCTTATTGAGCTTACTTATCGATATATGCGTACGAGAAACACACACATATCTTCATTTTATATGTTAACGAATGAAAAAATTGACTTAATATAAGAAAAAAATTGAAATATAAAGCACTAACATATTTACGTATTAAAATAAATATTAAAATCAATATCAAATAGTTATTGATTTAAAGTTCAATCTTATACTCATTAATAAAAACAACATATTTTGTAACGCATTGACAAATACACCTTGCAGAATACGTGAATCACAATATCTCATCTAACATAATCATTCTATTACAGGAGCTTACATAAAGTATAAAAATCCCACCTGCCATGAACGAATATGTTGAATTATTCGAATATTTTAGGCTAATTACAATATATTAATCATAATTAAGTTTGATATTTATAATAAAATATATACAAAAATATATACAAAAAATATATAATATATTTATAACACATATATAGTAAAATAAAAATTTATAATATAGCTATTGATTTCCATTGCCTGTATCAAAAATCAATGAAGAAACGTTCTTGACATATTAATTATATATTATTATTATTAAAAAATATTATTAAATCGATATTATACGTCATAATTTTAAGATGATACATTATTTTTCTTAACAGTTACCACGATGGCGAATTTCAACTTTTTTGCCTTTTGTAATTGTTATTCACTTTTTATATTTAATTTTTCAGAAATACTGCTATACTTATTGCATATCTTACTAAGTAGATAACTTATTAATTTTAATATTTTGTAAATCTTGATTAAGTATATTAGTTATATATTTCCAATGAGAAATTAATTATATAACAGAACATATATTCAAATCTTTGAAATCAAAGCAAGGAATTGTTAGAACGGAAATGACAGACAGCTTTTATTTTAATTATTTATATATTTAATTTAATTAATGTATATAAATTATTTACAATTACTTTTTGAAAGTGATATTTAAATGATTTTACATTGACAAACTATAGATCAATAAATTGAGGTGCTTGCGAAGGCGAAAAATTCTAATTAACAACTATTTACAAGATAATCTGTGACTTTTTTTCCATCCTATGATAGCATATATATTAAAATATATTTTTAACAGTTTTTTTCACCAGATAAGCAATAAATATCTAAGGATAAATTTGAAACAAATGATAAATGTTATGTTTTTATTAAAGAGGAAGCAAATATTATTATATAATTCTTAATTTTATGTCGATTTATAAACTTTTTTTCTTCATGAAAAACATTCCGTAATAATCAATAGTGGATTTCAAGAATAAACGTGATTGCATGGCTCACTCTCGTTGATTTTGCAACAAAACATTTCAAATATTTCTTTAAAATCTTTTGATACTAATTTAATACCTGAAATTAGCTAATATTTTTTACATATTATATGTAAAGCAGTTTGAATTTTTCTATATAATTTATATAAATGTATATTTTGTATTATCAAGAAAGATAATTTTTTTTAATAATATGAGTGATATATGTTTTTCTAAATATAATAAAAATAGCGTTACATAAGTTACCTTCTATCCATATCAATCTTATATTGAATATAAGGTAAAATGAAAGAGTATAAAATAAAACGTATAGCAAAAAACGATATCAAGAAATAGATTTAATACATGTAAATTTTTTTCATTAGCTATTTGTTCAATTTTAGGCAAAATATCTAATTTATATTGAGAAATTTCTCTTTGCATTAATTTTATAATATAATTTAATAATTTATTTAGTTCTCACTTTTTAAAGGATCGATCAATAATTTATTTATTAGTTTTATATTATTAATAAATCCTTAACGATATGCTAATAATATTTGTTTCAATTTATTACTTAATGTGTAATCTTTTAAAAACACTGTTATATTTTTATTTATTGACGAATTTAACGATATCTTTGCATTTAATTTACTTAAAAGATAATTAATTATTTCATTTTTTTCACTCACTAATTATTTAATTTATTTAACTATTTCGATCTGTTTGATAACATTTTATTTTTAATACAATCAGATAATATCGGCTCTATAACCAAAAAATTCGTTTGGTTTTCTTTTTATGGCACTTATTTTCATGATATAATACTTGAGTTATTTCTTATTTTTTCATCATTATCCGTAAACAATATTTTTGCCAATCAAATTGTATTTGCATCTATTACAGTGATATAATATAATCTGTTTATAACTGAGTTTTATTAATATATTTATAAATGACTTTTATTACGTTTTTAATACATAAATTAATAAAACTGCTTTACAAGGTTCTAATTTTGAAAGAAAAAATTTTTAAAATTGCTAGTCGAGATTTCCACAGCTACTTCTTATTACGATTTGATGAACACTAAAGAGTTTGCATAATTAATTTATCAAAACTACGAAATCAAATAAAAGTATTGAATAGTAACGATTTGCAATATTTGATAAAATATTTCACTTTATATCATTATTTTCTGTTCCCTTGTATTTTATGAAATATTTTTTTGATTCTCATTGAATTTTTAAATATTTTCAGTATTGTAAATAAATTTTTTATAATTTGATAATTTATTTTCCAATGATAAAAATTAATGACATTCTCGTGTATATACATATTTATTTCCTTGATGGAATTCCCAAGGAAATGATATTTATAATTATTGTATGACAATATAACAATACATGTTTGTTAACTTTAATTACTTTTTAATAGTTCTTAAAGTATTCTTCTTCTTTTAACAATAATTTTTTTCTGTAATTTCTCTTAAATTCTAAAATTTAAGAATTTTTCTTTGAATTAATTTATGTGATAAAAAACATTTATTTAAATACTGAAGATTCTGGTCATAAATTTTATCTAATACAACTCAACCTCATTTTATTTTTATGAGTTTCGAGTCATATGTATACGCTGATAGTTGGTCTATGAATAAATATATCATAAAAAATTCTCTCTAACTTAATAGATCAATTTTGAACCATTTAAAAATTTCTGGATTGATTAATACAAAATTTTTTAAATTTTTAAAGTTTCTCTACTAATGAATAACTTAAACAATTATTGCAGAAAATTTATGATTTGTATAATTATAAAATTAGACTGTAAACCACTGTCACAAATAACACGTGTTTGAATTATTTCCATTATTTTCATAGATTTTATTTTAATTCTGAATAGAATTTCCTTTGGTATAATTGCAGTAAATATTATTTTTATATAACTGAAACATTTTATATTGTCGTAACTTCATTTTTACGTTTGACAAATTTTTATTTGAATTCTCACAATGAATAAGAGTATCATGTGTCTTTTGATATTTCATACATTTGCGTTATTTTTATTGTTCATGATGACAATCTTAATTCCAATTTTAAAATACATTTAATATAATTTGATTTCATTTATTCGATCAGGAATTGTTAAATATAAAAATTCATTATCTGAATATTATTTAAGTGTACTACTAAAAATATTTAGATCCCACATTATTATAATACTCTTATATTTATTATTACTAATATAAATTTCTTTAAAATATCATATATATTGATTTATATTTAATGTTATAATGCATGAAACTTTACATCGACTTTCTAAAAAAATCTATGAAAACTTTGAACTTTAATATTTTTATGTCTATTACAAACTTGTTTTATTCTTTAAAGTATGATTATTAAGTTTAGAAGAATTATTTTTATTTTAAAATCTTGTATTTTTTAAAAATGTCTAAGTAGTTACATCAAATAATATGAATACATTTACTATAATGCACATAGACCAACTTTTCCTGTGGGTCAACATATTGGTACACATCCAGTGGTATTAATCTGATAAATACATAGAAACCAATAACTTTCTCCATTTCACAGCTGGTTAACTATCTATATAAAATTGACTCCGAGTGTCACCCTTTCATATTTATCACTATTATTAGAACACTCCTTTTATTTTTAAAGTCAATAATAACTTTCATATAACAACATATTACAATAACGGAATTAAATTACTATGTTAAAGTTCCTGTCCAAAGAAATCCTCTTTATTTAAATTATTATGATAAATAATAATAAAGAATAAATAAATTCTGCTTTTAATTTACATAATTAGTTCCATATTAGTTTCATTATTATTTGAAATTAGGTGATAAAACTAAATGAGTCATTATTAGTTATTCGTAAAATACACCGTTTTATTATTGATATAATTTACTTTTCTTTTTTAATTAGATTCTAGATTTTTTTATTTTATATTATCTAGTAAATTTAATTTATCTAGTAAATGAAGCTATTTTTTGTTAAAATTTATCAATGAAGATAATATGATAATTTAAAAGATTACCTTTTCATTATTTCTCTGTAGAATTTCATTTTTTTTATTCTTTAGAAAGCTATGATTTTGTCCCTTTTTATATAGCAAGCTACATGGGTCAAAATCTTCAAAAAATACTTCAAAAGAAAAAAATAATGTCAGACTAACCGTGAAGGTCCAGAAATTAATGAAAATCTCTTTACTCATAAGAAATACTAACCTCAAGGTTATAATATCCTTGCTCTCTTTATAAAAATTAAAAATTGCATATTAGTTAGCCATTGGAACACATCGTCTATTTATTCAAAAAAGAAACTAGGAACAGGTTCACTATTCTTACATAAAATAACAACATATTTTGTAACCTTGTTTATAACAAAAACAATCTCTTCGAATAGTATCAATTATTTGGATTGTATCTTTTTTTAAAAGATATTTCTCAAGATACAAATTAATAAATATGTGATGAATTTTCATGTATTTTTAACGAGTTCATTTATATGAATAAATATACTTAAAATAACATTTAAGTTCTGGAACTATAATGTTACACTAAAAAAATTTTATATTTTCTAAAATTTATTATTTGTGGCAGATACATTAAACACATTACCTGCGAAACAAAATATGAACTCCGTATAGTTCTGAATTGTGTGGAATATAAATGACTTCCGTAAATATCGACGAAGGAAAAGAGGTTGATAGTTAATTCTGTCTATCTGTCTCCCCTCTCTCTCTCTCTCTTTCCCTCTATACGTGTAACTGTGCGTTTATGATGACTTGTTAACAAAGTGCAAGCATGTGACGATGTAGTCGATTTTGTGCATTATTATGCATGTTTGGACAGCTTCAGTTTATTTCTGAGAACGTCCAGCGCATTCTTAAAGATTAAGTCAATTATATTATACCATATAAAATTGAGATATTGTATTGTTTTTCTGACTTTGTAATTTTTGAACTGGGTTTTATTTTGAGAATATTGAAACATTTCTAAACCACATAGATTATAAAATAAAATTATATTTAATAATTTTAAATATTAAAATTATAATAAAGGTTAATACAAAATTTTAATTAATTTAATTATAATATTGTTTCTTAAAATAAAATTTTTAAAAGTTAAGAAATAATATTAAAAATCAATTATATCCTGTATCAGTATAAAAAATAATCTATTTGAAATAACAAAATTCCTTATTACATATTTCATAATTGACGATTAAAAATTTTATTTTACTTTATTAATATTTCATAATTAAAAAGAAGATTAATATAATAACAAATATATTTTATCAATTTCGTTCAACAACAAATATTTCATTTTTAATCAGCAAGCTGATATCAATTAAATATTGAATTGATTTGTAAAGTTTGTTTTATATTTAATTCAAAAATACAAGTAAAATTAATCAATTTTTAAATTTAAAATTAGTTTAATATTTTTAATATTAATTTGAAAATTTAAAATAAAACATTTTCCGAATAAAAAATGCATTAAACTTAAAATAATAATGTAGTGTGAAAAGTATTTTGTATTTAAAAGTTATTATGTAATAATTTTTTATGAAACTACTATTTTATAAATAACTTTGCTATGAATATATATATTTTAAAATATATAAATGAAATGAAATTAACTGTTACTTTTTATTAATTTTAAAGTTTAAAATTAAAATGTTTATTGTTGATAATACTAATTTATATTCTATTTATACTAATAAATATTTTTATAATGATAATAAAAATATGAACTTTTTAATAATAATTGAAAATTAATTATTTTTAATATGAGTCGAAATCCATCAGCAAAGCATATAATTTAGTCGTTAATGCTGTGCATGGTATACATTAATGATTATTTCGTCGTGTACATAATCATGTACATATGATAAATTTTAATTCAATGATTGTCTGCTGAGTTTTGAAAATTTTTAATAATATAAAATTCAACATATTCAACCAATAAATAAAAGTCGTAATAACTATAAAAATATTGAATAATCATAAATTTGTAAAAAATTAAATTTATAGTTATAATTATAGTAATAATAATTTAATTATTTTAATTAAAATATGATTCGATTTTTTCCTGTAAAAATCAATAAATGTACATATATAAATGGATAAATTTTTTTAATTTTTGTATATCAAAAATAATATCATTAAATAAAAAAATGAATAGCATAAAATGTTTGCCAGTACTTTGCCATTTAATGATATTTATATTTATAAGTATAATTGTTTATTTCATTAAAATATATAAGTATATGTAAATAATGTGAAATGCATGTACATAAGCATACTGTGCTGATTAATGTATTTAATTGAATATGATTGACAAATAATAAATGTAAATACGTATAGTAAATTTAAGTCATTTTATTATTTTTTGAATATATACACTATTTTTAATTATTTTAATAATTAGAATAATAAATTTGCAATGTTTTGTCATTTTAGCATAAAAAAAAATTAATGAAGTACTAGATATTTAAGATATATATGACTAAATATAAATTTTGATTAAGCAAATATCTTGGTTTCATTTATCTTTAAAAAAATATATGAACATTAAGTTTTTAAATAAATAATTTAAAGTTTAATATAAAATAAGGACATATTTGATTTAATTGAAAATAAAAAATTTCCTTACAATTTATAATAAAAAAAAATATGCTTGATTATATATACTAAAAATCTAATAGTTTAACATGAATAAAAAATATTGAATTCAGATTAGTGCTTATTTTTTACTCATTGCATGTACTTCTCTTTTTACATAGTCCACATTATTTAAAAAAATTCTCTCAACAGGATCGTGACATTAAAACATTAAGATAAGAAAAATATAGAAACGTAATTGGTACACCTTATACCATATTTTCTTTACAAACAAGTATATGAAGGCACGCACCTAACTTTCAAGAATAATATTTATGAAAAAATCAAAGCAAGTTCAAGAGAGTTATCATTCAGAGAATATTTGTACGATGCTAAGAAACTTGGAAATACTATTAGAAAAGCTTTTAGCGAGAACTGTAGTCGAAGCATTTACCAATATTAAACCCATAACCACTAGTTGCGAGAATTTATTGCCACTAGAATACCACAGTTACCAGTTGTTTTCTTCCTCTCTCAATCCCGTGGTAATACTTCCAGTTTTAACACAACACTACGCCACTATCAAAAACTACAGAAATGGTTTTATTCTTTACAATGTCCTTTCTTCTCCTTATAAAATAAAAGTACCTTTTCAATAGAGATTTAAAAAAAATCAACAATTATTCATTAACTTATTTAGGCTTTTTTTTTTATATAAAAGAATATATAATCAAATGATTTTATTTCAATAAATTAAATATTAAATATCTGGTTCTTTTACGTTACATATTATAATATTTAATGTATTTGATTAAAATATTATTCTTAATAATGTTAATGAATAATGAAGTATTTTTCTTCATATTAATTTTATAATGAAACAATATGTAAACAATATGCTTTTTATCAAATACTTTATTTTCCTTAATTTTTTATTGTATCCTTTTTTTATTGTACTATGTTAGATAAAATTCTTTATTTTCAATATCCCAAAAAAGAATAACAAGTTAAACATATTTTAATGATCGCTTATTTAATGCTTCATTACGTAAAAAAAAATATTTGCATACAACAAAATCAAATAAAACTTGTGTTTTTCTGTTAATATAAAAAAATGTACTTTTCAAAAAAGTATTCCAGCTTTATTTAAAATTTATTTTTATGAATATGAAACCTATTTAAATCTTATTATATCACTCTTAATTATTTCTTGCCTTGAATTGAACGCAGAAAAAAATAAAAATATACTACTTAACTATTAATCTAATCTAAAAATACCCATTTTTCTGAATTCAGGCTAAAGTAAAAAGTCATTCAAAAATCAAAATCTCTTTGACCGTAACAAAAGACAATAAAAGGTTATAATATATACATAAATAATTAATTAAAAGAAGACTAGCTAACTTTATATAAGTGTAGGCACATAAGAAATCCTTTATTGATACTCAAAAATGCTCTTCTAGAAAAATTTTGCCATTATAGAGCGAGACCAGTTATAGCGTCAGTAGCGGCAACAACCTGTGCTTTGTTCCCATGATATTCGTCTTTGTTTTCTCCGCAAGGTAATGGGGATAAAGATAGAAGAACAAAAGGAAAATAAAATAGGCTCTCTCTTTCTTTTCCCCCTCTCTTCCATCTAGCTTTACGTCTCGACACACGGAACACAAAGTGGAGAAGGGAGATAGCTTTTTTCGTTTTATAAACTGGTTCAATTTTTTCTGAAAAAGCGGGTGAACCTCGCGGAAACCGGTTGTTAGGTCGAGAGAATCTTAGTAGAGTCGATGTTGATACGAATCGCTTTCTTAGGCTGTGCAAGACTCTAGTCTCTCTCTTTAATCTCTTTTCATTCGCCATACCCAAAATCACACACATTCTCAAACTCACGCGTTCTGTCTCTCACCCTACTTCTGCTTGGTATGTTCGGTTGTGATTACAAATTCTTAAACTTTCTTTTACAGTATCATTCTTGCAATGCATGAAATTGAATATTATTTGCGGATCGTTCAAATTGTACACCATTTAAAAAATATTGTTTTCTATAAAATATATAAGTAATATACTGCATGTGTTAAAAACTTCTTGTGAAAATACTATATTTATTATCTACAAAAAATTATATTTAACATTTAAAAAAAAAATAATAAAAACTTAAATGTATTCAAATTAAAAACTACAAGTTTAAAAATTAAATCAATTTTTTAATATTAAATTAATTTAATTATTATATACTTATACTTTTAACATATTTTTAACTATTAAACAAAAAAGGAAAAGTCAAATTATATAATTTTAAGATAAAATAATTCACAAATTCTATCCTAAATATTACAACTTATTCATCATATAATTGTAGCTATTTGATAATTGATACAATAGCCTTTGAATAATAACATATTTTATATTAACAAAAACAAACAAAACTAATCATAATATCATAATAAATTATCTACCATTGCTTATCATCTATTATTATTATTATTTGAATATTTGTCTCAGATATAAAGAAAAATAACTTGAATCGTGAAAATACGTAATAATCCTACTAATCAAATATTTTTTAAATTGTTCAATAAAAATGTATTTTAAATGAATTAATTTTTCTTTGCATACTTATATATAAAAATCACTATCAATATATAAAAAACAAAAATTTGATTTTAATAAATACGACTAAGATTTTAAAAAAGTAATAAAATTTCTAAAATTATTTATTAAAGAATAAAATATCGTATATAAATTAAATTTTGTTATAACTATTGCAAAAGCATTAATCGACTTAATTATTCTATTAATAACACATAAACTTATTACATTTAATATTTCTAATTATACCATTGAATGATATACAAATTTTGAAAAATATATTTTCAACAAAAATATGAAAATATATTATACGTTTTAAATATATGGGATTAGAGACTTCAATGAAATCGTTATTTAGTAACCTTTTATAATTTTTTATAATTCTTTCTTTATCAAATTATAAAATTATGTTATTTAGAATAATATAAAATATGAATCAATACATATATTTATTTTCATGGTAATAAAAAGAAAATTTTAAAAGTAAATCTTATAATTTAACTATATAAAATTATTGCATGAAAGTTTTATCAATTCATATTTAAAAATTATAATTTACTAATTGAAGTTTTACTCTAATATACAGAAGTTTTTTATACTAATTTTAAAAACACATCTTATTAGAACGAAAAAATTTAAATAGGTATACAAAAATTTTTTCGCTATATATAAAATGTCAATAATGTTTATATTATTAATATATATTTTATATATCTTAAAAAAAAATTTATGAATTTTTTTAATCACTAATTATTAAATAATAATTAAATATGTATGTGTTTAATAATATTATATTTAGAATAAATTTTAATTTTTTTGAAAATTTCTATTAAAAAATTGTTTTATTACTTATTTATTTTTTTACTTTTTTAGTAAAAGTTGTATTAAAATTTCTATTATATGTCACCTATAATTTATTTTTTTATTTATTGTAATAAAATTATAATAAATAAAAATACTATTTTGCATATTATTTGTTGAAAAATTACATTATAAAAAAATCACAAAAAAAATATTTTTTTTAAGTGTATATATTTCAATAATTTATTATTATATTATAATAAATTTTGTACAGCATTTATTCCCTAGATGTAAACTTATACTTTTTAACCAAAAAATTGAGAATAGTAATATTAATCTTATTAGAAAAACGTTAATTTTTTTGTTTAAAAATTAAATTTTAATTATGGAATCATGAACATTTTCTGTTTAATAATTTTTTTAAAGAATTCAAATATTAATAAAACTACTAGAGATCGCACATAACCATGTATGTTAAACATATTTACAAATTTTAATTCAATTTGAAACTATTCTAGGTTTAAACAAATGATTACAAATATTGTCTAAAAAAATTTGTTCAAAGCTTTTTTTATATCTTCAAATTAAATTATTAATATATAATTTATTGAATAATCTTAACTAGAATAAACAGAATGTTTTTGTTGTAACAAGTATTTTTTGTTCATCAGTATATATAAAATGATGGCATCTTTTTCGGATTTTTCTTCCATAGTATATAATAATATTTTCAATGAAACAAACTATAATTGCTAATAAAATTAACTAATATTATTCACTAATTTTAACTATTTTTTATCTCAACATGTTCTTTTAAAGCTATTTACGTAAAACACTTTGTCTAAAATTCTCTTTACATTTTCTCATTATTTACTGACATATTGAGATTTTCATTCGATTATTCTTCATACATTGATAAAATGTATATATTTTGTATTGTTTAGAAGTACATACTGCAGTCCAAGTCGAAATAATACTTCTTTATTTATAGAGCTTTGTTAAATTAATAACCTTATTTAAGCGTGAAATTTATCGAAAAGTAAAATCAATAATAATGTATACGATAAATTAATATATTAATTTGCAATTTATTATAAACTGTTTGATTTTATTAAAAATTCTAATTGTGACCACATCCACCGGCTATTTTATATTTGTGGCTGTAATATAAATAATTTTAATAATTTTAGTAGAAACTTAATAAATTTTATTTTGAAATTTATGTTTTAAAAAATGTAATAAGAAGAAATTGATTTTGATCTGCCTAGTCTCCTTAAAATACAAATTACTTACATTTATTTTAAATATAATAAATCAAACATTAAATGACATATTCAATACTTTAAATTATAAATTGTATTAAGTTATATAAAATTATAGTTAATATTTTTATCTTTATTATAAATTAAAATATTAACAATACTCTTACAAAAATTTCTTTTATAAAAATTACTCTAAATTCATGCATAGAATTATAAAAATATCAAGGATAAAAATTTTTATCGTTTTAGGTCGCAACATAAATTTAAATCAATTTAGCAGTATAATATAGTAAAATATCTATTAAATCTTATTATTCAAACTATTCAACAGAATATTTCGTTTTATTCAAAAATGTAAAAATGAATTTTAATATAAAATAATACATCTTTAAACTAAGTTCAACAATTGATTAAATAAGTTTTATAATTAGTTTATTATTAATGTTTAACTATTTACATGATAAGTTTTTTAATCAATTATTTTTAAAAAAATACATATAGAATAAACGTTTTTAATATTTTAACATCTTATACTAAACAAGGTGTATATAACAACTGAATCAAGTAATATTAATAACTATTTAATAACAAGAAAGTACCTTTTATTCATTGTTAAGTTTTATATTTTTATGAAAATTAATTTGTTTTAGTTCATTTAATACTTGCTATGAATTTCTATTTCTTGTAATATAATATATATATACTAATTTTTATTTTGAAGTATTGAAGGAATAGTATTATGAATATAAAATATATATTCATTAAAGTTATTTTCTCAACAGAATATAACATATTCAAAAAAGAAATGACAAAAAAAAGATTTGTTGCACATACTTTTGTAGTATACATGGGATTACTAGAAATAATTTTAAAATAGAATCACTGTTTTACTTTTATTTTATTTTCATTACATACCAATTACATACCAATTTAAACTAATAACTGGAATTTTTAATGTAAAAATAGTAATTGTTAAAAAATAAATATTTTCTTACAAAAATACATTAATAATTATGTACGATTTTTTCAATAATTTTCTGAGGATAACAATATAATTAACAAATTTAAAAAATTAGAAATAAAACACTTGATAATTTTTTAATATATACTATTTGAATTTAGAATATTCTTGAATATATACATTATAATATATATATTTCTTTGAAATTTTCACCATACAGTTTTATATTACCATCAGAAGAAAAGTGAAAAAATGTATTTTTAAAAATCTTTCTTTAGGTATGATACACTTGATATAATATATCTATAAAATGGCTTCATAAAATTTATAGTTTTAAAATATATTTTATTATTTTCTAATTAAAATAATACAATCACTAAATTTTATATAAAGCTTTATTAATGTTAATTAAAATAAAGTATTCTTTAAAATTTGTATTAATTACATTTTTTTGAAACAGAAATTATAGTATTAATACAAAGAAAATTTTTTATAAATTATTGAAAGAAAACAAAGCAGATCATGATTCTTTTTCAATTGAGTCGTATAATTAAATGTTGGAAATCGCATCAATACGAATCTTCTGTTTTTATATCTTACGATAAATATTTATACTTATATGAAATTTTAATATCATAGAATAAGATAATAGGATATCGGAAAGAAAATACCTAACTCAAAATAATATCAGAATTTTTATATGAAAATAAAAGTGTAAGTATTATTTTCTTTTTTAGTCATCTATAAATTTTATAGATGATTATGATTTTATGTACACAACAAATAATATCTTTAACCATTATTTTGTTTATAAGAAACTATGAAATGTACTACTTACTAAATAGACTGTCACTGGTTATGTATCTTTTACTCAATTCCCGGGTCCCTTCACTCACTTGTAAGTTTACATGAATGACGTTGACTCGGCAATTCATTCTCCCTGTACATTGAACTTTAACTACTAATGAATGAATTTATTATTGTTATTAAATTATTTTTATTTTATAAATATTAATCAAATTATCTACAAAAACAAATCTATGAACCATGATTTTTAACAAAAATATATATTTAAAATAAGTTAATATTCAAAATATAAAGCAAGAATTAACCTAATATAATATATCTACTTCAAATTAAATAGTTGAATCTTTATAGAAGTATATTTTTAATTAACATATTTGGATGTACATAATTTACTTATAATAGCTATCATTATTTTTTTGTGTCCATAATAAAGTTTTATTTTTTAGTATCTGAAATTTGAGTTCGAAATAAATTCCAAGCACATATTTTCCGATTTTATTAACTTACTTATTAATTCGTTAAGTACTTAATTCGCTTAATTCAAATTATAAAAATTCAAGTATAAAAATCGTGTATTTAAAAATATAATCGAATATAAATAGTATTTTTAGAATTAATTATCTTTTAATGATTATTTTATTCTATAATTATTCATATTTTTGTATTTAAAAACCGAATACAATAATAACTTATGTTACTGCTATTTACTAGAATAAATATTTCATTAAAATAAAAACAATAGTATAGAAAAATATTCATTAAAAAAATTTTAATTGTGTTTTAATATTTTAGAATTTTAAAAGTTTTCTATTATAGTAGTTAAAACTAAATAGTATTACCTTAAAAATGCACAATAGAAAAACAAAAAATATATATAGAATAAAATTTGTTACACTAACCGTAAAATCTCATAAATTTGCATGGTATGCATTAGTGATATCATTTAGTAATATATAATATAAATAATACAGGGGGAAAAAATTGATTAGATCATATACAAAAATAATTAACTGATCACTCTTATAATAAATGTAAAAAATGTTACTGTCATTTAAGGAAGTCACGCCTTCTTTTTTCACAAATTCCATCTAGTGTACTTCATTTTAATTGTTTAAAAAATTTCAATTATTCTATATTTAATCACTGTGATTCGTATATTCAAATGTTTAGATTACGTGTATTAGAAAATTAATTACATATCTTTCTAAATACTACCTCAATTGAATTCTTCTGAATTGAAATCTTATGTTAAATTCTAAGTACTAGTATGTAAATGCTATCTTTAATTTATAACAACTAAAGTTTCCACGTTTTATAATTGACCTCATAAGCTTGCGGCTTGAATAAAAAAAGATTGATGAAAAAGTAATATCTCATGATAAAAAAATTCTACTCGACAATATTTATAGTCTAAAAATGTATATTCAAGGTAGACTTCTATGAAGAGAGAAATAAAGATAAAGAGCTAAAAGCAAGGCCGGAAAAGGAAGGGGTGATCGCAAGAAAAACGACGACGTGGAGTTCATTAGCCCTTCTTGCTAACGTGTAAAACTTTCGGGTCATAGCTCCGCGAACACAACGCGTGCACGTCTATAGCTCTTCGGAATTTCTTTCCTGCTCCCATTTCTGCTTATTCTCTCCCCCCTTTTCTCAATATCTCCTTCTCTCTTTTGTTCCCTCTCTTTATCTATTTCTCTCACTCTTTCCCCCACCCTATTATAGGTTATGTACAAGAAAAAGAAAGAACGAGATAGTCATATTTACATCGATCTCGTTTTTTTCACTTCCTTCTGCAGGCCCTTCTTCTCACTTTTTAATTTTTTTACTCTTTTTCTATCATCTCATTCCTTTTTCTCTCTTAAAAAATTCGAAGAGAGGAAAAAGGTATATGGGCGTTTGCGAAAAAGTCTTAGACGGATATCGAATATTTGATATACATTGAGAAATTTTTTGCACCCTTTCTTTTTGCTTTTTTCCAAAGCTTCAAATTTATTTTAACAACAAAAAATTGTTTTAAACTAATAGTAGTAGTAGCGGTAGTGGTGGTGGCGGTAATAGTATTACGCGGTAGTATAGTGGTAGTGGTATTGATAGTTTAGTGGTAGTGGTAGTTTAGTGTAGTGGTAGTTTAGTGTAGTGGTAGCGATAGTTGAGTGGTAGCGATAGTTTAGTGGGACGGGTAGTTTAGTGGTAGTGGTAGTGATAGTTTAGTGGTAGTAATTAGTAAAAAAAATATTAATTTTAATTCCTATAAGCTACATATTTTTTGAAGGAATTTTGAAAACCAATTTCAATACGAAAAAAGTTTTGATTACCAATAATACATTAAGATTTAAAAATTATTAAAGTTGAAATTATTATTTAAATTAAAAACTTTCTACAATGGCTTGTTATTGATTAATTTAAATATTTGTAGAGAAATGTGTTAACTTGTTGATTTTTTTTAATAATGCTTTCATAATATAGCCCGATCAATATTCCTACTATATACTATAATAATTTTCTTTAATATTACTAAAATTTATGTGTATTTACAGTATTTTTATTATAAATCTTTTGAATTCTACTTTATTTGTTTATATTTATAAATTAATTACATTATGTTCAATAAAATTATTATACAATTATTTAAATAAAAAAATTACATTGATGTTATCCAAATGTAAAATATTTTTTCAAATGCATAAACATACTTACTTTACCTTAAATATTCATAATTTTTATTCAAAGAAATATACATTTGTTGATAAATATGTTAGTATTTATATAATATAATAAAAAACTTTAAATTATATAAAATCATTTAAATAAAAATATAAAAATATTTATTTGGTATACTATTTAAATAAGAAAATTTCAAAACATTATATTATCATAGAAAAATATTATTGAATAAATTTTTATATTTACAAAATATTAAAAATTTTCTATGATTGTAAAAAAAATAATTAGTCTTCTTGATTTATTATTAACTTTAACATTTCTTTTAATATACAAGGTTAAATGCATCAAAAATATAAAATAACAAATTTGTTGTTTATTAATATTAAGAAGATTAGATTAAATTATAAAATTTAAAATTATTAAATAAAGTAAAAATATCAGAATTGGTATATTTAAAATCGATTGAAATTTAAGAAAATTATTTATAATCGTGTCGTTTACAATTAGTTTAAAATGCTTAATCATAAATAATTGTACGTATTTCATGCCGAATAAATGCATGAGCTTATTACATTGAACTTTATAAATTACCGATCACGAACTAATTTTTAAATGGCTCATTAGACAAAGAGACTGAAATTAGATATTTTAAAGAATTCTTAAGTATATTCATGAATCAATGGTATTATATTTTTTTCAACATTTACATTTGCTATTTTTCATTACCTATTTAAAATTATTTAACTGAATTTTTAAACAATCGTCACTTAACTCATTAAATCTTAGTCAATTTAAAATACAAATTAATAATTTTGAAATAATAGTCAGTGACTGTAAAATATTATTGAATTGACTATTATTTGACCATTTCTTAAAAATAAATTCAATTAATAAAAAAATTAATTAAATGTTTTTTTGCTTCTGCATCATTTTATTACTGAACTTAGTAAGCATACATAAAAATGAAATAAATAATACCATTATTAATTTATTAATTATTAATTTTTTTTAAATACACGATATTTTAATTTTTGAAAACAAATTTTTTCGATATAATAATATATAAATCTTATTTTAAATTAAAATTTTATTAATTATAAAGATTTTAAATTTTCAATTTAAACTTTTCTACAAACGTATCTACAAAAATTTGGTGATTAGATTATATTGCTGAAACTAAATAAAAAAAATATTTTTAATAATATTTAATGCATTGAATATTTCATTTATTTAATACATAAAAATATATAATAAATATTACTCTATAATTAAAATAACAATTTAAAATAAATAAAAATTTTTTATGTTACTTGAATCAATATAATTTTATGGCTAATATAAGATTTAAATAAATTATGAAGTATAACATTCTTTAAAAACATTTTCAAAGAAAATGAAAAAATATAATAATATTATGTACATTATACCTAAATAAAAATGCATATTTATTATAGTTTCAGATAAAATATTGTTGTTATATTTTTACTTAACAATTACAAAATTTTTAAAATTTAAAATAAGGTTAACAAAAAATAATGATGTAATGAATAACTGATTCAATTTTTGTTTATAATTGAATTATATAAGATTTTAAAACTGTATAATAATAAAATGAATGAAAATCAATATTATTTACAGTATCTAAATTTATAAAATCTTATAATAGGTAATTTAATTTTACCAATATAAGTATAATTTTACATTTTTGTATAATAAGTTTTTGTACACAAACTTTTGAAAAGAAGATAGCGTCAAATAAATTAGTCGTTAGATCTAACATGGATAAACTTTATTTTTAGTATTCACAATCATCCTTAAAGTCGGTATATTATTAACATCTTCACATATCTAAACCGCAAATTACTTTGAAAATTCCTTTATTTAGTCAGTCATTAATTTTTATTTTGGTATCAATATCGTGTTTCACATTATGACAATATTTTGATAAAAAAATATAATATTCATAACTTAATTAATGCCGGAAAAAACAGTTTAGGTAACAAAATTTTGCAATCTTTATTGTTGTCGACTATTAAGATATCATCTACAAACTTATAATTATAAACAGAAATTTATTTTAAATTAAATTACTTAGATAAATAATTAATTTTATGTTTAGTATTATTAATTCTTACATATTATCTTTTTTTTTAGTATTATTAAATCTTAGAAAATTTAGAAAATTTTTATACTTTGATTTTTATATTTTCTTACAGATATAAATTCTAACCTACATGAACATTAGAATGCTAATACAATTATTTTATTATATTCTGAAAAGTTTTTTATGCGAATAAACCTTATGATTTATATATTAATAAAATCTTATTAAATATTTCCATTTACAATTTTTATTTAGAATGTGTTTTCGTTACTAGTAATTCAATATTTAATATAAATGTGTAGACAAAAAAATCTATTACCTATTTAAAAAATGTTATTTCTTTGCATTTCAACATTATTAATTAAATTACAAAACAGATAATTTAAATTTATTGCAACATAACAATAATCGAATGACAAATACAGAACCTTTGTCAATGAAGAAATATTTGAGTATAAATACTTGATTTATAAATGAGTATTGGAATATGATAATATGAATGTAAATTATACATAAACATTGCTTTATTATGATCATAGATTAGTAAACTTATTTATAATTAAAAATATGATTTTATAATATAAAGTTAAAAATGACAAAATACGTTCATTTTTTTTAGTTTTGGATTAATATTGAATATGTTTACTTAATACAAAGAAAATGGTACTATAAGAATTACTACATTAGAAAGTACCGAAAATATAACAAAATATGATTTTAAGTTCGAATAACCGAGTACTAGAATTAATATATTTTAATTAAATTAAGCATTCAAAATAAGCTGAATATATCACTAAAATAAAAAAAATTAAAATAGGAGCATATCAAAATTTGAAAGAAATAAATCAAAATGAATAGGTAAAAATAATGAATTAGTTTATATAGACAATATAAAAATTTCGATTTAAATGACGGTAAGATGTCAGACTTATATTATAAAAATAATCATCTTAGAATATCTAAAACTTTATAATCATGATGATGATAATAATAATTATAATAATAATAATTTTAATAGTAAGAATTTCAATAATAATTAATATTTATAATATAACGTACATAATTTTCCATGTAGATTAAACATTTCTTAATTCATATCAAGACGATACATTATATAGCTGACTTAAAAAATAAATTATAATGCATTAAAGTTTTTTGTAAAATAAATTTATATTTTAATATATTCTTTTATATTATATAATTAAGAAATCATAGTTTAATAACATAGATTTTACGTTATTGAAAAAATACTTTTTATAATACAAAAAGTATATTATTACGAATTTTTATTTAGTTTTAATAAATATAGTCCATATAAAATGTTTAACATACTTAAAACAGTATTCTAAAACTTGATTATAAGTATATAATTAAAAATATAAATATAAGAAAAAGTTTAATCTATTATAGTAGTGAAACATTTTATTACATAGATGCACAACTTGAGAAATATTACAATGAAAATATTAAAACTGTTAAAAACTAAAATAAAAATAAATTCATAAGAACTTACTTACTATCGTTTCTCTCTCTCTATATATATACATACATCTTCCTATGCACTTTTACTTATTATCTCAATTACTACGCTTTTCTCATTTTTTTGTTCGCTCCTTTTCTACGTTCTATTTTGTACCTGTGTTCACATACTTTTTTGCTTCCTTCTTCTATGTTACATTGATGTAACCATCAATTTTCCTTGCCAAAATATGCGTATTCTCTTAAAATCTCTTTTCAACATGAATAGAAAAAATAAAAAATAAGATATAGAGAAAAGAGTGAAGTGTAAAATAAAAACAAAACGAAAAAGTAAGCAAAAACCATCGATTATATCTTTCCCTTTTTTCAAGACGTGCACAAATTCAAAAAGCGAATTCTGGAAGCTTAAAAACAACTACTATATTCAATGATCTTCTATTCTTTCTTTTTTCAATCTTCAGTTTTAATATAAAATAATTACTGTAATTTTTTTGTTAATATGATCAAATCTGTCATAGATTTGGTTATAAAATATGCATTAAGTGCAAAAAATGGAATTTTTTTCCAGTAATTTTAATTACAGAAATTTCTTTGATCGATACTTATTCTTAATTTTTATATATATCTTTAAAGTTTTTCAAAAATATTTTTTTTATTATATAAGAATGCATTCAGTAAATTCAATAATTTTTTACCAATTGCTGTTTAAAAAAAAATTAAAAGTATTTATATCAGATTATATATTTCGTTGATTTAAAATTTTTTTTACTATATATCATATTGAAAATTTATTATTATGTTTGTATTACCAGTATTAAAAATTTAATAAAATGCCAGTGAAGGTATTCAAAGTTAAATTTGAAGCACGAGAATTTGTAACACATTTTATGTTGAATATTTTAACACAATTTTGTAAGGTATAATCTTATCAATATAACGTTTATATTATATTTTACAAAGGTTATGAATCTGGTTAACAATATAGAGGTTATAAAATATAAGCATAATTTTTTTTAGATCAAAGAAATAAATTACATATAGATATAAAAAATTTTAACAATATTGTAACCCTTTAAGAATTAACAAGCTATATAAATTTATTAATATGTAAATTTATCGTTTGATTAGAATTACATTAATTTTAATACATAATAATAGCTTAAATTAAGCAGTTACATTGACAAGTTGGAATATTAATTGTAAAATTTTATTTATATATGAAAGGTTAATTTATATTTAATAAATATCGTGTGAAGTATCTTTGTTTGTTGCATTTTGAGTTGGTGTAATGGATTTAACACTCTGGTTATGTAAATAAGTCTTACCTTAAACGATGTGATTCGCAATCGCTATTTATCAGAGAAATTGATTCTTAGACATTAATTACAATGAAAATAATAATATTATAAATAATATTATAAGAATTAAATAACTCAAACACAGAAAATATGAGTTTATTATAATAAATAAATAATAAAGTGATAATGAAATCTATGAGATTTCATTAAATTATTATATCAAGTTTTTCGTTAATATAAAAAAATCAATATCAATTTTCATGTACTCATTGTAAGTTTGAATTTCTTATAAAATTATTCTAATTATAAAATGTATACGAATGTGTTTAAATATTTACCTACAATAAGTACTACATTGTATCAAATTCATGACTAAATTTTAATAAAAAAAACAAGCTTAAATTTTCAAAATATATCGAACTATAAATTCAATGAGATTTTGTTTCAAAAATAAAAAAAAAATTTGATAATAATGATCTTCTTATATTTATGAATTGAGTTACAACAAATAAAAATTTAATTAATAATGACTTTAAATTTCTGCATTTTTATTGTTTATTTTTTACTTTTTATTAATAACTCAGATTGGTATATAAAATGAAAATATAAAATAAGACATAATGAAGCTTTTATTAAAATTAATAAATATATTTTAAATATACCTAAGTTTGTATCTTTTTTTATTGTAATATGAAGATTTAGTAACTAAAGTTATATTATTATTTACGCAGGATAAAATTATTATCATTGATTACGAGATTTAAATAAAATTAATGCGTTTTATTTTTTGAGTAGATTATAAATTTTTTATTAATCATCATAATTTTTCGTGTATTTTTTTTTAAATCATATCTAAGTTACCTGAAAGATACAATTTAAAATTACATTATATTTAAAAGGTAAAATAAAGCAAAGTAAGAATTTATTTAAAATAAATTTATATTAAAATAATCGTTGACGATCATAAATTTGACTAGTAAAATATCCTATTTATTCAGTTTATGATAATAACATCAAAAAAATATATTTATATTATAAAAATAGAATTAAAATCACGTGTGTAAGAAATTGAACTTGTTGCTATCTCTCTTACTCATTTCCTTTCGTGCCGTATTCTTCATATTAAGTATAGCGTAGTTACAAATAGATAGGAAAACTAAAACACATATCCGTATTATAATTCGACATAATTACTCAAGCTACTAACATTAACCAAGTATGAATTATTGTATTGAAACATAATTCAATACTATAATGAAATTAATATAATTTTATTTGCTTACTTATAAATATTTCATAACGTGATCTATTTGTATGTACCATATATATTTTATAAAAAACTTAATATTTTAAATGAATTAGTTTTTCACAAATATTAGCTGTTATAATCTATGTAATCTGATTTTAGAATGATTAAATATATAAACTCTTTACTACACCTAAATTTCCGTTACAAATATTCGCTATTGATTAAAGTTAATAATTTAATACGTGTAACGAAATGATTTTCCTAAATATCGTTGTATATCTGAAATAAAAAAAGAATGAAATTCTGAAAAATTGTGGTATATAATTTTCAAATTTGATTTTTAATTATTATTAGATCAAGCATCCTAAAAAATCAATCTTTATTAAATAGATTAAAATATGTCATTCGATTTGGTATGACAGTTTTTACAGCGCAATGAATTAATAAAAATGTTTCTGCAAAAATTAATTTTATTTTGTTATAGCATAAAAATGAAAAACGTATGCTAATTGTTATTTTACAATTATTTAATTAAAATAGGTGTTTTGTAATATTAATAATAACTCATAAGTAGATCGTGTTAAATTGATTGGAAGATTTCATTTTTTTATTGTTCGACGATAATTATTATTAATTACATTTTTATCTATATGTATTCTTAATAAAATGGAAACAAAAACAAATCGTATAGTAATTTTCAATATGATAAGGATATGATTCAAAAAACATAAATTGTCATTATTAGTGTTGCTTGTTAATTTGCATATTACATTAATAATATAACTCTACTGTAATAAATACTACAAATTATGATCAATCAAAAGATCTGTATTTGTTTGATTGATAAATTTGACATTTAGTAAGTGTAAATAACTTACGAAGTCAGAAACAAATTAATAGAAAGGAAAACAAATTGCAAAAATTTATAGAGTATAAGGTAAAAATGGTTTCTGATAGGGCGTTGTTTAGAACTGGGCTCCTCGGTACTGTTGATACGTTGCTAATTGACAACATATAGTCAAGACATTGGATACAGTGCCGTACAATTGTACCACTTGAACATCGACACTTAAAACTGCTCGCTTCCCTCCGACACCTTTGTACTATCATTCTGTCTTTCTTCATCTTTCATCTTTAGACGCTGCTGTCGCGATTTTCATGTTGGTGGGGAATCGGACGTGCCACAATACCTCGCTCTCTACTCCCCTTCCTTTAGTATATCGTAGAACGTACTACGTACAGTCATCGAGAGCACTTTCCTCAAGGAAGGGGAGAGCAGAGGGGCAAAAAGAAAGAATAGTTGGAAGGGAGAAGTGGGGAGAAAATCAGCTTAAGAAGGGGACAGTAGCAGTGTAGCAGAGCATTGGCACTACCACCATGAGTGTACAAATACAACAGCGACGCCGGACTACGAGGGTGCAAAAGCCGAAAGGTGAAGGAGGTGGAGGAGACGACGATTGCTGTAAACTGGAGGGGGCAAAGGCAAAAGCAGACACGATGCGACAGAAAAAAATCGCGGAGGAAAAGAGACACCAAACAAGCAAGATAGACTGACATAAAAATAACCAATTCGAGTGGGAAGAAGAAGGAAGACGAGGGCGCGTGCAAGGGAATGAGTGAGTAACAATGCATGACGGGGAAAGGGAGTGGTGGAGGGGCAGCCACGTTCAGGAGGGGAGTCATAGCGAAGGTGGAGGAAGGAAGGCGTCCGCAGCGGTGAGAGATCCCTCGGCATTTGTAGCATTGTAGGTCGTTGCGTTTTATAACGTAACTTCTTAATTTCCGTACGAAGAGAAACGCGAGTAAGCGCGATGACGCGAACTGTGCGCGACAACGGAGCTAGCATGATGTCTCGCGCTATTCTATTATCAAATAAACGTATATAGTGTGTTGTGCACCGCGTGCGTGGATACATCCTTACGTACACATGTCTGTGGTTACGTGTATACGCGCGTGCGCGTGTGTATGTACAGCATCAACGCAAAAATATTTTGTCTACGCACTATTAGTACTCAGGGCGTACCGCTAGCATTCGGGCCCAGTGTAAGGTAAATATACGACGAAACCGATTCAAATTGCAATCTACATATGCGAATACGTAAACAACTTGTGACGTGAGTTCTGACTCGCGACACAGTTCATCCGGGTGTGCATCGTAGTGCTTCCAAAGTGAGTGTGGTTTGATTTGGTTGTTCACGCATTGCACGAGTGAGGCAGTCGTGCGCAGTTGACTGCATGCATATAACCTAACCGCGTGCGCGCCATCAGCGGTAGCACGTGACTGAGTTGAGTGTTTACAGTGGGCGCATGGGTGTACTGCCGAAAATCTATGGTTGCTGTAAATTTAAAGTAATCCAGAGGTTTGAGTATTAGGTAGGTGTACAAATAGAAGAAAGTTGAATTAATTTCTTGATTCACAAAGGGAGTTTCACATTAAACCTCTACCTATACCTCTACCTATACCTATACCTATACCTCTATCTATACCTTTACCTACGCCTGTACCTCTGCCTCTACCTCCACCTCTACCTCTACCTCTACCTCTACCTCTACCTCTAGCTCTACCTCAACTTCTACCTCTATCTCTAGAAAAACGTTAAATTAAATTTTAAAATGTAACAACAAATAGCTTTTCCAAAACATATAAAGATAAAATTAAAATAATACATTGATGATTGTATACATACATACAAAAATTTATCAGTATTGCTAATTCGCTATATTTCACTAAGTTTCATATTAAGATGAATTGTGACAGATAAAATTATTTTCTTCTATTAAGAGTAATTTAACTTCAATCAATTTAATAATACTTTAACATTCAATTTTTTAAATTTAATAAAAATATTATGTCTTAGTTGCTTTTGTATCATCATTATTGCAAACATAAATTTATAAAATTAAAAAATATCTTCAGTCATAGAATTGTTATTTTTCTCCAATATCAAAGAAAAACGAAGAAAGCAAAACCAGTAAAAATTTCGAAATCATGTAATGACGTCAAACAGCTATTCATTTATAACTGTACAATGTGTTAAAATGTACTTTCTCGCTTCATATTTTTATTTTGTTTTTACTGATGTAATTCTTTATTATGCATATGTTCTACCTCTATTTTATTTTCTATATCTAATGAAATTTTCTCTATTTACTTTATTAAATATATTTATGCTTTATTCTAGAGTTTTATAATTTAACTCTATTTATCTAAAAAACCGATTTTTAAATAAATTTTATTATATCAAATTGTTTGTTTTAATTCTTTTTTTGGTAAGAACTAAAATTTTAAAAAGTGTTTATTGTAATATTTATATTGAAATTATGAAATAGATATAATAAATATTTTTTTCAGCTATTTTAATTTTATTTTCTATTGTTTTCCTTTAATCTCATATCGTTGTCATTATTAATCTCAATTTTAAGTAATAAATGTATATTTACTACCTTAATTTTTTAATATTTATTCTTGATATTATTAAAAAAGGTGTTAATTTAAAATAAGTTTAAAATTAATTTTATATAATATTGTAGTTTTAAGATATAGTTTTAGAATAAAAGAAAAAATAAACACTCGAGTAGTTTCTATACTCAATTGCACAGTTATAATTTAAATATAAATTTAATGAAATAGTATTATAATAATAAATAATTTTTTGATAGCCTGAAATTGTGATTTATTCGAAAATGCTCGCCTTGCTACTATATTATAGGATTTCTCTTTTCTTTTTTTACTACGATTAATGTTTAAGCATTTACTTTTTTATCTTTTATTTTTAGAATCAAAATGAATAAGTACTATTGTTTTCCTTTACTTTATTTTCAATTCCATTTTATACAAACTATACATTCTAAAAATCAATTTAGTTTTTATATTTTGAAATATTTGATAACTACAATTCTCGTACACAATAAAATAATTATAAAATTCATTTTATTTTTTCTTTTATAAATTATTTTCAATATTAATATTAATATTAATATTAATATATATACCTTTTTCAGTTGATTAACTTGTTAACCTAATTTACTAAAAAATTTGTAAAAGTGTATATGATGATATGTAAAAAGTTTTATCATAAAATATTGAAAATTTTATCTATGATAAAATTTTAGAATATTTGGTATAGTATTTTTTATGATCATTAAGTGCTTAATTTAAGGGAAAAATTATACTTTAAAATAGATTATGAATTATTACAAAAATTAAAATAATAATTATCGCGTCGAAGCAAAAATTCATTTGTCTCGAACGGAATTTATAATAAAAATGGATAATATAAATTGTATCTCCATAAAACAAAAAAATCCATGTTTACATAGTAAACCCATTCAGTTTTTTTTCTTTAAATTGAATTTTCTTTCTCTCGTTTTTTTTTCATTTACTATTATATATTTTTCATTAGCAACAACAACAGTATAGACGAGGCATTTTCATTTGCCTAAGTGTAACTGTATATATAAGTGTATCCTTGGAATACGGTCTTTCACAGTTTTCCTTTTCACGATTCATTCAATTCTCTTGCTCCTACTTACTTTTATTCTCCCTTTAAGTACAGACTGATGCGCTTACACTATTTTCCTTTCGGTTTATACTTTCTTTTTGACAACTGCGCGAAATCCGCTACCAAGGAAGATTCTCATTGTCGACGCCTTACTGTCTCTGCTTATCACTGTTAATATCCCCGTCATCGTTTTCACTTCATTACCTTTTTTATTACCACCTTTCCCATCTTTTATAAGATACATTACCTTGTGAATCAAAATAAACTTTAAACAAGATCTTTATGCACGCTACCTTTAAAGATAATTTTGCACTTTAGTATTTAGAGATTAATGTAGTAAATGACGAAATCATTCTCAGTTGATTAATCAAATTCTTAAATATACATTCGACTACTTGTTAATTCGAATTTCTGTTTTCTTAAAGGATTATTTCAAATTTTGAGTTAAAATTAAAAAAAATCTTTCTTTTGAAAAACATTCATCCAAGTTTATAGAAAATTTGTTTTTTTTTAGTTAAATGATAAAATTAATTTATTCTAAAATTAGTTTTTATAAATTTGTTTTCTTTTAATTTTAATAAAATTTTTTATGAATTCTTATCTTTTTAATGCAGGAAAAGTTTACTTTAAGTATTTGAATAAATTAGAATGTATTTATCTATAAAAAAAGATTTATAATATTAAATATAAATGTATTTGAAATAATTACTCGTCTATAGCTGGATATGAATATTTTCACCTATTTTAATATTCAGAAATTTTATAAGTAAAACTTTTATACTTTTTAAACATAAGCACTCATTACTTAAAATTTTCAAAAAGATTAATTAAATTCTGAGTAATTTTTATTTAATAAAGAAATGTTCAAAAGCTAATTGTTTATTTTATTTTATTTTATATATATTTTGCATATTGATTTGTTTTTATAGACTTTCCGTTATTATATTAATACTAAGTAAAAGTGAAGTTTATTAAAAATGTTAGTATTAGGCGTATATATACACTGTAATATTATTTATATTTACTATTATTGGTGATAGTAAATAAATTTTGTAACTTTTGAAATATTATTAATTAATGAAAATTCAAAATTCAAAATTCAAAATTAAAATTAATTGAAAGAACTTCCACTTCATTTACTTTAATATATTATACTTTGTTGATAAACAAAGGTGATGTATATTAGAGGAAGGTTGAACATTCTTCGTGCTGGTAACGTTTCTTAATATTCTTGATTTACTTGTACCACTAATGTATCACTCGATGGAAAAATCCATATAAGTATTACAATAGTACACAGGCTTATGTAGTACTTTATCTTAATTCATTTCCGATTTGAAAATATTCGATAGAATGCTAATACACTTTTTTTAGTTTTATAAAATTTTATGTTCTAATTTTCTTAATATTTTATTCTTACTAGCAATACATTCAATTTAATGTTTAATAATATCTTTTAAATAATTTTTATAAAAATTTATTGTAGTAGAAAACTAAGAGAACAATTTTAAAGGTTATATGAAATCGAATTATATTTATTTATACATTAATTATTTTAATTAAAAATATGATCTGTTTTTTCAAAAGAACAATTAATTTAGAATTGAATCGAATGCTTTTATTAAATAAATTATTTATATTTTTATATAATATACAAATGAAGAACTGTTTCTATTTAAAATTAAAACATGGAAAAAATTTGCTCTACCCAAATATTCAAAATACAGGAGGCAACTAAAATAAATACTTTCTGTAAATCATACGAATGCGTGTATATATTTCAATCATTTATATAAAAATATATATTCAATAGCTTGTGATAAATAATTCATATAATTTATTTTTAAATATAAAATCAAGATGCAATTTTTTTATTTATATTTAATTATAGAAAGATTATAAATTTAATCAGAATAAAATTTTAAAAATCAATAAAATTCGAAGTTTAGATGAAAAAATTTGTAATTGAAACATAATAGTTCTCAATATTAGCTTCCATTTATTTTGCGTTCATTTTATATCTAGAAAAGTATTTCTGAAATAAATAATCGTTTTACTTGGTAAAAATATATTTCAGATCGGTTTTTATTAATTATATTTTTAAATATTTTTAATTAAAATATTAGATTCATACAAAACAATCTTTAAAAATAAAAAAAAATAAAGCAGATGTTTATATATAAACTCATATACGCTATAGCAATAAATATATTATGTATGAAGGACAGTTTTTTGTTTCAGTAAAATTGTAATATTAATATTATGTTTGAAAATTCCATATAAATATAATATATATTTTTAACTTCTTATATATTATAAGTATTTATATGTACCCATTGAAAAATAGTTCTCCGTTGAAGAGAATTTTTGTTACCGAAAATCTATTCAGTTATCGTGTTATACTCGTTCATTCAACTTGTACATTGTTTTTATCACCGTTCCTCCTCTCGCTTGTTTCTTTTTTCCTCTCATTCTATCTATCTCTCTCACTCACATTTTCTCATTTTGTCATCAACATTTATCTCTTATAACAAATGATTGGTAGAATTGTGTGACACCGACGTGTTCATGATCGCCTTTGAAAGCAACGGCCTGGGCAATTAAAACTGAATAGTATCTTTAATCTGTAAAAGTAAACAAAATGATGAGTAATCTTTGCGTTGATAAAGGCTGCCTCCCATTTTTATAGTATCAAATTCTCTTTTCAAATCTAAGTAAAAGATATCTATCTATAGTTTTTAAAATAATTAAAATATTTAAACATTTTTTTATCGAAAGCAGCATTTGATTTATTTGTAGAAATAAATAAAATTATTGCCATAAAATAATTACAATTATATTTGAACTTTGTTTCATTTCATGCAATGCTGTATTATAATTCATTATTTACAATATTTTTTAGAGATGATAAGATAACGCAAAAAAATACGGGAATATTGATATTAAAAGAGTACATAAAAATATTACAGTTTGGTTCGTTTTTATACAGTACTTTTCTCCTTTATTTTTTGCTTGATTATCGTCATATATTTTAAACTTATTTAAAAAATAATGCAATGTATAGAAGATATTCATTTTAGTTCGTATAATACAATAAATATTTTAGAGTAACTGATTGTTTGCTTTTATATATTGAACTTTGTATTCGAACATAAAATAAAGTAAACATTCAACTTAACGTATATAAATTTTATGTAATTAGAAGAAAGTTCAAGCATAATTTATTAGCTATTATATTAAGTCATAACTATTATGATTTATCGAAATTTTTAAGTCTTTAAATATACTAATCTAAGCACCGTTTTTAAAAAATAATTATATTTTTTGATAGATAAAGACATTATTTTGCATAAAATTGAATATTTATTCATATGTATTCATGCATTTTTTATAAAATATTAAATTTTAAATATTTTCTAATAAATAAATATTTGAAGATTATATTCATAATGACAACTTTTCAAGAAGCATTTTTATATGAAATTAAAGTAACTATTATATTATATTAAATTAACTATTATATTTGGTAGTACTAAAAATCATATTTAATGTAAATTTTATTTATTTTTAAACAATATAAGTACATTGATCGTTTGATAATTTTCACTACTGAAACAGTTACTAAAAAATATACTTCATTGAAAAAACTAGTTCTTGTAGCATTCCTAAATTTAATTAAATCTTTTATATACTATTTTTTTAACAATATTATTTGATTATAATTACATCTATGTAATATGTACTAAAACACTACTTCTATACTAACTTTTTATAGTTTATATTTACAATATATAAAAATTCGGACATGAGCTGTTAGCTATTATCGACATAGTTTTAAATTTAAACACATTACTATTTTTTATTTGTGAAATATTTTTTTTAGCCCATAATTTAAATATACATTTAATAAAATACAGATATATGTACTTTTTTAAAACAAAAGCATCTCATTGTAAAAAGATCAAATATCAACTTGATGTCTTAAATACTTACATGCTTAATAATTTTAATATTTATCATTAAAAATCTTATTAAATTTATGAAAATACTAATCAAAAAATATCATAAATATACAAATAATGAATTATTGTTACTTAAGATTTTAGATATAAATCATCAAATTCATGATTTTTACAATAATAGCCGTAGAAAAATTTATATTAGTATTTGTGGAAATAGTTTCGAAGCATTATTATTAACGCAATAACGGTCATTTTATAATCGCAAATCTTTGTTAAGTCTTTATTTTTTGAGTTAATTATGTGTTTATTTAGAAAGTAATCATAATTATTTACGACTAACTAAAATTATCATTATATGTAAAGAATTATTAAGTGAATATGTTGAAATTATTTCACCTAACTATTTCCATATTATTTCAATTAGTTTTTTGGTTGATTTCTAAATTCCTTATATATTGATAAATAAAAGAAATTATTTTTACACAGAAAAGCTGATATTTTATTTATATTTTTAAACTAAAATTTTAATGTATATTTCATTTATAATGACGAGAAATTGTAAATTATCTTTATGTATCGTTGTTACATTTATTTAAACATTTATTTAAGGAAATGTAAAACTTTAATATATTGTTTTATTTTAATTTTTTCATTTAAAAAATGTTTTACTCAAGAAAATTGTTAGAAATGCTTATAATTCTCTGAAATTACCTGCATTTTTTACAGCGAAAAAGATGTCTTTAAATTTATGAAAAATAATATATTTAATACGTGTTTTATAAATGATGATATTATTATTAATAATAATTAATAATAATAATAGTTTTTAATTACAAAGTTAATTTAAAAATTCCTGTTTTTACATAATAAATTAATAAGGAAAGGCCTTTGTTATACTTGTGAGTGTATACCTTGAAACAATGCTATTTAATACTTTAAATTGATTTGTTATTTTTATAATTAAAATAGTGATAATTTAATTTTGAAGTAATTATAATAATAAAAAAATATAACGAATTAATCTCACTTTAAATATGAAATTTTTTTAATTCCTGTAAATATATGACAGTTATGAAGCATGTCAGAGATGATACTATTTTATAGATTAACTATGTATAACAAGAATTTTTTAATAATTTTTTAATAATATATGCTTAAGTTCGTATTAATATATTTATACGTTTCATTTGTATATAAATTAATATTTTTTTTGTAATATGTAGATAAATATAACAATTCCATATGTAAATATATATAAATTATTTAAAAATAAGGTTTGTAATATATTTCTACACAATTGATTGATATCATTTTGATATATTTTTTTAAACAAAATATAAAAAAGATTTGCATCATATAGAATTTTTCTGCATAAAAATAAATATGTCTATATAAATAAATAAATATACGAAAAAAACTTTTTTATTTGTAACTTTTTGTAATTGAATTCATCTTTACCATTTAATTTAATCATTTTTAAACAATTAATAACATCAAAGAAAGATATATATTTTTTATATTTTAAGGTCAATGTTAAATATATAACAAATATTGTGTATATCTATGACTTACTTAAAGAGGTTACATACAAACAATTGAATGAGCGAGATAATAGAAAAAAGTGTTTACATAAACATTACAATTTTATAAAAATACAAAAACTACATTACACTAAAAGATTCTACATGATTGTTATAATTTAAAAAATAAAATAATTTTATTTGAATTAAAGAATGAATTCATACAGAAAATATATTAATTATTATATGTGCAAAGTTTCATATTGTAGTTTTCTGTGTAATTAAATAAACACAATGTATAAATAATCTTTTACAAAAGTGGTAGATTTTTAGGCTTGTATATAAGATTTTTTAATACAAAAAACTGCATTTTTTTTCCATCTTTACATAGAGATTTTTTTACAAATATATTAGTATATATAACGCGTACTATTTTACAGTTATAATAATTTTCAAAATATGTGTATAATAAATAAAATTATTATTTGCAAATTTTGAAGAATGAAATTAATTTAATTTACTATATCTCATTTATTGATATTAAAATAATTTATTGTATGAAATTTTAAATATTTTCTATATTTATTAATTATATTTACCTTATAATAAATGCAAAATTAATATCCATGGATATTCTCTATGCGATAGTGATAGTACCCTCACCCAAGTGTAGCTTTATTTCTATTTATGATTAAAGAATAGAATAATATCACAAATATTAGTTCGTTTCAAAAATTAGTATTTATATTTAATTTTTTTTTTAATTTTTAATGCTTAGATATTTGTTTCATGAATTATCATAATAAGTGTTAATATAGATAAAATACACTTAAATATAATTTTTGTAGTTTTGAAGTCAATATTACTTATTTTTGAGTTTACTTGACTATTGAAATTTGAACTCATTTATTTCCCTCGGTTTCAATCAAAAACATATAAATTTTAAATTTATAAATTCAAATTAGTTTCCATGGATTAAAATATTTAAATATTAAAAATTTTTCTTATAATAATAAAATTATCATTCTATATTATTTTTGAGCCTATGAAGCTTAGTTTATATTTTCCGTGTCTAATGTATGTACATAAATATATCTTTAGATACATCTTTAGTCTCCAGAAAATTTGATGTTAATTATGGTAATAAATTAAATTATATGCATTATTTAAATCTATTTAAAAGTTAATTTTATGATTCTGTTTACATACTAAATTTCATACTAATTTTATCTTTCGTCGCATGGTTGATCAAATTCTTATTTATTTAACGGCATGTAGTTAAAATAATAAGTAGGTACTTTCATATTTTATAAATTTTTGAATAAACTACTTTTTTATTATGTGAATTTCTAATTGCTATTTGTCAATTATTTCTAATAGTAGTACATAACTTACTCATCTTTTAAATGAATAAACATTTGAGTATCACTTTGAAGTAAATATTTTATAATTTTATTTGTATATTTATGAAATAAATGCATACTATAATTTGATTTAGTTTCTTATTGTATTTTTTACTATATTAAACAGAATATTAAATATAGACAAAGTTTAATTATATCTAATTATGCGATTTCTCCGAACAAACTGTCGCACTCTTTACTCGTTTTTACTTTTATAAAAGATGTTATATTACTTTGAAGTGATATACAAAAAAGTATACATATTATAGATACCGTCATTGTATAATTTATTACTTTCATTATTCATGAATTTGAATTATAATATAAATTTGATATGATTTAAAATGATAATACGTAATCTTGCCATTTTTAGTTTTGACTAATTAAAGTTTAAGGTTTTAAACAAATCATAAAAATAGAATTTGACGTTCTAATAAGTATTAAAAGAATAAAAATTTCATATAAACAGTATATTAAATAAATTAGTTATGTGTCAAATTCAAATATGATTTTATAGTGATATTATGAGGATATAATAGAATTAATGTACCATAAATCCTTAAGTATCTTCAGCATGTTTAATAACAAAATATTTAAAACATTTTAAATCATATTTACACGTAGCCAGTTATAATATTTATGCTATTTAATATATATAATGGCTTAATCTATGTTTATATATAAATATCTTTTTTAATAATTCTTAATATTTTTATTTTTTCATGTATAAAATATCAATTCTAGTATTTCAAAATTATTTGGAAATTTGAAAAATATTACTTTATCATTATAAATCAACCTACCTTACTATCTATGAAATTAATAATTGTAAATTTTTAATATTTATATTATATTTTTTTTATTTCTTATTTATTAATAATTTTAAAATATTCGAAGAAAATATATTAATAATTATGGAAAGAACAACCATTGATAAATGCTGTTACTATTTCCCTTTCACGAGCTTAGTGAAATTTTTAAAAATTGTTCTATGTACATGGATAAAGTATAATTACTACGTATGAGTATTTGAGTATATAAAATACTAATCTAATATCAACTCTTACATAGTTACTGTATTAGATATTAAATAAAGTTTAAATTTAAATATTAAATTTTATCATTATATACATTAAATTAAATTTTATAAATATATATGTATATATATTTTATATGTATACGTATAAAAATTAAGTTTTATGAAATTGTAAATAAATATTTATTACTCTATCTTACTACATAGTATATATTGTTGTTTTAATTTTTGAACAATGATTTTTATCAACGCTCACAAGATATCAATACATTGATTTTTACATCCATTTCTTCTATTATATAATTATTTAAAACAAATATTAAAAATAATCACTGAAAATATAATAATCACCGATAAAAGTGTATATTTCTATTATTTCTTATTGGATAAATTTTTTTTAAATCTATGTCCAATCATATCATCTAAAATTTTGTTTGCATTTCGTGTATATCGACCCATATGCTTAAAGATATTTGTTAAAGAGATCTTCAAAAATAAATTAAACAATATTTTTAAATCATTAAGAAGTGCATTTCTGTATTTATATATTTCTTGTATATTTTTTTGTATTTTTTCTGTTATATTCTATTTCTTGTTATCTCCTTTATTTATTAATTGTTACATATTCTCGTACATATTTAGCGGTGAAAATTGTGCTGCATCATTATCGAGTATTTATGATAACATTACATGTCATTTTTTTTATATAATTTTTATTAATATGATTATATAATATTTTATAATATAATATTTACTTGCATTATCAAATAATTTATTCTACATTTAATCTAGCAATTCAAATTGACGAATGTCAGAATGTAAAAAATTGTTTTCAAGATAGAAATAAACACTGCTTATATTTGTATATTTTTCAGAATTCTTGATAAAAAATATACAGCACAAAATTTTTCTTTAATTATAAATTTTGTTATGATACTTAATTTCAAACATTGATATGAATTCAATAGTTTGATATTTAAAAAAAAAAATTTTTTCTAAAAATATAAGCAAAAATATTTTTTTTTATTTATTTGTTCTGTTAAAAAGCAAAATAATCGAGAGAAATAATAAAATAAATAATAAATGAATAACACCAAATAGAAAAAAATAATTGTGAAAGTTCATTAGACAGTAATTTTAAAAATTAATGATTCAAATGCTGTTCATAAATCAGTCTTGTATTAGAAATCAATAAAATTTGTAATTGCTAGACTAATATTAATTTAATTTTAACTCATCTAATATATCACAAGTAAGAAATATACGATCGAAACCAAGAATATAATTGTGTAAAATTAATAGAGATTGAATGCAAAACTTTTACGGCAAATCCCTTAAAAATTTTTAGAGTCTATATTTTATAAATGCATATTTTATAAGTATAATTATATAAAAACTTGTTTAACTACATTTGATTTCGTTACTTCTTTTCCTTTCATTAATTTTTGAAAATTAAAAAAGTGCATCAATAAATAATTTAGTTTCTTATTTTATCATCAACATCCTTTTATTTAACTTTTATTATATACAACATTAATTTTATTCAGTGAACTATTTAGATAATTAATTTCTAATTTTTAACTTATATGAATATTTTTCTTTTTCATACTTGTGATTTAAAAATTTTTAATTACATATCTTTTTTGTTTTAAACCAATCTATACATATAAATGTTTAATTTATTAAAATTTCGGAACATTATTAAAAATATTCCTCTTTTTGCAAACTAGCAATTTTTAATTTTTATAGAAAAAAAATTAAGAATATTCACACTATACTAAATTTATAGATATGTTAAATTAGATATATATATTATTTGCAAAAATATTAATAAGTACAAATTTTTATAGGACATTAAATGTTAAAATTATTGGAATTATTTATCTTATTCTTTTTGGTGTAAACTGTGCTAATTAATATGTATAATTTGTATGCTCCTTTCTTATTTATATTATTAGTTGCGGTAATAAAAACTTATAGCGATGAATAATATTAAAATTACTCAATGCAATAATGTATATCCATTTAATAAAATATTTAAGTGACATTTCAATAAAAACTAAAATTAAAAGCTATAAAGCCATAAAGCGCTTTATTAATCATTCAAAAATTCTTAAAACATATAAAGACAGATGTACAAGTATCTAAGATTACATTAATACACATACATTAATTTCTTTATTCGCTGTAAGTATTTTTATTTTATTATTCTATGATATATTTCATTTATGTAGATGCATACAGATATATATGTTGAATGGTATGTTTATAAATTTATAAATGAGCCACTATCCAAAAATGGAAAAAATAAAATTTTCTTTAAAGAATTTATATTTAAATAAAAATGTTAAGTATATTAAAACAAACAAGACATTGTTATATAATATTATATATGTTTTTTATTTATTTAAATTAGAAACAATAAAATTTGAACAAAATGAAAATATTACTGAATTGCTTTAACATTTAATAATATCGATAAATATAATAATAATGTTAAAGCTATTATCTTAACCTTAGTTAATGTGAATTAATAAAAGTGTTTTATTTCCAAATTAAATATAAAGTTTATATTTTAGATTTTAATTATTACATACATGTAATTTTTTATGTGTATAATATACATATATTGTATTTCAAATGTACAAACTGAAACATGTAAAATGTTTTTTACCTTTTATTCTATATTCTAGTATTATAATACTCTACGTTATTCGAATAGCATTAACTTTTAGATTTATTCGAACATGAATTTTTCATTATATTCATACAGCTTATTGTTTTATAATTTCAATCATTTTAAAAAAATTTAAGCAATTCATATATACAATGAAGATGTGTACAGACCTTGACCCTTTTGTCTTGTTACATTACATATATTAAAACCTTATGTATATTAAAAGAAAATAATCTTACAAGGATATTTCTTTTTTAAATTATAATAAATTATTATCATTTTTATGTGTTATATAATAAAATTATTTTTGTATTATTGAAAAAATCAATGTGTTTTTGTAATAAAAAAAGACGCATGGAACTAAAATAATTATAATTTCTGCAAACTTCACAAACAAAAACATCCTCGCACGTTACTTTTTCTTAGACGCTTCAACTTAATTCCCTTCGATGTTATTTTTCCTTATATTCCTTAAGATAGATTCCAGATTTTGTTCTCTCTTATTCACCCTCTCATGTGCAAACCTTTAATTCCACATATAAGAGTATGTAAAAATCTATAACATAATATATATATAATTTAATGTAATAAATAGAATCAAACTTGTATTATGATTGAAAATTAAAATAAACAAAATTTAGAGTTTAAAATATACTTCTTTTATTTAATTAATTAGCATAATACAAGCTTTTTGGACTTGAATCAATTTTTTAATTTATCAGTATTATAAATAATCAAAAAAAATGTGTTAAAATAAAAACATTAATATTTACTAAGAGAATTTGAAACATGCATTTAATATATACTTATCCTTTTATACGTAAGCAGTCAAAACAAAGATTTTTGCATTTCACAAAAAAATTTTCTTAAATACAATAAAAAGTTGATTTTTATCAATATAGAGAAATTTATTATCAGAAATAAAAATAATTTATATATAACAATAATGTAATAATTTTATATTGTTAGAAATTTAAATTTAAATACTTATATATAACATGCTACATATTTACTTATACTGTTTGGAATATACAACATTTTTTAATCATATTTTTTTATTACATGCTTATATAAAATTCAGTATTTATTTAGAAATAGTAGTTTCTAATAAGTAACTAATAGTTGCTAATAAGTATACGTTATTTTATTAATAATAAGGTAAATATTTTACTTAAGTTAAATTTGTAAAAATATTTATCATACAATATAATTAAAAGAATTATTTAGAAAAATATTTACATCGAATACAAAGTATATAAATAATAATAATAATTTATTACTATTTAATTAATGATTAAGGATTCAAATTTAAATATAAAGATTATTTTTTATAACTTGATATGTAATAAGTATTTAGAAAATAGAAATATAAATTAGTTTTCCATTCAATCATTACATTTTATACCTATATCACATTATTTTTTTCATGAATTTACTTTAATAAATAATTGTAGTATCATAATATGTATACATGTAATTATGGAAAATGGAAATAATTTTAAATATCAACGGTAATATTTCTATATATAAGACATTAGCTAGTAATTATAATATAAAAATTATTTTGGTATGTTTTATAACAGAAATTTATACGTAATGAAATTCCGTATTAATAAATTATAAATTAGAAAAATTTATTAATTTATTACATAAAAATAAAATTTTTATATACAATAAATTAAACTTTTATTAAGAAATAATAAAAATACTTATGCATAAATCGCAGAGTAAAATATGTCAATGGAATGCAGAGAAGTAGAGGCTATAGTAAAAGTTTACAGAGTTCAGAGAAGATTAGTGCCATAACTAATCAGAAATGTTTGGTTTCTCGTTAATGTCTTTCGTATAAATTTAACAGACATCAACGGAGGTATTGAGGTTGACAGTACTATAAAAAGTTTCCTGAACAATTTTCAAGAGTTAATCGCATAACTGGCTTATTTCAAGTTTGGCCAGAATACTTGTTCACTATTTCCTATGAAAACTAAGTTTTCTGTTAACAGGGTGAGGTTGATCTCTTTGCTTCAGCTTTTTGGCCTTTTTCGAATAGTCAAGGCAACTTTCCTTTGTGTACTCTGAAAATGTGTAGTCGCAAGGGAGGCTATTGTTTGTATTTTCTATTTTTAAATCCCAGTTGCGATAGTTATCAGGTTTTTCGCTCGTCTTTCACTTAACTTTCAGGTTACCCATATTACTGTTCACGAATGTGGTTCACTCTCCTTTGAGGTTGATACATAAGATGAAACTGTTTTTCAATCACCCTCCTGCTATCAAGCTCTTAACTCTTTCAATAACTTTTTCATAAGCTAAACTGTATCAGATTTTGATAAAATTCACTGACACCATAGTAATTAAGTTTTGCTTCTTATGACAACTCAGTCATAAAATCTTTATTCTTCTAGTGATAGTACTTTAAAATTGAGCTAATGCAGGAGATTTAGCATTTATAGCCTTTCGACGTTCCCTAATTTCTTCAACCTTAACATGATAATTAATAATCATAGTACATACTCTCAAGTAAGTTTTTTTAGCCTGAATGCTTTGTTGTCTACACCATAGCACCTAAAAGCAGCCACATACGAATTGGCCAACATATAACATTTTCTTGTAACTAGTTTGTGCATTGATGATGTTAGTAAAAGAATCTCTCTTATACCTTTGTTCTGGCTTTTAGAAAATTCTCATATAATAAGTAGGTAAACTTGCCGTTATAGGAATTATTTTATACTTCTTTTCCTAGTATCGGAACAGCATACCGATGTCGTTATGGTGCGATAACCTATTTGTTGCTAATTGATAATATTATGTAGGCATCGATATGCTCGCGTTGCATAAGTCTCCTCTCAGATGATGAGCTACTTTATGGGGCCATTATAATTTGTAAACGGTGGTTATATCTATAACAAAATCCTATTTTCTTGATTTCAGTGGATATCTCAACTCAAATATGTTTTAAAATGTGGCATTTGCTTTTATAAGTCTTATAAACTGCGATTAAGTTGCTTTATAGTTTTTCACGATCGTTTTCATTAATATTTTCATGATATTTAGAAGCTTTATCATCATTTTTTTTTATTTCAATCACATATTCTGGCTTCTACAGAGTATGAACGTACAGTATAGTGATTACCTTACTTTAATAAGTTATTGTTATCATATTATTTATTACTATAATGTTCATAGTATATTTACGGTATTAAATGTACCGTAATATTGGCTGAGATCTATATATCAAATCTTCCCTACTCAATTGTATTAAGTTAGAAATGATAAGGGCTAATTCTTTTTGATGATAATGTTCAAAAGTAGTATTTCATTCGCATTAGGTAAGAGCAATAAAATACTAGATGTCATAATATTATCAAATGTAGTCATTCATTCCTATGTCTACTATTTTTATCAACTATTTTTATTATTTAAGTCAACCTTAAATTATTTTTGTTTTTGTTTATTAAGTTGCAATTACACGTAAATTGTTTCATCGCGAGTGATTAATTTTTTATTTTATGAGAGAAAATAAATACTCGAATCTTCAAGTTACTATATTTATTTAATTATAATATTAAAATATACATGGTAAATAAAAAATTATAATACAATTTGTACTTTTCTCTAAAACAACAGTACCTACGGGCATGAATGTTTAGTTAGAATTCTGTCCATTTTCTTGTTACTTGTCCTTATGTACTTTTAATTTCATTATTATGCATGCTTTATTTCGTGCCTTTAATAATACGGAAATACTCATTAATCCTTATGGATTTTACACTTTTTTTTACAACCGCGAGATTCCTTGGCCCGAGTTTATTCCAGGTACAGTTTATTAATCATGGGAATATTTTTCGCTATCCCGCACTGCATGCAATTGTTTCCATTTTGGATAACGAAGAAACATAGCAATAAACCTTCTTTAATGGTAGGAAAATGCAACATAATTGTAAAAAACACGCAATAATATGCCTTGAATTGAACACCAACAACATTTATTTCTTCACCAAATTCATATTTTCAAGAAATGCCGAATACAACAGATTGAAAAATCTATTATCTTTAATGAATTTTGATCTAAAAATTTTCGAATATAAATTACATAGCATTTAATATTCTTCTCATTACAAGTACAAGACAAATGCAAATATTCCTATAATACGGGTATAATAATCCTATAATGTAACAGAAAAAAAGAGAAATAATAGTTAATACTATACTATCTGTGATTATGAGAGAGACGGCAATATTTATATATAATTTGTGAGCGTGAGACGAATATCAATACTTTTCTATTATACGTGAACGCATTGAATGTTTGCATCAATTAAATTTTTACTCAAATTTCGAATTAAAAAAATCCAATGAATATAAGTACATAGCAGAAATGTCGATTATACAAATAGGTTACCATTATAATATATATAAATAAATTTATATCTAAATCTAAGTAATATAAAAGCTAAAATAAGGTACATCAAAGTAATTATTTTCATGCTCGCATACAATTGCTGCACGTATTTCTTAAATTTTCTTAGTAACAACTTACTTATTTAATACGAAAGGGTGCATGATAAACTAGATTTTTACGAAAGACCAGTTTTGTAAGTTTTATATGTAATAAGAATATTATTCTGATTTATATATTTTATTAGATTTATTCTTTAAATATATAGTATTTCCTATTATTTTCTATTTAATAATTATGTTTTAAGCAATTAAAATATTGATATAAATTTTAATTGTGTTAATTTAAACTTACTTTTTTTAAAACAATGATTTATTAAGTTTTTATTTTAATAATATTTCCTTCTATTAAACTTCGTAAAATGAAGTGTGAATTTTATGATTTTTATTTTATTTGTTACATGAACAAAAAATGTTCTTGAAGTTCAAATGTATTTTGTAAATATAGTAAAATTAGTTTTTTAGTTAACTTATTAATTAACATAAATAAGTAATTTAATATTTTTATTCTACCAAATTTTAAGAAATAGATTTAGATTTAAAAAAATTTAAACTTAAAAGTTTTTTCTACTGTAATACAAAATAAAATTTTGTTAATAATGTAGGTTAAGTTATATCACTGTAGAATTAAAAAAATTTTATTCGAATAATGATTAAAATATTAAGTTAAAGTATCATTCAGTTTTATACAAAGCAATTTTTTTATTTAAGGAAGTTATTCGGTAGTATCAATTTATTTTACATTATTTGAAAGGACAATTATTAATAATATTAAATTGTTGAGTTTATACCACAATTTAATTTTTCAATGAGTTAACAAAGAGTTTTGAATGTCATTAAGGTCTAAAAATGAAAATAGTATTATTCAAACTTTGATAGTAAATACGTATTTTGACATTCATCAATTTGAATTATTAGTTTTAAAATTAATTAATAAATGATTTTATGAATAAAATAGAAGTTTTAGTACACCGGAGTGCATATAGCAAACAATATTTTAAAGATGAATATAGTTACTAATATTACCGTTTACATTTTTAATTAAAAATTGTTTAAGATTAATAATATATACATAAGACAACATTACGTGATACAGTGATAATTTGTGTGCCTCCTAAAAATTGCATATATAATTATTACAGAAAAAAATCTTTTTTATTAAAAAAAGATTAGAAATAATTTAAAATTTAATTTTTAGTATAGTTTACGTTTATTAACATTTTTATTTTTATTTTAGTTTATTAACATTTATTCGAATTTTTGAATTTTAATAACAAACATATGGATGGATTTTCTTATTATATTAAATTTAATGAACTTCATTAAGCATATTTGTGATATGTATCGGCTTCATTCTTTAGAATAAACCTAAATCTCCCAGGTTTCATAAGAATCAATATATAAAGAGTGAAAATTTAAAATATAATAAAAAAATTAATTTATTTTAGGCAAGATGAGCAACTGGGCGCATATTAACTAGAACAAAATTATTAATAAGAGCAAATAGCATACTTAATAAAAATAATTTAGGTAGTTAATAAATAAATATATGTATTCGCATAAAGCTAAATTCCAATCAATAATAGATTAAATTTTCCGCTATAAAATAATGAATATAAAATAATCTTATAAGAATAATATATAGCCGCATATAATAAGGATTCTTCACGAAAGAAGTATGATTATCTTATATACTATTGATGTATGAGATTTATGAAAACTATTATACTTACGATAACGTGTGTAAACAATTTCTGTCTCCCTCTCTGTACAATGCGATAACAAAAATTTTCGATAATAGAAGCAAACAAGAAGCATGGGCTAAATAGGAAATTAAGCATTGCATTACTATATTATATTAATTTTATATAGCTATTATATAATAATACAAATATTAATAAAATAGTATTTATATAACAAATATGAAATTAATATATAAATATATTTACTAGAATGTTTTTCGTGTAAATTAATAAAAAATAATTATATTCCAAATTTTTTATTGAACTATACTTAATTTATGAAAAATTTTATGTTATTATTAATTTTAAACTATTCAGTTTTGATTTCGCTTTATATTCCTCTTTCTCTCTCTCTAATTATATAAAAATTATAAACTAACTGTATTCGTAGTTAGCAAAACATTTCACGATATCTTTAATATACCTAAACTTAGACTTTGCGAATAGAAATTTTATTTCACAGCGTTGATATAATTGTACACAAGACTTGGGCAAAAATTATAATTGACTTTATTAATTCAAGTCTTGAAGCTTATAAGTTATAAATCAATAACCTTATAATTGGAATAGCCATAATGACATACATGAGACTCAATTTAGCTCTTAATTTGAGCGACGTCAATTCACAACTAAGCATATATTCTTTAGGTTCTCATAATATGTTAATTACCTTAAATCAAGATCATATCGCAACCAATATCGAATTGAACAGCATTAAATATGTCATCGTCGTATTAAGATCAGCACTTTGTCAACAACAACATATCTAAAACCTATTACAAAACCAAACATTTAAAAATCAGTCGAATGTTTATTTATTGATAAGGGATTTGAGTATGAGGTTTATTGATGAATATATCATATTTTAAGATAAATATATTCTCTCAAATAGCTGATTGCTCTATAATATCCGCATCTGATTAATGAAATAGATTATTGCATTAACTAATACAACTTTACTCAACTTTAAGTGCTTCTCCAGCAGTTAATTATATTTCTTTATAAGATAGGATATGTGGAATGTATTAAGATCATAAATTTACGCGATGAGTATCTTTAATCGATCAATGCCAAATATCATCAAACTCCGGCAATTCTATAAATTTTTCGAAGAAGGAACATACAATCACATTAAAGGAATATAATTATAGTAAAACAATTTTACAACTACATGTAATATTTTATATAAGTTTTTGATAATCTGTGAGTTAGATCCATGAAATAAATGGAATTTTTTTATAAAGTTCTCAATAAGTGCTTTTTTGAAAGCACTTAACATCTGAACATATTATATAATGTAAATAAAGAAAATATTAATACCTCTAAGGACTAATATCGATTGGTCAAGTCATGAGATTATCTCCTCGTTTTCTTTATCAAAATAGAATTTGTTTCTAGCATTAAGGTAGAGTAGCAAAATTATATTTAAACATTATCTTGTAAACAGCTAAATTTTCCAAATGTATCTAGAAACATATCCTCCTGGAGATTTTAAGTTTTCTTCACAAATTTAAAAATAATTAACCGATTAAGCCCAATCTATAATTAATCGTTGGTTAAGCGTTCTCTTTTTATGTAACATCGATTGTTCATAATTTCGTCTAACTGAGGCTAAAGTTCAATAATAAGAACCAAAATTAGTTTTTACACCGAAGTCTCATTAATTTTAGTACTTTTAATAGTATCTAAATTGTCATAATAAGTAACACTTGTTTCAAATATCATGTAGCATGAAAGATTTTTCTTTTTATTCAAATCATCTTATTTTTTCATTTTTAATCATCCTTATCTTGTAAAGCCTAAAATCTTATACTAATTTAGCTTATTAATCATGCTTTTAAACTTATATAAAATATAAATTTCATAATTATAAAAGATTTATATTTAGTTGACCCTAGTTTAAACTCAAGATACAATTAAAATATCCATTGAAGCTACCTGATACACTAAACTTAATCATTATTTTTTAAAAGTACAGTTATCAGAAAGCAACCAAACGTAACTGGACTTTCACTGTTTCTACTCCCTATTAATTATATAAAACAATTATAACGTTTTTCATTTTAACATAGACACGTAAAGTCAGCTTGTAATTTTTTGAGTATTGTTGTCATCAAGTAGTTTCTATAAATTGCTCGAAATAATGAACCCAGGAAATATAAGATGACTCAAATCGTACACTTTAAGATATATATATTATCGATGTCACTACAACCCATACTCACTAACTTTTAAAAATCAGCATTCTCAATTTCAACTTCAAAAATTCTTCACCAGATACTGATTCATAAGGTGGTAGTATTCTAAAATTTTAAGGTTAGGCTGTGACAAAGCTGTAACAGTTTAAATTTAACGCTCATAAATAGTATATAAATAGCCGTATAAAAGACAAATTCAAAATTTTTTGGATTCTTATTCACTAGATTTTATACATTAATCTGTATGTATTCCCAAAATTTTTAAATGTTGATTACTTTGAGTCAAGGTTCTTTATCATATTATTATATATTTTTATCTTATATTATAACTATATATATTTCTCTCTCTCACTTTATTTAAATTTTTCAACTGAAGTTAATATTTTCTTTACTATAATTTATTGGAATTTCTCATCTCTATTATCTTATTATTATTCTTTAAGTTTTATTTTTCATTTCTTTTCCTTTCGTTATTCATCTTTAATTAATATTTTCGTGTTTAGATTCTAATACTAGAAAATTATTATTTTCCCAACATATTTGTACTCAATGAGTACTTTTTAAGATTTTAAATATTTTTTTAATTTAATTGTCAATTAAGGTTTTATATAAAAAAATATTCAAAAAAGCTATCTTATTTGTAATAAATTTAAGTCATATTTATTTTATTTACCAGTAAGTAAATAAGTAAATTGTAATGTTTCAGATTGAATAATATTATAGAAAATAAATTTTAACTATTTATTTTAAGTTTAAAAAGTAATATCCCTTGAGTGAAAGATACATTGTATGTAATGAAATGATTAATTAATTAAACGTAAAATTATCGTAATATTATTAAAATACTAATAATAATTAAAATAATAATAGCTGTTCATTTTTAAAAAAACTGTTAATTTTTAGAATTAATTTATGAATATTTTCAATATATTTTCTATTTATTGAAGCTGAAGTAATGCTACTTCAAATTTGGGATATGATCTGTCTATATAGTTAATAGAGGGAAACAGTTTTTTTTCTTTTTTATAATTAAAATAATAAATGACAATAATCTAAATTGATATGTTAAACTTAAATGATCTAAATATGTAAATGCTAATCTATTTATCTAAGCATATAAAATATTCCAATTAATATTAGCGTTTGTATTAATTTGTTGCAGAAAAAAGAATTCGATTTAAGTCTGAATCCTCTTAGATTGCAGCGAAACAGCTACATTAACATAAGGTTTTTTTTGGGCTAGTGGCGATAACGACTCGAAAAAGAGGAATAGTTTGTAAAGGAAATCGTTAATCGTCAAATTTAAGAACGTGCACCAAAAAAACATAGTGGCGAATTTGAAGATTCTAATCATTATAAAATCACACGAATAATCATCAACTGCCGTTACGAAGCCGAATACTTAGGTCAGTTTTGCACTTGGGTGTGTTTTTCTTTTTTCCATAAATGTTTCTATTTCTGCTTGAACTCTGAATCTCATTGTATAGTAAACTTTTTGTGCATAAAAATATTATTTAAATAAAGATCATCTAATAAATTCATTTATACAATTAAAATTATTCATACTATAATTTTATATCTTATAAGGAAAAGGTTGCGTATTTAACTACACTATATAAAGCATTTAAGGATTTATTTGCAAGCATGTAATACGATTATATACATATACGTAATACGATTACTTAATGGTTTTTTAGATACTTAATAACTTCCTTCGTTTACATATAAGATATAAGACGATATGTCAACTTATTTGAATCAAAAATTTTTTTATTTCAAATAATATATAAAAATTTATTATTTTACTCTTGTTTTTTAATGAATCGCTAATATTAAAAACGATTCAATAATAAGTTGATACTTTTATTCATCATAAGAAAAAGAAATTTGAACTTATATCATAAAATAACTTTTTATAAAAGAAAACTTATTTATTTACTTAAAATATGATAATATTTATATAAGTATACTTAGATGTAAATATAAACTATTATTAAAAACCTTATAATTAAAGTATTAGTATTACAATCGATAATTATATATTTACTTTATTAAAGTCATTTGATTAGTTTATTATATTAATGTAATTAATTTATTAATACTTATATTTATAAAAAATTCTATTTAATTTTTATTGATTATTCACGAAAGTTTAGTCTCTCTCTATATATATATATATATTACTCTATATATATATTTATATATGTAATTATATAAAAAAATATTAAAAAAATATTTAAAAAATATAAAAAAAAATTAAAATTATTTTACAAAGATAATATTCATCGTATATATGTTCAGAAAAGTGTTATGAATTGAGAAAGATATACCTTTCTGAAAGAGTTTACTTTATATTTGTAAAAAAATATTATTTGTTATATTCTTGACAGTTTAAATCTATTTTCCTATTAATATTTTAAGTATGTTATTATATAATTTGTTTTTGTTTAATGAATTTCTTAAAAAATATTCAACTGAGTTCTTTTTGCTTTATTTTCATTTATTTTATTTCATCAATAAATTTAATATTATTCATTAGTATTTTTTTATGTGAATATACATTAGAAATCTAATAGTTTTTTTTATTAAATATGAAATATTAGCTGACATTTATTCTAGATATGTTATATTATACAGCCTTATTATAAATTTTTTATTAATAATATAATTTTTTTTAGGTATTCTATGTACGTAAGCAAGTTTGTAAATATGATCTTTTAAACGTCGATATGTTTTTAAAATACTATTTTAATTTTTTTTTTAATATATTGTATAATTTGAATTTATTGTATATTAATCAACTAGTTTCATGATTCAATGTTTTTAATTATTCGTTTATTTCATTTAGTCTGCCAATTAATACTTCACTATTATTCATTAGATATAAAGTTATAATAAATTAATTACTTCTTAAAATTTTTTATTTGATTATAATATATTTATTTTTTGGAAAATATATTGTATATTTTTCAATTTTAGTTTTTTTTCAGTAAAAACAGTTGAAACTTTACATTTTCTACTTCTCAATCTTTTAACTCTAATTATTTTCTAACGTTTCTAAGCTTCTGAAATTATTCATTTAAATAATTTATTGTTTTGTATTGATAATTTTGATAAGTTCATATTGACGGAGTTCGTGATTTGTAATTTGACGCCAGGTTACCAAATTTGTTAGATTTAGCTTTTCAAATGAAAGTTAATTTAAAGGTCATTTAACTATTTTTGTTATAATTATTTTATGAGACATATTTTATTTGTTATATCAATATTTTCAAGTGTCATTAAATAATGAATATTAATTGAAAATTTATATTCAATTTTTAGAACACTTATAATAATTTTAAATTTATCTATTTTACGATTTTCTGTTTATTTAATTCATCAATATCTTAAGTTTTAATTAAGACTCGCATATGCGAGAAGTTAAACGTTTTCATATTGAAATATTTTCATTTTTATTTAGTATTTCCCATTGAACTGATTGGTATGCTAGTATTTCATTTTACTTAAATTAATTCTTGATTAATTCTTGTATTTTTTTTCCTTTATATTTTATTTATGTAAGATATTTATGTATACTGTATTTATTTATGTCACATTACGTTACGCGCGATTAAAATTATTATTCTGAAAAAGTTAAATATATTTTAGATAGTTTTCATTCGTTATTATTTATATTATATTTTCTCTTCTTATAGAAAGACGTTAATGACATCTTATAATTATAGGGTTTTAACTGTTGCATTATATATTTTTGTAAATAACTTGAGGAAAAGTAAAGGATTTTAAAACCATACTTTTTATATTTCAGGTGCGTCAACGTCTTCGTCGTCGTTAGCTCCGGCGACGGAGACGGAGGAAACATCAATAGTGGTGATCGATTCTATCTCAATATTACCAAGAAGTAATTAAAAGGTCATCAAATTTGTGTAGAATTTTCGAAGTTTTCAAAATCCTTATGCTGCAACAAGGGAATTGTCCGGGTCCAGTGACACCGCCAATAGTTAACAGCAGCAACATGTTTCCCCAGCAATATTGTCTGCGATGGAAGTATCACCACAGCAACCTGCAAACCATGTTCTCGCAATTACTCGAACGTCAGGCCTACTGTGATGTCACTCTCGCCTGCGAGGGTAAAACTCTCAGAGCACACAAGGTAAGTTATGGCTTTGTTTCTTTTTTCTGTTATTATATTCGACTTTATCAAAATAAGGATTAGTGGTATTTTCTTATGATTCATATGGTATTTTTAAAAAAAATTTTTTCTTTTAATTCTAAAAACATTAATCAATATTTCTATTTCATTTATTTGAATTAGTATTCATAGCTTTCCAAAAATTAGTTATTGGAAATTACGGAATAAAGTATAGTTTGAATGAAATTTTCTGTGAACTTAAGTCTTCATACTTTATATTCTTCGATTTTTCCACGTAATATCTGATAATAGTATATATTAAATACTACGAAAAATAAAAAATCATTCGTTATAAAAATTTATTTGTATTTCATTAATTTTATAAATAATTTTATAAAATAATTGTGTCGAGAGCTGGTATTGCTAAGAAAATTATTTTCTAGTCTGAAAGATTAGCATATTTAACTATTTTTTAAAATTAATTTTTTTTACTAAAAAAAGAATTTCTATTTTACTGTACTTAAAATAAGCATACTATGCTAAAAATATATATTAAATTGATATCAATATACAGAATTAATAAAAAAAAATCCCTATAAATGTTAAATTAAACGAATGTAGACAAACTTCCTACAATTATATATAACTAATTTATTCATTTCTGTATGTACTTAAAGGAATTATTCTAAGTAACTTTCTTTGAAGTAATTATTTTTACCTTATTTTAAAAAATAATTAATTATTTATCGTTGTTAGTAATATACTTTCGGAGGTGTGATGAATAATTGTAATATATAATTCTAAATAATACAAATTTATTATTTAATTTAAAATATAAATATTAAACTTCATCGAAATAGATTATATTTAGATTTTTTATTTATTCTTAAAAAGATATGACAATTGTAAAATTAATACTTTCTAAATTTGGAATACCTTAATTCACATTGTGGTATTTAGTTTCATAATTAATCTCTTTTTTCTATTCTCTAAATAATATGATTCCCATTTTAGTACTCTTTTTACATTTCTTCTGTTTTTGTTCTTTCTTAGATTTTATATTATTATTCGCACTAAGAATTTGCAGTAATTTGACTATTCAAATAATAATATTCTATTTTTTTTATATTTTTCTTTTACAAAACAGCATTCACATAAAAAGAAACTATTTGATATTAATCTTAATTTATTTATTACTATGGAAAGGGAAATTTTTTTACAAGAATAAGAGGTTAATTTATGATGTTAAAAAAAATACTTATAATATTCATTAAATTTTATGATCTCTTAAGATATTGAATAATATATTTCTAAACATAAAATTCTAAAAAGTAAAATTACTTTAGAAGCATAATCTATGAATTTCTATTTCAAATAGGAATATAACTGCCAGGCACAAAATGAAATTATTTTTGAACAAATATTCTATCAACCATTATTATATTAATTTTAATTCCATTGATTTAGTATAAAATAATAATCGGACAAAAAAAATCCTAAAAAGAGATATCGTGAATTTAAGCAGTCATAGAAACTTAAAAAAATAAAAGAATCCTCATCCTCCGTTTGAGGAAGTCTCTTCCTTTAATTTTGTTCACTATTTTCTTTTTAGTTCTTTTTTTTCTGTCGAGATGTTTATTTATTATTGATCTATTAATAGTTTATATATACTGACAGACTTATGTTGTAGATTGATTGTTTATGATCTGTTGCAATAATATCTGAATTCACGTAAAAACGCCATTTGAGAATAATGACCAGTATCATTAAGCTAAGTTAATTTTATTTCAATAGTCTTTTAAGATTTCCATACTCTTATCTCACGTGCAATGTTTTGTCTTCAAATATTAGATTTCTTCATCCATACAAATGCCTTAAAATTTTATCCATTTTAAAACTTATATTCGTATTTCTTAGTCAGATTTTTTAAAGGATATAATTCAAATATACAGTATATATATAAATATATATATATATATTATACATTATTGTTATAATTTGCCATAATAAAATTTTCTAAAATATTTTCAAAAAAATTTATATGAATGTTTTGATTTACTTTAATTAAAAGTATTCAATTTTTTTACGAACAGTACCAATCATTTAAATAAAAAATTTTATTAGCATTTTATTTAATTTAAAAACTGGGCTATATAAATTAAGGATATATTTTTATAAATAATAATTGAATTTTCTTAAAAACTATTGATTATTATTAAGTCAAAGAATAAAAATATTAAAGTTCATTGCACAATAATTTTTTTTGATAAAAAAGTGAATTGTTATGATTGAGAAACCTTTGACTAAAAATTTTTTAAAAAAGATTCATAGATTAGTATACAATGAAAAATTTTCAGAGAAAAGTGGAGAAAACATAAGAATGGAGAAATAATTTTGTTTCTTTAAATATATTTATATTTTAATACCAATGATTTATGAAAAAGGTGTAAAATTACTAGGCTGACAAAAAATCGATGTTTTTATTATATATTTTGAAAGGAAAACTATAATATAAAATCGTTGAATTCCTGCCAAAATTTGAGAAATTGTTGAAATTGTAATCGATAATATGAAGTAATATGTATTTTATTCAATTACAGGTAACAACGAATCATTTCATGAACAGGTATTTTCAATAAATTCCATTTTTCGATGAATCATTCATATTCAAAGAGTTATAAATGTTATAAATGTCTATAAATGAAAGAAATATTTTAACCTTAAAAATGAATTCGTATAATGCCCTTTACTAATTTTAATTATCTATATATAATGATTCGGTTATCTTTGAAAATACTGTAATGACTACGATTTATTATAAACCTTAGTTGACGATTACCCGCAATACGATATTTATTTCAAAGAATTTTATAGTAGTTATGTATGTGGTAAAAGATATATAGTTAATGTATGCCGAAAACAAAAAAAATCCTCTAAATGATCGCATGTTAAGAGAAAGAAAAATATATAATGAATAATACAATAAGATTTAACATAAGTTTTTTAAGATTACTTTTTGTAGATTCCGTAAAGTAATACATAATAAAAAAAGTTCTTTTACCGAGGATACTCAATAATAAAGATAATATGAAGTTTTAATTGTGTTAAGAAAAATTATATTTGTGATACTTGAAATATTTATAATATAACTGCTTCGAAATAGGTTTCTAACCGTAAGTTTTCTTCTTATTTTGTCTCTTCAATAGTTTCCATCATCCTATATATGTGATTTATATATTTAAAAATCAAATTATCCATCAAAAATAATATCAACACATAAAAGCAACATTATTTCAGTAATTGAAATAGTCATCTACACGCTTTAGGTATATATAAAATATGAAGATATCCTATTTGTTAAATAGAATTCTTAAAATTCAGTAAGTAAAAAAATTTTGTGTCATTCAAAAAATATAATAATTCATAATAATAATATTAAAAGTATTTCATTAAAGTATTATTAGTAAATTGATAAAAAAAATCATAAAATAATCACAGTCACTCATTTTGAAATATAATTTTATATAATTGTGGTAAATTATGAAAATAAAGATCTTATCTTGTCATTACACAATTATGAGAGACAAATTTTTAAATTCTTAAATTATAAATTTTTTGATGTGGATAGTAGTCGCTTAATATCTAATAAAAAAGATTGTTTAAATTTAAAAACTTAGAGAAACCCATTAAAATATTTAAATTATTCAATAAATTTTTTAAAATCTTTTTAAACTTTGTAATTCTACACTTATTCGATTCAGCTAAACTTATAATATCTGAGTATAATTTTCATACAATTGTTGATCTGATTTTAGGTATAGTACATAAAAAGACATCAATAACAATATCTTATCTATTATCACCCATACTTTAAAGAAAGTATTTATAGAAATCTAACTGTAGACTAATATCTTAACAAATATCTCTGCAAAAATAGATAATAAATAAATAATATTGAAAGAATTTTCTAGTATCTCTGAGTTAATATATTCCATTCATCTTTCGGTATTTATGTATGAAATACTTCAAATTAAATGATTCTTTATACATATAAAGATAAATAAAGAATATTGTTTTAAGTTTAAAAAATCAACTTAATCGAAAATTGAGTTCCTATGTTTAATGTACAATTTGTACAAATTGTTCATATATTTATTTGTAAAAGAATTTAAACCAAAAGCGACGATTCTATTTATTTTCACTAACGCAAATATTATTAATTTATTGATTGAACTAGTTAAAAGTTATAACTACAATAGATCACTATATCTTTTTTACATATTACCTGTAATGAAAATATAATAAAGAAAAATTAGAAACTTTATATTAAGATAATTGAATATTTTTATACAAATGTTAATTTAGAAATTTACAAAGAAGAATTTATTTAATACTTTAGAAATCATTTTTTATTCTATTATTTTGAATTATTATATTTTACAATATAATAAAAAAGATGTTTATTATTTTTTAGTTAGTTTTAGTAATACTATCGCTAGTTAAACTTGCAATTTTTTATTAATATATAATCGAATAATTTAAAACAATTCAATTTCACACAACTTTTTTTTTGTTATTGGTTAAAAAAGTTAAAATTTATTTCATTCATTAATAAATATTTCATTTAAAATTATTGATATATAATTTAGTCATTATAATTGATTCACACTAATATAATTAAAAAGTGATAAACGAATTATTTTTATTTTATATACAATTTATTTTACAATTACTTTACAAGTGGTTATTTTCTGTATATTATAATATTAGTTATTAAAAATAATATTCTTTTAATGTAAAAAAGTATCTTTTTTAATAGTTTCTGTTTTTAATTATAATTCATAATACTTTATTTTTTATAAATAATATTGAAAATATTGAAATGTGAAAGTGCTATATTTTATTATGAAAGCAGGTACTATGTTATACTTCAAAACAATAACAAAAAGTAACAAAACCTCTTGCTTACAGAAATTTAAATATACAAGTTTACTATCGCTGTTTAGTATCAGGTATTCTCGTGCTTATTAAGTTTTAATATAATTGTATGATATACAAATATTTGTAGTGAAAAATCAAGACTGCAGTTATAAAATTAACAAATGCTAATTTAGACATTCGAAAGCACACATATTCACAACATTATTTGTATTTTAATACTTTAGGTTATTATGTATTACATATAGCGAAATAAAAAATCATAATGAAAACATTTAAGGAAATCAATTTAATTTCAAGAATAAAAATACGAAAATTATTACCTTTATTCTTTTAAATTAGATACTTTTTTTATGAAATCTAAATTGAAAAAATAATTCTTTAATTAGATAATTCTTTAATTCTTTAATTATTAAGAATATTATTTTGCATCATATTTAATAATAGATAATTCATTTTGAATTTTATCAAATGTTATTTTTATAAAGTTTTAAAGATTAAAAACTTTGATATTGAATCTTATAAATTTTATTTCTATATTAATATATTAGAAGTAAAGAATATAACGTATTAATCCGAATATTTTATCTTAGTCTACCGTTACAGTTCGAATAATATTATATTGAATATTTTTATAATTATGCATGTATTAAGAAGATTAAATTATTGAATTTATTTTTCTATATTTTTCAAAAGAACAACTCTTTTTAAATATAAAAATGTTGAATCTGTGTTGAAAATTATGGATATTATATCAAAATGTATAAACTAACCCGTGGATTATTTTGCTTAATCACAGAAAAATTTATTTAATTTATTTTTTAAATAATATATAATATAAATAAATGTATAATACAAATTAAAACTGTAATTTAAAAATAAAAATAAAATATACTTCCTTAATCAATGAGAATCCGTAATACGATTTTTATCATGAAAGGTTTAATAATTAATGTAAATGATAAAATTGAAAGACAGATAATAAATCAGAAACATATATACATAAAATTTTTCTTTTAAACAATATAAAAGATTATTTTACAAACTCTTGAAGAACTATTAAATGAAGATTTTACAAGTTGTGTCCACTAATATATATGAAAATAATTGATAGTTAAAACAACGTATAGAAATGAAGAAATAGTAAGAAACTACACTAATCACATGAATCATCATAATGAATTTTTATAAATTTTTAAAATTTAGTTTAATATTTTCTTTGTAACGATAATTAAACTTGCGTTATATCTAAATGAAACTACATTATCAATTTTAAAAGATTTGTAAAAACTATATATATATTATGTCAAGTTGGTAATTAATATTTCAATTACATTTTTTATATTAAGTACATTCATTTGATAAGATTATTTATATAATTCTAGTTTTATTTCACATATTTTCAAATTAAATAAAAAAGATCCAAACATAAAATTCAAATATCCAAACATTCAAGCTAAGACTGCCCGATAATTGTATAACCTAATTAAATTTAGATAATAATAATATATATTAATAATTATTAAACATATATAGCCGTATGTTTTCTTAATTAATTCGCTTGAATAAAACATTGTTTTACAAACTTATTAATAATTATTATTATTATATTGTTATTTGTATATTATAAAAATTTATATTATTTTTATATATTTTAAATATACATACAAGTTTACTCTGAGTTCATTTAAACTTCTATAACATAAAATAATTTTAATTTTTTATATTGTTAATTTTTAGTTATTACTTTAATTATTAAAATAACCAATTCATAATTTGCGATCACACAATATGTACAGATTAAAATTAATCAAATAATAGGAAATATCAATAATAACAATAATAGCTAACGTCGTAGGATGAATAAAAAGCAAATAAGGGCTAATGACGTTTGTTTCAATTTTGAAGCAAATGCATGAAAAAGGTTTAAAACTTTCTTTTATAGACAAACCTAATGCGATCGGTAGCATATAAAAAATTACATGGTTACTTATAACAGTCAGTGATTACCGTAAAAGAAAAGAGGAATACGGTTGCATAAAATAAAAAATAATACAAAAATACAAAAATTAATAAGAAAATGAAAAAAGATTAGCAGTAAAGAAAAAAATCGATGGTGTTCTATATGTGAAAAAGATTGATATAAATTTTTACGAAAAAAGATAGGGAAAGAGCTATATGGCCAAAAAATCAGCAGTTTATCATTATAAAAGTGCATAAAATTTGAAAATTTTATTTTTTCTCTAATCACGATATGTGGCTTATATGCGCTTCCTGTTAATATTATGGGATATTGAAAAAATATGGATAACTTTATATATTATGTATTTATATACATATATTCTCAAAACAATGTGCAAAACAAAAATAATAATACACAAGTATCTAATACTAATTTATGTAATCAAAATACAATATCTTTCGTTGAAATTATAATTAAGATAAAAAATACTGCTTTTATTTGTATAACTTTATAATGTTCATAATCCTTGAAACTACATAAATCATTGACAAATAGAACTTGCAATAATATGTAACAAAAATTGACTATGGACCTAAAATTGGTTAATAATCTAAAAGGATTCTTGCTAACACCTGAAAATTTTCGATCTTTAATTAAATGAAATCAAATTTTTGTGATACTCCATGTTTATAGCTATTAAATTAGCAATTATTTAAATATTACCATAAACATAACAGATTTGTAGTTAGGAAGATAATTTTTAAAAACATAATTGATTTTTATAACTGCTGTAGTAGCAAGCTGTTTAAAAGAATTATCGATAATTTTAAATATAAATATTAATAAAATGATATATTGACAAATTTATATAAAATAATGAAATTTATAATCAACTGATCTTAATAATTATTTCTAAAATCAGTTTCAGTTATTCAAATATTACATTTATATGAAAAATATTGGAACAATTGAGACGGTCGTAATGATTGAGTTAAAAAAATTTTCAATGAAATCTTATAAAATTTTAATTATGTACATCAAAATAAAATAGAAATTGAATTAAAAGTAAAGAAAATGAAGAGTAGTTTAATAAATATATGAAAAAAATTTTATAGAAAGAAAATGGGTAAAAGTTGAAAAAGCAGATCATTAGCACTAGTACGTAATGAGCAAGATTTCAAAGAATCTTTATTAAAAAATTGATTGAAATTTTTTTATAAATAATAAACAAGTGATTCCAATATAAATGTATTAAAATACAGTTAACATTAATTTTACAAAAATAAGCTATAATAGAATATAGAAGATAGTTATTTTATATTGACTGTATGTAATCATCAAAAATTAACGTTACCAAAATAATAATAATTTAACAATGACGAAAAAATGAAAAAAAAGAAGACACTAAAATAATTTAGACAAATTTATGATAGAAAAAAATTAGCTATAAGTTATGAAAAAAATAACCAAGATATTTATTTAAATAAAATAACTAAACAATAAAAAAAATTTGTAGAAATTACTAGATAAAAAACAGAAAATAAAAAGAAAGAGCAAAAAAAGAAATAATTGTCAGAATTAAGAAGGATTTAGCAGAACTTGAATATGAAGAATAGAATAATAATGTAATGAACTAGAAATTTCTAATTAATAAAAAAAATAAAATTATAAAAATGTATGCTTATATCGTGTAAAAAAAATATAAAATTCTTAAAGAAAACTTATAAAAAAAGATAATATAAAAATATATTACTAAGAAAGATAATTAAATACAAGAACTCATAATAAGCTGAAATAAAATCATAGAAAAAGTAAAAAAGAAAATATAAAATATAAGGAATTATTAAAAGATCTGTAAGACAGAATGATCGAAATCAAAATAGACTGAAAAGAAAAGAAGGTGAATATAATTTCATATCAAGTGTAGTAGTTACAAGTGTATTGTAAAGAGATTGAAAAAAATATTTCTTTTTCAATTTGTAGAATATATAAAATTAGATAATATTGAGATGAACAATCTTTTTTTATTTTTATTTGTATAGTAGCTTCTTCCTTATATTATTGCTTCACAATACTTTATTAAATTACTCTTCAAATGACGTATTAAGCTAAAATAGCAAATATTTTCAAAAAAAGTTTTGATTTAAGTAAGGGTTTGAGAATAAAATATTTATATAACCTCAGATACAATTTCCAAATCAAGTTTTGTTGTTTTAATTTTTTAATATCATTTTTCCTTCGAACTAAAAATACTATTTTATCAAATACATATTTCTAATCTCAACCATTAATAAGTTTAACTATTAAATATTTAATTATTAGAAAAGTTTTTTCTTTTTAATTAAACGTATCTTAATCTTTTGATTGAAAATTAGAGTACTTTACACATATTTTTGAAAGTATGGTGATAATTGATACTAGTTAAAATATTAAGTAGAATATTTCTTATACACACTATATTTAGTATTAAAATAATCGTTTTACAACGAATATATGTATGCAGTATGAATTTCACTGGATGTAGAGAAATATTATTAATATAAAATAATAGTTAATCGATTTTAAAAAATTAAATGTATTAAAAATCTGTCAAATCGTGGTTTTATCATTCAATCAGTGTTTGTAAAATTTATGTAAACTATAAGAACTTATATCAAGATAAAAATTATTTGGTATAATTTGAAAAAAATTTGAATGAAATAGTTAAAACGTTAAAAGACAAGGTTTCTAAATTGTATATATTTCTATAATATAAAAAAATTATTGTAAATGTTCTCACAAAATTACTTTTTAAATTGATTTTATTTTTAAATATTTAATTATAGTTAATTATTATCAAATGTAGTTTTGTTCTCAATATAAAAAATTTCGTTTTGAAAAAGTTAATATAAAAAATAAAATAAATATTTTTATACAAAAGTGCTCTTTTTATTTTTATTGTTTAGTTATTATTAATTATTTTAAGGTTATGAGACAGATTTCAGTTGAAAATACACTAATACTAAATCGCACAACGAATATACATTTCATATTGATATTTACTTTATTGAAATAAAGGTGATACAAGTGCACAAGGATTGTAGACTGATTTTGAAAAGTACTTTATGCCTTTTATATGTCGAAGCTATAGATTCATAAAAATATAATTTAATAAGTGTGTTTGTGTAACTCAAATACATGCTTTGTCGGTATACTAAAATAATAAAACAAAAGCTACTAATAGTGAAATACAGTGAATATGTGCATGCAATAAGTAAATAGTTGCATCTGGGCCATACAGCTTTCCTTTCACAGATATACGTGTAGAATAGATGCATTGACGTAGAACGGAAGCAGTTTAATTATAACAACTAGTCGTACAATACAGTAAAGGTTTAAGTGCAATAAGCAATATGGTAGCATGTAGGTGACTTAAGTTTCCTTTTACAGGCATACGTATCAAATAAGACACTGATACACGAATGCAGCGCATAAAGATCAATAACCTAAATATGAAGTCGCGCAATATAGCTTTCCTTAAGAAAAAAAGAAAAATTTTTTTAATTACTATCATATTTAAAATTTCTCAGTGTCGAGTTTTTATCCATTAATTTTTCAGTTTAACTTTAAAACCAAATTGGGTACTATATTCACAAAAACGTTAAGAGCATACAACATATTATGGTAATTATTGTAAATACTATATCAGGGTTTACAGCATATTATATTCTTGAACTTGATTATTATTTGCTTGAAAACTTCAAATGGATGCTTTATATAATAAAACTGTTTAGTACAATAAAAATTACAATAAATATATAAGTGTAGTTTATATAATTCAGTGAATACATGAATGTGTTATATTATCTTTATTCTGTTTTCATTTTGGACTATTTTAAGTTCTTTCATTACCTTTTACCACTTGATACTTTTAGTATGAAGCTCATAGAAATCAAAATATATGTTTAATTTATGTGAATTAATATGACTATTTATAATATTTTTAAAGGGCATTTCAATGATTTTATAGACGTAAGTTTGGTCGATACTTCTTTAGATGGTATAAGCGTCATGAATCCATTCTTAATTAAAGAATTTCTATTTAAAATTAAAAACACTTGCTCTGTAGCAATTATAAGCTGGATGGTTTTACTGCAATAAGATTTTTTCTTTTTCCCTCCTTATTTAATATTTCAATATTACTTTTTTTCTTATACAGCAATAATAGTCGTTAAGCCTCATATAAACTTGATTTAAATCATGAGTATGATTTTTTGTAATTCTGTTTTTGATGTGATGATTTTGATAATTAAATTTGATTAGGAGACATGTATAGAAACAACAAATTAAAAAATTTTATCAAATGTGCGATAATATAAAAGTATATGAAGAATCCACCTAAAGTTCAGGTTTTATAATAGAAATCAATAGGTTGGTTAGCAATTGAGATGATATTAGTGGTGTGGTGGTGTTGTTTTGTGTGCGTGTGTGTGGGTGTGTGGGTGTGATTTTTTATATTGATGTAATTGGTTTATATTTTAAATTAATAAAGTTTTTTCAATTATGCTTTAAAAAATATACTCACAAATAGTAGTTCTCAAGGTATTCAGAATTTTTTAGTAAGAATCATGATAACAACAAATGGATATTTATATATATATATATATATATATTAATCTTATATAGCTTTTATCTGAGCTTTTATAATAATAAATATTTATAATTCTTTTATTAATTATTATTTACAAATATTTATTAAATATCTCAATTTTTATTTGAGAATTGATGTATCTTAAAATTAATTAAAAAAATTTTTTAAATAAGAGTATTATAAAATTTTAAAATAGTAAACAACTTGAATTTTCTGTCGTAGTAAATCAATGAATATATCCCATGCTGATGGTTCTATGTTGTAAATAGCATATTTTTTTCAAAATTGGATATTTTAAAATTTTTAGGCACTTTACTTTTTCTTTAAATATAATAAATATACAATTATGTACCTCTCTTTCTCCCACTTTGTCACTCCCTTTTTTAACATTTTCAATTTTACTACCGTTTCTTCTCTTTTTCTTTTTTTTTAGTCTCTCTCGTCTTATGTATTTTTTATCTTTCTTATTTTTTATACTTCTTATGACTTAATATATAATTTTTTTATAAGCAATGTTTTAAATTTACCTCTTCTGCGAAGTCCTTTATATAAAAGAATTATGTTTAAAATAGTTGTACAGGTGTGGAAAAATAAAAATTTATTATTATTATAGAACTTATTTCAATTATAAAAATGTCGAATGATAATTAAAAAATTAATGAAAGATTACGAATAAGTAAAAAAATTACGTTTTTCTTTACCGCATAATTAATACTTCTTTAAGATATCGTTTCTCGTAGTGTGTGCAATCCGTTACTACTTTATATATTACCGGGCGTCGAAATATAATTAAAACATTAGCTTTGGAGAATTAAAAAATTTTAATTAAAGATTAAAGCACTTGTATCTTTCTTTTGTAACCTTGAATGATTATCAAATTCTAAAAATTAAAAAGAAAACAGTAAAAGGTATTAAAGGAAATGATTTTCAATTAATAAAAAATAAAATTGATTCTTATACTCCATTCTGTTTTTATTCATTTCTTTATGATCGAGTACCTACTGGATGCATAGATCATGTAATCATTATTGTATTATTATCATTTTTGTCGCTATATTTAATGTTAATCTTATCAATTATATTTTATTGCCTCCTTTTGCCGGTTTAATTTCTATTATTTGATTCTAAACTTTTTAATTGACTATCATTTAAAATTTGAAGTCTTATAATTTTCTTAACCTCTTTAATTAAACAAGAAAATTTATTTGTTCCTCAAAAAAAAAGAATGTTTCGATTTTTTATTAGCTAAATAAGCTCACATTACATGAAACTCAAGTAATAACATTGGCATATATCTATTGATTATGTTGAATCGATCCTACGTTAATTACTACGTAATATTACCAACGACTGTTGTACATTTATTTTAAATCAGATTTTCTAATCATTTTTAACCTTTTTTCTACTATATTCCTATATTTCTACCAATGCATTTACGTTAATCGTAATACTTTTGAGTTTCAACTAATATCAAATTTTAATCAAAATCCAGTAAACTGTACAAATCATGAAAAGAAACAACTAAAATTAAATAATATCAGCAAATCATTATAATTGATTTATTTAAATATTTTTTATATATAATTGAATTTGTAACAAAATTTTCAGTGTACAAGACTATTATAAAATAAAGTTTTGATTTATTTTTTATTTATATTTAAATAAATATGAATACCATTTAAATTTAAAAGGTTAAAAAAATCATTGTTTTTTTAAAAAAATTCATAATATAATATATCTTTATCTACTATTTCAGTTTATCAGAAAAATTGCATTTTCCATTATTTATACAAATATAAACAATAAATAGAAATTACAAAACAATAAATTTTTAAAAAACTATAAAAATAACTTAGAACTTTATTTTACTTATCATTAAAATCTTGAAACTTTTATACATAAGACAAATATAAAGAAAGAGAAATAATCTATGTAGAAAAAGAAAATTTTTTGGTATGTATATACTAATGTATAAAACAAATATATCGAATAAAATATTTATGGAATTGAGTACATTTCATTGATAATTAAAATTAAAAATTCCAGTTCTCAAAATACATAATAGAAAATAATATTATGTTACTTTATCGATTTGGAAAACTTGATGTAAATTATATACAAATTATTATTTAAAAAAATAATTTTTATTTAAAAGAATTTAAAATTCTCAAATTTTATGCAAAACATAAACTTTATAAGTTATCGGATATCATATAATTAAGTATTTATAAATATATACACTAACAGGATAATTAAAATTGTTAATTCTTTAATTATAAATATATATATAATTTACTAGCTATCCAAATTTAAATTAATCTTCTCGTAAGCTTATAAATAATAATAAAAAAATATAAGTTTTAGAAATATAAATAATTTTAATTCGTAAATCTAAGCTATATTCATTTTCTTTTAAAAAATAATTCTGCCGAACGCGTAATACTTCGGTACTTATTACTTCATGCTTTCCACTGCAATATCACAAATTTTCAAAATTTTACTAAAATTTAACCGCTTGATATTTAAAATAAATTTATTTTTTAAAAACTTGAAAAAATTTATTTTTTGTCTACTTAATAATCTTCAAAGACCTATTTTAAATTTATTAAGTCCAATAAGATATGATAATATATCTTACTCTTAGTTTTTGTTTAAAATAAACGAATATTTTATTCTAAATAATAAAATGTTTATCATTTGAAAATATAAAAAAGATTTGAACGAAATAAAAGAAGGAAAATAAATTAGAAGTAAGAGCAAGAGGTAAGAATAAGATTTATAAGGAAGTTGAAAAAGTCTTATTTTTCTTCTTTATTCTCCTATTCTCTCTCTCTATATATATATCCTTTTTTATATAAGTTTTACGAGTAGAATTTATTTTTTTATATCGTCATATTTTTTCCCATAAAAAGGGTAATAATAAAGCGTTATATTATCTCAAAATAATATGTATGCGTGTATGTGAGTGCGTGGGTGCACGCGCGTGCATACTGCAAGATGATTGGGTTGATAGTTAAAAGGGTGGAATCAGGATAGCGGGTGGAAAAAAAGAATGGCGCGTTGCCGAAGGCGTGCTGGCGGCCTTTACGATCTTATTTGCGGAGACATAAAAATCGAGAAAATCAATACGAAAGTCCTGACATTAAATATTCAGACTATTGACTGGCCTCAGCATATTCACTCCCACTTTTCTAAATCTCTTTTCTTTCTCGCGCTTTTTCTACAGTATAAATTCTCGGGCGGGGCTCCCTCATTTTGGCTCATACTATCGTAAGGTAGACGTATATTATTTTCGATCTATATGTATTCTTCTTCATTTTTCATTTTCCTTTACTTCTGGTATTGTTAGTTCACACTCTACATATATATATTATATTTTTAATTTATTCAATTTACATTTTTTTCTTTCTTTTGAAATTATTCAAAAATCAGTTTTAATTACATATATAGAAAATAAATAAATATAAATTTCACAATTTATGTTATAAAAACTAAATAAGTATACTGAAGTTAAAGTAAATTTATTATGATTATATTTTACGAAAATATTTTCTTTAATAAAATTTAAACATTTTTATTTTTACTCATTTTTTATTATTTAATAAAGATAATTTTCAATAACTCTTCGTTGAGATTAATTGATATAATTAATTTATGCAATTAAATTATAATTTCAGATTTTTCAATATTATTAATAACAATTAAAAATCTTACTTATGTACATAATAGTAAAGGCATTTTTAATGTATGAACAATAATTGAAATAATTATATTGGATATTGATAAGATCTTTTAATTGTATAATCTAATAGCATAATAAATATTGTCGAATCCCTTATTAATGAATTAAATTGATGAGAAATTATAAAAAAAATTTAAGCAGTAATACTGGAAAAATTAGCTATTATTAAAATAAAGTAATAAAATTATTCATAAATGTAAATAATATTTCCTTTTTATTAAAGAAATTACAGTGTGTGATATAATGAAATAACTAATGCATGAAATACTTTTATCGCATTTTATATTTATAAAATTATCGTGTTTATCTTTGATTTTTATTTTTTTCGAGATACTAGGTAAAAGTTTAATGATATAAAATCTTTTAGAAATAAGCATTAACAATTACAGGCTGACGATAATGTACCACAAATGGAAGGTTAATAATCTTTATAAATTTCTTAAACAAATTTTTAATAGGTACTAGCTGTGATCGAACCCATGGTTTTAATTGGGTTGTAGTTTCATATTATGTTACTTACAATCCAATTTTAAATGATACACATTCTTGTTTCAATTTCTATATATTTACAGAATACAATATTTTCATCTATCTCTGGTAATGTGATATTATAGAGAACAAAATATATAATATTGGCTAAAGATATCCCTATTTTTAAATATTAATTCATAAAAATGTCTTAAGTATTAATAGACATCTATTATTTAAGTTTACATTGTACACAACATTAATTAATTTAATAAAGTTACTTCAATAAAAGTTATATTCTAATATATAAATTAATTTATCTAATTGGTCAATCAATCATGTTTGCTTCTTAATGTTTATTTTGACCCATGAATACATTATTTATACGTTTTTTAATCATAATAAAAATGATTTTACATGTAATAATTCCCTATAACTAATATGCTGTTATATATATCAATCGCAGTCTTACAGATTATTTATTTTATATTTTTTATTTAAAAAATTTTTTTTGTGTATGAGATTTTTGTTAGGGGATAATAAATTTTTTTAATAAGATTTTTAAGGTTTTATTTATATATCAAAAATGGGTAGTATAAAAATATGCGTTCAATTTCATTTTAATTTTGTGTATAGGTGTGTAAACGTAAAGGAGGACATGGAAATGTAATAAATATGACATATCGGGTATTAGTATTTATTTACATATTAATATAGTCAATTATTAAAATTTTAGTGATTTTAGTGATTACCTATTTACTTTAATTTAGTTTAATTTTATGTATTTTATTTTCATTTGTATAATTAAATGATAATTTTTATCATTATATATGACTATTTATCTCGAAATTTTAATATCATTACAATTATATAATTATGCTAGTCACCAATATTTTTTCATATTTTTTCAATTTTTATCTCATTTATCTCTTTATTATATATATCCATATTGTATTTCTATAAGATATTATTAACTTTGTCGTTTAGATTTGTTTCGTATGTTTTTTATTTTTGAACGTTTTATAATATTATGATATATAATAGAAATGTTATTTTCAATGTGTAGATATTGTTTTTTATCGAGAAATGTGAATGCTTCTTGAGAAATAAGGCCTGATTTTAAATATTTTATGAAATATTCCAGGTTTAAATATACGGTATTTGAAATTAAACCTTTTTCTTTTATGCAATGTAATTTTGCAAAGTGGTTTCTATTTAATTTTAATATATAGCAATCTATTCTGTGTAAATGTATATACGTTGATATATACGATCATATATCACATTTATTTATGTTTATTTTTAATTTCCATGTATTGTTTTTACCCGCTATATACATTATTAAATTATCTGCAAAGGATATCTACTAATCTATCTAATGTCACTATTGTATATATTAAAAAGTATCGGAGAATTTAATGTACCTTGTTGTAAACCATTTTCGAATATAAATTCTAGACTTAATTTGTTGTTTCTTTTTATTATATTAAATGTTTTATCCCCATGATTTTGTTCCATATTAATTTTATTAGATATTGAGGGAATTTTTTTTATTAATTTATAAATTATGTCTTTGGTCAAAGTGTTATCGAATACTTTTTCTATGTTGATTTTTTTCATATATTTTACCTTTATTTATTAATAGATTTGTAGGTCGAAAATTGGATAGCTTGTATTGTTTTTATTTTTCTTCTGGATTAATAATACTTTTGCTTTTTTCAGTTTTCTTTGCAAGCATATATTATTTCATGCATTATTAAATATTATTGTGTTATAATGTTTGATTTGCTTGGGAATATGTTTCGGTACTATATTAGGTATGTCGTCGAATCCTGATAATTTTTATCATTTAATTTATATAAAATATTATTTATTTGAGTCTAAATTAAAGTAATAAAGTAAAGTATCTAGTTGGTTTGGATTATCTGCTACATTTTCTTTTGAAAAAGTTGTTTACGTAATATTTTGTGTTTATTTAGTATATTTTTTATTTCTTCTTTTAATTTATTTGCTTGTTTCATGATTATGATGTTAAATTTTGGTTTACCAAATATAATACTTTGTTTATGTACTTCAGAATAATGTAATCCTAGTAAATTGAGTTTATCTCTGGTGTTTATTATTATATAGCGGTTATTGTTGTCTTTATTTATATTTGTAATGTCTATTCCTGCTTGCCTTAGTGTTGTGATATCTTTATATGGTATTGTTAATGAAGGTGGTATATTCATAACTTCTTTTGTTTTAAAAACTGAATTAATTTTGGGGAAAATTAGTGTTGGATCATTTTTTGGAATGTTTTTTTATTTTGTTTCTCCGGAAATTATTTAATATTTTGAAAATTTTTGTTGTAGATGATTTTTGATTTGATTGAGTATCAATTTATAAAATTCTAAATCTTGTTTTTTATTACCGTTATAAGTTTCACGCATTCTGTTTATTAGTGATTGTATATAGCTTTTATCTTTTTGTAATTTTTTTGTTTCCTTTGTTTATTTAATATTCACAGGATTTTTTTCCTTTTTTTAGGTACTAACATGTTAATGATGTGATTTATGTGATTAACTATTTAATCGATATAATTATCTATTTCATTATTTGTTAAGTTTTCGTTGTTTTATATCTAATCAGCAGTTTTTTATTAATACTTTTTTGAAATTATTACAGTTCGTTTTTTAAAGTTAAATTTGTAGTTTACATTATTAAATTCGATATTGTTTTCTTTATATGTTGTATCATGCTTGTTTCATATATTGATATCAATAGTTTTATATTTTAAATATACTTAAAATGATTACATTTTTTTTATAACAGTAACTCTTGTATTATTTGTATTATTTTTCCGCTTTAATGTTTTGTGTTTATTATGTAATAGTTTTCTTGATTTTCTAGATTTAGATTTTAGAATATTTTTTAGAATTCTGCATTAAATTGATTTACATTTTTCGCGTATGCAGATATTATAAATAGACCATTTTTATTTTTCATTTGTAGTTTTATTATTGTTGTATTATTAAGATAACAACAAAGACTATTAATTTTTTATAATGCACAGAAGGGTAATAAAGAGTCTAATAAATATAAAACTATCTAGATTGCGGTCGCGTTCATATTTTTATATCCTGCATGTTAACCTCTAGAATAGGCAATAGTCTTAGTTCTGTTGCATAGTTCACTCAGTGCATTGCTCTTACTCTTCGCTTGCTGAGCTACTTATAGGTGAATGTTTCACCGATAAAAGTAAAAGCACTGACTTATGATAATTTCGATCTAACAAACCGTCATTATCATCATTGAGTTAAGATAGCACCAGTTTGTCACTGTATGTTTATTCAACAATTTTATTTTTGTCTTTGTTATTCTAGTTATTATTAGTGAAATCTGTGACTTTAGGATGTAATATACTATAGTTTTTTTGTTCTATATCAAATTAGAATTTATAATTTTATACTTCTAAATTATAATAAAAACTTTATAATTTTGATTTTATTAAGCATAAAAAATGCAATAATGACGTTGAAACTATAAGTTTAATATTTGAAATTATTAACAATTTTTTTATGAAATATTGTTATGATAATAAATATACTTAAAACGATCACAATATTTATTTTTAAAACATAAAAAATTTTGACCCTAATACCACATAATTGTGTATTTGCTGGATTCATTGTTACACATATGGCCATATTATATAGATTGCTGTACGTGTATATAATATAAATAATATTAATATTTTATATTTATTTTATTAGTATCATGCTTTTAAAATTGTAATGTGCAGTTATTCAATGTCAAAACTTTAGCTCAATAGTGAATAGTAATTTACTCAAGTCTAAATGATATAAATCTTTTATATCATATTTATATAAATCTTAATAAATAAATTTTGATAATTAATATTTTTTATGATGAATTAAAAATATTTATCTATTAAAATAGTATATACATATATATTAACGACTAAAGATCATTGTTACTAAATAAAAAATTAAAATTATGTCAATATTTATATTTTTAAATTAAGCAATATGATTACCTTATAACTTATATATGAATATAATTAATAATAATTACGAAGAAAATAGTAATAAATTTCTCAAACATTAAAATTAAGATATTAATTATATTATTATAAATCATTATATTTCCGCAAAATAATAAAAAAATTGTGTATTTTCTAATAATGTTATATTATGAATTAATAAAAATAATATAATATTAATTTGCTTACAAATTGATTATTCTTAAGAAAGTGTAGATTAAATTTTTTTAAATATTATAACATTTTTTACGTCAGGCACAATCTATTAAAAAACTGAGGTGTGATGAAAAATACGAAATTTAATGATTGACAACTTTTTGATTTTACTGTTTATATTAAGTCAATATCAGAGTATCAATATATTATGTTTTGTATAGAATTAAAGTGAAGAAATGAAATTTTTAAATAAAATTCATCTATACGCAGTATAATTTTGTGAAATAACTGTCTGAAGAACGTGAGTACTCTACTAAAAATATCTTGAATTCTAAAGAGACCGTATAGTGGGAATTGTAGTTCGATTTCAGTATTTCATTTACAAGATTTTATTTTTATTAAAATAATCTTCATTTACACTTTTTTAAGTGTGCTATATCGGTATTAAAATATATCTTGCAGTATTAGAGATCACTACCTCTTCTTTTTATTGTTATTGAACTTATTTGCAATGAGCTATTTATTATTAATAATTTTTTATGTTTTTTAACAATCAAGATAACGTGGTTATGCAGTGCATAGTTTTAATCATAATTTCATGTATGTATTTCTTTTTATTTTTAATTAGTTGTGAAATAAATGGTTGGGTTTCTAACCATGTCGAGTGGTTACATTGCGGAAATTATGTATACATAATTATTTTGTGTCGGTAAGTACACACATATGCATACGACACCAAGTAAAGCGATGGCCTTAATCATAATGCGGACTACGTGATTGCCACTAGAGGAATTGTGTGGCCTTATATGTGTATCGCTTTCACTTTCTTCCTGAGTAGGTTTAAATAGTTTTATACTTAATTGATAATTTTTTTACATAACAATTTTTTAAATACATATATACGAATGTTTCTTCATAATTATTTTCAATTATTATATATTCCATTATTTTTATTTTTATAATATTTTTTATTTTTATTTTTCCTTTTCTTTTTTTTCTTTTTTTTCTTTTTTCTCTATAAAAACCGAACATGGATATTTAAATAAAAAGTAATTTTATATTTTTTACATATATATATAATGTATTTACTAGTAAATAACCCTATAACATTTGAATTTTGCCTTTGAATACACCAATACAGATTTTAAACAAATTAAATTTATATTTATAATAGATTTGATTGTTGAAATATTAAAAAATTAATTTGTATATTTTCAGAACATTTTAGTAATTAAAAATATATGTCCTAAATTTTTATTTAATCTGTTAAAATTTTATAATAAAAATAAAAAAAATTCTTGACTAAAGAAATTTTCAGATTTTTTTTTTATAAACCTGATAAATACCTTACCTTTATACTATCATTATCTTTAATATGATATTGAAGAAGAAGAACAATAATTAAAATACCAAATTATAAAAATTGGTTTGTATTATAATGAATTTTATTTATTTTTTTCTACACAAAATAATTTAATAAATTATAACGATGCCTAATATATATTTTTATTAGATTTTTAAATTTCTGTACAAACTTTTATATCATTTATAAAATTATGATATAAAATATTTAAATTAATTAAAATTAAATAATTTCTTCCGAATATTTATTTCAAAAGTTGAAATTATAATTCGTTCGATTATTTATCAGTATGAGATAATCTCATATTTTGAAAAAAGATCTATTCTATTAACTCCACTTATTAATACCAAATTTTTTAAATAATTCTAACATTATTTATATTAATCTTACGCTTCTTTAATAATTATTACAAAGATATCATAAATAATTAAATTAAACACAATTCTTATTCAACTACTCGTCATTATAAATTCAACAAAGAGAGGGAGATCTAGTAATAGTTTTAAATTGATTAACGTTGACCTTTTTTGGTTTTCATATAATATTTTCATATTCCGTTTTATTTATTGCACAGGTTGTCTTGTCTGCATGTAGTACATACTTCGATACAATTTTGTCACAATACGAAGAAAAAGATCCAATTGTCATCATGCGTGACGTCAAATTTTCTGACATCAAAGTTCTCGTTGAGTTTATGTACAAGGGTGAGATCAACATCGATCATGTAAGTTAGGTTTTTATTATTATTACTATTTTTTCAATATTTCTCTTATTAAAATATAAACAATACAAATTTAAAATAATATTTTTGCTTTTTAACTTTAATGTTAAACACTTTAACACATAATATTCTCTTTTCTGAATTCTCAGAAAATTATTATATTTTTTAATACAAAATCTAAAGATCGATAGAAAAATAATAATTTGACTTATTTTTGTAAAGTAATTTTAAATTAAACAATTGGTTTATTATCTATTTACAAATATGTTTTTGTACAATATGTATAATTTTATTAAATTATGTATGAAAAATATGATTTTTTTATTATTTTCTAATATTAATTTGACTAGTGTGTAATAAATAAATAAACAATAATATTTGAATAACCATATTTATATATTTTTTTAATTAATTTTAATGTGATTTGTTAGGTCGCAAAAAATACACATATTAAATAAATTAGTGAGATATAAACACAAAATTGCACTATTAATTAATACAAAAAATATTGTCATACTAATTTTTAAAAAATTATCCAATGAACATCTGACAAGGTATGTAGGTGAATATAAATAAAGCGAAAATGAAATTTCAAGCAACATACTTTGGAAAATTATTTTTAAATGACAAATATATCATACAAAAATTTCGAAAAACCTTTAGCTGCGTCTCATCGTATGAAAACATACGAAATGTAGTGGGTTTTCTAAAACTAAAAATATACCACTGCTCATGATGAATGTATATAAATGGATTTTATATTTCAAATTAGTTATTTAAGTTCATTTGCGTATTCGAAGCAATTTCTCATTTGCTTGTTTTTTGTAAAAAAAACAACAATTACAAAGAAAATATATTCTGTTGCTATAAATAATTCGGTTAACAATTCTCCAATATCGTTCTTGAAGGCTGTTTGAATTCCGAAAAAGATAAAAGGATACTATTTCTACCTAGTATTTTATCTTATGTTATTTAATTACAACTTTTATTTGGCAATACAATCTCTCTACTATTTTATTTCAAGATGATAACAAGTTGTTGATAAATATTTTGTATAAATCATTGATACTCATTCAAGGAAAAACTGCAATTCAATTACGGACTCCAATTAGATACTGTACACAAAGGTATACCGTATCTACGTTAATACCGTTTTCACTTCCTCAGTACCATCTTAATTGTTAATTGTTTCTTATACTTGCATTTTGTTCTTGGCAGTTCATGTTGATAGTTGTATTGATTAACCGATTATTTTTTGTGTTGGCGAATAATTTATAATGTGCTAGAAAATCTATCTCAATAATTGATATATCTACATCAACAAAATAAAATAACATGTGAAACTTCAATAAAGACATTGAAATTTTTCAATGTGTTGTCTTGCATCATTTTACGACTTTAATTAATAGACAATAAAACATGCTTATTTTTTCGATTTTTCATAAATCCACAATTTGGGAACACACATACATCCTTGTTAGTGTTAATGAGAAATCATGTTTTAAAATGTTGAAAGTTTATAGATTATACGAATACAGTCTTTGTTGTAACTATTGAGTTGTTTTCTTCAATCATTCTACTTCTTTATCACAAATTTTTGTATACACGAAATCCTATTTGCTGTGATATAATCAAACATCACAATTGCAAATTTTGCTATAATCTCGCAACTTGTTCCACAATTATCTTTTGTAATAATTCCCTTGTCCCATTCATCGTTAAGTTAATACATCGTGTCTGTATTAATTATATTTGTTGCAATAGCAGAATGTTCTTTTCAAACGATAGATATTGGTAGTGGAGGCTTTAGTGAGACGCTCCCTTTCTGCCAGAACCGTATGTATTTAATCGATAATTTTCGCAAATTTTGTCATCTCACGAATGAATATGTTCATACAAATATATAGTATTAGATATATAACTACTATCCTTAAATCTTTTTGTAAATTCGTAGCAAATCCGACTCCGTAATCGCTTTATAAGCATGTTTTTTCAACTGTTTCATAGTTAGCTCTACATTATTTCACTGACTTCATTAATACACTTCATCTTCAATTAACAAACTGTATAATGAAATAAGATTTCATGTTCTTTGTTTTTGTGATTAAAATTTATATATTAAGCTGTTTAAACCATATTTTAGTTTTGTTGAAACAAAACAGAGGAATATGTATGTCGAAGCAGGAATAACATTCATCAATTTACTTGCTACTATATTATTTATTACTTTTATTTCTTGTTTATTATTTTTATAAAATGACTGTATTAACTAACTCACGTAACATGATATATTTCCCTGTTTTCTATTTCGCAAATAATATTTGGATCACTAATTTGGGAAAAGTGTACCGCGATGATCATAAATACTAAAAAACTTAATAAACTTTATTAATGAATATAATATATATCAATAAACACATGAATTCAAACTATTCGAAACGCACATAATCATTGGAAATTTTCTGAAAATTTCTGAAAATATCGTCTGGCAACACAAACGGGGTCGGTGTTGTCCTTTACCTCTACCTTTACCAGACCTCTGACTTGATTTTCAAATATTACGATTTATTACATTTTTTGATGTATATATCTGAGAAAAATAATACTGACAAAAACTGTCTTAATTTCTATTAAGATATTAGGTATGTATATATCTTTTAATTTTTTGTATTATACATTTTGGCTAAATACTGTAAAAAAAATTGTATCTAAATTTATTATAATTCTGTCAGAGTAAAAATTAAAAAGAAAAAATTTTTATCAAATATGAGTACTTAGTTCACTTAGAGAGTTGGATATTTTAAATTTTCTAATGATAAGGGTTTTTATTAGACGGTATTTTATATATATTAAAAATGAGATCAAAATGTAAACCAGAAATTAAAAATATAGTTATGATCAATACTTATACAATTTTATGAATATTTTCAATTATATTTCTTTAAAAGAATTAATTTTAATTTAGTATAACATGATTTAAAACACATTTAGAAGGTTAATAGTATTGATTAATAACTATTAATTTCATTTATATTTAATACAATCTTTTTGATTTCAAATTATATTTAAAAGAAACTTGTTCAAAATCCTTCTATAATATATAATTATTTGTAATTATAAAATTTATAAATACTTAATTTATGATATATTATTTAAATTTATTTTTAAAAAATTATTAAACAACTATCAAGTAATGTAACTTTCATGTGTCATTAAGTTAATCAAATGTATTTATCAAATATTTTATAATTTATGAATACAATAAATACTGTATTGTTTTTCGGTGAAACATACAAACGCTATAGCAAGTAAAATAAACTTTATGAAATATGACTGTTAAGTAAAGAACATAAAACAAATATTTAAAAACTCAGAAAACTTCGGGTTCAATTCTATTTTTGTTAAGCATAGTTCATTTAAAAAAAAATAAGTTATACATAATAAAAATTATCCGTAAAACAAAAATTTAAACATCATATATATATATATTTTATAAATATACAATTAAAATTTAATTATAGGAAAAATTGTGGAACATAATTTAAACAATATATATAGAATAAAAACATGTTAGGTTTTTTAATTTTATTTTTTAATAAAATTGTTTGTTCAAATATTTATTTTAATATTTATAAAGATTAAAAATAATGATACTAAACAATTATATTATAAAATGTTTTCCATCTTTTATATACTAGAATAACATTAAAAAATCCTGTGTGTTTTGTAATTTAATGAATTATAAATCTTAAGATAACATCAACTGTCTTCATATCATTATAGATGACTGCATCTATTTTTGAATATTATAAATAATTTTTAGAAACAAAATATTATGAGCTTAAAAATTTACTTTTAGTTATAAAAAATTTTCATATTCATTTTCGTAAATTGATGTTCGACGCCTATTTTAATGAAAAATTGGATTAAGAAAAAAAAGAAATTATACTCATGATAAATATAAAAAATTAAATAAAATATAAAAATTAAATGTATATATATTAGATATATTTTTATATATAGACATAACTGGGAAATACTTTTTCTAAAATCAATGTTATGTCATAATATAAAAAAACATACAATTTATTATGTTTACAAAAACCTATTGTTATGCATCTAAAATGTAATATAATTATTTATAATCTATCTTTATTGATATTTACCTATAACATAATATTTTTATACCAAAAATGAATACCGATCCCTTTTTATGTATAAAAAAACTTTGAAGTACGTACTAAATTTGCATGTGAAAAATACTCTAAGTTTTATTAAAATTATTAAATAGAATCTATGTGATTTTATATTGTATCTTCACAACAGGTTATTACTTTTACCAATTAAAGTTGCTTCTAATGTTTCTGTAGGGATAAAACCTGTTCTTAAACATTTTGAGAAGTATTTTATTTTTTGGTATATGGTATTGGAAATTAAACTATTTCCTTTTATGTGGTGTAATTTTGTATAATGATTCATATTTAATTTTAATATGTGGCAATATATTCTTTGTAGATTTGCCTTGTTATATAATATTTTATTTTTACATATTTTTTATAAGAGCTTGCTTCAGTTCTGTACAAACTAAGACATGCTCTTATACATTTTCTTTCGAAAAATTTTATTTTTCCCATTTCGTGTACTGTTATATTGTACAAGATGGGGCAACGGTATTGTTTTTTTTTCAATCATAATAAACAATGATTTTGCATATAATAATTGCTGATGACTAATATGCTATTATATACAGCGATCGTAGTCTTACAGATTATTTGTTTTATATTTGTTTTAATTTAAGATATTTTTGTTTATGAGAATTTGTTACGAGAGAACAAATTTTTTGATAACAATTTTACAGTTTTATTTATATGCAGAAAATGGTTAATATAAAAAACTGTATATTCAATGAGGCAACCGTATATTAGGATTGGTCTAATAAATCCTTGGTAACATAATACTTTTATTCTACCGTTTAAATGCTTTCAATAAAATAATTTTCGAATCGCCAAAATGCTGTTTTTACTTTTTCTAGCTGAATTTTTATCTGATAATTATATTTTAATTTTATGTCTAAATGTAAATATTTGACTATTTGTTTGTAAAGAATTACCTGTATCTTAGTGGAAATATCCATTATATGAAAATTTTGCACAGATTTATCTTTCTGATACTTATTTGGGATAAGTTATTTTGAAATAAATAATCGCATTGTTTTTATTAATTATTTTAATTTCCATGTATTATATGAAATCATTTATTTTGTTGAATAATTCTTGTAATTGTGTTTTTCATTTTTAAATTACATAATTTTTAAGTTACATAAATTATTAAATTATCTGCAATGGATATCTACTGTTTTTAAATTCTATTTTGTATGTTTTGTTTAGTTTTGTTTCTGATACTAATATTATATCTGGTTTTTGTTTCTGTATTATGTTTAATAAGTTATAACTTTTTTGGTTTGATATTAATGAGTTTACGTTTATTGATATAATCTTAAGTGTTTCTAATGTTTTTTGATCGGAGTTATCAATATAATTTTTTTATTGTGTATTGGTATCTTATGCATTTTTTATATTTTGGTACTTATTATTGAAAATATGGTTAAAAGTTTTGTTGAATGTTTTTAGAGCTTCTTTAATTTTGTTTATTTATGATTGCTGTTAAATTTAAGTATTATTTACCGGGTTTATGCTGGTAAATGCATTTTACATATTGTATTGCATATTACAATTATGTGACATTATGACCTAGTAGTTGGCAATTGTGACATTGCATAAAATTTTTTTGCCCAGTTTATTTTGTGATAATATAAATATTTTATACTTTTTAATTTATTTATGTTACTATTTACTGAAATTTGGTATATATAAATAGGGAGTAATCTATTATTTTTTATTGACTTCTGTGTAGTGAAATGCGACATTTAATAACTTTTATTTTGGATGTCTGTAGATTATTTAGTTTTTCCAAGATTTCTATTTCTGTAAAATTTTTATATTATCCTTTTACTAAATATATGTGTTCGTTCTTTTTAATAGTTTTATGAGGTTATTGAAGTCATCGATAGTTTTGATATAATATTTGTTTATTACTGTGTATGTTTTTATGCAGTAGTGTTTAATATTTGTGTTTGTCTGGATTAGTTTTACTGTTTTTTGATTCTTGGTATATTATGTTTATAGGCGGAGGTTTGTTACTATTTTGCCTATCGTTTTTCAGTTTGCACGTGTTAACCGTTGCTGGTGTATGGCGCTTCTATTTCCTTGGATGGTACTCTCTTGTTTTTATATTTGTGGAAATTATTGCCTTCGGCCATTCTTCTTTTTTTTAATTTTTTTTCTTATTTCTTCTAACATTATGTCATTTGTTTCTATGTTTTCGATTTGTACATCTTCTGAATCTAAAATTACGTATTTGTTTTTATAGTTCTATTATGTTCTTGTTCACCATTATTGTTATTATTTTTTTCCTCTGCATTCATCATTATTTCTTAATTCATTTTTTAAATTAATTTCTTATTAATTAATTATTTATTAATTTTTTCTTTTAGATTTTTAATAATATTTTCATAAGATGTATTTAATGATTCTGTTTTTAGTATTTTTTTTATTTTACATTTATTGTATTAGTATCTTGTTTCATTTTGTTAGATTTAGATAAAAATTGTAAATTTGTACTTTTCTCTTTTGTGATAATCTTTTATATTGCGTTCCAATTATTTTTTCTATGGCGCTTTGTATTTCATTCTTATTTAGTTGAATTAAATTATTATTTATTTTTATTAGTTTTCTTTTAACCTTGTATAATTAATTTATATGACTATCGCACTTTGATAATTCAGATTTTTTTGTTTACATTAAGTATTTTAGATAAAATTATTGATGAATACACTATTCGATTTTTCACTTGGGATAAATTTTTTGTTATTTTTTCATTTATTTTACATTAAACTAATATTCTTTATTTCTTGTGGAAGCATAAAGAGATTTATTTGCGCTAATAGCGATCCAATTTTAGGGTTCAACGATCAATAGTCAACTGTTATTAACATGTATCTTCCATTATATATGATAATGCACAAGCACTGATTATAAATTTCCTTGAACAATTAAGAGATACTTTTTATTCCATGAACTGTTATAAATTATTGAAAGAAATAATACTGAAAACTATCAAAATTTCAATAATTTAATCATCTGAATATTGTTTTGGTTGATTCATATAAATAACACTCATTTAAGTCACACATGCCTTTTTAATAAAATGCTTGTGTAAAATTTTCGTAGAATATTCTCGTTACAACGCTTATGTGTAAATAATTGTAATCAGTTTTAAATTTAACTTTTTGTTTACAGAAACGTTACTTAAAACAAAATAATTCTAATATACTATATTATACATCGTACTAAAATAATTTTTAATCATTTCCAAATAAATAAAATTTTATTCCTTGTTAGTATAAAATAAAAAATGTAATTAAATTATTTTTAGTCTTATAAATATTAAGTTTCAATTGAATGGTTTTATCAATGTTTTTTATACCATATAGTACCTAAATATAATGTCTAAACATTAAAAATAATCATATAAATTTATAAATTTATTATATAAATTATATTATGAACTAAAATTTCAATGAATAATATTTTTTATAATAGATGAAGTTCAAAATATAAACTTTAACTAAATACCAAAAGAATATGAAAAACTTTTCATTTATATTAAATCATACTACAACTTGCGTGTAATGTATCATTTATTTTTGCTGAAGCTTTGCTTAAGATATCCTAATAATTGGAATAAAAACCTTATTTAAATTGAGCTCAATAAACTCTCAAATAGATGCATCAGCTAGTAGTCATCACTTTTTCAAGCTAACTATTTTGTTTATTAACTCGCTGTAGAGCAGTATATTATTTACTAAACAATAGAATACTTAAGTATATAAAGCATTCTCTGAAAATTAATCAGTAATAATTAAATTAATCTTTATTTCAATACCATTCTATGTTAATATGTAATTTGTTTGCATTAATGCGTTTCTTCTTTGACGTATTTTCATCTCCATTATTTTATATATCAATATTTTTTAAAAAAATTATTGTCATTAATAATCTTTCATGAAATTTTTAGAAACAGTATATGATTAAAATAAAATTATTATAAAAACACGTTAAACGGATATAAAGTAAATAAATTTAATGTTTATTTTTATCAAAAAGTTAATCAATTTTCGTCTAAACCATATCTCATCTATTTTAATAAAAAAATTTGTATTAAGAAATTATTATAGTTTTAATTATATTATAATAAATACCTTTAAAACATATTTAAAAATATACCCTTATTAAGTTCACATTTTATCAATTTTATTTGATGCAAAATTTTATTATTATCAAATAGTTAACTAATAATATATGTGTTTAATATATATTCTGCTGTTAATTAAAAATCTTACACTTCTTAATAGATTAATCCTTAATTTATGAATACTTAATTATATAAAAAGCCTGGATAAATTTTCTCTATTTTTTATTTTTTAGGATTTATATTATTAATATAATTGTAAATATAAAAGTAATATGTTAATCATTATTAATTAACCTATCCTTTTTTATCAAATATGACGATTAATACTTTTTACTTTAATTATAATATATATTTTGTAGATATAGTATTTATAATTAAGAAAATTGCAGAATTAATCTTTATTGTTTGAAGTAAAAAAATTTTTAAAATAAAGTTTTAAAAAATCAGACGCAATAAATATTTTTTATGCATACTTTAATAGTATATAAAAGACTAACGTTTATCAATATATTGTACCAATTTTTTAAATTCAAATAAAATTAATAACTAAGATAAATCAATTTTAAATATTTACTGATTATAAAATCAGTCATTTTCATTTTAAATGTGATATTCTATCATATCTTATTAAAAATATTCTACATCTTCATTAGATTGGTTTCAATTTTATATTTAGCAAAACATGGCGAAGTGCATAAAATGTATTTAAATATAATATAATATAAGAAAATTATTTAATGTGTAGTTTCATTAATATTTAGTTCTATATTTAAAACGTAAAATAAATTTTTGACAATTTTTTAAAGCCCTATATTAAGAACTTATTGTTATATATAATTAATTTTTTAATAAGAATTGAATTGAATAAAAAAAATTGATAATTATAAAAATATATTATATTCATCAATGTATATAAATTTGCTAGAAACCTATAAATTAAAAATTATAAATTTCATTTTTTAATATTAATAGGTTAGAGTAATTTTATATTTAAAATTGAAAATCAGGAAGCTAATAAGAAAATAAAATAAAACCTCATTAAAATATTTTCTCATTTTAAACCTAAATAAGAAATAACTGTTTATTTACTAACTTTCGATTAGAAAGTAATCTTTTCTTTGAATAATAAAATAGAATAATTTAAGTGTTCTTTCTTTAGAAAATTTTTACTAACATTTTTATATAAAAATTATAATAAAAAATTATTTTATAAAGTCATTTGATTGTAAAATTTGTAATTATTATGCATAGTTATTATGTTTTAATTATTATAATTACTTATTATAATACTACCTATAATAATAAAAAAATCATCATAAATAAATTTTTAAACATAAAAGTTTTTAAATAGATAGAAAATTATTCTTCTTTAATAATGGTAATTCATTAGTTAAATAATTATGTTAATAAAACAAATTCAATGTAGTTTTTAAATTCATAAAAAATTCATTTAAAAAATTTATATTTTATAATGCTATGTTATATTATACTATACTATACTATACTATACTATACTATACTATACTATACTATACTATACTATACTACACTATACTATACTACTGTACTTGTACTGTACTGTACTGTACTGTACTGTACTGTACTGTACTGTACTGTACTGTACTGTACTGTACTGTACTGTACTGTACTGTACTGTACTGTACTGTATATATAATTATATTATATTATATTATATTATATTACATTATTCTACCTTTGTAAAATTTTATATATAGACATTTCTGTAAAGGATAGACAAAAAGGAAATGATTTTTCTACTTTCACAGACAAGGTTGTCGTCGTTGTTGAAAACGGCAGAAGATTTGCACATAAAAGGTCTAGCGGAGGTGAGCTGGCGTAGCGATTCTGCGCAAAATGAACTAAATAATAGCAGTCACAGCCCTAGCTCAGCACCTCCTGGTGTCGAAACAGTGCTACGCGAAGGCGTCGATACTGACGAACCGCCACCACCCAAGCAAAGGCGCCGTGGTCGGCCGCCTCTCGATGATCCACCCTCAGCCCATGACGTGTTCACCCCCAAGATCACTTGCATTACCGGAAATGTAGGCACTGACTGCACCTTATCTCTTAGCAAGGTTAGATAGTGCATGCGTTGCTCATTTACGCAAAGACCATTTTTACCATCACAGTGACGCTTGACCGTAGATACAAGTCCACATGTACAAATTTCTTTAGCTTTTTCTTACATTTAAATAACTAATATTTCCTTAGATCCTTGCTTCTAAACAATTTTTCATAGTAAATACTTTACTTCGAAATAATTTGAATTTTATAATTTTTTTTTTAAATATATAAACATTTCAATTAAGACTAAAGTTTGCTCTGTAGAACGTTGTAATTAATTCACACAGGTCACCATAATTTCAAGAAAACTTTCAAATTGTTGGATAAAAAATTGAAGATCATTACATGAATCGAGACAAAAATAGTAAATTTATATCCAAAAATATAAGATTATAAAAATATGCCTCGATATGCGGTAACTTTATAATTTGTATTTTTTCAATAATACATTTTTTAGCTATATTGTAAACATTTTTAAAGTTTTATTTATTATTTTATTAACTTGTTAGAATAATATTAAGTTTGTAGAGATGTATAATAAAGTTTATGTTATCATCATATTAAGTAGTTTTTAATAACTTCATATCAACAGATGATCATGACAAATCATAAAATGGATATATTATTTATAGTATTATTTTTATCACTTAAATACAAGCTTGCAATATTAAAGGCAGCATTTATGTAAGTAAACTTATTTATTACTGGATAACACTGTTACCATATTCAAAGTAATAAAAGTCTGTGAAATATCTTCGATTGATAATAACTTATTGATAAAACATAAAAATTTAAAAGTATTCTTTTAACCTTAATTTTTTATATTCGTTTTCAGATATAGATTAAAAATTATTTTACATAAAATTGAATAATGTTTTAGTTTTCATTTTTAATCGTATTTAGTGATAAATGTGACTAATAAATAAGGTATATTTTAGTAACAAAAACTTAAAAAATATTAAATAAGTTTTTTTACGATTCCTTATATTGTTATTTACATTTTTTATCTACTTCTAGTGCAGGTATAATTTACATAATATATTTATTACTAAAAATATTTTATTTTAGTAAAAACTTGAATTTTTACATATTACATGCGCGCGCGCACGTGTGTTTATTATAAAACAAATTTCGCTTACCAGAACATTTCATTAATGATTAGAAATATAAAATTATATTCCAATAAACTAACACAAATTTTTTTAAAGAAATTAGTATATAATTAAAGACTTTAAAAACTATTTAAATTAGATAAACTAATATATGTTGTTTTAAAACTATATCATACCTTGGTCAGCACATTTCATTTAAACGATACTTAATATTTTTTATTTTAAAATAATTTTAGAAAAAAACATAACTGTATTAAATATTTAAATTAATATTAAAGTTAAATAGTAATAATAATAAAGTGAATATTTTTATGCAAAGCGTAAAAATTACAATTGTTTTAATTAAGTTATTATTAAAATCGTTTCTAATATGCCGTAATGATGAACATTAAGTAATCATTATCCATATATAATATTAACTATTTCTTGTATTAATTGTAATAAAGAAATTTTGTAAAATAATCACGAATATCTAATTATAACCTAAAGACTTGTCATTTGTATGTAGAATTTAATATATTATAATCATGCATTATAGTTTGTTTATTTACTGGAAAATAAATTAATAATTTTAATATTTTTTATTCGATAATAGCAAGATGAAATGATGAGTGAAGGAGACCATGAAAGTTGGGACGATGAAATGATGCCTGAATGTAATGAGACGCCAATGCCAATTGTAAGTTTTAATTCTTTACATCATATTTTTAAAAAATGAATAGTATGTTTAATTAAGATTTTTATTTTTACTTTTAGCAACTTTCGTATATGCCAAAAGATGATGGTATGTCAGATCAAGAAAAGAAAGGTAAATATATTTTTTTTATAAATTAATATAATTTAAACTTCTGTTTGAAGTATAGGTATAATCAATATTTGAAAAATTTTATTTTTCATAAGCGGTAATTTTGTTTACTAAAAATTTAAGTTGATTATATGAAAATAATTTCAATAAAAGCATACAATATGTATAAAGGTAAATAAAAACAGTTGATGATATGTTTAATTATTAAATTAATCATATTTAAGTATACTTCACCAAACAAAAGGGAAGGAAAGAAATAAAAAATAACTTAATAACACATACAAAATTCAAGTGACAATTATATATTTACTATACAAGCTTGACGTGTTCCAAAGCAACCTACTAATTATTAAAAGCCTAATTTACACCCAACATACAGATAATAATAAGTCTTGACGAAAATACCGAAAGTTCCTGACCATGGGACTATGGCTTGCTGCACGTCTAGCTAAAACTATTATATTAAAAAATGAAATATAAATTATTCATTACGAACTACTTCTAATCAATAATACTTTAATATATATTTAATCGTCCAGACTCCCGATACATATTATCTATATATCAGTTGGTAATTTAGTTAAGTAACTTTTTGAACACAAATTAGAAATATACGTTATTAATAAATTGTTTCTTTATATAAAGATTTATTATGTATTTGTAAATGAAATAAGAATTAAAACAAGTTAGATCAGTTTCAAATCAGTATTCCATTACTTTTCATGATTATTATTTTATGAATATAATTGAAAAGAGTGTATTTAAGCCATTATTCTTTAATAATTTTTTTTATTTGCATCGTAACAAATTCTAAACATAACAAAAAAATAATGATTGTAAGCTGCTTATCTTTCGTTAAAATGATAAATATTCGTATTTTTATATATATTATAATAAAATATTTGACTAAAAATCAATCTATGTAATAGTTATTAAGATTAAATAAATGATATTTTTATTATTCTTTTCTTTTAAATGTAAAATAATTTTGAATTAGGTAATAATAGAAAATAATATTTATAGTACTAGTAATCAGTAGATTTCGGATTGTAATTCTTAGAAAAAATGAAGCAGTGTTTAAAGGTGATGGAAACGACAGGTATAAACAAAAATTATACATATCATATTACCTACAAAACTCTGATAAATAATTATAGCATAAATTATTTTCTAATTTATTTATTTATTAATATCAGAAAACCCTTTTACAAATTTTTTATTCGTTAAAAAATTATAAACTGAAAATATTGTGACTATATATCCGACCAAAACGCTGTTATTATAAACGAATTAGATTAAAATAAAAAAACAATTTTAAGATAAAAGTAAATAAATGTAAAAATAATTTATCGATAAAATTTTAATTATGATAATAAATTTTAGCAAATACTTCAACGAATTTGAATTGCATAAACCCAGCAATACCAGAACAGTTTCGTGATGTAATAAAAATGAACGATTACCTAACGACCGGTAGACGACAGGAGTTCTGGGAGGAACCTTTTACGCGTCGCGTTATGGACGCCATTAAAAGTAAAGAGCTAGAAATGAAGACTGCAGCCGAGATCCTCGGAGTCTCTTATGGCACTTTATACGGTAGATATCGGGACAGTTATGGATGTCTTAAACATCCCTACAGGTAAATATATTTGGTATTATACTATTTTTAGGCTAAAAATTCAATATAAAAAACTTGTAATTCTTTTCTTTTATATAATCTTTATCTTATTAATTATGTGCCAAGCATAAATACTTGGAATGTTTTCTAAAATGAAAACTAAGAAAAGTCATAAATAATTTTTTAATAATTTTTCTACTTATCGAATCAAAAAAATATTAACAAATAATTTTATAATAAAGATACTTTTAAAATATACTAATTACATTATTTAAGCGTAATTTTTTATATTTATATACATGTAATGAGTTAAACCAATTTGGTTTTTAGAAGATTGATAAAATGATTTTCAAACTAGTACTCAATAGTTCTCGATTTGAAAAGTGTTAGAGAATTCCAAGCTGAGCCTAATTACATTTTGTCGCCATAGAGTAAGAGACTTCTGGTCTGAACCGGGTCCAGCAGAGATCCTTGCCAAGCTACGAAGGAAGGAGATCACCCTCTTTCGTGCAGCTGAGTTCCTGAATGTTACTGTACATACTTTAGCAACATATTTGTCAACGCTTCAGGGTCCCGATCGAATCTCGCTTGCTGGTGACCTAAGTGTCGCAGCATCAGGTGTCGTCGTACCCATGGATATAACAAGTAATAATGAACCAGATAATAATGAGAGTATGAATGACATACTACAAAAAATCAGCGTGAACGCAAGTGGGGTGTCGACAGCCACGGCACCTACCACGTCTACGACAATAAAACGCGAGGGTGGTGGCTACATTGAACTCCCAGCAGTTGGGGTTGTTCCTAAGGCAGCCACATCTGTACTCGAGAATAATCCCGATATCACAATCGTTAAGACAGAGGGCATACAACGGAAGCGCCTTGATTATACTAAGCTCACGGCGACAGAAAACAACAACGCTAAACTCATGAGTGGAGGTGCTGTTAGTGAGCTCGCTCAATCTCAGGTTCCTCATCCAGGTTATTCATGCCTTTGATTATAATTAATTTTTCCTTAGATTCACATGAGACTCTTAACTAGATAAGACTGCAATGTCACTTTGACTAAATCATGCTTATTACCATAAATTGTCCAACATTTGTATTCTTTTAAACATATATATATATATATATAGAAATAGAAAAAATTTGAGAAAAGAAAAAGTAATGCAATTGATTTTGTATGAATCGCAATTTGAAGAGTAAAATTACAATCATTATTTTTTACAACATGTAGTAAAACTACTATTCTCTTTGTTTTCTACAACTTCTTACAGTTTTTCACTTAATGATTTCATGTTATGAAAAAGTACCAAATGCACTATACAATGAGTCAAATTTTTATTTTTGAGTGAAATTTTCTTATTTAACAAATGTATGTATTTTTTAAAATTAAGTTTTTATCAATTTATCACTCGTACAATATTTTATTAATAATACATTAATCTTATTGCATAAAGAATTTAATAGAAGCGATCGTTATGAACAATTTATTATTTTATTAATTCAATGTTTTAAATTTATTTTACATTGATATGAATTAAAAATTTAATAAAAATATAATAGGAATCTTACTTGCAGTATTATTTCAATAATTATTCAAATTGCATTTATATAATGAAAAACTTTTGCTATTATTATCAAGAAATCATAATTATAAAGCTCTTAACTCGGTATAAAATCTTAATAAAGAAAAGTAAAATTACTAATATAAAAATTTATTTTATTTTAAGCAGCACAGCAGGTCCAACAGCAGTCAGTATCACAACATCAGTTAGTAACGACACAAGCATCAGTTCAGCATCAACTTCAGCAGCAGCACCATCACCACCATCAGCATCAACAGAAACTCGCTGACACGTTGTCAATTAACAACGATATTAGCAAGCCCTAACTATTCAGACCGTACTTGGCACCCCCGACCGTTGGCTGTGGCGGTGGTTCCAGGAATATAAACGTGCCCAGCGCCAACTCGTGCTACATTAATCATAATAATAGTATTAGTACTACTATCACTAGCACCACCACTACTATCACGACCATAACTTCTACTACCATTAATAACAACAATTACAACAACAATCATAATAACAACGGCACCACGGAGCTCTTTCCTCGTACCTTCTATTCCAATGTCTTCGCTAAGTTTTTCGCCAACTGCCAGCTTAAGTAAAGCAAAACCAACGTGCATTCATTCTTCTGTCTCAATATTATGACAGTACTTGTTTATTGTTGTGTATCCATAATAAGTCGAGATAAATATGCGAAATATCGACTAATTTATGAATTATTATTTTTTCGCGTAAATTTAATATGACTATATTTATTTTCTTTAATAACGTCGAACATAAATATTTAACAATTACTATCTCTTGAACCTTGAAAAATCCAATTTTCCCTTTTAAATACTTAGTTTGCATTTATAAATGATCAGGAAAATAAAAATAATAATCTTATTATGTTTTTTAGTTCAACAAATTTTCTTTTAGTTAATATTAAAAAATATGTATTTTTTATAATTATTTATCTCTATTTTTTACTCTATAACGTATAATCGACTTTCTTTATTCAAAGATAAAGTTAAAGGTTAAATATTAAATATATTAAATAAATTAAATAAATTAAATAGTAAATGTACTTCATAGCAGATTTACTATTATTTATTTGTATAAATAAATAACAAATCATGCATTTATTTGAAACAATATAATTATTTATACTTCTGCGAAATTAAGTTTTTATTTTCATGAAATCTTCAAATAGTCCTCCTATAGTATAATAAAAGTACAATAAAGTTAAAATAATCGAAAAAATTTTTCTCTGTTACTATAAGGAATAAAAAATAGTTTTAAATTTAATTTACTTTAAAGATCAACAAATTGACTGAGAGTCAAGAACAATGTTGTTCAAATAATTTACTCATTAAAGTTTTATAAGATTTAATATTGTTTTCTTTTTACGAAGTGTAACATATATTTAAAATAATGAATTTTTTAGTATATAAAATAGTTGTAATAAATGAAAGAGATAATTGCAACTAAAAAATTGTAATTCAAATGTATTTGGTTCATGTAATTGTAAATACTTATTAAAACAAAAACGAAATTAATTTGTTTTTAAAATGAATTATTATTTCATAATGTTTTATTATTTTAATAAGGCAAATAACACTTATAGGAATTTCTTATTTGGGCTTATCGGTTGTATTTATATCGTGCACGAGCCATAGTGTGATAAATTTTGTTTACAATATTTTGTTATTATCTGAATTTATATTATTAGATTCTAAAATAAAATGTTTGAGCAGCAATTAATTGTAATTTTTTAAAAATCTTTACTACAAAAACCAAACTAAGTATTTTTTAACATTGTATAAATAAATACACATTATAATGCAATCGGATGCATTTTATCGTATAATTATTTTTTAGACTGATGATATTTGTAATATTCCCAGTGTTTATAGACGTTTAATTTTATTCATATGAATAGATTTTAATTAATTTTATATCAAATTAAAATTAAGTTATGTCTATATATTAGTTTAAATTTATTTAAATTTATTGAAATTTAATTTTTTTATTTCATGTTTATATTAAACCTAAGTAACAAAATGCTCGATTGACTGTAAGTATTAATTAATAGTTATTTAGAACAGGCTTATTATTTCAACTTTAATACATAACATTAAAAATCCCAAAAAAATTAAATTATTTATTTACGACTATTTTTATGTTACAATGTAATTTTTAACGAGTTCAATTTGAAAAAATTAATTATTCCAAATACATTTTAGTTACAATATATAAAAATATTATAAAAGATATTATAATTGGCAAAGCCAACTCTTAATAAATTATGTAAAAAAATTGTAATCAATATATAAAAATATAAAATGTGAATTGCGATATAATATAAATATTGGAAATCTAATTGACACATCGGAACAAAAGCTTAAAAGTAAAAATGAATTTATGAATAAGATATAAAAGTGTTCTCGATCCATCGTCAGATTTTACTCGATTATCGAGAAAATCAATGGTAAAGGCATTTTGACTGTTGATTGACTGCTATAAGACTATTTGCGTACAAATTTTCCAAAGCACCGTTCACTCTCTAAAAAAGAAAAATGAAAAGGAAAGAAAAAAATTGTCGATCCTCGTTCTTTTCTTGGTATAACTTTAGCCAATTGTATACTCTTCGACGGCTACATATGAAGTCATATTTAATTTTAAAAAATAAGAATATTAAATAAAATACAATAAAGGGTATTACGTGTATATTGAGCAAAGGCAGCGAATCCCAATTTTAACAATAGTATAAGTAGATAAAACTTATTCTTTAATTTATTCATTAAAAATATAGTTAATGTACGTGTCAAGTTGACAGAGAAAAAACTACTGCCTTTTTTCTTGGCTGACATTCCGAAAAACTGTTTTATTTTAATTAAAATATAAAAGAGAAGAGAGGCTTTGTAATGTAATTTTGCTACATTACTTCAAGATATTACTAACAATATCTAAGATGGCCTTGTGCTATTTTTAAATAAAATTACTTTAAATATTACTAAAGCCGTAACGTTCAACTGAAGTTCCTTTTTAATGAATATTTATTAAGAAAGGGTTTATTATAATAAAAGGAACAGAGACAAAATATAAACAAAAATATGAATTAAATTATACTTTTCCTACCACGTATGTCTGCTAATTTGAAAATAGTGACAATACTATTCCATTATAAATAAGCCTTTGTACTATCGAGTTGGTTAATAATTTATTCAAATTTCATTGCACTATTGAAACTTCTGATTTGTTGTTGCTATATTATAAATTATTGTGGTTGATATGTATTATACTTTGAATCTTTTAATTTCATTTTAATAAGATATTATAATTGTATAAAATATCTAAAATCATATATTATATATATCAAAAGAAAAATTCTTTTGATTGAATATATATAATGACATTTTGGGCAAATCAGATCCATTATTATCTAATGTTTAAAAACTTTAAAAGAATTTAAAAATTTCGTATTATATTCTGCATAAAGTTAAAGGAATATAAAAATTTAATGATATCAAATTTTTGCTTAAAAATTTAAGTTTGTTATAGTTTTCATATTATAATTATTAACTTATTTTCACGTATTTTAACAATTTTTAATATTAAATTGTTAACAAAATGTATTATTACATCATTATTAAAATATATTATCTAATATTTATTAATTTAATTTTTTTTAATTATAATTATCTCTTTATTTATTGTAAAAAAACTTGAAGGGATTATTATACAAGATCAATTTTATAATATAAATAAGTTTTGTCACGTGATGTAGCAACGACATTTCTGATGTTTTAGATTTAAAATGCAAAAAATATTATGTATAGAGATTTTCTAGTAAAAGTTAATACTAAGTACTAAAGCGGAAATTTGTCGAACATTTGTTTAAATGGTTCTTGTTCGTATAATAGAAAAAAAGGCTTTAATAGAAAATTCGCCCAAACGCTTTAAGAGAAAGAATGAAAAATAAAATTAAAAAAAGTAATAAAGGAAAAAAGACAAAGCACAACAAGAATATACTTTTCGATTTAAAATAAATCGGGATTTAAGCGTTCTTGAATGGTGGTTTAGATTTCGAATGGCAAATACATATTTTTTCCTTAAGTAATCGTGCCCGAATAAAGCAATTAAAATAAAATCGAGTTTGAAACCTAAACTATAAAAATGCGTTGAAAAAGTTTTCAAGAAAAGTAGAAATAGATTAAAAAGTGGAAATCAATGACTTATATTAATTATAAGTGCGTTAGGAGTACAATTCTATTTTTCTCTTTTATAAACAGCGTAGGATTATTGCACTTAGATATTTTAGACAAATGTTATTAGAAATGTATATGCGTAAGCTTTTTATATAGAATTTTTAAGTAACTTTTTATTTAGACAAAGTATAATTATAAACAAGATTAAGTAAGAAAGTGATAAATGATGAATTATACGCCGAATTAATGTCGAAGAAACGCTTTTATTTGAAACAGTGCAAAGAATAACGTCCATTGTAAATATTGGTGCAATAGCGAGACCTAAAATTAATATTATTTGTCACTAAATATTTGATTATTATTTTAAATTAAATTAAAAGAAAGAAAAAATATTACAAATACTTATTTTTAGCTAATCTAATCGCGTTCGAAGATCGAAAGAGAAGTACATTGTCGTATTAATTGCAAAAATTAAATTTAAAAAATAATGATCGTCGACAATGCCTTAATAATCCGGATATACCAGTATATGCGATACAGTTTAGTTTATTTTTGTTATATAATATGTATAGAAAAGAAAATGAAAAACGAAAAACCAAACATCTGAAATTAACATGTCATAAATTAAGTTTGTATACGATGAAGTGAATAGAATAGAAAATATAGACACCCACATGCATACACATTTTAATAAATTAAAAAACTACGAAACTTAAAATAAGAATGTTTAAATGAAAAAAACAAAACAAATAAAATAAGCCTGCACTCAATATATGTACTTTATATTGTAATAATTGGAAATGAGTATTATTGTTCTCTGATAAAACCATAGTTACATCGCATATAAAGGGTACTAGTAAAGTAATCCAAGAGATTATATATAAATATATGATATAAATATATTTCTTATTTTGATAACAAAAAAGTTTTTTAGAAGTAGAAATAATTACATTTATTTTTATAAATTAAGTTATTTATACATGTTCACACAGACACATTCAATATACTTGATATAGCATCGTGATAAAAATGTACATAAAAGATGTTCGTGTAGATAACAAATCAATTTTTCTATGTCCAGTATACACTCGGTGCAATATATTTCTATTTAAAAATAAAAAATCAATACTGTACAAAAATCAAAAATAACAACACATACATCTCAATTAAATTTTGTTAAGAAATTTCATTATTGCCTATATTATAATAAAGAAACTTATAGTATGTCTATTGATTTTTATAATGTATTTAAATTTATGCTTTATTCACTATTTAAATAATAACTTACATACATCTTTCGATTACTTTACCAGCACTCTTAATTATAATTATGTAACAATTATACTTTTGATATGATGTTCGTATTTTACCTTATTCGTTACCTTGAAACAAGCAAATAAAAAGGAGAAAAAAAATTATGTAAAGTAGATCTACTTATTATCACAAATAATCTAAAATATTTGATTGGAACTTCTATATTGAAATAATAATAATTTTTTTATTTACCTAAAAATAAGACTAAGACATACCAAATGAGAAACGTAAAGACAAATTTTGTTAGAATAGTTCTATCGCATATCAAGAGAGTAAATAAAAAAAAACATAAAAATAAAAAAATATTGCGTTAAAACACTCGGTATCGCCTATGCACGTCCAGGATGAGATAAAATTGTAACCTTGGAGTGCACAAGACCATTTTTACTCTAGTAAGGGTATACGACTAGAAGTATTAATATTTAATATTAATAATCAATATTATACGGACAGTCCGCGGTGATTGGTCATGTTTTTCTTTTACTTTCTTAATGTATTTTTTTATTATCGATTACCACATGTGTAAAGTTTGTTTGCCATTTTTTTTTATTTATAATTGTGTCACCCATGTCAGATTTTTAACTTTTTACCCACCATGATAACTTAAAGCGATAGTCGTATCTAGTTTCATAAGTTTGTTTTATATTGTATTTATATTTTCTTTCATATTGATTAATTAACTTTCTTTTTTATTATAAAAGTTAAATATAAGTAAATATACCGATGTATAAGACCAAATTTCTTTTATACTTTCTTTTTTAAACTATTAATTATGAGATAAGTTTCTTAAATGCGTAAAGTGATTTATACGTCAAAAAATTGTAAATTAGCTCCTTTTAGGTTTTGTACAAAAATCCAATTATGGATTTTTAATAGGAAAAACATTTTTAATTGTCATAATTCGTTTTAGATAAATATAATATTTTTTGTAAAGATGTACTTTCAAAAATATAGATATAATAAAAACTAAAGTTTTAATTTTTTAATATGTCTATTAAACAAAAATTTATTTATTTTTTATTTTAATACATGAATATTTTTTTTACTATGAAATATCAAAGGAATTTTATTAAATTATAAGCACTTTGAAATAACATTCCTTAAAAAGAAAAGTTTAAAAATTGAAAGCATGGGTGACCAAAGAAAGACGTGTTTTTTTCTTTTATTTCATAATATAATTAAAATGTAATATGTAAAAGCGCTGAAGATGGCCATTCGCGGAGATCTTTGTATTATAAATAAAATACACGCATCAAAGTATACTATTCTAAAATAGTAAAAAATAAAAGTTAATAATAATGGAGCGACAAATACGTGTTTTCATATTATAAAAAACATTGTATAAGAAACCAGAATAAGACTAGCCAATTGGCGAACGAATAGCCACTTCATCGTAGCTAACGTACCATGAGACTAAATAAAATCTATATCATAATTATGTGTCGCTTAATATAAAGAAATAATAGTAATATATATCATCGTTTTATACGCAACTTAAGTATAAACTACATATACTATGTACATTCCTATAGTATATATGTTCATACTGTCATTACACTTTGCATTATATACTCGTTAAACTCATGAAACTATAATTATAATGAAGATAAATATATAATTAATTTAAAATGTTAAATACATTTGCACATGCATTATCGGTGATAAAAATTTTAATGAAATTAGGCAAAATGTAGTATAAACAGTTATGGACAAACAGTTTACATCATAAAAGCTATAATACAACATTAAAAAAATACTACAGAAAAATATAGTATTTTATTAAAATATGAGACCAAAATTTATAATTTATGTTAATAATTTGTAAAAACGTCTTTTTTATATTTATATACTTTTTTCATTAAAATAAGTACATGTATCTATAAAAATTTTATGTTATTTAGTTTTAAATAATTCCCATGAAATTATTTTATAAAAATATGTGTTCATATATTGCAATATAATATTATTTTAAAAAATTTACAATAAATAAACTTGCCCATAACTGAATAGAATTAAATTTGCAAAAACTAATAGTTCACTAAACTTTGTATTGCTGTAACAACGTACATTCTGTTTCTCTTTTTTACACGGTTTTGTCGTTCTCATTGAAATATAATGCTATTAAGTTAGTGTAAAAAATTGCATTTAATGCCGCGTGAACAAAACGCGACTACTTCATCCAAAACAAATCTTATTAATTTATTATAGAGTTTATAGTATTATGTCAGTTTGAGAAAAAAAATAAAGATGACTTACAATGAAAGATTTATAACAAATATCAATGAGTAATATGTATAATATTTTGAAAAATCAAAGTAATTTATGCTGATTATTACTATTTTTAAACTATATTGTTTCTAATGATAATTTTATGTCAAAATCATGATTAACTGTTGTTTATAAAACAAGGAAAGAATTATTATATGCTATTATTTTTGTACAATGTATTATTAATCTTAATTCAAGTTCTATTATCTGTTTTCTAAGTTATAGCTATTTAATATATATATTTTTCTCGATTCTTCAATTTATCTATATTTGATATGTGAAACGAAGCATTATAGTGAAATATAATAATAGAAAATATGCAATTATTATTTCTTGAAATTTTCGAAAAAATAAAAAAAAATTCAAAAATAACGCATTATGATTTTACTTTATAAATAAAAACATGAACTAGAAATTCTAAATATAAATATTATATAAATTTAGATATTGAATTGGATTCCAAGTATTTCTTTGATGAACAATCTCTCATTTGAAATAATTAAATATTTCTTATCTCTTAAACAGTATAGAATTTCATAAATTATTTATGTAGATGTGTCAATTTTTTTATAATATATATACAGTTCTTACAAGGCTTGTGTTCAATCTCTAATCTATAAAGAATATACATTGTAATGAATATCCGAATAGTAGTGTGAAATAATAAAAAATTTATTACATATCAACTGTATTACACATAGAAAAAGCGATTTCATTAATAAGAATAATCATAGTACAGACTCTATCAACTATCGCAAAAATAATCCCAGCCATTCTTCAAAACATCAATTTTTTTCTCTATATTAATGTAATATAACTATATACTTACTAAAATAACTACTTCGTATTATCTAATTTGCATTATTACAATTTAAAACTATTCTTTTTCATTAAAGTTCAGATTGATGGTTATGTTCAATACATTTTTTTTATAAATATAATATATAATGAATTCTATACTACAATATTTATTTTGTCATTTATACGAAGTATGCTATTATTATCAACATTATTGCTGATACTTTTATCAATTATAATCAGAGTTAATGCTTGGATTAAGAAAATAATATAATTTATGACAATCAAAAATATTTGTAAAAATTATTGAAATCATAATTAAAAGGTTAATAAAAATATATATAATATTAAAAGAATAATATAAAAATATTTACAGGAAGCATTAAAAAGTATTATTTTAAAAGGAATAAGAATAATTAAAAAAGTCAATTATCAATATTCATTAATTTACTCGATTTTCTAGTTTGAAAAAACATGCAATATAAACAGTAAACAAATTAATGAGTGTAAATATTTGGGAACAAATTATGAAATATTTTTATTCAATATTTACATATTTGCATAGCAACAATAAGGATAAAGAACAGTAAACATGAATTTGATTTCAATTATTTTTTTTGCTGCATTGCTTTGATTATTCGATATATCTCTTATAAATCAAAACTAGATAATGTAAATAATATAATATCATTTTTAAAACATATAAATAAATAATTATTGTTATATATGTTATTTAAAGATATTAAAACTTTTTTATCTTTTTTATCCTTAGATACATTTAAAGTTATAATAATATAGATCATAAAAATATTATTTGTAACAATATATATTTTTATTTATTGCTTTAAAAAAATTAAAAAATTATTAATTATTTTATTATACAGATTCATATCTAATAATATCAAATTATATTTTTATTATTATTATATTTTATTATTATGTATAATTCTTATTTATATCATGTTTTAATTTTGAAATCAATAATTTTTATAATTATTAAAATTATATCATAATTCAGAAATTTATATTCATTATTTAAATTAAATTATGAACATACCGATACAGGAATATAATAATCATGATATACATTTTTCGAAGAATTTTGAGAAATATATATAATCATTACATTGAAAATAAATTCAATTAAAAATCAGATTAAAAAATATATATATTTCCGATTTTATTCCACCGAAAGTATAGTAATCCTATATTCTAAGCCAATGATTTAAAAAAAATAAATGATAATAGGAATTTATTAAGCATTAAATTTTATATTTTCCTTCGAATTTAAATTTTTCATTATATTTTTGTTATTTGAATGTATATAAATTATGAAAAATTTAGTATTTATGGTTTTAATCGAATTGTTTGCTAGCAAAACCTTTTTTAAATTTAAATATAAAATTGTATTCAATAATATTTTTAATCATGACTATACATATAAAGTATATATTATAGAAGAAATATAAATTTACAATTTTATTTTAATTACTTTTACTATAGTATTCCTTTACTGTTGAAATATATAAAATTCGAAAATCTTCTTTTTGACTAATTAAATGTTTTATATTCCAGTAACAAAATAACCTTTTGAAGTACATATATTTACTAATAAAAATATTGGTTATATATGACTTTATTATAAAATAACAATTTTGTTTGATTATGTGTTATTATAAACTAATAGTGACTTTAAAAATAAAAAATTTTGTATAATTATAAAAATTATTAGATAAGATTGTTATCTTTAACGAAACTCAGTATTATTTTGTATTTTAATGTTTATATTTTATAATTTCATCATATTACATATTTTATAGTACTTTACTTTCATAATAGTAACATAATAAAAATAAAATTTTTTTTAAAAATCAAAATAATTAAAATATACCAATTTTCTACAAGTTTTAGTAGTAATCACTTTTTTAAGCTACAAAGTAGTATTATATTTAACAATTTTTGTAAGTCCAATCATAAATAGTACTAGTAGTCAAAGTTGAGTGATCCAAAATGTTTAAACACCTGCATATGCAGTATTCGTTTAAATTTATGTTAATATTATCACGTAGATGTTTCTACATACAGTAGTATATGTATCATATTTGGCCAAATTACTAAACTATTTTTCATTATACAACACACTGTGCACATAAAATTAATAAAATTAAAAATAAAGCAATTCAATTAAAAAATAAATATGTACTTTAAATAGTATATTTAAATAAATTTTTAAAATGGGGCACAAATTTTTTTTAATAATTTTTTAATCCGTAATCTAATAATCATACTCATGTTTGAAGAAAAGTAAGAAATAAAATGATTGAGTGCTTGTCAACACTAAAAACTTTTTAGTAAAAATATTCTGTAAAAAAAATTATCAAAATATGAAATGATACATAAGTTAAAATTACTAATGTGCTGAATAATTTTTTAAAACTTTTTAAGATCTGTTTGAAGATTGTTAAAAAGTTATGTCTAACCCACTATAATTTTTCTAAATCAGTACTCCACTCAATTGCTATAAACATAAATTCAGTTATATCGAGAAGTGCATAAAGAGACATGATATAAAACACGATAAAATACAAAGAATATATTTAAATTATCAACAAATGTAAAAGAATATCTAAACTCCTGAATAGTGAGCTGATTTCACAATAATAAACGTGTAAAAAAAAATTGAAATCTATGAATAGGTTCATAATGTAATAAATTTAATTCTGTATAGATTTTATTATAAAAAATATGAAGAAACATAATTAACCTTGAAAAATAAGAATACTATAAAAGTATTATCATGTAATGAATCAGAAGAATTAATATCAAACTTCAACTTAATATTTAAGAAATCTATCTTTTAATTTGTAAACATCAAAATATAGAATTTTTATTTTTTAATACTATTATATTATGATTATTGTTATTTGTACACTTTTTAAAACACTATTATATATCTATTTTCATTCTTTTGATAAATACATTCATGATTGTACAACAAAACTAGATGCAAATGGAGTAATCTCGAAATAAAAATTATTTAAAAAATTCATGATAACTAAACTTTATAAAAAAATAATTGTAACAATTAAAAAATATATTCAATTATAATATAAAGAAAAATATTTAAGACTTTGCAAATTATATAAAATAAATATTATAAATATTTACAATATTATATTCTTATGAAATTATGAACTATCATATTATACATTAGCAAAATGTAAAAATTAAAATAATTCAAAATCGTATCTTACCTAAGATTACTAATGTAATTATTTTTATTTACTTTATTTAAATGTTTAATAAGCAATTGAAATAGGATTTAAAAAACTATTAAGATAATGAGATAAAAAAAATAATAATTCCATAAAATATTTTAGTAAAATTATAATTTATTTTTATAATTCATGACTACTACAATATATGATATATTTAATAATTAATTTCTTACAAATACCAATAAATTATTATAAAAATATTTTTAGGTTAAAATATTTAAAAATAACTTATTGTATTTTCAAATAATTATTTTAAATTTTTTTTAAAAAATTTTAAATAATTTTCTGAACTTATGCATGAACCAAAGATTTAAATCCAATCCGAAAGTTTACAATTTGAATAAATTAATATTGTTGATATAAATTACCCATATGTTATATATTTATCATGATTTCAATTATAACTATTAAAGATATTTCTGTTTTTATTAATTGTAATTAAATTCAGTTACTCGGAAAAATTATTATTTATTTTTAAAAAAAAGAAATTTAAAAGCAATTATGTTAAATAAAGGATGTTCGAATAATATAAAAAGAAAATACGCTCTACAGAACAGTAACAATTTATTTAATAACATAATATACAAGTAGACATTACTCTTACTGATGGTCATAGATACATTCCTTTTCTCTCTCAACAACGCTTTCTATCTTATAGACGTATTGCAAGCCTTTCAACTCCTGCATTTTCATTCCATTACTTTCCTCCGCTGTCTTATAGCTCTTGCTTTTTTATTTTTATTCTTAATTATTCATTCTACTTGTAATACTGATACTTTTATTAAAAAAAAAAGATTATTTAAAAAAATTTTCAATTTTTTTTCAGTTTTATTGAAAACTTCATAATTTAAATGTATTTAAATATCATCCATATAAAATTAGAATAAATAATAAACTAATGTTAAAAGTAAATTACATGTATACGGTAATTCCTGTAAAACTACGTTTTTAAATTAAATCTTGTTATAAAAATTTTTTTATTTTAACTTAAAGATATTATCATTGAATGCTATATAAAAAATACAATATTTATTATAATTTATTATAAAAAATCTAAAACTATTGAAACATAAAAATTTTCTTATAGATCAGTGAAACTATTGGTATACATAAAACAACTAATATAATTAATAAAATAATGTAATTGTAATGACAATCATGCACTCTGATAACATTTTAAGATTGGTTAACAGTTTATTATCATTATCATCATCATCATCATCATTATTATTATTATTATTATTATTGTCGTCTTAATTTTTCACTTTGTTCATTTTTTAGATTAGTATATTTAAATAATTATTTAAATCTTTAATTATAATTACAAATTTTTTTTATAAAGAATAAGTAAAATATTGGTTTTCTTTTTAAAAATGAATTAAAATATTCTGTATTCTATAGGTTATGATTGGTAAAAAAACTTACATCTTATAGATTTGAAATATACTATTTATGATTTCAAAAAATGTATTCCTACACTGAATTTTATAGTGGTAGAAATTGCAACGCGAAAAGAATTTCGTTTATTTTATCGAATAGAGATCTTAAAATTCAATGTTTGAAAAAAAGTTAATTAAAAAGATGACAGATTAAAATATTTTCAGATAGCGTTATAAATATTCTAAGAAAAATTAAAAGATTTTTTTTATTTTCATGAGCATAAAAATGCTTTCAACCTATTTGAAAATATATAAAAATATTCTTATACTCATCACATATAATAATTAAATATTTTATTTTCATTAAAAATAAAATTGAAAAATATGCTTTTTCTAATTAAATTAACTTGAGTAATAATTATATTCACTTTTGAAATTCACATGCATATTAGTCTATATATTATGAGAAAATATTTTAAATTATTCTTATACATCATTTATTAAAAATTTTGTAACATAATCCAAGAAAATACTCGCAAGAGAAATCCTAAAATTTACTTTTTATATTGGATTTGTAATTGAATATTCTTTTTTAAAATATTACTTGTAACAAATATGTCTGAATTAACTTATCATTTTTGATATAATACAAAACTGTAATTATATTTATATAAATTATCAGCGAGTTGAATAAAAACAAAACATTAGCCCAAATAAAACACATTTAAAAAATGAATTTTCTAATATACATACAATAACAGAAATATTAAAAAACTTATGTATTTTACAAGAAATTTTTACAATTTTTATTATAAGATTTTATCATTTAAATGGTATTTATGGTGTTTTAATTGACCATATATATTTCGTAAAAATGTTCTCTATTAAAAAGACGTATTTATAGAAAATAAAGCACAGAATTAAAATAATACGTGTACATCCTTTATATGTAAAATCCATAGTTATTAAAATCAATCTGTGTTTGAAATATTAATTTCAGAGTGTAATAAAATAATAAATGAGTAATCCACTTTTTTAATTTAAAAATTACGTACATATACATTTAAAGAATACAAAATAAAAAGTAGAGAGACAAGATATTACTAAATTTACTAAATTTTTAAACGACTTATGAAACATTATATTAAAAATAATAGAAAAGAAAACTGTTTTAGTGTCTAGTGGGCCAACATAACAGTAAGATTGCATCAATAAAACTAAAATGAATTGAACGACATTGATTGAACTTGGAACATTTTGTAAAATTAACACATTTCTCACTCAATCCTATAATCATTTTTGTTTATATAGGATTTCACTTTTAAGTATACACTTTTCAGTATTAGTACATAAATTTTATGAGCGTATTCAAATAATATAATATTTGCGTCTCAGTTGTTATATGGTAAAGAAAATGTTGTTTTATTTGTACTTATATTTATCAATCGACAATCTTTTCTACAAATTTCGATTAATTTTTGTGTTTGTAAGAAGTAAGATTACCTGAACCCACTATATTACGAATTTATATTTGTAGAATTGAAAACTGATAATGGCCCGTACTTCTTTAAAAAATACTTTAAAGGAGGAGGTGTCTTGAAAATGACCCACAGCACTCGTGATCCTCGCCAATAGTCATCGCCTTCGCTTCTCATTGGTGCTAGAACATCCCTCTCCCAACTTTACAAAGATCGGTGCGTACTTGACGCAAAGGCTATTTTAGATTTCAGATTGGTAGCCTGACGTTGGCATGCCCATACGACTTTATAAAAGAAACTTCTGGAAGTCATTGATCGGTTAAAGAATTAATGTAAATGATAAAAATTTACATATTAAGCAGTTAGAACTTAAAAAACGTTTTCTATTTTGATTCATAAGATCATTATTATTTTGATCTACTTGTGACTAAAGAACTCTAACGATTGTTTTCAAAAGGTACATAATTTGTACGCCGGATTCTGATCTTTGATTCAACCTTTAACTTGGTCGACTTCTAATTAATCGTCCGTTTCATTGGATTTCTCTTCAACAACGGCGACATGGCCAGAGTTTTAAATGCGGCAGTTAGTGCGTCTCAATGTGGATTGAAGTCGATATTTTTCCCTTTCAATCCTAGTCTTGAGGACGAACTTAACAGACTTTTTACGAACTTCTGCCTCAGCCACGTGTTCGTCAAGCCTCAAAGTAAGTATTATAAGGCGACGTGTTTGTCCATTTTAATTTGGTTTCACGTGTTCTAACTTTTGTACAATTATAATATTTTTTACTGTATTTATACTGTAGAGGTATGTGCAATTTAATACTTTTTTGTATCTTATCGTTTTCTAATAATTCGAAGAATAATTTTAATTCTTCTATATAAGCTGTAAGCTAATTTGTTTTGTATAATTAATTTCGGGTCCTTTGTAATGTGCCTATGTTCCAAATAAATTTTCCTAATAATAAGCTCTTTGTTGCCTTAGAAACCGCTTCGTTTAACATTCCTCCCTTGTTTTCTTTTCTAATATGTAGATACGATATAACTAAATTTCATTTAAAGTCATGTATTATATATTTATCGGGTATCTCGTAAATACATAACTCGATTTCGAATGTAAATAAACAATATTTATAATTTGATATTTAAGTTTACCCGTTGTATATGATTGATAAATAATAGATTTTCTGTTATAAAATAGAAAATATTTAAAATTTTGTTATAAAAAAGATTTTCTAAATCGTACAATATTAAATTTAATTTTAAATATCTATTATTTAATTTAATTCATTTTTAAGGTTTTTTATAAAGTTTTTTAATAAAATGTTATTATAAAGTATTATAAAGTATTATTTAAGTATTTTGGCTATTCTACAATCTGAAAAAATCGAAAAAATTTCAAATTTTATCAAACTAATTCATACTTTTATTACTATTCCATAAATAAAACAAATCAAGATTCAATATATAAACTATAAGTGTATATTTGAAAATAAATTTATTCAAATAACTACCAGGGTTTTGGTATTTCATAAATGGTGTTTAATTATTGAGTAAATTAGTTTATTATATTTAATTTATTTAATATTAATATATTTAATTTGTATAATTTTATTTTTACTTTTTTGTAATATTAGATTATTTAAATAAGATGAAAACTAGTTATTTCATTTATATATTTAAGAAATTTACTTTTTATTAATACTAAAAAAGAAACTTGCTGATTTAATTTTGTACTATTTTTAAGATTAATTTTTACAAAAATGAGCCAAATTAAAGTCATACTAAGCAACTAAAACTTCTAAAGCTAGAGTACTTTACAAATTAATTAACTAATTTTATCTAATTTTGCAAAATTGCATATTTTTTATGGATATATACGTATCAGTCTATTGATATTACATTATTATAGCTATGTGATATAAAACATTTACTCGCTTTAACATGTGTATATCGATTATCTGTTTAATGATTAGTGTTTATTTTATATTTGTCATTTTATATAAAAATATATTTTTTTAATATTTCTAATTAAACATTGATTAAATTATTTTCTATTTTTAAAAAATAGTTTTGAATATTTTGAATTAAATTTCTAAACAATAATCGTGAAATATTTAATTAGTAATTTATAATTATTTACTTTAAAAAATACAAAAAATATTATTTGTCAAAATGTATTTTATTATATTTCATTATTTACTAATTCACAGTTACTAGACCTATTTTCTTTATAGCTTACTGAACTTGTCAACATCATATTCTTAGATTTAAAATAAGTTTACTGTTACAATTTTGATTTAACGTATATAATAAACTTTAAAATTTTCTTAATAGTTATTAAATATATAATTATTAAGATCATACAAACCTGAATAAAAGCAAATCTGAAAACAAGTTTGACGTCATGTTATGAATTCGTACGTTGTTCCGTATCTTTAATTTTTCTTCTCTATTCGTTCTTTCTTTTTGTTTTTAGCTATGTTAAATTGGTATTGACTTCGATTCTTAGAAAAAATACCCTTGCCCCTCCAATTAAACTTATCCACCTCTGACCTTTTTCTTTGAATGTTTTTTTTGTATTCGTGTATATAGAAATAATTAATTGAAGAAGAAAAACAATAAAGTCAATGTTTCAGTTTGTTTTTCAAGAGTAACAGAACACGCAAGTATTGTAGCGATCAGTTTTTTTTAACGTATAAATATATCCAGTACTTTGCAATAGTGTATAATAGATAATTAATTTCATTTTAAATTATTGTTGGAATTGATGATTAATGTGTACATACAAAAACAATGCTTTTCATTACAATACAAATATTCCATTAAAAAAACATGTTTAATAAATATATACTACACATATTTTTAATCCGTTATTAAACTATTACAAATTATTACACAGAATAAATTTTCAATTTATCATTAAAAGTTTTTAATAAATTTTGAAACCATTTACACGATTTTTTTATTAGATGAAGTATATGTTTTAATATTGGTGAAAGTATTTTATAGGAAAAAATTTCTTAAATAATGTGTCAAGTAAAAAAGTTATAATACATATATATTTATATTTTTTATTATAAAGGCTATAATAAATTTCCAAATAAAATTAAAAATATATCAACTATTTATTGCTGCTGGAGCGGTCATTTATTTATATATTTTCATAAATTATAGTTTTATTTGATAGTTACTTTAAAAAAATTTTAATTTTTTCTTCACTAATTCACGCGAATGTAAAATTATAATATAGAGATTACTGAATTAATATCGTTAGTGCTTTATTAAAAATCAATATCGTATTCTAAAAGTTTTTTATTTATTAATATAATAAACAGAATATATATTTATTTAGTGGATGATATTTGGGAGGACTTCAGGCACAATGGCCGTGATTATGAGTACTGTCCGGATCCGAAAGATACTACAAAAATATCAACATATTATTGTAAGAAGAAAAATAAAAAACCTTTACCAACCGAGTGTGTTTTTTGCAAAAATAATGGCGAAGATGCAAAAATTTATAAAACACACTTATTAAAAGATTCTGATGGTCGAATTTTATGCCCCATTTTAAGGTACAAAATTTTTTTTAATATTGATAGTATATATTTACATTTTATATTATTATTTTATATTCTTTAATAATACATTTATTTATAATATTTTATTTCAATAGAAACATTAAAATTTAAAACTATTAACTTGTATAATTAGTTTTAAAAATTATGATCAATGGCTTACTTTTTTAAAGTTTTTTATTTAACTGATATAATTAATTATTAATATATTAAATTTAAATATTTATAAAAAATTTAACTTCAATCATTTTATGCATTAATGATGATAGTTTATTTTACTAGTAAAATATATAATTATATTGTTTAATCAATATAATTATAAGGCTGTTGTTTTTAAAAATCTATTAAAAGGAAATAATAATACATGTAATATTAAGATTTAGAATTTTAAAGTGTAATAAATATAGATTGCAATATAATATAGTATTTAAAAAATTAAGAAACTGGTAAGAGTAGGCTAATAATAGAGAAATTATATCTAATAGTTTTTTTTTCACGAATTAAGTATTTTAGATTTGCGTTTAAATCATAATTTGAAATTATTGATTTGATAAATATTATTATAAAAGAATGCTTTTAAACTCTATAAATAACAATTTTTTTTTTAATACTTCAAATTTCTTAAAAACTTAAAAAACATTGATAAAAATATTAATTATTAATTGCCATAAATCAACTATCATTCTACAATGACTACTAGGTTTTTTTAATCCAACATTTTAAAAAAAGATAACTTGGTTAATTATTTTAAATAAATTCATAAATATTCTTGATTGATTTAAAAGTTTTGAGATATTTAATTAAAAATGTGATATATATAACATAATATGAATCAATATAAAACAAGATATAGATAAAAAATAAATTATTATTTATTAAAATTTAAAAGTTTATATTGCTGCTAAATGTGCTATAATGTGAATTGCTTATATTGATTTTGATTTGTTAAATATATTTTATTTTTTATTTATAATTAAACAATGAAAATTTAAAATTAAAAAAATCAAAACGTTTCACACTAAGTTGAAAATATTTTTTTAAATGAATTTGCTTAACTTGAAAATAAATCTATTAAATAGATGCACTGTATTAGATTTTATAACAAAAGAATTTTTTATGTTTTTATTAATTGTCCTTTTTAAAATTAAAAACTTGATCGCAATATTATATTGTAGCACACTATAAAGTAAGATAATAGAATTTAGTTCCTTCATAAAATGAAAAAGTTTCCAATTTATTTTTTTTTTTAATTTTTTGTGCATATAAAATTTTGTAGTGAAAGTTAGTCCTAATGCCTTGAATACTTACAGTATTGAAGGACTAAAATATAAATAGTTAAATTTTAATATTTTATTTGTTATTTTAGAAAATACACCTGTCCAATTTGTGGCGCTAATGGAGATCTAGCTCATACAATCAAATACTGTCCTGCTAATAGCAAACAGCTTTCAACATTAGCTGCAATGAATTCATTAAAAACTTTACGAAATTCAACTGGACGACGTCGTTCGAAATAAATTTTAACTTAATATGAATAAGACTTGGTTCTTTACATTAAATTTTCATCAATTTTTGTTAAAAAGAAAAAAAAAAAACTTAATTTTATAGTTTTCTTAGAAATGATTAGTGTCGTATAATTTAAATAATAAATAAACCTTTAATTATTTTACAAAATTGAGTATTATTAATTTTGATTTAACTTAATTTAAATTATAAATTGCGTTATAGAAAAAATCATGAATAATGGTGCAGGTTTTAAAATTAAAATTACCGTATTATACATTTACTGTATTCTACAATGCATTTAAATATCATAATTTAATTTTAATATAGATTTCTTAATCAAGTTACTTCGTTGTTAACTAAAATTATAAATTTACATTTGCTTTGCTTTATATTTTTAAGATAAAATATGGAATCATATACATCTTAAATTATATGACTGATGATTTAAAAATTTAAATGTGAAATAAATCACTAATTACAATTCTTATTGTGTAATGTTCCATTTTTAAATTTTGAAAATAATTATTCTATAATTTAAGTAATTATGAGATTAATAATGTTAATTTAAGATAAAAGTAATGTGACAGTTATCTTCATATTTTTTCCAAAGAGATATGTAAATAACAAAATGATACAATTCCAATAATTTAATGATTATACATGTTCGATTGTATGTAATAAATCAAGATAAATCACATCTATACATATAATTAGCTAGAGAATTATAAATGAAAATTATGAAAATAATAGAGTACTTAAAATTAAGTTATAGTTAAAAAACTTATGCAATGTAATTGATATATAACTAAAATGTATAAATACAGTTTGTTTTCCATGCTATTTCAACTGTTTTAAATTATGTTAATTAGTTGATTTGCGATACGCCATTATTTATTTTTCACATCTTTCAATTTAATATCATGAATATAATGTATTTATTTTATATATGTAGCCTTAAAGCATCACATCAGTTGATTTCTTTTAATATTAAAAAAATAGTTTCTTAATTATTTTTAAAATTGATATGAAAATAGTAGATTATATTGTTTTTGAAGTTCAAATAAAATTATAATTTGCTGTAAAATACATACCATGCACATATTTAGCAAAATTTAGAATATTTTTTGTCCATAGCAGATTGTATAATTACATGATTTTAGTAATTTACATCGTGTAGCTTATTTGGACTTCATCTGAATATACTAAACAATTACAATAATTATTAATATTTTGAGTGGTGTTAATATTTTATTCTTGTAACTTGAAATAAATAATTTGATAAATATTCAAATTCATAATGTAAAATATATAATTATTTATACAATTATCGATAATATTCAATTAAAAAATAATCGTTAATTAAATATGAACTTATACATTTTGCCTAAATAACACGCAATTATTTTATACATATTATTTTTTCTAGTTTTTTAATTCAAAATATATGAAAAAATACTTAATATAAACAGAATTAATATTAAAAACAACTTTTTATAGATTTAATATTTAAATTACATAATTTTTGTACACAAATAATAAGAATTAGCAATGTTAAAGTAATGATTCATTAGAATATTTTTAAATTTAGAAATATAAAACTTGTTCAATTTATTTTTGTATTAAATATTAGATATTAAATTAAACATTGTCTAAATGTAATATACATTTATATTTATATATATATTAAATATATATATTATTTATCAACTTTTCGTCAAGCATTTTCATTTTATTGAAATCAATGCTGAATTCAGGGTATTATAGATTAACATTTTATATGCCACTTTAATAAATTATTATAACAATATTTTAGACTTTGAAATAATTTTTTTTTTAAGCTTGAAAAAATAAGTTATTTTTAAAAATTTTAAAATGAATTTCAAAAAGCTCAAGTGTGCATTCTGATTTTCTAACTATATTTTTTAACTTTTTATTGTTTAATTATAAAATCATAAAACAAGTTGTAATTAGTTTTTATGTCTTTATGTTTGTCATTATTTTATATTTTCATAATTTATCATTTTAATAAAATTAAGCTAAATAAAGTAGTTAGTTTTGTTAGTTAATTATATTTTTTTACTTTCATTTTATTAGTATTTATTAAATGTGCATTATGTAAATTTTTACATTATTATTTGAATATCGAAATATTTTATTACAGTGTAATATAATTTCAGATATGTGGAATTGTTAAATATTAAAAAAAATGAAAATATCAACTCATTAGTCTATTATTAAACAATATTAAAGAAATCGAATTACTTGTATTTTAATTCTGTATACTATTTTTTAAATAAATAATCCATTAATGATATGAATTATACAATGAATTATAATAGTTTAACTATTTTTTTTGTTCTTATTAAATTTTTAACAAATTCTATAATTAATATAATATTGTTACACATGTTCTCATAACAAAATTCTGAAAATATTTTAATTACAACTTGTTTATGTATATAAGAAATTGAAATATTTATAAATTATTAACATATATAATTTTAATATTACATTAAACAATTTATTTGTAATATCTATAATATAATAGTTGATTATCAATTACCTTCTTATACATGAACGTAGAATGTTATTAGTTTTTAAATTATATTTCTAAGCATTTTTGTTATAATTGTGAATTTGCACTTTTAATAAAAATTTTTTGTTTTAAAAATGTTTAACATTTATGAAAATATGAAATTAATAATATAATTTAAACTTACATTTAATTTGCTTTTTTTTAATTACTTTATTCGTTTGTTCATTTAATGTTTAATTATTTTTTCGTAAATAATTGAAAAGACAATATTTTCTATTCTAAACTTATATTCTTGATATTTTAGAAATTATACATTTTTATTAATTTAAATTTACATATTTATTGTATAAAATTGTATGTTTTATTTCACTTAATATTATAGTTTAAAAAACTCAAATTTATCACCTTATTTATTAAATTTTAGGTTAATTAAAAATAAAATTACAAATAATAAAAATGAATTTTTGTAACATTATTATGTAACGTTTTGATTTTTTTCCATCTTCACGAAATAAGGCTGGTCAGGATTCCTAAAAGTATTTTACTAAGATAGAACCATGAATGGGAAAATAAAAGTTTATATGAGAAGAAATCATACTATCCTACTTTCTTAAGCAGTGGCTTCACTCGTTACTTTAAAAAAAAGACGAAAATTCTTTTTATAAATAAATTTAAAAAGAACATGTGTTGTAAAAAATTTGGATATTGAAAGTTTCAAATAAAGCAGATACTAAATATTAATGTGAACATGATATTAAATTAAAAAAAAAATTAACTGCAAAAAGTCAAGAATTATAGAAGTTATATTTTATAACTTGATTTATTACAATTAACATTAATGTTTTAATTAAATCGATACCTAGTTTAAAGGAAAGGATAAAATTTTACTATTAATTAAGAAATAATATATTTTTTCAAAGAATAAGATTAATAATATTATATTACATCCGATTAAATATATACGTTATATTACCTGCCCGTTAAATTATTATTTATCAGTTTACAAATCTGATCCAATACAATATTTTCCCAGTATAAAATTTAATTTATTCACAGATTCTTTTATTTTACTACTTTTGAAACATAATATCCGGATGATGGTTGTATAAAAAAAACATGAATGATGATTATAATAAAAATAAAGAACATGAGTATTTATTATATTTCGATGTCAACAATTTCAACGAATGTTTTATAATTAATCATTACCTTATACAAATTTGAAATCATGAAATAATTTTAATATCAATGTTTTTTTCATATGAAAGTGATAATTTAATTAGTTTTAATAATCAAATAAAAAAAACAATGTAAAGAAGTTCTTATAATACATTTAAAATAATCATTTGAATTTGTGACTCATATTTTTTTTAATCAATCTTCATTTATTTCATTCTATTTTTTGTTATTTTATGAAATTAATAACATCTATCTCAAATTTTATTATTTTATGAACATAAGATTATTAATACAACTAAGTGCAAGCAATTATAGATTACGTATTTTTAACCAATATTTATATTCAATAATAACACTAAAAATAGTTTTTAAATAAATCTAATATAATTATGTACATACGTAATTTATACATTAAATAAGGAAACTATTTTTAAATATATTAATTTATTTTGTGTTATATAGTTTAATATTATAGCCAGATTTATATATTGATGAATTTCTATTTTAATTGTTTATCAAATTAATATCATTAGCATTTTACGAAACATAGGAATTAAAAATGTAAGTAATTTAAATAAATACTTGAGTTTATTATTTTTAAATAATTTTAATTTATAAACCAAAATTTATAATAAGTATGAAAAAAATATTATATTTTTATAATGATTAAAAAAATATAATATAAAATTTGTAAATAAATATTCTCACAGTGATGAATATTATTTTGAAATGCGTAATCGTTGTTATGTATTTTTCTCCATGTAATAATTAATCTATTTTTTATTATTTGTATATCTATTGTACTGCTTCTTTTATACGAATTGAAAAACTTATTTTATGAATTCCAGATAAAAAAGTGTAATCTAAATATAATCGACATAAAATTTTAGTTATAATATACAAAAAAAGATAATTGAAATTTAGTTACATCAAAAAATATATGAATACGTATTATATATAATTGTTATAAATATTCAAAAAGTACAAGTATTGTCAATAGGAAATAAACCAATGAGTTTAGAAAGAATTGTTGTTTTTACAATTTTGGATTAATAAATGAGTAAAGCTGATTTAAATTCATATATAAATAAAATGAAAATAATATGCATAAAATATGTAAAAATTATGTTATATAAATTTTTTATTAAATGACAAAATTCATGTGTTTAATAAAGAATTAAAATGACTGTATAATAAACACTAGTTAGTAAATAAAAGGAAATTTTTAAAAATTAAAAGAAGTTATAATTGTAGGGAAGATTAAAATAAATTTAAAATATGAAATATGATAGGATTGTGATACGATTTTTTGTTTGTGTTAAAATTTATTCAATTAAATATTGAAGTGTTGTTTGTACGGTCACGCTCAGAGCGCATATTTGCTTTTATTTTTCTATGCTCACTCAACAAAAGGAATAAAAGAAATAGATAATAGAACTTGCATTAGAGTCTGATAAGATCCTGATACTTATCCTGATTTTTTTTGTAAAGTTTTGTTATTGAGTATTTTAAATGAAATTCTTTTTATATCACATGCTCGAAAATCAAATTCTTCATCAAGACATCATTTACAGTGGCATGCGTGTTTTAAATGTATAAAGCTCGGAATGACAAAAACTCAGGGTATCTACGTAATTATCAGCAGGCTGTTTCTTCTAATAGCTATGATCTCTGGTATCACTACCATTTTCGATGAAAATGGTGTGGTTACTGAGATTCCCGTAAGTAGAACAATTTTACTGCTTCATTTATTAAAGCAGAAGCTTTATATGCTACATTTACTTAATAAAGTTACGACTACACCGATTCCCTTTCTTGGCTGTATTTGCATATCATATTATCTCTGTAATGTCAATAATACAGTCATAATCGATGGAGCAGGAGTCATTGATGTGCGGTAAGCAGCTAAACGTTTATAATTATTAGTATATAATTGTTTTCGTACATCATTAATCACTAGTAAATTGCCTTTTTATATTTAAAATTTTAAAAATATATAAAACCACTACTGCTTCAAAATATTTATATGTTCCATATTTTGTCAGACATTAGAATTATTATCTTTTTAATTTCTTTTTCACACCAAACAAGTATAATAAACTTTGTTAATTCTTTAAAATTTATATTTTTTCTAATTATCATTATTATTTTATAATACATACTTAAGAAAAAATGAAGATTTAACTTATATTCAAATTTAGATTTATGATTTTTGTTTTTCATTATTTATTCATTTTTTATAAAATTATTAAATATTTCTGTTATTTGATAAGTATAAGATGCATATTACATTGAATAAATACCTGTATAAAAAAATGGTGATTTTACAATATAATATATAAATATTCTAAAAAAATCATAGAATATTATGTATTTTAGTGAACTACTTTATTATTATAATAACTATTACATATTTTTATATTGAAAATAACTGTTTTTATACTGATATGGTAAGGTGAGGCAGATTTTAATTTTTTTTTTCTCTGTTTGAATTATAGTTTTTGCCATACTATAGTATTTTTATATTCGTTATACTTATTTTATATATTGTAAATATTATCATATTACATAAATATTAACTACTATTTAAAATTATTATACATTTTTAGTTTTTTGCATATTATTAAAAAAACAAATGTTAATAATATAATGAAATATTTTGAATATAATAGTATAAACATGTACCAATAAACATAAGCCAATAATGTGACAAAATTAAAATTTCAAAAATTTGCTTTAGATTAATAATAATTCTTAATATATAATAATTGAATAAACTCAGAATAATTTTAGAAAAAAATTAATAATAAACAAAAAACTTCTAAATACTCTTTACATTAAATTTGTTTTTAAAGATTTAATTAAGTAATCTTAATAAAACAATAGAATATAACGAAAGAGAACAAAATAAGAATACAATTAATGTAAATGTTTTGAATTCGTATATAAATAATTATAATTTATATATTTATGATCATGGTACCATATAATATATAATCAAAATAAAAAAATTTTAAACAGTTTCAATCAAAATCTTAATTCAGTTACTGTCAAAACTTATTCAAAAGTAAAGTCTCTGCAAAGCTATCAAGTTAGAAAAACAAAAGGAAGAAGAAGCAGTCTAAGATAAGGGGCAAAGCAATTGACCCTCGCGGAGCTACGATTGGGGTACATAGTAAAAGATGGTTTGTAAAAATGTAAACTCAAGAATATCAGTAAGTTAATAAAAATAATTTTATAAAATAAATTATAGGAAAAAAGAAAACAATATTTTTAATTTTAATTTAAACCTTAAGTACTCTTTTCAGTAATAATTAAAACTAATAAAATATTTGAATATAAAAAAGGTGACATTATTTTATTCTCCATTTCTCGTTATTACGTTAAGTGCTGCAGGCAAAAAAAGAAGCAAGTATTCGTATAAAACTTAACAATAATATAATTTCTAGATTATATTTTTCATTTATTTTATTGAATGTATTACTATTAATTCGTCTACGGTTATATCTGTCGATTTTTTACTCCTATGATTTGTTTTTTTTCTATTTCCATTATTGTATTAATAAGTTATTTTTTTAATTTATTAAATTTTGTTATCATGATTGATGTATTTTTTGTTGACGATAGTTCTTTTGTTTGAATTAATTGTGTGAAATTTAATTTTTAAGAGAAACTCATACAAATACCAATAAATAAAACAACACTATGTAAAAAAGAAAAAAGTGAAATTTATTTCTGTAAAAATATAAGTAAAACTATAATGGACAATAATAATATTGTAAATCAATGCAAGTATAATATTTTTTTGTAGAAAATTGAGGTGAATTTACCTTAATGTACTTTTTTAGTTTATTCTTAAACATCTCAGGTTAATTATTTAATTAATTATATTTATACTAAACTATATTATTTGTCTTGTTAACATTTGTAGAGATGAATCTGAAAAGAGTGATAATCGCTTTATACAATATTTGTAAATGATAAATGTGAATTATTTGATTATAAAATATTATTAATATAAATATAATTATATACATCAATAATCGATGAGCGAAATTTCCTTCTTTTCAATACTTTTATTTTTATATTCACTTATTCTACAATGTTCTTCTTCTGTCTATTTTTTGTAATTCTCTTTTCACCTTTTTTTACCATCAAGTTCGTGTTGACTTTCGTAATTCTCTCTTAATTCTCTCTTAGTTCTCTCTTAGTTCTAATAAATCATATTACCAGTCGTACAAACTCAATATTTCAAGTCAAATTAAAATCTATCGAGATAAATGTAATTTTTCTGCATCAAATATTTTTGACTACCGTGTTTACAGCAGTTTTTATCATATTAGTATCTCCATATCAAAAACTATCTAGTCAAGACAATTTGCGTCAATATATATTTATAGCCAAAATAACAAATTTATTGTTTTCTTCTTCTTTTTCTCATTTAATGTAGATTAATCTTTATATATAAATTTTCATTCATTTATCTTTATTTTTACGTATTAACTGTTTCATATTAAAATTCAATTTTGTTTTCATTTTGTAAATCCAATTTGTTTCTTTTATGTCTAATAAAAAATAATAAGTTTTTTCACAATTGTATTTTCGTATTTCTTCCATATTCTATTTATTTAGCTAATTAGCAATAAATCAAATAAAAAAGAAACTAAAATTAATGAAACTGAATCATAATACAATAAGTGAAAAAATTAAGAAATTAAGAAAAAAATGAAGATATTTAAATATTTAAATATAATAAAATAAAGTTGAATAAATACAAATAAAATAAAATAAAATAAGAACAAATTAATCTGATTAAAATAAACAAGATATAGGCATCAGACCAGATTTTGTTGTCAAGGGACACGTATACCAAAAAAATTGGAAACAAGCAGTTTTCATTGAAATACGAAGTATATTTTAAAATTAATCTTAGATATTAATATATTAATTCTTATAAACTAATTACATAATAATAATAATTTATATTTGTTTACGTAAGCACATATGTATTAACCGTAATAAAGTTTTTATTCTACATTTTAAATAATAAATAATAAATGATATATTTTATCACTCAAAATCATTAAATAACATCTTATGTTTATGCATATAGAAAAATTATTACGTTAGTGAAACATAAATTTATATAGTTTACAATTAAATTATAAATACTTTGGTCATACTGACTTGAAGACCCAAAAAAATTTTATAGGTACTATATAGTCTAATAACGGTTATGGCTTAAATGTGTTGTACTTTCTCAGTTTCTACAATAGCCTTAATTTATATAAAATTATTATGGTTATATTGAGAAGAAAATAATAATTCAACTTTTGTAATTTAGTTTACTATATGAAATACTCATAACAATGCAGTTTATAGATTAAGATATTTTGAGTTTTGAACATATCTAATTCTCTATATACGAATTGTCTTTATTAAATTTAATCCTTTATATTATGCATTAATATTAAGTTTGCTTTTTAAAATAACAAAAAATCAGTAATTTAATTCTTGAAACGCTGATTCATGTGTAATTCTATAATTATTTTAAATTTTGACAAATTCGACGGATCATAATTCATACTTGAAAATCTCCCCCTCAGAAAAAATTCTACTTTTCTGTTTAGTATTGAAAAACATAGAAATAATATATATTCAATCCAGCTAGTTCTTTCATTGGTCTTTTACAAATTTGTGTTATGGTGGTAACCGTTAGGAGAAATACCATTTATCATATGCAGTAAATTTGTAAAATTATATACTATAATATCTATAAAATTAAATAAATATATATACGAAAATATTGTTATCATTAACATTAATTTTCATCGAAATTATTGAGGATTATTTTGATTAAATACAAAAACATAAATAATGGTAAATATTAAAGTAATATATAATTTCTATAGTTACCGCCGATGTACAAGTGAATTAGAAATATGCTGCTTTTTAAACCAGAATAATCTTACAGTAACATCTACAGTATCAATATTAGTTATGAATCCAGCTACAATATCGATATTTCTACCTACAACGGTCATAATGCATCAATTATCGATTATGATTCAAACATCACAAGAACTACTGTATACGATACCAGCCAATCAACAGTCACCGTTATCGATATTAACGACTCAACAGTCACCATTTATAATATCAATAACACAAAAACCGTCGTTTATAATACTAACGACGCAACAATCACTAATCACAATACCATCGATATTTTCAGTGTTTACAATACCATTAATACAACAATTACAAATTTTAACACGAACAACACAACAAATACCATTTAGAATATCAACAATACCGATTGCGATATCTACGAACCAACTAAGTGTATCTACAAGATTACCAATGCCACTTCCTACCTGTCTGTGTATTCCAATTTATCAGTGTGCTACTTATATAAATAAATATAGTTCTAATTCAGTTCATAGTACAAGAATTATAAATTTACAACAGCAATTTACGAATGCCTGCATAAAATCCTATACGTGCTGTAATTTTATACGAGGTAAGCTATTTTATTTTAAAGTTTTTTTATAGATTAAAAAAGTAAAAAGTTGAAAAAATAAATTGTTAAATAACTGTACTTATAAAAAATATCATCGTATCTTCTAAAAAATGTTTCTCATCAATTAAAAATGTGTACTTAAAAAAAGGATGTAAAATTTCAAAACTTATTTAACTTAGCATAGAAAAATACATACAAACATTTAATGAAAATTAAAATTAAATAAATTATTTATAAAATATTATATTTTTAAAGTACTATTAGTAAAAAAGGAATAATTGCATAGATGATCTCTAAAGGCGATTATGCCATTAATTCTCGACTTATATTTGTGTGTACAATACCGTTCGAAATAATATCGCCGAAAGAACAATGAACAATAAATTTTTATAAGTTTTTCAGAATCAAAAGTTTATACAAAAAATAATTTTATCAAGATTTCATATAATAAGTTTTATATTTAGAAAATATTTTATTATTACTAGATGTATGAATTATATATTTAAGAATACAATAAAATCGCAAAATAAAGTACAGACAAATTTTTTATAATAATTTATTTCTTTAAATCTATTAATATTGTATAGCTTTTCTTATCATTATCTATTACTTGATTTCAATTTTATTCATATTTAAAGTAATTATTCATTCAAAATAACAGTTGAATTGTATTTATCCACATAAGTAAATATTTAAAATAATAAATTTTCATTTTATGTTCAACCGAATTTGTTTATTTTCTTAATGAAGAAAATTTCATATGAAATTTTGCCACATATAAATATTTTCACTGTATTTTAAGTTTGGTTTTATTCTTTTATTAAAGAAAAGTTTTATTTATGTGAAAAATCATAAAATCATGTTTGTATTAAATTTGAAAAAACAAGAAATAAAATTTCTTTTTTATGAAGTATACCTATAATAAAATATGCAATATGATTCTAATAAACCTTTGTTTGTTAAAAAAAACTAAACTTCGTTATTTTAAATATCAAATTAAAAATGGATACAAAATTTTTGTTATAATTCAAATAATATTTATTACTAGATTTTTAATAAGTAGTTATATTTTACTAAGTACACTAATAATTCTATTTTATAGGATCAATATCAACTCTACCGCCAAAACTGACCACTTTAATCACAAACTTTTCACTGACGTTCTCATTAAACAATGATTTAGCTGCTACATTACCGATAGCAACAATCTCTATAGTACTGTCACCATCCGTATATGGCCAAAGCTGTAGCTGCGTACTTGCAAGTACTTGTATTGATGGTTTTATTAGTGTCTTCGATGCGAGTAACATTGATCCTCGTCTCGATCTTGGCCGCCAAGATCAACCAACAGGAAGTTGCATTGGTTTTAACTTTGTTTGTTGCTCTCTTATTCAAGATAATTCACTAACTACACAAATAAATTTTAACAACATTCTTGCTAACGAAATAAAAAATTATGGTATTTTATTCTTTATACTTTTTCTCATACTCATTAACAAAAATAAAAGTAAATATTGACTTATTAATTAAAGATAACTCTTAAATGATGGATTTTTGATGTGTTTAATCAATTCGCTTAAAAGCAGTAATTTTAGTTAATTTAAAAAAAAGGATAATTTCAATTTTTAATTTTAAATAATTTTATAAATTTATTTCTAAAGAATAATATTTAACTAATGTTAATAAAATGAATAAAGTTTGTTTTCTTTAATAAATTTATTTATTTTACAATTTTGTTTCGTAGCCCGAATGCGTACATAAGTTATTTTATATAGCGTATCGCTTTCCTTACATGTGTTAACGTAGTTCTCGGTTGTGCGTCAATGTATCGTCCGCTTTGACAGAGTAGCTTGTTTCTTTGTGCTGTAAACTTGACCTATTTTCCCGATAATTCCGATCCATTTTATTACTGTAAGATGATTCCCATAAACAAATCTGGTGCCACGTGTTCATCAGAGTCGTCTCGCAACTTGATTTAACCCTCCCGAGGGTCACCAATTTGTAAATATTATTTGTTATTTTCCGCAGCTAATACCGCGAACCTTCGCGATCTCTTACTGTTTTCTTGCGGCCTGACACCTTCTTAGACTCGATAATTTCTCTCTCTCTTCTCTCCGTTAGGAGAGCCTACCTTCTTGCAGCCAGACACCTTCTTAGCCTTAAAAGCACTCTTCATTTATTGGATATTTCCTTCCCTTGCTTGTACATCGCTAATTGGACTCGGTAGTATTTTATCTCGTTGCGGAATCAATCTTGATCGTACGACCCCTTACCAGACTCCACCCGCTTTGTTCACAGACACCATCTCTTCACATTACCTCCTTACATATGCTGATTAGAGTTGCCCCCCCCCCCCCACAAAAACGCATACGAAACTAGCATTACCTTTTAAATTATTAATTTCTTTAGTTTCATTACAGCCCGATATTTCTCTCATGAGTGTTTCTCTTCCCTTGGCACCTTCGAACGCAACAAAGTACATGATACTATTCTTTTTGAAATAATGTTCGTATCATCAATTTTCTTTAATGAAAATCAACTTTCTTATATCTTGTTAATTTTTCATAATTAAGAAAATTCATTCTCTTTTACGATATAAGAAAATATCAATCAATCAAATAGAATTAGTACTTTTAATATTACATAAATTATTTTAGTAGTTACATATTGTACTATTTCTATTAATATTTTTATTTTGTAAAAAATTAATCTAACTTCTTTCAGGAATAAATTTAAGTTTTATACTTAAAGAATAATTATATATGTAAATATAGACTTTTTCAATACTTTATATTTTAAATATATCATCTAATTCAATTTTTTTAATTTAGTAAATAAATTAGAGATATAGGAAAATAATTGAAAAAGTAAAAAATTTTTAGAAGAGATTAATCAAGTATATCAAGTAAAAATATAATATTTATAAATATATTTTTTTATTTTTCATTCTATAAGAAATAATATGATCTTTGCCTTTTATTTCTCAAAAATATTAAATAATGATAAATTATCAAGAATTATATTTTGTATTTTTCTTCTTGCGTGAGTTTCCTATTATACTTCTGATTTACAAAAAATTTTATTGCGTATGGCTTTATTTTTAACCTATTTTAGTATGGAAATATTATTTTTAAATAAATTATTTAAAAAAAAAAGAAACAATTGTATTTTTACATTTGAAAATAATTTTTTTCTAAAACTGGACCGCTATAAAAAATACTTTATTAAATAATAAAATAATATTAAATAGCTTATATTATGGTTTTAAAAAATTAATATATATTTTTTATATTATATTAATTTATTTTTGCTATTTTAAAAAGGGTTAAAAACGATATCTTTCTTGTTTGTCAATAAGAAGATGTAATAATATATTACATAATGTTATAAGTAAATTCAATGTATGAAGAAATCATTATGATTCTGTTATTTTCATATACTACAATGCTTTGAAATTTCCTATTAAGACATTTGTGTAGGAATCTAACTTGTGATTGTCAATAATTCGTAAACTAAGATGATTTAAAAATGTTCAAGATCCAAGTGCTTTCTAATAAACAAATTTTGCTGACTAAAGCCCAACGTGATTAAATTTAGAAAAATTTATTGGATAATACAGTATTTTCATATTTTATAGAAATTATTTTTATTTCAAATCCATTTATTTAGGTCGCATTTATTCCACTAGTTATGTATATTAATTATAATGATTATAATATCTAGATAGATATAAGTAGAATAATAATTTTTTAAATGATTATACATGTTTACTAACATATTAAAATGTATATTATTATAATGTATACATTATATCCCTCTTACTTTGTGTGATTTATCCCGCTGTACCCCATAATATTTGAATGTACACCACATTGTGTTTTTGGAAATAATGCACAGTTGCCATTTCTTAATCGTAAAAAATCAGACGCATGTTTTCATTACTCTTAAATGGTAAAATCTCATTTATACAATTCCAATATTTATCGCCGAATCCGAGATTGAAAGAATAGAGCTAGTACAGCTAGAGAATAAAAGCAGAGCATTCAAATCCAAATTATAATTCGAATTCATAATCATAGAGTTCTAATTCATCGAATGCACTTAATTTAAACTCTAATCGTTCTTTGGTTACTGACGAACTAAGAAAAATAAGTCTATTAAATAAATATAGAACATTAGAGAATAATGAAGAAATAATTGATTTCAAGATTCCAAATATATCTTTTCAACCAACAGCTGCAAAGTCTACTATTAATCTCAAACAGCTTCATTTAAGTATTGAGTTTCTAATCGATATAGGAGCCGATATTTCGATTATCAAATTTTCTAACTTCTTATCTAATGTTGATTTTTATAACGATGTCAAAGTACAAATTAATGGTTTGCCTACGAAAATATTGAGACACTTTGATATTGATTTATCAACATATAAATTAAAAATAAATCTTACGAAACCATTTTTTATACAGTGAAAGATGAATTACCAAATTAGATATGATCATCGATAGTAAAGATAATTAAATTAAACGATCATCAAATTCCATGAAACGTTCAAAAAACTTATCTTCTCAGTAGTAGTCCATTTTCTATAAACTATACACAAAATGAAACTGTAAAAATTCCTGCAAGATCCGAAACTTTTGTTAAAATAAACATTTTAAATAAAAATATTGCAGAAGGAATTCTAAATCAAACGGTCTTCAAAGATGGGTTATATTTTTGTCAAAGTATCATGAAAGTCGATTAAAATTTTCAAACAATTACTACAATTTTAAATACACATGAAACGGATATAGAAATTAATATACCGTGTGTAGAAATCGAATTTACCTGAAATTGCAAAATTACAAATATAAATTCAGTCGAATCAAATAATTATTCTTCAAATAGAATCAAATTCTTAGAAAGACAGTTAAGATTAAAACATTTAAGTAAAGAAAGAAATGAGGATACAAATAATGAACAAATTTGCAGATTATAGTGAAATATTTTTTCCTCGAAGGCGACATTTTGATTGTACCACTGATAAACCTATAGCCTCTAAAATGTATCGATTTCCCGTATGTCATAAGAAAGAAGTACAAAATCAAATAGGAAAAATGCTTAAAAACGAAATTATACAATTTTCAAAATTTCCCTGGAATTCGCTTCTTTGGGTAGTTATGAGAATACGCGATGCTTCAGGAGAATAAAAATGGTGAATTGTGATTGACTACCGAAAACTTAATGAATTAACTGTAAGCTATTCTTATTCAATCCCGAATATATCTGAAGTTTTAGATCAATTAAGAAATTAAAAATATATTACATCCCTTGATTTAAAATCAGGTTTCCATCAAATAAAAATGGATTGTCAAGATAAAGAAAAGACTGCATTTTCTACCAATTTCGGACACCAAGAATTTAATCAATTACCTTTTGGTTAAAAAAATTCACCCGCTTGTTTTTCTTCATTAATATCAACCACTTTAGCTAGAATTAAAGGAATTAGATGTTTACTTTATTTAGATGACATTATTTGCTACGCAGACTGATTAGAAATGCATAATACAATGCTTAGAGAAATTTTTTTAAGATTAAAAGAACACAACCTTAAACTTCAACCCGATAAGTATGAATTTCTCAGACGCGAAGTTATGTATTTAGGTCATTGCATTTCTAAGAATGGTGTAAAGTGCGATCCAGAAAAGGTAAAAACGATAATTACTTATCTAGTCCCTACAAATCAAAAAGAAATCTAATCATTTCTTGGTTTATCAGAATACTATAGAAGTTATATTAAAAATTATAGTCAAATTACAAAATCTATGATGCCTTTATTAAATAAAAACACTGACAAGAGGTAACAGAACAAAGAATAAAGAACAAAGCTAGCACAACTAGAGAATAGAAATAGAGCAGAAGCAGACATCAAGTTCAAACCATACTAAGTCTCTTTCACGAATTTTACTATTTCAATACTAAGTCACTATATCTTTAATATATAACTTATAAAATATATCTGTCTGAGGGATATAACTTGGTCAAGCTGTATTATAATTTCGGGTGAAAGATCATAATAATCAAGGAAAAATTTATTAAATTAGATAATAAATTATACTAGATTTAAAACTATCTCTCGATTTTAGTTACGGCACTATTGGATATTTTCAATTACTTTTTTTCTGCGTTGAATTCTTAATTTTAAAATGGTTATTTGCTATAAAATTTCATATTTTTAAAAATTTGTTTAAAAAAATATTTCTACATGAAAGATTAAAAAATTTTTTAAATTATAGGTTACAATTTTATTATTTAAATTTTTGAAGATAAAAAAATGTAAAAAAAAACATAATTTCAAAAAAAGACACATTTAATACTTTTAATAAATTTATAATTATTAAAAATAATGTATTGTTTTGTAATTACAAAATATCATCAAAAAAGTAATAAAGAACTATTATAATAATAAAAGCATTAATTAATTAATGATAATGATTTTAATAGGAACATCAAATGCATGTAGATGTGTTCTCATAACTCAATGCGTTGAGGATAATGCAGTAACATACGATGAAATTGGTGCTATTGATCCAAGATTCGGACCGTGTGCAAGTGCCAGTATGGTTTGCTGTAGACTTAAAAATCGACAACTAACTGATATTATTGAAATTACTTCCGTATAAAAATCCACAAATATAAAAAATTGATGATAATTGCCGATTATGATCTTTATTTTAGTTGCAAGAAAAATTTTTTTTATTTTAGAAAAATTATTTAAAATTTTCAAAGTTAATGTAATTTATTGTTTCTAAATGTATAAAAAAAACTAATGAATAAAAGCACCTGTGTATGCACAATTATCAGTAATTTTACATAATCTATATATACATTTATACACATCCATCTATATATAAAATAAATTTTCCTTTCAAAAAACATGTAATTTACAGATATTCTACTTAAACTTCCATCTTATTATAAATTATCACGATTAACTTAAATTATTAATAAAGCATAAACTTATAATTTTATTCCCGATATTTTTTAATACGATATAATTGAATATATTTTTACATTAGTAATAAAATCATATTACATCATACATAAATATTTATGTATGTATATATTATTCTTATATAATATGATGATTAGTTATTCCTCACATTGATTCTTATTTATCAATTAATATTCAGTCATAGATATGTTCATGGGGTTACGATATGCTAAATAGGACGTTTATAAAAATAATTATTAATTAAAATTACTGGCCAGTAATTTTTAATTTAATTCATAAAAAAATTAAAACAAATATAGAAAAACATTCTTACATAATATTTTATATAATTATATATTTAATAAAACATTATATTTAATAAAAATATTACAAAATAATATATATATATTTACAGTTTAAAAACTATTTGTTGTTAAATAGTGATAAAAATTATTTTTTGTGAATTATTATAGTAATGAATTTTAGCGCTTCATAATATTTTATTAAAAAATTTAGAGTTTTATGAAGTTTATAATAGAAATATACATGTTTTACAAAATGTATAGTTTTTTAAGACAGCTTGATTTTTCTTTACATTTTAAATTTAATTTATTTTTATATTTCGTTTAATGAATTTTATGAGAAAATTTTATTATTACAAATATATCAGTTCGTCGGTTTTAGTAGATTCTAATCTGAATTCGACTATTTTTTATACATGTTTACACACTTAGTTGAGATTCAAAAAAGCTGTTTGTATTTACCAGAAAACTTTAATAGATTTTTTAACCATAATATTATATACGAAGTAAATGGAATATAGTTATGCAATCCTTATGAATATACGAAAACGACGTGTTAGAGAAAGATAAAATTTCTATTGCAAATCAATATTTTTTTCTCGTGAAAGTAATAAAAGTTACGATTATTATTTATAGGCTAGAATAATAAGGTATTGAGGATCATAAAAATTAGCCAAATAAAATTCGGGTAGGTGAGTTCGGTAAAAACTCTAAAAAAACGTGGTAGAATTTATCGAAGTATCTAAAGAATAATTCTCGAAATATGAGGCGTTAACGAGTAGATTGTTATATATAGTGTTAAGTATAAAAGACTATAATTTCAACATCTATGCAATTAATAAAAAAATTAGATAGTAATAAGAATTTACACTTGTTTTGCAGAAAAGGATGGGCGACAATAAGTCTTCAACGAAATTTAACTAAAAATGAAGATTGTGCCACAGATTAGGGCTAAGACGCAATAGGGAGACATTTTCAGGAAATAATTTAGTTATTTTTCACATTGTTTTTGCAGTTATCGCGATTTTTGCGCTTATTTACGACAAACTTTAAATTAAAATAAAAATTATAGATCATTGTTAACAAAATTTGAAAATATTTTCGCATGTTCTTTTGTCTTAATGACTTTTTTCAACGAAAATGATGTCGAATGATGAAAATAACAATACATGTGCGTATAGTAGTGGAAGGAAAGCAATTTATTTTTATTTATAATAGGCAATAATAATACAGTTGCATCTTATTAGTTCAAATGCGTCCATCAGATAACACATGAAAAGTGACGCAGTCATTAAGTCGAGCGTTCGCTGTTATAATAACGTATATTATCAATTTGATATTTTATTTCTGCCAATCAATGCACTTGCATCAGCCAAATACAATTTGTGTCTGGGTATCGAAAAATGCATATATTATAGTTTACAATAATAGAAATAATAACAATAATTATTATTAAGAATAACTACAAATTTAATATTTTTAATTCATTGGACATTTAATTTTCTAGTAACTCATCGCGAATAAACTAGTTAATTTAAAATGGATAAATAAATCAAAAATTCAAACTTTAAATAAATATAAAAACAATAAAATAATATTACGATATTAATTTACATTATAGTGAAGCAAATGTATTGACATACGTGTGCGTGTGTGTGTAAAATTTTTCTATTTCCATTATTCATTCATTTATCTCTAATTATATAAAACATATAATTGAACAACAATAAAAATAATAACAACAATAATAATGTAGATAATGCTATTTTTGGCACGTAATCATAAATTTATAATTTTATATTTATTTCATTTTTTATTTTAGCATAACAAATTTATATGACAACATATTTTGTTGAATTGCCATGGATGGCTCTTCTTTTAATACAAAGGTTAAAAACAACTGATATTTTTCAATCTGCTAAATTATTATTAACAGTTATACATTGTATTATTAGGTTTGATTATAAATATTTTTCAGCGTATTTTAAAATTTTTTATTTTAAACTATATTCATAAAATTATAAGTAATTTTTTTTTCATGATAATTCAAATTAAATTTAAAATTTATTTTTAATATTATATTATATTTTAATTAATTAAATAATTATTGTAAAATGTATAATTATCAATATTAATTAAAAAAAACTCTTGTTTTATAAAGTTATGGTTCTGTAATTGTGATAGTCCATATTGCTGAATGGAACACATAAAATACGAATGAACCATTTATCTTATCAAGAGATTACTGCTAAAAAAATCAATGTACATCCTTAATTTATGACTAGTTTTTTTTGTTATTTTATCTAAACCTGTAGCTTATACTGTACATGTTAGGTCAGTATGCTTACCAATAAAAGAACAAATTTTTGTTGGTAATACAAGTTTGTTATGCTACTGGATAGGAACGTTTTTGGTAAATTACAAATATCCAAGCAAAAAAATTATTTTAAATATATATTTTTAACAAAAATTCAAAAATTAATTTTATAATTATAATATTAATTTCAATAATTTCATACGATTAAAATAATTATGATTATTATGATTACACAAAAAAATCAATCATTGTTCATTACTTGTTTTTATATCTAAACTATTTCTACATGTTTAATTAATTAAATAATTTTGTACTAATGTATTGGGATGATATAATTTGCTCACATTCAATTTAATATTAATAAACAGGTATCTAATCGATCAAATGCTTAAAAATTTAACAAATAATTTAAACGTGTACATAATAAATTCTATTTTAAACAAATTTTTAAAACCTGATTTATTCAATAATCATTGAAAAATTCTTTTTAATTACTACAAGTCAAATGTATTATTATTAAAAAACTTTTATTACTTTGTAAGTATAATACAATAGATTTAGAAATTTGGATTTAAATACACTTTTAAAATTTGAATGATAAAACTTTCTTTATAACTTTTACTGATTTAATCCACATATTATTTGAATTCATTCTTTCATAAATTATAATATTCAAATAATTTTAAGATAAAATAATTATTATGCTATATTTATTAAAAATAATTCAACTTATTGTCTGTTCAAAAATGAAAAATGTCTTTTTGATTTAATACAATTACAATTTATGATTTTTTTCAAACTTTTATTGAATAATTTTTCTTGATATTAATTAGTTAAAATAATGAAGTGATCTAATAAAATTTTTTCGTTCTTTGTTACAAAGTACCTTATTTTATAATATAATAGATAGAGATAAGTATGATTAGATTTATAGCAATAATTTTTAATTCCTTGTATTCTCTAGAATATTTACTATTCTTGAACTTTCTATTTTTTTTACATATCTTATATCCCGATAAGAAAAATTTTATAGAATTTTCTTATAATAATAATAATAAATTATTATTACTTTTATATAAAAATGTTTAAAAAAAATAATTTTCGTATTATTATATACATTATTACATATGAGAATTTATAATAACACTAAAATAGTAAATTCAAAATTTGGAAAATTTATGGTAATAGAAAAATTTTTTTATGGAAATATTTTTGTTTATATTATATATATGTATTTTAAAACAATTACAATTTCTGATTTGAACATACAAAAAATTTTCATTTCTGAGATCTTACAGTTGTACACTTGTTAAATATAATAGAACTCAAACTGTATATATATACATTCATCATAAAAATATTGATTTGATATTGGGTCGATACGAGTGGTCAATATTAGACAATTTAACATAAAATAGATTCATGAATTATTATTAATATGGTTTGTAAAGAATGAATAAGAACAACAAAGTTGAGACTCGTTTAAATTGTACTCAAATTTCATATATGCTGGTCGTGAAACCACTAAAAATACATGTTACAAAGATTATAGTGGGTCATAATATTATCGACAACATTACTGATAGATTTATTTAAGTAATTAAAATTAAAACAGTTAAAAATATCCTTTATTAGTTAATCTATATAAAATAGTAAGAAATTAATAAATTCATGTGTAATTAAATAAAAACTTTTTGTAAGCTTTTATTTAATTAGATTTGTATCTGAATTCATTTAATATTAATAAATTGAAAAATATTAAATTAAAAAAATTTTATATGAAGTACGATATTTCTAAATTATTCAAATAAACAATTTAGATCATAAAAGTTTAAGCACGTATTTTAAATGTTGTTTTTACCATAGTTTAGATTATATTCAAATTAATTTAAGTACAAAAGAATTACAAGTACAGTAAGCTAATAAAGAAATTCATTAACAAACCTTACAACAGTACATTTAAAATATTTTTATTGTTCATGACTTATGATAATTCCAATACAAATTTAATTTATAAAAAAACTATTATAATAAGTAGATATGGTAAAAATACATATGCTTAAATGTTAGTATATTGTTATACAGATTAATTTTATATTGTAATACATTTTAATTTATCTATTATTGTTATTCAGAAAGTTATTTAGAAAAAATAGGCACAACATTCATTATTGTAAAAAAGATTATTTTAATTTGAATAAAAAGAAGAACTTTTATAAGATATAAATTTGTTTTACAATTATTTATTTTTACAGATGTTATTTTTATACATATCTAAAATATTTACCGAGTTTTACTTATAATTCATATAATATTTATTGTGTTTTTCATTTAATTAATTTTTCATTTTTTCAAACGATTCATAATATAAATTTATATTTTATTGATTCATAATAATATTTAAGAATCATGAAAAAAAATCATTTTGAGTTGCTATATTAGTAGTCAAATTAAAAAAAAATAAGTTACATAGACAAATTATTTTGTAATATAATATTGAAAATATCTTTGTATTAGAATTTTATATTTATAATTAATAATATTTTATTAAGTGATGTTCAATAGCATATCAAGCACCTGTGCCGTTTATTTTTACCATATTAGTCATTGATAGTTTTTAATTTTTTATAAATTTAACAAGAGTTTCGTCACCTATACTATTTAAAGTTTGTTTGTTTTTCGTAAAATTTTATATTTCAAAAATTTTTCAAAAAATTCTTAAATTTTCTATAATAAAAAGTATTATCACGTTAAAAAGAAACCCAAGTGTATGAGTTTGATATTGAACTGCAAAAGATTAAATTAAAACAATTTAACATACTACTCTACTAATTGTGATGTTCCCATAAATTCAAATGCAACTATTTGATGAAAATTCGTAACAATGAAAATCATTTAAAATACCTTTAAAGGCGACAGTACATAATGCTGATATATACCTTCAATACATAAAATAATTTTATTAATAACTTGCTTTCACGGCAACATTGATTCTATTTTATAATTTTTAGAAGGAATGGAGGAAAATTATACAGTTGTAAAGTAATTAAATAACGTTATAGCGAGTCGGAATTAATCAGTAATTAGCATATTCAGGTTTTGTTTGATCTTCTGTCGAAAATTAAAGTATCTTCCATTGACATAAAATCATGGAGAAAAAATAATCAAAAAATATTTATTAAAATTACTTAAAAAAGAAACAGATACGTAGGATTCTATCCTTAATTTTATAATCACTCAAAATTCCGATAAAATCACGCGTCATGCATGCGAAAAAATATTTGATAATAATGAAAAACTTTGATAATAATGATAATAATGAAAAAAAAAAAGTAATAATGAAAAAACACAACTATCAATATTTGTGTAAATAAAAGAATGTGAAGACGAAGAAATACATATAGAAAAAAAAATTTTAAAAGCATATATATATAAATCTGTGTTGGTACGCAAATTGAGAAAAATTTAGAATACGCGCATTGTCTAGAAAATATTTGCAAGAAATTATATTTTTCAAACACAGAAACGAAAATTTAATATACGCGTACGCAAGAATAAACAATTCATTCAAGGTATTAAATATCGATACTCTTATGTCAAATAAATAGTTAGAGATAGGAAAAAATACTCTTATATTTTATTTGGTTATTTATATTTCCTTTCTTAATCAACAGATTTAGTTCAGCTATGAGTTCTTGGAACCGAGAAACAATAATAAAAAACTATTTCAGTTTTATAAGAACAAATTTAATATAAAGTTTTATTTCAGATAAAGTAGTTACCTTTAAGTATGTAATTATTTATTTTTTAAATCGCATTTACAATTTTTATTATTTTAATTTTATAAATTATGAATATAGAAATTTATGAAATTTAAGTCAACAATTGAATATATTAAATAATTTTACATACATGTAATTCAATTAAGCTTTTATTATCATATGTACTTAACACCCGACGGATTTTCGCCAACGTGGTAGCAGAATTCCAAGCCTTCGACAATCACGAACATAATTCGTAAAAGATTCACAATGACATTGCAAATCATCTGGTGGGCAATGACACATATTATTTAAACATGTTTCATAATACATCGTCACATTTATTCTTTTTAAACATTTTGCAAATGCTGATCCTTTTATGTAATTGCATATTCTACAGAAAATATAACATGTATTCCTAAGTTTACATAGATGTATGCATATATGTTAAGTATTGATTAACAAAAGTAAAAATTAAAATAATATTTTACTATTATATGTTTAATTACTGCCAATTATTTGTATTCAATGAAAATTTTTCTAATAATAATTTCAATTAAAAGTTGATATTTAAATATAATTTCTTAAATAATATAGAAATAATACTACTGAATAAAATTGTTGATTCTGATGAAAAAGACAATTAATTTAAAGAATAAATATTATTTTCTATTTCATTAACAATAAAATTAATAAAACATAATGTACCTGTTCCAGACAATTCTATAATTATATATATTTTTTCAATATTTGTCTGAATTAATAAGCAATGATAGAATAAATTATTCTTTCTAATTATTAATAGAAGACATTAAATTACCTCTGGTTTTTACGTGAATTACAATCCTGAATTCCATATTTTCTAGTTTTTAAACAAATTTCATCTCCTAAACTCCAAGATTGTGCAAAAATGGCTGGGTCTTCAACTAAAATACCTTCACGAGTAGTTAAATCATCATCGACTCTTGAATTAAAATTACCGCATAAACCACAAAGCTTTTTTTGATAAATTTTAGGTACTATTATTTCAAGAAATCCCATGTAATTCCAATTAATTATTATACCGATATTCGTAATTATAATAATATTATCATTCAACTCGCTAATATTTAAAAAATTTTTTAATTCATAAGGTAGGTCAATAATTTCATCATTCACTTTTATATTTTTATTCTGTTGAAGATCAACCTTTATGTTATCCAATTTGAAAGATAGCTTTTTTATTACTGCATCATTTCCTATTATAGTATTCTTCAATTGAATAGTAAAACTTGTATCATCACAGTCAGTAACTAATTGATATTTACACGAACCTATGAAAGCATACATTTTTCCATCAAATGTACGAAAATGTACTCCTCCAAAAACTGTACATACACCATGATCTTAAAAAGAATAAATTAATCAAAATTAAAAACATTTTATTAATGTTCAATAATATTCATCGTTTAGTTATAATTGTCAATTTATTGTGTCAATATATTTTCTAAAAATGTATTCATAATTTTTTATTATATTTATATAATTTGTAAAATCGATTTAATTTAAAATAAGTATTGAAAAAAATATCAATTTTAATAATTAAAATCGAATAAATATAATGTTAAAAAAGATTTAGCATAATATAGTTAAAATATTATTTTTTATAATATAAAACTTACTTTTTACATAATAATAAAAGGAGAAACTGTGAGTATGTATATGAGTGAATGAAAAGAAAAATAATGTTGCTTTATTAAAAATGTAAACCTAAAATAAAATTTCAATACGTATATACATATTTTAACAAATTTAGAAAACAAGGAATAATATTATTATATAAATGTTTAAGATTTATTTTCAAAATTTTTAAATATTTATTTGGTTTTTAGTTTTTATTATTTTAATTGTTTGCAATTTTATATAGTAACATCGTTTTTACTTATTTAAAAAATTATTTACTTAGAATTTTACTGAAATTATTATTGTGAATATTTATTCAAATAAATTTTTATTATTTTAATACAGCTTTGAAATAAATTTTTAATATAACTTACTTTCAATACACTGTGGACAACATTGACCCTCCGGAATTTTTAAAATAAAATTTGGTTGACAAGTTATAGCTGGACACATAATTACTGTACAATTAATTTTGGTTTGCATACAGATACATGATTCACACGAGGTTGTGTTCCAAATTTCTCCATTCTTTGTATAAATATAAAACAAAAACATTATTACAATATTTTGAAATTAATATTAATTATATCAAATTGATTTTTTTAATTAAAAAACTATAATTTTATAATTATAAAAAAAATAAATATTTGATCAATATATGATGTGTGACAAAGATAGAAAAAGTTTATGTTAAGTATGCCCACATAAAGAAAGTTTTTCACAAATGAAATTTTTCATTTTCACGTATCCTATAAGAAATAATACGATATTTTATGTTTTAATTTATGATAAGTAATAAATATTAGAATATTATTAAGCATTAAATTTTACATTTTTTTCATTTATTTTAGTATGAAAGTAATTATTTTAAACGAATTCTTGAAAAAACATGAAATTGAATATTTTTACATTCAATTTTTTAAAAATTGATGATTTTAAAAACTTATATTCGAAAAAAATACAAACTTTAATGTTTTATACCTTTGATATTTACATAAAGTATAGATAATAAAATTGATATGTATGCAATATATTTTAAATAATCAACTATTTCGTATTTATATTAAAAATGAATATACGTTAAGTTTAATTTAATAAAACATACTAACTTTATAAACTTTCTTAGCGTACATACAACTGGATTTATTCTTTGATTTATATTTTTCAACTTGTTTTTCTACATAATAATTACTATCCCACATGTCATCATCTTCATTGATACCCATATAATTATTTTCCTTGCCTAAAATTTCATCTTTGATTTGATTTAAAGTATTTCTACATTGTGCACAACAGTTATCTGGCAAGACTTCTTGATATTTTCGTTTACATTTCAAAATTGGGCAGCTTTTTTTCTTGCAGTGCACAGTTGAATTTTCGCAACTACAATGTGCACAGTTATCCAAACTGAATTGTTTTCCTGCTTGATATATTGTTTTACCAAGTAAACAGGCACCTTCTGGTGGATCAATAAATTTACCAGTTTCTATAGATTTGTAAACAGTTATTAAGACAATTAGTATTTAATTTTGAATTATTATAAATGTTACTATATACTATTGTATTAAATATAGCACTACAGTATACTATCTTTACATAATTATTTTAAGCCAGATATATCTGCTTAATAAAAGGTTATTAAAATTTCTTTTTTAATTACAGGACATAATAAAATTTCTTTAAACTATTGATTTAAGAAAAATAGTTTTAAAACAAATTAATGTCTAAAATTTATTATTAAATAAATGTATAAATTAAATTAATTTGTTAACTTTATAAATTAAAAATATATTTTTAATATAAATAAACGTTTAAGTTACTTAAACTCAGATTGCTTGCTTTAATAAAAAAATACGGTTTTTTTACAGTATATATAATATAAATTCATTAAATCATTCTAAAATACTTGGTTTAGTTAAAAATTATTCCTATTCTCATAATCTTATAAAATTACGCAAAATTTACATTTTTAAATCAGCTATTATAATTTTTGGATAACTGTTAAAAATTCATAAATAAAAAAATAAATAGTGGACGTCATTAAATAAAATAATGTTTATATGTCAATGATTTTTCCACATCTACTGGATACGTCATAAATATCAGAAACTTAATAAAACTGAACTCTTTCATCAGCAATAAGCCTTTATCAACTATGTTTTCAATATTGAATATAAGAGTTTAACATATTTGAATGTTAGATAAATACTTGTGTTGAGCATAGAATGAATAGTCCCAGTTATAACAAATGTTTCGGTTCACATTTTATTGCATTTAGATGGCTTCAATTTGGAAGCTTTGTGTTTGTTCTTAATTTCTTTCTTTCTATCTTTAAACAAGATTGTTATAACTACAACTTTTGATTTAGTAACTTGTTTTAACACTGTTATAATTTTTCCTTCTTCACATCCATGGAAAAAAATGAGAGAAAATGAGAACATAGCAATTTATTACATATAGTAGATTTTAATTAAAAAATTCCACTTTTATTCTTTCCTTGTTTTTCCTTCATTTCTTTCTTTTTAACTTGAAACAACGAAATTATAACTTCATGTTATTATTTTTCACAATTTTTTTATCTTTTTATGTATTTTGGAAAAATTTCTCTTCTTGTGGCTTGCCAAAATAAAAACAAAAGGAGATTGATTTCATATACATTTCTTCATTTCTTGGATAATTATACAAAATTATGTTTTCTAATAAAAAAATATATAAAAATAAAAATAGGTTTCAAAATCAATTGTATATCCAAAAGATAAAATGGACTAGTGTAAAAACAGTTAACATAAAAATTCTTTTATATAGATTTCATTTTTATCAAATAATTTAGAATTTAAATATTTAATTTTTTAGACAATATTTACAGTACCAGTAATGTTTTTTTGTTAATTTTCAGTAAATCAAAAGTATAAAGTATAATATTATTATGTAAGTTGCAGTAACAAAAAAAACACTTTAAAAGATATTTTTTTCAAACAAGTACAAATTTAAAAATAATAAATACTTGATTGGTTTAATATTGATTAACTAAATTTTTATTATAATTCATGACAAAATCTAATATATATTGTAATTTTTTATAGCTCTATTATAGGTCAAGTTTATCGTGTAAAACTATCTATTCATAAAATATTGTAAAACAAAAAATTATTTTATTTAAATTTTTAAAATTTCTTTATTTAAAAATAGTACTTTATTATTCTCTGATAATTTTAATTATAAACTCAGAAACTATAAAGAAATAAAATCCATATGTATTAACTTGATTTTATTATTAATTGTATTAATGCATACAAATTTAAAATAAAAGTTTTATTCTAAAACAATATTTTTACGATATAATTTCTAAAAATTTAAAAATTATTATAACTTACATAAAAATTATAGATTATTTCTTTTTAGCTAATTATGGTTTATTAATGTTAGATTTTTAGCAAAGACTTTAATAATTCAAAAAATTCTAATGGAAAATATATTTAAAAAATAAAATATATCATTATAATTCACCATCATAATTATAATTTGAAGTTATTAATGTTGATAAAATTAATAATATTTATATAAATAAATATCATATTAGATTAAATAAAATATATAAAAAGTACCTAAACATTTTGGACAACATTCTTTAAAATTGTTAATAATTTTCGATTTAGGACAATTAAGTACTGGACATGTTCTTTTCATACATGTAAGTTTTCCTGAATTACAATTGCATGAAACACAAGGTTCTTCTTCAGACATAATATATGTTTCTTTAAATATTTGTTTACCATTTACATGACAATCTGAAAATATGAAAATAATCAAAATAAATGTTAGATATAAAATATATTTTTTAAAAACTAATAAAAATATAAATAAGTATAAAATATTATTTTATTGTATTGTATTTATTAGAAATTAGGAATTCCTTATTTTTAATTTGAATAAATCAGAGTTTTAAGGAATTATATTTTGTAATTTAAAAGACTGAGAAAAAATATTTGTAATTTTTTTTCCTACCAGGGCATGTAGGGCAGCATTGTCCAGAAGTAGGAGGCAATGGATTATGACAAGGTGTATAGCAGTGAATCAGTGATTCTGTAATAATTCCAACAGTGCACTTTAATAATTTACATGGTTCCATTAGTTCAATCCATTCAGTTTCTGACTCATAGTATGTTTCATTTTTTGTACAACCTTAAAGTAATAATTATAATATTTAATTCTTAACATTAATATTTACATGTAAATTTTTTAAAATTATTATAGATAATTAGTGAGATAGGTTAATCAGGGAAAACTCATTAATACCATGCCTACCATCTATAATCTATAATCTTCATAAGAGTTGAACGAATTTAATACCCAATCAGTGAAGAAATGACTAAAGTAATTAATTCAGACAGAAATTAAAAATTAAGATTAATAATACTAATTTCATTCCCCTGTTAAAAAAATTATTATTTAAAATATACAATCCTTTTTAGAATTTATTAATCAAAATCCTTTCACATTATTTTAATACTATAAATTATAAAAATTTATAAAATATTTATTTAAAAAATTTATTCACTTTTTTAAATACATATATTTGTACTGTCTTCAAATGGTTATATTTTAATTAAATTTTCAAACAAAAGTCATTAATTATAGTGAATAAAAAATAATAAATGATTAACTGAAGTATTTATAGCACTTAGTTTATTAAAAATCATTTTTTACAATGATCATATTTATTCTTTTATATTAATTCCACATATTATGTAATTTAAATATTTTTAATATTTAATTATAACTTAAACATTTTCGTATTATTGAAATGTTGTTGACTTAATACATGCTTAATCAAATAGATAATGAAATATTTTGAAATTAATACCTTTGCATTTTTTGCAGCATTCATCTTTTCGTTGTACTTTTTGCAGTATATAGCAGTCTTTAATATTGGGACATTTTTGTTTTTTACATTCAACAAAGCCATTCTGTAATTAAAAATGTCATTTAATAAATGTTTTACAATTGTTATGAAATTAAATATAATAATTTTCATGTTTATAATATATAAAAAATTTAGTTTTTTATTTATGTAATTCCTTTATATAGTTTTTTAATATTTGAGTAAAAAATTTTAGTATAAAAATTTTGGTTAATGATTTAAAACAATAAAATTGGTATTCAATAAATGCAAATACCTTGCAATTACAATCAAAACATCTCATATTTGGAATATTGGTAACACTAATTGGTTCATCCTCAATATCACAGGTTTCTTGACTACCTATAAATAAAATTTAGGTCAATTACTTATTTATAAACATTATGATTTCAATAATTATCTCAAATTTTATATCAATGATTATAAATGTACTATATCTTACCTACTATTTCTGCAAAAACAATACCTTCATGATGTATAAGATAAAAAAATATATATATACTAATTGAAAAACTTATTTTTGAATACAATAATGTAAGTGTTTGCATATTGTTTAAATATCTCAAGAGATTTTTACTAAGTTTTTACGTTATAAACTAAATAAATATTTACTATAAATATATTACAATATTCTGAAATTTATATTTATAGTTTAATTTACTTAAATACAGTAATATTTATCGCGATTAGAAATAAATTTTAATAGTAAAAATTGATATCGAATCTCTTAAATAATTTCTTCCTCATGATTATGAAAATCTGCTTGATACAACCATTTTATCATTGATTCAAAATTTATAAACTTAATTAAATGAAGATAATAACGTCTTTTCTAAATCAGACTTTTATTGTTTAATTTTTTGAATATTAAAATATACATGTCCACTTGAAATAATTTAAGAATATTAAACTCAAATAATAATTATTATAATAACAAATTGAATGAATTCTTAAATATTTTGTTGTCTCGCGTTAATTTGCATATCTCACGGTAGGGGACACTCGTAATTTTTGTGCCAACTTGCGTATAATATAAATAAAAATAAATATTCAAGCTTTTGATAACAAAAGTTAGTTATGGTTTTTTGGTGCACTGTTTTATTTCTAGCGTTCTTCTGACCATGGATCCATTGTTCACTAAATTGCTATAATTTACAGCAGAATTTTTTCAGCCAGTACTACAACAATGAGAAAATACACACTATTCTAGGATCATCATTCTTTATTTACTTTATAATAAATAAGTCAAAAAGTAATGATACAATTGCAGCTTTATAAATTTAAGCAGGCTCTTTATAATCAAATCAAAATGACAGCTTGTCAAAATTCGTATAATGTTGCAATGCAGGTTAAAATTAATAGTGGTAATAATAATAATATGTGCGATGCCATTCTTGACACATAACTTTTTATAAAAATATTGTAAACATTTTTATAAGAAAATATTATCCAAAGAAATATATATTTCTTACATATTTTTACTACATATTATGCATTTTTTATTCATGTACGATATTAAATTTATATGATGAATGTATATTTAGATTTTAAAAAATATTATTTTTTAAAACTTGTTATCAATAATATTATAAAAAAAGTACTATTAATTTTATAAAATATTAATCATTTTTAAATATAAACTTCTAGAATTTCCAGAATATAAAATATTTATTAAAAATATAACAATGAGTAATAAGACTGATAATTAGCTATAAATTAAATAGATTAATTATTTCAATGATAAAATAAGAATAACATCAATGATATAATATATTATATATTTCAAATATCAGATTAGTAGCTTGTACAATTAATTATTATATTTCATGCTAAAATGTTGCATTTCATGAAGATCTAATTAAGCTGAAAAATAAAAACTGGGGTTTTAATACTCTTCATAACAAATGATATTTAGTCAAGGTTTGACAGTACTGATTGTTACCAAAAACAAATATTTTGTCCAAAATATACACAATTTTATATTATACATCATTTGAATTTTTCATCTCCTTTTCTGTTTTTGATATACTGAATTTTTCTATTTATTAATTAAAATTAAAATGACTACACGTTAACCAAAAAAAGAAATTTATAGGAAGTGATAACAAGAATTTAATTTGTTTAAACAATAATGAGTTTAAATTATTTTGATTGCCCTATAATGTTATATAGAGTAAAATAAACATTGTAAAAAGATATCGGATAGCTAAATGCAAATATATAATTTTTCACATGCGAACAGGTGAAATTTGCAAATCCTATCTATGTACCGTGTCATGAATTTCGGCATTAAATATTTTATATTCTTGAATTTATTTAAAAATTATATAGATAAATATGTCTACAAATATGGATAAGTAATAATGTTGTGATAAATTAAAGTTTTCTTAATATTGAAACCATGAAAATAACAAGGTAAAAACATATGTTAACATTAATTAGGAATTTGCAATACTAAGCAAATGATCAATACTATGTTCGTTTAATTTGATAAATTAGAAACTATGCTCATTGTTAATTTTGTTTAGTATCATATAATAAATTAAACAAACAAAATTTCAGATAAGTGTATTAAATTATAAATATATTTATTCATTCATAACTGCATTTTTCTTAAATTTTGTAATAAAAAACAAAATTTAATTTAACCAAAATAAACTTTGAAATTAAAAAAAATAAATAAATATATATGAAATCAATTTTAATATAAGACATTTCTAAAAATAAAAATTTTAAAACTTATTTCAAATAGATGAAAAAACTTGCAACTCATGTAACATAATTTAAACCTTGAAAATACAAAAATTAATTACTTATTTGTAATCATAAAACAATCATAAAAAGAAGGCATTTTTTCATATAAATCTGAATATGTATATAGAATATAATCTTTTAATTTATTACATAAAATAGTATAATATAAATAAAATTTTTGAATTATGCATTCGCAAGTGATATTAATTTTTTTTTTCAGAAAATAGGAATCATAAAATCTTCTAAATTAAGGTTAAACTGTTTCTAATATCAAGGATATTAATGTGTCGTTAATAATTTAATTAAATCCTTTTTAAATATCTTTAAAAAAGTTGCAATACATCATTAATATCAATTATTATTAACATAAAATTTGAATTATAAAATTCTAGTGCATATACCCTTGAACGCTATTATACATGTACAATCATGAAATAAATTTGTAATATTAAATAAAAGTAATTTGCAAGTAATGAACATAACGACAGATTTTCATATCTACTAATACATTTCAAACATTTACCATTTTGTAAAAGGGAAATCATTTATAAAGTTGTGTACTTACCGCAACAACTACATTGAAACAGATTAATAATACATATAGAAAGTTGTATAATGTAGTAACTATAGAGTATTTTTTTTTGGTAATATGATTCTATAAATTGTTTGAATTTTTTTTGAAGCAAACAAATTTTGTTCAATAAAAATCAAATGATTTGATATTTTACATAATAAACCTTTATGAATTTAAAATTTATGAATATAATTCTATAAAACATAAATTTCATAATGTATGGAAAAATAAGTATAAAGGATTAAATAATTTAATTAAGCTAGTAGATTGAAATATTTTATATAGACATAGAAGACAAATAAAAATACTTCAACAAATTACAAAAAAGATACAGATTATTAAATGTTATTTGTAATGAAAATATGGATGGTAAACATGAAATAGTAAGTGAAAGTGAAAGAAATGACAATACTTCAAATGCATAGGCCAAATTAAAATGAAAAAATATTGATTATAGAAATGAAGAAATTTATATAAATATATATAATCCAAAAAAGAGAAAAAAATTAATTTAGTCTGAAATTTATAATCAATAAATTAATATGTCAATAAAAAAAATTATCATGTATATATAAATTCCAAAAGTATTTCATATATAATACTTATAATGATGATACTTATATTGAAATGATAGATAAACTTATATAATAATAAAAATGGATTGCTGGTTAATTTCTTATAGTTATAAAGTTTTATTTCAAAAAACAAGAGAATGAGTCAAGAATCAAAATAGAACTTTTTGATACATTGGAAAAGAGATGAAACAAAATTTCAAATATGTAAGGTTATCCAGAACCATTTTGTCAAATTTCTATCTTTAGCAAAAATCTAATGAAAGAATTTTAATATAAAATAAAACTTTTAGTATAAATAGAAATATTTTTAATATTAAAATTGATATTTCAGAATTTGAAAATAGATGAGTTCTTTACTTATTAAAATCTTTTTAAAAAAAATAAATGCAATCAAATGGTTTTAGCTGAAAGAAAGAACAATTATACAAAATAGTAATATAATATATTGAAACAAAAAATTATTGGTAAAAAAAATCATACTTTTATAGATTTACAAATATACCTACTGAGTAATACTTATTGTAATATATCAGAATGTAAAACTTTTATTTAAAAAAAGGAATAAAATAAAATAAAGACAAAAAATATTTGTATTTTATAGCAATAATATAGTAGGTTATATGAGGTTTTAATAATTTATTTTATACAAAAAAGTTTATTTTTTATATTGTAAATGTAAATCAAAAGACAATATAGTAGACTGTGGTACAAATAAATTATTTATTTTATTAACTTATGACTCAATAACAATATAATTTAGAGATTAAAAATAATATTTGAGGATTTCTGTACAAACTTCAATATTTATATATGATATTAATGAGGCATACTAGTTCAATCACCAATAGTTAGAAATTAAATGTAAATATAAAATATATGGCAATTGAAATTGAAAATATATATCAACAAAAATGGTAATATAAAATAAAATTTAATTTAAATGATCTTAACAAACAATAATTTTTTATTTACTATAAAGTTCGTAAAACAAAGACAGGTAAGATATAATTTAATGAAATATAAAATAAAACTACCGAGAAAAACTTATTATGTATATAAATATTGGAATTTTACATAAAATAAATTAATAAACAGTTATAAACTGAATAAAATTTGAAGATAATTATGAATTACAATTCATCTCGATAATGTTTAAGTGAATTTAGAAAAAAAATGAATTTATGTTTATACCATACATTAGATCTTCAGTTAGTAATTTTTAAAGTAAGTAAACTGATTGCTCTTATATTTTAAAAATTTTAGATTATCGATAAAATTAAATAGCTATTAAAAATATAATTTTAGAGATTCAAAGTGGAAACATAAAAGAGAATATCATAGAATTAATCAAATTTGTTTAACTATACATAATGATCAGTACCAGAGGTTAAACGCAGTCTAAAAAAATTTAGAAAAATATTTCAACACATTGATAAATACACCAAACTATGAATTTGGAGAATGAAACGAATTTAATCAACTTATAACTATATTTACACAATCAAAAACCTTCAATGTACTCCAAATTAATTAAATTATAATCGATATACATATTATACAATAAAATTGAAGTTAAATACAATTTTGAATTAGGTTACAAAAACTGACATAATCATACATAGGAAGGAAGATGTAACTTGTAATGTTTCTAATATCTCGAATTCATACTATTCCGCTACTCGTCTCGACAGTGGTAACGATCTCAAGCTAAAGCGTGATTAAATAAATTAATATAATACTCATCTTTCGTTATTGAAATTTCATGGTAATTTCACTGCTACAATTTCCTTATAGTTTCTTCCTCCAAGTTCCCAATCTTATACCTTTGTTTACGGCATCATTGTATATATTGATACAATAAACACAATAATAAGTACTACAGTGAATGTATTCATTCGAAATGCGCACGTTGTTTTTATTTTTAGCTTGGAAACAAATCTTCGTATAACGACACATGTGATATTACTCCCGCAGACGATGTTCACATACCAAGATAAAATGCTATGCTGTGATCGTCTGAATCCACGCGTATTTAATTATTTGTATTTTTTAAAATATTATATACACCAATAATTGAATTGACGATTGATTAATGCTATTAACATCATTAAATTTGTTGCATTAAAATAGAAAAGTGAGTTATCGAATTAATAAAAATAAATTGAATTAGGTATACAATTTTTCTAAATATAACTACTAAAATATTCAAAAAATAGTAAACTTTTTAAGATGGAAAATTTATATTTTTAAAGTTTTTAATATAAAGCCATAGTATTATAACATGTAAAATTAAAATATGTTCATTTTACAAAAAAAAAATTATGAAAATTTTTTTATTTATCTCTTATTATTATATTGGTTTAATATTTTAAGTATATTTTTTAAATTAACATTACGTTAAAAAATTGTTTTTAACTTAACTATTTTATATTAATATCATTTATGAATCTTATGATATAAAAAATAATTTATTAAATATTTTATAAAATATATATATATTTTAAAAACTTATAATTCACTTATATATACATATTTATTTATTTATTTTTTAATATTTTAAATGAAATAAATCATGATTTATAATAATAATTCAAGAATACACTTAAAAAAATTATTTCTTTTTTTCTTTAGTTTATATCTTAGATATTTTAATAAACAAACTTTTTAATAATTTCGTAAACTTTCTTATTAAATTATATTTTTATGTGATATTAACACCAGAATTATTTGTTAATACGTATATATGAAAAAATTAAAATTGGTAAATATTGTTATTCTATTTATATAAAGTTTTTGTAAATTAAAAAATTTACTATTGGTAATAAAAGTTGGAATGAAAAAACTTACCATCAATAATTTAAAACATATTTTTAGTTTATTTCTTGAAACTATTTAAAAATTTTAGAAATTTTCTTATAAACTTATTTTAAGTTATTTATTTCAGTTATTGTTTTAGATTCTTCTATCTAAATTTATTTAAAATTGTACTTTATAAGATATATATAAATATATACAAAAATATTTTAATATCTATAAATTACAAACGAATTTTGAATTCAATGTTTTAAGTATTTTCAAAAGTTTAGAGTTTAAATTAAAATTAAGATAGAAATTACATCTTTAATTAAAATGATTTATTTTTCATAAAGAAAATAACTATTTAAAATGTTTTTTAGTTTATATTTTTTAATTTTCTAATTTTTCTAGTTGTATATGTTTGTAAACTTTATGTTTCCCGCTTTTTTTTAAATTACCTGATTCGAAGATACATATAATATCGAATTTAAATGTTTCGACATTTTCGATTCGAAAAAGATATAATGCATCGATTATCGACTCGTATCCCTCTCTTTCTATAAATGCTAGCGAGGGACGAAGTGGATTGGAACGATGTCAGATCAGTGAGTATTTAATTTATTTTATATATTTTAAATAAATATCTTTATTCGAAACAATTACTTTAAAATCATTTATTGATATTCAAGTGCATTTTTATATTCGAATTCGCTTAAGAATTTATTTATAAATATAAATATTTTGATCGTATATTCTTTGCATGCACAGTGAAGGTTAGCGATCAAGTCGCTTTAACGATGACGTAGTTAGCATCTGTGCACTACTATGTGCAAAATCGAAAATCGTTCATATTGATATATTTATTCGATTTCAGATACTTGAATTTATAAACACAACAACTTGTTGTGTAGTTTCTTGTTCTAATTTATTTTAAATTTCATAAGATGTTTAATTTTGCTGTAACTTCAATTTTATTTAAAACATTAATCTTAATTTTTGTTTAGTGACGATACTCTATTGGACGAAGATCTTGGAGATGAAGAGTATGACTTGGGTAACGACGAAGAAGAAGCGCTTTTAGCCGATGACTATGAATTCGAGAGGGTGAGCGTATAAGCGGCATATTACTTTTTTGTTCGCCTAATGCCGCATATTTGTAATCTTTTTATAAATTATTATTAAAAATGAATTTCTAGCGTAACTGTTTAATACAAACTACTCAATCGCTGTGATTAAATTGATATGCATAAATTCATATGTATATACATATATACTTATATATATTTATTTACTTATTTCCTTATTTACTCATTAATTTTGAGCATGATTCTAATTTCTTTAATTTTATAAATTCTTGCACAATCAACCCTTTTTTTATTATAAAAAATTATAGAGAATAACTGAAATACCGATTTAATTTCAATACTAGACATATTTTTGTTTTATAATTTATTGATTATACTATTTATTATAATATTATTTTCGAAGCTCAAGACTAGTGAATATAAATTTACACGATGATTTATGTCTTGCTACATATTAAAAATTAATTTTATAGATATTTCAAGGAATACTGCACTCATGAGAACGTAAACTAAAATAAATGTATTATGTAAAAAAAAATAACAAAAAAAAATTGAAAAAAATTAATTATGAGTTGCAATAATATTAGTTTCATTATTTTTGAATATTTAAGAAACTTTTTTAATATCTAAATTTAATTGTATATATTTCAAACTTGTAAACTTAGCGAAATTAAGAGCCATGTGTGACAACTAAGCGTGTTGATATACCAAATATTAGTTTTTACCACGAGAGATGCCAATAATTTCATGATTGAATTACAGGGGACAGGAAATTTAAGTTTTACAATACTTGTATTTATTTATTTTTTAATATGTAAATAACCCTTTAAAATATTATTTTCTAAATTTGATAAGATTTTATAATTTTTTTTCATATACAGTTAAATTTATTTTTTATTTGCTTTATTTAATTTAATAAAAAAATAAATATTTATTATATTAATAAATTAAATAATAGATTTTTATACGTATTACTATGTAGGAAAATAAAAAATGTACTGTTTTTAAAGATATTTCTTTTCCTCTGATCAATATCTCTGCGGAATCTTATCTTAATTTTCTCAATATGTTAAAATATTTTATTTTTACTCCGAAAAGTAATTTTATAAATTATATATTATTGAAATGTATTTACTACATCTTGATGAATTATACACGTTTTCATTTTTTAATGAAATCTGTTTTGATAAATACTACTTATTGTTGTAAATATTGTTAAATGGTTTGGTATTTGATATTATCAAATTATAGTGTGTAAAAATGTATTTATAAATTCAAAATATATTTGTAGGTGTCAGTAAGTGTATGTACCATGTACACACACACACACATATTGTTATTACTTTTTCAAACATGTGCTTAATAAATGGTATAATTTAAAAAATATAATTATTTAAATATGAGCTTTTTAAATTTATTAGTTTTGTGTTCACTTAATAACAAACAATTAATGTAAGAATTTAATTTAAAAAAGTTTATTAAGCCATTTAATTCTACATATGTAATTTAGAAATGTATACTCGCAATTTAATTATCATAATGCATATCTTGTTTATCAGTGTAGGGATTAGTTTCTTCTAATAATTATTGTACAAAGCGATTTAAGTACATTTCATTTGTGTATGTAACTGTATATTTACAAAATATTTAATACTAAGTTATTTTAATACAACTATCATAATGAAGTTGTATAATTTGCGATTTGTTTATTATTTTGTTTTGTAGTATTTATCATTTTTATAAATTTTTTAATTACGTTTTATACCACTAAAATGAAATAATTATAAAAATCATAAAATTTTAATTTGGTTTAAAACTGTTTTTATACGTATATTTAAAAATCTAAAAATTATTAATCAAATTTTAAACACAGTATATATATAATTAAATTGTTACACTATAAATATTTGTATAATGATATGTTACTACAAAACTAAAATTTTAGATTTCTTATATCGGTATTATAAATCTTGCGTGTATTTGTAATTGTTATAAAATATCGATCAAATCGTATTTATAGTCTAAACATGACAGTTTTTATTCATATTTTTAAAACTTATTTTTTTAATTATATTAACATTAAATACTTTTATAGAATAACATACTATTTTGAAATGAATATCTATATCAATAGTTTTTAATAATATTAATACAATTTTGTTAAAAATTTTAGTTTATTATAACCAAATAATTTAAATAAAATTTCATAGATTATTAAAAAATCTTACATAAATCAGTTGAATTATATAAAAAGAAATTTTAGAACAATGTGTTATAAATATTATTACATTATTAATTGATTAACAATATTGATAGTTTATTACAAATTTGTTATTTAAAAATCAAATACTTTTATTTTTTTAAAAAATGCATATCATATCAGAGTACAGGATTTATATTTTTATAAATCCAGTAAATAAAAGTTTTACATAGAATGTAATTATAGTAAGTAAGAATAAATTAAAATCGATGCACGTCATGCATTCGATATTTTCATACCAAATGTTCGCAATTTAGTTACCCCAGCAGCAGACTATATGTAAGGGAGAAGAAGAAACAGATGATGTATTGGACCTAGGTGTTACTGATGCACTTGATGATTTGGAAGCTGAGGAAGAAAATGTGCAATCCAAATGTAAAAATGATAAATCTCAAATTGATGAACACTATGCCATTAAACAAACAGAAAGAACTCTACATGATCAAACTACATATGAACAAAGTAAGCAAGGTATTTCTCAGGAGAGTCAAGATCATCCTTCAGAAGAAGAGCTAGATGTACCTGCTGTGCGTCCAAAGATAGACTTACGAGAAAAGCTGCGGGAAAAATTAAACAGTCAGCGAGAAGTCTTTGTAGGAAATGGTCAGGGAATGGAAGATGATGATTGTGAAGAAGCTAAGGAAAGAAGAAATAGATTCCAGAGTGAAAGAATTATGGTTCCACAAAAAATGAATTATGATATTCCAGACTCATTAGAAAATGTTGTAACTGTAGAGCAGCAAAGATCACATTACAGAAGTCGGGAAAGAGGGGATAGAGGGGATAGAAGTGATAGAGGTGATAGAGGTGATAGAGTTGATAGAGGTGATAGAGGTGATAGAGGTGATAGAGGTGATAGAAGTGATAGGAGTGACAGAGGTGACAGAGGTGATCGAAGGAATATCAGGGGAAGAAGTGGAGGAAGATTTGATATACATCAATCTGGAAGGTAAATCCTATATTTTTTATTATATTTGTATATTAAAATTTTATGTATATTATTTTATTATAAATCTTTAATAACTTAATATACATTTATTTAACAAATAATACAAATGATTTAGTTTCATCTTAAAAATTTAAAGTTTTAAAACATGTAAATATTATAATATTTTAGTTTTTTTTATCACTAAATAAAAATATTTCAATAAAATTTTAGAATATAGTGTATTAATTTATATTGTAAGCAAAATATTTAAAATAGTTTGACTAAAAATTTCTTTAAAATTTAATTTAAGCAATTTTGTTTTAAAACTATATATATGTAAAATTAAATATAATCTTTAGATATCATCATGGACGAGGTCTTCAATCATCGAATCAACAAACACCTTTCCGAACGCTATTGTTGGAAAATCGTTCTTCATTTCAGCCAGTACTATCTAACAATGTGCCTATACAGCAACATCATCAAATATATCAACATCAAAATTCTCAAATTCAACCTCCTTATCATCATCCTTTGGCAAATGGTCCTATGCCAGGACATTCTCATTTTATTGACGGTAGATTACCTATAATGCCTAATCAATTTCCAGAGGTAATGAGACCACAAGGTCCTAGAATGAATACACCAAGAATAGATTATGGGATACGAGTTCCATCGACAGGACCTCAGGTTCATCCAGGACCATCAAATCTCCTTCCTGGTCCTCCAAATATGTCTGTTCTTCCACCAGGTTCTTCAGGAATACCAACTGTACCACCGGGTACATCAGGTCCTCCTGGCTCTGTACCTGCATATAATTGCTCGCCCAATCAAGCTCCTTTTGGTTCGAATCAGGGAATATTTTCAAATCACGTAATTCACATGCCTGAAAGAGGACCACATTCAGTTAGTCAAGGTCCGCTAATACCTATGCTATCGACTCCAGGTGGACCCCACATTTCTGGTAATCAAGGTCCAATGATTTCAGTGAGTCAAGGAATACCAACACAAAGTTTTACCAGATCTCAAGCTGGAAATCCACCAACAACTCACCAGAATCATTCAAATGTGCCTAGTCAACCAACTTACGAAAACAGAATACAATTTTCAGATCTACAATTTGAAGGACATTCATCATTTGATTCCAGAAATGCATATAATAATCCACCAGTCACTCAATTTAATAATAATGTAACACAAATTGCTCGACCTATTACACAAAATACATCTCAGCAGCTTCTTGTAGGTATTACGAATGTTTCGGGAATTTCAAATATCCCAAATGTTCCAACTATTCCAACTGGGCATAAAATACTAATTAATCCTCATTTTAGAGGTAATCAAGCAAAAAATGAAGGTAATATAATTTGATACACTTTAATAAAATTGTAAATTTTATATAAAAATATATCTTATACTATTTTTAGTAAAAACGATACAAGATCCTGTAGATAAATTTGCTCTAGCATTAAGAAATGCTTCCAATTCAAATATTCGCATTAGTCGTTCCAATAATCAACAGTCAAAGAGTGATGTAAGAATTGTTATTTATTGTACAAATTATATTTATATGCAAATTTAGTTACTTTTGACCTTTTATTTTAGGATCCATATTCATATTTTTCTGATGTATGGCAAGAAACTAAACCACAAAGATTGCAAAATACAAATTCTCACAAATCATATTCTCCTGATAGTAATTATTCTAAAAATAGTTACAATAGTTATGACAATAAATATAAATCAGAAAGTCAGTGGTCTCACAGGGATGGTAACTTAGAGGTATAAATATATTTATTAAAAGAATTTTTAATAGTATAATTTACCAAATTATAAAATAATGTATATAAATTCTATAAATAATGTTAATATAATCTTAAAATAAATAATATATATTAGAAAAGAATATTATGCTTTAAGATTTCTTAATTATCATATATAAAATATGTTTAGTTTCTTTATTCAAAATTTTTATATTAGGAAATACATTATATTTTATATTTTACTATTGTTTTGAAATAGGAACCTAGAAGTTCCCGTGATGCATATCGAGAAAAAGAATTGTTACCTCGGTCACGAAGCGATCAAAAAGCTTATACTTCTTTACCTAATAGCACTTACTATCGTAATGAGAGCCTTGATCATGGTATAATGAAAATTAGCTCTCAAAAAATGGAAAACAATAAATTAAATAATATTCCTGGAAAAGAAGTTAATAGAACAATACAAAAAAGATCGGTTAATGAAGTTACAAACAAAAATACACGAGAAAATAGTCCAAAAAGATTACGTCAAAATATAAGACATACCCAAAATATGGAGAAACTAACTGAAAAAATTACAAGAAAGGTATTTAATAATAAATAAATTATATACTATTAGTTTTATATCTGTTACAACTAATTATTTTAGGAAGATGAAATAGATCCAGAAATGAAAGAATATAGAAAAAAGATGGAAGAACAAAAACGTCTTCGAGAAAAAATCTTACGGGAAAAGGAGAATCGCCGAAAATTAGCAGCTATGGAGAAACAAAATATTCAATCATCCACTGATTTAATAAATACAGGTTATTAAATAATTTCCTATCCAATTTTATTAAAATTTTGATGTATAACAATATCTTGGACAAAGTATATTTTGTTACAGAAATTGTGAAACAGGAAACCATTGCAGCAACTGCAAAAGAAAACACCAAGGGAAAAATTAATTTTTCTGTTAGTAAAGGTCGAAACAGATTAATTAATATGCAGTCTACAGAGGTATAGCAAACATTATGCTTATTCTTTAATTTCTCTAAATCTAAAAATTACGTTTTCATATATAAATACAATCCTTTATTCATAAAAATTTTCATTCTGTTGAGTTAAATTAATTTATCAAATGCTTGAACAAATTTTACTTAAATTGTTACATAAACATGTATAGCTGAATTTTTTACAATTAATGAAATAGATTATTAAAATGAGCTCTTCAAACTAATAGTTATCTATCAAGATATATATTTTATTTGCTATTTTATTTTTTATTATATTGTTTGTCTATATTCCATTCAAGCTATTTTTAATCAAATAAATATTTATATTCAGTGTTTAATTATTAATTTTTACTTTTTAACCTTTGATTAAATTATGATTTTAACATAATATTTATTATAAACACAATACATCATGAATTATAATTAATAATTTTTTATGTATTCTGGGAAAACATAAATTGTTTAAAAGAAAAGGACAATAAAAACTTATATAATCATTTGATCACGTTAATTACATATTTAATTTTCTAAATAGAAACAATTTTGGTAATAGATATTTAATCTTATTTTTGTAATAGGAAAAAGCATCGGGTTTACGGGTAATACGTACTGTGCAAATTAAACAGCCAAAAGATCATTTAAAAAGAGACATAAATAATGATGATGACTATGATGAAGACGATGAAGATGATGATGACGGTGGTAAAAGTGAATTATTGACACGTATAGTTTTAAATAAGGCCAGAAATGCTAAAAAGACTTTACTTCAAAAGACCACAATTCCAAATTCTCAGAAAGTCTCAATGACTCAAACTGTTAGCGCTAATCGACAACTAGGACAAATAAGACAATTACTTACTAATTCACAGAGAATAGTTGTTCAGGGTATTCCAAACATACAACAAAAGCAGCCACAAATCACTGTACAAGATCATCAGCAACGCCAAAGAATTGTAATGCATAAACAAGCTAATCAGGAAATCAAGAAAATAATCAAGTCAAACATTGTTAAAATCGATAATCTGGCTGCAAGTACGACTGAAGCACAGATACGTCGAATGTGTCAAGGGATTGGTAGTATTGAGGTGACTATCATTATGTAAATATTTATCTTTTGTAAGATTTATGTAAATATTAGTTTTAAATAGTTTCTATTTTATTATTTTTATAGAAATAGAAATTATAATAAATAGTACTATGCTCTTTTCAGATTATTTAAATGTAAGAAAATCCTATAGTTTGACTGTAACTTTAACACTTTTGTTAAATCTATGAAAATATATTAAATATAAATAATACATTGTAAGCTCAAATTATTAATGATATTTAGTTTTCATAATCTCTGTATTATTATGAGTTTTTAAAAAAAATGTTACCATTTATTTATATTATCAAATTTTTTCAAACAATTTTTCATAAATAATATTAATAATTCTTAAAATGCAAATAAAGCTACTCATTTTATTGTATAAATATTATTAAAAAAAATTTCACAAAAAATTTATTTTTTAATATATCAATATTCATTAATATTTTATTTATAACTATTTTATATAATAATTTGTATCTATTGAAAATAGTATGATTTTTTTTATATCAAAGAATATATTTTAATAATTTTGCACAAAGTTTAAATTTTTCAGTAATTAAAAATAGAATCAAATTATGAGAATTAGAAATAGAATTTGTAAGTTATTTAAAAAAGTAATTTGGAATGAATCAGTTATACTTAAATAATGATTTAAAATACTAAGGATATAAATTTCATTGCGTGTAGCATAGAAAATGAATTAATGTATTTTTTATAATTCTATCATATTTTGAAAAACAACCAGGTTCACATTAACTAATTAAATTCATTGTTAAATACAAATATTTAATCATCATGTATTATTTTATTTTCTTTAAAACCAGAAAATAAATTATAAAATTTATTTTTGTAAAATATAAATGTTTCAAAGATAAAAATTTAAATTAAAATTAATATAAATTATTCCATCTTTAAAATTTAACGTGTATTTATTAATTCCATTAGCGATAGTTTAAATAATTTGTAGGTTTGGTTAATTTTTATAATTTATAAGGACGTTAAATTGCATTTATAATACATACTAAAGGAAATAGATTAAAAATATATTAATTAGATATTAATTCAATATATCAGCTATATTATGCTAAAATAAAAATAACGTTTTATAAAATATCATTTTTAATATATAAATATTTTAAAGTTTTTTATGTTTATTTTATATTATCAATTGTGTATCTCCAAATAATTATATTTTGATTTTTCACTTTTCTAAAAGATTTTATAACATTTTATTTTATATTTCTACAAATAAACTTTTAGTGGAATTAAAACTTACAAAATTTTATTGTATAAATATAATATCAAGAAAATTGGTAGACCTTGATTTTGAATAAAACTATTTTTAAAAATTTTTTTCTTTAATAAGTGTTAACTTGTGTAATATCAATAATATCAATCTGAAAATATTACATTAGGTTTTAATTATTCATTACAACTAAATTTTTTTGCATTTTTAATCAAAGTAAAATGAACTATTTTATAATAATGTATTATATTCATCATATTATAAATAATAATTCCAATTCTATATAAAAAAGTGATTGAATGAGTAATATTTTTATTAGAAATCGAGATTATATTTATTTCTTTTATTGTACTTGTGTATGTAATAATTGTGTCGATAATACACAAAACGTTTTTAAAATTTTATCTTCAATATATTTATATGAATATTTAATTACACTGTGCACCAAAATATGTATTCTAACACAAAATTTTGTAATCATATTTATTTATAAGCAATATAATTTATATGATTATTTCTGAATATTTACAGAGAATAGTACAGTAAAAGATCAGTGCCAATATTAGCTTCTTTTGTTTGTGTTTTAGAATATACAAATGGGCGAGGGTAATGCAATGATCGTCTTTAAAACCCAATCCGCTGCCATGGTCTTTCATAAAAAGTATCAACGAAAAATGCTTGACCTATCGCTGATTAAAGTTCAATTGATACCTCAAACTATAAATGTGAAGTCATCAGCGATACTTTTGAAAAATTCAACAAAGGATTAAAAATAAGTCCAAATTAGAACTCGAAAAAACTGTAGTTGTGAACGAGTTTATGAATAGTGTATAATTATACGGGTTAAGGATAAACATAATTTCCTTAACATGTTTAAATATATTTGTATATAATATATAAAAAATTATTATTATTAGTTTAAATGTGTTTAGAAGGCACTAGTAATCATTTTTTCGTTAAAGAGAAAATACGTAAGGCATACATACGTGCATTCAAATTGGAATTAATGCATACCTACACATACACATATACACACATCATGTAATGTCCTGTACAATAAAAAAGCTTTTCATGGTCATTGTAAAAATTCGTAGAATGTGGCATGTGTTGTGTTTACATGCCTTATATGAATTATTTCACACAAGAGACAATTTATGTGAATTATTGTAAGACAGTGTACATTCTTTTTTATAATTTATCATTTTATTTTAAAAAATGACTATAATAAAAACAAATTAATTATGAATTAAGTTTATGACAATTTATTTAAGTATGAGAAAATACCTTCTTCATATATTTTATTTATAAAAAATATTTTAAATTTTACTATTTAAAAAAAATGAATTAATTTTTTATACTTCAGATATAGGTAAATAAAAAAATTGTAAAGCATTTAAGATTAATTCATATCTTAGTTACATTATAATAGTTTTTAAATATTTTATCCAAGTTGTTTATTACATTGTATGCATTAATAAATTTTCATATTTACAATTATAAATTGTTTAAAATTCTAACGGCTAAATAATAAATATAAAAATAAAAACTTGACATATTACATAAATTACATTTATACAAATATAAAATTTCTAATCATATTTTTTCATTTAAACATTTCGTAATCATAATTATGAAATAAAAAACCATTTAAGATTTAAGTGAAGGAAAATAATGTAGAAACAAATAATACTGTTACATAATTCATATATTTTTATTTAAACTAACAGTGGAAAACAATTGTTGTTTACAAAAAGTAACAGAATTTTAGTAATTGTTGACATTAACTTTTTAATTGAATAATTTATTTATAAAATTATTAAATGCATGAAATAAGATATTTAAGATATTTGTTAATTTAGTTGAAAATTATAAAATCTATCAAAAGTATTAGCAGATTAATATTCAATTTTAATTTCCTTAAAAATGATCAAAATCTAATGTCACAAATAAATTGGTGGAAATTATGAATGATATGATATAATATAAATATAGAATTGTATTTGAGATAATATGGACCAGTTTTTTTGTTTTCTTGTTTTTATTTATATATAAATGAAATGTATTAAATATTTACCTATATAATTCTTGTACTAGTTATATAATCATTCGTGTCAAAATAATGTAAAACAATCAAATAATCGAAAATTTCACTTTTTGTAGTTACACATTTGTATTTGATAAACTATTACAATACTAACTTAATTATTATACTGTTAAAAATATAAAAATTGTTTAGTAATTGCTATTACTTGTTACTGCATTTACTTTTTATATTTAATTATTAGAATACAGATAGATGACTTTGTATTATGATCAATTTGATATAAAAATTATTCATTAACAAAAAATAATAATGGTTGTTAATATTTATGCAAAATAATAATATTCACACTGTGATAATATACTCATTGTTTATCAATCGCGTCCAACGAAATCAATAACATTTGCTTTCTCAGTCTTTGAGGGTAAAATACACTTCGTTTACATCATCCCGCCCATCCCTCCCATTCCACCCATGCCACCAATTCCACCCATGCCACCACTTGGCATTGGTGGATCTTCTTTGGGTAATTCAGTCACTACTGCCTCAGCAGTTGTTAAAAGTGAAGCGACTCCAGCAGCATCAGTCAAAGCTGTACGCACAACTTTTGTTGGATCTATGATACCTTTTTCAATCATATTAACATATTCATTGTTCATAGCATCATAACCAAGATTACCCTCCGAGACTTTGGCAACAACAACGCTACCGTCTACACCCGCGTTCTGAGCGATTTGTAAACATGGCATTCGTAAAGCATTGATGACAATATTAATACCAGTCTTTTGATCCTCATTTGCAGGATTCAAGTTTTTCAAAGATGGTGCACATCTTAAGAGCGCAGTACCACCTAGTAAACAAATATTTAATCAATACATTTGTATTATATTGAGCAATTATTTTCAATTTCATGCATTTGCATTTTTTATCAATATTAATTTTATTTTTTAATTTTATATACAAAATTTTTAAATTATAACTTGCTAAATTTTATATTTTAACAAATAATATGCTTTCTAAATTATTTATTTGGTAAAACTAGTGAAATAGACACTTCAATAAAATTTTACCTCCAGGAACTATTCCTTCTTCAACAGCAGCACGCGTAGCATTTAAAGCATCATGAACACGGTCTTTCTTTTCATTAACTTCTACTTCACTGCTCCCTCCTACCCTCAAAACAGCTACTCCAGAAGCAAGCCTAGCTAGTCGCTCCTGAAGCTTTTCTTTTTCATAATCAGATGTTGTATTTTCAATCTGATCTCTTAATTGATCAGCTCTTCTATCAATGTCAGACTTCTTTCCTTTACCTTTTAAAAGAAGTGTATCATCCTTTGTAATAAGTACTTCTCCAACTTGACCCAAATCACTTGGCTATGAACAAAATAGAATAAATCAACTTTAAGTTCATTATACATATATATACATATATATATATATGCTTATATAACATACTTGTACATCTTCTATTTTTATCAAATTAGCATCATCCCCAAAAACAATACCACCAGTAGCAATAGCCATATCTTGTAGTGTAGCTTTTCTATTATCTCCAAATCCAGGAGCTTTAACAGCTACTACTTGCAAACCAATCTTTAATCTATTGACAACTAAAGTTGAAAGTGCTTCACCATCAATATCTTCAGCAATTATAACAAGTGGCTTGCGTTGAGAATTAGCAAGCTCCAAAGCAGGAATGACACTCTGGACAGAAGAAATTTTTTTCTCGCTAAATAAAATTAGAGCATCTTGAAACTCTACTTTAGCTCCTTTGGAGGAGTTAATAAAATAAGGAGAGATGTATCCTCGATCAAACTTCATTCCTTCAATTACTTCCAATTCATCGTTTAATGTTTTACCATCCTTAACAGTAATAACGCCTTCTTTTCCAACCCTTTTCATAGCATCAGAGATAAGACTACCAATAGCAGTATCACCATTTGCAGAAATAGTTGCAACTTGCGCAATTTCTTCTGGAGTTGTAACAGGCTTGCTTAAATTTTTAAGTTCTTCTTTAACCTTATCTACAGCCATCATTACACCTAGCCAAATTATCAATGAATTTATCTTTTTTCCTATATTATTCTACAAAACCTTTATCAATATGTAATTATATAAATACAAAATATTTACCACGTCGTATTTCAACAGGATTAGCTCCTTTACTAATTTTTTCAAAACCTTCTTTAGCAATAGCTCTAGCCAAAACAGTTGCTGTAGTAGTGCCATCACCAGCTTCTTCATTTGTATTATTAGCAACATCTTGTACCAATTTTGCTCCAATATTTTGAAACTTATCCTTTAATTCTACACCTTTAGCTACAGTGACACCATCTTTTGTAATTTTTGGACTTCCCCAACTTTGCTCTAAAATAACATTACGTCCTTTGGGACCCATAGTAACAGCAACTGCATCAGCCAAAACATCTACACCTTGCAACATAAGAGCCCGTACTTCTGCACCAAATCTAACATCTTTAGCATAATAACATGATTGTAATTGCATTTGTCGCAAGGCCACACTACGTAAAACTGTTGGTAATTTAAACATCTGTTTTGATTTAAATAAAATTATATGTAATCAATTATAGGAAAAATATAAGTTAAAATAAAATTATACATTATAATTGAATAATTTCCATTAAAAGATATTTGGTTGATAAACTAAAATATAAAAAGTAATTTAAAAAAATAAGAATATAATTCAAATAGAAAAAATATTTAATAAACAGTAAATTTAATATATAAAAATAATTTATTGTGGTACAGATAAATAAATTGATAAACAAAATGAGATGACTTTCCGATATGATCTAACTCATCTTTTCACCGGCGAAAAACATGGTTATGTAAAGCCTACCGCGTGGCGACAATATCGTGAGACAATTATTTTTAATTTTTGAAATAAATAAATTCTAGAATAAATTTTTAATTTATAATTTGATATTAACATTTTTTATTATACCTCAATTTATTAAAATATTAAAAAATAAAAAATAATTTGACTATATTATTTTGCTTGAACATTCGCTTCATCTTTTTCATGAACTGGCAAGAGATTAAAATGATGAATCAAAGCAAACAAAATGCAAAAGAAATTTAATTAAAAAATGAATACTAATTGTAGAGTAAATTGATACATTATGTATATTACCTTAATTGTCTAATTTTTCGCAGAATACTTTGTTAAAATTGATGGTAGTAAAATATTTTATCAGTATTTGAACAACTTGCACGTCTATTGAAGAAATTCCCAATGGAATGAAGAGATGAAACGTCGTATACCCATGAGCTAAGAGTTAATACATAGTCGGAAAAGGAGGAGAAATAAAGTCACGTGGGGTCAGCACTCATTCCTTTCCCCTCTACATAATTCAATACGTCAACCAAAGATTAATTTGCTTTTTCGAAAAATCTAGAAATTTATAAATTCGAAAAAAGTTGAATGAAAATTGTAAAGAAATTTGTATGATCTGCAAATAGCTTTATTAATTTTAATAAATTTAATTACTAAAAAAATGTTGTTCTTCGTTCTAGAATTTACTATTGTATATCATAAAGTATTTTTCATCTAACTTTTCGTAAAAATAATATTATATAAAATGTATTATGTAATATAAAAAAAATTATAAAATAGTAAAGAACATAGTTCTTAAAAACAAGTGATTTTTGTAAAAATAAGTTTTGTGCATAAAAAATCCAATACAATGTCTACAACAAAATATAATTTGGAATAATTTTGATAATATTTAAAAAAATAAAATATTAAACCTCGAAATATTTTCTATAAGATAATTATATACATTAAAATTCTTTTTATTTTATGTTAATATATGTACATAGTTGTAAAGAATTTCAGTACCTCTAAGATTGTATTTAACTTCTTAAATATTTTTTTTCAAACCGAAAATAAAAATTTATTGTAAATTTATTTATTAGATAATAATGTGAATAATAATAATGTTACTCAATTTTGCATTATTTATTATAAGATATATTTACTACATCTTCTAATATCTCTTTATAAACCTAAATTCATTTTTTTAATTCTGATGAAAACGTGGCATAAAATGTCTCCTACCAGGATTTCTTTTTTTTTTTAACAAACATAGCAAACATTTTTAAATGCAAAAACTTCAGACCACACATGTGTTTCACTTTGAAACTTTTATGGCAGCGAGTAAGAAGTTTATATACGTTCATTACTTGATCACGTGATTTTGCTAGAATTACCAAAATAAATAATTTAAAATAATTATTGATAAAAACAATAAGTCATATGGAATCACTCGACATCTTTAACTAGGATAAAATTTGAAAAAAATTTAGTTTGTAATAAAAATTTTATTTTATCAAATAAATTAGTTTTTATTTTTAAAAATATATTACGCAACAATGAACAAGAATAGCACGATACCTAATGTTCACTAATATAACACATTCAAACCAGTAAGTAAAACAGAATCGATGAATCCTACACGTTAGTTAATGGAATATTCGAGAAGGAGAGAAGAGAAACAACGCAAGAAAGATAGATACATAGCAATCGTATTGCAGTATTACAGACTGAAAAGTGAACATTGGTAGAGGTTTTCTCAGTAGTGTTATCTGTAAGCACGAGGGTTTTATTCTTTAGTATTTATTTCAATTACAATATTTTACGAAGAAATCAAAAGTAATGGTATGTTTAAAGTATACTTAATTTATATTTTTATTTATTAGTAATTAATTATGAAATAGCATAATTTCATCATGGGAAATTTTTTAAATTTATTTAATTAAAAATTTTCCTATAAAATTTTTAAAAGATTGATTTTAACTATCATTCTAAAATAAACTATATAATTCTATAAATTTAAGTATTTCAAATATTTATATAATAGACAGAATTCGATAAAAATTAAATTTATGATAATCATGTGTGTCAAGCCACGTTTAAAAAAGCAATACAACCTAAAATTTTGTTTTATAGGTTAATATAACTGCATAAAATGATGTTATTGGGTATTATTTATATTAAATAGCCATTTTTCAAAACTATAATATTTATTATTTTATTCAAATTATATTAATCTACAAAGCTTGTATATAATAAATATTTGTACAAATTTACAATAATTTAAACTCATTTATAGAATAATTTATGGTAATTCAATGATAATTAAATATTTTAATGAAAGAATTAATAACGATAATATATTTATAAAAATTATGATTTTATTCAATACATGATAAAAATCTGAATGTTTTTAAAATAATTTATAACTTAAAATTTATTTTGTATTTGATAAAAATTAAATATCTCAATATATAGAACAGTTTTTATTTATAAACATTATTATTATTATAATCATAACATTTTTTCTTTTAGGCAACTGCTGCTGCTGCTGTTAAGAGATTAATTCCTTTATTTGACAGAGTTTTAGTTCAAAGAGCTGAAGCAGTTACTAAAACTAAAGGTGGTATTGTTATTCCTGAAAAGGCACAAGGTAAAGTTTTAAGAGGAACTGTAGTAGCAATTGGACCAGGATCAAGGAATGATGTAATATTTATTTTTATGATGATTTATAATAATGATTTAATAATTTATCTAATTGAAATTATTTAAAAATTTTTTTTTAGAAAGGAGAACATATTCCACCAAGCATTAAAATTGGAGATATTGTATTATTACCAGAATATGGTGGAACCAAAGTGGAACTTGAAGAAAACAAAGAATTTCACTTATTCCGTGAATCTGATATTTTGGCAAAATTGGATGCATAAAAAACTTTAATTTACGATAGTTTCATTTTTATTAATTAAATGCAATAATTATTAAGTCAATGACAAAAATATTCAAATCGGATGACAAGGAATTCTTGGAGACCATGTAACATTCAGTTATTATTGAACTTATTTTTATAGTTTGCTAGAATTAAGGTGTCATTGTTTCATACAAATTTCACTTAATAAAAAAATGTATTCATTGTAAAGATCTATTTTTTTACATTACCAAACAAATAATATTTAACAAAAATGTTTTGATTTTTAGTTTTGAAAATGTTATTTTAGTTTTATACTTTTTTTAACATTGGTTTTAATACCAGATATTTCTCCATCATATTTAGTGGTTTCTTTTCTAACTTTACGTATCTAAAAAAATAATTTTTAGAAATATTTGTTATTTAAAATAATATTTTTAAAAAGTAAGACTTACAACTCCTTTCAGATGTATTTGAGCTTTACGATATTTATTTCTATGTTTAACTCTGGGATTACGTTGTTCTTTTTTTCTATTTGGTGTAAGTCCTTTGTTTTTAGCTATTTGGTAAGTTATTGCTCTTTTTTCTGCTTTAGTTTTATTTTCTTTTAAAGTTTTTCCAAATATTCGTTTTGTGTTTGATTTTTCTCCAAACACAAGTGTACCAATATTAGTTGTAACAATGTTATTTTTTCTCTGTTCTATGAAATATTTTCCAACTTTTTTAGATTTTTTATTAAAGGTGCTGGTTTTAGAAGAAATTATAGAATTATCTAATGGTTTTCCTTTTTTATTAGCCTCTAGTATTCTTTTAATTTCATTTAATATATTGTTTTGATATTCTTCACATTGATACAATATTTGTCGATATTGTACTAATCTTTTAATTACTGGATGAGAAAAAATAACTTTTCGTTTAGCTTTTAACATTAGATAAAAAAGAATATTTGAACAATAATTTAATAATAAATTATACTTAATTTTTACAAAATTAATAGTAAAATAATCTTCAAAATTATTTTTCTTTACAAGATTTAAAAATGGACCAAGTATAATTCTTACTTCTGTTAATTGATCTATAAATAATAATAATATTTATTTTTAAAAGTTTAATTTAATATAAATAAAATTATATTTTACAAACCATGACAGTCTGATACTAATGGTAAAAGTTCTGAACTTTCTTGTTCCAAATGTTCTTGTTTGTCTCTTTTATTTAATTTACTTAAGTCTGTTTTAATATATTGACTATCCTTATCTGGTATAAAAGTTTTTGATTCTATTAAATCGAGACCAAAATCTGTTTCATCAAGATATTCAGTTAATTGTTTTTGTAAATTTCTAGCATCTTGTTCTTCTAATTCAGCATCAACAATATCTTTCTGACTAACAGAAGAATAATCTGTGTCGATATAATCTGTTGAATAATAATATTTTTTTTTTTTACCCCAAGCTTTTTCATTGGGTAAATTACAATTTTTAAGGTCTTCAATATCACATGTTATTGATTCCTTTTCTTCATCGCTGAATTTCATAACTTCATCTTCACTATCACTATTTTTTTGTTGACTTTTACTAATTTTATTTAATACTCTCCATGTATTTGTCGAATAATCTTCAGAATTCAAAACTGTATTATTTTCTATATCTTTTATTTTATTATTAAAAAAATCTTGTCTAAAATGTATAAATTACGAAATAATTATATTATACACAATAAATAAACACATAATTATTAAATTAATGTGTATACAAAATGGATATATTAAATACACATTTTTATATTAAGCATTGACACTTTTCTCAATATAGACAATATAACCAATAAATTATATATTTATTTTTAAATTTATTTTATACAAAAATTTCCAAAAATAATTGTTGTTAAATTAAATTATTGGTAAATAAAATATCAAATTATTTAATATATTAAATTATTATGTTTTTATTACATTCCTACAAATTATAATAACCTATTGTATCTTTTTAAAGGAAATTAAATATTAGATAAAATAGATTATATGCACCTTTTTCGTTTGTTCATTTTGTTTCTGTAAATAATTTAAATTAAGTTTTATGTAATTTTGAATATAAACACGTGTTCAATATAAGACTTAATAAATTATTGCGTCACTCATAAGCGATCAGTTATAAAACGATAAAACATTACATAACCTTAAAATATCTATTAAATTATTAATCATACGCGATAATTTGAAAAATTTGTGATATAAAATTACAACTAATTTTATGAATTAAAATGGTATTTAAAAGTATAATATTTTTTTCAAGATCTAGGGGACCAGATGAATTTTGGCGTAAAAGAAGATTTTTTAGATTATCCGCTGTAAGTAAAATTATTTTTATCAATTAATAATTTATTTATTAAATAAATACAAATTTCAATGACACAAGATTAAAAAATTCCAGCATTTTAAAGGACGTTTCCGAAATTGTTATAGTCTTACTGTTCGAGCTGTGCACAGATCTTTACAATTTGTAACTCAAAGCAGAGATCCTAAAAGAGAATACATTAAACAGGTTTATTTCTTGATATATATATATATATATATATTTTATTTTTTCTATGATAAATAAATCTCTGGTTCTTCTTACATTGTATTGCATCTATATTACAGATATGGAAAACAAGAATAGAAGCAGGGTGTCTGGAGCAAAGTATTAATTTAAAAGGCTTAAAAGAAGGATTGACTAGATGTAGTATTCATCTTGATCATAAAAGTTTGGCAGAGTTAGCAGTGTGGGAACCTCGTACTTTTAAGTCTATTGTTAAAATTGCTTGCGAACGACTTAAACAAGATGGATTAAAATATATTACAAATTTCAAAACATCTGATCTTATTTCTAGAGTAGTTAAATAATTTTTAAATTATTAATTTTTATATAAACAAAGATTTTCGGGTTGTAATGTATTTTGTTTAAATTTTTTATAACATTTAAGTTGTTTAAAAATAAAGTGTCATGTATTAATGTTTAATATATATTAAATGATTTTTTAATTTACATACTAATATTTAAGATGTATTAACCTTTTTATTCAAATTTTTTTTCTTCTATAAATTATAATACAATAAGTAAATAATTATTTCAAATCAGATTTTCATTGTTTTACATTTATAATTTTTATAAAATCAGGTTGAAGAGAAGCACCTCCCACAAGGAATCCATCTATATCATTTTCTTTAGCTAAATCTTTAGCATTATCTGCTGTTACAGAACCTCCATAAATAATTCTTAAAGATTGTGCAATTGTTGGACTAATATTTTTTGTAAACCATGTTCTGAGTTTATTATGAATTTCTTGAGCTTGTTGAGGAGTTGCAGTCTTTCCAGTACCAATAGCCCAAACAGGTTCGTATGCAATAACAATATTATCCCAAGATTTGATTTTATTTGCTATTGCTTTTGTTTGTTTGTAAACTACCTCTTCTGTTTTCCCAATTTCACGTTCTTCCAATTTTTCTCCAATACAGGCAATAACCTAAATAAAAGAAATAATTTTATGTTAATATATTTATAAAAAGTTATTGTTATTAACTTACTTTTAAACCTGTTTCCAAAGCATGAGCAATTTTTTCAGCAATCAGTTCGTTTGATTCTCCAAAAATATTTCTTCTTTCAGAATGGCCAATAATGACCCATGGAATATTATTATCTAAAAGCATGGTAGGGCTAATTTCACCTGTAAAAGCACCTTTTGAAACTTTATAACAATTCTGACCACTGACATTAATGTAATTCGGTAAAATACTTTTTGCGTATGATAAATAAATTGACGGAACTCCCACAACAATCTCTATTAAAACATATATAAAATAATTAAATTATATATTTTCATTACTAAATAATTTTTAAAAAATATATTAAAATATTTGTTATCTATGAAAATATGTATGAAATATTAAATTGTACCCACCAACTGTTGGATCGACAGGACCAGCTTTTAAAAATTTAACAATATCATTGATTTCTTTTTTAGTACCATTCATTTTCCAGTTGCCACCAACAAAAAATTTTCGTGACATAATAAATAAATTGATTTGCTACTTTATGAATATTAAAAAATTTGTTGCATATCAGCTAAGTGTAATCTATGATTTAAAAAAGTAACAAAAAAAAAGAAAACAAATTTGGTCAATTTTTTTTGTTAACCTTTAAATCCAACTTAGTAGTTATTTATAAAACAAGTGATGGCGTAGACAATGTAATATGCTTACAAGTGCACTGTTTTCATGAGTAATTTTTATAAATTTTTATTATTAAAAATAAGGCCACGAAAATATAATTTAAAAAATATAAACAGATAATAATATGAAAGATTAATTATCAGAGGTATAAAATAAGAAATTAATTTTTAAGTATTAAATAAGCAAATCCTTAACATTGATAATCAAACTAACTAATTAGTAACTTGATATGATAATTTAACGAGTTCAGACTGAATAATTTTCTGCATTATTCAACTAAAAAATTAAAGAGTGGATTATAATTTATATAATTTTTATTTAATTTGTAGCTTATATACATATATACAAATAAAAATAAATTTAAAAGCCTTTTTTAAAAAATTATTTTATATTATATAGAAGCACACATATAAATACAAATATATGCAGAAATGTAGACTATATATTACTGATTTAAAAATACCATAATAATATTAATAATATTACATACTCACTGTTTTATCCTAATATATGTACAATTAAGATATATATAAAAATTTAATATCTTTAAATTTTGTTTATATTTGAATTTATTATATTTTCTTTAATTCAGAATTTGTAAACTTAATTAAAATCATTAACCTATACGATTCTATTACTGTAATCTTCATTTACACGTCATACTAATTTAACAAAATTTTTTTCGCAATGAATAATTAAAGATCAAATTATGATTATTATTGTGCAAAAAATAGAGTACTGCTTATTATTGTTATTGTAATTGTACATTAGTGTAGCTACAAACACGCTGATAGGTTGTAGTAAAGCGTTGTTGCAACCATTTAAGAGCGCATTAATCTGTATTTTATGATATGCACGTTTAAGTTAATTACGCTTGTAATATTATTCCTTTTCGTATATTTATTCTGATTATAATAAAAAATTTATTCTTGGAATGTAAGTTTTTTATAGATTATTTAAATTTTCTTGTAGATTATTTCTCGAGCGATAGTAATTATTTTTAGAGAATAACGATGACTTAAATCAACGATTTCAACCGCAATTTAATAAATCTCATTGAAAGCTTACATTTTTCTAACTATATCATAATTAACAGTAATTGATTTGAGATAATATATAAAAAATATTATTTATTTATGAATCAATAAAATTAAAAAAAAATTAAAATTCAATGGTTGATTTATCTTAAATGAGTTTCATATTCAAGTTAAACATTAACCATTTAATCTATATGTAACAAGTTATTCAAAACTGAAGCTTAAGATTTCAGCTACGAAATAATTCGAAAATTTTATATACTGATGAATTTTTTGTAAGATTTATTGAATATAAAAAATTTTAAATTATATATATTATTAAAAGTTTAAAAATTAATAATAGTTTATAATTGAAGATCATTAAAAGATCTTAAAATAATATTTCTTAATCTAATCAGTATATAAATAGATAACTATTACAATAAATTGAAAATTTTATTCCATTTAATATGAGTAATATACTGTTTTTAACTTAGATTATCGTGTATGATGGCTAAGATAAAGAGTACAATTTCAATTGCTTTTTTATTTGAAGGTTAAAGTTATACTTTAATCAACCTAAATTATAAATTTGGAAAATATTTATACATGAACCAATAACCAATAATAATAATAATAATAATAATAATTATTATTATTATTGTTAATATTTATAAATATTTACAAGTTCCTTCAATACAATATTCAGGATTACAACTTATGATTTCTGAAACTTGATTCAAAATATATTAGCTTACGACATATATGTATGCAAATGATAAAATGTGTATAATAGAATACAGTTTGGCTGTTCATAGCAATACACTCTGGAAACAAAACCAGAAATATGCATTAAAGCTAAGTCTATGCAAGAATGTCACAAATACAATTTATTTTATTCACCATCATCTTACAAGCAAAATGAATAATTGCTTATGTAATTAAAGTATTTAAAAAATTAAGTTTAAATACTCTTTATTCGAATAATAAATAAGGTCAGTTAGTATTCTTAGATTGCGATTCATTGAAATTTATTTACCTCTTTATGTAATTTATATAAATATTTGTAATTAACTGAATAAAATAAACAAAGAATAATTGGATAACTTATTAAAAACAAATAATTTTCTATATATTTTTTGGTATTAATGATTTCTAAAAATATAATATTGCAATAATTACATATATTGTAATAACTATTTCAAATTTTTATACAAATTTTTTTTCCATATAATTTTTATTTTTAATTAAATATAGTACTAATATCATATTAAATAGATATGTTTGTGTTTTAACTAATTGCATTACTAGGTATGCGACAAAATGGACAATGATTGTAACGAAGTAATGCTAATTCATAATCATCTGTATGAAATAACTGAAAAACAAATTGTATTAATACCTATTCAAAGGTTAAATATTAAAATTTTTTAAAAATAAAAACTATTTAAACTAATAAAATTATAAATAATATTTAAGTTTACTAATCAGATTAATTTAAATATCTTAGCTCTGTAAAGTAATTTTTTAAATGATTTTATATGAATTTATTTGTACATCCTTTAATATTAAATTCATGTAATTTCAAAATATTACCTTTAAACACGATCTACAACATGTTACTTGTAGATCGGGTAAAAGATTCCTATAATATCTTGTAATAAATGGTTTAGGCCATTTTACAATTAAAACTGAAGATGGATCCATACTTTTTAACACACCACGTCCAACTGTCACAGTTGAACCTACAAGTTTTTCCTATAATAATAAAAAAATGTATTTATGATTTTAAAATTAATTCTTTGTTACAGGTTCCAAATAATACCTCATATTGCATTAATCGAGCCATAAATAAATCAATCTGATTAGTTGCAAACATAAATTGATCATTAGTATTAACTAAAATATCTTTATTTTGAATAGGTTCTTCTATTAACTTTTCAGCTTCTTCATCTGTAATATCTGATTCTAATTCAAATTCTACAATTGGTAATATTTCTATAAAATACAAAACATTATTTATATAGAAAAGTTTTAAAATATGCATCATATGAAACTTACCAAACATAACATAAGAATACTGAAATTTAAGACCACATTGAGCACAACAATTATTAGATGTATTATTTATAGGTAATAAGGTATTGTATGTTGAACATCTATTACAAAGTGGTAATAATTCCTCTGGATCTCTATATGGATATGCTTTTATAGTAATCATCCACGTTTCGATTTGTGTTAAAAGATGCTGTGGTATACTCATTCCACGTAAATGATCAAGTAATTGCATTGTCAATTTATTTGCACCTAACAATTTTGCCTGCTTAACAAGTGCATACATTATTGTTAATCTAGAAATACCTTCCAAGTTCATATTTTGAATTCTAGTTAATAAAAATTTAGATATGTTAAATAGTGCTTCAGGCATTAAGGCTGTAAATGGTTCTTCCTTAAAATAAATAATTAGAAATATTAGTATTTTAACTTTATAAAATAGAAAAATATCTTACAGTTAACATTTTATAATTTTTTAAAGGTTTTTCAAAAGTTAAAACTTTTAAAAATCTATTTCAATGAATCGTTAAGTTTTATTAGTTCAAATAAATAAATTTGTATAAAGATTTAAAAATATACTCAATATTTACAAGTGAACATTGATTAAAACTTAATTGTATTTTTTTATAAAATTCATTTTTATTATTGGTAATTAACATGTTTTATTTAATTAATCATTCTGTAATTTTACCTTCTGTTTTCTTATATAAAATAATATTTTTTCAACATGTGATATTTATTTTCTGATTTACTTCTTTTATTTTATGTTTATAAAATAAACATTTTATTATAAAAATTGAATATTTTAATTTAGCAACCACAATTTTTTTCTAAATAAATCTTTTCTTTTAATCTTCAATGACTATCAAGTTTTATATACAACATGAATTTTTTATTTTTTTTCATGTGAGTCATTGTAAATGGTAGTTATAGTAAAAAATATTTTTTAAAATCACTTTGTATATTATTATCTATAAGTATATCAAATTTTAATATATTATCTTAAAGTTTTTATTAAATAAGTTAAATGTATTATTTATACAGTGAAAATATACATAAAAGTAAATATATTTTTATAGTTCATAAGACTTTAAAAAAGTGATTTTTATGCTTACAAACTATTCATGATCTTTTAAGATTTAGATACTTACTAAATATTTATACACTTCATGATAAGCATAATAAATGTCAGCCTTATCATAATACATCATAAACTGTACTTTTATTTCTTCTACATTTTTTTCCAAATTAAGTGTGAGCTGTGATAAAAGCCAATAAAAATAAGATGCATCTCTAAATCTTTTTTCTAAAACAGCGTTTTTTGCTAATCTTATTAAAACTGTAATTGACTCTTCTGGTTGTCCAGCAATTTGAAATGCTAAAATAATCAGAAATTAATATATATTGAAATAATTTAGAATAAAATCAGTTTTTCTTTATTTAAAATATAAAATAAGAATTTCAATAACTTTAGTTTTCAAATTATTTAAAAATTTCAGAAAAAATAAAATATTTTAAAGCTTTTTTTAAATTTACTTAAATTTAATAATTTAATATTGAAGGATTTTATACCTGAGTACTAAAAGTAAAATTTCAATTTTATAGTAAATTTATTTATGTACCTTTCTGTGCTTCTGAAAATTGTCCATTTTCTGCAAGCCATCTTGCATAAGGACCATACACTCGTGACTTAAGTTTCGGATTTCTTGACACAAGTTCAAATGCTTCATGCCATGCTTGAGCATCTACTAATACATCTGCTACATCTGGATCATCTCCTAAGCGACTAAAAATTTCTGCTGCTCCATGAGTTGCTCCTAATTGTTTAAGCTTTTTAGCAATAATAGTAAGACTATCTCGTTCAGCTTTATCCAGTTGTTTACCAACTTTAATCAACATATCAATCCAACCATATTCTGATATTATTTTTATAGCTCTTTGTACATCTCCAGCAGAGAGAAACATTTCTGCTGCTACACGTGGTTCTCCTAAACTCTTTGCCCATTCTGCTCGTCTTCTAAGCAGAGTAGTACGATCTCGATTATTTCCAGCAACAATAAATTCTTGTGCAATTTCAAACATTCTCAAATCAGAATACATATCTAGTGCTTGTTGTTGCAAACCAGCTTTTTGATAAAGTTTTGCTGCTTCTCGTAATCTACCCATTGCTGCTGCAGCTGTAGCCATACAACCTTCTTTTCCCCATTCTCCAGATTTAAGTTTTTCTTCAATTTCTAATACTAATTCAACATATTTTAACTTTTTAGTTCTTGTAAAAGATTCGTAAGCTATAATAAATTCTAAATGATAGAGAGCTGCAACACCTAATGCAAACCAATCAGAGTCTGCTACCCCAAGACAGGCAATGGCATAAGCTTTATCAAATATTTCAGATTCTAAATATTGATACATTGACGATGATAATGGCATCTAAAAATTTAATATAAGTATCCATTTAAATAAAATATCAGTTACTAAATTGAATTAAAATAAATAATTATTAATAAATAATGATTATTAAATTTACCTCCATTGTAATAATTGATGAACCATGTAAATAATACATTTTTGAACCATTAAGCCCAACAATAATTCCACAGAACTTTTGTTTGTACTCGCTAAAATTAGCAACTTTTATTGCAAGGTAATCTTGTCCAGAAAAACACATCATATCTTCAAAAGCAGTATTAAATACAACACTAGTAACATCTTGAAATTCTTGTATTTTTTTTTCATTATAAATATCAAATACAGAGAGAACTCCTTGATCACTGACTACAGCAAGTTTTTCTTTCATTGAACTTATGTCTATACATTGTATTGCTCCATTAACTGTAGCTAAAAGAACAGGAAATGGATTGTCTAAATAAATTTCCATAACTTGTCCATTTTTTAAACCGATTAATAAACGTTCTTGTCCCGGTAGACCTCCAGCTACTTTTATGTAACAAATGGGAATATCAAGTATCCATTCTCTTTCAACTATTCCCGTAAATGATAAACTTTGGAGTCGTTTATTTAAATAGAGAATTAAATTATTTGTTGTAACAACAAGAAGACTACATTCTAATGATTGAATTAATTTTTCTCTGATTCGATAATGCATATCTTCAGTATCTCCTGATGGTTCATAAATTATGACTCTTTCTGGTAATTGCACAGCTAATCTGTTTCGATACACAGTTATTTTTTTTACCTAAATGTATATTTTTATTATTGCAAGATGTTAAAAAAAAATTTACTATTATATATCAATACTTTTTTGAATACTCACAAGATCTTTACATTTAATCCGAACCTTTTGATTTGTAATTAAATGTTGAATTATAACATCAGTCATGTTTTCTCTATATGCATATCTATTCTTGTATAATCCATGAACAACATTCCATAATAATTTAAAATTTTTTATCGTACCATCTTGACAACCAATTGCCTAAAATGACATACAAATTAATTCTCTATTTTTTGTTATAAGTATTTATATTTTCTGATGTACATACAACATGTGTAGATTCTGGATGGATAGCACAACTCCATATCCATGAAGAAAATGAATTATCTATTACAGCTAACTGAATTCCATTATGGGATAATAGAATACATTGTTTATTACTTCCAGAAACAGCGATATACTGTCCATTAGGAAAATAAGTAATTTTTAAAGGTATAAAATTTAAATTGCGTTCTCTTCCAACTAATTTTCCATATATAGTATAAAATGATAATATTCCGCTCCATTCACCAATACAAATAATATCTATAGCATCTTCTCTAAATTTTATAAATAAATCAGTATAAATAAATTCAAATTTTAAATGTTTATATTGTTTTTCTTATAAAGTAATTATAAATTTATAAATACTTTACTAAGCTCCACGCTAAACTCCATATGGGTGAATCTCCTGAACGATCAATTCGTAATTTCTCTTCTCCATCCTACAAAAGTATTCTTAAGTAATATTTATAACAAGAAAATCACATTCTAATGATTGAATATATTTTTTTGTGATTTAATAATACTCAGTTTTAATATTTTCTATTGGTTTTTATTAAAAAAGAAAACATATTTTAATATATATAAAACTTACTTTATTTCTAATTGAAACATAACCAGTTGCTAAGCCTACAGCCATATATTTTCCATCTTTAGTCCAGGCACAGCAATTAACTCTTCCTCCTAATTTATATTTTTGAACAGCTTTTTGCTCTGTAGACCACAAAGCAATGTCAGAAAGAGAACAACTAAGCAATTGATGTGATACTGGATTAAATTGCATTGACTGAACTGCTTCATTATGTCTATAAATATATTTTTAAATATAATTTTATAAAATATTAGCAAATAAAATAAATAATATTGTAAATAGATTTACGAATATTTTAAAATTCCTTCTAATTTAGAAGTCCATATTATAACAGTTTTATCTGCACTTCCAGAAGCAAATTTTTTTCCATCTTTAGCATAACATACACAATAAACAATATCTTTATGACCTAAAAATAAAAAACATTTTTTTACTTATTTTATGCTAGTTTATGGATTATAAGTCTCCAAGTTAAAAAAATTTAGTTTACCTTTTAAGAGTTGTATTAAAGTACCATCATTACATTCATAAACTAATATATGTTGTCCAGCACCAACAATTAATTGAGTTCCACTTGGATTATAACATAAATCATAAATACTAAAAAATAAAATGTTTAAAATGTATTATATTTATGTAATATAATATTTTCGTTGTATAATGAAATTATAATTTTATTTATAATATGAATATAAATAATTTTGAATTTGATACTAAAAAAATTGATAGTATGTACTAGTAAAATATTTTTACCACTGCTGTGTTTTATCTTGAATTCTGTCGACCCAAATTAAATTACTTTTCATCTCAATATTATATATGTGTGTATGTGTTTAAAAACTAAATTAAAAGTCTAAAATGAAAAATATTTCTTAAAATATATTTTTTAATATTGCATAATATTATTAAAACATTTAATTTTGATTAACTCCTATTGAGTTACCAAGGAAACACTTTCAAAATGGTGATTATGTCGTTATCTAAAATTTATTATTAAATAAAATAAATGAAGTCTTCACTGATACAAACAAATAATAGCAGAGTATTGTTTTTTAAATTATATATTCCATTAATTAAAATAATGTACATAAGTTTTACATTTATATTACATATCATTTAAATAGAAGTATGTATGTTTAAAAAAAAATATATGCAAGAAAGGTTATAAACTCAGCAACACGCGAAAAACATAACAGAAATCTTAAATTTTGAGCAGAATAATAAATCCTGATTCAACATTTCATAAGTCTATTTCTATATACTGCAAGTTATTGTCATAATCTATCTAATGTAAATGTAACTTGTATTCAAATTATTGCCCGAAATATACTTCATTCAAATATAAAAATTATAACATGAATGAAAACAGTTATAAATTTAAGTGGAAATATAATTATTCTTATTAGAACTCAAAAATAGTAGTTAAAATTCACTTATAAATGCAAGTGTTAAAATTTTAACTGTTTGGATATTCTCATGCATCAATTTAGATGGTTAAATTTGTTAGACGATGTTAATATTAAAAAATGTAATTGTGAATAAAAATATATATTATATATTTTATAACTGATCAAGGTATTTCAATAATTTGTAGGCCCACATTAATTGATTTGAAATTTATAAAGTTTTAAGAATTTTTTTTGTTTGAATTGAAAATTATATAATATCACTCTTAAAGAAAATACTTTTCTTTTGAAATATGCACAGGATCTTTTAGAATTGAAAACAAATATTCAAAAAGAATCGAAAAGAAGGAAAGGATGAAAACAAATAGAATAAAATCATCGAATAAAAATTTATCAATATATTCTTGCTATTTTATATTTTTGTATTATCTTGATTGTGTATGGGACTTTTAGCACATATATCTAATATCAATTTATTTTTCATTGTATTGCTTTGTCATTTGATTGTTTTAAATGTATTAAAAAATTTATTATCATATTCGAAAAGTGTCTATTAGTTTTATGCTTTAGCTGTTGTTGTTATTATTATTATTATTATTATTATTATTATTATTATTATTATTATTATTATTATTGTAAGGAATGTAATTATAAATAAATTTATAAAATATTTTCAAATTTTATTAATCATGGTTTTCACAATTTGATCTATTACCTATTGTGTTAATTACTTTTACAGTGTAAAAATTAGTATAGTTTATTTGTAAATCAGTAATAATACTTTCTCTGATACAATATTATCTATGTTTGTACATATAATGTTTATATTTATTTACTTTTTTATAATAAATTTTATTATTTTAAAAGCATAAGGTGTAAATTTGCATAACAATAAAAAGCAAATATATTCGAAATGGTATTCAATCTTATAATATATTTATAATAGATTTATTTTAAGAATTAATGCTTATATTACTAAATTTGTATTTAATTATATGCTGTATTAATATTCTCGTAGTATTTATATATGTATATTATTATGTAGATGCGTTTATTTTTCAATAGTTGTATCCGATGTGGGCTTTAATTGAGTTAATCCATAATTTGTAATAACTAATTTTCTAGAATTACATTTACATCTTTTCATGTCAACGTAATACTTGTAGTTTAATTTATATTTTTAGATTTTATTCTACTTAACTATTTTTACATTATTATTATTTAAAATTTTGATTATTCGAAGGAGTTTAATATATCCTACATTAAATTTTTCTCGTTTTAATTTTTTTTTAACCTCTAATCTAAAAGGATTTCATCTTTTGTCATAATATAATTAAGATCCTTTAATCTTAATTTTGAATTCTTTAAGTACTTAAAAGCTGTATTTTGTATATTTACTATTATTTTCTTAAAATTTAACAAATAATCGTAATAAGTGTTATTTATTTAATGATATAACTTAATTTACTGGTTCCCTGGATAATTTAGCTCACTCAAGAATGCCATCAATATATTTAAAAGGTTTTAGATTTGTACTTTCATCAATGCTTATATTATATGTACAAGCAGCATATAAAAACTACTTATTTTAGGTATTTTCTGATTTAATATAACATTAATGTATTTTTTAAAAATATAATATATTATTTTAATAAGTCATTACTTTGTAACTAAATAGCTGTTGTATGCTGCTTTATTTGACTCAACCAAATTAAATTATTGAATATTATACAATAAAAATATGATCCTTGATTAAGTATTATTTGAGGTAAGTTATATGTATGGATCGTTATAATAATTCATCATTGATAAAAAGAGATCTACAATTTTGAATAGGATCAAAATACATATGCTCTATAAAAATATACTTAGTTTTTAATTTTGTTTCATTTAATGGATCTAGTATGTCTAAAGTGATTTCTTCAAAAACTTCATCTGACGTATTTGGAAAAACCATAAGTTAGTATATTTTTCTTTTTAGAATTTTTTTTATCTAATAAGTATTGCAAGTTAATATAATGCTCGATAATAAATGTGCGATAAAAGTTTGTAAATTAGGTCAATAGAAACTTTGTCTTATACATGAGTAAGGTTTGATCACACTTATGTTGAAGTTCCACTTATCAGACATTTATGAGTACGATGTCTCAATCTTTTTCTTCAAATATTGGTATTAATTATTTATACAAAAGTAGTAAGTAGAACAGTGAAATAAATTTTAAAAAAAGCAATGAAAATATATAAAATGTAAATAAAGTAAAAATTCGATTTTTACCACATCATCTTTTAAATATTTAAACTTAATTCTTTATAATTTTATAAATACTGATTTAATTTTTGACTATAATTATGTTTGTAATCTATTCATAAATAATATATATATATTTTTTTAAATATTTAAAATATATTATTACCAAATAATCTGATTTTTAAACATTATTTTTTTTTTGCTCACATATAGATTATTAATAATATTTAATCAAATATTAATATATTAAATATTGGATTATCAAATTATTATAGATTATATAACAAAAAACTTATTTCAACAAATTATTTATTCTACGGGTCATTTTCTTTATTTTTGTCATATATAGAATATTTTCAAACAATATGTTATAATACTTAAATTATTATTTTTAAGTGCATTTGATTAAAAAAAAACTATTACTAATTGATGAATTAATGTTTAAACTTGACTTATTTTTTATGAGATTTTTTAAATTAACTCTATTATTATATATGTTCATGAATTTAAATTGAATTTAATAAATATGAAATTGATTTACATAGAAATGTGTAATTATAATTAATATATTTGTTTCAGAAAAAAAGTAAAAAAAAAATTGAAAAAAAATATTCAAGAGGCAGTATCTTTGATAGCACTCTTAAAAATTGGAAACTTCTCAAGGTTTATTTATCTTGTTATTTAATACTAAAAAATTAACTCTACTGGAATATACAACTGAATAAAGGAGAAAACTGTTTTATTATGAAAAATTGAAAAAATAGGTACACGTAATGAAAAAATGCTTTTATTTACTTACTACCATGGGACATAAATTTCCCATGCTTACAATGGTAACTCTGTAATTTTATATGCATTTATACATTTTGAGATTTATAAATCCATAGTATACATTGAATAAATATGTGGAATAAATATCCAAAAATATCTTGCATTCTTTTTATAAATAATAAATGTTTACATAATAATAGTTGATTCATATAAATTATGATAGTTTGCAAATTTCAGAAGTTTTAATTAGAGCTTACATTGTTTAAATTATGATAATTTAAAAATAGAACAGATTGATTTCTAGTAGAATTTTTTTAATATAATTAGTTTCAAATTTTTTATTTGTGAATTCAAATTAAATTTATTTGAAAAAATAATTTAAGTTTATAATTTTAAACAGGCCTTACTATCAATATATTGAGTGCTTTATGTTTTAATAAGTAATTAATACACGGAAATGGTTTTTTTTCAATTTATATTAAATTAATTTTTATGTGATGTATATAAATATGAATAAAAAGTTTAAAAGTTCAAACTGTAAATCCAAAGTTTTTAAAATTCATTACAATTTTGAAATTAAAATAATATATTTAATTTTAAATTTACATAAAACTAATGTAGAATAATTTAAAATACTGTAATTAATTATTAACTATTATAGTTTTTTAATTACTTTAATATTTTTTTATTTAACAATTTCCTTCTTATACTTATTACACTAAAATAATTATAATATATTTTCAGCTATACATTATCAACAAAAATATCATTATTTTTGTTTTTTATAATATTTTACAATTATAATTATTTTTTTATATATTTTTTAAATTTTTATTTCATCATTATTATTTTTTATTCTCAAAATAGAGAATAATTTAGACTTGTTGTCTTAATTTCATTAATCATTATTATTGGGTTTATAAAAACTTGTCTAACAGTATAATATTTTTTTTATTTTCAGCATCAAATGAAGATTAATCAGATACTTAGAAATGTACTATTAAATACAATATTATCTGTAATTTCATATATAAATATAATGTGTTTTAAAAATAGACTATATTGTATTAAAGTTTAGTTGATTTTAGAAAATATGAAAATATTATTAAAATTTAAAGTTATAATTAAATAAGTAAATAAATTTAAATAAATAGACACATGTTCTAAATATATTCTTTGTAGAATATCTAATAAATTATAACCAAAATTTATTTATTCTGCAATAAAATTTTTAACTTAAATCATTAGTTATTTGACAGATTTAATTTAGATTATAAAATCTCAATTTACAGAATTTATGTTTGGATAATTTATTTTCATGTATAGATCTTAATATTATTTAGACTAGCAAAATTTCTAGGATCTAAGTATCAGTTTATCGCTTTTCTATTTTTTTTATTAAAATTTGAAAAAGTAACTTTCTAATTTTAAACTAAAAATAATTGTATATAAAATTTGAAATTTTGAATACTTTATTAACTTCTATATATATTAAATTTTTATGTAATATTCTAAAGATAATTTCTATAGAATGGGTTTATTATCCCTTATTATAAATTAGAACTTTTTAGCACAATGATCAATATATTTCTAATTCATTTAATTAATAGATGTGTTTGATATTTTCTGATCATACAAAAAGCGATTCTTGAGTAGTGTGACAAATGGTACAAGAAATTTATAAAAGCAAACCTTTGTAATTTTATCTGAGCATAAATGCCATCGATCTATTGTAACAAAATCAACTGTCTTTGTAAGAGCTTTTTTCGCATTAGTTTGGCAAAAAAAAGGTCATTTTATCTAAAGTTAACTTTATTGTATACATGATATAGTTATAATTATAGAAAACAATTGATAAAAAACAGTAAAAATTAATAGTATAATATTTAATAATTCAGTGGTTGCTCATATATAGTCTAAATGAATTCTGAAATAAAACTATTTTTTGTATAGAATTAGACAAATATATACTATACAAAAGAGAAATGATAACTAGGTATGTTAGGTATTACACTAAATCTCATGTTATTTAATGTTTACAATATGTGCTTATTAAATTTATCAAAGGTATATAATTAGGTCCAAATTATTATGTAAACAGGCAGTCAATTTAATAATATAAATTTATAAATTACGTAATTTTCAATATTTTGTAATTTGTTAATAACATAAATTTTAATATATAATTTATTAATAATAAATTTTATTGTTGTGTTGCTGCAATTATTAACAATAGGATTATATTTCAGGATTCTGTTCAAATGAGTAATTTTAAACATATCAAAACATCCATAGTTTAGGAAGAAAGGTTTTTATATGTTTGAATTCGAAGCTTGGAGACAGGGAAAATTGAGTTCGTATACGCACAAGGTCTAGCTGTAAATTGTAAGTTCGAAATATAAATTTACTTTTAAGAAAAATGGAAAAAATCTGAGTCTGACAAGGTATAACAACTAAATTCAGATAATGCGCAAAAGTCTTGTTAAAGTAACAATACTTAAAATAAAAATATTTGAACGAATTAAATAAATTAAATATAGGTATTCGATATAATAAATTTAATAAGTAGATATGATCTATACTAGTCTTTAATCATGGCGAAATATAAAAGCTAAACGTTAAAACGATAAACAAATGTACAATATCGTATGTAAAATACCTAATTAATAACGTGTGGAGTCTCAAATAAAATACTAATCGAAAGAACAACCAAGAAAATATTATAAAAGCATGACCGACTTTATCTTAAGAACTTTTTGTAGTACTTATATCTCTTAAAAATATTTAATTTAATAAATTTCATAAAAATATTTTTATATTTATTTTTAAAAACGTAGTATGGAAAGTAATATATTTCTGATAAATATTTTTTAATAGTTTTTCCATCGTTTTAAACATAAATTTTCATATAAACAATCTTTATTATATTAATTACAATACATTATAATATGGTCAATATCTACTATAAAATTATACTATTCTGCTTGATGAATTTATAAAAAAAATGTTATGATTCATTTACTGTTCATTTACGGTAATTTATTTTACATTTAGTTCATATTTCGTACTAAATGTTACAAATGTTTTCAAAACTTTTACACTATCCTTTCATTATTCTTTCTCTTTTAAAGATGGTTTAATATATATTGTTGTAGATTTTTTCCTTAATTTATAACTTTATAGTAGATCTGTACTCATGCGTTTCGGCGTGAGTTCAATAATAGCATCGCACATAGATGGTTGATACTATATTATTCTACTCTCTCTGATATTAAAATAGAAAACTATCTTTTACCTGATTTGGAACTTATTGAAAGTGCTTGTATTTTCTTAAAATCATAAATTTTCTAAATTTATGATAAATTCCTTGTTTTATTGAACTTTAATTTCAACGTTAGTACATTTCGCTATATTTCATCTAAAAAATTACAATGTACGTTAGATCTTATATACAATTAATATTTTCACTTTTTAAGGAAATTTGCAACAGTTATCATTTTTTATTAGATTTTATTACCATTTTTTATTTTATAAAAATTTCTTTATATAACTAATTATGAAAAATATAAAATACTAATATATAAATAAATTATAATATTAAATTTAGATTTATAGTATGAAAAAATAGATTCATATAAAATATAGCTAGCAATGTTTATACTGATTATCTTTTACATTTACAATTGCCCTTATTATTTCTGTTCAAAACAAATACAATAAGAAATGTAAGTAAAGCTTTGAAATTGTTTTGTATGTTTCCTTTCTTCTTTTTTGAGATTTGTTTGTGCATAAAAAGTATGAGTTTAAAAATAATAGAATTCAATTAACGGTACTTAAAATACTATTAGTAAGTTACTCGTTTCAATATTTTTTAATTTTTTTTTTGTAGCCTTACTGATATTCGTTAATGAGAATAAATTAGTTATTATTCAAATAAATATATGTATCACAATTCTAATATCATATATCAAAGGTAAAACTTTAGAGTTAAAGAGTTAAAAAAAACTGGTGCTTTTCCCGCATTCTTCTTACTTATCTTTAATTTTATTAACTAAAAATAACGAATTTATAATATTTACAACTAGAAAGTATTTTGTTATTGGTTTTATTAATTATGCTTCGATACTTCATACAATATTTTCAATACAATAATGGTTAGTGAGTTTGATTAATAGTACTAATGACTAGTGAATAATAGTACTAATGACTGGTGAATAATAGTACTAACGACAGGTGAATAATAATACTAATAAATTTATTATATTATCTCTATTTGGTGATGTTAAAAGATATTATAATTACCAATAAATGTAAGTTCAATTAAGTGTATAATGATAAATAAAAGCTTAAATTAAATTGTTTATCATAAAAAGAAAATGGTATATTTGTCTTGCAGATACAATACATTCCTCGATTGGTTACATTATTGATGAAATTATTCTTTCGATATTTTTTTATTAATTTTAATCCTGCATATTTATTTTTGTTTATCAATTCAGAATTGGTATAAAAATATTAAAATCACTTTTATCAATTTGAGTATGTCATATGCCAGCTTTTATACATTACTTTTTTCACCGCCGTGTTCACTTATTGTAATTTTATTTAAGTGTTTGAAATTCATAATCCAATAGAGATATATCTCGAAAATTATATTATGAATCATAGATTTCTTCTTAGTTTTATATAAAACTGCTTGCTTGATATAAAATGATTGAGACATATCCTTCTTATGCGACAATACTTCTATTGTTTAACTACCTAAAATATAACAGTACATAAATACTAATACATAAATATGCAAACTGATATTTTTAAATTAAAAGTTTTTCTTCGCAAATTTTATAAAAGAAAATTCATCAAACTTCTTGATAAAAAGAAAACGTGCTTGGTACTTTTTGGTCGTCCTTGTTGATTGTGTAATTTTATGCACTGTACACCTTCGTGGTGCATTTATCTAATACGTTCTTGTATATATTAACTGTTGTCTTAATCAGTAAGTTTCAAATTGTGCATCTTTTTTTATATATATTGAAGTAACATATAAATATCTTTTACGTGGTGACATATGAAAAACTGGTTATTTTGTAAAACTTATAAATAAAAGTATTAGAGTGATCACGAATAAAGACAACGTATTAAAGAGCCATAGAAGTGGCATATCCAATTACCTTTTATGTGTAATAAGCACGTGAAAGAGTGAGAGTACGAGGGAAGTGTGATTGAATCAGTAGGAACAATGAATGTAGTTATAGGAGGAAGCTCATTGTGCTATACAAATTTTAAATATCATAGAATTCGAAAAAGATAGCGGCTAAACGTTGAATAAGGTCAGCATTGATAGTACGTCGTATTACTTAATTCTACTCAAAGTAGAACTGAGTGATACGGAAATTTTGTGCAAAGCACCACGAAAGTAACCACGTATACACGGTATACGTGGTTTGTCAAAGATTATTATTTAAGAGTGCGCAAATCACAATTTAAAAACATTGTCTGGTTACCCATCAAGACTGACTTTGAAAAGAGTTCGTCACCTCTTGTATTAGATTATCTTTCTGACAGAGCGTCTCTTCGTAACTTATTGTTTTAAATTCTTAGCACATAATTACTTAAGAATTGCAACATAAAAACAATATAAAATTAATAAAATGACAAATTCGAGTATTTTTTATTTTTACAATATATTAATTCATATCTTATTTTATTTTATTGTTAGATGCTTTGAAATTCTCTGAACTTGACTTATTAGAGGTATTTATGATAAGTAATTTAATAACTAATTAAAGGAAATATGGAATAGGAAAAAATATTTAAACTTGCATTGTAGATCTACTGATATAAATTAAGTAGTTTTGATATTAATTTTAATACAATATTTTAAGGCAAATTTTTTTATTTTTTATAGTTTTGATTACATTACATAAGTGTCTTATATAAGCTTTTTCTAAAAAAATATTCATTTTCAAAAGGGCGAAAGCTTTTTTAAACAAAATTTTCAATTATAAAAATGTATTTTTATATTGAAAAGGTTTTTTAAAAAAGTTAACATTTTAAAAATTCCATAACAATTGTATTGAAATTAAAACAAATTTTTTTATTTTAACTCTAATATCAATAACATAACTTATGAAGTCATGAAAAATTACAAAAGAACATTTTTAACAATGGATTATGTACTATTATTTTATAATAAAATTTGAAGAGAAATTATTTTGACCCTACAGTCATCTTTAAAATGGCTGGTAATTATCAGTGAGCTTACGTTTTATATTATTTCTAAAAATCATTATGAAATACTTTTTAATTACATATAAGTATAATAAATATTCTTTTATAGATTTACAAATATTTCGATAAAAATTTTCAAATTTTAATTATTTTAGATAACGATATACCAATCATAAATTTTTTTAAAATTAATATTTCTTTCAAAATTAAAATGATGTAACTGTTAATTTCGAATACAAACAATGAATTTGAAAGAGAAATTTTTGGTACAGTACATTGTATCATTGATAATATACTCATATACTTTAATACATACTTAAAATAATTATATACTATACATCTTTTAGTAATTTTTTAATAACTTAGCGATATGTTTTTTACATTTTATTATCATAAAAAATTGATGGTCTAACAATCAAAATGAATTCTTTTATCTATTAAAATTTTTTCTTATTAAAAATATAACATTCTTCTTTACGAGTTTCTTTTATATTTTCAATATTTGCAGTTGAACTATAATACAATTAAAATATAACTAAAATATTCAGATTAATTGGTATTAATTTTTTATTTTATTATTTGAATTAATATAATCTTAATTAATTATTTTATCGTTAAATTTATACGTAATTATAAAAAATTGTCAGTCAATAGAAATTTATTTGATTGTTTATCAATTTTATAAATATTATTTTTGTTTGAACAATAGTAATCAATTTTTGTATTTCATTTGTTTTTATATTTATGATAAATAAATTTTTTATTATATTATCGATACATATTAAAATTAAATATTTATTGCACTGATTATTTATAAGAGCTAATAATTTTGTTTACAGCAATAAAATTGTATTCTTGTTTAAATTAAAATTATCACTAATTATTTGCAATCTTTATATTATTCTTTATTCAATTGTGAATAATTACTTTTGATTTGGTTAACAATAATAACTTTTATTTGATTTTCTTTAATAAATATTTAAAAATTTTCCTTTATTCTATTTTCTTGTTAATATACTATATTAAATTATTTGATTTTATTTGATTTTATTTGATTTTATTTGATATGATAAAAAGCTGTTTTCATCAACCTTTATTTTAATTTGAAAAGAGTTTATAGCTTATAATATTGAGTTATTCAATTAAAAAATATACATTTGTTTTTACCTACTATCTATAAAAGTATATAGCACTCTTTTACCATACTAATAGTGATTTTAATATGGCTTTAAGAATATATTTATAAGGCTCATTACCAATTTCCTTAAAAATTTACATTGTGTTTATCTTGTTAAGTGAAGCCAAAAGCATCTGTTGTAATAAATGTATTGATGTTGTTGATAATTTTTTATGACCATTCAAGATAATCCTAATATGATATGAAGATATATTACAGCAAAAGTGTGCGTATTTTACATATTTCATTTCGTCACAATTAAATGAAAAATGCCCACTTTTTATAAACAAAGTAATTGTCACTAGTAGTTATAACAGTAAATGGTTTAACACTGTTCTATTTAAAATTTATCATTTTCTTTTATCTTTTAATTGTCTTGTATAATATTTTTATCTGTGATATATTTCTAAATGCTTCAAATAGCTATTTTGCTTGTAGCATATTATTTTTATTGACTTGAAACTTTTTATTAATAATTTTGTCCATTGTATAATTGACTATTGTAATGCCTATAATTGCTAATTTATTTTCATTAATTTTTTTATTGTAGTAACATTTTTTGAAAATTTTTAAAACATTTTAATGTTATTACAAGGGTTTACATTATATTAGAAAAATTACTCTAGATAAAATTAAATATTCTTTTTATTTCTTTTGATATTTCTTGAATAGAGGTAATTAAATTTTATTTTTTAAGATGGAATCTTATCACTTATGTTTAATTTGTGCTTATTAAAGTTTTGATTTAAATTATATATGATATATAAGAGTTTACATTTTGTTTTCTTTTTGACAATTACTCTATCATCTTATTCATTGAGTAATAGTTTGTTTTACACTACTATTAAAAATTAGTATACATATAATAGACAAAATAAAATTTATAAACAATATAAGAAGTATTGTTTATCACTTTTGGATCAAAATTTGTATAGATTGTATATCATTCAATCTTCAAATAAATTTTAAAAAATTGTTAATACATTTTTTATTTAATTAGTTTATTTTTCTACAATTTCTACAAAATATTGAAAACAATGAAAGTTCTTGAATATGTATAAACTATTTTTTTATTTATTATGTAACGAAACTTATTTTAATAAAATGATTAAATTAATATTAAAATTAATTTTTTCAAATATATATATAAATCTAATTACAGAAAGTATGATATTCTCTCTATATTTTAATGTTTTTTATATAATTATTTCTAAACATTATTTGAAAAAATTAATTTTAATTTAAAGCATACAATTTATAATTTATACAAGTTTATTAATTTTCTTACATATTCAATAAAAAATTAAACAGCTTATTAAATGTTCAGTAATGAAATATTTTATAAATGATATTATGATTTTAGTTATATTTGTAATAAAAAATACAATTAAATACAATTAAAAATTACGTAAATACAAAATAATTTTAATTTGTTTACAAAAAATACTGCATAAGCATTTTTCAAATATATACGTGACTTCAGCTCTAAAACATCTAACCTAATCTAGTATTTAGGAAATTTGAGAATCGTTGAACGAATCAGATTAAAGAGTGTGTACATCCTGAAAAGTACTTACGAACGAAAGAATGGATAATAATTGACAATAGTATTCCCAATAAATACAGAAGTAACAAAAAACAGACACTTAATATAAAAGTACTGACTGATAATCTGAAATAAAAAATTTAATGCTAATTTTTTTTAGCTTTGTTATCGTATACATAGAAAATAGGAAATGTCTACTATGACGTCGACTGATTACTGATCGTATTGCTCTCTCTTTCTCTCCTTCCCTATATTTCTCTTTCTATTATTCCAGATTCCAGACCCATCTTTTCTATATTGTATCATAATTGTATTTCTCATTTTACTTGGTGTGTCAAAGTGCAAATCTAGTGACCATTTTTGTAATACCCTTAAAGACTATAAAGTTGTAGAATTTAGAAGAAAATCATTCAAGTGATTATTTTAAAATAACAAGTACGCAAATTATACGCCGTTATTTGCATCAATTTAGTATCTGTATGCTTCCGTAAAGTTAAGACGTTAATTTTAACATGATTAAATTGTTCTCTTTAAAAAACGCCAAAAAGGATGGTGAATCACCAAAAACTGGTGCTCAAAAAAAGTCGTCCGCGGCACAGCTGAGAATTCAAAAAGGTAAATATTTTGTTTGATTTTATTAAATATATTATGTTCTTACTGTTTACTTAAGAACCTTTTCATTATGCTAATGTTAAAATTGTTTTATTTATGTAAATTTTAGATATTAATGAACTAAATTTACCAAAAACTTGTGGTACGGAATTTCCAGACCCTGACGATTTACTTACTTTTAAACTGGTTATCTGTCCCGATGAGGTTAGTTTCAATTTAATATAAAACTCATTGATGTTATAAAGAATTTTTTTACTATAGGGATTTTACAAGGGAGGTCGATTTGTATTTAGCTTTAAAGTTGGGCCAAATTATCCACATGAACCACCAAAAGTCAAATGTGAAACTCAAGTGTATCATCCAAATATTGATTTAGAAGGCAATGTTTGCCTAAATATTTTAAGAGAAGATTGGAAGCCTGTTTTAACTATAAATTCAATTGTTTATGGATTACAATACCTTTTTTTGGTAAATATTCAAGATTGTATGTGATAATAATTATGCATTAAAAATTAATTTTTTTTAAAATAACTTTTAATTTATTAAGAAATATTTTAATAAAATATATTTGATAAAAAATATTGCTAAACTTTTAAAAATTAAAAATGTATGACTTATTCCAATTATTCAAAATAATTGATTACAGTAAAATTTTAAATTTTTTATAAGTAATATATAAAAACTTTTAATGTATATAAATTTAATTTGTTTTAGGAACCAAATCCGGAAGATCCTTTAAATAAAGATGCAGCCGAAGTATTACAAAATAATAGAAGGGTGTTTGAACAAAACGTAGCCAAAGCAATGCGAGGAGGTTATGTAGGACAATATTATTTCCAGCGGTGTCTCAAGTGATACACTATTTTTTCTTCACTAATATTATTTTCGGTTCTGCAAAGACTTAGGATCAGAAGAATAAAATATTGGAGAAATATAGGAAAACGCAGTATATTTGCTGTCATTTGTGCATCTATTTTATATAAACTTATTTTCTTTACATCCTACCAAGCCTCCAAATGTTTAATCCTTCATATATTTTATGCTTTCCACTAATAATAAATCTACTAAAACTTTTTAAGTATATAGATTTATATTATTAAAGTACAACTAAAGGGCTGAGCCCATGTGTAGATTTATTATAACAATTAAAAATAAGGCATTATAATTAGTAAAAATGTGTTTAATTATTCATTTGATTAATATTAAGTCATTTAAATTATTTGAAATAATATAGTAAATAAATAAAAAGAAGTTTTGTTTGACTAATAAAATAATTGATAATTGCATTCCCAGGATCAGATAAACTAGAAATGAACACATTTTTTTATAATAAACTTGTATATTGAGGAAGGATTGGTATATTAACATTTTTATTGGTTATTTATATAAATTCATCATTTCGAAAGGTTTAAGGAAAAAATACATTTATTTTAAAATAAACAATGAAAATTAGAAAATAATTCACTTTACATACAATCCACATAAAAATCTACAAAAAATCTTTACTTTTTAGAACAAGATTTAAAAAATTATAAATATTTTAGTGTACAATATCATGCCTTTATTGCAATTAAATTTTTCTTTAATTTTATATTTCATTGATTTTTTTGGTCTTGGTTTTCTAGTTTTTTAATAATTACCGATAATATTAAATTATCTAACATATCAAACGATAATAAAAGTGTAAGAAAGTCATTTTCATTTTATTTATTCATGCAAATGACACATAAGAGAATATGACTTGATTTAGTAAAAAAAATGAATTACAAAATCTGCAATTGCTTGCATTTGTATTTTAATATAATAATAGTAAAAGTTTTTTTATGAACTTTGTTCTACTAAATATTCATGTGGTCACTACATATATTTTAGCTTCAATTTTTATCTTGTATACAATGTTAAAAGACTAAAGTATATTTTGCACAAGATGTATATCGTTACAAAAACAATGCTCATTGTTATAAACAAAATTTGAGCTTTAAATTAACTTATTCTTTTTATAGAAAGAGCAAAAGAACAGTTTTCTATTCTCTCTATTTTTAATATTTTACAGTATTCTACTTTTGCAACTTACAAACTAGAAAAGTGTCTTGGCCTCTTGCATATCTACAATGATATTCATTGCATTTTACTTTTTAGGTCCCAAATTATAAGGATACTACAAGGCACATTTTCATGTTTTTTAATTTTAAAATTCTTAAAAAAATGTATCGTTATTAAACTAGTATTTAATTTTATTTCGTATTACACTAATAATATAAACAATATAAAAATAATATGATAATCAAAAACTTTAGAATTTCTGAGTATTTAGTTCTTAACTTATTTGTAAAAAAAAAATAAATACATATACATAAAAACTATTCATTTTTCATTAATCACAGCATAATTTCTTTTTTGAACACTATTATCATTTCTGGTTTTGATACTAATATAATTTTCTTACTAATATTATAAATTTTTATCTTACTATTAAGAAAAGGATCAATATAAATATTTTATTGAAATGTATTTGTACAATAATAAATATATTATAAAGATAAATTCCTTCTCTGATTGAAATATTTGTTAAAGATGGAAAATAATCTTTAAAAAATTATAAATTTTTTTTATATGAGAACATAATTTATTCTGTGAACTCTGTAGAACTAATATTAATTTTTATGATTTATCAATTAAACAATGCTTAATTTATAATGAAGTACTAACTGTTGATTATAACTACCACATTCTAATGAAATATTTTACATAAATCATACATTCATGGAGTAGGCTTAATAGATATGAAAAAAATATTTTTGCTTATTAAAAATTAGGTTTGAATATATTTTACGTTAACATTTAACATATTCGTTATTTTCTTATCTTTTCACAAATTTATGGAAAGTTGAAAGAGCATGTTACTTTCTTATTTTGAATAATAGTAGAAACATCATTGGAGCACTTCTTTTTTGTAATAACTCCAATAATATCAAAGATAATCTTCACTGTCTGATTTAAAAATTTCATTTTTATAATATAGGACAAGTATATTAAAATTTAATTTTCCCCAAGATTTCTATACATTACCTTTCCCTATTTTAGATATATCAATATAGTTTCAAAATCAAAAATATTACTTACTATTTCTTTATATAACTGGGTACATACCATCATTCATTAACGACTTTTATTTGGTACAAGTCAATATGACCAATACACAGTGCAAGAGCATCATATTTAAATTAAAACATGAAAACGATTTTTAGTATGTATACAAGTCCCTCCTATTGTCTTACTAATGTACATTTAATTTACATAAAAAGAGTAAGTAGGAAATGTATAATTATTTTGGAGGTGGTCTAATCGTATATTACAAGTGTTCCATTTGCTAACCTTACAATTTCTTTAATTACATTAAAATAACAACACTTGCATTTTTTATCGACCTAAAGGCGTTCCACCAAAATTAAAGGAAGTGGGCACAGTCTGTAAAGTAAAAGCATAACCTGCAAGGAAAATAAATTATCAATTAAATATAATTACATAATTTATGTAATTAATAAAAAAAAATAACCTCCACTTTGCTCAATTCGTTTACTCTCTAATGCTGCCTTACGTTGATCAGCTAATAATATAATTTCTGTCAAAGACGTTTGTTGTTCCTGTGTCAAGTGACTGGTTAAAGCAGTATACCATGTAGCATCTGTCCTTTCAATATCTGTTGCAAAATATAAAATGATATCTTCAATAAGAAAAATGAAAATGCGAAACTAGATTCATATATTTATAAAAGCATTTTAAATGCAGATTTATAAATGTCGCATAATTTGAATTATTAAATTCATCAAATTTTTCAATTTTATATTACGTTTAAATTAATTATAAAAATTAATAAAACAGCTAATTCAATATAAAATAAAATAATATTTCATGCTTTTTTTACTGATGTCAATTATGAAAAAAGAAAAATATTTATTAATTAAAACAATAAAATATATGCATTAAAAAAATCTACATTATTTTAGTATTTTATATGTACAGTTCTTATTTATAATAAAACATTATATTTGATGTAAATATTGACAACTGGTTTTGAAAGTAATATTTTAATTAAAGAGATACTAGAATAAAACTTACTTTGCATAATTTCTTTAAAAACTATATATTCATCTTGATTTGTATCATCAGAGTCAAGTGGTGTAATATAACTTTCAAGTGTAGTTTCTTCATTAGCCTCATAATCTGAATCTTCATCATCATCATCATCTGATTTATGGTCAACATATTTAATATGTATTGTACTTCTAATACCACTAAGTTGATGACACTGTGTTTTTGTGAGTTTTTCTTCAAGCCTTTCCAGATAGTCTTGACTAGCATCATCGATTTCATCTTCATCCGATGATAGAATTTCTAGTCCAAATTTTTTTAAGAACAACATATACAATTATTAAGAATAATGTAAAATATATTACCTTCTTCCAGATCGCTTTCATCTTCAACATTATCTTCATCCTCATTTTCTGTTACTTTTGCAGCATATGCTCTTTTGAGACCATCAAAAAGTAGAATTAAGGATGGAATAATTTGTTGTGCGCATTCATTAACTGCAGTTGGTCTAGATGGACCCATACTAATTATTGTACATAAGCCAAGTACACAAAGTTTCCTATCGTGCAATCTGTAATATATAAATAACTGAAATATAATTCTAAAATAAAATACTTAAATAAAAAAGTTAATATATTTACCCAAGAAAACAATCTGTATCGTGAATCCATTGTTTAATAAAATGAGATGCAATTGGTTCTGTTGATTGTCCCAAAGTACCTTGTAATCTGTCCATTGTTTCAAGGCACAAATTTGGATTGTAGTACAAAGCAGCGATAACAACTTGCAAGCACATTGTCCTTAATTCTGAAGTTTTAACCTCTCGTGTCAATCGCTCTAATACTAATTGTATTAGTGGTGGTATACAGTTGTCAATATGTCCTTTACATTGCAGAATTATTACTTCAAGAAGTTTTGCAGCATTACACTCAGGATCCTCTCCAGCATCACCTACTAGCACAGCCTTACACATGTTGAACATGGCTAAAATATGGTTTTCATTAGAAAGAAATGCAGGAGTATCTACTGTAATATAATTATGAAGAGCAGGCATCATATCCATAAAATAATCCAAACCATCTTTTTGGAAAAGCTCATAAATTAATTCTAAAACTTTCCACATATCTTCAGATATTGATCTTCCTGTCAAATCATATACAAGTGATAGAGCTTCTTCATAAAATTCTAAAATATTAAACAAACAATAATTATAAAAGTGTATGACTTTTATATATGCAAATTTATATTCAATAGATTACCAAGAACGCTATGACTAAAAATATGAGCAATAACTTGTAAAACTATTGGTTGGAGTTGATTCATTATTAATGGATGATCTTCCATTACAGACAATAAAGTTTCAATAGTATTTAATAATGACATGGCTGTAATAGCTTTTTCATCACTGCCTTCATCAGTCTCCAAAACTTGACTGAATGTTGCTGCTAAATGTTGACACATTTCTACTGCGATTGGCATAAGCTGTTCAGGGTATGTACAAACGATTTTTTGCATAACATTCATCAAATCATCATTTTCGGTTAGTCTAATAATATTCAAAAGTTCTAATGTAATTTGTTTTATCCAAGGTTCAACACATTTTTGTGCTTTATCTTGAGCTTGAAGCAAACTATGTAATGCAATAGCTGCTTCAACTTTAACTGGAAGATCTTGATCATTTAAAAGAGCATTTGTAGTCAATCTAACAGCATCTACCAGAATATTTTCTTGTTTAAATTTAATTTCAGCAAAGTAATGCAATACCCAAAAAGCCTATAAAAATATTCATTTATAAAATCAAATATTTAAAAATAAAATTAATAAACTTTTATAAATTTATATACCCTAGTTCTCATATGACCTTGTAAACTATTAAATTCAGGAAATACATATTGCATTAGCATTTTATCCATTTGATCTTTGTAAATATTTTTTTTTAGTAAAATATCAGCAAGTGTTCCAACCTAGTTAAACAAAAATATACTTATTTATATTAAAATATTTTATGAGAAAAATATTTTTTTAAATTTTTCTACCATGTGCAAAGCTCCATCTTTTTGTTTCAAATCTGTATTTGAACTTGTTAAAACTTCAACACAAAATTGCATTGTTTTTTGTAACATATCTTTTCTTTTCTTACAAGCTGAATGAAGTAAAGTTTGTGCTGCAGTTACAGGAGATACGAAATCTTCAAATATATCTAAACAATATTAATTAGAAATATTATTTTTCTTTAAATTATTCAAAAATATATATTATAAAGAAAACTGAATAAATTACCAAATTTAACTCTGATATATTCATATGGATCTGTATTCCAAAGTTCTTCATCAGCTGTTGAGTAGGACATAATTGGAAATAAAACATCACGAATAATTTCAAACATGTGAGGTTTCAAAAATTTCCAAGAAAATGCATGACTTACTCTATATTAAACAAAAAAACAAATAAATAAATATATATATATAATTATTATTAAAAAATGTTCATTACCCTTGATTTATATAATTAATAGATTGTTGTAAAACCCGTGGTGATACATAAATTTTTCTACGATATTGATCTAAAATTTTAAGTAAAACTTCAAGTATACCACCGCTAAACGTTAGTAAGTACCATGCTGAAAACTCCTTATAATCACTGAATACTGAACCTGGACTTCCATATCTAAAATTGCAATTTATTCCATATTTATGTATAATCTCATGATAAAAGAAATATTTTTAATTAAAATTCAACATACCTTTCAAACATTCTTTGAAGGATATGAAGTGCCCACTTTTTACATTTCCACCATGGTAATTCAGCTCGTTCATCATCATCTAAATCAGGATTATTTGTTTCTGGTGGTACAGGTCTGTCAGCTACTTGACGTACAATATCCATCCACTGTGAAAAAATTTGTTTAGAAATAAGATCAAGGGGAAGTGTATATTGTGTTAAAGCAAAGAATATTTTGAGTATCTGTTTCTGAAGAAGAACAGATTGTTCAGAAGAATCAGAAAGTAATCTTATTATGAGTTGGTAAATCATAGGTAAGAGAAGATTCATAGCTTCATGAAGTGGTCCTCTTTCCTCTGTTTTCTTGTATCTACAGTATTTTTGATAATATGATTTTTAATAAATAATAATCAATTTTTTAATAAAAACTAAATAATTGAAAACTGACTCAAAATTTTTTACAAAATGATAGAGTGCTAGAAGAACTCCAGGCCAACAAGAAGCATCAGGATTTTGAAGATATATTGTTATTTTATCGACGATTTGGGTCCATCTTCCAGGAAAATCATGTTTCACAATATTACTAATGCATACTGCTAGCTGTATCCTAAATAGAAAATCATACCTTGTAAATATTTCTTAACATATAACTTAAATTAACTTATATTAATACAAATTTATACCTAATTAGTTCAGGGGCATGTACAGTGGCATCAACTATGGCATCACGAATCATTGCTCTATCCTGTTCATGAATACTAAATGGCACTGATGCATTTTCAATCTCTCGATCTATCCAATTTGAAGTAATAAAATTCTTCAAATAAATAACACCTGAAACATCCCAAAGAATTGATAAACTGTGCTTTCATGATTTAATTATTGATAACTTACCAGCTTGTCTAACAGGCATGTCTACATCATTAGACATTACAACCTGTAAAAGTCCTGGAGCAAAACCAATAATTTTGTGAACCTGAAAATTAATAAAAAAAGCAGAACATTTATTTATAAAAAACTAAAAAGTAATTTAAAAGTGGTTAAATTTTCTTTACAAATTGATAGTATTAGAACGCAAAGTCGACAGGAAATATTAGGATTTGAAGATCTAGCATTATTTAATATTTATAAGAAAAAACGTGGATGGCACGTTATGAACCGGACAATACAACCTTGATTTGCGGCCATGCCAATGGAAAGTGAAGAACGCGCAAATGACTCCAAAAAGATAGACATCAAATCGGCGTACACTTTGTAAACTCAAAATTACAAATATTAAATTGCGTTTTTAAATAGAATGTAAGAATGGGTTAGGTTCTAATTAAGAAGTCCACGTTTCGATAATTTCTTAATACAATTTTAAGATTGAACAAGTAAAATAACAGGTATTAAAGATTTAGTTAACTCACCTGATTGAGCTGCTCTTCAGCCTGTTTCTGCTGTGCCGGTTCGATCGTAGCCCGGAGTAGATCCGTCAATTTCCGTGAGTCCATCATATATTGATCGTCGGTGATAGATTGAATACACAATTCTATCTACTCTCTCGTTGCCACTGCTGACAGAGCTGACTGCTCACCTTTTGCCTTACTTACGCTCAAAACCTCATACGATACGATACAATAAGAAGGCGGGCGGATAGCGACAAGCAAGACCAAATTTGTACACGCATGCGCATATTACAATTATAATAAGAGGGCACTTATGGCATACTTTGACGGTCTTTTACTTTTTTATTTAAATCTAAAAATTTAAGCTGAAAAAAAACAATTTTCTTAATTTTCTTTTGAAACACGAAAGAAATCATGATTATGTGTTCAAAAGAAAAAACAAAGAGAAATATATGATTTAGAGAATATAATTGATAACAAGAAAAAATTAGTTCAATATGGTCCTCATTAAATATTTTACATCTATATGTACGTATGATGCATACATATGTATATTTATACAATTATATAATTTACAGAAAGGATCTCTCATACAACAATAATAAAAATAAGTGTAACCAATATTTTTTTCATATTAACAAAAGAATGGATGAAGTTAAAATAGATATTATATTTTTCTGTATTATTAAACATGAAATATATTATATACAACTATATGCACGCAATTATATAATTATTAATTTTAGTATATTATATAACTTTAAACAATATATTAATGAATTTAATATCAAACTATATGTATAGTACCTTGTAATAAATTACAAGATATTAACTTTAAAGAATTTTACAGTCAGCTTTACTTCACAATAATCAAATTTAATTCTGGTTCTGCGTGAAATTCAAATTTTAAATTTGATTCAAATTATCTTTTCGAAAATTTTAATAAAAAAGAAAATCACTTTTAAATTTTTTACATTCAATATTAAAATTTATTATTATTAAAATAATAAAATGAAATTTTAATATAAAATAATTAATATTCTGTTTATGATTTATCAAAATTAAAAGAATAAATTTATTTAATAAAATAAAATACTGAATGAAATATGGATGTACTATTCTTTACTTTAAAAACAATTCTAAAAAAATGTTATTGTCAAGCTTAGAGCATTTCCCAAGTATCAAGAAAAAAGTCGAAATTAATTAAGTTTTGAAATAAATATTATGGAAGTTTTTAAGCGAAAATATTCATTTTCCTATAAACCATAGTAGACCTAATCATCGCCTTGTTTCGAAACTTATAAGTTGATTTTTTAATTTTATGAATATATATTGATAAAAAATATTTTTTTATCAACATACAATATTAAACTTTAATGAAGTAATAGAAAACATTTATTTCATATTCGTAAAGATTTTAAGAAAATTATGAAATCTCATTTTGAGTATTTCATATAATATAACCAGTAATAATAACAAAAAAATAAAATAAAATAAAAACGGTAAAAATAATTACCTGTTTTGCTAGAGATATTGTTGATTAGAGCACATAATTTGTATGTGCAGTCCCAAATTATAGAGACTTCAATTTCTTCATTTTATTTTAACAAGAATTTAATATATCAACTCGTAATTTGGTTGATGGTCAATAATCTCGGCATAAAAAAGACTTTATATTTCTGAATTTTTCGATTCTAATCGATATAAGGAAAAGCTCGAAAAATTATTTCATAATTTTGAACACAATCTATTTTTAATATTATTTATTACAATAATATTTTTTAAAGATAAAAATAGTGAATGTAATTTTAGATTCAACTATAAATTTATAATAACCCAAAATAAAAAAAGATTTAAACTTAACAACTGTTTTAAGAAATTAATAAAATTATAAATTTAAACTTAAAGATTAATTAACAATTAAAAGATTAATAACAAATTACTTGTGTTTTTAATTGGGCAAATTTTTAAGACTTCTTTTACTTACACATATATATATACATACATAGAAATCATATTATTAAAATTATGTAATTATAAAAAATACTTTCAAAGATTATAGATAAACATTTAAAGCTTTTGAGATGCATCAATATTATAAGAGTACAATCATGAATGTGCGAAACTAATCCACATTATACATTACCAATATAGATAAATAATTTTTGTACTATTGAAAAAATTATGTACATTTGAAAAAATTTTTTAAACCTGTATAGTTTGTATTACTTTTATCATTAAATAAGAATAGTGTTTTTATTCTAAGTTAAAAAAAATTTATATGTGTATATTTTAGAATTGTTTACGCGTTTTCCAACAATTTCCAGTTTGTAATTTGGCAAGGGTGGAAAAGAAGATTTCATGCTAGATGTTAAGTATTTGAAGCAACGAACAGAATACTAGTGTTTTATTTGCACCCCTGATAAGTCTTTCAACTTTGCTCGAGATTTGTAGGAACTAACGATGTATTGTTATATCGGTAAGCTAATTTACTATTTTCATCTTATTTTAGCTAAAACATATTATTGTATTCTGATAAAAAATATGATATTGTTGTAACATATGTTTCTTACTGATGTATACTGCATTTATATTATTAAAAATTTGAGAAATCTGTTGTAACCGTAGTTTCTAATTGATCTTCAGGTTCTACTTCATCATGTTAAGGCAAAAGGAGGTATTTTGCTTAATCGTGAAATAAAGTACGATCGCATAGACATTTATTATTTTGTAATTTAGACAAATTTATATACTTAAAAAATTGATTTAAGTATAATAAATTTACCAAATAATAATAGAGTATAAATTTAAAAATTCGATAATAAAATTTTCTATAAATTATTTTATATTTTATCGCCATATTAAATTTTAAGTCTAAAAACTTGGATTAAATGTATAATGTAACATTAGTAAATCTCATTGAAAATAGTTACTAGTTAATTTCTGAATGAAAAGCATGTTTAAAAATTAATAATTTCTTTTCATGTAAAAAATATACAAAGAAGTTTACTTTTTTTGCAATGTTTTATAGAAAAAATCAAATGTAATGAAATAAATTAACTTTATTTTACAAATATAAATATGTCAACTACAAATTAAATAAACTTTGATGATTTTAAAAATCTAATGATTTATATTGGAAAATTTTTATAACATTATATAAATATACATTTTGCAGAAGTAAATTTTATCAAGTATTTATAATGATTGGTTGGGTAAGAAACATTTAGACAGAAAATCTGTTTTCTAGCCATCATATGTTTTGGCATATTGCAAGTATATGTATAATAAGCACTTGAAGCATTTAAAAGTTTTTTTAGTATTGAATATTTATAATCGCCTTTTTCTTTGTGTGTATACAGATATTAATATTTAATAATTATTTAGAGAAAAAAGCTCAAACATTTTCTCTATTTCTAATGTATTTCAATATTCATGTAAAGTTTAAATTTTTAATTACTGTTTCATTGCAAAAATAAATATTGAAAAATCTATAAATAGAATTTTTATAATTTAATTACATAAGTTATAATGCAACTGTATTTACACAATATTTAGCTTTTAAATCAATTTTTAATTCAGATTATTGTTTAAAGTTAGAAACATTTATAAAATTTATATTAGTCTTATAATAATTATGTCTTTTCTACTTTATACTATTGCTACAGGACGAATTTCTACTTCTTTTTTAATCCTATATTTAGTTTTATTAGTAAATGTACAGTTACATTACATCCTAATTTTTCATGCTTGAGGAAAATATTCCCCTTTTGACTATTATAAGTATGTTGATTTTAATTTCAATTAAGTCATATTTGTATTTCATGTATTTTATGAATAAATTTTTATTTAACCTTGACAAAAATGTTGTTTCATTTTTTGAATATTTTTCTAAAATGACAATCTATTTTTTTAAGTCTTGATTATTATATTCCAAATCTTAGTTAATAAATTTTTAATAACAAAATACACGATAATACAAAGACACTATGTAATCCTCTTATTCTCACTTGTAAGTAACAAAGAAAAAGAATTTTTCATGAAAAGTTTTATATTTTCCCCTTTTTTATTTTCTTATTGTAGTTACATTAGACATTATTTTTCTTTGTTCATTCCACAATGAAAACATAAAAGAAAAGAACTAGCATTATTCGAATCTAAATGAATTATTAAACTATTTTCTCTTTATATTAAGTGATAAGTTTATGATTTCAATTTGATGTGTAAAGTGATGAATTTATATTTATTATAAATATTTTCCATGTTTTTATACAGAGAAATTCAAATTGTGTGGTTATAAATTTGTCTCTTATGTTTATAAAACAATTGTATATTATCCAAATGTAAATAAAAGTAGTAAAGTAAAATAATTATTATAGGCAGTAAATGTATCGATGTAGAAATAGCATGTTTTATTGTAAAGAATCTATTTACATGACATAATTTACTCAAACAAAACCATATATTTTTATAGAGGGAAGAATCAGCTCATTGGTTGAAATCATATTTATAGCAGTAAATACGTTAATACTAATGCATTAGGCAAGTTTCAAAAATAGTTAGTAGCAACACAGATCTAATTGTGAAATACAAATATATGAATTTTAATTAATAGTATTGAGAAAATAATATGCGATTACCTTCATTTTTTCAAGATATACTTATAATATTTATATTACAAAACACTACAAAATTCTATAATGATTTGAGAAATATAAATTTTTAAAGTCTATGTTTTAGATTTCTAATCGATTTAAATATAGCAATTAACATTTTATTAATCTATCTTATTAGATATCTTACATTTTTATCTTTTTTATTATTACATTAAAAGTAAAACTATGAGTGATTTAGTTTCGTACATAAAATCTATGGAAATGATATTATACATTTTATTTAATGTACATTAGTTAAATATGGGAAGTATGTATTAACTTACGTAATATTGTGTAATGTTTATCTAATGCTGATTTCTATAACAATGTTAAAATAAAAATTAATGGTTTATCTACTGAGAATATTGAGACTCTTAGATATTGCTTTACCAACATACTTATTAACAATAAATTTTACAAGATTATTTTTCATGTAGTAAAGTACGAATTTCCGATAACTTATCAAGAGATTTTAAGCAACGACATAATTATTGAATTAGGTACGATTATTGATAATAAACGTGAGATAATTCAATTAAACGATCACCAAATTCCACTGAATGTTTACAAAACTTTACTTTATAATAGCAGTACTTTTTCTATAAACTACAAACAAAATGCAAACATTAAAATTCCTACCAGATCTGAAACCTTTGTTAAAATAAACATTTTAAATAAAAATATTACAGAAGGAATTATAAATTAAACGTTCTTCTAAGATGGGTTATATTTGTGTCAAAGTATCGTGAAAGTCGATTCAAATCTTCAAGCAATCATTACAATTTTAAATACAAATGAAACGGATATAGAAATTAACATATGGCGTATTGAAATAGAATTTATCTTAAATTGTAAAATTATGAATATAAATTCAATGGAATTAAATAATTATTCTTCAAATAGAATCAAATTCTTAGAAAGACAGTTAAGATTTGAACATTTAAGTAAAGGAAAATATGAGGATGTAATGAAAATTTGTAGATTATAGTGAAATATTTTTTCCTCGAAGGCGACATTTTGATTGTATCACTGATAAACCTATAGCCTCTAAACTGTATCGATTTGTCGTATGTCATAAGGAAGAAGTAGAAAATCAAACAGGAAAAATGCTTAAAAATGACATTATCCAATTTTCAAAATTTCCCTGGAATTCACCTGTTTGGGTAATTACGAAAAAGTAATGAATCAAAGTCGAATAAAATAACTATTCGAGTATTTAGAAAGAAGTCATCAATCTTTAGCCGATTATCTGAAACATTGTGCCAATAAAGATCAAAATGATTGGGATACATATTTAGTTCTCATCTTTATAATACTACACTACATAGCTCTACAAATTGTACTCCTGATTAATTTTTGGTATCAACTCACTCATCTGCCATCACAAAACACTCTGAGATACATTATGCGTATGGCAATCATTTAATAAATTTAGTGCAAAAATTAAGAAAAAGTAGAGAATCAGCAAGAGAAAATATTATAATTTCTAAGAATAAAATAAAGCATATTACGATAAAAACAAATCCTATAAAATACAATATATGAAATAAAGTTTATTTAAAAGTTCAACAATTCTCAAAATCTAAAAAATTATTTTTGTATTATAACAGTCTATATGATATAATTAACATAATATCACCTTCAAATTTTGTTATAAAAAAAACCGGAGAAAATCACAAGTACATGTTGATAACATAAAGCTGGGATATTCCAAGAAATAAATAGAAATGTTGCAATATCTGAAGTAAAAACAGAATATTCAACACTTAATAATCTCCATGACTGCAAATTAACTATATTCAAATCCTACGTTTGCAAATTATCAAAACCTATATACACAACGCATTCTAATTAATCTTTTCAAATACAATTATTATTTTATTATTCTCATATGCAGGAAGATTGTGACATTCGAATGCAAAATTAAAAGAAGGTAATTGGAATAAATTAAGAATTAAAAATAAATTATTATACGTTTCGTCCAAAATTATAGATATAACTGTTAGTTGTCGGAACTCCGTATTATAAAGTGAAATTAATTTGCATCGCTCTGGTATTCTTAGATTAGAACCCAGTTGTAAAGCATATACACCAACCGCGACATTAATAACCGTAAATTTTTTCGAGAGTAATTATACATCGTATATAATTTCATATATTAGAAGACGTCTGTTGTACAAAAAATACTATAAATTTTATTCACTTACCAGTACTAAATCGAATTAGAAGTTGCTAGCCACAAATTCGAAGACTTATCCAAATATGCTGATGAAATATTAAACACATTACAATCCATTACAATGTTTTATCTTTTCAATTATTGTAAAGGATTGTAGTTAGAAAAATGAATTACTCGTGTGTATATCATTTAATAATAGTAATTTATTTATTGATATAAGTTATAATAAAGATACACTGATTTAGTATTAAAATAGTAATGTATTTAAAAAGTATTTATATGGTAGCGCTAACACTGAACTTGTTAATAAACATTGAATTTAAAGGGATGAGATTTTTCAATTTTGGAATAAAATAAATTATTCGTAGGTCAAAATATTACGTAAAAAGAAGTTATAAAATAAATGAATACTAGGAAAACCGTGTGCGTCAAGTAGAGCGAATGAAAAAAAGGAAAAGTTGTGTAACAAGTAGACGTAAGTCGCAAATAGTAAAATAGAGGGAATGTCTCGCATACGTTACATTATTTTCATTTTAGAAATATCTTGTGAAAAATGTTAATCGTATACTAAAATTCTACCATGATCAACATAAAAAAGCATTGAAGAATTATATATTTTATTTATAATAAATATATATAAACATATATAAATTATTGTCGTTAATTTTGTTTAATGAAATTAAATTACTTATTAATAAATTATTGAATATTTTCATTATAATATTTATACTATTTATTTATATTTCATTCAATTATAATTTATATATGCACAGTATATATACAATGGATATTGTATATAATTAAATAAAGTTTTAATATATTATGTACAATTAAGTATTATATTGTATATATTATGTTATTTTATAAAAAATAAAAAAATAGAAGTTTAATTTGTACATAAAATAATTTTTAGACGAAATATACAATTTTTTTATTGTACAAATAGTTACATTAATTTTGGAATAAAAATTTAGACAATTATGTTTTGTATTACACTCGTAGTTTTCGCACTCATTACAAAAATTTGATGCAACAAACACTATGCAGCGTGAATACTTTCGTTTCAATCAATAAGCTCCCGTTTGCAATTACCGAATTTCTAAATAAAATATATGTAATCCACGATAATATAATAATAATAATAATAATAATAATAATAATAATAATAATAATAATACATGTTGTTTTTCTCCGGTACATAATAATAGAAATATAATAAAATATAAACAAAGAACAGTTTTTTTATCGAGAAACAAATTAATCCAATAGTATTTATAATATTGATATTAGAATAAATTGCAATTTATTTCTTCTTAGACGTTTGTGAATATTTTTTACATATTGTTATCAGTTTTTCTGGCGTAATTTGATGAACTGGCTGTCATTTACTTCACTTCTACCTTCTATAAATTTATCTATACTAATAGAATCACATATCTTCTATTTTTTTATTTTCAAAATAATCCACAAAAAGCTAGTAACATTTTGATTGCATCCAATTATGATCATCAATGATTTCCCTTTTAATTTTTTTCTTTAAGAATATATTTTTGATTAATCTATCTATTTAATTAAACAACAGAGGATTGTTTTATTTTGTAAATTTAAAAAATTTTAAATTAAAAATCATGCTATTAAATTAAAAGAAATATTTATGAAAAAATTAATCTATTAATTTATTATTGAAAGAATGTAAAATAAATATATGTAAAATACTCTTGTTATACATAAAATAGTTTGTAATGTTTGCATATTATTTTATTAATATTATAAATTAGAAAATCTAAATGTATTATTATAAAGATTATTGAATAACAATTTTTATGTTACTAATTATAATAATCAGTCAAAAATTTAGTAGTCTAAAAATCTAACATATTTTTAAGGTAGGTCCTTAATTTTCGTCAACTATAATATATTTTGATAAATAAATTGAAAATAATAAAAAATAAATTATAGTCAAATATTTTCTGTGTATATATCAATTAATTATTTTATACTAAAATAATAATATAAAATTATATAACAAATAAAAAGATTCTAAAATAATTATTTTATTTTATGTAATGTCATGTTAAGTATTATAGTGGTTCATTTCCTCTGTATCCCTCTTATTGACTCAATTTTTGTTCTTTTGAAATATGAAAAAATATAAGCTAACTTATAAAATATACTTCATACAATTAGAACGGTATATTACTCTTTATACTTTGTTACAAATATATACAGAAACGTGCAAAACTGTTCACATTCAAGCATGCTGTAAAAGACCAATTGTGCTGCCGCTCAACAATACTTTTTGTAACTAAATAATCGACATTAAAGATAGTATGAAGTAAGATAAAGAAAAGGAGTAAAAATTACAAAAAGAAAAAGAAAGTTGTCAAATATGGCGAATGCTAGTCAAAGTAGCAGTTGGTACAGCATTGATGTGCAGCTGCACCAACACTAATAAAATCAAGACTCGATGAAGGAAGCAGCACTTAGCAAGTAGTAGCAGAAAGAAGAAATAGATTACTAACGATATCAAAATTTCTGAAAGTTAAACAATAAATATGTGATTCATTGCTCTGTCGTCATACTCCTTATTGCTACAATTAGCAACGAGACTTAATATCCATTGACATTACGTTCAAGCATACAGGAGACGAACTTTGTGTTTTTTTTTTTGCAGATACGGACTACACAGTGTCAACACCTTTCTCTTTTTTGCTTCTCCGTCTATTGTATTGAATAGTTTACAATGAAGTGACAGAAAGTTATTTTTTATCGGAATCTCAGTTGCATTATAATATATAATAAAGAACTTTTAAATTTATTACTCTAGAAAAAGAAATACACAAAGCATAAAAAAATTGTACATGAAAGAAAAGAAAGAGAAGAGGAAAACAATTATGGGGGTGGTAATATGCCAAGAGGATTGGTAATCGGAGATGCACTATGGGTGCCCAACAAACTAAAGATAGAATTATTGCTCCCGGGACCTTCGTCAAACAAACACGGAAGCAACCCAGGAACCCCAAAGATTCACGCACTATGGGTTCCAACATTTTTACTGAACACAGTGGTACAATTTTATACTATTTTATAGTTTTAGCCTTTGCTAATTTTTTATTACAATTATAAATGTTTAGATAATTTATTTATTTTATTATTTACGATAATTATAATGAAAAGCCATGATTATTTAGTAGATAACGATTTATGAACTGTAAATAATTTAAAGTATGATAAATATCTATATACTTATTTCCTTCAATTAAATAACATAAATTAATATTTTTTTATATCTGTAATTTAATTTTGTTTTTAATTATCATTGTATTAAACATGCTTAATAATTAAAAGTAAAAATAGTTATTTTATACATATGCTAATAATTAAAATATATATATAATTATTGATTGATCAGTAGTGATAAGTAAAATCCTCCCTTATTTATTTATAAAAATAATGTTATATTTAAATATAGATTTACTTATAAGTTTATCACGTTAATAAACTTTTTATTTATATTTTTTAAATATTGTTTATATTTATTTTAATTACTATTAGAACAAAAATCTATTCTTATATTAAAGAATATATTTATTTTAAAAAATTAAAATAAATTTATATGTAGTTATTCAATTTCATTTTTATATAGTTTTTTATAATATAAATGTACATGTTAAATTTTAATATCAAAATTTAAGATTTTTTATCAGTTCATGATTCTAAGAATTAAATTAGGATATTTAATTTTCATTTAGAATTAACATAGGGTACTATTTTAATTTTGTAAGTGTCTTTATAATTTAAAAATACAAACTATAAATTTGAACAAATTTTAAACAAAATTAAAATTTTTTTTATAATATTTCTATAAAAAATATGGTAATATGAAAATATTCTTGTCAATTGAAGGTTATAAAACTCTTAAATTTAATTAGTCTTAGAACATTATGATTATAAATGTTTTCAACTATAGACATATGTTTATTTATTAAATTTCTTTTTGATTTACTAAGTATGTGATTTATATGAGCAATTTAAATAATTTTGAACAAATTATTCATATAATGTTATTAAATTCTTTAAGTTTGTTAAATATTTAAATTAAATTTATTAATATAACTTTACTTTAAATTTTCTTCTCTAATAACTAATGTATTTTTTAACTAATTTATTTATTAATTTATTTTTATGAATATCATTTATTAGATTTTAAAGAAATTTATTAATAATAAATGTATATAAAATAATATAGTTATTTAAATTTTTATTATGCAATTAAAAAATCTTTATGAAATATTTATAATAAGTTTATTACTAAGACAAAAATTAAAATTTATAAAATAGACTTATATTTTTTATATAAATATAATAATATATAATAATTTAATTGAAAAGAAATCACTTAACCATAATGAGTGCTACAAGTATATGCAAGAATATTGATTAATGCATATGTGTGTATAGTTTGCACATAAGTAATGGAAAATTATTACAATTACTACACAATATTTTATAAGAAAAATTATGAAGATAATAAAATTTAAAAATAGAAATTTTTTAATAATATACTTCTATAATTCTTGTAACTTTTATATTTAAATTAATAATCAATTTTTAATTAATCTTTTTTTCATAGAAGCATTACTTCAAAGTAGGCCTCTTCCACATATACCTGCTTTACCAGAAGATGATCCATCAAGCCATAATATTTCTCAGCAGTCTAATTTAGATCTTCATGTTTCTGTAACAAATAGTGGACTTCTTGAAGCAGCAAATAGGTTTATAATCATATCTTAATAAATTTAATTTAGTGCTTTTTTTAATTTACATAGAATTTTTGCCTATTTAATAAGGATATATATGACTTATATAAGATATAAGACTTATTGTTTTAGATGGACTAGTAAAGAAAATCTTTTAGCTCAAGAGGAAGATGACCCACAACTTTTTGTTGCTTTGTATGATTTTCAAGCTAGTGGTGAAAATCAATTAGGTTTAAAGAAAGGTAAAAAACTAATCATTTTATTTTTAATTTTTTTATATTTGAATATTTATTTTCAGAAATTACAAATAAAATTTATATAATATAAACATACTCAAATTTATATACATACGAAATTTTTTAATGAATTTTTAGATTCATCAAATTATTTTTATTGTAATATAAAATAAATTCTTAATTATTCTTATTATAACAATTATGTACATAAATTAAAATTTCATGAAAATATAATTTGGACTGATTAATTTGTTTAAAGTAACATATACATTTCTTTATATAAAGTTTTTGAAGTCCATGCTTATATTTATTAATTTTATTTCAAGATTAATAATAAAAATATATTATTATTTTAATTAGTATTAACGAATTAAATGAGTTTAAATAAATAGACTTTAAAAATTAAGATCAAAATTAATTTATTTTTGGATTTTTTGAAAAATTATATATATAAAACTATAAGTTATCTAACATTAAAAAATTAATAAAAATATGGGAAAAAAATAGAATATATATTATTCTAGAAACATTATTTTATATTAATTCTTCTGGAGTAAACTATTTGATTCAAAATTTGTCACCTACTTTATTGTATATGTATCATTCCGTGTAAGTTGCGTAAAATCAAAACAATCTGTTTCAATCAACTAATTTTTCTCTCACCAAACAATTTTTTGTAGTTAAGTCCCTGTAAAAATCAAACTGCTAAATCAGCGTATGAAAAGATTTTCAAATTTGTATTTCTAAATAGTGCTATATTTCATTCATATATTATTAATTTATAAAATTTTATAAAAGTTTCTTATAAATTAAATGATGTAATATAACAAATATGAATAATATACTAATACAAATTAAATCATTGTAAAAACTGTGCAATAAATTTAATCTTAAAAGAAAAAAATTGTAATAGTGAACTGTGATTGTGCATATAACTGTTTTTGTTTATCTAATTAATTTATTGAGCAGTTTATTAAAACATTTTTTATAACAGGTGAGCAAGTACGTATACTGAGTTATAATAAAAGTGGAGAATGGTGCGAAGCTCATTCAAGCAGTGGTCAAGTTGGTTGGGTACCATCAAATTATGTAACACCGGTTAATTCATTAGAAAAACATTCCTGGTATCATGGCAGAATATCAAGAAATGCTGCTGAATATCTTTTAAGTTCTGGTATCAATGGCAGTTTTCTTGTTCGTGAATCAGAGAGCAGTCCTGGTCAGCGAAGTATTTCACTACGATATGAAGGTCGAGTGTATCATTATAGAATTAATGAAAATAACGATGGGAAGGTAAAATTTTTTATCATATTTTATCTATATATTTATTTATGATGAAGAAACTGATATTAAATTTTTAAATTCTAGATGTATGTTACAACTGAGAGTATTTTCAATACATTAGCAGAGTTGGTGCATCATCATTCAATGCTTGCAGATGGTCTTATTACTCAACTTTTATATCCAGCACCAAAGCGTAATAAACCAACAGTTTTTCCTCTTAGTCCAGGTAGAGTAATTTAATTATTCTATTTTTACATATTATTTATAGAAATACAAATGCGAATGAGAAATTTTATCGTATTATAATTTTATATAAATTTTAATATAATTATGATATAAACATTACTTATTTTTTAAATATTATGTCTAGTTAATAATTTAAAAATATAAGAAATAATTATATCAAATAAAATGAATAAAAAAAATATAATCTTAATGATAGAAGGATTGATAGTTAAAATATAATTTCTTTTACTGTACCTTTTATTATTAAATAAACTAAAATATATATAAAATAATTTTTTAAGCATCAATTTTATTTGTTATTAGTAAAAAATACTTTAATATAATTTATTATCTAATAATAATCATTTATTCGAACAAATATTGAGTATATAATTAATTGACTAAAGGGAATGGTATCTTTAAATTAAAAATTTGCATTAAAATTGATAAAGTACAATAATATTAACACTGAAATCAATATTAATTATTAATTATTAATAAAAGTGATATTAGATATATATTAAACTTTTTTCTAAAATAGTTCAAAATTAATAGGAGATTGAAACATAAATAAAATTAATTTATAATTTTTTTTTAATTTTTGTTTTTATTATTATATTGATTTTATATGTAAGGTTTAATTAATATAAAAATATTGATTATTTATTTATTTATTAAAAAAATTTATTTCAGAACCTGATGAATGGGAAATTAATAGGACTGATATTGTTATGAGACATAAGTTAGGTGGAGGACAATATGGAGATGTTTATGAAGCTGTGTGGAAAAGATATAACATGACTGTTGCAGTAAAGACTCTGAAAGTGAATATAATATTATTTATGTAAATTTAAATTTTTAAAAGAAAAATCAAAAAGAATTATAATTTTCTTAATATATTCAGGAAGATACTATGGCATTAAAAGATTTCTTAGAAGAAGCAGCAATAATGAAAGAAATGAAACACAGAAATCTAGTACAGCTAATAGGTGTGTGTACAAGAGAACCACCATTCTATATTATAACTGAATTTATGAGTAAAGGAAACTTATTAGATTATTTACGTAATGAAAGCAAACACCAAATCAATGCTGTGGTTTTAATGCATATGGCAACACAAATTGCAAGTGGAATGAGTTATCTTGAAAGTAGAAACTTTATTCATAGGTACGTTTTTTTTGTTTTTATTAGTTTTCTTATCTTAGTTATATAAATTGTAATATAATGATTAATATTTTTATTATTATAGGGATTTAGCTGCAAGAAATTGTTTGGTAGGAGAAAATCATTTGGTTAAAGTAGCTGATTTTGGTTTGGCTCGACTTATGAGAGATGATACATATACAGCTCATGCAGGTGCAAAATTTCCAATTAAATGGACTGCTCCAGAAGGATTAGCATATAATAAATTTTCTACAAAAGTATATAATAAATTTTAATTTATTTTTATCAAATATTTTTATTAATATGTTAATCTACATTCTCAAATAAAATTAAAAAAAATCAAAAATATTTTAATTGTTATAGTCAGATGTATGGGCATTTGGTATTCTTTTATGGGAAATCGCAACATATGGTATGTCTCCATATCCTGGAGTTGATTTAACTGATGTATATCATATGCTAGAGAAAGGATATCGAATGGAATGCCCTCCTGGTTGTCCACCAAAAGTATATGAACTAATGCAACAATGTTGGCAGTGGTCTGCCTCAGATAGACCAACATTTAAAGAAATTCATCACTCATTAGAAAATATGTTTCAAGAATCAAGTATTACAGAAGGTAAATAAATATTTATTTAAATACTAATATTATAAATAATATTAATGTTGATTTTCATATTATAGAGGTTGAAAAACAATTACAAGGTAATAGTGGACAAGTTCAACTTTTATCTTGCAATAAATTACAAAATGACAGCTCAGGAAATATTCATGGACTTGTACTTGCATCTGAGCAAAATGTTTCCAGTGGAAATCAAGGTAAAATAATGATGTTGAATAATATTTAAACATAAGTCATTCACAAATAAATAAATTATTTAAATAATTAATAATTATATAAATTTTAGAAGCGAGTTCAATCACTAAATTAAGTACATTTATGGCAAGTTTTTCAAGCAAAGGAAGTAGCAGCTTAGTGCAAATGAGACGTTCAACAAATAAAAAAGGAAAACAAGCACCTGCTCCACCAAAGCGTACAAGGTAAAAATTATTTTGTATTGTTAATATATTCCAGTTTAGTAGTAATTAATTTTTATTTTTTAAAAAAAAACTGTTAATTTACAAAAAATTACATTTGCAGAATATATTTATAAAATAAATTTTGCTTAATATTTTCTTTTCTTTCTAGTCTTTTATCATCATGTAGTTCTTTTCGAGATTCTGCATATCAGGATCAGGATCATCAAAATATGGATATACCAAATATTGTGTTGCACGATGGTACTGATCTAAATGGTATCGATAAGATTTTTCAAGGTATTTATTTATATCAATCATTCATATTAGCTAGTATGTTTTGCATGTCTTCTTTTAAAATTTTCTTTGTGTAAGATCCATTTAATTGGGTTAATATTAGATACATAAGATATACATCATAATACTTGTGTACATCCATGCTTCAAATATTTGTAGGTCATTCTCTTTTCTTAAAGTAAGAATAATTTTATATTAAATGGAATGCTCAACCAATGCATGTATGATTTATGTTACATAAAAATATTTTAACATATTTTTGTATACTTAAAATCTGTGGAATTCATTTATTACGTTATATATTCATGAAAATACCATTCATTAAAATTTATTTATTGTTATAATTATTTTTATAAATATGTAATCATTTATAATACAAATTTGATTTAGATATTTATAATCAATAATTTCAGACTATGGTTGATTAATGGTAGATTTAAGTTTCTTATTTCTATTCGTGACATTCAGGAGTAAGTATTTATTGAGTAACATCAAATCAAGATATTTATTTATTTAATGTAAATGAATAAGAAATCATAAATTGCTTAATTTTAAATATTTTACAAATGTCTTAAATTAAAACTTTAAATGATATTTTGTCTGAATTAAAATAGAGCTTAACTAAATATAGTTAAATATTAAATTTGAATTTAGATAATTTCTAAAACATTGGTATTATAATTCAATTTTTGAGAATAACCCGTTTAAAACATGAGTATTATGTGTTAGTCAAATATATAAAAATATTAAGAACATTAAAAATTGAATTATTTTGAAAACTATAAACATTAACATTTTCTTAATGTCTAGACATGCAAGTATTTCTTTTTTAAAGTTAAAATTAAAAATTGAAGTTAAAAATCTTTTATTTTTTTAATATTAGTTAATAAAATAATAAACTAATCGTGTAAGTCCTACACAAAGTACAAGTAATATTGTGAATATAAATTGGTTATTGTTTTAAATATAATAAAATTTTTCTTATATTTATAATACAAATAAAGGTAAATTTTATATCAATATTGAATTTATTTAAATTAATATTTTTTGTAAAAAAATTATGTTAATTTTCGTACATTTTTCATATCTTGTGTTCAATATATTCATATATTGAATATATATTGAATATATTATTATGCTAAACAACAAAAGATATTACTTAATGAAAAATTAATAATAATAAAAAAATATTAGTATTTTTTTTAATTTCGTAAAAAAGCATGTATAGCTAATAAAAAGTACTTAATTTAACAAAAATTGAAATTTTGAAAGAATAACACTTAATAAAAAAATTACGGTATTCATTTTAAATTTTACGCAATACTAACTTATTATTTATATTATATATTTTTATTGAATATTTTTAACAATATAGCAATAAAATTTTGTTTATAAAATATATTCCATAAATAATGTACAATAATTAGATTGCAAAAATATTAGTCACAGTACTTTCGATTTTAAATAAATTAATTTAAGAATTATATAATTAAGCTAATAAATACAGAAAATGTAATATTAAAATTTTAAAAATGTGAGAAAATAAGTGTCATTTCTATACTTAATATAATTGAATACAAATTTAGGAATGACGTGTGATCTTGTGACAATGGCTACTCAGTCAAGTATTGGGGGTAGTTGGGATATGGAGCATAATGGCGATGGTTCACAGGGCATAGCAGAGCCTAATTTGATTTCTCAACTGTCAAATTCACCGGAACCACTATCCAACCTTAAACAATTAAAAATGCGCTCTCACACCTCTAAAGATGTGCTACCACATAAGGTATCCGTATAACCATTAGGCGCTTGTTTATAATACAAAGAATCGAAAGATTTCCATAAAATTCGAGCTTTTTTATCGATATTCAATATTTTGTTCAAATTCTTTTTATTTACGATTATTTTATTTTGAATATTACATTGTTAATAGTTAAATCATATAGCACTGATTGATTTTTCTTAAAAAAAGATACTTCATAAACTAATGTATAATTGTATTAAATTTTACAAAATATTTGAATAATTTTATAAATTTAATTGGATTAAAGTTATCAGAAATTATAAACCTAAACTTATGTTATAAGAATTTTAAATTATTTCTTTATGTTTATCAAATCATTGAAGTATTTATTTAAAAAGTTATAACTGATAATTTAGTTTCACAATAACAAATAATTTATTTAATTACAATAAATTAATAATGTTAAATATAATAACAAATATAAGAATAACGGTATTTTGTTGAGAATGTATGGATAATAATTTTATTTATGATTATTTAATTAATTTGTAAATAATTAGAAATGTCTTAAGCTTATAAACTTTATTTTATCATTAATTTAAATAATTTCTTATAAATATTCAATTCACTTCCCATATTTCATTAAAATGTAATTTATTCTCATTAAAGGTGCATTCTCATTTATACGTTTGAAAAATAAATATTATTAACATTTTATTTTAAAAACTTAAGCGAAAATTATAATTAAAAGATGTGTATTTGTATTTTTTATAATTTATATTGTTTAAGCTGTTTTGCATCATAAATAAATTTGAATAATAAAATCAATAATATAATCCTTATTATTATATTTATAAAATAATATCAAACAATTAATCTTATTTTAATTAGATTTTTATTTGATCAAAAAATGTATACTTTTTCATTGAAAGTAAATAAAACGAAATATAATTTAAAATTAAGACTTTTGTAAAAAAATATATTAAATTCCATTGTAAAAGAAATCTTAAAAATATTAATATTTGTTTTCATATGCACCACATCATCAAATGTTAATAAAAATTATTTTTACAAAATTTGTAACAATTATAAACAGTAAATAAAATTCTTTTTTCATAAAAATTATTATATATTTTTTTAATTTGAATAGATTAGCTTGAATTTACTATATCATAATTTAAATTGATGGATAAAAGATAAGTATTTATAAATATGTGATTTTCAATCTCAGAACAGTACTAAACTACAAATCAATAAAATGAAATTTTTTAATTTAAGTGTTCTTTATGTAATAATGAAAAAAATTTTTTCTAGTTGGTCCATGTAGGAGCCTTAGAGGTACAAAATGTTAAGAGAGCAATTCATCGCTATGGCACTTTGCCAAAGAATGCAAGAATAGGTGCCTATCTTGAATCTTTGCGGCAAAGTGGTATGCCAACAAATCAGGAAAATAGTAATATACTGTTGTTGCCATCGATGTACACCACTACAATAGAACAACAACAAGCATCTGAGGCACCGGCTAGCATTAGCATTATTGAAACACAACATCAGCATCGCTCGCTCTCACCTCATCAAAATAAATTGTGTAACCAATCACAAATGACACGTAGTAACTCTGCGAGCGGGGTTGTCAATACATATCAACCTCCAAACTCACCACGTAGTCGCAATGCTGCTGGATCCTCCCGTAAAAATAATAATGTTAGTAATAACAATATTAACAATAATGTTGCAGATAGTAATAATTTGAGAACTTTTCGTACGCCTTTAAATACTTGGACGTTTAGAACGACTAGTCCTCCAAAGTCAAGTCAACCTAGTCTTGCTGATCTCGAGTTTCCACCTCCTCCGTTGGACTTGCCTCCTCCACCCAGCGAATTGCTTAGTTCTGAGGACCAATGTGATCCAATACTAGTTCCAAATACCTTGTCAAATAACCATTCTCGTAATACAACTGGTTTGCTGTCACCTTGTAGTTTCAGAAAGGCATCTAAATCTGAATATCGTTCAAAAGAAGAACAGATGCTGAACGAAGAACAAGATGAACGAATTAGTGACCTTAAAACAGCTGAGCCCTCACCGAATCAGGCCAGTTCTAGATTTGGGGTTAATCTAAGAAGGCAAGAACGAGAGCAACAACATCAACAACAATTATTGCTATTAATACAAAGCGGTTTAAAAATATCGGATGCATACGGACAGACTTCTTCCCAAGAAGAAACTAAGTTATTGCCACCACCTCCATTGTCTATACCAATTTCTTCCAACATTGAAGTCAATAACGAAGTTCAGGAGAATAAACATAATGATGGTCTTGGTACTTATTCTTCAAAGCCAGGTATGAAAGAGATGCTGGAGCTAAAACTTATTAACGAAATTAAACAGAGTTGTGAAGCAAAGCTTAGTGGGAGTCTTAAGAAGGCAAATGTACCTAACAGTAATGCACTCTTGGATCCAGCATCACAATTATTGTCTGAGCTTTGTGCAACCTTTAATGAAGACACAATTCGACAAAATGAATATGCAGTATCCAGCATTGGTCCAGAACTAAAGGAAGTTCAACTGGCAGGAATATCGCCACTCGTTGAGAATACAACTGGACTTGGTTTTAAACTAAAGAAGCTTGATAAGAGAGCTAACCTTTCGTCATCAAAAGAAGAAAATACTGATGGGCAAATAATTGATTTTAAAGCGCGTTTACGAAAAATTGACAATGTTACTGACAAATTGACACCAACAGCATTAGGATATGATGAAAAATCTGGTATACGTTCGGATGATGAGAAAATGAATGTTGTGGATACTTTAGAATGCCTATCAGACGAGCAATCAGATGATAAAAGGCGGAGTACCGGTAGCATTAATAGTCTTAAGAAGCTATGGGAAAATAAAGAAACAAATAGTACTGAAATGAATAATATCGTAGCTACTGTGCAGCCGATTCCGACAAGTCCAAAACTTGGAATCAGTATGCGTACTTTTGTTGGGAGACCAGACTCTGCTGTGGATTCGGCCGAAGATTCACCTGAAGACCTCAGTGGCACATCGACACGTAGTTCTGCGACAAGTAAAAGTGATAGTCGATTGCAATGGTTACCAGGTACAGACCTTGAAAAGCCGGTAATTCCTGTGCGACCAGCAAAATCGCATTGTATTATTGGCAAACATTTTAGTTCATCAATTTACGCTACACCAAATTGTCAAGGAAGTGGTTTGGAAGATGAACAACAGCAAACCAAACCTTGTTTCGATTCAGGATCGCGGGCTACTTATAGCAAACAAAGCATTCTTGATATTGCTGGAGCTATCGAGAATAGTATCAATAACTTCAAGGGTAGTATTAACATAATAATGGCTAATTGGCTGCAGCTATCTGATAAGGTCAGTCTTTTACACGGTATGTGCTTTAATTATGCACAGGAGGCAACAATACCGGCTCACGCTAAATTTCATTTTCGCGATGTTATTTCGAGATTAGAATTTCAAACGCGTCAACTTAGGACTGCTGGTTCACGCAATATTACAGAAAATACGAAACTCCTTATGGATCTGCAAAATACAATAAAGGACGTGAGTAACATGTTGCAGAGATAAGGCTGCGCTTAGACACGCGAAATCATATTCGTATTTACGTATTGATGATAATAATCAAAAAGAAAAGGAAGAAATGTATATGAAGGGAAGTTTTTACTATGCATTTATATTTTAATTTTCCTTTCATTGTAGTTTTTTATCAAGAGTAGGTTATACCTATAACTATGCATTATTAAATTCAAAGACATTATTTTTAAGTAATTAAATGAAACTTCATCGATCTAAGTCATTAGTAACGATGTTTGAAGAAAAAGAAAAGAAGAATCATAAATAAATAAAACATGTTTTTAGATTTTAACTTCAAAGTATGCCGTAGAAATTGCTTTAGTGGTATTTTAAATTAAACAAAACCGTTAATATTAGCAAAAAATTCGGGATGTTTGAATACTGTAGAACAAATGAATGAATGTGTGAGAAATGTATGAAAAGATTTTAAACTTTTTGATGAAAAGAAGTTAAACTTACCATCAACCTCATCATCAGAGGCCTCCCTCCTTGTATATTAATATTTTAATGTTAAAGTATAAGATCACAATCCAAATTCTTTACTACTAATGAGAAAATTAAAAAAAAATTACAAACAACTGAACTTGTATCTTTATAAATTATTGTAAATGTAGCTTTTATTAAAAATAATTTTGAAAATATTAAAGTGAAGTCGTAAAAAGTAAAAAGAATAAAGAAATACATAAATAATATTTATAGTCCCAAGCTGATTAAAGTATTATGCATATTTCATTATTTCGAGTTCCACATATGAATAGCAAATACTCCTTAATAAACTGTGAGCCAAACCTTAAAATTAGATAAGATTATAAAGATAAAAAATATTTAAAACGTTTTATGTAATATGGCTTACAACAATTTTGTATTTGTATTGACCTTGTGAAAAGCAAATGTACTGTTATTGTACGCTTGAATAAATTATTTCCTCTTCCTTCTAGAATATTGGTAATGTTTAATTACTTTTATTGAAGATTATAAAATAAAATATCGTATTTTGGCCCAATAAATGGTTCTTCCACAGATAAATAAGTTTTGAATAATATATTTAAACATTTAATGGTTCATATATAGTTTAAAAAAAGAGAATACGTTTGCAAGAGATAAAGAAAAATATTGTAGAAATTATAAAAATTCATGTTCAATATATTTACTAAATCAAACACAGCTGGACAAATATTCATAATCATAAAAAAATATGAAAGGAAAAGTTTATCTTCTTTTGTATTACTTATTGTTAAACTAATATACAAACATATTTTATGCAGTAAATCTTGGGTTGATCGATTTTATTGTTTTTCTTTGGTATCTGTGATAGAGCAACATTAATCCGTTCGGCTTATTTTGCCGTCAAAAAAATTATGCTCAATGAATATTTTATACAAAATGAATCATAGGTAAAAAAATAAATTTGAAATGTCAGCGAAGGTTGAAATAAAATCAACGATTTATGTGTATTATAGTAATTTTGTTAACTATTTATGTTTATATTTATTTTCTAATCTTTTCTCAGTGGAAAGTTTCAGCACTGGTCGATCAACCAATGTACTGACTCGTTAAAACAAAATTAATATTGCTTTATATATTGATTGAAAATAAAAATACTGATTAAATTATATAATTTTAATTATATTTATTGCATATTTTTTAAAATATTACAAAATTATATTTTAAAAATAAATTGATAAATATTTTATCAAAGAATATTATCATGCATTCTAAGTTTATAATTTTTACTTAATTCATGATAATATCGAAAACTTAGCTTTCTAATGCTTCCTGTGTTCTGAAACAATCACTCACAATTTTCCACTTATCACCTAATGCAGTTATCAAAAAATTTTGGTTAAATGTCTTTGATGCTTTATCTTGATATTTTACTTGTCCACTAACTTTTACTAAAAATGTTAATTGACTAGCTACAGCAGGTCCTGTAAAACAATAATAAATATTAAATTAATATAAAATAAAAATACTATTGCAAGCTAAATATATTACCTGTTATAGGTTGAGCATCTAAAGTAATAACTGAGTGATCTGAAGATGGTAGTTCTCTCCAAAAATTCTGTATTTGATCTTTTCCTTCGATTCCATTACCATTCCATATTAAAATAGCAGTATCCATGTATAACCGTGACATTAGCTGTTAAAATAAATTAAACATTAACTTAAACAATAATAGTTAAAAATTTGTATATCTTACATATCTCCGTTTATCTAAGCTTTCATAATATAATTTTGTAAATTCTTCTGCAGTACGACAAGCTTGATCAATTTTAGCTCTTAATTCCTGTAATAAATAATTCATGTTTAATAAAAAATATTTAATTTCTAAAATCATTAACAAACCATACTTTTTTCATAATAATAATAAAAATTACCAGTTTTTAAATTTTATTTTAAGAATGTATATAATGTATATTATTATACTATACCTCTTCCATTATTTTTAAATTAGTGTATTTTTATGTTCAGTTTTAAAATTTTACAGATAAAGTTAATCATGTCAATGCATTTTATTCTATATCAAACATAACATAAGACTTAAAGAGTAATAAAAATACCATAAGAGATAAAGAAAAAAAATACCACTTAAATTTTCTAGTAACTTGAATATGCATACGTAAAGTTTTCCTGCTATGTAATAGATGTCACTTTATGCATATTTTGAGAACTATATACAAGCATATATTAAAGCACTAAATCAAAGATAAAAATGGAGATGGTTGATACAAAGTGTATAAGGTGAAGGTTTCGATTACTACAAACCTGGTGGATTTCCTCTAAACTAAGAAAGTTTATTTATTGGTGCTGAGGAAGAAATCTACAAACAAAATGGAGGTATTCACAACAAAAATAAGTGTGTTAAGTATTCTATCCAAACGAAGCAAATTTTATTTGTAAGTTGTTAGTTTGCTTGTTTTAAATTTGATAAATGATTGTAGTACAATTAAGAAGGGTTATTCAATTTTCCTTTAATCTAAAATTTTTAGGTACTAGTGTATGTGTATTTATAAAAAATTTGTTTATATTAATAAATATAGACTAACATTGGAAATATTATATTTTATAATGTTTTTGAAATAAATAAATGAAAGAAATTATGTTGCTTTTTCATATAAAAATATTTATTTTATTATCTTATAATTGTAAATCTTTCATTTATAAATGAAATTTAAAGAATAATTAGTTTTATATAATTATTCATTTATATTTTAGATATAATTAAAGAATTTACATTAACTATTACGTAGTTTCATGAACAGTTGAGTAAAAAAGGTAAATATAATTAGATATTATAAATAGATATTATAAATACATAATAAAAAATACATAATTTTAATTTATGTAGTGTATAATATTTTTAATTCAACTTTAAATTTAAAGTTAATATTAAATATCATTGCAGAAAACATTACTCACACATACATTTTAATTTATTTCTATTATATATTATATATTTATTATTACAATATCTATTTAAACTATTTTAATTTAATATTTTTCTATTTTAATGTTCACAAAGATTTATTATATTGTGAAGGCATTGATTATGATATTTATAAATTTAATATTATTAAATATTAAAATAATATAATTTTAATTCAGAATCTTAATTTTAATCCAGAATATTATATAGTATAAGCCAATATTGTGTCATATAATCAAATAATATAATGGGATTGTTTACATGAAATTAATATAATTTCATTAATTTAATTATGTATTAAAATAATAATAAAATATTTTATTAAAAATTTCTGCCTACATCCTTCTATTTTTTAGGTAACACCATATCACATATACAAATATTATATTTCATTAAGATCTTAATGATAGTTTTTCCTATTTTCTATATGAAAATTTGAAAAAGCATTTTCTATTTTCTTATTAAAAAATTGTAATTTTTTTTAATGAAAACGTATTATTTTGTTTGTTTTAGCTGATAGATCAAAGGTTGTAATATTACTGTTCTATATTTATTGTAAATATGAATAAATATAATTACACCTTGAATTTTATATGTTTATTAATTTATTTTATTTTAAATATTAGATAAAAAATATTGTTGGGAATGTCAATTTGTAAACATTGGTACCAAAATTGAAAAAATGTGGAAGAAGTTACAAAATAGAGAATGACAAATTTTCAGTAAAGTTTGTCAACAAGGTTGGCATTATTGATTTTATTTTAAAATTTGCTAACAGTAAGTATAGAGACCTTAAGTATTTCTTATATCAAGAATTGCGACTACCATTAAACAGGTGATTATAAAATGAGGTAATAAAAATAATTTTTTAAATACAGTATAGTCAAGAAAATTTTTGAATCTCATGTAAAGATTCACAGAAAATATGGAAGAAAAAGAAGCGATAAAGAATAATGCACCACAAGCCATTGGTAAGGTAGCATTAGTCAAAGTTATATGATATTCACCTGATCGTATTTATATGTGTATGTGTATACAAGGTGAAAAGTTTTAATGCATATTATGTTTATTCTGCTAATTTGCTGTTTTATATTTCAAATAGTTTGATATAGTGGCATAAGAAAAATTTTACAAAAAAATTCACAAAATCTTCTGGAAAAATATGTAGGCAATTTTACATGATATAATTGATAACAGTTTGAGATATAAATTAAATAAATTATATAGATTCAAGTGAAGAGATTTTCTAAAAGATCAGAGATATTTTCTTAACATACTAAAAAGTCATTATCTGCTATAGACATTATATAGTATAAAAGAAATGTGATAGAAATTAACTATGACTGACTTAAAATAATCTTTAAAAATATTATAAATAATTTGGTGTAAAGATAAGGTCATTAACTTCTAAGAATGATATAACACATTGTTATTATTATAAATTCTAATTATTTAATGATATATGTATATATTGTATCATATGTGATTAAGACATATAACAGTTGTGAATGTGCTAATCGAATGAAGCAAAAAATAGCAGATTAAAAAACCCTCAAAAAATATTTAAATATTAAAAAATAAATTGTAACGTTATTACATTTATTATAAAATACAATTATTTCATTATTGTCAGGTGTTAAGTAATGTAATGTATTACTTTATTTTAACATTGTATTTTATATTTAAATGATTTTTTGTATAGTCATATTGAATAAAAAAATTTTAATTAAAATATTTTAAAGTTTTTTTTTAATTTAATATTTTTTCTAATAAAATATTAGAACACAAGTTTTTGTTTTAAATTTTTATCATACTGTTTAATAGAAAATATTAATATAATAATATAACTAAAAGAAGAATAATATTTAGCTATATTTTTTTTTTAAATACATACAAATTTTCTTAAGTTTCAAATGGCTATAAAAAACTCTATAAGTACTTTTTTTACTTTTCTAAATTTAATGACTAAAAATTTCGTTTAAAGCTTTTTTCAAATAATTAAAATAAAAATAATATATAATTTTATTTTACTTTACATATATTTATGTATTTATCTTTCATATAAATTCTATAAAAACATAATCTTATAAAAATATTATTCATTATTATTATTTTGATACTTTTAATATTTAATCTAAATATTTTTATAGTTTATAACGTTTATAGTTCATGTATATTAAACCAATGATCTATCATATTTTTTACAGTATTATAGCAAGTTTTAATTTTGATTGTTTTTTATTGTATCTAAAATTTAGTAAATTTAACAAATTTTAGTATTTTTAATTTATTGTACAGATTGATTATACTAAATATTTCTATATTTCCTTAAATTATTTTTCAATGTGTTAAAAGAAATATTAAAATTTACTATTAAGAATTTATTTTTATTTAATTAATTTTTATAATTCAATTCTAGATTTTTTATAATTTACAAGGTAGATAATAAATGGACATATATTATATTTGTGACTACTTTAATTAAAGTCTAAAATTATCGCACAATATATCTACCCATTATAAATATAATTATATTTTGGTTTTGAGTGGTAATTCATATAATTTTAGTAATTTAATACAAATAAAACGAAACATTTAGCACATTACCAATAATTATCATTAAAAACTTTAGACTAAATTAAAATATAAATAATATCTTAAGTTTTTAATTTTATTATTGTAATATATGCAATCAATTATGACATTAAAATAAATAAATATAAGAATTTATATAGAAAATATAAATTAGATTATTAAAAATGACATTTTTAATATAAATTTAATTGTCTATACAATTCTATCTAATTAATGTATATATTCTTCAATTTATTTTAAATATTTAATATACATAAAAATTTTATATTAATATATATATTTAAATATGTAATTTATAATAATATATACTAATATATTTAATGTATGTTAAAAGTAGTAATCAATTTTTTAGTTAAATATAATAAAACTTATACTCATATTAAAAAATAAATTGATAATAATACTAAAATTTAAAATAATTAAATTAATATACTATATTTTTCTGAATTTTTAATTACTTTGAGTAAATTGCTAGTTCTTTTGGATTATATATATATCACGTAATTCAGTCGGTAAATCAGTGTTCAATTGAATACTGAAAAGAACTGGATAACTCATAAAATAACTACAAATTGATACAAAAAATATATATATGTTTGACGTAGCCTATGAAAGATAAATAAATGATTGATTATAATAGTTGAGAAAGAAGGAATGAGTAGTTCGGTACTAGCAAAGACATTGGTGGAATAGGGGATGTAAAAAAGAACAAAGTCACAGTCACGTGACCTTCCCCAACTGTGTACATTTACTTGCGTAGTTTTTTTTTTAGGCATGATGGCGCCAAATGCTGTAATTCACTTTTGTGTGAATACAATATTTTTATACAAAGGTAAAACAGTGTACGATTAATATGTAGGGGTGTCTTGTAGTTGCGTTGGATACACGCTGCCGATTGTTCTCGTACTTAAAATAATGCGGGTATTAGTAAAAAGTAAGTACCTATGAAAATCACCCGTCGATTGACAAAAGCTCTCTATCTCTCTCTTCTATTTTTTTATCATGTCACTACAGAATAATTCTTTCACCTGCATGTTACTCTGAACAAAATTTAAGAGAGATGAATGGTTAATAAAGGCTTAAAAATCGTTTGGTTAGATGGTTAAAAACAATATCGAATTCATTAATATTCTTTATTTTTTTTACTATAATTTAAATTTTTTCTAAAAAATCAAACTTTATATTGAATACATGAACAATTAAAGAACAAATGAATATACGTGTTATATGCATAAACTTCAATATAAATATATTTTTTATATAGAGAGAGGGAGAGAGCAAAAAGTATAGTGAGAAAAACGATTATATTTATAAGTAGATAGTAAAAGTGTGTATTGAACTTAAAAAAACAAACTAGGACGATCCTTTGTATTAAATTGTCGATACACGTTAAAATCATATTTAGCTAATAAATCAATAATAAAATCCTTCATAAAGTTTAGAAGCGTCCGTGTCTACGCGTGTATTGTACGAATTAGATGATAGAAACTACTTTAAGGTGAAGTTCAGAGACTAGCGACGATTGTAACAATAGCCGCTGAATAACAACGTCCGGTGTTTTTGCGAGAGAGAGCGAGTAAGCAATCTACGATCATTGCGCCGCACTCGGTGTGCGCCGATTACGACGTCCCTTGTACTCTCTTTTTCTTCCCCACTCTTGAGCACAGCGGCGAGACAAGCGAGAGAACTTGTGTCCTGTCTGAAATGCGCCTCTCCAAAAAATGGTGCTGCCCCCTACATTGTCAATGTTGTTGGGCAGCAGCAGCAGCCAGCAGCAGCAATGAATAGCGGCAGTGGTGCTGTAATGGAGCCGTAAATGCGTTTGCTTAGTTTTTTCGTGTTCATCGAGAACTGAGCGATACCCGTCACTCTTTGCATAGCACATTATTCATAGTTGCGGACCTTTCTCTGTGGCAGTTTTGCAGAGACGAAGGCCAGATGCAACCACAACTACCAATATAGCGCGCGCGGAGGATTTTCGAGGCGAGTGTGTGCTTTGAGTTCGTAAAGATGAGAGTCGCGAAGCGCCACGGACCATTAACATTAAAATCTCTAATTCGTTGCTGTTTGCACCCGAAAGTTGTGTACGCGCTTCCGCGTGTTGTGTTTTTTCGTCGAAAAGCTGCGCAGTCGCTGATATTCGTTGTCTGTAATGCACTCGAAATCTCAATTGTGTGCTAATAGGAAGAAGCGCACACGCGCCGCCAGCGCGCCCGACTCCTCCGTTTGTGTATGCGTGTTTACATGATAGCGGCGCACTGTTTCGTGAGTTATCGCCGTGTCCCTGAGTTTTGCGAAAACCGCGAGCGTTATCTCAGATATAAAAGTTGCGCTGGAAATAGTGATTCTAATAGCGCCAATGGTCCAATTACTGGGGGGTGTACATTCTTCTATGTCGCGAGGGCTGTACGCCACTTAGAACGTCTTCAGGGCACGTCACCGATGCCTGTTTTCATATGCTGATTCAGTGATTTCGCTCTGGTTAATGAAACCATCAGGGTTATCTAATTTGACTATTTAGCAATGCTGATTTCATGCATTGTACGAGTTTTCAGTGTTTTGGCTTATTTATTAGCAATGGATATTGCTCAAATGTTTGGTGCTGGGAGTTACGTTGGTGCTTGGGATATACAATTGGATCTAATTGAGGATCGGTTTCGTGTGCGTTGCTTTTAAAAGAATATATTTACTTATATTATTCGTTTATATGTCCTGATTTTTTAATAATAAGTTATGAATTCTTCTGTATATTGATATTAATTAATTTTTTATTTTCAGATTCATCAGATATTTGTTTATCAAATAATAACTATATTAATAGCTATGTAGTGAGTATAACTTACCAATAAATCAATTAAAGTATAAAATAATATAAAAAGTAACAATACATATAAAAGAAATTGAAAATATTTAAAAATATTTGCCTTATGCAAGAATGTAATTAATTTTGTTTGAACATTATTTACAATTATATGAATAAAATATTTAAGAATATTCAAAGATGCAAATCTAGTATTTATTTTTCGTGGTTATATTAGTAAATATAGAATTAGTTATGAATTCAAAGCTATTATTTTTTTATATTATAGAAGAATAATTATAAAAATAAAATATCAATATTCATGTTTTTGTAAGTTTCAAATATAATAATATTTAATAATTAATTGATTGATTTTGTTTTAGGTTTGAATAATTCAGTCTTTATTTCATTTTCATAATTTTTTACAGGATGCACATGGTTTGTTTGCATGTGCCACATATCATTAAATTGTTTGGTGTAGTAGAATGGCACAACGAGGCAAGAGAATTAACCGAAACGATAATGACTCGGCGTCTTGCCCTGGTGCGATTAAAAGGCGTAAATGTAGAGTTGGAACGGCAGCTACAGATACACCAGTACCAGTGGCAGCACTTGGGCCTTCCGAGGAGGAAGAAACGATGGCATCATCAAGTCAAGGAGGAACATCATGGACTCCCAGACCACTTAGTGATATTAAAATATCTAGTATCTATAATAGATCAGCAGCAGAACCACCAGCTGAACTATATCGTAAAGACTTGATTAGCGCAATGAAATTACCTGACAGTGAACCTCTTAGTCCTAGTGAATATTGGGTAATCTCAGATCAATGGAAGCAGGAATGGGAAAAAGGAGTACAAGTCCCTGTTAATCCTGATTCACTTCCTGAGCCTACAGTTACCCTTATTCAGACTCCACCTATGAGTAAACTTTATGGAGAATTTAAGTTGTAAGTAGTTTATAAATATTTATTATATATAACAATAAGAAATTAATTAAACCAGATCATTGTTTATATTGTGTTTTTATATTTTTTGAAAATTAGTACACTTTTAAATTATTTAGTTGCTTTCAATAACTATAATTTTATGTACATTTTAATATTATAAAATTATATTTAAATATAACATTTTTTAAAATATTTATTTGCTATGTTATTAAAAACCTTACTTAGTATAATTACTGTTCTATATGATTTCTTAAATTTATAGTCAATTAAACATTAATATGAATAATATATCGTTAATTATAAATATATTTTATTATAGACCAAAAAAATTCTTGAGAATATCTAGAGATGATTATTTTAATCTTGAAGATCATTATTTAAGTACTACTCCAGCTCGAGCTGAAAAAGCTTGTGGATATGACTTGGATGATACTGATATTGCTTGGCTAGAAGTTCTTAATGGAGAAAGAGCATTGGTAATCATATAATATAGATTATTTATTTTCTTTATTTTTCAATATTCTAATTTAATTTCATATAATAATTAGTAGACATTTATATTTTTAAGACTTTGATATTTTTATAATTAGTGTGGTCAGCCTTCAGTGACCGAATCTCAATTAGAACGAGTAATAGAAGAACTAGAGCATCGTTGTTGGGACAAAATACAAACTATAGTAAAGAATGAAGAAGGTCTTGGAATTGAGTATGATGAAAATGTCATATGTGACGTTTGTAGATCTGTAAGTGTAAAAAATATCATCATTAAATAAAAAAATTTATTAGAAAGATTTAAGAATAACTATTTATATATAAGAAAATTAATTGACTTAAATAATGTTTCAGCCTGATTCTGAAGAAGGTAATGAAATGGTGTTTTGTGACTTTTGCAATATTTGTGTACATCAAGCATGCTATGGAATTACATCAATACCAGATGGTTCTTGGTTATGTAGAACATGTTCATTAGGCCAGAGACCAGAGTGTGTATTATGTCCTAATCCAGGTGGTGCTATGAAGTCTACACGTAGTGGGCAAAAATGGGCTCATGTTTCATGTGCACTTTGGATTCCTGAAGTTAGCATAGGTTGTGTAGAAAGAATGGAACCTATTACAAAAATATCCAGTATTCCGGTAAATAATATCTTTTGTATTATAAAATATAATTTTCATGTAAATTGATTTTTATTTATTTAGTTTCACTTACTTTGATATATATTATTTTAACAAAGTGTTATTTATTATTTTTATATAGTATATAGTAAATACTATTACATTTTTTAATTAATTAAAATTAATAGTCATTTAAAAATTATCATTATCATCATCATTATCATCATTATTATTATTATTATTATTATTATTATTATTATTATTATTATAGCAAAGTCGATGGGCACTCATATGCGTTTTATGTCGCGAACGTGTTGGTGCTTGTATTCAATGCAGCATAAAAACTTGCAAAACTGCGTATCATGTTACATGTGCTTTCAAACATGGACTTGAAATGAAAGCTATAATTGAAGATGAACAAGCAGAAGATGGAGTCAAATTAAGAGCAAGTAGTTTTTACTTTAATATATAAATTTTATTAATCCATTGTTTATAACACACACATACACATAAACACACACAGAGTATATATTTCTAAATATTTTGAAATTAGTAACTCTTAATTATCATTCATAAAATTTATAGGAAAAGAATGTAGAATAAAATGTATTATAAAATAAACTAAGCTTAAAAACATTATTTAAATTTATTCAATTAAATTTTTAGTAAATGTAAAAAATTCTTAATATAAAAATAAATATATTTTTAATTCAGAAAAAACTTGATTAATTGCCAATGTGTAATATATTAAATCATACTAGATTTAAATTTCAATAAATAACTTTGATTTATTTATGTTATCCTTTGAATCCATAAATAAATGTTAAAGGTTTTTTAAAAATATATTTGCTAATCTTATATAAATAAACATGAACATAAAACACAGTTTTAATAAAATTGAAAAACAAGAAATTTAAATATAAAAAATGAAATAATTTATGTTTATATCTAAATTTAGTTATATGATTATGAGTAACAGTAACTTGTATTTAACTATTAAAGAAATATTGTTCTAAATTAATTATAAGGATTCTTACTATAGAAACAAATACTTAATTATTTTTTTCAATAGTAATACTAATATATGGTATTTAAAATTAAATAAACTTAATATTAATATTTCAATTTACTAATAAATACATTATACATGATATTTTAACATGTAAGTAATTCATAGTAATATTTGTTTAGTAAGGGTATAGATTTAAGATTTTTTAAATTGAAAATAAATATAACTATGATATTTTGGGCAACATTAAATTTTACAATGTTTGATAATTTCTCATACTTTTTATGACTATATATAATTTAGATACATTTTACCCATCTAAGAAAGTATATAATAACTCAAATAATATCTCTTTTATTTTTTATAATTAAAATAAAAATTTTATAAATCAATAAAGTTTTAAATATAACAGTAAAAAAATTAATTTGATTCACAAAATATAAACTAGTTGAAAGTATTATAAATTACTTTTTTAGTTACCAATTCTTCAACATTAATTATCTTATATAATTAGTAATGTATTCAGTAATTTTTTTATAATATAATGAAATAAAGTTATGCTTGTTTTTTTAAGTTAAATATTAAAATTTTAAAATAAATTTTCAGTTTTAAGTACATATGTTTAAATTATTAATATTACATCAAATTTTTAGTGAATATTTATTATTTTATTTAGTCATACTGTCAAAAACATGGTAAAATAAATACGAAAGAAAAACTGAGTGGTGGAAGTGTTGGAAGCGGAAGTGGTAAAGGAGGCTCTGATTCTGATGAAGGAGAAGTCCGTCGAAGAAAACGCAAAGATATGAGTTCTGAGGAAAAAAATCAAGCACGGGCTGCTAAGTATGTAAATTTTATTCAATCCAAATGCATAGATCAGTAATGTTTTTATATATTGCTTAAATTGAATAATTTTTTGTTAATTTCTTAAAATAATATTTATAACTTTAATAATTATGACATTATTTTATTTAATTTTTCGTATATATAATAATAAATTATTGTATATACGAAGTTTTTAATAATTAAGATAGAAAGTAAAATAATTTTTTTAAAAATTTAAAAGAACTTTATATATTTTTACAAAATTTATTATTAAAATATAATTTTAATATTAACTTAAATATTGAAAAAAATAGACTTCAAGAAATCGAAGCTGAATTTGATAAACATGTTAGTTTGAAAGATATTATAAATCAACAATTGGATGTGGATCCTGATGCAGTTATATATATTTATAATTATTGGAAACTAAAGAGAAGGGTATGTTAGTGATATATTTAATTATATTTTTTAGAAATAATGCGTAAAAATAATTTACCTTAAAAAATTAAAATAATAGAATTTTAATAGAAAAAAAAGTGTTAAAACTACGAAAATTTAAAAATGCAAAATAGTTCAAATAAATAATATTTATATTTATATAAAAAAAATGAATTTTTTTTAATGGTATTAATAGACAGTAATAGAATAATATTTATTACTTAATATTGTATTACTTAATAGTATTAAAATAATACAATATTAAAATAAAATTTTTATTGTCTTTTTTATCACAAATCAGATGTAAGAAATGTTGTTGTTTTCAATAAAAAGTAAATATCTAAATATTAATATTTTTGTGACTAGTATTCAATAATTTATTATTTAATGTAAAGAAATAATTGTTGTTTGGAAAATACATTATTGTAAAAAATAATGATAAAAAGTTGTAAAGAATAATAATAAATTTTTAACCGATGAAAATTGTAAATTGTAATTGTAAATTTGCAAACTTTAATTTCATGACGAAAATTAAAATTTAATTATTTTTGTTTAACGATAATAAAATTATATTAAGGGTTATTTAAACTTTTATTTCTTGATTTTAAAAAGATATTTTTTCAATAAAAGTATGATTATGAAAAGTATTCTTATTATGAATTTCATTTGAAAAAATTAAAAAGTAAATAAAATGTTTTTCATTACAGTCGGGACATAATAAGCCATTACTTCCACCGCGTTGTGGTGAGCTTTCCGGTTCTGGAGTTCGCGCACAAGGTCAAGCTGCTGACAATGAAAAGATGCGTAAGTTTGTTCAGCTACGTCAAGATCTTGAACGTGTACGAAATCTTTGTTATATGGTAAATCGACGAGAGAAACTCTGTCGTACTTTCCTTCGACTTCGCGAACAGACGTTCCATAAACAGGCACTACTAGTTTCTGGATCAAGTTTACCAAATACGGCCGCTGTTGCTGTTCTGGAAGCTAATCATGGTCCATCAATCTATGATCATCTGTATTCTCACCAGGAAGCTGAGACACATTCACATGATATAGATTTATTACTTTCGCGCATTAAGGGCCTTGATTTACCAAGTACGGCACTCTCAAGTGATGAAAAAAAGCAGCAGCCTGATTTTAATGGTGCCTCCAATAAACGTCTTCATTTTAATGGTTTGTTATCACGCAAAAAAATTTATGGTAGTGATCTATCATCATTGAGCAGCAGTGAGACAGATCAAGCTAAACCAACAAAAAGTTCTACCACTAGCAAGATTAATAGTGAAAAGAAATTGGTTAGTTGTTTTTAATATATATAAATACTAAATATTGCAACCTTTAAAAGTGAATTTTTAATATCGAATTTATATTTTTGTAAAAAACTGTTTTCTATTTCATGTAAAAAATTCGTATAGTTTCAAGTATCCTAAATGAAATTATTGAATTTTTTATTTCTTTTACTAAATTTTTTAATTAATATATATAAAAATAGTAATAAATTATAATCTATTATAATAACTTCGTTTATTATAATAGATACATATTTTATTAATATAGTTATATAGAATAGTAAATTGTGTTAAAGTAAACATAATAAATAAAGCAGTATAGAATTTTATTAAGTATAAAATATTATAAAATAAATCAAACATGAAAAAGGATGCATATATTTTGAAAAATAATAATATGATGTATAAAATAAAAATTTTTTAAATTATATTTTTTCGTAGTATCAACTCAGCAAGAATAAAATTACGTCGAAAATTGAAACGGAATCTAGTACCGAAGATGATGATAAGCGATCTACGTCAATAAATAAGGCTACTAGTAGTAAGTTTAGTCCAAGACGTAAACCTAAAAAGACAAGCGCACCAGATCGACCTCGTACCGCTACTCGTAAAATATATGACGAAAGCAGCGAAAGTGATACGAAGCCTGAAACAGCAGTTACGAGGTCACGTACTTTGCAACATATGGAGCTTGAGCTCGATAGCGCATCAGGTAGTGACTCGGATGAGCTTATACCTATTAGTAATAAGAACACAACATCTCATCTGGGACCAACTTCTGTTGCCGAAATTTATTCAGATACAGATGACTCATCATTAGAACATTCTTCCTGTGTTCCAACTCAACTTGGCATAAAAGTTATCGCGAAATCCTTTACTTCTAGTGAAACTTCGAAAAAGAAAGACAAAGATAAAGATACCAAGGATAATAAAGACACTAAAGAATTGAAAGAGTTACTGATTAACATAGATAACAAAGATATAAGTGCAAAAAATAAAGAAAATCAGAAGATCCCCAATAAAAAGAAAGAATGTATAGCATCAGCATTGATTGTTCCACAGAGACAAGCAGCTAAGAAAGCCTCTGAGATCATGCAGCGTTCACAAAATAAAAAAGAAACAATCTCAACATTTATAACTTCAGCATCAACGACAATAACTGTTAATGAATCATTAATAGATTCTAAATTATTGACCGAAGATGTTAAGTCAGTTGTTAAACTTTCTAAAGATATCAAAGAGATTAAGGAATTGAAATCTTTGTCCTTATCTACATCATGTAAAAAACATAAGCAAGAGAATAAGATTCTATTAAAGGAAACAACAAAAGATTCGAAAGGAAATGATATATACGATTTCGATAAGGAATTTGGAGATGGATCAGAAATTTTCGCCTATGTTCCACAAAGACAAGCAGCTAAAAAAGCGGCTGAACATATAAAAAGTGGTATAAGTGCCAAATCGTCGATAATTTCAGTAGAAACAGACAACTTTGAACATAAATTAAAAAAAGAAATGGCTGATATTTCTACAGTTGCTTTAAAAAAGAAACAAGATATCAAAAAGGAAGAATCATATATGAAAGAAGATATTCAGACAATTCCGAAAAAATCAATGAAGAAGATGCCATCGAAAATACCATCTGAGTCATCAAGTAGTAGTAGTAGCAGTAGCAGTTGTAGCAGCTCAAGTGACAGTAGCAGCGAATCAGATGAAGTGAAAGGTGTGGAACAGTTAATACAACATATCAATAAGGAACAAACAATATCATCAACTACTTCATCTGAGAGTGATTCAGGACAACATTTCAATAACCGAGGTAAATGTATTGCTGCTAAAAGTCGACTAAACCAAAGTAAATTTGAGAGTAAAATTGAAATAAAAAATGAAAATAAAAGTGAAAGTAAAATTGAAAATAAAGAGGACACTAAAACGGAAAATAAAATGCTTCAAGAGGAAGATCAAAAGCTTAATTTATTATCAATTTCTTCAGGAACGGGGCGGAAACTTAAGAAGCTGCCCGACAAGAAGCTTAAAACTTCCGACGGGCGGCATGGACACGAGTTTCAGCCGCCGTCTACTGAAAGAGATGAATCGAGTCGAACCTCATCAGTTGGTTACAAGAATGAGCGTAAAGAGAACAAGCAGCATCAACAATCCTCGAATAAACATAAGCCTACAGGATACAAGGACAACAGTGCAAAAAAATCAGCTACAATTCAGCCACAGCAGTATCAACAGCAATATCACCATCAGCAGCAGCACCATTCACAAGCTCAAATTGATGAAAGTGTGCTCGGTAGGTCTCGAAATAATGATGGGCCACGAAATTTATCTGGGTTCAAGTCTCCTAAAAAGTCGAATCAAACTGCCAAGCAATCGCAACAACACCAACATCAACAAAGATATCAATCATCAGCGATTAAAAACAAGGAAGATGTCTCCACTAAGGGAAAAGGTACAGAGACTCGTAAACGAAAATCTGGCCAAGTCCCACCGAAAGAAGAAAAAAGTAGTGGCAAGGATGCAACTTCGATCAAAAAGATGGAGAAAGGACTGAGCAACAGATTGAATGACAAATTAAGCATGAATGATACTTTCGAGCGTGATTCAAATCGTATAAAGGAAAGAATCGCCACAGTAGAACCAATGCAGAAGATTTCAACTCAGAGTTCTGAGAATTCAATGACGGTAAATGATGGTAATGGAAAAAAATCAAAGAAAAGTAATCATAAGAATACTGTTATAACATTGGAAGAAGAGATGAAGCAACGTAGGGCTGAGCGTGATAGTCCGAAAAAATCGTTGAGAGGTCTTGATAAACTATTAGAAAAACGTGAACATTTAGACAAGCTGTCAAGATCAAAGAATTCTGAAGTTTTGAGGCAGGAAAAAAGTGAATTAAATAATGAAAAGGTTGATAAAATCGAAATTTCTGAACACCATAAAATATTTAGTGGATCCAAACTCAATAAGCAAGCAAAAATTGAAGATTTAAAAAATTATACGAGTGAAATGAAAAGTACAAGTATGAAAGGAACAATTATTAAGGATCTTTCTAAGAAGATAAGTAATGACACAATACTAAAAAAGGATCTATATGATGCATCGCTTGTCGAAAGATTAAGTAATAGTAATAAAAAGATATCAGAACAATATAATGATGTTCCAATGAGTAGTAGCGAAAACAGCAGTATCACAGATAGTTCAAAACAACAGCAATATCACAGAGATGATGCAAATAGTAAAGATAATAGTGAAAATCTTTTTTCAAAACCATTATTTGAAAAACTTAGTACAGCGAATGAAATTAGTGAAAAAGAGAATAGTAATAAACGACGTAAGTCTATTAATCGCTCAATATTTTCACCTCAACATGGAAATAAAGATACAGGTGTACCAGAACTTTTCGATTTTGACCAGGATATTCTTACCGACGACATGGTTAATGATGATGGATTTAGCATACCCCGTGATGTCGAAGAACGTGCGGCACCACTTTCTTTCTCTTTTAATAATGAATTATGGTTCAAAGAAGACACGAAGGAGGATAGTGCTCGCGAGACTTTGCATCTTGTAGAGAAACTCCGTATGGAGTTGTCTAAAAAATCAAATTCTAGTCAGTTAGATCTAGATTCCAACATTGTAACTGCAGCAGCTGCTGTGTCCATTGATATCGATATTAAAGGTCTTCGTGGTATTGATACAAAACTTAACAATCAAGTACAGCATCAACAGCAAGTGCCACAGGTAGAGGAACTTGATGTCAAAGCGATAGATATTGATGTAGTGAGTTCTGAGTCAAAAACCAATAACAATGTATCGCATTTGACTGGTGAAATTGTACAAACTGAAACTCAGCAAATTGAAGATAAACAAAAGTCGTGTTATACAAATAATAGTGAATCTACTTATCTATCTTATGTTAGTGAGGATATTGAAAGTGGAAAAGTGACAATGGCTGAGCGCGCCAAACTTGATAGAGCAGAAGCAGACGAACGTTGGGTTCCACCAAGTATTGATAGTTTTAATGCTGCCGAGCAGCTAAGTGCTCTAATCGACAGTCAGGCTCATCGATATGGACTGTCTAGTCAACAATTTCCAAATGACTTAAGCGCGACAGTCCTTTCTGTGGAAAATCCTAATGCTGGTAGTACTTTGATTCAATCACAACTAAATATGGATATGCAGGATCAACAATATATGTTACGTGCAGCTATTGAATCTCACAATGAGCAAGCTCGATCAGTTCAAGGTCTAACTTCTTTAGTTGAACAGCAAGTCAATTCACTACCGAGCCATGTTGTTGAGGATGTAACACCCATGGAGATGATGAATCGTCATCTTATTAATCTGCCTACAACTGATGATGATCAAACAAGTGAGATGGATCGAACTTTAGATAAAGATGAAATTTGCTCAGAGATTACGCGGCAAGACTTTGCACCTGGAGGTTCACCTTATAACGATTTAACTGTTGTAAGGCAAGATACGCGCTGGGCTGAAAGCCAAGTACTTCCATCGCGTCGATCAACTTCTTCTTCCATCACTTCAGCTTCTTCAGTTGATGATCATTCAGGAATTTCGCCGTATAAGAGCAGTGGTAGTTCCGGTATGCATACTGTAACTTTTCCTGCCTGTCCTGTGGAGGCGACTGTTAATTCTTACCACTCCTACGAGCAAACAAATAACTATGTCGGCCCTGTTTCACTCTTTCCATCACAGCCAAGTAGCATTCAATTGCCTTATCCATCGCCTGGTGCAGCTATGTTCCCACCAACTTTTGGTGCTTCCTTCCCTACACCTCAATCATTATTACCTCATGTTTCAAAACCGTTAGAAGAACAAATTGGTTTGCAAGCCTCACCTTGTACGGCGGCTTTTACCTCTTCTTCACATAACATGGCTTTTACAGCAGCAATGGTATCACCCAGTAAATTGCCATCATCACCTCCAGCTCAATCAGTCCTTGAAGAACCGGAACATGAACGTTCAGCTGATTTTTATGAGCAACATCAACATGAGCAAGAACGAATAGAAGAAAGTTCGGCTGCTGCTGTTGCGACAGCTTTCATTAAAAGTGTTGTGGAAAGTAACACGCTTGAATTACTTCCAGAAGTTCCTTTAATTGATCAAGTTCAACCAAATATAAAAAGTACGCCTACACATACGGGTAAAAAGTCTCCATCTAAGCCGACACGAACCTCGGCCCGCGTGACGTCTTTGCAGGGTAAATCTCCAGGTAAATCTCCGCGACAGCAGGAATGTATAAAACTTGGTCCTAGTAGTCGTGGTCGTGGTCGGGGTACTAAATCTAGCCAACAGCCTGGACAACGTGGTCGCGGTCGCGGACGTGGTCGGGGTCGAGGCAAGTCTTCACAGCATAATAGTGTTTTGCATGGAGACGATTCGATTCATAATAAGCTCGTGGGAAGCGTTTATGACTTTGATTCAGATGAAGACTCTCCTGGTGAGGCTAATATTGCTGATCTACGTACAATGCGTGAACGTAAAAAATCCATTGAACTTTCGGCAGTTTTAGGAAGTGACCGTCGTGAGACCATTACAATTTCTAACACTGATACACTTACTGTTCAATTTTCGACTTCTGGAGAGCAACTACATCGACGGATGGCAATAAGCTCACCGTTGGTACATGGCAATGATTCAACAGTGGTTATAGAGTCTGAAACCAGTGGTAGACGCACCCTGACTGAATCTGTACTACCATTGTTACCTGGACCCGTAGATATGCGTACATATAATTCAACTGTTGAGGTGCAAGATTCTACATTGCATGGTCAATCTTATCCAAGTCATTTACTCGGCTCTCTTGGTGGAATTTCTACTGAACAAGCCATTCCCGATATGGATGAAGATTTGGACAAAGAATTACATTCTGTACTTGTAGTCGAACAACAGTTGCAACCACCTGAATATAGAGCTAGGGGGTCACCCGTCCTTGAAACTGTTGTGGCTTCACTCGTTTGTGATTCTAGGACTACATTACCCGATTCGCGAAATCAACTTAAAGTTAAGATAAAAGGACCCTTTCTTGATGCTAATTATGCAGCAGGTTCAACCGTTCCACTTCCTCTTGCACAGCAGGTTAAACCTGTTGCTCCACCCCAAGCGAGCAGTGCTGTGGTTGCAAGTTCTGGCACTTCAAACCTCCGACGAATGCGGAAAAAAGAATTGTTGCGTCAATACTGTTCACAAGATATGAACATGGATGATCCTACAATAGGTAATGTTGCCTCTGCACCAGTTGTTATGCCACCAATCAATCGTACCGTTATTACCATTCCCAAAGCTGTAGCAAGTATGACCAGCATACCAACGCGCGAAGATTATAAAGCTGTTGTTGATGCAAACATGGAAAAAAAACGCCGCAAGGAACGAGCCTGTATCGGTGGATTTAATAATTTACCAGATGAATCACCCGCTATTGAGGAAGAACAGCAAATCGGTGGTTCAGAACGTCGACGTTCATCTAGTGGTCTGACAATGGGGATGGAACGCAGACGCGGTCGTCAAACAAGGCCGTCATCACAATCCAGTTCACTATCTGGTACCGGACCACCGAAGCTCAAAATTAAAATCGGTAGTGGTGCATCAAGTCTAGAAACAATAGCAAGTTTACATCAAGAAGATCGTAGCAGTATCAAGCCACCAAAAAAAAGGTTAAGTAGTATACCTAACATGCCAAGCATGGAAGAACTCAAACGTGAAAGCATGAAGTATCGACGTATGATTATGGCAGATTTCGTTAACAGTGGCGAAAAAACATGTAAGCTTCGTAGAGATAAGAAAGATAAAAATGGAAAGCGTAGAAAGAAGCAAAGCAGTAAAAAAGAGGGTCGTGTTCAAATTCTCGAGGATGGTGCAGCACCTCCGAAGTTGATCATAAGGTTGGGAAAAAACAATCAATTGAGTGGTGAAGAAGGAGCTATTGCAAGTATGAATGTCTCACTTTCTGTACCAGTCACTAAGATATTATCCGAGACAACAGTAACAACAAATCAGTTAACAACACATATTGATGTACCTAAAGAGGAGTGTAAACAGCTGCGACTAACTTCTTCACCCTTGGAGACAACTCAAGATGAGATTGCGAGTGGCAACACTGAACTCACTAGTAATGCATTTCAGGAGGAAAAGCAGCTTGAGCACTCGTCAGTGAGTGCCTTGAGGAATGTACGTTGCGCTAAGGTTTCACCAATCAGATTAAAATTAACTCGTTGTCAGGAAGGCTATGAACTTAAATCACCAGAAACATTGGGAGAGCATCAAATAATGTTACTTGAAGACTCGAAGAATGTGCAGCATTACGAAAGTAAAACTAAAACCCAGGAGGAAAAAACTGCGTCTTCCAGGGGAGATGAAAAACATTCATTGTTGGGACAGTCAACGACGACGCAACACAATTCGTCCAGTTGTCCTCCTACGCCGCTCCCACAAGGATGCCAAGTTAGGTGATAATTAATCATGACTGTATAATAAAATGAATGAAATATTACACCAAGTAATCTGATTCTTATATAAACATTGGTGTATATATATATATATATATAAGAATTATGTGTGCGTGCGTGCCCGAATGCGTATATGCATAAATTATATTCATATATGTAAATTATACGATGTTAAAACGGAGAAACTCATTAGTTAACAAATAATTAATGATAATTTGCGATATAAGTGTATAATATAAATTATTTGATTAAACATAAATGTTATTGATCTGAGGGTGAAGTGAAATGTCACAAAGTGCCCAAATTCACCATAATTCTTATAGCATGTGCATTTCAAATTGGAAGATTTGACAACGTTGAATGAACTATGAATGAAATAGAGAAGAAAAGGTGTCGCTCATTCATTGAGATTTAATTAATTTAACTTAAGTATACCCTTAAGTAAAACCTCTTTAGTCTATTTTCAATGAAAATAAATAAATAATTGTATAATACTATGAAAAATACCATATATCTTTTTTTCAAATTTGTAACTAGAATGAACGTTTATTTTAAAGATTGATTAAAATAGTTTATTTTAAATATTTTCCATTAGTTTATTGGTTAAAATTTGGTTGGCTAACAATTAGCAAATAAGAAAAATTGTTTATATCGTTTAAAAGTAAATCTTAAACATTTTCATCAATTAACTAAATTATATTCTTTTAAATAAGTATAAATTAATATTATTTATTTTTAAACTGTAATTTGCATTGAGTTTTTTTATACACAAATATACTGCTAAAATAAAATTTTGCCTATTCATAAACTTGATAGATATACATTTGCAATTTTTAGTACTTGCTCATTTAGAAATGTAATAATACGCGTTTACTGTTGTACAATTTATAAATATTTTTACTTACTCCTTAAAAGATCTTTTCATTTAAACATTTTTGCATTCATTTTTTGAGTTTATTCTTTTTCTTAATATAAATTTATTATAATTTTTATTATCTTAATTGAATTCATTTCTTAAAATTCATATAAAATTATTAGAATAAAAAATTTATTTCTGTGATAAGTTTTAAAATTTTCATTTTTTAGAATATATATTGCAAAATAATATAATCAATTATTTAAAACTGAGTTAAAACTGAAGTTTAATAATTGTATTCATTATTTTATATACAAGAATTACTTTAGAACATGTTAAATATGATCAATTTTTTATTTTTTTTTTTTATTAAAATATTTTAAATGAATACTAGTTTTTATTTCATAAATTTTTATTTTTACAAAGAATTGTAAAGTTAAGATCTCTTTTAATTGATGTTTTTTATATACAGTTTTAGTTTCAAAATATTTGATAAAAAATCTGATTTATCTGTAAATGAATAAGTTTTAATTTAAATGCAAATAATATTTTATTTAAAGACCATTAGTAGTTGATTAAAAAATATGTTATTATATTTATATACATAAGTCAAACATTATTTCTTTTAAAGTTGAACTATAAAAAACTTTATTATTTGCAATATACATACGCACAAGTACTTCTTATATTAGAAAATATTATTTATATAAATAAAATAATAGCTACTGTGAAAAAATGAATTGTCATAAGAAATATATTTTTTGGTAAAATATTGGCCATGAAAGAATTTAACAGCTTTAAACCAATGCATTGACGAGTTTTTAATAAGTGAATGTTCGACACTTTGGCGATTGCCTAGATATAATTTAAGGCATTACTTAAAAAAATTAAAATTCAATCTTGTATAAAATGCAAAATACTATACTTTATGAATCATACAAATGTGATTTATAAATATTGTAGAAATTAAAGTAACTTAATGAGTGGATAATAAATCAGTTAAGAAATCATTATTAAAAATTATTAGATACAAGTATAGGTGATATAATAATCATATGAAAAAAAAAATAGCAAAGACGTATGGAAAACTAAATTACTAATTGAACATACAACTGTTGTATTTTACTTTCACTATTTTACCATGATTATTGTACAGAAAATGGCTCTTTAAAATAAAGTGAATATTTGAAAGGACAAAAAATTACTCATATAATTGAGCAAATAAAATACAAATAAATCAATAACTTATGAATAAATATTGCTCATTTTTTAAAAACAAGATCATGTAAGAATATTATAAAATTTTATTCGCAAGAGGCCTTTTATGATTGCAGTGATATAATAATATATCACCAAACGCGTATTTTGTAAAAAAGTTACTAAATAAGAGCCTATTATTTTCATCACTTTTTTATGTATAGATGAGCAGCTAAATTATGTAATCCGTAGTTTTTAAAAATGCGCGTGCGTGTGTATACATAAATATTATAATAATTAAGTAATTTGTTAAATATCATCACACCGTTTGTAAAGAAAATTGAGAAAAATTTATAAAAATGGTAATGAAAAACCGAAAAAAATATATTCTTAATGAATCTTTACAAATTTTCTCGTTAAATCTAGAATATAATATTTATTTAGTTAAACCATCTATATGTAAAACATAAAAATTTTTATATTTATTAAACACAAAAAAGTAAAAACAGTTTTACGAAATAAAATTTTCCTAAGATATTCGTTCTTGTTGAATACGTATCTTTTGTATATTAAAGAACTAATTGGTGAAAAGGCTTGACATGAAAAATCGGAATATAGTGAGATTTCATTGTCATGGATTTTTTGTGCCATTTTTTACTGGTGTGATTAGGGAACTTATATATTTGTATATGCATTTTATAAAAAATGTATTTTATACACATGAACGCACATATATACTGCATGAGAACGCGTGACACACGCATGCACGCACGCACGCGCACACAAGTAAGAAAAAGAAACAAAAAAGTTCGTTGGGCGAGGAAGCCATGACTTATATATTTCTTTCCTATGTTGATAGCGTTGCAATAATATATGTATTTATGTATATATATATATATCTACATATATATATCTATATATATATATATCTATATATATATATATATATATAAAATTTCATATGGTTACACAGCAAATATGTTTATTAATATTGCGTAAATTAGCCCAGTACAGTGTTGACACGAAAAGTGATAATAAACTACTGTTTCTTGTCTATGATCGATTTGCTTAAATCAAAGTTACAGTACATCGCGTAAAGATTTAAATAAACTTGTATCTATATATTAAGAAATAAATTCTGTTTAAATTTCATGAATTCATTTTTTAATTCTATCATAGAAATTAAATTTGATATTTTTATGATTTATTTTCTTCATAATCAATTTAAATTTACTATTTGGTTACAATCAGCAAAATTAATTATTTTTTTCATAGTATTAAGAAAGAATCAAAATTTCAATGAATTTATTTCAATGTATATATCAAATATGTTATATTATATTGTATTAAAATTAAATAATTAAAGAGTTTTATTACATTTTTTTTAATATATCAATATGAAAATGAAAGTTTTTATTAACTTTACAGCCAATTTGTAAGTTGATATTATATTTAGTTAATACACTAAAGTTTATGAGTAACAACTCATAATGTAGCTACTATCTTAACTTAAAAGAATAAATGATTTATAGAAAAAATAAAGCGTAATACTACTTAAAGTTTAAAAAATGTACTTTGCGTAGCTCAACTAATTGCTTTAAGATGATTCGAAATGATGCGTAAATTATGATGGAAAATAAAGTATGCAAAGTTAGTTAATTGTATATAGTGCATAAAATATTTTCTTTTTTGACTTCTCAACATAGTAAATTGTAAACACTGTAAAACATGTTATTTCCTATACAGATATGTATGTTTATGTACATTATAAAAATGTATGGTCATATTCTCTTTATGTCATTATCTTCCAATTGTGTGAATTTATTCTATTAGTAATCTGTATAAAATGGACAAGATCAAAATGTGCGCATTATATTACAATATATTCCTGTAGTGCGTCTTCTTCCATCGAACAAAGTTATATTTTATTTTGTCCTTTATTTGTACGGATTCGTTCTTAACTCTAGAAGTTTTGTATAAGAGAGAATATAAACAAGCGACATAACATGCATCGTATAAACAGAGGGATAAAGAGAAAGAGAAATTAATTCATAAAACATGTTTTATATTATAAAGCGAGTACACATTATAAATTCAAGAAAAGTAAACAAAACTGCTATTTGAATATTGGAAAAACTTTAATTTATTTATCTACAAATAAAATTTTTTATTTTCTGATAAAAAAGATTACTATTTGTTATTATTTTTTATGCAAAGCTAAAACTTATCTTTCGAAATATTAAATTAATTTTTGAATACATTTTAAATACAAATTTTAAATAAATTTGAATAAATCAACAAGATAAAAGAAAATTCGTAATAATTTATTTTTGTAGATATGAATATCGATAGTTGAATTAAGTAATTGTGTTACATTATTAATGACAAATTATGTCAAAAAAACAGTATGTTAATATAAAGTTAACTAAAACTCGATTTTCTTGAAATTTATGTGTGTACTATTTTTTTTATAAATTTGTAATTAACTTTCACAACAAAAAACTTTTTACATTAATAAGTCACATATTATTGATTTATTATCAATTTTCCTAGACTCATGCTTCAAACTTAGAATTGATTTATATTATATTATATTATATCATATAATATTGTATTATATCATATTATATTATATTATATTATATTATATTATATTATATTATATTATATTATATTATATTATATTATATTATATCATATCATATCATATCATATATCATATATTATATTATATCATATTATATTATTTTATTTTATTTTATTTTATATTATTTTATATTATTTTATATTATATTATATTATATTATATTATATTATATTATATATATTATATTATTAATGCGTATTGTACATTATTGGTGATAAGAAATGTTTTAAGAGCCTATACATTGTACAGATTTAGATAAACATATGTTTAGTAGTTTTAAATATTGTTTTTTCTTACTGAACAGCGATAGGACACCTCTAATAATAACGATTATTACAAAATAAAATAATATGATAATAATAAATTTAATATTATATATATAAATATATACATAGTTTTATTATCAAGACAAGATAAGTAATATGATATTTAGTTATTGTATATATTGTAAAAGAGAAGCTGGTCTTGTAAGATAAAAGATAAGGTGTTTTAATGTGCACATAGTCGCGTCATTGTCAATAATCATTATTACGAATAATAACAACTAAAGTTTTTTAAAAAAAGTTTTTTTATTTATTACCTTGAATTTATATAAATTTAAAAGATATGGAAAATATTGAAAAAAGTAACATTCTCTTCTATATGTAAAACATTTAATATAAAATTTTGTTTTGAAATGTTTACTCTATTCAAAGAATAAAAACAGATATTATAAGTATCGAAACTAAACTAAGTGCTCGAACTACAAATTTAGTTTGAAATATTTTATAGTCCAAGTTACGTAGTTAGCGCTCTTTGAAAAATGTCCTTGACGTGTACTAAAGGGTCAAGTGCATTGATATATCTTTGACAGGCAAAAAAGAAAAAGACGATGAAGATTTCTATCTTCGAGCAGTGAGAATTTGTACATAAGTAGTTTACTCTAGACTGTTCACGCATTTACACGTATTTTAAAATAAAGAATATTCCTACGCTATTATTTAGAGTATTTTCTGTTCTTATATTTTAAACAGTAAGATGATTAATACAAAAGTTATATTTAAGGTAAAAATTTTATTATTTAAGGTAATAATTTTTTTCTTAACACAAGTTTAATATAGCTAATGTAATTCATTAACTTTATCATTGTATCACTATAAAATACCTTAATACAGAATCGAAAAATTATCCCTTGTAGTAAAAATGAAAGGTTTTATATATTTTGTAAAGCATATTTTAATAAAGCAGTAACTCAACGTTTTAATATTTTTGGTCATTAAATCAATAATTGTTAATTTTAAATTATGATAAAATAAGTAATGCAAAAATTGAAAAGTTTTATAAAGAATATTTATTCCAATATCGAAAAGTATGTTTGTATTTAATTCAAATTTTTCGATTCATAAATTAATTGAAAAAATTGCACTTTTCGCTTCTAAACAAATATATAATTTTTAGATTAAGAAAAAGTAGACCAACATCTGTGTTAAACTATTATATTATAAATATACTGATTTTCAAAATTTCTCAATTATATCTTTAATATATTATTTTGTAGTCCATTTTTGTTAAAGTATGAAACTGTAATTCTTTTTCAAGAAGTACGTTATTCAACAGTAGTCATTATATTTTATTCATATTTATTTCCATTCTATAAATTTTATTAAGAAGTATGTTATCTATTCTATTTCTTTAAAAATTAATCTAAAATTTATTTTAGAATTAAAATTAAATATTACTTCAAGTACCATAAAATTTTTTAATCAAATATCAATTTAAATATATTTTAGTGTGAAATAAATAATTAACAAATAATTTTTCTTAACAGTAATCATATAGTTGTATTAAACATCTTTATTATTATATTCTATTTTGTATTTTATTAAAATATTTTATTTATAATTTAATAACAAAAGCACTAAAATTAATTCAGTGTTGGAAAAACACTGAGCATTTTTCTAAGCCGTTCGAAGATGATGTATTTCACGAATCAATGCAGCTACCGTTGCACAAATAAAGGGTTTATTGTTCGTATAGTGCAGTTGTAGGTGTATAAATACATTGTCATCTGCAAAAAATTAAAAAGTTAAGGTCTAAGAGAACTTTTTCTGTTAAAGAAAGGGCTTAGTAATTAGCGAACAATCTATCAAAAAGTACAGTCATTATACTTTTAAGGAGTTGAAAATTTATTTATTTTTCACGATATTTTATGTCATAATTTTCTTAGAATAATTTGTCTTAACGGCTAATTTGTAGATATTTATTTTTATAATTATAATAATAAACAACGACCAAATATTTTAAAATTATTATAATACAAATTTGGAAGTTTATCAAAATGATTATTTGCTTCGACTTGTACTAGTAAATATTAAATACGATATTGAGATTCGTTGCCGATGACTCATATGATATTACTTCCCTTTCTTAATAGATTTTGTTTATCTTTATTTATGATACTTTGTATAATATAAAAAACGATTTAAAAAATAATAAGTCATACACTACCCTGTGCTCCTACAATTGGATGTTATCTATTTCTTGCTATATTTTTTCTGATATTTAATTTACTTCTATTTATACTGAACTCATTCTATATTTTATAATTTAAGTGAAATGTTTATGTTAGTATAGTTTCAAGATATATTTTCCATGTTTTTTAATTTTATAAGGAACTATGAAAAATAATTATTGAAAAAGTGTGGAATAAGTTAATTATTTTAGATTTAAAATATAGAAAAGTTTCTTGAATTGACAAGATATATATCGATTGCCACTATTATTATAGTTTTTCAAAGTGGAAAATTTTTTGATTGCTTTTTGTTTTTTTGATAAGGCACAACGAAATTTACCAATTCTTTGTCTTGCCATATAGAAACCAAATTAACTTGTTTGACCAGTGTATATGCTTTCATGGTTCAGACACTTGATTAGCTATCATATTTTCTTGTATATTATAAAAACTGTATATACCCAATACTTATTCAAGCGATGAAATAATATATGATATAGCAACTTAGAACACATTTTAAATGATGATTTATGTATTATTATGTAAACTAACAGTTATTATATAGACACCTGAGTTGTGAATTCAAGACATTAAAAAATAGCTAACAAATATCGTAGAAAATTTGTTTAAAACAATTATTAACTTGAAAGAAGTTTATTTAAAAATTAATATGAGAACTTAGGACAAATACGAAGTTAAAGAAAATCACGTTAGTATTTATAATGCATTATAATATCTAAATAAAACGTTACTTTTTATTATTATATTAATAGTTTTAAAGATTTTGATGAATTAGACAATTATTTACTTTTGTAAAATATTATAAAAAAAATTAATTTTTAACTATCTAATTTTCTTAAGTAGTAGATATGTTGTTTTTCGAAAATTACATGTATTGATTAAATACTTCAGTTAATTTTTTTCTTAAAAATACATAAATATATCGATATTATTATTTATTTATTAAAGTAAATGTAGAAAAACGAGTTAGTTACGATTTATCTTTCCGTAACAAATTATTCTACAAAAATTATGGCAGATTTATAGACTTTAGTTAAAATTATTAATTATATATCTTAATTATTATCTATTATAATTTTATACACTTTTATATACTGCTTTTTATCAAATTCACTAAGCTTCAAAATAATTATTAGTTTATTTTACAATTTATTTTAGTTTCATTAATTTAAAAAATTGAGAAATAAATAATTTTTGCTAAAACGTAACATATAAAGATTATTTTTAAGATTTCTATTTTTTGAAAAGTTTTTTTAAATCTTATTTATAAGTTTATTTTTAATATTTTAAAAAATATAATTAATTAAAAATATGATAGAATATTTTAACTAATATCTACAAACATTAGAGTTAATAAAAGACGATACATGCAATATTCATAATCACCGTTTTACATGTATTCTATAATGAATTTCTTAGATTAAATAAATGTTTATATATTTTTTTACTATAAATTGTTTTTTTTTCAAAATTATCATATTATGATTTGTATATGGTATTTTGTATGAATGTGTGATTTTCGTAATATTGAAATTCAAATAGTTGAGTGTACTTAAAAAATGACTAGATTTCTTATAGATTATTGTCATATAGATCTGGGTTGAAATTAGTACGAGCTGATAAGTTGATACAATGTTTTTTAAATGATAAATATTCGTTTTAAAACTTTTAAAACAATCGTATGAATAATATAAATTAATATTCTAATATTAATATGTTATATTATATATTAATATTAATATGTTACAAAACTAATCTAATATGTTCGTATACAAAATTAAAATGAAAAATATATTTGACGTGAATATTTCTATCTATTTATGTCTATTTAGGAGCTGTATAATATAAATTAAAAATAGTGCACAAAAATTTACAGTAAGATGTTTATATACAATCATACAATCATACAATAATACATCTTATAATCTTCGAAATTTCATTATAGTAATAATAACTTTTTTAACTTTAATTTTTATTTGAAATTGATCTATTTTATATGAAAATCGTAATAATTAATATGATAAAATTTTTTTAATAAATATCATGTGATATTATGCGATATTTAAGAATTTTTTAAATATGTATAATTATTATATTTATATTATTATATATCTTTTTATAAATTTTTATGAATTTAATCTACAATTTTCATCAATAATTGTTATTTATAAAATATGTATAGAAGATATAAGAATAAAATATATTAATTAGTATAATTGTAGGTAAATGTTTGGTAAATTATATTTTACTTACTAATTTATATTAAAGAATTTCGATTTTGCCACCATTTATTATATTCGATAGTGTGTTGCACTGCATATCGAAACTAAAATTGCCATAATATGGCTGCCGTCTTAGATACAACATATAATTAACCTTAACATGGCCGCTACCATGAACATCAGTTGTTTCTGTTGCTTTAAAGAAGAACTGGATATACATCGTTACGAAGAAACTAAGTAAATTGTAGTTTTGTCTGTGTATGATTCAAAGTAATAAATATAAAAAATAATTTTAAATAGAGATTATAGTTTTCGATCCTGATTTTGTGTAGTAGGACGGTCACTTCCAGTATATTTTATATTGCTAAAAAATATTTCAACATATATTCTCGTGTATTAAATTAAATATTTTGAAATGCCTAAAAAATCTAATAAAGCCTTCTGGGGAGGATTAAGTCGCACTGGTAATACCGAAGAAAAACATTATTTTGGTAAGAGATAATAAAAATGTTTTATTTTTAGCATAATATTTTCTTAAAATGTTATAACCTTTATTCAATTTCAAGTATAAATTGTTACTATTTGTATATTCTTTAAATGCCTCAATAAATCTCGTTGTAAAATCATATTTGTTTAATAATATAAACATCTTAATATTTTGCTACTATAAGTTTTATTATTGTAGGTCATGATGATAGAATGGGTCGTTCTAATGATGGTCCAAAGTTCCTGAATAATAAGCCTCGTGTGTCATTTAAAAAGCAAACCTATAAATCAGGTCGAATGAGAAATCTTCTTATAAAACCACACTTTGATGATGATGTATTAATGTCAACTGGCTCTAATAATAATAGTCGACAAGTAGTTAATAGAGGAAGAGGTAAAAGTTTTCTTAGAGGAAGAAACAGTCCATTACCACATAGTGATATGAGAGATGGTCGATCAAGGCAAATACCTATTAGTGTATCTAACTGGTATAAAATTATTGTAAGTATTAAGTTTTGCTATATTATTGACTTAAAATGGATTATTTGGTTACATATATGATAAATTGCATAGTTATATTAAAATTTCTTACATATATTTTCTTTATACTAAATAAAATTAATGAGTCAATTTATAGGTATTAATATTATTTTTCTGCAATCATTATTGAATAGTTTTATTTGTATGTAATATTTTTGTAGAAAAATATTAAAGAAATTTATGTAGATCTATAAAAAATTATTTTCATATGTTTCATTACTTATTATTATAAATAAATTAATTTTCTTATAATAAAACATTTTTAAATACAATAATTTTTTAATATTTATAATTATATTTCTTATATTTATTAGTTATAAGAAAGTCTATAATGTTAATGGACGAAGAAAATTAAAAAAAATGTTTCCATGCAATAATTTTCAGTAATTTTAATATTTTTTTATCATTATAAAGTGAGTTTTGAAAAAATGTAAAATATTGGTTTGAATTATAATTTTTTGATAAATTTGCATTTTTATTTATTTTATCAATTTTATCAATTTTATTTATCAATTTGAATTATAATTTTATTCAAATTAGGTTTGGAGTTTTGTATAATTTTAATATATAATCTAATATATTAAAAAATTAAGTCATGTTTTTCATTTACAAGTAAAATTTTTTGTATCATAATGCAGTAAACAAGTATTTAAATTTTCTTTTATTTTGATATTTTTAATATTTTTTAAATTATAGTTTTTTTGTAAAACTTGCTATTTGTACTTTTACTTTCTAAAATTACAAAAATATATATCTGAAATAATAAAATATTAATATTAATCTCACATCATATTTTATTATAATTATATATATATATAAATTTATTTTATATTTTTTGTTTTAGATTCCACACGGAAAAAACTATACAAAAGAATTTGTACTTGGTAGTTTATTTAGTTACACAGAACCATTTTCTTTTATTCCCATAATGGTTAGTAATAATTATTGTAAATATTAAATACATTTTTAAATATTTTTAATATGATATTTTTAATATTTTAGTATCAAATTGTTGGAGCTGATGCAATTTTCTATGTTGAAGATCATAGAGTTGCAACTAAATTATCAGATTGTGATAAAAGAATCACAACCAGTGATGGTTTTAAAATGCAAGTTAGAGTTAGACCCGGTGTGCCTCCTATTCAGATAAGTGATACTCTCAAAGAAAGATTAAAACAAGCTATGGGGAAAAGATATGTTCAAGAAACAAATGCTTTGGACTTATCCAAATTTTATCACGATCCAGGTAAATAAATAAAACTACTTACACATTATACATTATAATAACAATTATTCTCATAATTTAGAATTAGCTGGAGATTATTGGTGTCCTCTTGCACGACCAAATATGCTAATGGCTGTATTAGATATTGTTCAAGAGCATATACCTAATTTGGAAGCACTGAATTTAGATTCTAATAAAATATGTCATCTTGAAAAGCTTAGTTTACTTGCTACTAAATTTGAAAAATTAAAAATACTTCATATTGGTGATAATAAGGTATGTAGAAAAGTAAAGTATACATTTTCCTAAGTGATGAATTTAGGTAATTAGCTATTTTGTTTTTTCAGATAAAAGATATGAATTACTTAAATACATTAAAAAATCTTCAATTGGAAGAATTACGATTAGAAGGAAATCCTATATGTAATAAATATAAAAATAGACAAGATGATTATATCAGGTAAAATTATAAAAATATGTTTTTAAAAAAAGAAAAAATTAAATGATTATCATCTAAAAATGAAATATTTTAATTTTAATTATTTATAAATATTATTATATTTTTCAGTGATATAAGAAAAAAGTTTCCTAAGCTTTTAAAATTGGTATGTAAACATTTTTATCTTATTTTTGGAAAAACCAATATATATATATATATATATATATATATATATAAAAGTAAACATGTTATCATTTGATAGGATGGAGTAGATTTACCACCTCCTATTGTATTTGACTTAGAAGATCAAAAATTAAAACTACCACCCATACAGAGGATGTTTATTGTTCAATCGAATGTAAAAGCTCAAGAAGTTGCTAGTCAATTTCTCCAACAATATTTTATAGTGTTTGATAGTGAAAATCGTCAACCTTTACTTGATGCATATCATGAACACGCTTGTTTGAGTATGACAGTAACTGTTACTCAAAATTCTAGCAGGTACATAGATATTTAATATAGTCATTCTTATTTATTAATTTAGAATAATTTAAAAAATTTGATTTACAGATTTAGTCAGTATTTTATTGAAAATCGTAATTTATGCAGAGTCATAGATTCAAATCGAAGACGAAAATTATTAAAACAAGGAAGGCTACCAGTAGTTTCTTTCATATCTGAAATGCCACGCACAAAGCATGATTTAAACAGTTTCACAATGGATCTCAGTCTAGTCACTGTAAACTTTTTAGTCTAGTTTTTAAAAGGATGTTTATACTAAAACTATAATCTAATTAATTTAAATTATATTTACAGGATAGAATGATGTTAATTACTGTAACAGGTTTATTTAAAGAATTACATAACAAAGATAGTAAGGAACAGCTAAGATACTTTAATAGGACTTTCATCATTGTTCCTGAGGGTGTAGGCTTTTGTATAAGTAATGAACAGTTACATATTAGCAATCCAACTATGAATCAAGAAAAACAATTTAGTTGTACCCCTTTAATTATTCAACCAACTGCAGGACCTTCAACAGCTCCAACACCTGTTATTAGTCCAGTATCATTGACAGAAGAAGTAAAACAACAAATGACTATGACACTGAGTCAGCAGACTAATATGAATATTGAGTGGAGCTTGAAATGTTTGGAAGAAGTTCAATGGAATTTTGAAAATGCTCGTGCAGCATTTCAAGAAGCCTTTAGTTTAGGAAAAATTCCCCCTACCGCTTTTACAAAATAAATTTAACATAAAGTTAAATTTTTATATACAAAAATTTATACAATATTTCTGAATCAAATGTAACATACATGAATATCGTTTAAGAGCATTCATGGTAGTAACATTCTTCAAGATTATTCATTTTTGTGTTTAATGTTGGAGTAAATGAATAGAAATGCAAAATATTTAGATTAATGAGTTATTATCGAAAATAATTTTTGTAATTATCTTTTTTAACGAGAGTTCAAATATTATTATTATTATTATTATTTAATCCCTTTTATTTAGACAAAAATTTATTGTCAAGATAAAGAAACAAGAATTTTTTCTATTTATTTACAAAACAATTTGTATGCGTAAAAAATTAATTTTTATCACTTTATTTTTAATATTCTATTAAATTGTAAGTTAGATTATTACATTATTTTTCAAAAATATTTAAAAATTTTATTTTTTACTTACACAATTTATAAATTTATAAAAAATTAGAAGCAATTCTTATTTTTTTACTTCAACAATATTTTAGTGAATAAATGAGTTTCCTCTAAAGGGCTGTGCTGCTTAACTGCGACCGTGATAAGACCTTACTAAAATAGATTATTTTGGATTGAAAATTACCAAATAATCATACCAAAAACTATTTCTATCTCTTGGTATGTAAAATAAAAATTATTTTTGACAAAATTAATAATTACAAGCTTATCAGTCCTTATTCTTAAAATTTGCAATAAGTTGTCGCGTTATAACTTAGTTAAAAGATTAAGATTTTTTATAAGTCTAATTAAAACTTATACATTACTTATTATAAAGTTGTTGTATAAGTAATAAATTCATTCACGGTGCATTATTATCATGAATGAAAATATACATAAAAAGTCTATTTTCGTACATGAATATTTATTAGCTCTACATTGCTTTACACTTAAATTTAATAATTACTTATTTTGCAAATCATGTCTTAAATTCTGTTTCTATATTTTCTAATCATGTATATATTTCAATTCCTGTAACAACGACTGAAATGTTAAATAAACCTATTGTCTAGTAATGAGACAGTTTTGTTAAGTAAATGTAAATAATAAACGCAATAAAAACATGTTTTTTTAATTGAATTTGTTTTATTATTTTCAATTTTAAACTTAGAATATTGAAAATTCAGTTGTATTTTTTGCATGTGAGATTGTGTATGAAAAATTAAGTGCTCGGTACACCAAGAAGGCAGTGGCATAAAGAATATATCAGGGAGAGGCCAACTTTAAGGAAACATGAACTACAAATAAGGAAAGATCCAGTAAATGAGAAAATTATATTCAAATGTATGAAAGTAACATTTGAATGTGATAAATGAAAAAATAGAATAGGTGGAGAACGTGATTCCACCATACTAGCTTTAAACAGAAGTTAACCAAGTGATAAACTCAGTTTATATCAGTGACTGCTTAGAACACCAAGTCATTGATTTAGTTGTATAAGTTTATTCAGCACACTTGAATAGTATAAGATCATATACTAACAGCTACTTCTCACGATAAATTAGTGGCATGAGATCATGTATAAGTTCTCTCAATTTCTTGAGATTGCAAAATATCCCCACATTACAAATAATACATGGGTTATTCTTTTAACAAATACGTTAGAAACGTGTTAAATAATTTTTAATTTACTTAAAAATAAAATAATCTTAATTGAGTTAATTACTCAATATGAATAAATTAAACTAATGTAAGAACTAATTAATTTAATGTATAATCGCGTCACAATACATTAATTTGTAGTAATAATTTTAAAAAATGTTCGAATAATCTAAAATCCTAGTTATGTAATGTAATAGCACAAATATAATAATTAATTGTTAATCTCAACACGTAATCTTGTAATTAAAATAAGTTTTTAAAAAAAAATAACCATAGTTTTGTATGCAAATGATCATTTCATATATTTTTCAAGTGTTTCTTTTATTCAATTTTTGAATAAATGAATCCGGTTCATGTTGTAAAGTACTCAACTCGTTACATTTTTATTTTTACATTGCTTATTATTAATAAATAATTAATTTATCTGATACTTGAATCAACTATTTATTTTTTGTATATTATTACAATTTACATTTAGAGTTACAAATTATAAATAAATTTTTTATTTGTTTTTTAAACCTTGGAAAAAATTATAACCAATTATTATTAATGCATTTTAAAGCGAATTGCTCGCGTGTAATTCGTCCCAAAGGGTCAGTTTGTTCAAGTTGTTAGGCGCGTAACCAACCTGGTAGAGGGAGTCGGATCGATTGGTGGCAAGGGGGAACCGATTAATTTAATGAAGAACGAGAAAACTTGCCATGATTATCACGACTTATCTTTCTTTGAGTTGAGAAACTTTAAATACTAATGGGGAGAGGTACATTAGATGGGCGCGGCGTAATTTCGCATTGAATTATCAATTTTTACAATTTCTTATAATTTTTGATGATATAATGTATTTAATATAAAGTAGTGTTTAATTTCTACAAATGACGACAGAACCATTCTTGTGAAAATATGTGGCGAAGTTAACGATTAAGAAAATTCCATTGGTAACTTTGTATGAGGAATTAACAATTCAATAACTTTGAAAAAGGTTATGACAACGGGAAAACAAGTTTACATATATAGTTTAAATAAATATTTAATATTATAAAGAAGTATTATTTTTTATGTTGTAGAATAATTTTTTTTTAATTTTGTTTGCTATTATAACAATTATTATTCGTCATATTATTTAATAATAATAACTAAAATAATATTATTTTTTTTAAATTGCATATTATTATCTTACAATTTTACTAACAACTTTAAAAATTGAATTAATATTTTTTGATTTATTGAAAATGTGATATATTTTATTCAATGCCATGTATAACAAAAAAAAGTGATTTTTCTCTCATTTTTCTTAGATTGCATAAAGTTTTTAGGGGATTATTTTTTAAATTGCATTTTACATAAATGGTTGCTTTTATCCAGAAACTGGAAGCCAAACACAGGTTCAGTTATTTTTAAATTAATTAAAATAGATTGACTTTTTTTCTGTGGATTTTGTAATAAAAATTATCGAAAAGGATTCATCAATTGTTTTAAAAGATTGAAATAATTCCAATATGTGATTAGTATAAATAGTACAATAGTAATAAAAACTTAAAATAAAGATTATATTTAAATAAAATGAAAATATCATAATTATCTTTCATTAATTATTTTAAAATCTAGGCATATGTATCACACATAAAGAAACCTTCAATCTTCACTATTCGTTTAAAATAATTTTTGCTGTATATCTTTTTTTAATAAGTAAATTTAAAAATATTTAGTAATGTCATCTAAAAGTATTGTTTATCTTTAAAAACTTTTAATAATGTAAAGAATTTCATGTTTGTCTCATCATAAAAACTATTTTCACAACTTAAATCTTGCTAATATTGAAATTACTAAACACACAGTATATACCTAATGATAATATTTAAATAATAATTTAGTCTCGAATGTTCATAATCATGTATATGACTTAATTGCATAATTGTTATTTGAAAATTATTCCCTAATACCATGAAAAAATACCACTGCAAGTATGTTAGCGTGTTGAAGATACGAAAATAAATCAAAAGATGATACTTTATCTTATCTTTTAAATCTGTTGAAATATACTAACTTGCATCATTCGGATGAACTTAAATATTTCTTATTTAGGTAATTAGTAATATGTTATTATAACTAATAGAATAATCTTTTAGAGTTAAGTTATTAGATTTTTTAATAAATATAATCTGAATAGATCATGTTCTTATTTATGGAATCATAATAGTTGGTAATTTTATAACTTCAAAATATAGCTCAAAATAATATTTTATGAAAGTTATATTTGACGTTTTGAATCTTATTTGTTAAAGATATTAAAATGTTTAAATTATAGTTAGTAGACAGATACTTGAACTTTTTATTATTTTGTGTAATACAAATAAAAAACAGGTCTTAATATATTCTATTATTATTTAAACTTATACGCTGTAAGATAATTATTATATATAGATTAAATACAAATAAAATTATCTAAATAAGTATACTATAATAAAATTAGTCCTTTAAAGCAGCTTATAAAAACAAAAATAATATATTTTATACAAAAATTATTATAATAGCAAAAATATAAATCTTATACATAGAATTATATCGTTAATTTGTTACTATTAATTAATATGGATACAGAAAATGTTTTTAATACAAATATAAAAACAATGGTAAATAAACAAATTTTACTCTAATTTTAATGGAAAACAAAAAAACATAAGAAATATTTCTTTTTCTTAAAGTAACATTTAAAATCTAGTTTTATTTTTATTGTAAATGTGATCGAGAAGTTTAAAACTTTAATTTAAGTTTTTAACTAATTCTTAAAAACTTGTTTTTATTGTCTATTTAAATAAGATTAGTGAGTGTAATTATTTACTTTTATTCGAGTTGGAAAATTTCAAGTGGAAATTTAAGCAACTGAATCAATTAGTTCAGCTAGATCGGTGAGTTAGACATCAATAATTAGCATATTGATTGAACTAATTGTATCATGACAAGTCTTGGCATTAAGACATTTTGATGTAGGGATTAACACCATTGGTGAATTACATTTAATTTATAGGTAGTGGATGAAAAAGATGAGCAGTATCCAAAATTAATCTGTGGAAATCAGATTGCAAATTTACATTATCAAAATATCAAGTTTAATTATATTAATATTCTGTAGAATGATTATCATAGTGGGTTATTTTAAGTAGGAGATTTCTTAACCTCATGAATTTAATCGCCGCAAGTAGTATGTTCAGCTTTAAAATCACCTAGTATTTGGTGTGATTGTACAAGATAAAAAATATTGGTCAAAAGAGTTCTTTATGGAATGGAATGCAAATTACAAAGATTCTGAGTTGATTGTTGTTTCAGATGATTTCCATTTTAATTGACTCTTCTAACAGTTGTTTTCTCTAATAAGTGTATATTTCTGTAAATTTATGAGCTATAACAACTACTTTGCTTCAGGAATTCATATGAAGATTTCTATACATTATTTAGCTTTATATATAGAATTATCCATGATTTGTATTTTATAAAATAGTTATCAGACTATGATACAGTGTTCTCAATTGCAATTTATACATTTATATATTTAGGTTTTGTATATTATATATTTAAATTTTGTATAAGTTTTATTCTATTATGGATAAGCTTATATGATTTAGATATTTTAGGAAAATGTGCAAATTCTAATAATTTGCTGTATATATAAGTATTTTTAACATTCAAGATTATGAAAGATAGCCTTAGAATTTTTTAAAATCTATTACAATATCGGATCTTCCTAAACTTTTAAATTTTATTTTAATTTTGTATAAGAGAATGGAAAGGATTACGATGAACTGCTACTAGTAACTAGTTTATTTAATCATTTTATAAACTTAAAGTATGAGGTATATTGTCTTAAATTCAAATATTATATAGTTTTCCAAACCGACTATTAAATTTCTTGAAGATTTTTATAAAATCTTAATTATTAGGAAACTCACATGTGTTACATTTAAAGTCATTTTTTTAAGCTTCAAGTGAGCAGTATATATTTAAGAGTATAGATTCGCAGATTACAATTTTTTATGATATACAATAAAGTGTAATATAGGTTATGAGATGGATTCTATAATTAATATATGGGAGAAAAATTTCATTTTTTATTTTTTTATTTTGCTTGTGACTTTTACCCGCATGATGCGCACAGCTGTCTTTTAAATTTCTTTTTTCGATTTCCATCTGCGTGACGCACATGGTTTCCCTTTAAATTCCTTTTTTACGATTTTCGTTGCTCTCCTTTACTTTACGACTTATTTACATGATATTCACGGTTTTCCTTTACTTTACGACTTCTCTCTGCGTGATACTTAAAGTTTTCCTTTAACTTATGACTTTTCTCTATGCGATACGGTTTTCCTTTATTTTCTTTTACTTTATAATTTCCTTTACGTAATACCTTAATCTACGAATAATTTCTTCGATTCTAAAATTGTAAAGCTCATTTCCCCGAAATTCGATATTTATTAGCTAATCCAGTGTTAGAGCTACCCTTTAAATACTGGACCACTACGAGAAGAACTCAGTTTAGAATCAGACGCAGAGCGGAATCATTACTAAACTAATATTAAACTCCGTCATGAATATTACTATTTCAATACTAAGTCAGTGTATCTTTATTATAACTTATATCATTAAATTTATTATTAAACGATATGCTCATTTATTATTACACGAGTAACTCAGTTGTTCAACTACAACTCATTACAACTATATTAGAATCTAACGAGCGAGAAGTTATTTTATGAATTAGGTTATGCTAAAATTTTGAGGTGTGTAATGTACCTAAATAAGAAAAGAGAGAAAAGCCATTACATAGGTAAAAATTCTTACAATGATATTACCAAATTATTGTCGAATTTATGGCTATAAACTTAGTTATTTTAAATACTATACACTCTTAATTTCAATGACGAAACAATACAAACAAAAACAATTAGCGATTCGATACTGTTACGAATTGTAAATATTTTTCGAAGCTGTAATTGATGCAATCAATTTAATCCGATGGTAAAACATAAATCGAAATAGAATATACATCTGAAGGTATAATATCCGAATGAAATCTGAATCAATATCAATATGTTGATAATAAAAACTTATAATTATTATTAAATTTTATTTAAATTTTTTTTATTTTTTATAAAAATTCTTTTATATTAAACGAATCTCTAGTTCTCTGAATATATTTGTTTTTAAAACATCTTATTAATATGTTATGACAAGATTTATAATTTTATAAATTTAAAAAAAATTGATGTATAAATACATAAAATATGCTTAAAATGATTACAAAATTGTTTTTCAACAATAGTGAATAACTAAAGTAAATAAAAATTTTTCTTTTTTGAGATGTTTAATATCATACGTATATTTATTTGACAATGAGATCTTAATTTTTTAAATAAAATATAAAAATATTTTGATAGTTTAATAAATTTTGAACATTATTATAAAAAAGTTGTTATTACACATTATATTTATATTTATTTTTTATTTGTTTAAAAAGATTTATTTAAAGAAAAATAACGGTCATTATTTCTTTAATATAGACATTTACATAGATTTTTAAAAGTATATGTTGTATGAAATTGTATGTTTGATACACTATTATATAGTTATATAAATATTAATCAACAAACATTATAATATAATTTATTGATAATATTTCATCTTAAATTTTCTAAATGTTGAATATTCGTAAAATTATCTATATGTGATATTTATACTTGAAAAATTTTAATATTTATTATTTTTTCTTACTAAAAAATATTTTAGTTGTAATTAATAAAAATAAATTAGCTATAATATTGGTCAATTATAAATTTTGTATAACTTCAAATTATTTTCAATTATATATAAAAATAAAGATGTTAACATTTTTTGAAAGGGAAATCGATATTTTCCATATACATATTTATCATTATTGTATTATTATTGTTTATTATTTATAAATATTAGTATTATTAAAAATACTTATTTTTTTCTTACAATTAATAATTTGCATAAACTTAATATTTCGATTTTGTACTTTTATAATGAAGATAGAAGCTAGTGCATTTTGTATTTCATGTTACTTATGGAAAATAATAAGTTTTTTAATCTTAACAAAATCATTATTTAAACATTACATTAATATTAAGTATTAGACTGTGATAAAAATATAAATGAGTCTGGTAAAATATACGTATTAGAATGAATATCTTTTTCAAATTTTAAAGATAAGTTTAAATGGAACTTAATAATATATTAGATAAAAGAGAAATTAGTTAATATGAGGCTGAAGCGTAAGTTTAACCTAATGTATAATAGTGCAAATAAACAGGGTTACAATAATTAAATCTAATTGTATATAATTTTATATATAAATGAACCGGTTAAGTCATTAATATAAAAAGATAAACACGTTTTTAAAACACTTGTTGGTTTACAGAGTAATTTTAGTGTATATAAGAGCAGTGACAGGAGGTGTTGGGATGAAAAAAAGTGAGAAATGTGATGCTTCGACATAGCACCAAAATTTATAAATATGTACAAATATTGTAATGATATATTTTTTCATTTCATTATATTTTAAATAATACTAAGACTATAATTATTAAAATTGATTTAATTGTAATATTAAATTATATGGTTGAAGATATAGATAAATGTGAAATTATTACGATTTATAATATATCGAAGCACGTAAAAAAAAATAAAAAAATTGACCTATTTAAAGTTATTGATGGCAGCGTGGAAACTCAACTTGCGTTTCAGATTTCAATTAATGTGGGACTAAAAATTAGAAAAAATTGTTTATTCTGACAGTTAATATAATCGAAATATTTACATATCTTTGATTTAAGAGATGCTTTCAAAAATTTTTGATAAATGATAAATACTGATGAGGGCTGTAGTTTCCTACCCATGCACAAGTTAAACTTTAACGTGGTTCATTTCGTTCACACAGGCCCCGTCACGCTTCCTATCAAAAGGGGGTCGAGAGGGCCATGTGTTCGGGAAAATATGGTGGCGTGGAGGGTTATTTATTACTCGGTCTGATTGGCCGTTATTCCCTGCGCTACATGAGAGGAGGAATTTTTCGATATTCGTGAAAGAAGGAAGTATAATAGTATAATTATTCCAGGTTTCACCGGCAAATTTAGCTCGAGGGATTGTCGCATGTGAGCCGCTCCACTCGTCATACGCTAATGTCGCCAAACGCATTGATCAAAAATAAAATATATTTTATTTTCCTTTTCCCCCTTTCGCGCGTCCTCATTTGATCTTCTAGTTCTTTTATTTGTTGTTCTCTTCGCGAGGGAAGTTTACAAAAGCCTACTTTTCTTCCTACCCATATTCATCAATAAAGTATTTATGATAGTAAAATAATTTCAATAATTGTTATATTTTAATTATATAAAACATAAATTTATTTTTATTTGAAAAAGATAGTTGAGAAAGTGAAAACCAATATAACTGTATAACAACATTTGCATAAAAAGTTAGCTTTGTTTAAAATTCTATCAAGGAAAAAGTTTGAACAATTTTTTAATATTTTTTTTATCAATTACCAATATACACCTAGTTTAAGTAAAATAAAAATAAAACTTTTAAAAAATAATTATTGATAAAAAATTAATATTTCATAAAACATTCAACTGCAAGAAAGTTAAAAATGAATTAATACGAAAAAAGAAATTTCAAAATTTAATTAAAATTAGTGTATCTTATTAATTCAACAAATTAACTAGGAATAAAAGAAAAAAATCAACTAAATTATTTGAACAAATATCACTCGACACTGATAATCCATTTACATTAAACTAAAATTAAAAATCAATAGACTTGAAATATAACAATTTATTGTAAATTTTAAAGATTTTGAAAAAATTTTCCGAATCATAAAATGGTAGCCATTGAAAGAAAATCGATTTTTATCTATTTTTATTTTATCGATTTTATTATATAAACAATATTTGTTTACTTAGTTAATACTTGTTTACTTTTTCTCCCACATTATATTAAAGAGTTGTAATTCAATTTTACTAATTTTTAAAAAAAATTTTAATTATTTCAAATTATAAATTCTAAACTGCTTCATATAATCTATAAACAAATAAACACAAAGTTTAGCAATGGCCTTATTTGACTTGTATAACATTTTATTAATGTAAATACAAAAAATTGGAAGGAATATTTAGATTATATTATGTCTTCAACATACATGTCTTACTTTAATAAATCAGACTCCTAATCTGATAATATTTGAATAAGTATTATTATTCTCAAAAGATCTATTTTTTATTGTACTTTGAAATCTTTTTTTATCAATTTAACGAAAGTAGATAAATTGTATTAGGATTAAAATTGAACAATAAGAGAAAAAAAATAAAAATTACAAAAAAATATGTAAATTCAATGGATTTATACAGAAAGGGCAGTAATCGAGAATTTGTTAAAAGTTTGAGAAAGGAATAAGTTTAATGTGAACATCCGTAATCTATAAAAGATAATAAAGGTGTTTGCATTTAGTAAAATATATCCTTGCAAGTTTATAATTGAAGGTTTCAAAAAAAAGTTTGGTAAGACTTCATACAAACCACATTCAATAGTTGTGCGAGAATTCTTATGAAAAAAATAAAAATAAATGAATACAGGAAAAGAGAATTTCTTTAAAACTATTTAAAGTATCTTATAAAAATAACAAATAATAATTGATATAAATGAAATAGTAGAAAAATTTCTTTTAAAATATTTGAATACTCTTATAAAATAAAAAAATGAATAAAATAAACATTCTGATATTTTAGCGATAAATAATCTAAAATGTTCAGTGATACAGAAACAATAAAAAATTAACCTTGCTATTGCAAAAATTTATAATACCGATAAAAATTAAAATATCGGTGCCGGTGTATATAAATTATAAATGTAATTTATAATTAAGTAGTAATTTTATTTGAAACGTTATATTATTTATTGTAATTGTTATTATATAATTCAATGAAATTTTCAAATTATTAAGAATACAATTTGATGAGATGAAAATTAAACTAAATGTAGTAAAATTATGAATTTACTTACCTCGATATTTGTAATAATAATTTTTATATACAATTACAAGCTAAAGAAGTTGATTTGAAAAAAAATCAGAAATTATAAAAATTGTTTCAAGTTAAATTTTTGAATAACAAAAAATATTTATCTGCCGAATTCGGTAGAAAACAATAAGTAGTCTCAATTGAAAGACAATTTGTGAAATAATTTTTTATAATGTTCTTATATAATAGCGAGTTGTGACGTATTATATATACCTATATTAGATATAAAAAAATTGAAAAAATCTTAATTATAGTAAATTTTTTTAACAAATAAAGTTTTTTGAAATTTGTTTAAATGATTTTACTAAACTGCTTTCCACACTATACGAATTAAATTATTACATCAAATATTTAAAATAATAAATGCAAAAATAAAAAGTACAATAATTTTTATAAAAATGTATCTATTTTTGATAATGCAATATATGTATAACTAAAAAAATCATAAAATAATATTTACGTGATATTTTGTTTTATTTATGGTTTTAATTTATAGATAAATATAAACATCAAGATATTTTATTTAGAATAAAGCTTATTTTAAAAATGTATATAAGCCTATAATTTACAATATAAGTGCTGTTTCTCCTAGCTTCGCTTGGATAATGAAACTGTTACGAAAAACTGATTTTAGGGCTGATTCTTAGCGATAATAAAATTTACGCATTTAGTTAAATAAATTTTTTATAAACATATAAATTTTAATGACTAAATAATATAAATAAAATTAATTATTTTTTTATCACTGATTAGTAATTGCAAGATTAATAGTATGAATCACTTTATAATCTGATTTTTTAATACAAACGTTAGTTAACAAAAATAAAAATCCGGAAAAAACATGATTTGTTAATGTTTAAACAAAAAATCTTTGTCTATAACTAGGAAAATTTGCAACAATTTAATTCATAGAAAACTATAAATAGTTGAAAAAATTGAAAATTAAATAGTACAAAAAAAATGAAAATAAAACATATTACTAATCTAGTGCAAAAATACTTTTTAAATTAATAAAATAATGATTTAATCAGTTTTATTCTTACTACAATGAAGGAAGATATCTTATTATAATTATTACGCTATTTGAATATACGCAATCATCCTATGACTTGTTATAAAACTGGTACAAATATATATACTGTTTTAGCTTTTTGGTCAATGCCATTTTAACTAGTTTAAAATGACACAGATTGTCATTTAACACTTTCCATGTATGATCATTTTCACCTACATAGATGGCACAATTTACCATATACATAAACATGAATATATATCGCAATGAATATAGCAAGCTTGGTAGATGAGCGGCGTGATAAATACGAGTAAGTACAACTTGTTTGTTCAATAAATGTTAGTTGAACTTATAAAAGATGTATGTATAGCTTATAAATGATTATTCATTCTTCCGTGGATTGTTATTTTACAATTGATTTTATGATAAACTTCGTTTCCGGTGTATATTAATCTGACATATTTCTTCATGACTTTAAAATATGTTTCATCTTTGTCCAATAATTTCTCTAAATATTCAAATTAACGTATTTCTTTATAACTTAATATACATTTGATTTATTATAGTCATATATCATGTATTATTTATCTTCGTGAAGAACGAAATATATTTCTCGTCCTTCTTTTTGTTTAAGTATTAATAATGATAAACGAACTATTTTGAAAAAAGAATATTTATTTTCAGTGAAATTAAATATTTTTTAAAAATTTTTCAATAGAATAATTTTTATTCATAAATACATGTGATACATCAAAAAATCAATTTATGAATAAAAAATTTTAATAATCTTTTCTTATTGTACGATAATTTTATTTTTTTTATTCGGATTAAAGTAAATTCATATACGAAATTGTTTATTATAATTATGTAGTTTTTACATTACATAATTTATTTACACAAGCACGCCAAGGAATACATATTGTATGTTATATGCGCATGCGTACGTGCTCATACACACGCCACTCATACTCGATTATTACTAATTATTTATTATAAAATTTTTAAAAGAATTCGTTTTTTATAATAGTAATTACAAATTATATTATTACAAAACGTTCATGATTCCTCATGCAACTATCATAAACAATTATAAAAAATTAATTTATTAAAGTATACATAGAGAATGTATTATAATATATAATAATTATAATAATTTTTAAAAATATGATATTTGTTTAAACTATCTTTTTTTGATTATTTGTATCGTAATTTTATATTAAACTCTAAATATAGATAGTAAATATATTAATAAAATAAAGTTATATTTTAATTTATATAAAATTCGAATAATATGTTAATCTTAAAATTATCTAAAAGAAAATTTTATTTATTTAAAAAAATTTCAAAATTAAATAATTTACTTTTCTTGAATTTTAAAAGATTTCCTATCAAAGTTTTCATTTTTTAATATTCTTTAATATATTTACAATATTTCTTTTTACACTTTATTTTTATTGATAGATTCTTATAAAATATTTCATATATCGATATAATTGTATTGGTACTTTTATGTTCGATATACTAACATATAATACACGGGACTAAGCTATTTAAAATGTAGTAAATGTTTAATATTAAATATTAATGCATTATTTTAAAGATAAATATTTTTGATTTGTTCCTAAACATTTTTTCCTTTTTTCTAAATAATGGCTATTGAGAAGATTTAACATATATTTTTGTAAATACATTATATCGGCATACATTTTAATTAATTATACAAATATAATAAATGTATATAAGTACTGAATTAAATCATTTTTATCAGTATTTTGCACACAACATTTTGCATAATACTTGTATATATATTATAAACAAGTCGAATAACATAAAATATCGTACATAAATAATTAATTACACTTGATAATATATAAATATTGGTCAAGAATTTTTGTTTCTCAGTTTTGAGTATAATTGTGATTTAAGTAATTACTTAATCATAGATAGGTCTATTTAAAGTCTAGAAACAAATTTTTTTTATAATTACAAACATTAACAAATTAAAAGTTAACATTTTTAAGTATTGCTGAGTAAAATAATGTCAAAAGAAATTGTTATTATTCATTTACTTTTTTCTATAACTAATTGTGCGCCCAATTTTATATTAAACTCTGCGTTTAATTTAGTAAAAAACGTTACACCATCGATTGAATTCAAAATAAATTTAGACCCACTTTCTATTTTAAAAATAAATAACACATTAAATTGTTTTGGTATACCAATTACTACAATAGCTAGTTCGATTGAATTCATTATTGCACATCAAACTAAGGCGGAAGATGTGCGATTTTACTTTTATTCGCGAAATCAAGTAGAAAATGTAACAATTCACGCAGTAGATGAGTTCAATTTAACTGATATTAATTTTCAAATTAATCGTCAAACTGTTTTTATAATTCATGGTTTTCTAAGTAGTGGTCAAGAAAAATGGATAAAAGAAATGAAAAATGCACTTTTGGAATTTGTACGGTGAAATATCTTATTATATTTCGAATGTTTTAATTTAACAAAATTTCTTTTAACGTTTATACCAATAATTTTTAAATATATAATGTATTTATATCATATGTATATTTATAAGACATAAAATTTTATCTATTAAAATTATCTTACTATCATTATATATATTTACATGAACTTATTGATATAAACTAGCAGAAGATTAAATCACTAAATTTATAATATTAATTATAAAAAATTATATTATTTATTAAGACAAGTAAATTATCTTAATATATACATTAAAGATATATAAATAGTTAAAATTATTATTCTTAGTTATAATTATATCTTTGAAATTAAAAATCCAGAAATTTTTTAAGCATAAGTTATATATCGAATTAATATATATTTTTAATAATTTTTAATAACAACATCATACGATACAAATATTATTATTATATGAATAAAATATAAATAATATTTGAAAATAATTTTTATTAGAATAATATTGTTTATTCGTGGATTATTTTATTTCTATTTTTTGTATTAAATTAAGATTAATATAAGATACAATTATATTTATTTAAAATGATTGATATATAATAATAAAACAGATTATTGCAATATTATTATATATTATTACATATTATTATATTATTATAACTAGTTAATAAATAAACAAAATTTTAGTGCAAAATATTTTTCAATTATTAGGTTCAACTATATTAAGTTCAAATAATATATATCAAAATTTTTAATTCTTTACAATTAAAAATCAAATGGTAAATGCATTTTACACATGTTTGAAAAACTTTTAATACACAATTTTCTTTCTAAAATTAATTTTTTTATAATTTATAATATTGAAATCTATTGTAAAATCTAATGTTATATGAGTATACAATAGATCGTAACTTACAGTTACGACCGATGTGCGAAATCTATTTCGTACAAAAGTTGGGTTCTTCTATAGTGCTAAGGAACAGTAATTTCGAGTCTTAAATGGAGATTTGAAGTTAACAGAAAAATGAAAGTTACTTTTATGAATCGATTTTATTCACGTAATAAATTTGTCTCATAGTTTAGTTAATTTAGTATGATTCTGTGTTTCATGGATGAGTGCCAGTAATCCTTTTATTTTGATTTATGGCCAAGGAGCCTCAAAATTATAAGCCGAGTTGTATTTTATCCATTATATAAGTTTTAACTATTTCAAGTGTTAATTGTTAATCCAATAATACTTTCTGTTCACTTGTAATGTCATATATTTGTGAAATGAAGCATCTCGTATCATACAAGATAGTGTGTAACTTTGATAATTTATAAATTAGTTTTGTTTTTATGATATTTAAATTATTTAAATAATATTATATATCTATTAAAACAAGAGTATACTAATTGTTCAATTAATTGAAACCTATTGGTACATTTTTAAATAACAAAATTCTGGTACTATCATAACCAATCGTTATATTCAAATTTTATATTTTATAATAAAGAAATCTATCTAAATATTTAATGTCTATGTTATTATGTTATTAAATATAAGGTAAAAAGAGATATTTGTTTTTATTTATTTTTTAAATTTAGTTTTAAAGACGTTTTTTTGCTATTTATAGTTTTTATTGTTTATAATATAAGTCCATCGATTGTATTAATATTTTTAAAAAGTTTAAGAAAGAAAAAATTAAAAATAAAAAATTTCTCAAATTTTATACATATCAATTCTAATGAACTTACTTTATGAATTATTTAATTTTTAAATAAACTCTGTACAAAAAAAACATTTATCATCACGAATAATGTAACAGCTTTGTATGTTAGAAAATTTTACATTGTTTGATGTTACAACAAAGAAAATGTTCAAATAAAGTCGTCAATTCGATGTATATCACAGCTGAATAAAACAATATGAACATTAAAAAATTTGTGTAAAGAAGAAACATTAGAAATTTTTATAAAAAATAGTAAAATAAAGATTACAGAGGTTATGAATAAAATTAAATTTATTATATGTAGATATATTGAATATATAGATAGATATGACATTTATTTCTTGCGTAATATTAAAAATAATATACCAGAATAGTATGTATATGTATGGAATATATTCCCCTATATTATTATAATGTTAAGTAAATGAATCGAAAACTCTTTTTTTCGAGGGCATAAGCTTATATATGTTTTTATAATATACACGAAATTCAGAAAATACATTGTTTTCGAAAAGATATGTTTTACATACAATACGATGAGAATGCATTTCTTAGTGTATATAAACTTTGACGTTCTTCTGTATAACATCATTATAGCTTTATAATTTAAAACAATGACAACAGTTCTTTTATTCTTTTCTATTAAAAATAACTAATGCCAAAAAAAATTATAGTTTCCTTAAAACGTATGTTTTACTATTATGTCTTAAACAAATAATTAAAAATAAAGTTTAAATACCTTACGATATATATATATACATGCGCATACTGTAATAATTTATACATAAGATAGAGATTAAGATACCTAGACTATTTTTTGATTTTTTTTTAAATATAAATATTCAAATAAAAATTTAATCTCAAATAGTGAAACAAATCAGAAGAATCCAATTTTGTAAAAAAAAAAAACGAGTTTTAAGGAAAATAATATATTTGTTTAATTTTTTATTTATAATAGAAAAAAAATTAACTGTCTTAATTATTTAAAAATAATAACTTTGTATGGTACACACACATCCGCGCTCATAATAGGGTGTAGCCATCATATATATATGATAAAGGTGCAGTTATCACGATAAAAAATGTATACATAAATTTTAAAAATAAACATTTTGTGAATTCAAGTGAAATTTGTTGATTGATAAGATCTTTTATTTCCAGTACACAATAAATAAATTAATTGGTATCTATTTACATTATTTTACAATTTTTATATGATGAAAAAAAACGGTTTTATTAATTACAACAAAATATTATTCTTAAAGATTTATCTGTTATTTTTTAGGAATATAAAACTAAATGCTTACAAAATGAAAAGTTTTAGATGTTAGAATTTCACTACTAATAAAAAAGTAAAATTTTATTTTCTAATACAAAATGTCCAATATTATTAATATATTATGTTATTTATTATCAGTAAATCTAATTAATTGAATATAATATTTTTAAGGTAAAAATAAAAATTTAATATAATGTAAAAATAACATAATGTTATTCATCTTTTACTTTTTCATCTTTTGTGATTGATGATTTTCTTTTTGAGTGTAGGAAATCTAAAAAAAATTTGTATAAATATGATGTCAATCTTTAAATTAATTTTTCATTTATATATTTTTAAACATATTTAAATAAAAATTGAAATATTTAATTTAATTGATTTATTCGTTAATTTTATTTTTTATTTCAGAATGATTTAAATATCGTGGTTGTGGACTGGCAGAAAGGTGCTAATACATGGAATTATTATTCAGCTGCTATCAGTACAAAAATCGTTGGTTTCCAAATTGCCAAGTAAGACATAATTTCAATCCACAATATATTTTGTTTTGTATACATAAATTTTAAATTATTTATTAGTATCAATAGTTCGATATTATTATCATAATTTAATTTTTATTTATAAGATATTTATATTTTATTTATTTAAAAAATATAATATTTAATCTTTTTTAATATTTAATATTTTCTATAAATTTTTTAAAATTATTTTCTATAAAATATATATCTCGCAATATATTTAATTACTATTACTATACCTCATTTATTATACGAAAAAAAATATTGATATTGCGAAGTAATTTTTAAATATTTTCTATTACAATTCATATGAAATATTAAATCAATTATTAGAAAATATTTTATTTTACTCTTTTTTATATATTAATATATAATCTACTATAAACATTTAACTACAAATTCTGACATAAAATCTAGTTTTAATATTTTATATAAAGAATTTTGCTTATGACTTTTTTTAAAAATAAATTTCGTGATTCTAAGCTAATATTATTTAATCGTTCTAAGATTAGTCAATCATATAAGATTATTGGACGGGTATAGTAATATTTAATTGCATAAAAAGAATTGAAAAATATCACCAATATTTAAAAAAATAAAAAGAAACTATATTTGTATATGTTTTAAGTTTATAGAAAATCTGATATTTATTTTTATTAATACATCCATACAATTAATATTTATAATATTAAGTTACAAAGTAATATAATTTTATAGAATATTTTTATTTTTTTTTTTTAAATTAACATAATTTTTTTGAATTATAGTTTCTCTAGTTATACTAATCATATTAAAACTCAGTTTCATTGGTTTCAATATTAACCCTTTTCATTACCATTTAATTATTTGTATGTTTTTAATAACTTAAATAATTAAGAAAGAAACTTTTTTAATCTAGAAAGTTACAAAGTATTATAATACATTTGGCAAAGCATTTTTTATAAAAAAAATAATACTATATTTAATTAATACTGACTACGTAATAAAAATATCATCTATTCAGATATTTCATTTATTTTAATATAATTAAATTAAAGTGAAAAGAATAGAAATGGAATGAAATATAATAAAATCAATTCAAATAAGCTTTTAAATATCATTGGCATATTTTTAATAATAAAGATGGATTTATAACGGACATACCTCGAATAGATTTTTGTTCATGAATGAAAGCGTTAGTTGGACAACAATGATGAATTTCCCTGTCAAGTAGGTTTTTTGCAGGTTCTTACCTTTGTTATTTCATTGCAATAACGATTATACGAGTGTATTTTGAGCATACTTTGTATGCATATTCATGTATAAGGCATTTCGAAAATATTACATCTAGGCGGAAGGGTGTAACAAGTTCCAGTCCTGTATTGCGTGGAATGTGTTTATTATAATCTATTATTGTTTTTAATAATTTTTTGTTTATTATTTTATATGTATGATTCTGTATGTACTCAATATTAAAAATGATCATGTAACGTAACTATTAATAATAGATACTTTCAAACGTAGGTTTAATCAATATTTGATATATTTTTCTAAATAATTTATAATAAAATAATTTTCGTATTTTTTATTTTACAAAAAATTTCAATTTTTAAAGCATAAGAATAGATTGCTATTTAATTTTATACTTTTATAGCAAATTCAAAAAATATTGCTTTCACTTTGTTGTCCAGTGAAGATATGTTATTGTGCTCGGTCCTGCGCTACAAACACGGTTCTCCTTATTCGTACAAAACTAACTTTATATTGGTTCATATATAATCTCCAACTAAATTCGCGCAATAAGTTTACATGTTAACGTTTGTATTTCATTATTCTGTTTTTACTATTGATTGAATTAAAGTATATACATATTTTAATTTCTGAAACAAATAATTAATTCATTAATGCAAGTTAATTTATTCTATTATGCTAACATTTTTTAATGTAAGTTTCGAAGAGAACCATTACTTCAATCTAAACATCGTTACTATGAACGTATTTTACACACGTGAGTGACCATACAAACGTAAAGTAAAGCAGGAAAACTTAAAAATAACAGATATTGTTAAAGATTTATGAAATAGTTAATTAGCTATATCAGAGAGATCAGCATTTTCCTAATTAACAAATAGCTAGTTTTTTGTATAACTACTCGGTAAAAGAACACTTAAATAAATGTTTTTTTATAACAAATCTAACTCCTTGAATGTTTAACGATAGATTGTCGACTTGGCACTAAAATTTGAAGGGAGATTTAAAGCTGACAGCCCATAAGAACAAAGCAAGAGCCTATCCGACACCGCGACAAGTTAACGCTTAAGTTCATAACAATTTTTGAAAGTGGCGTGATGGAATCTTCTTCCGAGTGTTAGATCCCTTAGAATGTTTTCATGTATATCTAATAATTTCTTATTTAATTATTTAATATATTATATTATTATTTCATTACTTAATATTTTGTACTCTTTTTTATTATTTAATATATTGTTTATATTTAATAACTATTGATATATTTTATTTTAATATTCGTTTTTTTTAAGATTTTACAATTTAAAACACTGTTTTTTTTTATTTTTTTTCCTATTTTACTTATTTCTTATTTTCTTTGCACAAAGAAAAGTAAAACATTAGTAAATAAAGAGAAAATCTTTTTTTTATTGTTTAAAAATTAACAGCTCTAATGTCGAATAAATTGTATAATTCATTCTTTTGAATATCACTCATATTAAAGTTTATTTTTATTTACACTTATTTAAATATATTAAAATAGTCAAAAAAGTACGTAAACTATTTTATTTTACTTTAAACCAAGTATCCGAAGCTACACTAACTATTAAAAAAAGCATTACTTTGGAATGATAATGAGAATTACTATTATTAGTTAGTTACTTATTAATTAATATATTGGAGAATTTTCAAGTTAGCTTATGATAAAATTACTTGGTATTCAACAAAAGAAAAAGTTAAATCAATAAATAGCTAAGCGAACACTTAGATAAAGTTGAATATAGATATAAATTCTAAATATAGTGTATATTTAGAGCAACAAGGTATATGATAACTCGAAGAACAAATATATTTATCAAATCTAATTAATCAAACAGTGCTAACAACTCTGTAATATCGAGATGTAAGAAATCATCGATGGAGAAATTTACAAAATGCAAGAAATAAATATTAAACAATCCACTATATCTTTAAATGCAATGGTTATCCTTGTATGAAAAAAGGATGCAGGTTTTTTATGCAAAATCATATAATCATTCGTCTTCTAAACTAGGTAGTTATGAAAAATACTTGTTATTATTTTTAGCTGTGATTTAATCTATGTACAACATCACTATTTAAGCTCAACAGTCTTCATTGTAGTTTCTATATTCAGTGTTATTTTTACTATTTGTGTACGATTTTTAAGTTTCATTTTACATCATCACGAAACATGTCTTATAGCTTAGAGATTACTTGTATCCAAATTTATTTAAAAGTAAGATCGAAAAAACATACGATAAAGCATGTTAAAAAATTGGATCAGGATACTTCAATAAAAAGGATGATTACGCTTGTAAGAGGACGAGGCTAATATAGGTTGAAGAGTACATAAAATTCTCGAAAAACTGGAGATATTATGAATGTATCTAGGATTTAACATTTCAGTATTTAACATTACCACGTTCTTTGGGAATATGAATTCCCATCTTGAAAAGGTATTACACGTACAGGATGATATAAATACGAATGTGTTCAATTTACAGATAAAATTAAATATAAAAAATATATGTCATTTTATATAATTTATGGAATCTTTACAAATTATTTAGTACTGAAAACATTTTCTAGTTAAATTTGAAAATTTCAGAACGTTTTAATAAAATATTTCATACATGTTGTTAACATCTATAATAACTTAAAAAAATTATTATTAATTCTTATTTGTACTTTTACTTTTATTAAATAAATATTTTTATGCAATTTAAATAATTATTAGTAAATAAAAAATATTCATGAATAAAGTTTCAATATTTATATTTATATAAAATTATTTTAGGTCATTATTATAAATTATTATTTTTACTTAGAATTGTAGATAAAATAAAACAACAAGTATTAAATATGTCGTCTGAATATAAAGATTTTGGGTCATTACATTTAGTAGGGCATAGTTTAGGAGCACATATAAGTGCTCATGCTGCTTATCTTATAAAGGAATTTGCAAAAAAAGAAAATAATAGTTGGATTGTACAAAGAATTACTGGATTGGATCCAGCTCAACCGTGTTTTAAGGCAGCAGATTTAAAACTAAAACTTAGTGACGATGATGCACCTTTTGTCGATGTGATTCACACTAATGCTCGAAATATTCTACTTCTAGGATTAGGTTTACCCGATCAGCTAGGTAAAGTTAAGTTTTCATTATAATTTTGCATTGTATTAAAAAAATTTATTTTAATAAAATTTATATATTCATTTTTGTTGTTAAAGGTAAAATTGACTTTTATCCTAATGGTGGACAAATGCAACTAGGATGTACGAATATAAATACCTCCTTTTGGAACTTTCTTCTCTTGCCAGCGAACAGTAAGTAATAATTATTCTATTCGGATTATTTAATATGAACCACATGTATAATAATTGATAGAAATACAAATTGTCTATCGTAAATTAAATAATATATAATTTATAATCGGATTCGAATTTTAGTTATAAAAGAAGCAATATGCAGTCATGGTCGATCCTATGAATTATTTACAGATAGTATAATAGTTGCTATATCTAAAAATTGTACATATATCGGACACAGCTGGAATAAAAAATATGATAATATAACTGAATTTTTGAAAACAAATTGTAATGAAGTTGTATGTCCAGAAATGGGTATTAATTCCAAAACATATTATCCCAATAAAAATGGAACATATTTCGTACCAACAAGTAATACTTCACATTATTGCGGTATGATTATATATTATTATTTTATATCTATTATCCTAAAAATATATTACTATTTTATTACATTAAGTAAATTTTATTTTTTAATTTTTTATTAGGGCTATAAACATTATCTGATTATATAATTATACCAGCAAATTCATGTGCATTTTTAATAATGTAATACAATTTAAAGAACCTTTGTCTGCGATTGTTCAATCACTATCAGTTCTACTCTCGTAGGGTATATGAAGACTAATTTTGTAAAAATATTTTTTTATTAACGTTTCCTTCATGGAAAGAACTACCTTCATAAATAAAAATTTCAAAAACGCATTAATCACTACAATTAAGAACAAAATTCTTGTCATAGTTTTTATAAATGATCTATAATGATTTAGATTTGTGAATCAGTTCCGTGTAAATAAATGTCGATTTACGATATTTTTTGGTTTTTTCCGAATTTATAATTTGTTACGATTAAGCGCACGAGTATGTGTCATCTTTCGTTCTGCTTGATATTTAATCCAGTAAGTGTATTTCTGTAATTGAATATATCATTAACCGATAAATAGAATTCATTTCGTTTTGCAAATTCACTCATAAGGCGCTATTACTCATTTTCAAATTTTGTTCCGTTAACATAAAATAGATACAGTCTACTATAGTGTAATAATTCACTTTTTAAAAGTTCTGAACGTAGTTTACTTATGTCCCTGTGAAACTATTTCTATTTTCAATATTATGTTATTTCATAATATGCCTTGCACTTAATATATTTTTAAATTTAAGAATAAATATAATTTTTTTATTTAACTTTATCTTGTTATCAACTATCAACCACGTTTTTGATAATCACTATAGGATTCTAGTTGATTACAATATAATAATAGTAATAATGCAATATAATAATTGATAATCAATAGCTTTTGTGACGAAATGGGAAAAAATTTTGAACGAAAATAAAATTAATTTAATGTTATGAAGTTATGAATTATCTGTTAATGAGTCTGTACGATATTATTGTTCCTCCGATATTATATTCTCTTTTCTTGATCACAGTTTTTGCAATAGAATATTAACATTAATTGGACAATAAATAAAGGTCAGTAAAATAAATCTTTCATGTAAATTAGTTTTTATGTAGTGGTACCATTTAATATGTTTATTAAAGGTGTAATTTTTAAAACATCAAAGATAAAAAATTTTTTATTTTTTAATACTTCCTTTCTATCCAATAATGGATATTTAACTGCATATTAAACTACAGCACAACCATAATGTCATTAAAAGAACTATTATACAGTACAAAAATTATATTCAACTCTTGAAATTTCTTTATAATATTTACGTTGTACTCATCTTTCATAATATATAACATTTATTAACTTAGAGTATTTGAAGCTAATTTTAATTTAGGTTATCTTGAATCTCAAAATATTTTAAAATAAGATTACAACTAAAATTTTTCTTTTAATTCTTAAATAAATTTAAAAATAAAATTCACCGATATAAGTTTCTATCTTACAATATCCATACCATTTATTATTATACTCAATATATATTCATTCACAAATATATATACACATTATATAACTATAATTAACTATAATCTGCTTCAATAATTTAGGGCTCTTAGAATAGAATTTATTGAGGCATTATTGAAATTATTGTATTTAAGAATGATTTATTTTTATAGAAGTGATAAAATCATGATTTTTGACATACATATTCCCACTTGATTTATTTGCAAAGTAAATGTTATTGGGAAACTCTGAGATTTGCATAACAAATATATAAAGGGAGGGAAAAATTTGCAAATTAAATTCGTTAGATATTAATATATAATAAAGTCAGGTTTAAAGCGATGAAACAAACTCACATTAATATAGTAAATGATTAATGCTAGAATTAAATTTAATTAAAAAAGATAACACACTACTTTTGCAGATTGATATGCTTATTTTTTTATCTCGTTTTTCTTTTTCATTATATTAAATTCTTTTATAGACCTCATTCTAATAATGATTTTCTAGTCTGGTATTTCTGAATTTTTTTCTAAATGAATTTCTTCCTTCCTTTTATTTTTTCCCTCATTTTTTCCCACCCACACATTTCTTTTAATCTTTTTTTTATTTACTTCGTTCTCAGTGTATTTTTATATTTTTTTTCAGTGAACAATCCTAACATAGCTGACACTCAATCACACCTTATTTTAGTTTAGGCCAAAGTTGAAAATGCTCTTCCTTCATCATTTCATGATGAAAACAAAATGGTAATAAAGACCAGAATACTAAGTCAATCTTAAAGAAATCATAATCTTTTACAACATATACTTTCTTTTTCACAAAATTGAATAAATTATGTTTCATTAAAAACACATTTAAGATTATTACAGCATTTTCTTTTATTAGTTTAAAGCCGATAAAAAATAATCATTATAACAATCATGCATCTTATTTTAAATCAATATATAAGACAATAAAAAATATTATCCATGTAAATTTAAATATAATTATTCTAATTATTTTTATATTGTATAAATTCAAATTTTGAAAATAGTAATTTACTTTCTTTATTACTTTTGTACTACTATTTAATTTTATTATGTGGCACATAATTTTATTTTTCAAGCAGAAAAAAACGAATACAGTTACAAATCATAATTTCAATCCTTTCACTACTTATAAAATTAAAAATACAAATTTAGAAATAATGATAAAAATACAGATTTATTAATAAATTTACTTTTATAATTTAACTTAAAATAAATTAATTTTATTCGTAATAATTATATATATGTTAAAAAAAATAAGTTTATAATGTTTTTTTAGCTGTTACAGAAAATGACAAAATTGCAATAGAAAAACAATTAAAGAGTGAAAAATTATTTTCTAATAATATTAATAAAATTCTGGGATAACTTTTTCGATGACTACATAATATATATATATAAGATTGTTTCAATGTAAATTATTAATACTCTCATTCTCAATAATGTATATAACTTATGCACATATAAATATATAAATATATTTAGATACAAGCAAGCCATAGTTTTTCTTTACATAATACATACAAATAATGATAATAATAATGAAAGCTGACTTTAAAAATATATGAAATTATTACTAAATTAATTAAAATATAATATATTTATAATATGAATGTAGTTGATAACTGTTTGTGGTAAAATATAAAAAAAAATAATCTTAAATTATTTACAATGTGCAAATAAAAATGTCTAAGATATATTGGTAAGCAAAATTCTATAGAACATAAATAATTAATTATGTTGTTATATTTATAAAAAAGTATAAGTAATGTTTTTTATACATTTATATAACACAAATCTGTAATAAAAAATTTTTATAGATAAAAATAAAAATATTAGGAATAGATAACATCAAAAGTGAATAACACATTTATATGAAAAAAGTGGTTATAGCAGTTAAATAGAATATATAATTAATAAAATACATATAACTTTGAAAAGATTAAATATGAAAACTTTATAATAAAAAAGTAGATATTATAAACTAAATAAAAATTGTAAAATTCTTATTATGTAGTTAATAGACTTACAACTTCTGAAAATAGAATAAATAAAGTAAAATAAAAATTAAAGAAAGATTTAAGAGGAGTAATGCATTATATATCTTGAAAGAATTTAAGAAGATTATAAAATTTTATTATTTTAATGAAGACACTTAATTAATCAATAGATCAAATTGTAATATTGAAATAATTTGATAAATATATATATATATTGTGATATCTTTGTAAATCTCAATTTATTCTATACATTGATTACAAATGTCAAATGAAAATTGTCATGTAGGTAATTAATTGGTAGCTAAATATTTATCTGAATTACAAAATAAGATATTATGGACTTTGAGCTATTCTTATCATTTTGTTACTAATTTACTAGATATTTTTAAAAAAACACTATAATTTTAAAAAAAGAATAATAAAATACTTTAAAGATACTATATATTTTGCTTTTGTTATTAGAAAATCAGTATAAAATTATATTTAACAATAAAAGCATAAATTAAATTTGTAATTATAGTTGTACTTTAATAATCTTGATAGAAAATTCCTTAGTGTATATATTTTTATATTTATGGATTTAACTGTAGATTGGAAAAGTTGGAAAAGTAAAATAAAAAAAATATATACTCAAGAAAATATTTTTAAATTTAACATGAAATTAGATATATTATATTAAAATATACATATAAAATTACGTTCGATAAACTATTCGATGAAAGTGAAAATTTCCTTGCACAAAATTAGATTTTCATTTTATATCAAAGCTTCATCCGTCAATTATAAAAAGTAGTTTAAATAATAACATATTTAATATTATTTATTTACCATCCACAGTAATAATTTTTATAAAATAATGTTAATCTCGAGCACAGCATTACACGTAGTATTTTATACATTCTATATAGAAATATGGGTATATGTAGCTAAGACTATGAATATATTAAGATCAAAGGCAAAGTGTTGAACTACTATTGAACAATGTTTGATACAATTTACAAATTTTACATACTTATGTTTAATTTATAAACTTATCATGTTATGTATTTTCTGATAAACACATTATAAATAAGATTAATTATTATTATTAATTATATTATTTATCGATTTACTTATCGTAAATATAAACATGACTATTTCTGAAACTTCATGTTTATGCTTTTTCATTTCATTCACTTAGGACGATATTGATCAAGAAAACATCCAAGAAGAAACAGAGTATTTGTATTTGTAGGAGTACATTATTTTTATGTAAATGTGACGATTTAAATTTTGGTTAGAACGGTTTCTGTAGTAAATTCAATTCTTTGAGATCAGGTATCATATGCATTTATTACATAAATATATCAAAACAGTTTAAAATATAAAAATCATATAATAGCAACAATTTTTAAATGAAATATATGTATACAATAAAATAATTATTTTTTTTGATATTTCATACGTTTATTTCATCTTTATTAAAATTGATTATAAATACTTATTTTTACAATCTAAGCAAAAAAATATGATTATAATAAAATGATTATAATAAAACTGAAAATATGAAAATATTATGGATTTTTTAAGGAATTATAAAAATTATGAATATTTTATTAAATATATTTAAATAATTTATGAAATATTTATTGTTGATTATAAAATACATTTTGTATATAATTATTAAAGATTAATAAAGAGCAAGTAACAATTATTAAACTTATATACATATATAGATATTTTATTACATGATAGTTCAGCATAAAATTTTTGAAATACTTTTAATAATAGATTTACTTATGAGAAATTGATGATACCACATATGTATAATACATACCAAATATTTAAAAATACATACCAAAGTCAAAATTTGATTGAATATATATTTAAAAGAAAAATAATTTGAAATTTTATAAATCTGCGTAGAAAAACAAATTTTAGTTTCTCTTGGTAAAACATTAATGAATCAATTAATTTATTATTTATTAATTTTCTGTAAAAGTCATATAATAAAATATGTGAACATCGTTAACTAAGGGTAGTAAAAAATTTCATTGTTTAATCTTTCTTTTTTCTTTTTTAAAATTGTTGTTACCAATCTTAAAAATGTACCAATAATCTTCACCTCTAAAAAAATATATTTATTTTGAAGGATCTTGTAACTTGTTAATTAAAAACATTATCCCAAATTTTGTGGATTTCTGCAACAGTCTCCATATTTTTTATTAACGCAGCGTCATATTTAACTTACATCGTTGCTGCTGGTTCCACCAATTGAATATGTATATTTTATGTAAAAATAATATATATTCTAATCAATATTTCTTTATTAAATTTTAATAATCGAGAGAAATAATGATAACTACTACTTTTTAATAATCTATTTTGCATTTTGTAAGCTAATCATAAATAGAATTGTGTAATAGTTTAAAATTACTCAAATTATTATTTTTAAAATATTATTTTTCAGTTCATAAATTATCTTAACATATAGCATTAAAAACTATTTTTAACTGACAATTAATTTAAAATATTTTTTTTGGTTTATATATATAAACTTAATCTTAATTTGAACTAAGTTTTTTATCAATATATACATAAAATACTTTTTTTAGAATTATAAATAAAAAAATATTTGAAAGATAACTATTTCAATGATTATATACAAGCAAACTTTAATTATTTTATGCACTATTATTATTCTTAAAACCAAATTGAAATATATCAAAAGCGAAAATTCTATTGAAATTTTGTTAATAATTTCTTGTTAAACAATTCGTTTTATATAATATTAATATTATTAAAATAATGTAGAATAATAAGTATAAGATTTTAAAATTCTTTTTATCAATTAATAATATTAATTGGTAGAAAACAATATAAATGGATGATACACAAATTATCAATTCTATTTTGAAATTATTTTAAGAACTCTATAGTTAGTTTTAACAATACAGTGATTTATACTGAATTTTTCATTATATCTCTAAATTATTTACTTAAGAGCTGCGATGAATTCACTTGAATTTATATATATAATTTTTTTAAGTATAAATTGTAGTTATATCAAACTAATCATAAGTTAAAAAAATTTTGAAATAAATTTTCAATAATTTCTACTATATCATTTTTTACATTTAATTTAAAAAATTACAAAATAAACAGAAAATTTAGAAGTGTTAAAGATAGCAAAATATTTCTAAATTTATAACGTAAATGTTTAATACTTCATTATCGTTCGTATAATCTCCTTGTAAAAATCAACATCTTGCTTAACATACCCTCTTATCTTTTTAAAGTCTCCTAGCTCATTTTGAAATGTATAGATATATATTTATTTATAAAGAAAAATTTAATAAGTAAGTAACTGTATACTTATATACTACATTAAGTATTTCAATTTTGAAATATAATTAAAATAAAAAAACATTGATCTTATAAAAGGAAAATTGAATAACGTTATTTAATACTATATAATATTTAATTATTCTTGGATATTGATATTTCTATTATATAGCGAAATACTCCTAAACAAATATGTGTAAAGAAATAACTTTATATAATAAATAAATATAATAATAACATCCCTTTTACACAGGGTATTCTATGGGAGAGTGCATGCAAAATATGCGCAGGTATCCAACGCAACTGTATCAACGCGGCTGTAAAATCAATAAGTGTGGAAAACTATAGGTGCTTAAAGAAGAACAAAAATCTTAACAAATCAGTTTAGTAGCAGTAAATAATTCAGGTGGTTATATTACGATCGCAAGCACTTTACAGACGAATAAATGTTCTTCATAGTTATTGCAATAAAGGTAGAGAGATGTATTTACGTTTAAATGTGTTTATTGGTTAAGCATTGCAATAACCGGTTACTAGATAACGCTTATTTGGTTGAGCAGATTTTTTTCTCATGAATTTGTCTTTATAATGGTGTTAGGGATTAAATTAAAATACTTATCGTTATCGTTTTAAAATAAAATTTGTTTTCCTTTTTATTAATATAAATGCCTTTATATTAGCTTCTTATAATTCTTTTTTATTTATGTTTTTACAGGTGATAGTTTAAATACAATATTATATAAATAATGCGGTTGTTTTACAATTATTGCGAATGGAAAATCCAGGGTAATTGAGTTTGGAGAATGATGGCTTCGAGCGGTGACAGGGCGGGAGGGAGCAATTATCGTCGGCACGCGTAAAACTGCTCGGATCTGGGCCGGCAACGGTCAATGAGTTACTTGCCTCCCAGACCTCGAATACGTGGCGCGACGACGCCCGTAGCCCATGCAATATCGTATAAACAAACCTCACTTTTCGGAGCTCAGAGAGGTGAGGGAGAGTAATGAGAGATCCTTGCGGGACCCTCTCGCGGCGGGGCGCGATGCTAGCCTCGTGCGCGTCGCCACGGGGGGCCTTTCAAGGAATGCGTGAGCCCTCTAAAGGGAAGCAAAGACGAGATGAAACACGAGAATTACATTTATGAGGAGATGACAAGTGATTTAAGTATCATATTCTCTATCATATTCCAAATCACGGCACCTAAAACAACAAAGAGATATCTGGCGAAAAAGACCAGCGATCTGGCGAAGAGGACGAGTGATTTGGTGAAGAAGGCTAATGATCTGGTGAAGAGGACGAGTGATTTGGTGAAGACGACCAGTCATCTGGAGAAGATTCCAGGGATTGTCGTAGAACTGAGGAGGGGAAGGCTGTACGATTAAGGAATCAGACAGAAGTACGGTATACACATGAGAATCAGATGGGCTCGAGTCATCAGAGAATGTAAACAACAATCAAGGAACAAAGGAAAATGCAATAGAACAGAATGGGAGTAAGGATATATATACATGTATACGCCGGGTCGTGACAGAGCTTCTTCGGACACGATAGACAACACCGAGTGGACGAACACCTTACAATTATCTACCGTGAACGAGTTATCGTATGTGGCCACACGACCTGTCACGTATCAAATAAATCAATTCTTCAAAACGATTTTTAACAGTTATGTAAGCAAAATATGGTGCGCGTCAGTGAGCCTAAATACATATGTCCAGATAACAACATTGTTAAAATACAAACATTATGAAAGAATAAAAAGTGATAGAAAAAAAAACATGCAAGCATTTATTTAACCCCAACAACAATATTTTTCAAAGTTTTTACAAAATTTCGATAAGTCTTATCTGAGTGATTTACGTAGTCAAATCTGTCGCCTTCCGCTTTCCTCCTGTATTTATATCATCGGTTTCTTTCCCCGTACCTCGATTTTTTTCTCTTGATTTTTCTAGAATTTTTAATTATAAAATTTTTCATTATATCACGACTTTCGCTCGACACGCTTATTAAATATCGCGATTTTTCATTCGTTTGTTTTGCGTATGTCAATTTTTTTTATGAATCTTTTCTCAATTATTTATTCACTATTTGTTTCGTATTTCTTTTTGAAAAATATCAACCTTTCACAAGATATTTATTGATTACGTGTTAGTCCCGAATCTTCTCGATCTTTCTCCGGTTCCATGTGCTGACCCCCCGACGTATTTTCGCATCTGCAAAATCAGTTTTATTCGGTTTTTCTAAAAAACAGAAATTATTTATTAGTTAAAATAAATTATTTATCTGAAGTAAGAATTAAAAATTCTGCTTTATTTAAATAATCCAACTTGTACAGAATTCATAAATGAAACAACATGATATTGTATACTTTTATTCACAGATAGAATTCATATATAGTATAAATTAATAAAAAAATTCAACGAATTATTAAATACTAGTATATATATGTATTATTAAAATAATTAAAATACAATGAAACGCAAAGAAAGTGTTAAAATTTTTATTTATCAATAACATATTTTTTTTTTACTTTATTATTTTAATTATGTATTAAAATATATTATAAAAAGAAAAAAGAGAGAGAAAGAATCAAAGTGATTCATTATTTATCAAATTTTTAAACTAAGCTTATAAATAATCGAATTAATGCATGTGTTCAATGCTTTGAATTTTGCAGTTTTCTATTTCGTCAATTTGGATTTAAAATATTACCACCAACATTTTTTATTAATTTTCTTACCTTCAAAAAATTTCATTATAATTTTTTAATTTGATTAATTTTTATGTAAAGTAATATTTGTTAAATATACAAAATAAATTTGAATTAGTTTCGTATATAAATTCTAAATTAAAATTCTTTATAATTTTTTTTTACTTACAAGCTATTAAAACTCTATAATGATAAGTAAAAGAATTTTTAATAAGATATTTCTGTTATTATTTATTTATTTATAAAATCTATTACCGTTAAAAGAAATCTCAGTTCTCTAAATATTATCAGTATTCGACATCTCATATTTAAATTTTACTACATTATATTAAAAGTCATATAATTTTATATTAAGTTGTTAATTACTTGAAATATATATTACTTTTATTATTTTATATACATTATTTTTTAATTAAATTTGTATTTTTTTTAATAATTTAAATGAGCTTTTTTATTATTCTGATTTTTATACATATATTCACGCACTGTACAATTATTTTAAAAAGTTTAACTCCTTATATATCATAATAGTAGTAAATATTTGTTAGATATATCCATTTTTCAGGATATAATTAAAATTTCATGGCTTTTATACGAGATTAATCATAAACATAAGAAAGAATAATAATTATAAAAATAATATTTATGTGTATATATAATAAAAATTTTTTTATTATTTATTTTGCCTGTACAAAATAGATTTGGTTTCTTAAAGATATTTATATTAAATGAGAAAAGCGAATAAATAAAAATCAAGTGAAATTATTAATTAGAAAAATAGTGAAGCTAATGATTCAAAATAAATAAATTGAGATCATGTCCACTAATCTGGATTAAATATCTGTGGTGAAATAATGAATCAATTTATAACCACTGTTTCTAAGGTAAATATTATACAAATCATAAATAAAAAAGAATAAGGATAGCAAATTTCAAATATTATATTTCGAGATTGTAATATGATACCTATAATTATTGATACAAGAAGAATTACTTTACACAGATTGAGCGAAATTTTTTTATAAGATGAACAGGAAATATAATGAGAACATAGGTTGTATAATTTTTCCATTGTTAACCAGCACTACCTTTTTTTATGATGCTGTTCTAATTAAAAAAAAGATAGTTTATATATTCTTATCTCTGATTCTAATAATTGATAGAACACAGTAATTAATATATAATAATTTTGCAAAAAAAATAAAATCATTTAATCACTAAAATATTTCTAAATGAAATGATTTTAATTTAATTATTTAAACTTATAATTATGTGTACTATACTACACAATTATTAATTATATTTTTCTTTCATAGTTTAATATAAATATAATAATATTCCTGTCTATTATGTTTATCGATTATCGCGATTTTTCAATCCTTAAAAATTTGTTAAATTCTATACCCCTAGTCAAATATTGTAATTTTGTACTTTACTTTAATATCACTATCAAATAAAATTATTTTCTTTTCCAAAAATTAATAATTGGTTTTAATTTTCCATACATCATTGTTTGATATTGATCTTTAGGAATTTGCCTTTAATTTTAGTAAATATCCTATGCATCTAATCTGTATTCTGGAAAACAATCAGTTTTATTTAATATATTTAATATATTATCTATAAAAATTGTATTATATTTTATCAGAAATTAATAAATTATTTAAATAAAATTATTCATAGTAAAAAAGACGAAATATAAATTTGTTTATTTCATTGAAATAGAGAATTATTCATTCTTTTTTTAAAATTATAACTTTTAATTTTAAAACAAAATAATAAAGGAATGAAATATCGAAGAATAAAATATTTGAATAAATAAATTTGTAATTGCTTTTCATATATTTTATAAAAAACATACAATAATCATATTAATAAATTGTATGTTTAATATATTATTATCAATGAATTATAATACCTATACGATTATATATACAAGAATAGAATTTAATAATAAGAAAGTAGCAACTATTGACATAGTCTAATATTTTATATTATTTTTATATATAAAATTTTTTTTACAGAAATAGAAAAAAAATTGTTTTTTTCTAAAAGTTTTTTATATAAACCTTGAATGTTTTTTAGTAATTCATTATAACACGTGTATTTTTGTTATAATAAATAAAAGCTGATGTATTTTTTTATTAATTTTTAATCGCTAATTTTATTTATATCTTTGATTAGTTTTTTAAATAATGAATTCCGGTTTTCGTATCTAATGTCTTATTATGGTAAAGAGCTTTGGTTTATATTAAGATCTTTATTTTTAAATATGATTTAATTAAATATGAAAAATATGCATTTTTAGTTTTAAAAATGATGATAGTTTTTAAACTAAATATTTGCGGTTTATTTATTAAATTTATTAAATATTGAATAAACGTGTACCGAGTATTACAGCCGCCACAAATGTATAGTTTAGACCTCTTATCCACAATTAAATGAAGCTATAGGTTAATGTCGCAAGTTTGGTTAATGTGTTTGAAATTGATGGGTGCGTATGTTTTTGTTTAAAGAAGAATAAATTAAGATAGTAAGAGGAAAGCATTGCACCTGACTTGTATACAAAATTAGAATTACAATAAGAACCAAAATTGATTAGTACCGTATAACTTTACGAAAAAAAATAAATTCAGGCGTCTTCGGGTCGAAAAATCAATCGGACGAGTAGAATCTCTGAAGTAGCCAACTAACTGAATAATCGGAATAGTAGCTCCCTATCTTCAGCTGCACCAACACGTCAATCACTATCAATATTTATTACTTATTGTGCATTTTAAGGTGTAATTCATCAGAATCACTCACTCATTCTGGAATTATAAAATAAATAAAATCCGTACTTGTTAAGGAGTAAAATTTCTAATATAAAAATTCGAAGCTTGTTCAGAGCTTCGACGTTGGAGTTCGTCTTTTTACCTTGTAAAGATAACTGTAATATTAGGAATCATTTGTACCATTTAAAGTTATTTTGTAAAGTATAAATAATAATTTAGTTAAAAAAAATTAATTAAAAATAAACAAGTTTATTTAAATGTTTTTTTTAATTATTTAAATATTTATATTGATTTAATATTGAATTATATTTATAAGCAATATACAATATAACTCAACTCTTTATAACCAATACATACTTAAAGATTTTTTGTTGTATATTTTAAATTTATCTTAATTTATCGAAATAAATAAATATAATGACTTATTATACAAAAAATAAAAAGTAAGTACCTAGATATTTTATTACCATTAATAATTAATTATGTTCAATTATTAAACTGATAATTTTTGTTAACAGAAATCATAATACCGAATGATTCATTTTTTGCATAATGTACATAATCGTGAACAATGGTTTTAATACGCAAACGTAAGTATGTGAAAACAATCGGATATTCTATAGAAAAAATCATGCTTTTATGAATCATACGACATATTTTTTTATCGAACAAGAATAGAAGATATAGTTTGACACGAGTCGGGGTTTCCCGTATGCGAAAATGTTAAGCCCTTACTAAGTTCTCCTCGATACAGATCTCTTTTTCCGCTTATTTAGAAATTGGGGAAAATCTAGAAGGAAATTTATTTAGCCCGATCGGTACGCTAAACCGAAGGATGGAAGTAAGGTAGTAATAACCCCGCGCTCCACCGGTGGACGTCACTCCTGGCATCGTGGAGGATTATCGTGTGTGGATCCATTCACAACATAATCATTAATCAAAAACATAAATGTACGTTTTCTTTTATTTTTCTCTCTGCTTTTCCTTTTCCCTCCGTTTTCGACGATATGACGAAATCATTTTTATTTCTTTTGTGATTCATCAAGTTGTAGAGATTATTTATTTTCAACTTTTAATACATCCAAATAATGAAATACATAATAAAGATAATTGAGGAATCATTTATTATTATTCTTATATTCTTCTATAAAATCATATTTTTTATTAAAGTTAAGCAAATGTTAAATGAATGTACTTTAATCATTTTCGTTATTTTATTATTTTAATATTGAAATAGTAATTTAAAGACTTTTTGTATTTATCGTAGTTTACTGTTTCAATTTATTTTTTATTTACCATGATGTTACTAAAATAATTGTTTTTCATTTTATGCTTATTTCTTTTTTTTATAAGAAGTATTATACTGCGATAAATCAGCCATTTATTTCTAATTATACATGAAATCCAAATAATATAACAAGAAAAATAAATGTTTATAGTTACGTGATTAACTTTTAATAATATAAATTTTACTTTTGAAATTCTTTTTTCACAAAATAATATACATATTATATATTATGATACTAACAGTTATTTTAAATAATTTAATTTTTAATTGTAGAATGAAGTACCTTATTTAAAAGATTGTAAATTAAGCAATTTGATAAAATACAAATAATTATTGATATTACTGTTCAAAGCAAAAATTTATATTTTATATTCATACAAAAAATTATAATAGTATTCCAGAAAATATACAAAATTTTCTCAAACTAAATTCAATAATACATTCTTCGTAATGAGATTCATAAAATTATTATTTATATTTAAAATAATAAAAAATAATAGTTAAGACAAATCTTCAATTTAATAATATTATATACTTTATGAATACTTTAAAAATATCGAAGCCTTTTTTATTTACAAATAATATAAAAATATAAATGTTTTAATAGTATAAAACTTTAAAGTTTATTTTTCGATTTTTTCCATTTTGATCCCATTTACTTATACATTTATTCAATAAGGTATACATTTATTTTATTTTCTAATCCAAATAAACTCTAAATAAAAAACTCATATAATATATATTTAAGTGTTAATAAGAAATTTTCTAATAAAATTATTAATTTTAAAGTAACAAGTAATACACATTTAAAGACTTTTTAATTACATAGAAATATTAAAAAATTTTATCGGTAAAAAAATTAATTTTATATTGATATTTTATTTAAATAGGTAAGACATTTGTTTCAAGATTTTTTAAAATTGTTTTGTGGTGAAATATAAACAATAATATATATATATATTGTTTACTTAGTATTAATTAATATTATTATATAAAATTACTATATGTATATATATTTGTTTGTGTCGAGTATCAAAGATATCCACCTTCGATAAAGTTTAGACGTTTCGTTTCGTACTCAAATAGAAAAACAAGGGGTAAGTAGACTATTTAGTATCGAGGAAGAAGAAAGTGACTGTGCTTTTTTTACTAAGAAACCCCAGATCCAAAGAGAACGGTAATTAGAATGGCACAGTGTTGCTTTTACCAGGTAAACTGTGGTTGTGATTGGAAAATGCTACACCGAATTAAAATAGCCTAATTTTAGCTGGGAATAAATATATTCATGTAAGAAAAAGAGAATTTGGTTGGGCATTAGATTAATGAGCCGATGGAACTACCGTCCATCGTCCCTGACTATCATCGCTTAACGTAATTTTTCGTTACGTTGTGTCGCTGGCGGTCTCATTACTCTTATGACGTTAGCAACGAATCAATTTTTTTGAACGTTTAACATAGCCGCTTGCTATGTTCAATAGCAAGTACATAATAGCCTTCAATCTTTAAGGATTCCTTATTCCACAAAAAAACTAATTTCTGCATATTAAATACATTTATAAAGCTATTTGTTGTTATATAATAGCATTTTTATTTTTTTAATTTTACCGAATTACAAAATGAAAATATAAATATTTATATGATTTGTTTTCTTATAAAAAATGTAATAATATTTCATTTTTTTATTGTTTTTTCTGTACAATATAAGGTATATATACAAGGAAGAAGTTATAATAAAAAAATATATAACTTGATTTCTAAACTCGGTAAAATACGAGAAGCAAAAAAAATACATTACTTTTTAACAATAATCTTTTAAATATAAATACTATTTAAATTCACATTGAAATTAACAAAAAGAATTTTAGTCATTTTTACTTTATAAATTTTAGAAAGTGCAAACATAAAAAATAATATGATTCCATTTATAGAAGAATTAGTATAGTGAGCAGTGGTATGCAATATATGAGTAAAACATATTACATTATAATAATGAAGCAAATACTCAATGAAAACATTACAAAAACTATTCTTTTATACAATCAAAATTTCGCAAATCAGAAGAAAGTACAATTCAATATGAGTGATAGATTATCCAAATTGAAAACTAAATTCATTAACCAAATAAAAAACTGGATTGAATAATCGAACAAGTAGATTTCCCAGATGAAAATTATCATCCAGCATTCTTTGATAATTACTGAAAAAGGATGGATATATCTACCATTTATTCAAATCTTGAACAAAAAAATGTATCAAGAAACATCAAGCATGTGAATTGAACTATAACTGTTGAATTTTAATATAACGGAGGGTATCTCTTTCTTTCAATCTTTTTTGGAAATTCAATATATACATAATTTTATTGTTGTTTTTTATTAATTCTTAATCTTTGCATATTACTCGAAGTAATTCTTTTCTTGGTGATATAGTTCTTAATACTAACTATAATATATAAAAAAAAAATTAAAATTATTATTATAAATATTAAAGATATTGTTTCTTTAATTATCATAAGTTAAATGGAATAAAATCTTGATAACTTCATATACTATAAATAATATTGAACTTATAAATTTTGAAATTAAATAAAAATAATTGCAATTAGCACTACAATAAAAAAAAGTGTAATTATAAAATAAGAGTAGCTATCATAACTTTTAATAAGTATGAAGAAAATAGATTATTTAGAAAGGCATCAATAGTTTCAAATAATGATATTATAAAATAAAAAAATTTATTTTATATTTTATTTTCATAAATTTTATTATTAATTCAGAAAATAAAATTAAAAAAATTTTATTTAATTTATTAGAACTATGAATTTTTATGTATTATATCTTGATTTCTTATAATATTAAATTAATAATAAATAAGAAATTAATATAATTCATATTAATTAAAAACAGTTATCATATAATTATTATATAAAAATTTAATGTATAATTTAATATATAATTTAATGTATAATTATTACTTGATGTTTTTATTTTATTTGTTCTTTAAATTATTAATAATATATACATAATAACAGATAAAAAATAAAAATTTTATTAAATAAATAATTCGATGAAAAATATTCTTAATATTAATATTATGAAATTAATAGATAGTAAAAGAATTAAATTAATTAAATTTAATGAAAATAGAGTTTATATATTAATTGAACAAAAAATAAATCACCATAAATATATTGCTATATTATTAAAAATATTAAATGATCTAGGATATTATTTCCATAAAAAGTTTATGATAATAATAATTATAATTTATGATTAATTATTGTCAATAATACAGAAATATATTTATGATCTCTTTACATAGACAGTGCTCTTAAAAATCCTACTTTTTATATACATATAGACCCAGCATTTATTTAAAAAATTTAAAAAATATTGCAACAATAAAAATAAAAAGGAAAAGAGAAAGATAGTTAAGTTCAATTAGTTTCTCATTTACTTAGATTTACATAAAGAGTATATCGAATAGTACTACAATAACTTTATAAGATCTAAAAACAACAATAACAAAAAGCTAACAAAAGTTATCCATGTCTTCACTCCACAAATATAGATCAAGAATTGTTATTATATATTATCAATATTAAAAGATTTAGAAACACTATTTTCCCATCCTATTTGCCTTTGATCATGTTTAATTTAGAATATTACTGTATTCACTATTATTAAAAATATATTTTTGTTTGACTTTTCTTTATACACAATTAAAAAAAAAATTATTTGCTTATATTAAAGCAATAAGTTAAGCAGTTCACCTCAATTTTAGGTAATGAAATTGTTAGTACTGAAATAATATATTAAATTTTGAATATTTCAAAACTATATATTATAAAACAAACTAGCGAATCAACCTATCAATTACAAACATTTCGATTCTGAATTTTGTAATAATCAAAACAAATTTCAGATGATTATTTGTAAGGACTAACAAATTTATTAACAATTATATGTATCATAAATTCAAATCATTGTATTGAATATCATAAGTATCTTAAGATTGGAAATTATTAATTTTAATTTTTTTTTTGGCATTATAATGACTAAATTATGTCATTAGTTTCAACATGAAATAAAATTTTTATTTGATATATAAAAATATATTTTAATAAGAAAGAATAATATCTAAATACAACTTATTTAACAATTTAATTGTTCATTATTTTAAGTTATTATATTATTATATTGTACTATCATAACCATATTAAATAATTGCTTATATATATATATATAAACATTATCGTTGTATTAATTGTAATGTGATATATAATTACTAATAAAATAATACTTTTGTTTCTTATAATTACGGTATTACCTTTTTATTTTTGATTTTGCAATGATCTTTTTAAGTCTTTTGAATTAATAATAAAATATATCAAAAATATAACTATAACCCTTTTTAATTTGAAATCAATAATATAATTTTCTATTATTCCAAGCTCATTTTTATATTATCACATAACTTTTAATTTATATTATTTTTCACTAAATCTTTTATACGAATTTTGCCAATCATAATGAATGAAATGAATAGTTTGATAAAACATCAAAATAAATGTATTTTAAAGATTATCAAAAATCTTTCAAATATCTGTTTTATACTCGAATAATTAAATTATTATAAATAATGTGTTTAAAATATCTTTAATAAATGCATGAAATTTCTTTCTATACAATTAATAAGAATAATGTAGACTAACTACGATACATTAATAGTAAATAAACTAATTAAAAAAAAAAACAAAGTATAAACGATTTTCTAACCATATCATGCTTTCACCTTTATCCGGTCTCTTGATATTACCAATAGCTACAAGATAGATTATGTCTTGCGCAGTCGCAATAGCATATTGTTCAGGTGGACCGAAAGAGTGCGCGCATTTATTTCTCAGTCAATGTGAACTGTGAACTGTCTGTGCTTCTCGAGCTGTATTTCTTCACGCATAAAAGCGGATCAGCTGCCATAAAATGACTCAAGAAGGCCAGTAAGTATTTTGTGAAATTATAAAATATTAGAAAAAAGAAATATTGTTAATTTGCATAGATGTGTTTGTAGATGTTATGTCAAGATCTTAAGAAAAATTTCTGAAAAAGCCGGCTTTTTCCTTCATACTAAGTGTTAGTCTTTTAGTTTCGAAAGGGCCAAGCGGCGCGCCATGTTGATGATGAGGCACAGGTTATTGATTCTCGAAACTTCCTTTTACGGATAAAATTAAATGTTTTAATTTTTTCTTAAATTACTTAATTTTAATTAATATATTAATTATTTCAAAGAATAATTTTATAAAGTTTTTTTTATTGTAAAACACACACACACATACACACACATATATGTAATCTCGATCAGTTTATTTTAACCTGTATCTTGGTTACAGCACGTCAATTTTGGTATGGTTGTAATACTACGTTCCTCAAATTTATTCAGTGCGCTTAATACGAATTAAACGGATTCAATTTCATTTCATTTTTTTAGATCAATCAAAGATACATAAATATAATTCAAATTATAATAAAAAAAAATGTTCTTAACAAAACGTAATAAAATCACCCACGTGGTAAACGATACCTAAGCATACCAATTTCTTTTATTTATTCTTTAATATTAAAATTTTAATAAAAAAAATTTGAAAATCGCATCAGTCATGCTTGCATTTTATACTAATTACTATAAAGGACTAAATATATTAACATTACATTTATACAATATTTAAAATGCTTTTTTAGATATTATCACTAATGTAATGAAAAATAGTTAAAGCAAAAATTTTGAATATCCAAAAAATATTTTGCAACAGTTTATTGATTTATTTTATACATGTATTTAAAATAATTACATATTTTAAATATAACACAATGGTAATCATTATATATGAAATTGATAAAGTGAAATAAATTTATAAGTAATTATGTATACTATAAATTTCAAAAAAATTAGTAAAAAATTGATTTGTTATTTTTAAGAATTCCACCTCCACCAGTAATATGGGCTCAAAGAAATAACATTCTTTTTGTAACTATTTGTCTTGAAGATTGTAAGGATCCTACTATCAGAATTGAATTAGATAAAATATATTTTAAAGGTATAGGTGGAACAGAAAAAAAAATGCACGAAATTACTATAAACCTATATAAAGAAATAGATCCAGGTAAAACAGTACAGAGTCCAAAGGGAAGAAATTTTGAAATGTTACTTTTTAAAAAGGAAAATGGACCACCTTTCTGGCCCCGTCTTACTAAAGAAAACCAAAGGTTCCATTGGTTAAAAAGCGATTTCAATAAATGGCAAGATGAAGATGAAAGCGAAGATGATACTAATGCCACAGATTTAGGAGATGTAATGACTTGATGATTTTATAATTTTTATTTTTATATAATTAATATTTTCATTTTTATTTTTAGTTGATGCGTCAATTTGGTAGTCGACAAGATGATGGTATTATTGATGGTCTTAAACCTAATTTTGATGATTTAGATATGGGTGAAGGAGAAGAAATTGACAGTGATGATGATGAAATGCCAGATTTGGATTGAAGGCTTAAAATAGAAATTTTGTCCCATCAAAGTAAATCGAAAATTGTTGCATCGTAAAATCATATAATAATTACCAAGACATTTGAATTTTCCAGTCTCAAATAATTGTTGCAACTGTGTCATGTACAAATTGACACCATTGAGTACCAAAAGATAACATTTTCATAAACTCACTAAGTAAATGAAATCAATAAACACCCGACAAAAGTCCATCCTTAATATCCTTTTAATTCCCTTTAGTCTTTAGTTCATAAACTAAGTTATATGATGGAGAAGAAGCTTTTTTAATGAATTATTAAATGTGTAAAATGAACTATGTCTGAATTTATTTAATTTCTCCAAACCTTTACATATTTAGTTATAATATAATGTTATAAAAATAATATAAATTAGAACTTTTATCCAACAATACTTGATGCACCACGAAGAGATAAATATCCAGCAGCTATATCCATTGGTAAACTTCGAACAGTTATAAATTCATCAACAGTCGTATAATATAATTTTGTTTGTGGATCTATATAAAGTGCCTATAAAATTGTAATTTTTTAGATAGGTTTTCTTATTTTAAGCTACATAATGTATAAGTCTTAATGTTTTTACTTACTGGTAAACCAGAAATATCAGAATATTTTTTTGTGGGTTTAAAACTTGGTGGAGCATTTATAGAACTATCTAAAATTTAATAACAATTAATTATATGATTATATTTCTAATATATAGTAGAACTTACAATGTATCACATCTAAATACCAAGGTAGGGTACGCTCTTGTGCTAAAACTTGTTTTAAAGATCGCCAAATTCTTTTTTTTCCAGAACTGGTAATTGGTCGAAATTTTTGTTGAAATGTTAAATTTTTAAAAACAGGTAAAAATTTCTTATTTGCTTCAGTAGGTTCTTCACTTACCATTTCAAAATTTTTTTATATAGAATTTGATATACACGTTTACTAAATATATAATTTATATTAATTAAATACAAATTAATTTTTAAAATCTTCAAGTACATTAAGTAGTTTCAACTTAAACAATTCATAATCTTTCCATTATATATTGTTATATATAATTATTATTCGTTTTTATTTAATTAAAAGTATTTTTAGTACTAACCTTTCATATATTTATTTGTTATACTTAGTGTAAAACTTAGCACATGTAACTTCTCTTAAATCAAAACATCAGATTTTAATAAACATTGAAAAAAGGTTAAATTAAACGTATATTATTTATTATGAAATAAGAAAATTTGTAAAAAGATATAATTAATAAGAGAGAAAAAAACTAGAAAATTATTTTAAAAATAATGATAGTAGTAAAAATAGTAATATACTAACAAAACTGATGACATAGCAATGGTGTGGGGCCTTAATGGCAATTGTATTGGTAACACTGTAACAAATACATATTTTTTAAATATAGTGCGTGCAGAATAATATGTATATCAAAGAATTGATATAAAAAACATCAAAAAGAGATATGAAAAAATTATTTAAATTGATAGATTGAACATTGACAAAAAGAAGAATAGATTAAAATTAATAAATAGATTTAAGTGCAAGACTGAAACTGAAGTCTGCAATAAAAAAATTAAATCCATTTATTGAAGGAATATTTCTTTATTGACATTGTCTAATTCAATAAATTTTTATAAAGAATGTTTTGTGAATATAAGGTTCTAATTGAAAAGATATTTTATTATTCTGTATAAATGTCTCCCCAACATACTTGGTTTTTGAAGCATTATAAATACCATCTTTTTTATTATTTAAGAAATTTAAATAAATCAATGATCTCTTTATTCAAATAAATTAAAAAATATTTATTATTATATTTTTAAATTATAATTATAAAAATTTGTGTACATATAAATTTAATTTATTTTGTATTTTTAAACCATAATTAATTAAGTTATTTTAATAAAATATATTAATTTCATGATCTAAGTTTTATTATTCAATGTTTTGGTCCAATTTAAAATAATTGTTGAATTGTGATTTACTTGGAGATAGTTTTGATAATTAATATAAATTTTTATCTCGATCTTTCTTTACCAATTTTGAGTGCTTAGATATGCTTCGCGTAAAATTGTTATACAGTTCAATTTGACACTATAACTGAAACAATAAAGAATCATTTGTAATAATTATCATAATAAAATATATATTATATTTTATTTTACTTTTGCACACTTTCATAAGGCCTTTTTTATCAGTGTTTTTGTTCAATGCATATTTAATTTTTTAAACGAACATTGTATCCCGTTAATCAAATATTATTTTTTATAGCTCGTGAAAGATAAAAATAAATAAATAGTACTAAACTATTTTTAGATAATAAATATTAGAATTTAAATTTATTTTAATTTTGTATGAATTTTCTACCAATCATACTTATTTAAATCTTTTAATTTTCCAAATATTTTATGAAGAGAATCTATAAAATGAGTTTTTTTTATTTTTTAAAATATTGATCATATGACTAATATGTAAATCTGTTTTCATAGTAAATTTTCAAAAACCATTTTAGGTAAATTTTCCTAATGTACTAGATTTATTCATATTCAATGCATGCTTTGAAAATATATTAGTAAATTGGCATTTAATATTAAAAAATACTAACATTGATAAAAAGGAACATCACCATATCAAGTCTAAAATGATATTCATGATGCAATAACAAAAGCATGTTTCTATTTAAGCAAAGCCATCTATAATTTGTAATATTTCGAAAAGTCCCTATACTTTGGAGGTTACACAATTACTTTTTTACTACTTGAAATTCTTAAATGACACATTTTATACAAACTATCTTTGGTAATTTTGATTTAACGAAGTTTACATCGATTATGTATATGATCTCCCAATTAGTGCATCCTTTTAATTCTTATTTTGTGGTTACGGGCTCAGTAGTTCACAGATCATTAGTGATACTGTGATAAAATGTCATTGTATTTCAAATATTCGTAGAATCAATTTGGAGTAGAATTATTATCTTTAATTGAATTTTATTTAATTATATGATTAATTCTTCTATTACAGCTTCAATTGAAAAAGTGTAATTTATAGATTTTGTTTAATATTTCGAAAAATTATTAATTTTCATAAAACATTATTTTATTCGATTCGCAAAAGTTTTTTTTGAAGCATAACATATATGTAATTTATACAATATTAAAAAATTTAACGTTTCAAGCTTAATTTATTGATTAATTATTGGTTTGTAGTCCAGATTTGGGGGAACGGTTTTATTATTTTGAAAGTTTTTTAAAAATGCATAGTAAAATAGGAAACCATACGATGAATCAGCTATTTTTAAGAGTAAAGTAACTAGAAGTTACTCTTTATTGCTTACATTAGATTATTTTACTTTGGCCATTTTGAGATCTAAATATATTTGAGTTTTTACTTGTTTCTACTTATTTGTTTAAATTATTTTATTTGTCGTAAGATTATCCTAACTAAAATATAAAATAGTTCTATATTTAAATGTAGACTTTATATTGTGTAAAAGAAATCAATAAATTTAATTCAAATGTGTAATTATTCAAATTTAAGGTGAAATTAATTTTAAAATTACATCGATTAATTTAATGTGAAGTTATAGTTTCGTAATTTAAAGCAAGATTATTTTAATTTTATTCTCCAAGTATTAAATGATACTTTAGCGATACTGTAAGAAAGTAGAAATTTAATGTGATTTATTATAAACACAACTTGAATTTATATCTAGTAAAATCTATTTTGGCTTTTTATATCAATATTAACTGACTCATTTATAGATAATATGGATTGAAATCAGAAGAAAAATTGGAGGATTACTAAGGCTCATAATTTTCAATGTCTTTTTACAACATAATTTTTTATTTGAAATTACTGAGACTTTCATTTTCAATATCCCTAAAGTTTCAACATAGGTCATTTAATAACAACTCTAGCTAATCATATAAATCGCAAATATCCCGATTGTGATATCATAATTTAGATCTTCAACAGCAAGGACAATCTTTTAAACGAACCTATTGATTATTCTACCGTAATTGATGATGCTAGGTTTACTCAAGATGGAGATCAGTCATACTCTGACGTAGTCAACAATATATTTTACCTTTTTTCTCAGGATACCAAGGAATGAGTATCTTTTTTAGCATGGATTTTTTTCGAAGACTTTAATGTGTATCTTATGCAAAGTATTACTCATTCATATAGTTTTACAACAGATTCAAAGGTAAATTTACCTTTTCGAGGAGGCGGATCAGTATTTGCTACTTTATTAAAACGGTAGGTGTTTCAAATCTGATAGAAATTGATCCTATTCGATTTTTACCTTCTTATATCTTTAAATAAATGTTAAATTCTACGCTTGGTTGGATAGTATATGGTTATTCACAAAAACCCTACTTTGGACTTTTAATTGTGATATAGTATATCATAATAGTGATTTTGTTTTCTAAAGTTTTTAACAAAGTTATGCCAAACCAATGTCAAACTATTTTAGACACTAACTATTAAGATCTGAAGGTTGATTTTTTTATGAAGATCGATCTTCTAATTGAGAGAATCTGGTAAATTCTTATTTGGAATTTAAGAATCCAGGGATAAATCTAGCGACGGTTGATTGTGCGATATTATAAACAAAGGTTAATTCGAAAAGATATCTGTTTGTAATAATTATTTTCATAACCCTATTGATTTTTTATAAGACTTTGGAAGTGTTTATTAAAAGTTTGACATCAGTTATTACAGCAGATGAATAACCTTGTCTAAATACAACATATTAAATTTAAGGATAACGGCGAAACTTGAGAATTTAATGGCTGCTGACTAAACCTACTTCGTGCAGCAATCTTACTTTACAAGGACACACATTTTATTCTAAAGACCTGGGTTTGGGTCTACAAGACCTATTGTGACTATTTTTCACGGTATAAAAACGCATTTCATGAATACGGTTCCTTTCGGAATCTGTTATTTTTAAATTCGTTGAAGTTGGGGAAAATAATTATATTTTACATGGAGTCGTCAATTATTCAGGGTTAAAATTATTTTTCAGTAAGTCAATTTATTTTTTATTTATATTATCAGTCATATTTAAAATAAAAAAAACGAAAAAAGTTTCTAAGTAAATTTCAGATTTAATAACAGTAATGATTATAATAAAATTTTATAATCATTAATGCATCATATAAGATACTATATACTTTAGTTTTTATTAGATTATTAATAATAATATTAATAATATTAAAATATGTAAAATATATTCAATAAATATTTAGTTTTAAAAAGTTTTCAAAATGGACCTAACAAGGTAGAGTTTATTGATTTTGTTAATAAACTTTAAACCATCTTCTGTATTTATTTAAACATATATATATATATAATAATAAACTAATAAACATATAAAGAATATCAGTGTAACAATCACGTAATATAACCATTTATAAAGGAAGGAAATTATATTATTAAATTTAATAAATTTAATTAAACAGTATTGTGTTAAATGTTTATTGTATTAACAATATTCGTAAAAAAATATAAAAATTTAACTTTAGTTAATGTCTAATTAAAAAAATATTGTTCACATTATTGAATAAAAAAAATTTCAATGTATTTTTTTTATAAACAGCATTTTTAAGAAAAAAAATAATTTTATTATTACTATAAAGTATAGAATTAAAAATTCAACCTATATCAATAGGAAAAATTAATAGAAGAAAAACCACTTAAAAATACTCTCAAAATATTTAAGACTTTAATTATTTTATTTTAAGATTCTTTTCAATTTCACTTTATCATTTTTGATAGTTTTTTTTAATATTAAGTTATTCGTATTTTTATTATTTCAAAATTTCTATAATAATCAGTTTAAATTTGAAAGTAGCTAAAATTTTGATAACTATTTGAAATCAAGTTTTTTAATTTTTGGTTACTTTTATGATTAAAATATATATTTTTTGTTACAAGTTGAAAGTAATTCTGACATTATGTAAATAAATAATATATCATTATAATTTTTAAAACATTACTTACAAATAATTGTCTTATACTGATAATCCTCTATAAAAAGTTAAAATTGTTCGTATACATATACATTTACAATTATTGCGTAAGATGTGAAAATGTAATTAATTGTGAGCAAAGCATTCATTATTTGATTTTATAAGCTACACAATAAAAGAAAATATTTTTTGCAAAGTTAGTATTCAAATTTAGTTAACAACTTATTTTATTAAAATCATACTTATCTCATCCTTTTTTACAAAATTCCAATTATTCATATATTTTTAGAAAGACCAAATACTTGCCTTAACAATAGTTCCAAAGAAAAAATTAATTTTCCAAGTCCTGCATTTCGTGTTATGTTGACCGAGGAATATTTCCGATGTTATCATTCAAACGTAGTGAATAAGAACCACTTACGTGACGATGTATTGTAGAAGATGTATAGGATATCATAAACATTACTCTTACAAAAGATTGTAATTTTTACTCTTATATTACGATTTATTCGATGTATTTCTTTATTAATTAAGAATTATTCATGTTGACTTATTTGAGGAGTCATAGGAATACGAAGGACTACAAATCTACGTTCGGATTCTGCCTTCTTTTTAAGAGCTATTTTAATAAATTGAATTTTATAATTTTACGGCGAACTTTGCCTAATATTAGAATAATTCGACGTCGTTACACAATAAAAGTATTTCTTCTATGTAAGTATGAGTGCTTAAGGCATACCATAAATTTTTCTAAGTTCCTCGATATTTTCGAATATACATTTTTATCTTTGAAATAGGGATATCATTTGCAAATTAGATCAATCATGGCTTTATAATTCGGAGGTACATTGACATATAATAACTCTTCCATAAGATTCATACTCTTAGATATAACTTTAGTATTAGATTATAATAGCATAAATTTGAAGAATGTAAATAATGGATAATTTTCTTTTACTTTTGAAATCATACCTATCACCGTTATACTGTGTTTGTCACGAGGGTTATACCGAAATCTATTGATGTCATCCATAATTTTGTTTTACATATGTTGATAAAAATATAATATTTTACTATACGAATTTTAATAGTTTTTGTTGTACGAACTGAAAATTTCTTATTCAGGCATTAGCTTAATTCTTCGATTAATACATCTGCATTCGTTTAAAGGACTTAGCCTACATTAATAGCATATAAGTTTAAAAAAATACATTCATTCATTTCAAGTGTAATATTTTTATATATTTTCTAGAAAAATTTATTTAGTTGATACATGATTTTTACTTACCAGCGAAGATACCTTATCAAAATAGAGTTCATTATGGAGAAGAAAATGAGAATGATGTTTAAATAATTGAGTTGCTAAATTGCTTTTTAAAACAATTATATAAAAACGAAAGTCTACTATTTTTTACTTGCTTTTTGTCCAAAGTACTAATTTTTATAATTTATTTTGGTGAATATTTTTTATTTATATCTAACGTGGCGTTGTTTTAATATTTGAATAGGAACTTCTAAATACTATCAAACATTAACACTGAATATTGCAGTAAAACATAAATTTTGCACCGTATGTATTTTATGAGTAGTTCAAAGCGGTTGCTACGACAAATAAGAGTCAGCAATATCATTTTTTACAACTAACATTAACTTAAAAAAGCAAAGAAGAATAAAATATTTCGATTTAGTTAAAGAAAACATTATTTATATTACTCACAATATTTATATCACACATAGTATTAAAAATATTTTAACTGTTTATTTTCATGTAATAAATTTATAAAATGTATAAATCTATACATTAATAAATAAGAAATTATAATAACCGATAAATTATATATTTTCCATTACAAAAATGAAAGTATTTATATTTACTGTATATTAAATATGCATTTATATTTAATAAGTTAAAAATTTACAAGAAATATAATAAAATACGAGTATAAAAATCTGAATAAAAAATTTGTTGAAACTTGATTATTAAATTAAAAATACAAATTTTGAAAATTGAAAATTGATATAATATAATTTTTAAAAGTGTAAAAGTATGGTCGAGTCGCAATGTTCGGTGATGTGCAGATTTGCATATTATCCGATACCCACGTATTTTCCTTTATTTTGCCTAACAGAATTAATCGAAATATGTTTCTGCAAAGAAATAAAGAAATAAATTTATTTAATTATTTAGGCTTATTACTTGTGAATGATAGAAAAATTATGAAATCTATACCAAGCTCTTAAATAACTATTATTTACTCACTATATATAATTAATAAAAAAATATTGATGAATAGAAACTGCGCAACACTTTTTAAAGAAAAGTCGTAAAAAATTAATAATAGTTACGAGAGAAGAAAGAAAATAACATAAAATAATTGTTAAATAAATGGATAACGAACTTAGTTGATGAACTAAGTATGAGTTTAAGCAATAGTTAAAGCTATTGTGTCAAGTTGCAATTGCAATCCTCGACATAGATAAAACAGGAATAGGTGTAAATAGTCAGTGATCATCTAGAATCAATTTTGAAGCTCTATGCGTGGAGCTGATGCGCCGCTTGATGCTTCATTATATGTAGTGCGTATATGCAATCTGGTGGGAGACAACGGTTAAATATCACAAATTTAATTATATTAAAAAATTCATTCATTGGAACGGATTTTTTATTTTTAATATTATAACGTTTTACTATTAACTAATTACTATAACAATATATTTTAATAAAAATGAAAAAACAATATTTAGGGATATACCTCTATGGTAGTAAAAAAGTTCTTTAAAAATTTTTGTGTAATGAATACATGTAATTAGTTTCTTTTTTAATATTTGATTCTCTTTATACAAGTCCATATAATGACGTGATAATAAATCAGCATTTTAATAATATTTTTTAAATGATGTTACTCTTTTGTTGATAAAAATATAAAATATTAACATGTGCAATCTATTCAAAATATTTAATAATATAACAATTATTAGTGCAATATCTCATAGTATAATGCAGATAACTAGTTTTTTAAATAAATCACTATTAGCAAAAATTATAATATTTTAATATATTGCAAATGTTATTAATAATTTCAATCTTATTTAAATGAGAACAATTATTTTTCTTTGATGAACACAAATCACACTGATGCAAAGGTGTTATAAATAACAATTTGGTTAAATTTTCAATGTGTTTATTATAAAATTATGATATGAAACTATGCAACTAAAGAAATTTTATGTCAATACTTTTTCAAAAATAATTAAGTCATTAAAAGGTAGAAAATTAGTTTTTCTACTTTACCTATCCCATTTTGAACATTTATATACTTAAAAAAAAGAATTTATTTTCTCAAAAAATCAATTTTTTTATTATTAATAGGAATAATTAAGGAAATACATTAATTTTTATTGCAGGCTTCTTACTAGAGATTTGTAAATATCTTTATACACAAATACATACAGATCAAGTATTCAAACATGAAATAATAATTGAGACATAAAATAAACTTTATTTTATAAAAATCAGTTGTCAAATATTAAATACAGGAAAAGAGAACAAAGAAAACCATTACAAATAGCTTTGAAATTGTTATAGAAGCATTATTTTGTTCATATTCCTTGTGAAAACAATGAAAAAAAATGTAAATTCAATATGTGCACAATATGCAACAAACTTCAATATTTTAGTAAATGAAAATAGATCGTAAAAAGAATGACTTGACTCATACACAAAAATTATACAGCTTCAATATTGTCGATGGCAACATTAAAATTAAATTCATTGATTAAAAGCACAATTGTAGATGTGTTTAATAAGAATAATAAACATAGTTTTATTATAAAACATGTAAAATATTGAAATTCCACAAAAATCTACAAATTTTAAATTTTTCAAACATTTATACTTTTATTGTAAAATAATTTAGTGAAAAATTTATTATAAAATTAAATAAAAAAATCTATATACAACAAGTTTAATAAAATAACAAAAAAAGTTGTATTTATAAACCCATTATTCACTTTATCTATTAAATAACTTGATATATAAAAAAATTTGGATATTGACATACAAAATTAAGTACGACAGTATAATTGATAATAAAAATAAATATAATTAAAAAATGTGTATCATGTTTTTATACCAATTCATCTATTTAATATACAATTGTAAGTAAAAATATATTGATTTAAATTTATTAAGTGATAAAGGCAGTACAATTAGAAATTATTAACAGTTTTATAATAACTGATTTTTTTAGTTCCATTGAGGGAATTAAGAGGATAGAACAGATAATACATTTTTAATAAGTGCCAATGCTAAAATTTATCAAAAGATGTTAATTATTATACTATTTTAAAGATTTTAAGGATAGATTTAAATATATTTTATAGTATAATCTAGAAAATTATACTTTAGTATTATGTATAAAATAGATATTATTAAAGTTACAAGTATTGTACGATTTGCATATAGCATTTAAAAACTATTTTTATTGTGTAATAATATGGAAATAACTATTGCTTGACTAAATATATAAAAAAAGGTTTTTTGTAATACATAAGCAAATGATATGTTCAATTTAGAATAAATAATTCTTTTACATTAAAAATGATTTAATTTTTAATAATTATATTTTATTTAAGAGTTTTTAATTTAAATAATGTACACATTTTTTATATATAATTATTACATTAATTGCTTAAATAAGCAGTACCTGCATGTGAGTCAACTTTTTCTTTAACTGCATTGTACCATATTTTTAGATTTGTATTTATAAGTGCATCCTTAAATGCTTCACAACCTTCAATTGATTTTAATACTCCATATACTGCAAGATCACATAAATCTGGATCTAAACCACCCATAAAGGTACCACCTTTAGCTTTTATTTCATTAAGCCAAATGTTTATCTCATTGTAAAAAGATTGTCGTACATCATCTCCTATCTTATGTCTTTTCTTCAAACTTTTCGAAATTAACCACATAGCTAAAGCACCTACATTAATCATTATTACTCGTTCCCAAAATGGAAAGTATTCTTCCCAGTGACCAACCTATGTACAAATATGTATAAGTATTTATTTTCAAATATATTATATTAACTATATATATTTTTATTTTTTAAATGATTTGTTAAATTTATTAATAAATTAATTTATTTCATCTTTAAGAAATTAATTTTTGTTAAAATTATAACTTACTTCAGAAAACCAATTAAATGTCTGATAAGCCTCTTTTAATGTTCTGTAAACATTTGGTGAAAGAGTATGTACAAAAACATCATCTGTCCACTTTCTCCATTTACGTTCTTCACTAAATAAAAGTATTATTGAAAATTTCTTATTTATTGTTAATTATTTCAGAGGATACTTACTTAATATCATTTAAATTTTTATCTTGAGGTATAGAGTTTTGATACATAAGAAAATACTTATTAACAATATCGTGTTGTAATTTTCCTTGTTCATTGTGTATTACCATTATTGGATAATACGTTGCCAATTTATCAATTTTTATTGATTTGTCATGTAAATAAGACGTTAAAACTGATACTATCATAGAGCTATCATTTAATACTTGATACTCTCTATCAACTTTTACAAGAAGAATTGGAACTTTCCTATACTTTGACCATTTAATTTCTTGACGAAGCACAGGATTCACTTCTACAACATCATAAGATAATCCATAATAATCCAATAAAACTCTTACCTATAGATGAAATATAAAATAATTTTGTAATTTAACATATATATAATAACAAATTTTGTTTAATTACCTTACAACAAAATGGACATGTTTGATATTGAAACAGGGTTAATTTAAGGCCTGTTGTATCAACAGGTGAAATAATCTAAAACAATTATAAAACTTATTTTCAATAAAAAATAATAATTATTTATAAATTTATAATATTTTATTGTTTATAATAATAAAACTTGGTTTTAGTAATCTTTCTTGTATTGAATAGAAAAAAATTAATAATAAAATAATAATTTAAAAACTAATCACAAAGTAAATTATTTGTTAATGAAAACTATTTAAAATATAAATGATCTCTATACCGTTCTTGATGGCTTAATATCAGGTTTGTATTTTAAGAGTTTTGCTTCTAATTCGGTGCCTTCTAAAGATAATTTATGTCTTGAATCGTTAATCTTCTTCAAAGCATAACCTGCACCAAAAGTAATACCTATACCAATGCCAATTAAACTGTATTTTAAACTATTGGATTTTGGCTCTTCAATATACGTACAAAAATTACGCGAATTAAAAAAAATTCTCGAAAACCTATGAAACTTACAAAATATTGCCATTTTAAAAATCGTAAACTACAGTGATTATGTTATTTGCAGTTAATTTTATTTAAAATATATAATACTTGGAAAAATAAAAAGTAAAATGATAGAACCGAGCAATGTTTTTTATTACACAGATTTAAATGTATCAAATATATTTCAATATAAAGAAATATGGAGTATAATTGAATAAAATTAGTTTTATTTAGCATGCAATAGAATTGAAAAATAAATTAAATATCGGTATTTTATTTTTTATCTCTTTCTATGCTATAAACTTTATAAATACTAAATCATAAAAAAATTAAAAAGCTTAAAACTTAAAAACAGCTTTATTTTATTATATGTATATATCATATAAGTAAAATTTATAAATACAGAGCGCATGCGTGATTTGTTCGCTTATCCAATGGCACTGAATAAATAGTATATTTTATAAACAGTATATATTGCCGTATCATTAGGTAATAAGCGAGCGTATTGTGAATTGATATATAGTGGTGTAAAAACTCGTGAGAAGTATCGCACTAAGAAATTAAATAACAATAAATTGTTTTTATAATAAAATAATTTAGTGTGTAGATCCATACCATACTAATTGAACAAGTTACTTAACTGCTGTTAGATAGTATTGCACTACTGAAGAAATTTTGTGTTCAAACATTGAGTACTTTCCTGTATGAATTTTTCAATGCGAGAATATAAATTGTAGAACAATAATTATAATTTTATTGTTTTACTATTTATTTAATGTAAATATAAATAAAAATAGTCAGAAATAACGTTGATATATGATATATTAGAGCCAAGATTTGAAGTATACCAAAGAAGGAACAATGCAGAGAAAAATAGAGCCAATATGATTATATGAATTGTATGAATCACCGATAAAGTTCATAGGTTAGTTGATTGTACTAAATGAAGCTTAAAATTTAACTTTTAAATTAATTAATATAGTGTAGGAGACTTGAGAACCCATGATCGATAATTTGTAATGGGTAAGATATATTTATGTAATTTTAATAAAAATGGTCTAAGGAATATTTCTAGACATGCATATTAAAATATTAGAGAATATGATATTGGAATAATTCTAATCAAGTTTGTCAAATAAAATTTATATTTGATTATGAAAAGATAACGTTAGGTTTCATGAAATAGTGGAAGATGTATTCGTAACCCATCTTAAATTCATGCTGATTAGATTTTAAATAGAGTAAAATTTGAGTAACCACGAGACGTGATGTACCTCATTTGAAGTCAAACAAACCCGCTTCCCACTTATATGATAAAATAATTGGATTAGGTATCAAGGTATATTATTACTCACGTACGTAAGCATTGCAGATGCGATTGATTTTTTATCGTAAAATATATTCCAGATCATTTAAAAAATCTTAGATGAACGTTATCATGGAAATCGATATCTTTCAAAAATAATAATAGGATTAGCGAAAATATAGATGGAATAATTTGGAAAGATACTATCTTCATTGTGATTTCAAACACATTTCTTGTTTAATCAACAATGATTCTGTAATTATGCTGTCTAGTAAAGAGTAGAGAGGAGTACGATAATAGATCGTAAAAGATGCTATAAATAGAAGATGATACTTCGTCGTTTATGTATCGAAATATGATTTAGATTATGAGAATCAACGGAATAACACTTACAAAAAGGCGCTTCAGGGTATGCAGAAACAGAAGTAAACGGTTTGATCATTAATTATTTAGTTTAATACACTAGCGGTTTGACATTTGTCAAAACTTATAGTACCGTGAATATAATATTTTTGAATTTCCAAAAAGCTATAATTCATAAACAATATCATAAAGTATAAAATAGGAATATAAAAAATATTTCCTTGAATGTCCTTGAATTTCCTTGAACGTTAGTACGAGATTACGAAACTATTGGAAAAGAATAAAAAGTAAGTTCCAGAGAGAAATAAGTAATGATTGATAGTATACTTTAGCCAAATAAAGATATATTGGTAACATTTTAGATGTTAACTAAATTATATACGATAAGCTTTGTGAGTTATTTTATTTCGAAATGAAAGGTAGGACAAGATCTCAGAAAGTTAGAAGCAATGTGAAATCCTAAAAACTTCAAGTAGTTCGTAGCATTTAGAATATTTTGGTGTTTTATGATTTTCTAAGGAGAGAAAAATTGTTGAAAATGAAACTTCTCAAAAAAGAAGTTTTAGGCTTTTCAGGCTCATATATTTAGAAATAGTAGCGAGAAATAGGCCTTTGGTACTAAGTGAAAACTTGATGAAAACAAATTTCATGGACATTTGGACAAAATTTTATGAATCCACCGCAAATTAGATTTTCTAACTAATGTGATCGAATAAATAGTCATATATATAGGTATAGAAACATATTTATATACTTTCATTCACATGCATGCAAAAGAGGATTTGACATCATGAATGTTTATCTTTAAATGCGAAAACGAATTTTAAAAGAATGATTTTTGTGTTATTTGCTTAATTTTTTCTCAGTACAAACTTGATGGAGTGGAACTTCGAAAAGATGAAATATATATATTTGTTGAATAGGTAACTCTATTTTCTATTACAATTCAAGTTCAATGAATTTTCTCATTGTAATTAATACTTTTTGTTTTAGTGAATAATCATCTGAAAACAATATGGATAAGGAAGTATTAAATTATAATATAATATGTATTAAATTAATAGGCAACATAATACATAGTAATAATTTTATATTTTGGAATATTTGTTATATTGCTATATTTATAATATTTGTTATCTTTTTTCTTATGATTTTTTAAACGTAACATTCAAAACGTTGGTGTCTTTTCGCATAGACCGAGTGAAACCGACTAATTTAATGTTTCTGTTAGTTGCATACTGATATTAACCGAAATTATTTAGCGATCTAGAAGAAATCACCTACGATTTATTATGATAAGAAATTTAACTTTGATACTTTTTTAATTGCGGAATACAGCAGCATCATTTCCTGGTTCAAGCGGTGGTATTTCATGAAGTGTGATTTCAACATTTAATAGGCTATAAAAAAAACAAAGTCTCTGTTTTTCCAATTCTAATAAATTTGAAGGGAGGAGAATCAATAATGAATTTATTCTAAACATTCGTGTATTGTACTTAGAGAATCATCTACTAGAAATAGGTTAAGTCTTAGTCATTCAATATATATTTAGTAAATGTGTGCGAGGAACTAGGGCATAAAAATAATTTAATTTCTATGATCTAATCAAAAATTCCGAACCAGTATAGCTGGATAATGAAGATGAAGAATAACAAGTCAAGTCCAGTATATAATTGTATTAGCAATATGTCAGAATGATTAGTGAAATAAAAATTAGGATTTGCATGTCGAATATTACTTTGGATAATAGCATACCTCATATACATTTCAAATAAGTCTCAGCGGAAGAGGATTCTTGTTAGAAAAGATTGCTGCATAATCTAAGCATGCAGAAATATTTAGAGTATAGAGTCTGTGACAGGACTTTTACGATATAAAAGATCCTGTAGACGTGTAATATAATATTTTTGCTTGTTTGTTTACTTATTATAAATATATTATGGTGTCTTATTTATTTGTTACTCGAATTATTAATAGCTAAAGAAAAATCATTGAGAACAATGATAATTTAGAGGATATCGGTGTAAGAATCGGGAGTATACTAGAGAAAGAACAATGGAAAGGTTATGTATAAACTCTAAGAAATTTTATCATAATAGATTAATAACATTTCAGTTTAATTCAAAGTTTACCGTTAGAATTACAAGCATCTCTTAATATTAGAGCTGTTAAAAAACGTGATATTTTTCTGAATAATAACTAATTTTTTTTCATTGAAATTATTGTGCAGTACTAATAAGAGAGGAGACGTGAGCGTAAGTGAAGAAAATAATATTAAAATGTGACAAAATTTCAATCGTTTATGAATTTGATAATTTCTTTCTAAATTACGTGCGTCCGTGTATATATATGCACATAATAGCTGATAGGAAGTCTACAAGTAAGAGGAGTGTGTGATAAGAAAGTGTAGTATACATTATAATGTATGACGTACTTGATACTTTTATTTAATGAATATGAATGTGTGTGGCAAGTAACGTATTTCAGAAATGTTTTATAAAATAATTTTTTTGAAAAATACTTTAAAATTTTTACACTATTCTTAATTTAAATTTCATTTTCACCAGAATTTATTTAAAATCAAAATATTATTTTAAAATTATATATGTTGGTAAGTTATCAACAGTAGTAAATTTCTTTATAATTCTCATTGTTAAATTGTAAAAACCCTATATTACTTTTGTTGAGAATAGAAAACCTCAAGAAATTGAGTATAGCGAAGAGGTTTCGAGCGTCGACAAGGTAATTTAAGCAATTATAAACAAAATACGTAAAATTATCTGGACTCGCTCGAGAGATGGACGAGTTGCTCGTCTCTATTCCTCAAAATATGTGGCGCGGGGAGGCTTGCAGCAATTAAGAAACCATATAAACAAACTCACCTTTTGAAGCTCAGAAAGGTGAGGAGTAACGAGAAATCTTTGCAGAGTTCCGTTCGAGGCGAGGCGCAATATTAGCTTCGTGCGCGTCGTCGCGGGGGGCCTTTGAAGGAAGGCACGTGCCGCTGATGAGGGAGATAACGGCGAAGGTGTTACGTCAGGGATTTATTCGAAGAAGTTGCGAGTGACTCGAGATCCGAGGAATTATCGGATATGTAGACGGACCTGCCATTGCGCTGGAGAGATGTGCGTGACCTCGAAGAGGAAAGGCGAGAAGGGGTTGTAATGCGGACCACTCCAGGCATTCGAGCAGGAGTCCCGGCTACCGAAGAAACATGAGATGGCAGACAACAGAGAAGCAGCGAAACGTGGAAAAACAACGGTATGACGTGAGGGTCCGGGAATTACGCAACATATAAAACAAATGACATCTTGTCAAGGCTCGATCTCTGTGAAAGAGTAAAAACAAAGGAAGGCGGAATGTGATTGAACTAGGAGGAGCGAGAGTGAACTTTGTAAGCGATAATGCGACTTAGGGCCATTAGCAATAGAGACAACGTCCAGAGTAGTTGCTAACATCAACAGCTGGCAAAACATTATATGTGACAGCAGGAATGTTATATAATTATATATCAAATAATTAAATTGTAATAACACCAAACAAGAGTACGAACCCCAACACTTTTTAAAAATAATTAATATTCTCATCACTATGGCTTATTCTCTTTTTGCTTTTTTCATAATATCTATTATTTGAGTATTTTTCAGTTCTATCATTATTTAAATAGTTTGTCATATGTTAGGTGACTTACTCGAAGCATGTTTATTTAATCATCTTCGTACACACTTGTATAAACAAGTTTATCTGGAAGCAAAGTGCATCACATGGGTGAAAAAGTGTAGAAGCAAAAATATGTCAATACACGATTGGTATAGCATGTGATCATTGAATAAGTGGTATAATTGGACTGTCAGGACATTTAACCTTCAATAGGCACCAGAAAAGATGTGTCATTTTGCCTATTATATTATACATATTATAATTAAATTATTATATAATGGTTTTACGAAGGATTGTAATCATATTGTATTGACACATTGTGATCATACTACTATCATTATTCATCTCACTAGTTGTGCTCATATTTATAACAAAAAAGCTACTCCTTTCTTCTTATTTTTCTAATCTTTTTGCTCAACCATTATTCTATAAAATTTGAATATTAATTACTGATCAAATATTAAGAAAAAGTTTTGAAGAAATTGTAAAGATAATTATAGATTATAATAAATAATATATTGATGCACAATAAGTAGTATCCATATTCGATCAAGTAAATATCAAGTGTAGTTGCAGTATAAAAAATATGATAGAAATAATAGTATTGGGATGAGTTACTTTAAAAAACTTTATTGTCATTATAGATTTAAAAAATTGATTAAACTCTTAGTTCAAAGAATTGGTAAAGAATGTAAAATTATTTTTCAATCCTGTCAGTATACGTACAAAAAATTTTTTTATTTTAATGAATCTATTATATTTAAATAACAACAATGATAATACTTTTATATATCAAAAATTTTTCATTTAAATAAGTGTAATGTATACATTATTTCTCTAGTACTTTATGTGACTCATCAATCTTGTATTCCACAATATTTGAATTAACATTATGTCTTGTTTTGAAAATGATAAACAACTATTATAGTTAATGAGGAGGTATAATGTATATATCGCATCTCTCTTGTACCTCTCAATTTATGTAGGCACCACATCTTGGTTTGAGAACAGAGAATAAAAGAAGAGTAGAAGCAGACATCAAATCTAAACCACACTATGTTTCCGTCACGAACATTATTATTTCTATACCAAGTCACTGTATCCTTAATATATAACTTATATTAACAGATAAATTACTATTATTAAATTATATAAAAAACCAGTAACTCATTTGTCCGACATCAACATTTTACATAAAAATAAATATCCACCTTTGCCAAACTAGCATCCAGTTATGCAAATAAATTATAAATGATAGGTATGTCTAAATATCATTTGGTTTACTTCTCAAAGTGTATCCCTATCATAAAATTAAAAATGTGAGACTATATCTCTGATAAAAATTTTTGCCTTATTTTCCAATATTGTAGATAACGTTATATCTCCTTCTGTATAAATAAAATCTTAGTGAAGATTGATAATAAATAAAAAATAAGCTTTGACAAAATGTTTTATTTCTTATTAAATGTAATTTTTTGGTATATATTTAAATAATAAATTTAAATATAAACAGTACAAATCTTAATCATATTAAATTATTTTTATGTGATAAATATTCGAATATATTTTAATATGTTCTATTATTAATGTTATTTCAGTGTTAATTTATTTTATGTTAATAAGGGCAATTACAAGATCAAATTGATTATTTGGCTAAAATTTAATATTTTATTACTTATATTTGTGTTATTATCTTATTATATCTATAAATATAATTTTAATAATAAATTAATAATAATTTAGAGTATAAGTTAATATTGTATAATTTAATATAAATTATTTTATTATGATTATTATTCATTTTATAATATGAATCTATATGAAATTCTAGAATATAATAAGCAATACAATTAAAATTAGATTGATATCTAAAAGTATTAAATTTATAAATATAACTAATATATACTTAGTGCAATAGAATACCACGAACATTAATTAAAGAATGGTAATTGATTATATTAATATTTTATACATAATATAAATAACTATTTTAGTATATAAATATTTATAAATACATTTGTACATCAGCATTAGAAATTTTTGTTCCTAATAACTATTTGATTTTTTTTCCATCTAAAATGTTGAAGTTGGTAAAACATCAAAAATTATTAAATGCTGATATAATGTAACACGTATAGACAAGAATAATTTAATTTGCAAAAGGATAAATGAATTTTTTTAAATTAAAAAATGTATAATATGTTTTAATTGAAGGGAAAAATATCAAAATGTAGAAAAGAATTTTAGGTTAAAATAAATTTGTGCAAATCCCAACTACACCACAAGCATTCATCTAATTGAAATACAAATGAACACGTTAATATTCAAGATAAAGTTAGTTTCGCATGGATAAAAGCATTTCATACGCATTTTTATTGTAAATATTTCTTATTTTGAGGCTTTTTTTCATCCTTGTATAAATGAATTTGTTTAGATTGGAAGAGAATCCGCCATTTTCGTAACGATCGATATGTTGCCACTTTCATAACATTATATCGGTGATCTCCTATTTCATTTCTAGTAGAACTGTGTGCCGTAGAAGTACAAAAAATGTTTGGCGACCGGTGAAGTGTAGTGCTCTTTTTTCATCGTTGAGGAATTGTTTGAGTTTCACGCATTTAAATTAACCCTCATTTTATAAATGAGACATGGCTCACCAATTGCTATTTTCAGCAAGCAAATTAGGAAGATTTTTGTTTAGTCGATTAGATAACTTTCAGGTACGTTTCTTTTTTTATCAATAAATCCTATTTCAAAATATTGTAAGTTTTCAGATATAAGCAGATATCCACTAAATTATGGTTAAAATCAGTGGAATATTATCAAACTATTTATTTTGTTTTATTATAAATTGAAAATTTTAAAGAATATGAATTTTTATTACTGTTAGATTAAATTTCTTTATTTGTTAATTGTAATAGTGGAATATTTTTATGTAGCCTTGGAGAAAACTATCATTACTAAAAAATGGTTACAAAATGTCAACCTTTGAACTAGTTCACCAGTATTTTAAAACACCCAAAGGCTTTGAAAAGTTTTTTAAACACCCTACTAATTTAAGAAAAGTTTCAAAAGAAAATTCAAAAGAAGTTCCAAATGAGATTCCAAAAAATACTAAGTCTGGAGTTAGTAATACCAAATCGGAACAAAGTGGGCAATCTTCAGATAAAAAATTTACATCAAACAATAAGAAAGAATTTGTTTTTGATTTTTTTTCTGGGAAAAAAATGGATAATAAAGGACCTCCAAACGAAATGATGAATTCATTATATTTGGTTTTAGGATTTGTTACTTTCTATGGAATAAAAATATTTTTAGATAATGGAAAAGAAGTTACATGGAGAGAATTTGTTTATAGGTAATTATAATTAAATTATCTTCATAGGCTGAAAGTTATAAATCAAATGTTCAGTTTTTATTTAATTATTGTAAATTAAAAAATAAAAAAAGATTGAACTTAATTCTAAGACATTCTAAAAATTTATAATACAGTAGTTAATATAATAATGAATCTGAAAAATTAATTAAAGTGCAATAAAACTAAAAGATTTATTTAATTGCAGTTATTTAAATAAAGGATTAGTGCAGAAATTGGAAGTGATTAATAAAAGATGGGTAAGAGTTCGATTAATGCCAGGTGCAACTTTAGAGGTATGTGAAAAAATTAATTAAAATGTATATATAATATATTTAATTATTTATATTTACTATACAGGGAAAATTATGGTTTAATATTGGTAGTTCAGATACATTTGAAAGGAATTTAGAAAATATTCAACTTGAATTAAATATTGATCCACAAAATTATATACCAGTTGTGTATAAAAATGAAGTAGAAGCATCGCATATAATATCTTATCTTCCAACTCTTCTTACAATAGGTAAATTTATAATAATTTTTTATGGAATTTTTATAAATTAAGATATATATATATAATGTATATTATAAGAAATTATTGTTTTTTACTTATTTATTTACAGCTTTTATACTCCATATAACTCGAAATACTGCAAATTTTATCAGTGGTAAAGGTGGACCTACTAAAGGACTTTTTGGGCAAGTAACATCTTCAACTGCTAAATTAATAAATCCAAAGGAAATACATGTTAGATTCAAGTTAGTTTTTTTAATTTATAAACGTTTTATATTTTATTATTAATATATCATTAGAAATTAAAGCTTAAATTACTTCAGAGATGTTGCTGGTTGTGAAGAAGCTAAGATTGAAATTATGGAATTTGTAAATTTTCTCAAAAATCCACAGCAGTATATTAATCTTGGAGCTAAGATTCCTAGGGGTGCAATTCTGACAGGTATTAATTTGTAAGATATAAAAAAATGAATTGAAAATTTATTATTTGTTTCTTAATAGGACCTCCAGGTACTGGGAAGACATTACTTGCTAAGGCAACTGCAGGTGAAGCAAGTGTATCTTTTTTAACAGTGTCTGGTTCAGAATTTTTGGAATTGTTTGTTGGAGTTGGGTCATCACGTGTAAGAGATATGTTTGCTATGGCTCGTAAAGCTTCGCCATGTATTTTGTTTATCGATGAAATCGATGCTGTTGGTAGAAAAAGAAGTAATAAACAATTTAGCTCACACTCTGAACAAGAAAATACATTAAATCAACTTTTGGTAGAAATGGATGGTACTTTTACTAAATTGATTTATTGATCACTTTATTAAATTTGATTATTAAAAAAATCATCTATTACTTTAGGTTTTAATACAACAACAAATGTAGTTGTAATGGCTGCAACAAATAGAATCGATATGCTAGATAAGGCTCTTTTACGACCAGGTAGATTTGACAGACAAATATATGTGCCAGCACCAGATATTAAGGGAAGAGCTTCTATTTTCAAAGTTCACTTGAAAAATTTAAAGACCAATTTAGACAAAATGGATTTATCTAGAAAAATGGCTGCTCTGACACCTGGATTCACAGGTACTATAATATTTTATTATAATATGAGTATTTAAATGTATCAAATATAAATGTTTTAAATATAATTTAATATACAGGAGCAGATATTGCAAATATTTGTAATGAATCAGCTCTAATAGCTGCACGAGATAAAAATGATAGCATAAATTTAAAACATTTTGAACAAGCCATTGAAAGAGTTATAGCAGGTATGGAAAAAAAAACAAATGTTTTGCAACTAGATGAAAAAAAAATTGTAGCATATCATGAAGCTGGACATGCAGTAGCAGGATGGTTTCTTGAACATGCAGATCCTCTTTTAAAAGTATAAATTAATTATGATATAATTTATTATTTGTTTCACTAATTTATTAATTGGTTCAGGAGTATATGCCAATAAGTTTATAAATTATTCATATTATTTTATAATATTTTACATATATTTTATAGGTTTCTATTATTCCTCGAGGAAAAGGTTTAGGATATGCTCAATATTTACCACAAGAACAATTCTTGTATACAAAAGAGCAGTTGTTTGATAAAATGTGTATGACTCTAGGTGGGAGAGCTTCTGAAAAAGTTTTCTTTGGGCGTATAACAACTGGTGCACAGGATGATTTACAAAAAGTATATTTTTAATAAATTATTTTAAAAATTAATTTTATACAGTTTTAAAAAATGTAATTAAAATTAATATTTTTTATATACTATAACAAAAATGTTTTGATAAAAACTTTTTCTTTAGAATATTGATATACATAATTTATTTTCAGTTTCATATTTTAATATTTTTTAAAAATTATTTATTATTTTTCCAATATTATTTATTACTTATTTATTAGGTTACGCAAATGGCATATTCACAAATTGTTTATTATGGAATGAATGAAAAAGTTGGGACAGTTAGTTTTCAATCACCACAACATGGTGATTATGTTATTGATAAACCTTATTCTGAAAGTACTGCTCAGTTAATAGATGAAGAAGTTCGAACTATGATTGATATTGCATATAAGCATACTACAACTCTATTGACAAAACATAAAGACGATGTTAATAAGGTAAATTTGCCAGATACGAAATTAATTTAATAAATATTTTTTAAATACTTAAAAAATGTATAAATAATAAATTTAATTTAAATTTAGATTTGATTCGTATTTTTATACTCCTTAATATATTTTCATTAAAAGAATGTAGATAATATTAATAATGATTAAATATAATTTCAATATGTAACTTATTTATAGCAAAACAGTAAAATTATAAATAATTTCATATTATGTGTTTACATTAGTATTTAGTTTAGAAAATATTTGGATTTAAAATGAATAATGCTATAAATTAAACCTATAAGTTATTAAATTTTTTTAAATTTATCTATGATACTTTAGAAATAACTAAGTGATATATAATTTATTTACTAAATATTTATATTTATTTAATTTTATAAAAAAGGTAGCTGAACGACTTTTAAAACAAGAAATTTTAAGTCGAGATGACATGATAGAGCTACTTGGACCACGACCATTTCCTGAAAAGTCTTCCTATGAAGAATTTGTTGAAAGTACAGGATCTTTTGAAGAGGATAAAACCTTACCAGAAGGTTTAAAAGATTGGAATGAACATAAGGAAACTAGTGATGAAAAATCGGACAGTAATTCTGTAAAACAAACTGTGTAATTGTGGGTTATAATAATATTTATCTCTTTTCTTAAATACATAGTATAGAAAAATTTTAATTTACTTATATTGATACTTTGTATGATATTTTCCAAAATATATTTTTTAATTTTTCACAATTGGTATAACGGATTTCATTAAAGACAAACCGAAAATGTGTTTATCTTATATATATGGTTTTATATTGTTAATAATATTAATAAGTTTTTTAAATATTTTCATAAAGTTGAAATAATTTCAATAAAGTTTCATTCATTTTAAAATTTTCAATAAAATACTTTTTAAATATAAAATGACTTATAATTTTGTAGTTTGATACAATAATTATAATCAAATATAATTTGATGCATATGTTTGAAAGGTAAGAAAAGAATACTCTTAAACGGTTTAAAACATTTGTTTATTTCATATTACTATGAGGTACAGATTTTTGTAACAAAAAACGTGGTATATATCTAGTTGTACGAGATTATGTTTGATATAAAGTTCAATTCTATTTATTCTAGATTTTCTCTCTCTTTTTCTCATGATTAGTTTCTCAAGCCCTCTTTATATAGTATTTTAATATATTTTGATACTTCATTTTATATTTTTGTTTACTATTATATGTTACATACAAAATAAATAGAATAATTTGGTTTCAATTAAAAATAAAGAAAATTTTTAATTTAAAATCGTAGCATATAAAGCCATTAATTATTCCACAGATTATATGAATAATAAACAAGATAATTAAAATAAAAATACATTATATGATTTTTTTATTATATACTTTTTAATTTTAGTATATTTGTATAGAAATTAAATTAAAAAATTTATAATAAAAATATTAAATACAATATTATTACAAACAATTAAATTCAAGTTTTATCTTATAATAGACTATTTTTAATTGTATATAAGAAGTAATATTCAATTTCATTATTTCTTCTGCTAATATATAAGCTAGAATTTCTTTATTGTTTATATAACTAATAGACAGAAAATTAAATATATTTTATTTCGACCAACGTTTTTAACAATTTCATTTCTCTAACAATGATTTTTAAAATAATTCGTTTTATCAAGTAGCATTTAATGTATACATTTTTGGCATATAAAAATCTAAGCATGCATCTTTCTAGGGAAATATGTCTTACTTCTATCAATCGTTGGTAACTAATATAAAAAGGGCGTTGTATTAAACCAAATAATAATAGAATAATACAAATTATATTAAAAAGGTATAGTAAGCAGCTTCAATAAATTCATGTATCACCACTTTATTGATCCCATAATATTTTTATGAATACTAATAGCAAATTTAATTTTTTGTAAGTTTTAAATTAATTTTCTTATTTTCATGTCTTAATTGTGCTTGTTGTTTAATTAAGTTTTAAGTATATTCGTAGTTTTTATAAAACTATCTTAATTTTTTAGAGTAGTATGTAGATTCAGAAAGCATTGCCTTATTATTTAGTATTAATCACCAATCAAATAAAGTACAATCATTAAATCATTGCTTCATCATACTTTGTAACAAACTAATCTAAGCCTTAAAGCATTGTTCCATGTTTTATATTAATTTTTTTTGATATTTTTCATTTTGCAATTTTTCTTTTTCTTTTAAAAAAATTTAAAACAAAATAAACTAAATTATATCTAATAAAGTTTATATAAAGCATTATATTACGTATTAATATTTTATTTTACTTATTAGTTATGTATTAAGCTGTTAAAATATTCATTATATTTATTTAAGTAAAACAACTATTAAGTTTTTTTAATATTACGTTTTTTAACATAAAATTCTTTGTATTTTTTACTTAAATATCAAAAAATATTAAAATTACCTATTAAAAATGAAAATAGTTTCTTTTAAACGATTAAATGTTTAAAGCATTTCTTGTCAATCTATTTACTGTGCAATAAATTGAAACTTCATTTTATATACTTATTGAAAGTTTTATAAAAACTATAAAAATAATATTTTACAAATTACAAAGCATTTCATTTATAATTAAATGGTTGATAATGAGATATAATTTATATAACTAAAGTAAATCGCGTCGTTATTTTTATATTACGGTCAATTTATATAATAAATAAGTTTTTTTTAATAATTATACCACATATAAATTACTTGTGCATAATGTATTTCATTAAAATAAATTTTTAATTCTATGTCTGCAAAAAATTAATAGGTAAAATCTACTTTCAATAAGTTTTTATGACACAAAATATAAATTAATGTAAAAAAATTATAGGTTAAAATAAAAACTTATATTTTAGCATTGTTTTTATTATGAATTATGAGTTATTTAATAATCACTTGTTATTGAAAATATTAAAAATAATCACTGATAATAGAGAACATATGTTGTAATTAAATTGTAATTTTTATAGTTACAATAATATGATGCTAACAATGTAAATTATTCCTATTAATATGTGTATAAAATAAGTATAAAAATAAAGATACCATTAAACGTTTTTGTTTGTTTATATTTTTAAATTGGTTTAATAAACGATTATTTACTCATAAATATTTTTATTATAAAAATAAAAATTTGAAAAATTGATATTGTATTTTTTATTCCAGTTCTTATTAACTTTTTGGTGTTCATTCATATATTATGTATATCAGGACGCTTTAATTTAAAACTAAGATATAATTAGTGGTAATATATAATTGTTTACTATTCTACCTGATATATTATATTAATTATCATATATTGACTGAGTATTATCGGTACCATATCTTAGAATTTTTTATTATTATTTACTAATAGTATGTCCAGACGCAACTATGATTTGTAAACTACTGTTGAAAAATTTGTATTCTTTTCTATGCTACAGGTTCAATATCTTTATAACTTTTTAATAATGATTTTATGTATCTGCAAATTTTTTTGTTTTTATGTATTGTATACAGATGTGGGTAGGTGTTTGTAACGCACGCATGCATACGTATTTTCATGTGCGTCTCGAACTTTACTAAACGAGCTTAGTTTATATCTCATTAGATAAAAATATAATAAATTTATTTATTTTATTTTTTTCTTTGTTGTAACTTGATTTAAATAAAATGAGTAAATTCATACATTATATAATTTCTTTGAAGTAATTTAGAGTGTGATTTTATTACACTTACAAAAATATTTATAGTTATTTTACAATACTGACTGATTTTAATAAAATAATAGTACTAGTAAATTTATAAATTTAATATTTATGTAATCAATAACGAATTGACGTTTCATATATATCTATTTTGAAGTAGAAAAATAATCTTTTTATTACAATGTATTTTTCTTCTTATTTTGTCTTCCTATTCGAAAATTCGAAATTTAAAAGTACATACTTTTACAGTTGATCATATAATCTCATAAATATTCCTTTTTTTTAAATCATATTTTTACTCTTACAAAACATGTATTCGTGAATATTTATAAATGATATGTACATTAGATTATTAGTCATTATAGAGATTATAGAAGATCTTTGTATTAAATTTAAATATCACAAACAAGTAAATTAAGTAATAAAAATAAGTTTTATTATAAATTAAATTATCTATAACTTATTATAAAATATTCTAAATAAGAAAAAATGAAAATAAATATCATTTATAATTACTAAATTAATATAAGTTAAAATAACAAGACATTGCTTAAGCTTCTATTACCATAATAAGCTCGTATCTAAGAGATATTTAACATTTTTCATACTTTCTTCTATTTTTGATTTATAATAAAAAGAGTTAAGTTATTTTATATACATATATCTATATATATATGTATTTTTATATGTATATTTTAATATTTTTCAATTAAAAATGCGTTCATTATTAATGCTTTATCACGTAAGTAGTTAAAGTCAATGCATGTGAATCCGATTACTTTTTTAAAATGATATCACTAATTTATATTATAAATTTATTTAAAAAATAATTTCATTACTTTTTAAATCCTCAGTTTATCAAATTAAAAAATTGTGACTGGAATGTAAAATAATTAGTAAATTAATCATTTTAAATATATTAATAAAATATAATTTATTATAAAACTTAAGAACGAGGAAATATTAATTTATATGTATATAAATTAAGTAAAAATTCATACAAAATTTCTGATGTAGTTTGACATGTAAATATAGATCAAATTTATTTAAAAAATTTTTATTATTATGATTTATTATTATAAATGTATTAAATGAAATTTTTCTTCTAGTTTGGATTCAGATATTATAATATAATTTATTAATTCAAATAAACTATTATATTTTCTCATTTTTTTACATATTAATTATTAAATAAAATTTCTTGTTTTATATTTAAGAATGCTATTTAGGTACAATATTACACTATATACTTAATATTTTAAATATTGAGTTTTTTTCTTAATATTTTTATTGTTTAAGTATTCTTGTAGAATAAATCATTTTAAGCACTTACATTAGTTTATAGATAAAAAAGATCTTCATTCAATACTTTTTATTAAAAAACAGATCTCGTCTTTTTTTTTATTAAAAGAAAATAGAATTTTCAGATAAGTTTAATGTGATGCAAAATAATGTATGTCATTCAAATATAGCTTGTAGTATGTTTTATAATTTGATGACAAAATCTGATTGTTACGTAATAGATTATAAATGTAAAATAAGTTTTTATAAATGTAATAATACATAATTAAATAAAATTTTTAATTTATAATAATACAAATAAAAAAACAGAAAAAGACCTATAGTATACTATTATTTATTACTCAGGGATTTGATTTTTTTCTGATTTGTAAAGCTTTAAAAATCTACAAAAACTTTTGGATTTATTCTTTAAAGGTTATAAATATAATATGAAATTATACGACTGCAAAAATATTTTTATATTTAAATTTAAATTTATCATTTTAATCAAGTTTGTTTAGAGAAGTAATATTTCTGGTATTTATTATTTTTGAAGAGTAAATAAAATTTTTTTTGTTTTCATGATATGTCCAAGTAAATTATTTTCAATTATAAATGAATAACTAAAAAATTATTATTATAGAATACAGTTTTTGAAAATTTTCTTCAGTCATTTTATTTTTATTTACAATTTTTTAAAATATATAAGTAGATTATTTATTTAGATTATTTTTTAAAATTTATTAAGATAAATTGAATTGGAAAAATATGTAAAAGAGTATTTAAAGTTATAAGATCATGTTAAAAAAATTTAGATCTACATGTTAAAATTAATGTAAAAATTAGTAGGCTTATAGATCTAAGGCAATATTAGTCTAATATTTAATTAGATTTATTAAAATTTCTTTAGTTTAATATAATATTAAACTTTTATATAGTATATTTTTATGTATAAATATCGCACATCGATTTTTTATATAGGAAGAGTATTAAATAATTTTAAATTAAACTTATTATTAAAAAAAATTTACATTTCAAAAATATATAATTGAATTAAAAAATTATTATAGTATAATTACTTGTTTAAAATTTTTATTTATTAATATGCTTATGTATTTATAACTACTAGGTAAAAATTTATAAATTTTTTTTAATTAAAATATTATATTAATTACGTCAAAAATTATTTCATATAATTTTAATTGATATTGCTTTAAATATTACTTTTTGTTTGAATAATGTTTATTAAATTATTAATTATCATTTTGATTTTTTAATAAATAAAGCTATTAAAATACATATATTTTTAAAAATTTTTTATTTAAAATTTGTTTTAGATCTTTAGTAGATATAATTACAATATATAAATTACATATTTCATTTTAGGTTAGAAAATTTTAGTTTAGAAAAATTTAAAAATATAACAAATAGTTTTTTAATTATTCCTCGTTCTTAATATAGAATATGTATGATTGCATAAATAAAATAAAAAATATACAATCATGGAAAACCATTAACTATATTATATTATTTATCGCGTTCCATATTTGTTTCGTACAAATTAAATATTTTGTGTTGAATGCATAAATCTACAAAATATATTGTAAAAAAAAGTATGTTCAAAAAAATAATAATTACTGTCAAAGCAAAAATTCGTAATAATTATAATTATATATTTTTTATATTTTATAATATTCTATATATTCATTTTTAATATTTTCTGCATTTTTACAGCGTTCTGTAGTTTTACACAAAAAATATTTATACTTGTTGAATTTTTCAACTTGAAATTGCGAATATGACTCTTCTATTACGAAATAAAACTATCGAAACAATCTATTGTTATTTTATATTATATTAAAATTATATGTTAAAAATATATTATAATTTATTTTTATTAGTTACATACAATTTTTAAATATGAATAGATTATTAAATGTCTAAAATGAAAATATCAAAAACTTCACAAGACTTGCCTTTACTCTATTAGTCAAATTGTACAATTTATTTTAATGAAATAAAATCGAGAAGTTAAAGAAAACTCAAATACAATTTCTATTCATATTAACTTATTTATTAATTCGTTTTGACAAGAAATTTTAAGTAAGTATTTCTATAGAATATATAAATATTAATTATAAAATATTTTTAATATTTTTTAAAACTTTCTTGAAAATATCAAGGTTTTATACAATAAGAAATTTGTATTCACTTTGATGTATACATATATTTGTATTTTGTGTTTTTTATTTCATTAATTTTACTTATTTATTTTCTTTTTAAATAGTTGATTGATCAATGTAATAAATACTATATAATAATTGCAAGTGAGTACAGGAACAAAAGAATAAAAACTTGTAAATAATTATATATGAATGAAATAAAAATAATAAATTCAATTTTAATACTGACTAGTTGTGATGTATATTTTAAAAATATTTTTTACACGATGATACCTTACATTCTTTTCTAACGTATTCTATTATATAAAATTAAATAGTAATTAATAATAATAAATGTTTAATAAAGTTTAAAATAAGAAGAAAATTAGTTATATTTAAATATTAATCAACTATTTTTATGATTTTATTATTCATATTATTTATATGAGCATAAAGAATGAAAAGTTGTTTCGATAGATTTTTTCTCCATAGTTAAATCCTTGTATTAGAGGTCAGTACTTCATACTTAAAAAACAAAAAAGTATTTGAAGTAAATGAACTTTTTAAAGTCAATGTATTTATGCAGTCATATTAATATATTACACACACGCGCGTGCATAATTTGTTATTTGTTTGCGAAAATAATTGATACAATTTGAATAAGACAAAGTATGAAACGTCCATTCCTTTCCTGGTCCTTTGTGATTTTGTATTTTAGACTTGTTGATACTAATTAATATTTTTGATATCTTTTTCCTTTCTTATACAATTTATGATGAAATTTTGTCTTCGTTCTGAAAATTAATGTAAATTTATAATTTTAAATAATATACTGTTATTTATAAATTATTTAATACTTCACTTACAAAGGTAATAATATCATATATTGTGTTATAAATATATGAAATTTTATATTTTGATATATTAATTTTGAAAATATTTTAAGCAAATGCATGATCATAGATAATTTTTTTCTAAACTATTTTAGTTAAATGAATAAAATTTATGTTAAATATGTATATTATAAATGTATTCAGTCTTACTTGTTGATAGCGGTTACGGTCTTTAGATATCCAAAGTAACAATGAATGGTTAATTAATAGTGAAGGTGTCAAACACAATTATGAATTAAAATTATTATTTTAATATATATACCAAAACTTAATAAAAGTATCAAAAGAAGAAAGTTAGTATAATACTGATTTAGTAATAATTAAAAAAATTATTTTAATAATTAGAATAATATTATTAATTAAGAATTGAAATTCATACATCGTTAACTATTAAATTATTAGCGTTATAATTAAATATTTGTAAAATTTTTTTCTGACGAAAAATAAATAATAAAGTATAATATTTCAAATAAACTTAATATATTCTATATTTTTAATAAACTTTTTATATACGTTATATATCAAATTCAAAATTAATAATTAATTTCATCTTATTAAGTTTAGTTTTGAAATTAATAGTAAAAGTTATATAGAAAAGATATAATGAAATTTAAAGTATAATTCTATAATTAACTTTATTAAAAATATAATCGTCAATAAACAAAATATATTTAGTAAAAATTCAATTAACTAAATTAGTTGATGAATATATGTATTATATATATTTATATATATAATTATGCATAATATTTATCATGAATAATCTAATTAAAAATATCTTGTTTAAGTAAGAATTGTGCTATGAGAACATTAAAAGATCTATGTATTATAATAAAAGTTTAATGATATTTTGTATTTATAACATTATTTAAAAATTAGTATATTATTTGAAATATTGATAAATGAGCTACTGTAAAATGAATAATGTACATACCTTCTTATATACATATATAAAATACTTTAAAAGTATATTTTTATAAATATTTTAGGAATAGAATTATGAAACTACTTTACTGTATAATATTTATATAATACGATATATAAAAAGTATATATATATATATATATATATATCAGAGAATTATAATACTATAAAATAATATTAGAGTTTTTATAAATTTAAAAAAGAATCTCAAGTGATAATATAGTGTTTAAAGTGAATTATATTAATTTTTACCTTTATAAATGTTTTGGATGTCTTCGACTCAAGGTCAGATTATCTTAGATGGTTGCATCAAGATCGTTGCTGGAATCATCAGCGTTATCTCGTTGACAGGCCGACTCTAGATGCTTGTTTAAGTATGATTTAAGGGCAAAAGACTTGTGACACTTGGAACACTCATAGTTTTTGTCGACCGAATGAGTTTGCATATGAGCGCGCAAATTTGATCTGTCAGCGAATGCTTTACCACAGTGAGCACAGCCATATGGTTTCTCACCAGTATGACTACGAAGATGGCCTTGTAGTAACCATGGTCTTGAAAACATTTTGCCACAAACACCACAACTGTGGGCGAGCTTGTGAGTAAGTACATGCATAGCAAGAGCTGGCATGCTTACATACGCTTTACCGCAGTGAATACATTTTTTTGCGGACTGTGAATCAATGCTGCGGTGCGTCTGTTTGTGTCGTGATAGATTCGAAGAAGTAGCATACTGTTTTCCTGTTAATAATTAATAATTTAATTTCTTTTTTTTTTATTTAAACAATATCATGCCTAAACTTTATTAAGTATACTAAGCGTCATTAAAGTTTATAAGAATCGATTTTTTTACGTCATATATCAAAAATATTTAAGCAAACAATATAGAAAAGTATTTCATATAATATTAATTTAATAAACAGTTTATATGGTTTTACCGTAATGTTTATATATTCTAATTAATAAGGTTTTACAAGTCGTGAAAAATTAATATTTTTTTCACAATTACTTTTTATATAGCCATGATTTGTTATTGTACAAATTTGTAAATAAATATTTGTGTTAAAAAAATTTTTAATTAACAATTCTTAAATCTATTATAGAAGATAATATAATATATAATGCATACCATTATTATTTAGTTTCTTATCTCGTGATTTACTTATTTTTTAAAATTTTTGTTATATTTCAAATTCGATGAAAATAACGTGTAGATCAAGTTTTGAAAATGTCCGAAATGTAAGGAAATTTTTTTAATTCACTTTAGTTTTTATAATTTATAATTATTATATTTTTTAGAAATATTAAATTGATGAATTAATATTATTTAGCATACATCTAATTTTTTGAAAGATTAATATAAAAGAATATTTTTGAATATTAATAAAATGTCATTCGTATCTTTTTAAAATTAATTTATGCAATACATGAAATTAGATTGTTTATTTTATTTATGTATTTTATACTAAAATAATTATAAATCAAATTAAATCGAAAAATATTTTTCTTACTTTCAAGAATTAAAAACTAAAATATAAAAATAATTCTGATATTAAATAATTATTTTGTGACGAATGAGGTATTTATACATACATTTAAGTTGAGTTAAATTATTATTTTTTATTTAATTACTGAATCTAATAAGAAAAATATATATTTATAAAACATTAACAGTATAAACGTAGATTTTTTTAATATTGTAAGATATGTATGTTAACAGTCTAAGAGTATTACACTAATGCAGGCACAATATATGCATAATTTTTATCATTTTAATAAGAATAATAAAACTTTATATTTAAAAAATGATATTTACCACATTCACAACAGACATATCTGCCTATTTTGGATATCTCGGATTGTTCGATATTTTCTGATTCAATAAATGTTTTCTTTTGCTCGTAATAATGCATTTGTTGTTGTCTAGTTTGTAAATTTTGCTGCTGTTGCTGCTTTTGTAGAGTTGGTGATACTTTACGATTTTTTGATCTACCGTCTGCGACGAGAAGTGTGTCATATGTGTAACTTGCTGCTTTAACTTCTGATTGGTGTTGTACAATCGTTTGTACCTCTTTATCATGTTGATTTGATTGTGTATTGGGATTATTATTTTCTACATCGCTATTACACTCAGAAGTGGGTGGTGTTAGGGGTGGTGTTGATTCAATCAACATTGGCTGAGTTTGCAGTTGCTGCTGCAGAAGTTGTGTTTGTGGATGCAATTGTGATTGTTGAATTAGTGGTTCATGATGGTGTTGAAATCGTGACTGAAGTGGTTGAGCGATCATTGATGTCGAAATAGTGGGTGTACTATAAAATAGAATTTCTTGCACAGGTGATAGTGGGATGAAGATACCTCCGTGATTCTGCTGAAAAGCGGACAATGCAAATTGTTTGTATAGTATTAAGTTTTTTATGTTTCTATTATTTTATAAATAGTAATTTTTCTTTATATTCATATTTTATTTATTTCATTGTATTAAGAATATGTATTGCATAGAATGAAATATTTTTATTCGTGTTTAAAATATAATTGATATGGTAATTTTTACACAAATTTTTATCTGTTAAAATATGAGAAAAATTTCATATTCATATTATTATGAAATCGAAAATTATTTTTTCTACAACTGCATAAAAATAACAAGGTATATTGTATGTATTAGATGCATGAAATGTAAAAATCCATGCTTGATATTTATATGTATTTTACTCTCAAAAGAGCCTGAAAATTGATTCAATGAAAATTTTTTTTAATATGAATTTTTTTTATCTATTTTGCTTACTTTAATCACATAAAATTATTTGAAATTTTGGGATCTTAAGACATATAAAAGCAATGCTCTTAGAAAATGCAATTTTATTTTTAGATTTAAGTTAGAAAATTCTCTTTCTTTAAAATTGTAATGAACTTTTCAGCTTTTATATATATTCTTGTTATTAGTGTATAGTACTTTTTTTTATATTAAATTTTCTTGACTATGATTTCTATTAAATAATCATATTAATTTATATCAATACCATTTTTATTACTATTATATTTATATTCAATATAAATAATATTAAATATATATATATATACAGCAAGAATTATTTCAATCATTTAATTTGATTTTATAGTTAAAAGATCTTACAGTTTCATATTTCGTTAAAAATAAATTGATTTAATAAATTGATAATTTAACTTAGTTCTACGCAATCTTTTCTTTTTCGTATTACAATGTTAATAGATGAATTTTACCGTATGTAGCAAACTTGTCGATTCATAAATAATTCCGGTTTGTGGATCCACGTTTGGGTGAATATTTGGGTGCGGAGGTTGAGGATGATAGAGAGTCGTAGTATTCGTAAGATCGATCGTATTAACTTGATAGAGTGGTCTTTCGCTTGATTGGTAAACTGCTATTTCCTGAATGTCATGTGCTGGATGTTCAATAATATTTTGCGGTCCAATTGCAATGCTTGGCGGTGGTAAAGGTGGAAGCGACCTCGATAATTCTAATAAATCGTGAGCTGCTTCTGTTTCTGCTGCGGATCTAAAGATAAAAAAAAGATTATTGATATTAATTAGTAAATTAGTGTATTAATTTTCCTATAAAAAATTAAGATATACTTCCTATATTTTATTCTGAAGTTTCGGAGAACATTTTAAATCAAATTATTCAAATAAAATTTACATTTAATTAAAATACTAAATAATAATGATGTATTGTCGTATAATTAAATTTTATTTTATACTATACATCTATCGTTGGTGTAGATGACATTTATATCTTATTCATAAATTTTCAAATAAAATATTAGAAATATATATATACGTATAATTTTGATTTAGAATTTCTGTTGCAAAATCAGATATTATTTATGTATGTTACTGTTACTTATAAATAATTAAATAAATATTACGTAGTTACAAGTTAGGCAATATTAATTAACAAATTGTACATTAATTAAAAAATATTCTATGATATTTCATGTAATTTTAAATTTACCTGTCTCTGAAAAGTGGTATTTCATTGTTGATTGATATGCATGATCTTGGTATCAAAACACCATGACTTGTAGCATTGTTTTCATAGCAATGGATTGGTTTAGGTCGAGAAAAAGCCGACTTTGCCATTGGTTGTTCAATCGATCTTGGTGGCCTATCCGGCGATCTGATTAATTTGTTTGTGCAGGTATTTTCAAAATTTGTGGAGCTAGAAATCATTGTTTTGACATCTTTAACAATCATTGTTGTTGTTGGTATTGTTGTTGTTGTTGTTGTTATCATTTTAGTTGCTTCATAGTTAATTAATGCTGAAGGAGTAGCAATTATCGCAGGCACACGCTCTTTAGTTTGCAAGCCTGATACTGGATTCATAAGCGACCCCGATTCATCCTTTCTTAATGGAAACGTATGGCCTATAAATATTTGGTTTAGAGATTTTTATATATAAAGTGAAAAAAGGGAAAAAAGAAAGATAAAAAAATTGTATACAGAAGTATACAATTTATTAAATGGTCAGCATGAATTTTAAAGATTATTATAAGTATAATAATTTTAGTTACTAAATAAGTGAAATATTAGAATATAAGAATTAAATTTATTAAGGACTAGAATACAATTTCGTATATGTATAAAGAATAAAGGTTTAATCAATTTATAAATAAAAAAAACTATGTAAAGAACGATACTCACAGAAAAGAATCTTTAATATGATAAACAAAAAAATTTAAAGTAAATTATAAATTTTACAAAGATTTCTAATTTTAAATTTTTTTGTTTATGCAAGTGACGATGACTCACCTGAAGCAAAAGATGAAGCATAACGCGGCTTCGGTGCCGGAAGCTTCTTCAATGGCTCAGATGATGATGTTGGACTCTTGCAGCGAGTACTCCAGCCTTCAAAGCCTTTAGCCACATTATTAATATATTTGTTGCATAATGCTTTCTTCACCATATAGCAGCGTGGCATTGTGTTCTAAAATACGGTCATGCGGTGCTTCACCGCTAAAAAAGAGTAAAAATAATTTGAATCTACAAGATTAGTGCAAAGTAACACTTCATTTGCGCAGTAGAGTACAAATGTAACTCGTCTCAGCCTCAAACAATCGAAAAGCGCCCCGCTGCTTAGTTACACCGCGATTCTCGACAATTTCTGATCGATTGGTATTACTTTTCAAAAAGCGATACTTTTTACACAGCCTTTATATTTATTTTTGGTTATATTCAAAATTGTAAAAAGCTTTACTAACAACTTTATTTCCTCTTTCTTTCACTATCAGTTCTATGTTTTCAACTAAATCTTGTTTATATAGGTTACTTGTATTTCGCTTTTATACCTTGTTATAATATTGCTTTCGTTGTATTTACTTGGCTGGAAGTCTGGTCTTTAAAACGATATTTATTTATTAATTTATAGCTTATTTATATTATATATACTTAAACATGCTTGCTATAATAATACAAATACGTTTCTATTTTGTATTTATACGATTTTTGTTTACACATTACAAATTTGTTGCTTTGATATCTCAATAAAATTGAAATTCATGATAGTATCAAGAAAATTTTTATTTATTAATTCTATATATGATAAGCTTTTTGTATGTATTATATTTATTTAAGTCTTAGTGTTTCTCTCTCTCTCTCTCTCTGTGGATATTTATCTCTCTCTTTTACTTGTTTTTTTTTATATATTTAATATTATTACTACAATGACTTCTCATCTACCAAGAAATTACTTCATAGTTTTTTTTTTAATATTTCGAATTGCCTTGTTGCTTTTTTCCTTCAGTTTCCAGTTAGATTTGAAGCTATACAGTTACCATTGAGCGCCCCTACCACCTTCCACTTACTCAGCAAAACGCGTCAATAAAGTTGCACCGGTAGTAGCTCACAGACTTGTTTTCAGTATTCAACTGAATTTATCACACAGCCCATTCAAGTATCTTAAATATCAATGACATTCATTATGGTCATAAGAGAGTGGTATCTTTATGCAAAGTAGAGCAACAAGTTGGACAACAGGTCGGGATATATTTGATCCTGTACGAGTTTTATAGCCGTTGTAATATTGTCATTATTCAACGAGTTTAACTTTAGATCGATGACAATAAAAATGTAATATATGCCAATGTATTACATATAAAGCACTTAAGTAGCTAATCCTTTTTTTGTTTAGATGCTTTTTTTTCTCTTGCTTATTTTCATTTTGTAAGTTCTTACTACTATTGTGATCACTATCCCTATCGAAATTTTATTAAATATTCACTGCTTATTTCCTTTTGCTGTTTCTTTTTTTTTTAATTCTCAAAAAACTCTTTGGATATACTGAAGCTCAGGATGTTCTTCAGTTACTGTTGTATTTATCCGGTAATACCTGTATACTAATTATGTGTGATAAATTTATGGTTCATTTACTTTGTAAATATATTGTGAGATGTTAGTAGTAACAGTTGTTAGTCGTTCAATCGTATAAAACAAAGAAAAATTAAGAAATAGAGAAAAAAATAATAAGCAGGAAAAAAAAGTAAAGGAAGGTCAAAGAAAAAATGTGAGGTAAAAAAGAAGGCTCAAGAGAACAAGAAAGAGAAGTAAAAGAGGAAAGAAAAAAAAGATAAAGAAAAACCGAGTACCACCTGTGGGCGTATAGAAGCAACAATTGTCCGCTGTATGCGGGAGGGTAAGGAGTGCGACTACATGGTTTGTGGTACCGGGTGTGGCTGAGCTAAGACTGTAGATTCTTTGCAAGGTGTAGTCGATACCACGCACATGCGCGGCCTTCCCTAGAATTCGGGATCACAACCCAGTTCTCTTTCCTTCTCTTTCCCTCTTTTCTTCTCTATTCTTTTCTTCCTCCTCCTCACATTCTAACCTTCTTTGTCTCTTTCAGTCCCACGCCTACTCTGTGTTCATGCGCAGTACAAGAGCTAAGAAAAAGAGCAGATATCTTGAACTTTAATTTACTAATATATGAAATCTCTTTATTTCTTGCTTTTTTTAGTCATCTTTGCAATGATTTTTACGATTTTTAGTAGCACTATGTATATTTATTTCCCTGAAGTTACTTCGTTTAACTACTTTTAGGTATACCTATACCTATTACCATATAAGCAGATGTGTTAGAAAGAAGAATCTACATATAAAGAGTTGGTTTATAATCAATAGTTAAGCTAGTGAAAATCACTCGAATATTAGTAGAAATTTTGCAAGATAGAGCACCTCATAAACTATTGAAACAGTACAAAGATACTTGATATATTTATAAAATACGACTTTTGAATATCTTTTTGTGGTATCGCTATTAAAATTGATACGGATTACTTTTATGTATATTTATAAATATAGTTAAGTTTGAACTTGAAGGTTATAATCACTAGTTTTTATTAATACATACAGGAAACAAAAGAGTGAACATACAAGATATCGAAAAGTATAAAACAAAAATGTTTTAAGTATAGTTATAATTATTTTGAAGTATTCTCACATAAGCTATTATGTACTTTTAAACTTAATGCTTATTCTACAATATATTTATTCACCTTAATTTAAAAAATTTTTACCTTTTGTATACTGTGTTATAATTTTTTGTTTTAGTGAAATCTGTTATATTCCTGTATTATATGTTTTTACTAAGAAACTCAGGTGTATATATTTAAATAAATTAATACAATTAAATTTAATATATATTAAAGTTTTTGTTTTATAAAAAATTAATCAAGTGATTATTCATATTATATAAGCATGGTTTTTCTATATCAAGATATTAAAAGGATGAAATTTCAATACCATCGAATAGCCTTTTATCACTCCTCATTTAATAGTCAGATGCAATTAAGTTATTTTTTACAACTTTTTAAATTATTTACATTCCAATATTTTATATAATTTTTTTAAAATATATATTCGATAAATCACTAATATTTTAGTATCAAAATAACAAATATAGATTTTTAAATTGATTTTACGAATATAAAAATATAATCTAATAATGTTTTAGTATAAAAAAATATATATTTTTTTAAATGAAATGTTTTAAAAAGCTTATTATTATTAATAAACTTTTAGTAATTTTTAAAATAAATAAATTTTAATTTTTAATGAAATTTAATTAAATAAATAATAAATTAAGCATAAACTGATTTAAAGCCTATAATTTTTTTAATTTATTGTAACATTATAATTTTTTTTATTTTAGTTTGGATAAAGAATAAATATTATCGAAATAAAAATCATTAAATAATTTAACTAAAAAACAATTTGAGATTGTATGTTAAAGATTATTTAGTACACTATGTGTTACAAGTTTTTCTCATAATTTCATATTTAATTATTTATTTTATAGTCTGAGTAAAATTATTATTATCTAATAAACATTTATTAAATATAATTTCAGTTTTTACTTTATTTTTTTAATTTTTTATATTTTTTAACTTTTATAAATAATACAATAAAGATAATACCTTTTCAACATTAAAACTTTCAAATGATATAAATATAGTGTTTATCATTTCTGAGTTATCTTGTTAAATTTGTGATTAAATAATATTTTTAATTAGATTCAATAAAATATAAAATTACGTATATCACAATAATTGATATCTATACAAAAAGTCACGTCAGTGAAGTGACAGTAAAAAGAAAAATAACATAATAATAATAATTCGAAAATTGTAGTGGTTGTAAAGATTATATTAAAAAAACTAGTATCAATAAATTTTCTTCTTTCTTCGTTTAATAAAAAGGATTTCAAATATAAAAAGATTTAAAATAGAAAAGCATACGATAAATTATATTATTAAATTTCACTTTTAATAAATCATAATATTTTATGAATATATTATCAATGACAAGTAATAATTATTGATTATCAATACTAAAATTATTAATAATTAAATTTATGTTATAATTGTATAGCTCTATTTGTATTTAAAAATAAATTAAATTTTTTTATCAATTAATATTATTTATGCTTTGATAAAATTTGGATAGAATACAATTACCTTATATAATTATTTGATATTTTTACAAATCAATTAGTTAGGTGAAAAGATAGTTCAGTAATATAAAGGAATAACCTAAAACTTTTTTAAATTCAAATAAAATTGTTTAAAATTTGCTAAAAAAGTATCATAACTGTTTATTCCTTATAAAGCTTCTTATAAAATTTATAGGAAAAATTTTAAATAATATATATTTATAATATTTTTGTATAAAATTCTAAATGGAAATAAATAAATAATTTCAACTAAATTAATTTTTTATGAATGTTATGTTTACTTTTTTATTAAGTAAGTAAAATTTCATGAACTATCAAAGTATTTTAATATTGACAATGAAACAGATTTATATTAAGAATGAAAGCTCAATGAAAACAATATAAATTTTATTACGCTTATGAAATAAAGTAAAATTAAAACCGAATCAATTTAATTATATATAATCATTGATAGGATAAAATTGAATTTTGAAAATCTCAATTTACCTGCTGTTCAATAATTTAAATGTAGTTGAAAATATTTATTTATTATTTTTAGAGAGCATCAGTTGTATCATTGAAATAAAAGGAGTAATGCATTTTGAAATTGTATTTTTTCACTATATCAATTTACTTTTAATAATTTTATTATTTCATAGTTAAAATTTAAAATTGATAAAATAATAATATTAAATTATATGCATACGAAGTCAGTAAATTATATTCATGTAAATTTAATAATAATTAAAAAGTGTAGATTTTGATACTTGAAATTTACTGACGATAAATGCCGAAAAAATAAATGATTATTCTATCCCACTCGAATACTAATTGCGATCGAAGCTACTTAGCTTCGGCGATTGGATAGATAGAGGATAAATAAGTAAATTTTTCTACGATCACTGACGTTTGATAATTATCGAATCGTTATATTTTTATTGCTGATCAATATTTAATGTCATGCCTAAGCATAAGTGAATACTTTACATAACCATAGTCAGAAATAAAAGAATTATCAAACACAATTTTATTAAAAGAAAACAGTAAAATATATAAAAAAATTTAATTACAATTAAAAAATTTATAATTTTTTAATATTATTTTTTACAAATTTTGTTTATTATGGTTATATTAAATGTTACTTTTAATGAAATAATAGTATAATTAAAATTATAAGGAAACTGCAAAAATAAAGTAAATAGGTAATCTTATTAGATTGCTTCTTTTTTTAATTTTTCGTTTATTGATAAAAATTAGATTTTGTAATATATTAAATTAAAATTTAATTTATAGAAATATATATATTTAATAATTTTATAAAGTCTTTATTTCAGTATTAAGAAAATAATTATTATTTTAGATACGAAAGATCCTTCAGTAGCAAGTATTTTATATAGATGTGTATTCATAAAGAAATTAGTATTTTGGAAAATATGTTAATAATAGTTACTACAGAATTTAGATTTGAATCAATTTATAATTTAAAAGAATATGAATAAAGTTAAAATCATAAAACAATTACGATTTGTATGTTATTGAATAATATTCGTGTCTTATTTATAAAATTGTTTCGTGCCAAAGAGCGTTTCTCATTTTCTATCCCAGGGAATCAAAGTTTTTTTTTTATTTTTGGGTCCCTTCAACATCTAAAACATCCTGTACACGATTTCTCGCTAACCATCTTTTTTTTTCATTCGTTTGCTCCAAGTATAATTCACCAATATAAGCATGTGTTTAAAATCATTTATAAAAAATAAAATAGTACTGATACTATACAGTTTCTATTATAAATTAAATATCTGTTTCAAATTTACTATTGATTTAAAATTTTCATTACACATTGTAGAATAGTTAATTAGTTTTTGAATAATGAATTATAAATTGAATAATTAATAAGTAATCTTTATTAAATTGAATTTAAGGAAATTATTTTGTGATATAAAACAATCTATAATAGATTTTATAAGAATATTTTATAACGCAGTATATAAATTCAAATTATAAAAAAAAGATTAAAGATTTTTCAAAAATGTATTATAATTAAGTTAAAATTTACAATAAATTTTAGGATAATTTTATGATATTTGACAATTGTTTATATGCAAATTTTTACAGTTTAATATTCAAAATGAAACTTATTGAAGAAATATTTGTTTTATATTTTGGTAACAGGGTTAATATAATTATCAATAAAATTAAATGAATCTTTTGTCAATAAAAGCTTTAATAATATAGAATATATTTATATAATAGAATATTTATATATATAGAAATTAAGAAATACAACATCCAGTATAAAAATTAATTTTCAAGATTACAGTTTTTTTATATTTAAATTATATAATGTTTGTAGAATATTCATTTTTCAGAGAAAAAAATATCAAGAAAATATGATTAGTATATAAACAGTGGTATGTTAATATTTTAATAAAAGATATCTTCTGAAAAAGCTCATAATTAAATAAAATATGAACAAAATATTAATAAAATAGAAACAATTGATTGGAAGTAACTTTAGAAATATAAAAAAGTAATATACTAGATGAAAGTTTATGAAAAAAATTATCAAATGGAAAATATAAAGTTTATATAATTGAATATTATTCTGTATATTTAATGTTAAAAATGGTTTGAATGATTCGAAAAAATCAGCACATACTTTTTTCAGATAAGTCAACTCTGGGATTTTCTGTTGTAGCGTTTAATAATTATCTGATTCAACAACTTCTGTTAATTTTTTTTTCTTCAAATTATTTTCATATTATAAACACGAAGCGCAATATCGATATTTTGGATTAATTTATATATACGATAAGGACTATGATAATATAATATGTATTCACAGTTGTTTAATTTTAAATATATTAAATATCATTTTGATAAATTATTATTAAAATTAAACTTTCAATATTATTTATGCTTTAAAGATTAGGATACTTATTGTAAAAATTAAATCTTAAAAAATTTTAAATAAATTTTCAAAATTTTAAAACATTTATTTTATTTTATTTTTTATTATATGTGCACTAAATATATTAATATCTTATTAAAATTAATCTACAAAAAGATGTATACATGAAAATAATGAAGCATTTCCGATCTAACAGATATATAAAAAGATCAACAAATAGTTGCTATTTATATTAGTTATAATTATTTTTTTTTAAATTGACTTTTGAACGTCAAAACTAATTAGTTTTAATATTAGAAGTGTCAAAAATAGTAGTGACTCAAATTATTCTTCAAAATTATTGTTAATACCAGATAAGGTAAATTATAAAATAATATAAAACTCAAAATTAATTTTTTAATTAAAATATAATTCTTTCCATAAATATTTACATAAGATGTCTATTTTTTAAAATTCAATATTCAATTTATTCTGTACTTAAAAAAACTTAAAGAAATATATGAACACATTAAAATTTATATATCTTATTTTTAAAAAAAATTTAATTTTTATAATAAATTCTCGATAGTATTTAGGTAAATTTAAATTTAATTTATCTAAAATAAAGAAATTGAATTACATATTTTAATAATATATAATATATTTTAAATAAATTTTAGATTCTTAATATCTACGATACTTTTAAAATAAGATTTAAAGAAAAGCATAATTTATATATTTTATACATTTTATGAAAGATGATATTTAACTTTATACTGCCACATATATATAATTATATTAGTTGAATAAAATAATAATACTTCAATAAAATTAAATTTTGATACACAACAATTTCAATTTTTATATTGTATTTAATTCATTTTTTAAAAAATCAGGTAAAGAATAAATATTAAAAAATGAATTTTATCTCGAAAAAAACATTTAAAACTGTTACTAAATGAAAAATTTTTTTTGTTATAAATATATTTTCTAACCAAATTAAAAAAATGTAATAAAATATATCTGGAAAAGACTAGTAGCTTAATATCACTAATTAGTAATTATCAATATATATTTATTATATTAAATAAATATTAATATAAATTTTTAATTTATATAAGAATATAAAACATTAATTTGTAATAAATATTTAAAAAATTATTTCCAATAATATTTTATTATTTATACGAATTTCATTATTACAAAAGTTTAAATGCTGAATTTATATTATGAAGAATAATATAAGAATTTTCTTATTTAATTGATTTAATTACTTCTGATGAATATTATAGTCATTATTAGAGGATGATATAAATATAATATTTTCTATTACCATAAAAATAAATTTGTACAATAATTTTGATTTAATTATGTTCATCATAATTAAACAGAAATTTCAATATATAAAAAATTTCAAATCATTAAAAAATCATAGGAAGTTTACAAATTAAATACATAATTTTTTTCATTTTTTAGCAAAATAGCTGAAATTCTTTTCAATTTTTTATAATATCTAATTGATTGATTCAAATGATATAATAGTTCACTTCATTTGATTTTTATTAAATTTTGTCCTAGGTCGGTTCATTAAACTTATTTGTAACTGTGTGAATAAACCGCAAATACGGTGATAAAAATCAGAATTCTTTTCCGTATTTATTAATAGGACAATCATTTTAAAGCACAATAATTTATATGAAAGATTAATAAACAAAAAATAATTTCATAATATATTCAATAAAATTAAAGAAATGATATATAGTACAATTTTGCAATTAACATACTACAGATGAAGAAAAGCGCAAACGAATGTTAGAATCTATATAATAGATTTAAAGAAAAACACGCAAGAGTTATATTTATATACAGGTATCTTAATATTGTTACAGAGACCTTAACTCAGGTGTGCGAGTCTCTGAGTATATATTGAGAATGCGTAGTAAATTATACATGCACAAAAAGTGTACGAAAGTTGATGAGTACGTTTGACTAGAAAAAGTTGTATGTCATATTCTGAGAAGTTAACTAAATTGATTATAGATCAGCAAATAGTAATGAGTTGCTTGTGTACGTTTGTAAACAGAGAAATAAATATCCATTATGTTTTTAAATAATTTTTAATACATAAAACAAAAGATTAAATTACAAAATTAAATTTTAATACAAAATTAAAAAAAATTAAATTAGATAAATTTATTTACTATTTTCTTTTTAATTATTTTTTATTCAACATTTATTATTGATATTCAAATAATTTATTCATAACATTAAAAAAATTTTTTTTTAAATAAATGAAAATTCTTTTAGTTAAAAATATTGATTCGAGTACCTTTTTATTTTATTTTCTATCAATATTAATACTTTCTTTATATAAAATATTATAATTTAAAATTCTGAAAATCCATAATATTTTATTTTGAAGGGTTTGCAAAAAAAATCACGATTATTACTAATCAAAGAAGTCGTTAGTTTCACTTATTTCTATATGTATACTTTAATTATTTTTAATCAAAAAATAAATTAAATATAAATAATATGTATATTTATAAGGGTTTATATTTGATATCTATTTTACTTTATTATAATTTTAGTAATAATAGTTATAAATTAAATTAGTGTACATTAAAATTATTACATGATTTTTTTATTAAATAACATAAAACTTAATATCTTTGAAAGAAATGATTATCTATTATTTAACTAAATCAAATGAAAATTCTTCTGGAAGATTTTTAGTTATTTTATAATTTAAAACAGTGCATCATATGTATTATTTTCGAAACTCCTATATTAAAATGATTTATTAAAAAATATTGAATTAATTCATATTATAAAATCTTAAAATAGATTCATTTTACAATAAATTATAAAATTTAATTGTATTTAATTGTCCATTTTGAAACAATAATTTAAAATAAAAACAAAGAAATGACTGTTGAAATTATAATATTAAACGAAATTTTTTAAAAAAGAATATAATATTAAAATAAAATAAATGAACTATTAAGTTTATTATATATTAAAGTTTACATCTTACATTACATGATAATCATTTAATACGGTTTTTTTTAAATTATTTAAAAACAATATAAATATGTTACATTAAATATTTATTCTACGGATAATACCCTGAATATTATTGAGTTATTTTTAAATTAGATTTATTCATTAACTATTTGCTAGAATAATTAAATATCTAATATTTATAAATTAGGAATCTATACTATTAACATATTAATAATTTGATAAATTAACTTTTTACATAAATAAAAAAATATTTGACGGTGTGTATTATTTTTATACTTAAAAAAAATTAAAATATTAAAAAATGATATTTTATTTTCAACTTAATATGATATTTAATTAGACGATTTTTTAAAATATAAGATTTATTAAATCTATTTATTAATTTTTGATCTTATACATTTAATTTTTAATATAATATTATTGTAAGGTTGTATATCATTACATTATTATTCTTTAGTAGTATAATTATTAAGATATTATATTATTCTGATTCAGAAATCATTCATTAGTAAGAATTATTTAATTATAAGATAAAATATGAAGCTATATTTTAAATTATTATATTTTAAATCATAACTTGACAATTAAAAGTCTAAAAATTAATTCTTTATAAAACTAATTTGTATTACATTTTCATTTTTTAAATATTTTTTGCAAGTTAATTTATATATGATTCATTATACTAATTTATATTTTGTTTTATACAAATAATATTATCAATAAATATTATTTTAATTAAATATATTAATAAAAATAGTTAAAAATTTTATTAATTCAATGAAAAATATTTTTAAATATTGGCGTAAAATTGTAAAAAGTGGAATTTTTTATTGAATATATGAATAGAAAAAATACATGAAGTTTAATAAATAATTTAAAAAATAATTCTTTTTAGATTAATCTGAGAATATTTTTTTTCATTTATAGGCTTTAATTTGAATTTTAGATTCGAATGTAAATAATATTATCGTAACAGTGGCTACAATATTATCGATGAAAAATATCTAAGTTTTTTTTCATTTATTATCATTTATACATACATCTACATTCAATATAATTATTTTTGCAGAGTAAGTAACTTATCAATAAAATATAAATGCAAGGATAAATCTGTAAGAAAGAGAAGATGAACGTAAGTTGTTGTAGGTGTGCTAACTAACACTGCAATTGTATTGCGTTATACATACATATATGTGTAAGAAAATAAAACCAGTGTTATATTCGATATTAACATGAGATATTGAAATTACTACTACCAGTACCTCATATTATAGACACATGAGGAGCTGTTAGTAGTTCGCTTCACCAAATGTATCTATGTGTGTGAACACAGCCTGTGATTCTTTCTCTTCTCGGGTCGATCATCATTGCATGCGCATGTGCTGTTTTGCTGTTTCCTCCCCATCCTTATTCATAATATTGCTACTGATACTTGCTGGGCTTGTTCATATACTTGAGACGTACTGTTTTTCTCTTCTGCACAACCGGGATTACGTGAACAAAATTTTCTTTTAGAGAGAGAGAGGAGGAGAGAGTTTTGTATTTTACAAAAACATAATTCTTTATGTCTATTCATCAGGTGCATTATATAATAATAGTAAATTAAATAATAGTAAATATATAATATTAGTAAATTAAAATTCATACATTCATATTCTTGTCAATATTCAACAGGCATAAGATTAAAGAAAAAGCATATTGCAGCTGTATAAATATACAAAATTGTAAAAATTTCAAATATAATTTATTGAATATTTTCAAAAATTTTTAATTTTACCTGCTTAATTTCCGATAACAAAAATAATATATTAAGTTTATAATTATATTATATTTTATTATTTTATTATAGTTTATAATTATATTATATTTTATTATTTTATTATAGTTTATAATTATATTATTATAATAATATATTAAGTTTACTAAATTGGACGTTCAAAGAAGGTTTTTAGTTTTAATTTAGACTATTTCCTCTGGTACTATAACTATTACTTTACTAGTAGATACCTTGAAAATTATAGAATTCTTATAAGCTTTTTCAGAATCATTTGAATTTCCAATATTATTGTAAAATAATAAAAGAAATATTAAAGAATGGATTAAAATTGTGTCTTTTTTTGTAATTAAATAACTAAAAGTAGTTTTCCAAAATTATTTAATGAATTATATTATAGTATAAATTTTTTTCTATTATTAGTGTTTTGATTTAATAGACATTTATTTTTTTGTGAAGCTATAAACAAATCTTGTATTTCATAATGAGAATACATTTTATTTTGTTAATATATTCTTTTATTGTAACAAATCTGAAAATTTGGTAAAAAATGTCAATGTTATGTATACATTAATAATATATTATTACTCACTCAGTTAAATGTTCTGTGTTATTTGTTACATTATTATTCATTCAATTCAATATAAATTTAACTGTTTTGAAATAAAATTAAGTAAAAGATATTTATTTATCTTTGGAAAAATAATAATTTAAGTGATAAAAGAAATTTATTAGAAATAAATAAAAAAAATTTTAATTTCTAAATTTAGTAGGATAAACTCTTGATTTTTATAAATCTATAAACTTAATGAAAGTTGTTCAAAATAATCTTTATATTGACATAAATTTTTCTACAAATGTAACTTAATAGTAACAATATATATTAATATATAAATGATATATGTAGTACTCATTTTATATTATTCGAATAAACAATTGATATATTTTTTAAAGTCTTAAACGCTTATTAGCATATCGTTTGAAACCGATAATATCGTGTAATTAATTACTGATATCATCAAGTCGAAATATCTCATGACATTAATAATAATTATTAATTTTTATCGATTAAAATTTTTTATTCTCTATGAGCACTTTACATTTAGATTTTATTGTTGTACTAGTTCTTTTATATATATAATGAAAATGCATTGAATTTTTATTTCAGCCAATACATATTATGAGAATCGTTTATGAATATAAAAAATCCCATGTTACGCTACATTATAGAATGTATACGAGTTCCTGAGGAAACGACAGAGATCGAGTAAAGGCAAATTTGTATCGATGAATTATCCTCGCATTGACGCTGACTTCATAAAAATAGGAAAAACAGCGAATATGTGTACTCTCATATAAGCGTTTGTTTCGAGTTCGTTGAAGGGCAAGTCTTTACCGCGCCGACGTCGATGATCGGGGAGAAAGCACCGCAGATGTGGAAAAGAGGGAAGTAGGAGTTATACTTCCTTCTCCGTTCGTCTCTTCTTTTCTCACTCTTTCTTATTGAATAATACGAATGGTACCTCGTTTGTTATATGTGCACGTACACAAGCGGACAATTTTCACCCCTCAATACTTCCTCTCTCTTTGCCTTTTACTATATTCTCAACGAATACATATACATTAGGAACAAACGGTAGAGAATGAAGAGGGGGTTGTTAAAGGGGAGAGTTGCGCGCGCTTCTTCCATCTTCTTTTAACTTATGAAGGTTAGTTTCTCCCTTTCTTGTTACCTCAATGTGGGAGCGAAACGAAGAGAAATAGATGGATACAAAAGTGGCATAAGAATCAAGGGTGTGCGTATTTCAACCAGAAATCCCAAACGACAGACAGACTTTGAGCTAGTGTAAGATAGAATTCATTCTTATATTTTTTATCGAACGCGTTCGCGCGCGATAAAGTGCAAGAAATAAAAGGGTGGAAGAGCATTTAGAGTACAGAAACAAAGAGTGGATAAAAAGTTAAGACTTAGTCGAGTAAAAGTAGAATGGAAAAGTGGTGTAGTAGCATAAAATAGCAGAAAAAAAAAGAAAACAAAAGAATACAGAAAAAATTAAAATAATAGTATCAATATGATAAAGGTAAATGTAATATTGTTCTCCTCAGGCCGATGACATGATTGCAGGCGTTGGGTTGCCGCCTTCGTCACCGCATCATTAAGGGACCGGTGCTGAATAAACACCAGGAGTAAAAAGAAACATAAAAAAAATAATTATTATAGTAGCAAAAGTGCACAATAAAAGACCATTTAAGATCATCTCTCATAATGCCACGGTGTCTTATGGCTAAAAAGTGGAAGGCTTATCCATGGCCTGACAGAACTGAAGACGGCAGTGAATCCGTAATACAAGATAGTAGAGAACTTGTTTCGTTGAATCAAGATGTCGTTTTTGTCGATGTGAAACGTGTACGAATCGAGCTCCATGAGGAACAACAGCAGCAAGTGGCTGCTTTACAGACGGATGATGAAGAAATCGATGTTGTGGGAGATGTCGATATAGCTAGATGCAGAAATGGTAAGATCGGTGGACAGACTGGCACCGAGCATCAGACTTGTTGGGATCCACACAGCCCTACGGCTGGGACTACAGCGCCAAGTCCTCCACCTTTGAATGCCTCCGGAGCCCTGTATTATCATGGTCAGTAATGAATCGTATTTTTTACTTAGATTTGACTGAAAAGTCGATATACAATTATTGATAATTATTAAAAGGAGCTAATATAATTATAAAAATAACTTTACATGAAAATAAGTTAAACTATTCAATTATAAGTGAAACCAGTAAATATTAGTTAACATTAAATAATAATAACTAATAATAATCTGAAATATAAGATTGGCAAAGTTTTTAGATAAACCGGTATATACATAGAGAAAGAGAGTGAGAACTAAACAAAAAGAGAAAGAGAGAAAGAAGAAAGAAAAATCATATCTAAAGTAACAAAAAACAGTTAAAATAAATAACTAAATGCATTTCTTTTAAGAATTAAGTTATAGTGATATACAGAAGTTAATAGAACGAGAAAAAAGTAAATATTTATAAATAGAGAAGGTCAGGAATATACAAGCGTAAATGAAAAAGATTAGAATGAGATAAAGTTAATAAGCAAAACACAGTTAAAGGATACAACGATTGAGTGATTGAATATGTAGAGAATTGCCACACCCATGCATATATGTATAAAAGTAAACGATTACTTATGTATCAGAATAGTATGAGAAGCATATATACTTGTTAAATTAGGCTTAATAACAGAAGAATTATTACTTTCCAGTTTCGAAATTGTTTCAAAAATATGTTCGGCCTTAAATTAAATTAAAATTAAATTCTTTATAATGTTTATTTATTATAAGCTGAGGCTCCATGATTTTTTAAATTCTGATAATAAACTTGTTAGATATATTTTTGTTTCAGTCTTATATTAAGGTTTCAATATTTTTCGTACAGATGTATCTAATTTTTTAAAAATCACTGTTTTTGACAAAAGATAAATATCATTAAATAATATATCAACTATTTATGGTCATATATGATATGTCTATAGGTTTGAATTCATTAATTTCATTTCCAATTCTTTCCAAATGACTGAAAATGAAGTTTAAATTTATGAATAACTAAAATATTAAAACAAGAATTTCGTATTTAAATTAATAAACTATTTAATTATATGATTTTAAATGATTCAGGCTTTATTATATATAAGTAATAGATTTCAGATTATTATGCATTTTTATGAAATCAACAAATATATGACCATATTTATTTATTCTTTGATCTAAGATTATATAGTGGTATATCATTAAATTATTATCACTGCAGTAATATTACTATACATATAGTTTTTAAAACAGATTATTCAGATACAAAAATCCTTAATATGAAAAAATTGTTTAATTAAAAGTTAAAAATTATAACTGAATTTAAAATTTTAAAAGTTAATTATTTATAATAATAATTGGTATTATTTTATAATGTTTTAAATTTTATTATAACTTTTCTGTTTTATTCTAAACATTGTTGTATAGCGTAAAAATAAAGCGTACAAATAAAATAACTAATCCTGTATTGTAAAATCATTATTTTTTTCATTCGTTTTTCACCAGTCCATTATTGAAGAAAATAACATATTGTAAATAATGTAAAATAAGAAATAAAGTTATTTGTTTTATGAAGTAATAATTTTATATTTTGTAAAATAAATATTAAAATATTAAATATTCTAAAAGCAAAAAACTCAAATTTAAAATATAATATTATATATTATTATTATATAATCGGTAAACTGATTTGTTTTATGTAAATTTATTGAATTAAAAATAAAATTACTTAATGCTTAATTACTTCATATATTTTCACACTTATTTATTTATAAAGTTAGTTGAGATTTTCTATATTGATCATTTTTCATAAAATATAGCTATTTTCAGATACAACATTTTAAAAATAAATTTTAACCTATGGTAATATATTATTACATCGAATTCTTAATTCAAAAAAAGAATTTATTTTCTAAATACTTTCCATTTATTTCCATATTTATTCGAATACGTACATAAGTATACTAAGATATTACATAATTTTTGGTTTAGTTTACTTAGTTAACATTAAAATTAACGTACTTACGTATATTTACGATAACGCTTGTAAAATAAAAATTACTGACGTAAAATTTAGGAATTATTTATGATAATAATAATAGTAATTAAACAATTTTCATATTTATAAATTCGATTTTTAAGTATATTTGTTTGCAAAAACGAAAATTATCAACCCATAATTATTATTTAAAAAAAAATTTTATTTGCGATGATTTTTTCATTGCATTGGTTTCAGGAATATTACATTTATTTTAAAAAGTTACAAAATAATTTAAAATTGAAAGATAAATTATTTAAATTTTTATTAAAAAAAGGCTTTTTTAAATTAATTTTATTACTAATAATTATAACGAATTAATTTTATACTATTTTTGCATCGATTAAATATTTATTTTAAATAATACTGGAAATTCGACAAATGTTTATACAAACATGTTAAATGTATAAAAGTAGGTCTGAATTTACATACTTCTTTCCCCACATATTTTTTATTAAATAATTAATAATACTTTTGTAACTTAATATGTTTACATTTAATTTTAAACTAATAGTTATTTTGCAGTATTAATTAAATTATTATTAAATATTAATTTAATTAATTAAACATTATCATAAATAAATTAAAATTTTTAAATCAATTTAAAATAAAGGTTTAATGTAATCAATTTTTTTTGTACACCAAGCAGAAGTTTTGTAGTTTTCTCTTAAATTTTTATTTCTCGTATAAAAATTATTTATGCAATATCATTGAAGTATTTTAAAATTAGTTACAATTCACTATACATAATAATATCACAGTATATTCTTACATAATTCTATTATACGGATAATTCTATAAAATTTTTTAATATTGTCCATAAATATTTATAATAATTTTTTATAATAAGGTTCACACTGATAATATTTTTTACAAATACTTTTTTACTCCATAAAAAATTATATTTTTCCTTATAAATAATTATTTTTTTAAACATCACAATTATGTTTTAATTATTCAGAATTAAAACATTACATACAATATTTCTACAGTTAGTAACAATTCTTTCAATTATTTTAAACATTTTAATTTTAACAGATTAAATAAATAGTAGAAAACATAAAAACTATTTTTAATTTCCTCGGATCATAATTTACGGTTATCAAGACCATTTAGTATCAGGCAAAATGAGTTCTGAAATAAATGTTCAAAAGATGACCTGAGTTTTATAGTGGGTATGAATAGAGCTGTTTATGAGGATTATATAAAAATAATTAAATAGAATTATCTAAATACATATGTTATGAATTTTTATTCGCGAATTAATATTATAAAACATTTCTTCTGAGACGATTATTTAATTCAATTTCTCACAAGACGATTACAAAATTATTCTTATATTAATATGTTTAATATTTAATTTTTAAAATAAAATTATATATATATAAAATCGTTACTATTTTTATTGAAATTAGATTACTTTTTATTTATTAAGAGTAAAAATTTGTTGGTTACTTTTAAGAAATCAGTCTATTTATAATTTTCCTTAATAAATTATAAACATTTTATAGTTTGAAAGAATTTAACTATGAGTTTTAATTTTTTGTGTTAAGTAAAAATGGTAAATTGTTTTTTATTCTAGCGCATACTTTTGAGCTCTAATAATCAGTACTAAATAACAGAAAAATTTCTTTTGGTTTAAAAAAAATTTTAATTTTTATTAATTAAGTAAAATATATTTCAAATGCAATAATTTATATATTTCATTAATTTTAATTTTAAATTTTTTAAATTTAAAAAAATTAAATTAAATCTTTTTAACAATATTTATATACTATTACCCAAATTATAGTATTTAAATTACTTAACTTTACTACAGATAATACATAACTTATTTTTAATTTCATATTTGTAGTTCGCTTAATGAATTTTTATAAAAGTTCCTTAAATTTGATATAGTTTGGTTTACTTTTTATAATAAAATTAAATTCCTGATAATCAATATACTTGATATTATCAATGATATATATTAAGATAATTTAGAATTTTTAATTATTTTGTTTCGTTCTATTATGAATTATTATTAAAAAATAATATTGTAATTTTATTAGTAATTTTTGATAGATTATAACTTATTTACAGGAATAAAATTTTTTTAAAGAATATATAATGGCATTAAAAAAATAAAATATGAGAATCTCCCAGTATATTAAGTATTTTAACTTATATTACGCAGTTTAAATTTTTATACTTTTTATATTAACATATTCTAAACAAATTGTTTCCATAAAGTTTTTATTTTTCGACTATAATGGTTTATATTTTTTATGTTTTTAATTTGTATAAAAATATAAATATATCAAAATAGCTAGGAAACAATAGGTGTTGAATAAATTCCTTGATTTAATAATAATTACATAGATAACTGATTTTTTTCTTTCGTAATAATATTTTCATTATTTTTTATTGTCAAGGTCGAATTTTCACATAACTTAGTATTTAGTATATTGAATATCGATTGATACTATGTTAATGAAAACATAGTTTCTTTTATTTTTATTCATAAATATTTTTTTCATAATGTTATCCATAAATCCTATAAATATACAAAATTATTATTTCTGTTTATTTAATGTTTAATTTATTGGATTCTTTTAATTTTCAATATTTGTAAAAACTTAGAATTAATTATGAATATTGTTCTAAATTAAAAACATAATTTTCGACTTTTTTTAATATTTTTAATGTTAATTGATATGGAAACTAATAATATACTTTATGTAAAGGTCATTCAAATTTTTAGAGAACGTTGTATCAAATCTGGTTTATTCAGATACAAATCCAGTTAATTAAAATTATAATTTGACATTTATAGAAAAGTAAAATTCCTAAGTTGTTTTAATTTTTTTTAGTCTTCATAATATTTTAAAAACCATATTATATTTTGATCCATGATTTGTAACAATAATTTTATTAATTTTATCAAAGTATATAATTACGTACCCGAATATTTTTAGAACATATTTAAATATTTATAATAATATGTTATCTAAGTGTCCAGTGATAATTGTGATTTATTACCGAAAATAATAAATGTTTTAGTTTTTACAGCCTCTATGAACTTTTAAAGTTCGATAAAAAAATTATTTAAGGATTTCGAAAATCAAAGTTTAAGATTAAAGGATGAGTTTATCTTACACAATAAATTAATTGAAATAATTAAATATATCTTTGCAAAATGTTATTCACTTTATAATAATTTGATATCTTTTTAATTAATAATTATTTTATATATAAAAATCTCGTTGAATCACACATGACTAATTTATATTCTAATTATAAATATTTTATTATATTATTTATTTTTACAAATCGGTAAATAAAAAATAAATAAAATTTGTTGATTTTTCACTTTTGTATGATAAGTTTAATATATTTTAAAAAACTTTATTTTTAATTCATTTTAATTTTAACATGACTAATTTCTGAATTCTGTTTTAATATTTAACTTAAATTATATTTTATTAATACAACTTGATAAAGTAATATTTTTTAAAAATTTGTTTATATTTAAAAACAAATTATAATTATTATATGACAAAAGCGATATCTTCTAATTAGATTTATCAATAGACTTATCAGCTTACGTCTTTTTGCTAACCTACTTGCAACTCATCTAATTTTGAAAGTGTTTTTACACAGCTTTATTGTCTGTTCCGGGAAGTAGACCTTTCTACACTGTTATCCCTAATTTCTAATCTTACGCCTTTGCGTAGTCTTACAGACCATTACTTTAAATGAAAGGTTTCAACTCTCTTATTCATCCACTTCTCCAATGTATGCATTCGTATTGCTTTCATTTTTTCAGTATCCCATATTTGCACTGTGGTCACGGTATTATATATAACTCTTCGCTTATCCAAGGTAAGCCATATGAAGACCTTTCCTTCAAAAATCAACCCTATCCTACTTATATTCTTTGTGAACTTATATCTGCTCGGTAAGATTCAATATAAAATATAACAAGCTTGTAATCTTAGGTATACATGTGCGCTTCCTAAATTTTTATATTGTATTTACAATAAAATTTCATGATTTATAAGTTATCACATGCTGAGTTATAATTACTTTTTTGTAGAATACAATAATTGATTCATGGCTTTATGATCGAATGGCACATCAACATGCCTCTCAATTTTTTCTAATCTATCACGTATACAATATTGATATAAGTAACAATGATTAAAATTTTTTAAATAATTTTGCAGATACAATAAACTTTGAAAATTTCTCATTTAATAAATATAATAAATAAAAATAAGTTTTTGATTTATATTTGTTCATTTACTAATTGAAAATTGATTTAAAATGATTCACCAACAATTTTTTATTTTATTTATTATTTAAATTAAACAATAGTTACTGTAAAAAAATTTTATTTACTTAACTATATTGAAAAGTTACAGAGAATCTGAAGCCAATCCATGTATCATATTTTAATTAATATTTATCTTTATATAAATTACAAAATTTGCATAAATGGTATATATGTTATATTATGTTGAACATTACAATATATCTTTCCTATTTTACTATAATATCATATAAATAAATGTAGCTGCGAAATTTATTTATGAGAAAAATTTTTTCTTTATAAATTTATAATTAATAATTTTGAAAATATTGTTCTATAAATTTCTGAGCATATCTTTCATCTACTACAATTTGTCGTAACAATAAAAATAGAAATAATAAACCTCAAAATATTAGTATTTTTGTACCAAAAAAAATTAGCTAATTTTGAGAAGATTAAATTCATTTTCATAATTAATTCCATTCTTTTTCAGGTTATGCACATGAAACTTGGATAAATCATGAAGAGCCGCCAAAATATGCCACTTTACGTTCAGCTGCTGAGCTTGCAAGACCAATAGTTCCTTCTCCTACGTCATTGCACCATGATCAACATCAGATTCATGAACATCATAAAGAACAAGAAAATTTAGATCATGTTATATCACCATCAATTCATCAACAATCTACACAAATTCACCAACATACTCCGGTGACAAATCCAATAACTCTTCCACCTCGCAAAAGCCTCTCTATGTGTTTTACTAGTACCGGTACCGCTCTATCTTTACCTCCAAAAAAGAAAGATATTTATCGGCCATATAGTCTGCAACCAAGTGAAATTCGTACTTCTGCAGAAGAAGACCTTTCCGCTGCTCAGGCTATACTTGATTTAAGCGCCTCTCCAGCGGCTCCTACACATTCTATTTTTATTCATACCTTATCTCCACCTTCACTAGCTTTATCTCAACCAAGCATTCTTCAACCATCACAACAACCTGTTCCTATTCCAGTTTCTGTTTTGGTACCTGCATCGACCTGCCAAAATTTTCATCAACAATCATCAAAAAATCACGAACAAACGTCAGAACCTCAATCACCAGCAATTGCTGAGGTTCATATCGGCAATATTCATAATAGTACCAATATTGGTACTTTAAGTCCTACAAATAGTTCTAATGGTTCTAATAAGACAGTAGCTTATACTTACGAAGCATTTTTTGTCTCTGATGGTCGGTCTAAACGACGCTCAAGCAACCCTAGTGTACCTGACAAGGAGACAGCTACTCATACCGATCGGCCAAAATTTACTTGTACAGATTGTGGAAAACAATATGCTACTTCTTCAAATCTTTCACGGCACAAGCAAACTCACCGTAGTCTTGATTCGCAATCTGCAAAAAAGTGTATTCACTGTGGCAAAGCATATGTAAGCATGCCAGCTCTTGCCATGCATGTACTTACTCACAAACTCGCCCATAGTTGTGGTGTTTGTGGTAAAATGTTTTCTAGACCATGGTTACTACAAGGACATCTTCGTAGTCATACTGGAGAAAAACCGTATGGTTGTGCCCATTGTGGCAAAGCATTTGCCGATAGATCAAATTTGCGAGCTCATATGCAAACTCATTCTGCTGATAAAAATTATGAGTGTTCGCGTTGCCACAAAACTTTCGCACTTAAATCGTATTTAAATAAACATCTAGAATCAGCTTGTTTAAGAGAAGATGATGTACAAAATTCGGGATTGGGATCTGGGCTTCAACAACATCAGTCGCAGACCAATCGAGGATTGTAGCAGTCCTGTCCACAAATAATTAGTAATTTCGGTTTCACCGATCTTTCTAAAGATGCAACATCAAGAATAAGCTAACGGATACCCGGGTAAAGATATTTATATTAAAATAGGCAAAGCTTCGTATAATATTCGGTCGATTATAAGTATCATATTTTCATCGATCGTTGGCTGCTAGAGGTATTTATAATAAAACAGATGTGAAATTTCGGTAATGATAACGATGGAAGATTTTCTTATTCAGTATAGGTAATATAAAGTCAGAAAGTATGACAGTAATAAAAATATTAATCTTCTCGTGTTAAACAGTATGAAACGATTTATTAAATATCGTAATTACATCGATAATATATATTGATGAAAAAATATGAAATATACAGAGGTGGATTTGTTAAATATACAAGATATGGAAAAGTTTTATAGTAGGTTAAGTAGAAAAGTGCCAGTACCACGTAGATGAAATGATTATATTTAACATTGACTTAAAACACGTCCAGTAAATTTAAGCATACTAAAACTAATGGTAAATATTAACAAGAAAAAATAGGTTGGAAAATTGACGTCCTTATTGCAGTCTAGTCACTTTAGTCAATCAATAAAATATATATTATAATAATCTATTTAATTAGTATGCATAAATAATGTTTTTCTCTAGTGGTGCATTTGCTTGTAATTCTGAGTATGGTATCAATCAACTTATCCGTTGATACTTCTATTTCATAGTGAAATTATTTTTTTATTTTTTTAGTTTTGTTATGTACATTTATTGTTCAGATATTATTAGTCTTTTGAAATTGTGCTATTGCTTCATATAACGCAAACACGATTCGATTAACGAAAAATATATACGATTTTTGAAGCCTCACTAATATATATAAATATATTTAGGAAATTTTATGAGAAAGTATGACAATGCAGAAAATACACCGAGGGATTCCTACAAAATGGAACTGATGAATGCGCGCACTTTTAATCCTTCCAATAACTGCATTATTGGCGGTATAATGTAAAGGATTATTAATCGAAAATTTTATTAATCTAATGATTTAAGGTTATCATGATTAGTAAGATATTATTATTAATATCAACGGAAAAATGAATATTAATATTAAAAAAGCAGATTAATCTTTATATTATCGGTATTTGTAAATACAGTGCCTTAAACAAACTTAAGGCATTTTTATAATTAAGTATAATTGACAAATTTGTCTGGCTGAATATAAATATCATTAAAAAAATCAAACAAATATTAATTATATTATTAATTATAAAACATTACAGATAACAATTTAATTATTAAGAATTATTTTATTGTTGTAAAAAAAATTAATTTATCAGCTGAGACTATTTAATGAATCCTGCGGTGTACACCTCAATATAAAAAGAATATTTAAAAGCAATAAAAACATAGAAGAAGTTAAAAAATTTACAAGTATTTCGTTGATTATCAAAGTAGAAATATCACTAATAAGTATTAATATATTATATTAAAGAACCATTCATTTATAATTGCAAGAATATTCGTTAATATTACCTAAATATTTAAAATTTAAAGAAAAAAAATTTTAACGAACGTACAGTAATGTTAAAGATAAAATGATTGGCGCAAACTGAGTATTGTAATCGACGATAAATATATTTCCTTTTTATTATATTTTTAACCAGAATGAGATGACAAGCATTTGCAGTCAAAGCAATGTTTCGATACAACGAATCTTAAGTAATAATAAATTAACTTTTAATCTATAAAAAACCAACATCGAAAAAATAGCTCTCTCAAATGGAAATTTTAACATTTTCCTTGTAAATTCCTCGTATTAATTATGAAAAGAATTTCAAGCGTTGAGCTGTTATTTATTAATTAGCATAGAAATTTTCATGCAACTGAATAATCATCAGCATGATATTATCGAATGGTAGTATGTTAATTTGAAGCGATATAATATTATTTAATGATTTTATGTAAAAATAAAGAACAGTATAAAAGAATGTACTTTTCTAAGTTACGATTCGGATCGCTTCAGAGGCTTAAAATATTTTTGAATATTAAATCTACTATTTAATTACATACGTGTATATATATATGAAATTATTAAATTATTATATTATTAAAGGGACTACTTTCAAGTCAATAAAAATAATTGTTTTAGATATGTATCAATCGTTAATTAAAAACATCAAGAATAATAGGACTTAGTCGATTAAAAATATAACTAAAACATTGAAAACAAAATAAATTAATACTTCTTTATAAATACTAAATAATAATAATTAAAAGAATATATAACCCATATTCATAAAAAAAGCGTTGAAGCGGTTCGAATATTGAAATATTATTTCTAGATAAAGGTTAATAATAAATTACACACATTTTGCAATTATTTATTTTAACTTATGTACAAGATTACATATTTTATAAAATTATAGATGAAATTAGTAATTATGGTGATTCTTGAGAAATCATCGATTAACGTTTAATTCATAAATTGATACAAGAACGGTTATCGAAAGATGCAATTATAAATTCATGTAGAAGCGTTATTATGTAACGAGAAAACTTTTATGTATTATTATAAACTAATATTAATTATTATAATTACGGCTATTATTATTCAAATATTTACAAATAACAGTTCAATAATATATGCATAATACACTATAAAGTAGTAGAAATATACTTGCATGTACAAAAGCCAATGTAATACAATATATATTTTTTTCTCAAGCCTCTAGAATTGACGTATGATTGAGCATATAAATATAATATAATTAGAAAAAAATGATAAATAATAATAGCTAGTCAAAAAATAAAAAATGAGGAAAAACAAATACACATCAATTGTAGATTAATGGTAGAAATAATATATAATAAAAATGATATATGATACCTGCACATGCAGTGTGCAAACTTTTAGTGTATATATTACTGAATTTAAATAAATGAATACATACTTTATTCATAATATTTTAAAATAGAGCATTTGAAAATTAAAAATTAAATTATATATTATTATGATATAAAATTAATATTTTATAGTCAAATGCATATTTAATTTTATAATTTAAAGTTTTTATAGTCAAATCAAATCAAGATTTTTAATAAAAATATTTTTTTTAAATTAAAACATAAATTACTTGATTCGTAAAGAATTTACAATGAATTACTATTTAACAGTACTAATTCAGATAATAAAAAGTAGTAGATCTTTATATTTACAAAATTTTATTGCATATTTTACTTTAATTTAATCTTGCAAATTTGTTCGTAAATAATAACCTAAACACTTTGCATTCTATTTTATATTTATTTGAATTTTAATATAACTTATTTATTGATATTTTTATAATTTGGAATTTTTAAACCAAACTGTCCTTTAATAATAATTATAAATAAAATTATTAGCAATTTTATTTTAATTTATTCTATTTATGATATTGATATATTTATTTTATTTATTATTGAAATTAATTAAATTATTGATAAATAATATTTTTTTATTTAAAATATATCAAATTTATATTTAAATAGCAATTCATAATGTATATTAACACATTGTATGAAATATTATTTTTTACTTTATAATTATTGTGATTTTATTATTTCTATTCTCTCGTTATATCCTTATATTTATGTTATTTTTATAATTTTTTGAGATTGTAATATAAACAGTAATATTTAAGTCTAAATTAAATACTAATATTAAATTCTAAATAACAATTATAGTAATACAATGATTTTATACGAGTAAAAGAATAGTGCACATCTTACATGTCGATTGCCTTTTTACGTATCAATGTATTGTTTAAATATGCAAGTCTCTTTTTTCTACATGTAGTTAAATAAATTATATAATCTTAGCAGAACAAAATAAAATAAGGAAAAAGAAGCAAGCAGTAATATTATAGAAATTGAATATCTTATTTTTTTAATAACCAGTAACATAATGAATTATCTTATATAATTAAGTTTTATATGAAGATATACCAAAAAAATGAATATAAAAAAGTAAGGTAAAAAATTTTTAATATTTGTACGACATATAAATAATTACAAAAAGAATCAAAACAAAAAAACATATAAAAGTGTGATAAAAGTTAAAATCATTATATTAATTTCTTTCTGATATACTTTTCGTATATAGGTAAAATTTTGAAATATTAAAAAAAGAAGATTAATTTAGAAATCAGTTAAAACGTATTATTAAGATTATGAAATTGCACAGATGCATAACATTAATTAAATATTATTTATAAAGATAGTACTTTCTGAAAAATATTTAAAAATTAAGCATATAACGTGGTTTTGGGTTATAAACACTATTTGAAAGTGAAACGTTATATGAAAAATATGTAAGAAATGAAGGTTCTTTAAATTTATGTATTTAAAAATTAAATATAATAAAATATATCTACCATATATTTGCTCAACTAATTAAAGTATATTTATAAAATAAAATTTAAAAAGTTCAAAAATAGTATTAATCTTTAATTTCTAATAATCACGTAAATAATTCATAAAATTTTGGAACGAATATTTGATACTTTTTTGATTTCCATACTTTAATAAAAATTCTTCGATTACAAAACTTTTTCAGAATATTCTGTGGTCAAATGTATTTTTAAATTTTTAGTACTCTTTTAAATATGTTACAATGAAAATCAAAAATAATTTTAAAAAATATTTATTTAGATAATGAATATTATTGATAAAGAATATGATCTTCCAGTATTAAAATACTAACCCATTATTAAACTTTTTTATCATTATTTAATTAAAAATTTACCTTAAATAAACACCTTTCTTTATTAATTATATAAGATTTAAAACATCTAATATAATTAAAAAATAAAGTTTGTTTATATTTACCGTAAATCTATAGTAATGAGTTTTAAATTTTTTATATTAAATAATAATTCTGAAGGTATACTTTTCACACTCGAATTTAAAGAATCAAAAACTTAATTATTTCAGATTTAATAAGAATTTATAAAAGGTAATATTTATAAAATTTGTTCGTAAATCTTTATATTACAATTCTATCTCTTATAAAATAATTCAAAACTTAATTTAATATTAAATTTTTTGTTTAAAAAATATTTTTGTTTATCGACTAATATTTTTTAATACAATAGCGTTCTTTTTAATTAGTTTTTTAAAATATAGTTTTGTAATATAATTTCTTCGCTATTTAGTTATAATTATATATACTGAAAGTCTAATAATTATTATTTATTATTTTGTTTTTATATTTGTTTAAATTTTGCAACTTTAAAATTATAATCGATAAAAATAATATGTTAAAAATAAGCTTATTAAATTTGTATTAAAAAAAAATGAATTACTATTTTAAGTGTTAATTTTTAAAGAAATAATTATTTTTTATATAAATTTTTCTCTTAAAATTCCAAATTTTTTATGCTAATGGCATAATCTAGCAATTAAAATTAAAAGACTTATGATTTTACATATTAATAAGTTCCGTTTAATTATTTATAGTATTTACAATATATTGAAATGTATATTATTAGGATAAAATAAGAAAGTTGAAGTTTTACTACATATAAATTCTTAAATATATATATATATATTTATATATATATATTGTAAAAATATATAGTGGATAAAATGTACTTTTCTAATTTATAATTCGGAATATAGCATTTGTAATTAGATTTTTATCAAGCTTTAACAACACTTAAGTTTACACAACTGTTGAAATTTCATTTGCTTATGTCCATTAAATAGGACTACAGGGTATATAAATTCATTTTTACTTTCCTTATATAAATTCTCAATCTAGTATGTACGTGTATATGAGTGCACGCCCGTATGCATATATTACAAAAAATTTGTTAAAAAACTTATGATTCTTTTTTAATTTTTTAGTTAAAATTTTATTTATTTTTTAAAATGCTTATTATTAATATTTCATGTAGAATTTAAAATATAATCACCTTTTTAAAAAATCAATACGATTTAGATTAAAAATATAAAAAATATACATTTACAGTTTATTAATATAGTACCCGATATCAATTAATAACAAAATTAAGTTTAAAAGAAATGGGGAAACGATTTTATGCTTTAAACATTAATCCATATTTTCATTTCATGATTATTACATTATTTACTCCATCTATAGTATACATTTGCATTTTATATTAATAAAAATTCCGAATTATTTATACTCAAGATAAATTGACTTTTCTAAATTTTTATTGTTTTTATCTTTATCTTTTAATATATCGATCGGCTTTTTTTTCGTTAGCTCATTTCTTTTTAATTTTTAACTTTAAAATTTTAAATAATTTTAACAATGATTTTTGAGATATGAATATTTGTTAAAACAAGAAACAACTGGCATTGTTGTCCTTTCAATACCAAAATTATTTACTGCAATAACTATATAAACGATTAATTTCCATAATTTGTATCATCTTATTTATAATAGATTTTTAAATCTATAGCATGAAAAAACAAAAATTGGTATTATATTTAGTCTGATTTATTAAAATGTAACTAGTACGTGAAAAAATAGTTTTATTATGTACGTTAATTATAATTAATTAATACATTTTATAGTATATACGTCATCTTATAACGAATTAAGATAAGAAACTTAATTAATATAATGTAAATATTTATATATTGATTAAAAATTTTAAATATATCTAGAATTAAATATCCTCAAAATAAAAAATGATTTTCTAGTAATAATAAAGATAATTAGAATAAAGATCACTAAGTCATATATTATACCCAATTTTGAAAGTTTATTTAATTGCGTAGTACATTTTATCTAATCACTTACTAATCAAATTAAATTAATAGATTTTATTTTTGTTACATTTATTTTTCTTGTAATGATATTTAAATATTATTTCAATACATATAACTTTTTATCAAGTATTTATAAAGATTTCACTTATATGTTAATATCAAACTATAAATTTTAATCATTTTATATATTATTCAAAATATTACGTATGATATATAAATAAAAATACAAATAAAATAAAAATAAATAATTGTTATAAATCCATCGAGAATAATATAAATATATAAAAACATAAATAATATTGATTATTATATGAAAAAATGCGTTAAAAATTTGATACATAAAGAAAGGACATAAAAAGGTGCACAAATGTTTCTAATATTTTGCATGATTAATGTTTCATTATCAAATAGTTGTACATTTTTGATATTTCCTTATTATTATATTATTAGAATTATGAAAAAAATATAAGAAAAATGGCTAAATATTAATAAAATATTTTTTTTAAGTATATTATGTTTAGGCAATGTTAATATTTTTATATTATTTATTTAAATGTATTATATGTGTAAAAAGTTAATCTATAAAAAAATTTTAACGTTTTTAAGTAGATGATACATAAATAGTATTTAGCTATAATTTCATAGTATAAAAATAAAGATAATTTATGTATTGTGTAATATTAAAATACAACATAGAATATGATTAGTAAGGAATTTTATAAAACATAATTTTTTTTATAAATAAAGAGTAACAATTTAGTTAGATATACTTAAATTAAGAATATTAGATTTAAAAGTTTTATTTATTCATCTATTAGTTTTAGTTTTAGTTATTCTAATATTGTCAATGAAATATTAAAAACTAATTGTAAAGTTAAATTAAAATTAAATATGTTGTCAATTTATGTAATTTTAGCAATATTTTCAAAATAAATATTAGTGAATTAGTTTATTTTATACAATTATTTAATAAAATTTATTACTTTATAATATTATTTTATGCAGTTATTAATAAAATTTATTATTTAGTACTAAGTAACATATATGTGTATACTTGTAGTAAATAATGAATTTATTATATAAATTAATATTAGTTAAACATTAACATTTTTGACAAAATCTGATATGCATCTGAAAATTAAATTAATTTAAATTGTACTTTAAAATATTAATTAAAAATAATAAATTTAAATGATTAAACATATTTCTAAATTAATATAAATAAATAATTACATCAATAAAATTATATAATAGTATGGTATCTCTGAATGTCTACCATGATGTGCATAGAATTAAACATCTGCTATGACATACTCATTAATTTAAATATTTATTAAAAATCATAACTAGTTATATTGCATGCATGCAATTTTACTTTAATATATGTATTAACAATATTCCTAAAATTACATCATATTGATAATATATTGGTATAGATAATAATTCTTAAAGTAAGTTATTATTATTATTAAAGTAGTTTTTCCATATATCTTTTAATATTATATCTTTTTTAATATAAATATAAAGAAACTATTCATATTTTTAAATAATTTCAAGAATGATTATGGAAATTTTTTAAATATTATTTGAAGAACAATACAAAAGTATATAAAGTATGTGATTTTTATAAAACAATTGTGAAATGAATTGAAAATTAAATTAAAATTCAGAAAATTATAACTTTGAAACTACGTTAAAAAATTTACAAGCGTTTGTAACAAAATGTGTACAAGTATTTTACTTTAATATCATTCAACAAAAAGAATATTCAATATTATTTCAATATACTTTTCATGCAAAATTTGTATCATCGTAAATAATTCCTTATATGACTAAAATTTAAATATTTTTAATTATTAAAATAATTCATACATTTTAATGAATTATGAAGAACATAAAAATTACTAATAAATAGATAAATTTTTAATTTATTTGTTACGCTAAATGCATCCAAATTTTTTTATTTAATAATTTTTTATATAAAAGAAAAATAAATTAAAATGTCAGCAGACAATAGTTTTAATTATGATAATTAATACATGGTTAAAAATGATTATTATTTATAATTTAATATGGTTAAAACTATATAAGAAATGAAAATTAGTTAATTTTCAAATACATGTAAAGTAAAAATAAGAAATAACTATTATGTTGAAAAAACTTGTTGTATATGTAAAAAGAAATAATTATAATATACGTTTATGGAACGATATATATAATTAGAGTGAGAAAAAGAGAATTGGCGTAAAAGATAATAAATAATATTTAAATAAATAAAGTGATAAATAAATAATGTACTTATAATGATAATAATAAATACTGGCAAAAGCTAGACTTACCATCGGGCTAATATTCAATAAATATCGGTATACGAATTTAATATCTATTCATAAGGTGTATGGATGATTCTATTATATATTGTATATAATTTATTGTAATTTTCTACATGGTATTTATTTTATGCATTTCGTAGCAATGCATTGTAATGCATTATCAGTCATTAATATTATTATTTATAATCATGTTATTTGAATGTATACATTTCCTTAACCTAAATATTAAATATTTTTTATGGTTAATTAGTAAAGTTGAATAACCAATCATTTAAAACTATTTTTTATTAATTAATACGTAACCAAAATTTATTTTCATGAAAATATTGTTTAAATTTTCAATTTGTCAAAATTTGATGTAGCATTTTTTTATAATTAAACAAACGTATTCTAAATATATTAGCAATTATGTAAACAGTTATTATCCTGAAATTATTGCAATACATAAATATTAAATGTATTGTATAAATAAATGTATAAATAATTACGTAAAATTAATACAAAATAGTAGATTTTTTAATGCAAATTAAAACTACATTTCTTAAAAGTGAAAAAATTTATTATTCATTAAAATTGTAGGTATACTGCGAATTTTCAAATATTAAAAAAGAATGTTTATAAATATTTGCTCCATAATAATTAGATTTACTTGATATTGGATAATAGGTAAAATATAGATAATAAAATTTATGTACGGATTTATCAAAATATATTACTTTACAAGGAAATTTATTTATCCATTGGCTACAAACAGACTTTTTTATGTTTTGCGATTGCAATGAATAAACATAAAGTTTATAAATAAAGGTATATATTCCACACTACATATATAGAATATATTGGGATATATAATACATAACTAACATATTGATTGAATAAAAGTTCCATAAGATATGTCTAATGAAAAAAGGTATGTGGGAAAATGATAGAATTGCATGCATGTGTATTTGCTCGAACGATTTTCGTTACATACTTGAAAAACAAACTCTTCCTTAATATGTAGACATAATCAAAATTGTAGTCATATACGAAATATTATCATTTTCTTAATATTAAAATATATTTTCTAAATGATGTTTATGCATGAATCTTCTGTAAAATATTCCACGACAAAGCTAACAAATAACTGCTTTACTCTAATAATTATAAATTTACAGTTGGGTTCGTTATGAGTTCAAGATTGATATATTTCTTATATTACTTTATTTAAATAATAGTAAAATTTATATCAAACAATTTAATTGATTTTTCAACTGTAAAATAATTTAATTGTAGCATTGATACTCACATTTTTTATTTATAATTTCATGTTTTAGTTTTAATGGATATAAGTCTTTAAAAATAATTATTAAAACTTATTACAAAAATTGATATTATAAGTTGAATAACAAAATATTTGAAAATAATGTTTATAAAATAAGAAACAATAGTCGAATTTATATATTTTTTAATTGTATAAAATATAAAACCTTATGTTTTAATATTAATATTATATATAATTATTAAAATTTATACTTACAATTAAAACTGCAATAAAAGTAAAATTCAATAGATGAATAATCTGATTTTTAATCTTAGACTTTTATACCTATAATTTATTTTAATTACTAGATCAAAATTATTCATGATACTTTATAAATTGAAAATTACTGTAGCAGAGTTTTTCGTTACAAAACTTTTCTTGTATTTTTGATACAATATTATAGATTTTAAGTAAGTTAAATTCTTAATTCAAAGAAAAAACTAAAAGAAAAATAAATATTTCTCAAATATACTAAATATATTTTTAATATTGTAATTGTATTTATTTTAATTTTATTATGATACTTATTTTGTATTATATATATTTAAAAATTTATTTATTATTTTATAAGATATATATACATTTTATAGATTGTTGAATTTTATTATTGATTTTTCAAAACTTTAAAAATAATTGCCAATGAATAATAGTAAAAGAGCTGTTTAATAGTAAATTATAAATGGTACACACACAATTGTTAATTTTAATCAAATATTTTACTCATGATTGATATTTTCCTTATGAAAATGGTTTAATTTATCAATACATTTAAATTAATGTAAGCTTTTTATTTATTCCTTTTAAATGATTATATATTATACTTTTAATTGATATGTATATTGTAAAGTCTAAAATTTTACGTTTATTTTACGCAATCGCAATGCATAAATTATGTCGAATAAAATACTATAAAAAAAGTTTTAAATGTCCGAAAGAGTTTATTTCATTCAATACTATAAACTAAGAAGATGCATAGAGGAAAAAAATTTTTTTTTTAAATGATAAGATAACATTTGGAAATACTTGAAGTAAGAAAAGCATACATTTCTAGTCATCAATACATGGCAATGGGTAAAATAACAAAAAATGAAAAATTTTAATAGAAAACTACTATAATAAAAATTTTCACTAATGCAATAAAAGATTTCATAAGTAATACAGAAAATAGAACAAAAAATAATAAAAAAAGCTATAATATTTATTTTATATAATAAGAACATAGAGGATATAATATGTTGATAAATTTATCGTATAAAAAAATAATAAGTCTTATATGATTGGAAATAAATTTTAAAACCTGTAATGTATACGTTGTTTTATATTATTAAAAAAGTATTTGTATTAATTTTCAGAAACTTTCTTTAAAATCTTGTTTATTTTACGTTATGATTCACTGCAAATTTCAGCAACACAAATACATGAACAATCAATTGTTCAAATAAGTTAATATATTTATATTTAAACCACGATGAAAAAGAAGAAAAAAGTAAAGAAAATAAAGTAAATCAGTAATAAATATGGAGGACAAAAAATACAAAACTTTGACTGATATTTGCAGGATATTGTTCCGACTGGGTGTCCAAGAAGCCGGGGTATTCAAAAGCAATAAATGACGTAGGGCAGAGGATCGTCGTCTCATATTGAAGCTGCGCACGATTCTGAAGCATAACCATAATATAAATTAGAATTATAGAATGAGAATAAAAACAGTTTTTAGTAATAATTTTATAGTCCGATAAGAATATATTTATTTAGATTGAGATAATGAGAAATTTGCACTCAACAAAATTTTTTGGTTCAATTTTTATAGTAATACTGAAATATAAAATTAAATGTATGTATTTTCAATTTATCGTCGAGTGAAACGTTTGTATAAAAATTATTCTTAATGATGTATTCAAATATATCTATCAATGGCAAATAATTTAAAAGATTAGAAAAAAATATTCTATTATTGTTTGAATAATAAAATTAAGAAGTTTTTTTTAATTCAATATGAGTACGTTATATATATTTAACAATTGAAAGGACCTTTATTTCTTCCCTTTCAGATTTTTATATCGATACATCATTGTAATCAAGATATCGTTTCATACTAATATTTAAAAAAGATAGTTGATTATTAGAATTAAAAGTAGTAAATAATTTATTTATAATGTAATAAATTTTTACTAATTTTTTATAATACTTAATCAAATAATTATTTTATTATCTTATGAAAAAATAGTATCGAATGAAATATGCACAAGCTAGAAATTAAAAATGAATTTGTAGGAAACAGATCTAATTATTTCATAATAACAATACTATACTATCATATAATTATAAAAATAGAAAGCAATTTAAACAAATAAAAACTACATATTAAACAATAACATATAAATCATTTTAATTATATAATAACAGATTTTTTAGTAAAGTCGATTATAATAAATGATATATTCATATTTTATAATATTTATTTAAATAAGATAATGATATTTCTATGAATACGCTATGTTATACATAAATATTATAGTATTATATATAATACTAGACACTTAACATATTAGAGATCAATATAAAGAGAAAAAGAGAGAGCGAGAGAGATTGAAAATATATGAATAACATGTATGTAAATAGTAGTAATTATTTAATGGGGGGTGTGGAAAATATGGCGAAAGTTCAAAAGATTAGGAATATACGAAATCTTTTGAACTGTGTCGCCAATAACACGTAAACTTATGATAATATAAAGTTAACTATATTTATAAAAGATATGTTAAACCGTATAGTTATATTATGAAACAATTAAAAATATTTGGCGTAAAAATAGATAATTATTAATATTATTACATAGATACCAATAAAAAAAATAAGAAATTGTAAGAAACATTACAAATTCTACATTCATATTAAAACAAAAAGAAAAATAAACACATAGTAGCAACATTACTATTTAAAAAATATTAAATATGATACTGATAAAAAAATATGTCTAAATGAATAATATAAATGCTATTATTAATAGTGTATGTGATGACTTTTCGCTAAGAAGATAATACAAAACTCAAAAAAAAAACATAATGTAATGGCTCATGAAACATGTTTTCAGAATTTCGTTAGTTTTTTTCATTTTTATAAAGCAATATATATTATATCAATGAGTTTTTTTATAAATGAAGAATTATAAGAAAAATCAATTCACAATTTTGTATTCTAAAAATTAATTTTAAATCACAAAAATTTAATTTTTAAACTAGTTTTTTCAGATAAAAATGATATGAAAAATTAAAATTTATTTAAAATAAATATATAAGACTATTTTAAATATTAAAAAAACAATGCTGAAATATAAATTAAAATATATTATATTGAACTTTTTTAATATTATGGAGATATAATTTAAAAAATATTGTTTTTTAATCAAAATATTAAAAAACATGTTTAATAATGTACTATCAGTCATAAAAAATAAATAAAAACATCGAAATCAAAATATAATTGCATGCGATTATAACGTAGGGCTATACTGCCACTAAAGCAATATAAAAAGCAATATAGATTATATAGATTTAAAATTAAAGTGACAAAACAAAAGAATCAAATTGTTACTGCATAGAACAAGTAAATTAAAATCATGGTATTATAATTGTGAAAATAATAACTAAATAATTATTACTGTAAAAAGAAAATTTAAGTAATAAAAAAAATTAAGATATAAAAATCAAGACAAAACGTGGCTTTTCCTTATAATAAATAACAGGACGATAGTAAAATTAAAGAGAGCATAGTGCTTAACAGATAAGGACGTAATAATCGTACGCTTAAAAAATGTGTAATTTGCAGTTGCATCATATTTTAATGACTCACTCGATATTAAATCACAATTATTACTAATAAAACTAAAAGAAACTATTCTATCCGTATAGTATTAACTGTACGTAGAGATTGCATAAATAATAAATAATGTACTGCCTATAATGCTGTTTTAGTCTTACAACTTGGATTTTTTTCATTTAAGTTACAAATGCGTTTTAAAAACTTTTTACCTCACCCTCATATATTTATTATAAAATAAAAAAACGTAAGAAGATTCTTGAAAAATCCTTTATAAATTTTGTAATTTTTGATATAATAAAATATTTTTATGTATTCTGAAATAAAATTATTATTTTACAATAAATATACATGTAATGTCAAAAATTAAATTTTTTTATTTGAATTAATTAAAATTAAAATCTTTTCTTAAAAATATTGGTTTATAATTAATCTAATTTGATGTAGGCTAATTTTTTAAATATAAAACACTGCATACCTTAAAGATTTCATCTTTATATTTAACGATTACCTTGTGTTAATATATGTGAAATATTTGGTAGTAATAGTTTCTCGAGTTTTTTACAAATATTATATAGTCATAATAAATATGAGAAAAGTCCGAGTTAAAAAGATTTGCCTATAAAATAGTGATATGTAACAATTCAAAAAAAATGTAGAGAATTAAGCAAATATTATAAATATATTTCATTTAGTGGTTATAATACTCTCGGATGGTCAAACCTACTTTTCTCGCTCTATTTTCATAAACTCTATAATTATATAATTATTTATTATGAAACACAATATCTGTAAATAATAAATAAATTTGAAAATTTTCCGTCCATTTTTAATTAAAACAATAATACGTGGAAACGAGATGGTTTTTATTTAACGAATTTTAATTAATTGAATAAAAACAAAATATTTTCTACTAAATTGAGAACAGATTGTGGAATTGATAAACCGAGAGATAATTTTTACATACCACTTCCATAAAAACCAATATATATATATATATATATAATTATGTAGAATGGTATAAAATGAAAATAATCAAGAACGATAGTAACGCTAGATGATTAAATTTAAGCTTTGATTTCTCATTAAGAGAAACTTATGAATATTACTAATAAATATTTACATACGTTTGTATTATTTGTAACTAGTTCTAATACAAAACTCCATTGTACATCGATGCTGTTATATGTAAACAAAATTAACAATGAAAAAAAATCGAAAAGAAAACCAAAGAAACGAAAAAACATTGAAAAAATAAGGCATTTTTTGATAACTTAATCAACCTTTACATTGATTTACATTCCAATTTGTTAATATCATTTTCTAAAATAAAATAAAAATTTTTACTTCTATATCAGAAATTTTCTTTCAAACAGAAAAATAATAATCCTTAATATAAAAAAATAAAATGCAAACCAAAACTAAAACGAATAATGTCAATAAAGTGTTAGTAGACGGCGTGGGCTAATAATGTTACTCAACAAAATTTCAGAAACGTTGATTGAGCATTGTTATCTATGTAATATGACATAGGATGTTTTGTATTATATTTTCATAATAAATAGAAAAGTAGAAAAAATTTATTAATAGACCTATTTTCTCTTATTAATTTCGCCTTATATCTTGCATCCTTGATTCTAAGTTTTTTATTTTTTATTTTATATTTATTAACTTTATTTATATTTTAAAAAAGTTAAACATAAATAAAAGTGAGATTTTATTATTATTATAAATATTTAGGCAATTATCATGTATAAATATTTAAGCTTAGACTATTTATTTAATTAAATTATAATATAACTAAAATTAAAAAATCAAAATGTCTTTTTATTCTTCTACAAATTTCATTCGTATAACAAATATATACAATCTATTATATTAAATTATTATTAATTTATGGTCTAAAAGTATGTTTTTAATTAATTTAGATATTTAATATTTTTTAATATGTCTCATAAAATAAAAATTTGTAATTTTAGATGTTTTGTACATATGGAAGAATGCAATCAGCGAATACGAAAGTAGATTTAATTTTGTGTACAGTGTAACAAAACATCTAATTTAAAAATTTTTACTTTTTTTATTTTTCCTTATTCTCAATTCTTTTTATTAGAAAATAAACTTAAATTACCGATGACTTGTGTCTAATAATTTAGGAAGAAGCAATTGTGACATAATAATTGAAAGTGGAAGAAATCTGTAATAAGAAAAAAAAGAAAAAATAAATAAGTCAAAACAATTTGTTATGCGAGGTGTAAAATGCATGACTAGAAAATATTATTTAAATACTTACCGAAGCTAAATAAATAAAGGTTATAAATAAATATTAATTTTTATTGATATATTCTACTCACGTTTATAACTTCTATAAATGAAGAAGAAAACCTGATGCGGTACACAATTTTATAAAAACATAAAACGTAAAACAATTATAATTGCAAAAAAACATAGAAATAAAGAAAATATAAAAAGCATAAAAGTTAACTAAATTAATATTAGAAGCTAAATTTTTAAATTGTAATGAAAAACATACAATTAATCACTACTCCATTTTCGGTAATAGTAAGACATTTTATATATGAAAGTTTCAATTTTATACTCAAGAAAAAATATAGATACATTGTAGCTTATAAGTAAATTATAAATATCTTCATTGTTTAAAACTATACAGAATACATATAATTATAAAACCTGAAGTCATTAGTATGAAATAAATCCCATCATTTACTATCTGTAAGATTATATAGATCAACCAATTATTGACAATTTTTATATAAAAGAACTTTCTTTAAAGATATATATATATCTAAATGTTCATGTCGTCAAAACAATTTTTAAAAAACCATAACATGAAATGTTTATTAAATGGGTCATGAAAATGAATATAATTTAATATGTATATAATTTAGTATAATAAAATTAAATAATGAGAACGAATCTATGATTATTTCATACCTCATAATATATTTTTTACAGTCAATATACATATATAAATATATAAACATTTTTCTATTTATTGAGTAATAAATTTAACATTATTATCTTCTATATATTTAATAAATATAAATAGAAGAAGCTATCACTCTGTTTTAATATTAATGACATAGTTTAGTAGAATTTAAAATTCTTTATTAATCTCTATTAATCATTTGTAATTGTAGAAAATTCTTGCTTTTTTAATTAATATATCTTTTGGGACTGAATGAATCTTTTAATTGATAATAAAGATTTAAAGGATATTTTATTTGGTGTATTAATTTCGATCTAAATATAAATATGAACTATTAATACTTTTGAATTAAAAAATTAGATGTATATATTTAATTTCGTAAACTGATAAATTCAGTCATTAAATTTTCATTATATTCATCTTTCATGAGATCAACAAACCGTTTATTTAATTGTAGTATCTCAAATATTTTTTTAGATAGTCTGACCTACTAAACTCGTGAATATTTTATAATTTCATATATAAAACAATTTGTATCAGTATATATTAACTTATAATTTTCTTCTACTCTGTTTTTGATTATTCATTACGAAACTTGCTTGATGAACTTTAAAAAGTTAGTTCTATATAAATAGGTTTTATTATATTAAATAAATTTCACGTTAATTCAATAGTTACAGGATTTTCTCTAAATAATAAATAATTGTGATAATTCACTTAACAAAATAATCCTCTATCCTTTGTTACTATTTTACTTGTTAAAACCTTTAGTATTTAAACACTTGCATTTGTATTTTATTGTTGTTCCATAAACATCATTATTCACCACTTTAATGTTCATGTATTTAAATTTATTTTTATGTTTATGCATTTCTCATTATTAAATTACATGTATTATTTTAATCAAAGGTATTGTATAAATTCTTATACTCCACGGTATTTTTTAATATGAAAATTATATTTTATTGCTTGTTTTAATGCATAGTAATAAATTGCGTATTTTTTAAAATAGTGTTGTTATTAACTATGTTATTTTAATTTTTGTATAACAATATATTCAGCATAAAAAGATATTTTTATTTAAATATCATAGATTAATTTAACGATTCGTTCTATATTAACTTTTAACGGACGTTCGATATTAACTTTTAAAATGTAAATAATAGAATCATCAAATAAATATTTAAAAAAGAGATTTGGTATTAAAATTATTAAAGAAAATGTTTGCACCATCATCCACACAAACATATTATTTACATCAGAATATAATAAATACTCGATATATCACAAATAAATGTTATTCATTTTCATTGAAATTTTTAACAATGCATGAATTATTTACTTTTTGTATCGATGAGTATATTTTGGCTTATTTCTCCTTAAATATCATATTTCTTGTTGTTTTCAGTTGTTAAAATATTTTAAAAAATTTATAAATAAATGTAATTGTGTTTGAATGTTTAAGCTTTTGCATTTCACCAAGAATTTTGTAATAGTCTGATAAATCAAGTTTGTAAGTCTTAAGATAATCATTTCTATAATGCTTGAATTCATTTCCTAAGATTGTATTAATCTTCAAATATAAATAGGAGTATTATCAAAAGCTTTAATATTGGGTTTATTTCACGCATTTTTAGCATGCATATAATTTGAGTCGGATATATGAATTATTTAATCTATTGAAAAATTATTCTGTATTAAATAAATAAGTTTATCTAAAATATGAAGATGCGTATACTTAAGGAAAAATATCCTTTTAAAGTAGTTTAATTTAATTAGATGTATAGTAATCATTTATAAATATATTACTTATATTAATAAGTGCCATTAAAAGATGATAATTTATTTGAAAAAATATGAAAAACATATACCTAGTCTATATTTTATAAATTAATTATAATGAGATAAGTTATGAAATATTATACATATAGCTTTGAATCATTGTATATGATATTCCAATAGTTGTGAGTACGACCTCTACTTAAAAAACGAACATGTATTTTATAAAAATATTAATTACTAAAATTCTATGAAAAATGATAATTTAAAATATTAATCAAATATATTTAAATTTAATAAAATTATTATTAAAACAATTAAGTTTAATTAGGATTTATAAAAATATAATATCTAATGATATAATATAAATATAGATTTTAAGTTTGGATTAATCTGATACCGATGACATCTATAAAATATTTTATGCTTTTGTATTTATAATTACTCACTCATTTATATGTATCTTTTCAATCTACTTTAATGAAAACGTATATAAAACATAGTAATAGCAAAAAAATGACTTAAAGGTATCAGTATTTTATTATTAAATAAATAATTAAAAGGGCACATAAACATAAAAATACAATACGTAAAAAATAGTAATAATACCAAACTTCTTTGCATCCAATTGCAGAACATTTATTTTAATAAATTCAAAAAAGTATATTAGTTATAATTTATAGTATTATAATTCGCAACGGTCTTTACAATAATCAAATTTACTGCATAAAATTAAAATTCAATATATTTTTAATAAAATGTTTAGTATTTATTTTTATATATAATTACAATAAAAAAAATAATGAAATTTAAAAATATAAAATTATTGATCGTATTTTTTTTTCAGATTGTAGGAGTGAGTTTTATATTCCATTGTTGTAAAATTCAAGATTTTAATATATAAACATTTATTGAAAATTTTTTTGTAAAATTACTTAATGTTTTTATATATAGTATCCGTTTATACTTATATTTACTTTTTATAAAGTAGAATAATTGTTTACGTCAAGATTTTCAATACTTTTCATTATTTTCTCAGTCATTTAACTAAATAAATTATTAAATTTTAAAAAATATTAAACTTAAAATATATTTTTAAAATATATTTCGATAAAATGATAGAAAATTATATATATAATCGAATTTTCATAAATGTTTTATATTTAATGAAAATCTTGTTGTTACAGAATTAAATCAACAAAGTGTTTTGGACTTGTTAAATATATTAATATATAGATTTCATTATGAATACATTAAATATGTAAGTTGATGAAACTTTTTTGGCCTTTTTTTCTTATGGAAGGAAGATCCCGTTTATACATCAAGACATTTTATGTTTCATTCCGACCAAGCATATCAAATATAACTTGATTATTCAACTTTTTTAACTTTTTTTTATTTTTTCTACTACTAGTTTAAATATTTTATTTTTTAATTGTTTCTATTGTATTATTAAATGAACCTACAATTAGTAATTTCAAATTTTTTAATAATGTTAGCTAATTTAGATTCAAGTTAATTATATTCATTATTTATTTTTTTCAATTTTTTTAATTAATTGTCTAAAATTAGATTTTATTATATCTTAATTTTTTAAAAAACTTTAGCTGATTTTACACGAATAAAATGTAGTAATAAAATCACTTAGTTATTTGCATCATTTTTTACAACTACAGCTCTGCATAAAACATCTTGGTTCTTCATATCAAATTAGCTAATATAACCAATGAGTTTGACTTTTCAATTTCTTTTGTAATTTAAAAGTAATTAATAAATTTAATTATTCATTTGTTTGTAATATTGAAAAAATATTTTTATAATGACAGAAGATGATGTTATATAATATATAAAGCATAATTTTTAATTTTATTCTGTTTATTTTTAATTGTATACGTAAACAAGCACAAGATATAACATAAAAAGCATATTAATTCGGGCACCATCAGAAAATACCAGCCAGAGAGAACGAGAATCTAAATTGTCGTGGAGATAATTGTAATATCAACAAAGGATAATAACCAGAGAACAAAAATAGCTAAATATTTTATTCGTCAAATTGGGTGCAATCAAAGAGCAGCAAATAAAAGGTGAATAATCCATTCGTGAACTTAGAATTAGAAGAGATGAAAATTGATCATGCGCAAGGAAGTATCTACAAAGAAGATATTGGTTTGACAAATGATATAGTTCTCTCTTAAACTGAAGGATACAAGATATAATTTGCAGCATTATAGGTTTTCAAAGTATTACATAATATATCCATTTAGTGCAAACAAAATTTATCAATATGGGTTGTGCTGGCGTTGAACTGATAGGAAGTCTCTCAGCCTTCGTTCTTTTTTTTTATTTGATGAATCAGTGTTGATTTTTTCTGTCTCAGTAACGTTATTATTTTTAAATCTTGTTCTATCGTGTTAATCGATTCAAAAAGTACGTACATCGCAAATATAACTAGGTGATCTTTCTCCGGACATTCTTCTCGTCATTTTCTTAAGTAGTATTATCCTGAAAACAACATATTATTAATTCATATAATATACTATTGGTCATACTTTACAATAATTTCTATGAGGTCATATGTTTTCTAGGATGATCATTCTTGTAATATAAGGAAGAGCTTTGCTTCTACAGTGAATCAGATATCTAATTAACTACTCTTCATTTATAATACAGGGTCAACTTCATATTGAAGTTCCAGGAATTACCTAAAAACTTTATTTTTTCATCAACACAGCTGCCGAATCTAAAGGAGCTATGTTATATTTTAATAAGTGTGCGTGTTCCATTTTTTATTTTATATATTACACATAATACCTTTGAATGGAACTTCAATTTTATTTCACATATTGAGTTATTAATAAAATTTAATACATAGGCAATTATTAATACATTAAAAATTAATACCTAGACAAATGATTTGTTATACAGGTGAGTAATATTATCTATATATGAGAATATTATTGATATATAAAATAATATTTTAATACTTAACAGTATAGGAAAAATTGGTTTTACACTTCATATACAGTTTTGAACTTTATGTATAAATAAATACATGTATCAAATGCAGAAGACCAGATAGGATATTGTATTATACTTCATATAATATAATATGAAGTATTGTATTATAACTTATATTCGATTTACAATAATTATTAATTATAATCATCATAAAACAACAATTTTGATATTATATTTATAAAAGAAAATTAGCAGTCACAATAAAAAATAAATACTTACAATAATTTTAAAAATATACCTATCTAAGATTTAAAAGTTTTAAATCAGTACTAATCGGCTATTTGTTTAATAGTATCCCAATAGAAAAAACTTATAAAAAAAGAAACATACCGCTTGCAATATAATTCTATAAGTACATATAAATAAAGAAGATAAAATAACAGCAAAAGCAATTTATAATGTTCAGAAATTAGACAAGTAAAATAATGATATGAAATAATATTGCTAAGAGCAACGACAATATATATTAAAAGCTAAAAATTTAAACAATTTTAAGAAAAAAATATATATTCAAAGTAAACAAAAATAAAGCAAATAAAAATTGACACTTAAACATTAATTCAGGAAAAAACATTAAAGAAATGCTTATAGTTTAGAATACCCTATGATACAATATTAAAATAATAATAAAAAATATATAAAAAATTTGCATAATCACTCTCAATAAATGAAGTCTATTTTATAATATTTTTTGTTAGTTATCTATGCATTCGTCATATAAAAAAATAAAGAGAGAAATACTTTTTTAAACTATGATAAAAAATTGTTTATATAATTAAAGTTACTTTGTAAGTAAAAATAATAAAAATAATAAAAATAAGATAAATTATAATATTTATAAAATTTATGGAATTAAAATTAATGTAAAGAATAATTATATAAAAATAATGAATTTTATTTGTAATATATTTATGTAATTTTACGAATAGTGAAATTAAGTAATCTTAGATTATTATAACTAAAAATTATTATGTAAAACTTTTTTTTTAAATATTGAATTCATTGTAATTAATTAAAAATTATTTAATGTGAAAGTAATTTATATTTCATGACAAAATAATACATGTGTAATGTTTCACACATAATATTAATCTATCATAAAGAATAGAAATACAATTTTCTAAAAAACTGAATATTCTTTGTTGAAAATAAATTGAAAATTATTCGAATTTTAACATAAATTTGATGTAATAAAATCAATAGTTCTATTTTTATACAAAATATATTTTTGTATACCAAATTTTTTATTACTTTTATTGGAATATAGAAAATTCATTAGACATTCTTTTTCATATCAGTAGATAAAGTATTATACAAGAATTTTATTTTTCATTTATTAAAAAAAAATAATATAATTATTATTGTGAGGGTAAAATTTTATTCTTTATTTTGATATATTAAAAACATTTAATTTGTTCTTAAAAAATGTAAAATGTATATTCTTGAAAAAATTATTATTGCAACATAGTTATATATAAAAAATGAATTCACAGATTCAATAGTTTAATAGTTCAATTTATATAATTATAACAAATATAAAACTAATTTGTAGATAATGAATAATTAACTATTAATATGTTGTATTAATTGAATATTGTTATATAGCTGAATCACAATAATTAAAAAAATAAGTATCAAAATAAAAATTAGTCTATTATAAGATATCATAATATCTTAAGACAATTTAATATAATGCAATTATTTATTTCGTTAAATTTTATAAACTACATTAAGATACGAACTAAAATAATTTTTTAATGTATTCAAAATTATTGGTAAAAGTAATAAATGTTTATTAATTCTTACTTTATTTTGAAACATATTTTATTAAAAGTATTTTGTTTGCATGATTTTGTGATATTTAGTAATTATTTAAATAATTAAAAAATACATATTAATGAGAATTTACAAAATTATTTTGGTTTAATACCATTTATATAATATTTATATAATACCAAAAATATATAAGATATATATAAAAAAATTTTGTTTGGTATTATAATACTAATATTTTTGAGTTTCATAATATATAAATTATAATTTCGTCATGAAATTTTACTTCGTTAAAAAAAAAACGAAAATTCCATCCACAAAATAATTATTAAAACTTTAAAATTTACGAAATATTAATATGTCTTTTTCATTACCTTTATCTATAATTTACTGGATTTCTTTTGATATTCTTATCTCGATAGTTGGATATTTATTTAATACTAACTCTTCTGAAAGAATTATTTTGTTTTTATTATCACAATATTTTTTAATGTACTATTAGTATACGATCATCGTCAAATATAAACAAAACACCATTTATACTATTAGCCTTGCTATTGTCACGATTTACAATATCAATTACGTTATGACAAATAGTCTCTTTGGAATTGTGAAATACATCAGCTAATCAAATGAGAGGTATGACGAAGGACGCATACACTAATGTACACAAGTGACGATTTCACAAACTCGTTATTCAGACTTTAATTCGTTTAGTTAAATTTCGGATTCTCACTAAGATTAAGACACATGACTTATCAGTTTCCAAAAGGTATTCATATTTGTGCAAAGAGATACCAAAAAGTTGTATTTTTAACTAGTAAGTAATAATATTAGAACCCTTTCAAATATGTTAATTAATATTTTTTTTTATAATAAATACTATTAAAAATCTATTGATTAATTAATTTATTTATTTTATATAGTAAGATATAAATATTAAATATGAGATTGAAAAATGTTTATAGTCGTCTTTAAAATAATTAATAATTATCAGTTATTTAATTTTGAGTTCATATTTAATTTATAAAACTTTTTTGTAGACATTACGGACTTCAATTTTGTGTTTAATAAGTAAGTTACTGAATTTTCATTTTATTTATATTATTATTTTTTTTAAAGAATTATTATATTATAAATAATATATTTATTTTTGAAATAATATTTCTTACATATTTAAACCTTTATAACATTAAGAACTGCTTATAATAAATTATTGAAATGCAAGATTCATCAACAAGTGCAACAAGTGATATTATGAAAATATGTATTAATAATATGTGATTTACATATTAATTTTACATAAATAATATATTAATTTTTATTTTATTATAAATTTTTGTATGTATTAGAAATTTTTCCCTGTAATATGTCGTTTTGCTATTTGTGATCAAAATCGTTCACATACTATTTTACATTGTATTGTACAAACTCGATCGTTTTATATTGAAGACGAGTTTTTATTTCATAAAAAATTACAATTAATTTTAGGAATATTTAGGCTCTAGAGAGTTAAAAAAAAGTAGATTTTTAGATATAATTTTTTACTCTGATATCCGTAAAATTATTAAAATTTTTATTTTTAAATATTTTAAATAATATTTGTATCTTACTTAAAAATTATTCTAAAAGATTTAGAATAAGTTTAAAAATTACTACACAATTTGATGAATCTGTATTTCATAAAAAATGCTTCTTAAATTTGTTTATTGATATGTATATACAATATAAAATATCAAAATTAAAAAATATTTTTACTTTTAATAGAATATATTATGGTAATTTAAAAGGAATATTTTTAAACAGATTTTATAGTATTACATTATTATACAAAGAATTAATTAATTTTATTTAAAATATAATACTGATTATATTATAAAAATATAAATATATTAAAATAGAAATACTAAATAATACATCAAAAAATATTTTTTATCAATGTATTATTCTCTAAATAATTAAAAAATAAAATTAATATTTTGTATAACTACTACAATAATACGTATAAACATAAATATTAAGTACACTTGAAAATAAATGTAAGAATAAATATAAAAATCATTATTTAAATAAAAGAGAATAGATATAAATTTAAGTGTACGCAACAAATATTTCGTAATACTGTCAACATATGTTTTCTTATGTATATATCAACATCAGAAGAACCTAGTTTTTTTTACTATTCATTATTTATAAAAACCTTTTTTTAAAAACTTATTAATTTTTTTAAGAAAAAGAACTTTTATTGGTTTGATATTTTTATTAAAATAAATTTCAATTAATTATATTATAAAATAAATTTTTTATTCACTGAGAAAAATATCTTTAAAGCATAAATAAAAAAAATCTATTTAATATAATAAAGCGTCATGGAATTTCTCGATATGTTATCTATTATAGATAAGAAAAATATAAATATTTACAGTAAAAGAGCTATATCTAATTGCTTAACAGTTTCAAACATCAATACTAATAAAAAAAAAACATAATGTTATATATTCTTTTAATACATCGATTTTATAAAAATTTTTATAATCGTATAATACAGACGCAGTTATATCGTAATATTTTATAATTTTAATGAACAATATTACGAATCAGAATAAATACATATATAAAATTAATTTTAATTTTTAACATTAAAAATTTAAAAACAATAATATTTTTAATATACGTTAATTATATAATACATGGTGTAAATATCGAGAAAAGTATTTATTTAAACTCAATATTTTACTCAAAAATAATATTATTGAAAAATAATTTTTGTTTTATTATTTCAATAAGCTTCTATTTAGCATCTTTTATTTATGACAATTATATATATTTTTATATATATTATTACTAATCTTATAAAACTATAATTTTCCAAACTTTAAATTTTTTTTATTAAATATAAATATATAAATATATAAATATTTTACTAATATTCAATGATTTTATATAAAAAAAAATTTCTTAAAAAAGTTAGAGAGTTGAACGTCGTGTTGCGGTTTGCTATTAAGGGTTTTCTCTTTGATAAGTATCCATATTGATAATATTTGTATCCCCCGTAAAAAATTATTAAATATAATACTGACTTTGACTTCCTATATATTTTCATCTAATTCCAATATTATTTATGTTTGTTTAAATAAGTATATTGTTTTATAAAGTACTTGTGACTTGGAGTTAAAATACATATGCATAACATTCTAATTCTGCTACTATTAATTCTTACCCTAATATATGAATTAATGAGCAATACTATTCGTTGTTATAGATGCTAATTATTTCTTGATGTAGTTTGTGGCTATAATGGTGAGTTCTTATATATATATATATGTATATATAATAAAGGCAATCAATTTAATCATTATACTCCTTGTCACTCTGTGTTTCACTAAAATTTTGTAAGGTTTGGTCGCCTTGAAGGACTATATCAAAGTCAAATATTGTCAAATAGACAATCAATTTAAAAAATGAGAGAAAATTAGTTACTGTACAATTACGATGTATACTCTTCTATAAAATTAAGACCAGATATAACATAAATGGTCAACTTTATCGTTTAAAAATTCAACCGACAGTATAAAATAAATAATGTAAAGTATCTCGAGGACGAGTAATTTCATCTACGTGCTTTTTTTTGAGTAACAGTACAGCTGCAAACCTTATCACAAGGTTAGAAAATTATAATTCGCTATAATTATAAAGTTGCTCCAAGACTTTCTGTAGCAGCATTTTTTTGTAGTACATGATTTATGAAAGTCATAGCTTTACCCTTGAAGTAGAATTAAATACGTAAAATACCAATCATTTAAATTGGATATAAGACTAGGAGTTTTTACTTTGACATAAAAAGTACGGAAGGCTCAGATAAACAGTATTAACACAAAGAACAATTTAAGAAATTTAATCAGTACTGAATAAATGAACAAACACACACTAAAAAGAATAAAGGAAATAAAGTTATAAAAATTAAAAATAGAGAAATAGTATGTATCATATTAAATAGTAATGGAATAACAAAAAACGAAATAAAATCTGGCAAAGGAAATTCATATAAAAAACTCGCTAGATTTTTTCAAAAATTCATAAATAATAATAGTAATCTAATAGTTATATTTAAAAATATTATTAGTATTATTATCAATATTATAATTAATTTTATCCAATAAATTGTAACCAATATTATTATTGGTTATTATAGTTATTTATATAGTCTATATATTTGTGACAATTATATATTGTCATAGAAAAACATTAAATAACGAATGTTAATAAAGTTATATTTGTAGCATAGACGTGTAATGCAGAGTTCTTAAATTGAGAGCACTTAAAGATACAATAAATGAGTAGAAATGAGATAAAATACCGTTTTTGCACTACTGAATGAAAATGTTTGAAATAAACTATGCTAGAGCATATCGATGAATATCAACTACACTCTAGTTTTCGAGAGTGAGATAGACATTAGAATGTCAGTTATAAAAGTTTAATTTTTACTATGCACCTTTTCTTAGATCATCGAGAACGTATGTTAACAATAGTTTGTTTACAGTATCTACTTGATGAAAAGCCATACCATGAATAAGTGTGATGTATCAGGTTTTGAATATAGTATATATAGAATTACTGATGTATCAATAGATATATTACGTAACTCGTGTAATAGTGCAAAGAATTTAAATAGTAAATTTAACTCTTATATATTACTATTACTAAATATTCTCATATATAATTATGAATATATTATGATATTATATTATTAGATAATACAAAATAAACTAGAAATCTGTTTTTATTATTATTAGAAATATTATTAATATCATTTTTATTACATTCGTTAGAAATTTTAATTATATGCTAGTTAATATTTATAAATAAATGCGAGATCTTAATTAGATCAGGGGCTCGTAAAATGTGAAATATTATCGCGAGTAGATTAAGATTAAAATAGAACGGTAAAAGAAGGTGATTGGCCAAATCTGTGTAGTGCCATTTGAAAAAATGTAATTTAATGTAAATTTCAGATATTTTTGTCCCTCTTTAGATGTCGTGATGATACGGCATCTGAGATTTTTGCTACATTCAACTTACATACGTCACGCACACATATATTTATGCTTCGATGTAAAAAATATACTGTTATAATACTATATAAGCAACACTTTCTTAAAATTTTAAATGTTTATATTTAACAAAGAAAATTTAATTTTTAGTAATTAAAATGTAGTGTTTTCCACGTAGTAGGAATTATGTATGTAACATAAAAGATAAATTGCACTAATTAATCATCGATTCAAAAGATCGAAGCATGTTTTATTAAAAAATAAACTTGCGTTTAGATTTATACAAAAACTAAAACAAAAAATATATTTTACTGCATTTAATTTACAGTAAAGATATACCTTGAGCAAAAAACAGTGAGTATTTTAATTGTTATAGTTTTTTATTGTTATTTGAGTAAAACTTCTCATAAATGAAAATCATATTCATTTGATATTCATCAATCCCACAACAAAAATTTTAAATATATAATGTTAATTTATATTTAATGTTATGATGTGATTAATTTACAGAAGAAAGGAGTGAAAATTTAATTAATTACAAATTAATTTTAAGTCAGTGGAATATTTTATTTAAAAAATTTATAACAAAAGACATTAATTTAATGTCCTTGAATTTGGTTTTGATTTATCCGTTCTCCAAAAAATTCGCAAAAACCTTTAAGTACCTACTATAAATATCACCAACCAATGGCGTTCACGGAAAATCCATTTGGTCGAAGTATAAATCGTGCTTTAAACTACGCTACATCAAAAAATTTTCTTAACATTTTGTTTTATATGACATAAGAGAAATTAGGGTTATTTGATTATATCTGTTTTTATAATATAATTTACAATATTTAACATATTACTATATTTATTTTTATAAAGTAAATATTATATAAAAAATAAATTAAAATCTTGACTAGGTATATATAGTTAAGAATTATTATCTTATATGAATATTGAAATCAAACACTTATTTAAATAGAAAAATATACTGAAAATTTATTTAGGAATGAAATAAAATATTAAATTAAATTATAAAGTGTTTAAAAGTATCTAGATTCGTATTAACTAGATATATATAAAATATGTACAAAAAGTTACGTATGCTAAAAAATTAAGTAACTGTTTTATTCTGTTAAAAAACTCTTGAAGATCAATTTTATTTTTGTAAGATTATTAATAAAATAGAAAAGATATTATTACGTACTTCAAGCTAAGATTACATACCAATAATAAATAAATATAAGAATAAGAATATAGACACTGTGATATATAAAAATTCGCACCTACGTCTTCAATCAAATAAATGTATAATTTATTATTCTTTGAAAATATATTTTATTTCATTAATTACCATCTTAAAGAACCATATCAGTAACACAGAATACTATAATTTGTTTTGGTGAGAAGCAGTTCGAATGCACAGCTGTTAATCATATAGAGGTTACCGATATAACTAGAAGACAATAAATTTTATTTTTATTATTGTTAAATATAAAAATTATTTTTATAGTTCTTATTTGTTCTATAGTTCTTTAAAATGTTGCCTATATTTTTATAGTTACACGTTCCTGGGATTCGTCCATTTGTTGTAAACTCAGAATCTGTTTTTTTTAAATTACTTATAAAAAATTGTGAATCACACATATATTATATGCTTCCTTAATGTATATTTAATAATATGTATATATATAAAATTTTGTTATATAAACTTAATATTTTAATAAATATTTTTCCTAATTAAATATCACTTTTTGTTTTTTTATTCACATATATTATGTTATGTACATGAGTTATTATTTATGATACATTTATATATTATTTATGATTTTTTTATGAATGTAAAATTACTGTTAGATAAATTATTATTTTAAAACTTTTATAAAAATTTCTTTATAGAAAAATTCTTTATATTACAGCTTATCCAAAATAATGCAAAGAAAGAAAAGATAATAGTTAAAAATATATTGTCTTCTATGAAATCATCAATAGTATTAAAAATCAAAAAATTATGATATAAATTGTTTGAAAATTAAAAGTTTACTAACTTAAACTCTGTAATTTCGTACTATATAGGTATGCATATTTATAACAGTATTATTATTTTTGTACAATCAGGAAATTTCTGTCATAATATTTTTTTAAATTAGTAAGTAGCCACCATATAGCGACTAAAATAATGACGGCATACAATCTTAATTTCGTTTACATTTAGAATGAAATTATTCATCTAATATTACACTATTTTTTATAAATATATGTAATTATTTGTTATAATAAAATTATTTACTATATTAGAAGTTCAGCCTATACTTCAATATGATAATTTATTCGTTAATTTGAACTTATACAATAGATTATATAAATAAAAATAGTATAATATAATAATAAACACAGAAAAGATATTCTATGTATATTTTATTTTTTTAATTTCGTAATGAATTTAATTTCTAAAATATATTATTAAAACTAATGTATTTGTATTTTTAATTATTTTTCATAACAATTTGAAAAATTTGAAATAAACCTAAATGAGATTATTATAAAATATAATGACTATAAAATAAAAATAATAAAATAGATAACATTTTTAAATCAAAACTGTTTAATCTAAAACTATACATTTAATATTGAAATATTTATAATTTTTTAAAGATTATTATAATATTCTATTATTAAATTCAAGATTACAATTAAAAATTATTCCATAAGGTGTTTTTATAAAATATTTTATTATTTTTTATGAAGATGTGTTCTGAAAAAATGATCCGTGATAATTTTTTTTAGTTAAAATTCGATGTGTAATAACCCAACTTGTAAATAAAATAAATATATATTATGATACGTAGTGATAAAAATAATATACAAATAAATAATAAAAGAATATTTAGTTGTCTGTACGATGCTTTAATGTTCTTTTTACTTTACACTGTAGAAATAATACGTTTGGTAACTATTATAAAGAGTGGTTATTATAATTAGTTGTATATTATCAAAGCATTAAACCATTAGATGATTTTCTAACGTTGGAAAGTCAGTATTCTAATGTTACCGTTTTATGAATAATTTCGATTTTGTATGTACTACATGTGCCGATTCTGAAACAGAATAAATTATTACTAATGAAATTTATTACAAATACCATGAAAAACATCATAGGAATTACTACAGATTATCTGGTAACTTTAAAAATTACATCTTTTATCTTCTATTATTTTAATTACTTTTTTGTGCACAGTCGATATTTTTTCTACAACACTATTTTTTTAAATATTTCTTAAAAAAAAAAATTTAATTGTGCAATTTTTTGGTTTATTTTTGACTATTTTTTCTATAAAAATTTATCTTTCTGATTTTGAACATTTCTTTAGTATTATTTTAATAATAGACATACTGTCATTTAGCTTTAGTAAAATTATTAATTTAATTAAAAATTATATTTTATTTTTTGTACAAATTATACGAACCTAAAAATATAAATATTTTTTCTATTATTTAATAAAAAATAGAATTAATTGTAAAATTTTGTTGGTAATAAGTAATCATGTTATTTTCAATACTTATATTAACTTAGTAAAATAGAATGTTTGATACATTGCATTGACTTAAATACACCAGTACGAAATATTATAATTATTAAGTTAAGTTTACGAATATTATCATTTTAAATATATATATATATTTATTAAAATTTTCATATACTTAAAAAATATTATTTTTAGATAACTAACAATAGTAATTACAAAATAATTGTTTATGACTAAAATATTGCCTTAAATTTAGGCAGCTTATTAATTTGAAGATGAAACATTAAAAAACTGTTAATATATAATTAAACTTCATTTTGAAATCTTTATAATATTAGTTAAATATTCAAATATATCTAAAACAATTATAGAAGTTTATAATTTTTTAAACTATAAATTTTAATTATAATTTTAATATAAAATTTATTTATCTAAATAATAATACTTATTCAAAAATATTTTTTATTCTTAATTTAAAAAATTAAAAAATTAATTAAACCATTTAAATACTAATTAATTTAAATGAATAATTAGTTGACTATATCTTACTTAATTTTTTTATATGTTATATTTTACTATTTTATATTTTATATTTATTTTAAATATTATATTTTATGTATGATTTTTAAATTATATCTTTATTATACTTCTTAGTCTGATAATATTTATAAATATTCAGAACATTTTTTTTTATTTTACGATATGATAAACATTGTTTTACACCTTTCATAATTACGTTAAAAAAAATTTTAAAATCTAAAATATATATTTAAATGTATTTTATATATAATATTTATAAACATGAACTTATTGTTTATAGTAAAAATATATTCTACTTTCTTTGCATTTATAAATTAATTTTATTGGAGATGTATGATGTTATTTTAAATATTATATTTTAAAATTTAAAGTTTCAATTCAAATAGTATTTAATGAATAACAGAGTAATTTAAAAATGATGTATTTAATAATACACAAAAGTATTATTTTTTTAATTATATTCTATAAAAACGTAAAGAAGTCATATTGAAAATATCAATTTTTTAAATAACAATATAAAAAAATATATGTATATTAATTGAAAAATATTTTTTCTTCTAAGAAAGAAAATATTCAGACGATATTTGTTTGTTCTAAGATTAAAATATATTACTGTAATTTTTCATTCTGATCAAAATAATCCAAGTATTTTTAATATATAAAGTTTATTAATACATTATAAAATTTTTAAATATTCTGTAAGTGTTAAAAATGATAATTAAGAAAATTTAAAAAATTTTTGTAATATGAATTAATACAGTTAATAAGCTATACATACACCTTATACAATAAATTAAAAAAATAAAAATCAATGTAATAATCTGTCATAAAAATCTTAAATCCTTAAATATAATAATTTTAATGTTTTTTAAATATATTTATATAAAGTATTTTAAGCTGTTATATATATTATAGGATTATTCGTGTGATGAGATGTCGTCGATAGTGCCAGAACTAATAATTCGACGCCCAGTATATCAACAAGATGATTTAAATCGGTTGAGTCTGTACTCATGTCCAAAGAAAACACGTGAGTATTTATAACTATACCTTTAATTTATTTGTTATAAAATAATTATATATTCAAGAAATAAAACATATTCGTATGTTTTCACATGTATGGATATATATTTTTGTTTAAATTATACCATTTCATTTTTTAAATTTTATAATTGTATTATTAAATTAAAACAAAATTTGAATAGAAAGTTAAAATATTTCATTCAGATTTAATTTTAAGAGAATTAGAGGTAATTTAAAAAAAAATTTATTTATAAATTTCATTTGAACAAAACTGTACTAAATTATTTTAAAAATTACATTATAACATACATTTGTGTATATATATAAATTATTTCTTATTAAATAATAGTGACTTTGATTACATAGAATAAAAAAATTAAGAGATAAATATATTTTTAATAGTCTTCTCTTTTTTAAATATATACTTATATTTTAGAACTAGAAACATAATAAAAAGCTAGAAATTGTTGATTTTATGGACAAAAAACGGTAATTTTACAAAATTTATAGACTTAAATATCTTTAATAATTATATTAAATACCTTAATCTCCAATTTAATCCAACAAATTTTATTCTTGTTTAAAAAAAATATATCAGAAAAAAATTGAAACTATATTCTAATCAAATAAAAATAACAGCAAAATAAAAAATCTTTATTTTAATTTTATATACCAATTTTTTTATTATATTAATTTATAATTATATGATAATTGTGTTTTATAAAATACATAAAGTAATTTTTCCTTCAATTCAACAATTTTTACCGTATTCTGTTGGGAAATTTATGTGTAACAATGCATCCTAACTAAAATATTAAAAATAAAGTGAATATTGAAATAAAAATTTTTTAGCACTGCTTTGTATAAGATATAATAGAAATTTATATTGCTTCTGATTTAATATATTAAATATTTTTCCTATATATATATACGTTCCTTGCCCATAGTAATCTATTTCATAAAATCACCTAATAATTTTAATGTATATTTCTTTTATAATATAATAATCATACTTATAAAAAAAAACATGCTTATTATACAGTCTGATCGAAAAATGATTGTTATAAAGCAATATGAAATTAAGGTCTAAATATTGTTAATGTTTGTTTACAGATACCGTTGTTTCATTAGTGTAATGATCAAATTCTAATATAATTATTTAAGATTTATCTGCGTAGATTAAATAAAAATTTAGTTTATTTGTTTTTTTGTTAAAATTAAAGAAAAAAACGAATAAATTAAAAAATTAATAGTTTTGTTAATTCTTTAGTTGTATATTTTTATTTTTATTGGTCCATTCTTTTCTCATTAAAAAGTAACTGTAAAAATTACGATTCTTATCTTGAAACACTAAAGAATACATTCTATTATTAAGGTCTATAAATAGAAATGGCATTATTTCAATCTTAAATACAAATCTATATTTGTTAATCTCAATTATAGAATTTAAAATAAATAAATCATTTTTTAAATTAAGTAAGTATTAAAATATTGGAGCTTTAATAATATTTATAAAAAAAAAGAAAATTTATTCGTGACTATGCGATGAATCATTAGCGTATCTCTCTAACACTTGTCAATTAATCACTCTTATAACAATAATTTTGTTTTGACAAATTGGATAACATTCTAAGATTCAATGCATATTTCTTTAATTCACTATTTATCTTTGATAAACTAAAAATAATATCATCATATTTTCAACATAATAATTCCGAAAATAATATCTAAATTATAATACTTACTCAGCCATACATTTTAAAAAATTACCTATGTTGAACTATGATTTTATCTAATCTAAAGAGATTGAAATAATGAAAATATATTAATTTGTAACGTCGAATATTTAACATTTATTTAACAATATTTATTTTATTTTAATATTTTTGATAATTGTATTTATTAAAATTTCAGTTGGAAAAAAAATCACCAAACAATTACGAAGTATTGAGCCAAGATTATGTTTAAAAAATATAATTCCTATAATGAGCTGGTTACCACGATACAATTGGAAAAGTCATATTTTTGGTGATCTTGTTGCTGGAATTACAGTTGCAATTATGCACATACCTCAAGGTATAAGGCCAATTAATTTAAAGCTAAATATTAATTTATTAATCTTTATTAAGTTATATATAAACTTATTTATTAAGAATATATAAACTATTTAAATTTTATTTCCATTTTTCATTTAATACAATATTGTATTTGTAAATATTTTATATTATGTGTATATTTGTATGTATCTGATTATACAACTAATGTTTTACTTAATAAATAATGAAATTATTTGTCTAATCTTTCATCTTTCATTCACATTGAATTAATATATCGTAATAAATATTCTTATAAAAATAATTAATTAATTAATTAAAATGAAATTTATAATACATAAACTGATAGTTAAGTGTTTAGAGAAGGTAATTTATCAAAATTATTTGAAATTCAAATGAAAATAAATAAGATAATAACGTTTCATTTTTCTAATTTAAAATAGACGCCTATGTTCACAAAGTGCAATAGTAAAAAAAATTTTTTAAAAAATAAAATTTATATTGAAACAGTTTTATTTAGTAGTAAATAATCAGAGAGTTGTAGTTAATAATATAGTTAATATTTTATAAATAAAAAAAATGTCTATTTAAATATAAAACAATTTTATACCTGCTTACTAATAATTAATAATATATTAAACAATAAATATATATGTATACAATTAATATAAGAAATAACAAAATTTTTTAATTTATTATAAGAAAAAAAAAGTAAAAAAAAATAACTCCTTATATATGCAATCAATACCTTATATAGGAAGTAAAAAATCTGGATACAAAAAGATTATTAACAAAAATTTTGCCTTCGAAATATTAAATCAAGTTAATACTTATATTAAAAAATGATAGTATAAGATTTATAGAATCTCAGTAATTGGTACTTCAAAGTTGTAATCTAAAATATAGAATCTGCACTTAAGTAACTGTTAAAAAACACGATCTTAGATATAGTTTCTTCTTGTTATAAAAATATTCTCAATAACCCTGTATTAGAATGATGTTTAATAAAAATGAGTATAAGAATAAAATATCCTATTTGACTTTCAATAAACCTTCAAAAAAAATATTCATAATTTACTTAAATTTTTGTTAAATAAATTTAGTTTGGATTTGAAAAAAAGCTTAGAATGCTACTGGTCTAAATGTCTATTAACTATTAGAACTTTGAGTTAAGTAATTCAAATTTCTTTGCAGTTATAAATTACTTAATAAAATTAAACAGTTAATAACACAGCGTTTAACATCTATTGGTAACATAAAGTAACAGCGTTTAACATCTATTGGTTTGCCAGCCTAAAAAATTACTTTTTACTAGGTTAAATGTACTTTTAGAATAGTGTAAATGAAGACAATGATCAGGAAAAAATCATAATAAAATAAAAAAAATAATCTTAAGAATTATATTGTACAAAAATTAATGAACATATTACGATCAGGCTTCCATTATTAATTACTAATAATTCAAAATTACACTGTTTATATTGTTTATACACACGTGTTATTTTCCATTCGTAAAATTACATAATGATGATAAATTTGAAATTTAATTTTATGTATTATGATTTTTTATTTAATATTGTTTGTTTAGTATGTATAGTTTATAAAGATTGCATATGTAAGCTTGAAAAGAAATAGAAATTTACAAGAAACGCTTTGAAATTAAAACAATAAGAAGCTAAATGAATAAATATAATAATATTTATGAAAATAGAAAAGCAGGTTAATAAAATGGAATAAAATAAAATCATATCGTAAATAAATTTATTGGGTATTAACTAGTTTCTTTTACTATCAACGATTGACTTTATTACCCAAAGTACAAATATTGATATCTTAAGTTTTTTCATGCATAGTAAACACAATAAAATTTCATTCTGTATAATTTTCAGGTATAATCGAATCTTGTTCTTTTAAATTGTATGATGTTAACTGAGTTTATATAGATTACAATGATCTCAAATGGTATTGCATATGATTTTGTGTTTGTGAGTGCTAGGAAATCGACTACAATGAAAATTTTTTCATAAAAAATATCTCAAATACGCAAATACGCAAATACTTACATTACTGTTAATTATAACTTTTTTTGTTTATAATCATGAGTTATATAATAAAAAGTCTTATATTTTTATATTTAATTGAATTATTGCTTTCAAGCATATCTTTTGAAAGGAGTTTACTATCTTCCATAAATTTCAGACATCTGAATATTTCAACATTGTCCTTATAAGAAAAATTTTTGTATAATATATATAAAACAAATATTTTCTAATTATTTAATTTATTCGGTTTAAATGATCAAAATTCAAATTAATTTGAAAATTTCAAAATTTATTGTAATATGCATGAAAATAAAAATTTTATGTTATAAAAAAAAGGTGAAATATATCTTAATAGATACATGGAAATGTCAAGTGGTCCATGATAAAAAATATGTAAGACCTATAAAAATTTCTTTTTTTTCTTATTCTCAAATAGTAGTATAAAAATGTAGATGTATCTAAAATTAATCTCAAATATGGTTCCACTTTTTTATCTTTCAGTATAAGATTCTAAACCGTAAAGTTTAATGTATATGAATTTTCTTCTAAGAACTTTCAAAATTTTAATATATATGATTTGTTATAAAATATCATACATATTATGATGAACACAATGTTGAATGATTACAAAATAACAAGTTATAAATGCAAAGTTTTTTTTTATTTGTAAATGAAAGAAAATTCGAAGAGTGAATAATAATTGAAAGTGAAAAACGTTATTTAACATAAAATTAAAATAATTAGAATTAAATGTTTCATAAGAAATTTTTCTAAATATCTGTGTCAATATTTGTAACTAATTTATTTATAATCTTTGCTTCTTTATACAGTAAATGGGTGAAATGAAATTATACAAAAGCAATTTATAATATTTTAGACAAACATCTTAATTAGATTTTTTTAAATTAATTTTAGAAAAAATAGAATAAAGATAGAATATTTTAATTAATCGGGAAAAAATCTTAACAAATAGTTTGCATTATTTATAGGAATGGCATATGCTATACTTGGAAATGTACCACCTATAATTGGAATTTATATGGCTTTTTTTCCTGTACTAGTTTACTTTATATTTGGAACATCAAAACATAATTCTATGGGTAAGTTAAAAATCAAATAAGTGTATATAATTACTCTTAAAAATTTCAAAAATAAAAAATTTTCGTAATCAAAAGTTACTTATATTTTTCTATCAATTATTTTAAAATATGCTCAAAGAATTTTATTATAATAACAAAAGTAAAGCCTGTTTAGTATATAAATCACAAATTTAATATTTTTTAAGTATCTTCTTTATCAAAAAAATATAAATATATTTGATGATAGGCTATATTAGAACATCATTATATGACAACATTATTGTAAAATAAAAGGTAAACAGGAAAGATAAAACAATTTTTTAAAACAATTCTAAAAAATAATAGTATATAAAATTAACCTAAAGTATTTGAATTGTTACTGATAAAATACTATTTCATTTGTAATTTTATTGTAATATCATTTATAATATTTTATATTAATAAATAAAATAATTTTAGTAGACCTATTTACATATTTTTTGTTGAAACTTTATGACTATAAAAAAGGGAAAATTAATGAGATAACATTAATAAGTTTTATTATAAATATGAAGTGTACACTTCTTTTAATGTATATCTAAAACTATATTTTTAAAATTTTATTTAAAAAATCAAATATTTATACTTATTAAAAAAATTTTCATTAAGTCTTATTAAATAGGTTCTTTTGCTGTTATTTGTATGATGGTAGGAAAAATTGTACTCTATCATACTTCAGTATCACGTGTAGATATAAAGAATTCTACAATTTTAATATCAAATCCGGATATTCACGTAAATTCTGATAGATCATTAGAACATTCACAAATAGAAATAGCTACTGCAGTTACATTTATGGTTGCATTAATGCAGGTAAGTAAACATATCTTTCATTGTTCAAAACTAAAAGTCTCAGTATTGATATATTCATTTCTTATTATATTAATAAGCTTTAAATAATAATAATAATACTTTTTAATTATTATATTCTATTACATAGCATTTACTAAATCCACTTCTTTTACTTTTAAAAATAATTTGATATTTATTTAGACAATATCATAAGTAATAAATATATTTTAAATAGTAATTTTCATATTATATTAATATAAATAACATTTCAATAGCTTGATGCAAATATTAAAATATGTATTCTAAGATATATTGTTGAATATTTGAATTTTTTATTTCATAGAACTAAGAAGACACTGTTGATAAAAAATTTTTTTTTATTTTACTGTAAAAGAACTGAATAAAAATATAATTTTCTATATAAGTTTATATATTAATTATTAAAAAGTTATATTAAAAAAATTGCAATACATATGTAATTATATTGATAAGTTATTTTTTATCGATAATAATGTTCTTTTTAAATTTTCGAACATATTACAAGAGCCCAATAGCATCGTGATCGTCGAAACGATAGTTTTATTTCTTTATCAATAGTACGATAATAATTAATAGCGATGTTGCTACTACATTCATCATAAGCTTGTAGAACTTCAAAATGATTGTAGCATTGTTTAAATGTTTAATTCGTATATATTAACTGATGTCAAGAAAAAGAGAAAAAATATAGAAAAGATCATTGAAAAATGTCATCTAGAGGAGGTACAGGCTAATTTTTATGCAGAACTCGCGTAGTGTACTAAGCTATTAGTAACATGACTAACAACATTACTCTGTTTCATAGTTTTTTGGACTATGAATAAATTTATGATCCATAAAGTGGCAAACTTAATTATAAGTACATTGTGTCATTGGCTTAAATTAACCTATTTTGTATGCTACATTTGTTTATTTATATATTACACTTTATAGACATATATCTATTCTGTATATATACACCTACTTATATTACATCTCGTATACACAAGTTATATTCAATACACAGTTATATTCAAACATACTCATTTTCACCTGATTAGAGTTAATATAATAATACAACAGTGTGTTAGTGATGAATTTTCTGTCGTGAAAACTTATAAATAATATAAAATATATTAGATTAAAGAATAAAAAAAAATTTTTTAAATACATATTTGAAAACTTTAATATACAAATACTATAAATATATGTTTATATTCCATATAAGAAAAAAAATACATACTTGATTACTACACAAATCTATATTCATATATGGATATATAAATGTATGTTTACATATAGTTATACACAAAACTAATATACATGTGTAACCTATATTGATGAACATGATATATCCTTCTATTCTAGTTTTTTTTCATTAATTTAATACTATATGTCTTACAACAAATTATAATAAAAAATTAAGAAATCAATATTATCTTTCAATTATTTGGTGATTTTAGTTGAATAAATTATTTTCAATCTTCATCACATTATGATATAACTTTTATATTATGGTAATTTTTACTGTTACAGTGTATAATGAAATTTTAAATAAATACAATTATAGTGTTTGAAGAAATACTTAAATTTGATATAATTAATGCATTTTTCACAAAATAATTATTCCCTTCTAGGAGTTTTGTACTTTAAAATATATCATTTATTAAATTTAATAAAAAATTCAAACTAATAATCCTTCTATAATATCTCATATATATAATTAATTGTAAAATAATTAAACTTTAAAAAGTATTCATACGCAAAATGTTATAAAATAATTTTAAGATTATTTAAATATTGTTTATCTATTTTTCTTATATTAAAATATGTTTAAGACCATAAGTCTTTCTAAATATTTAATTATTACATAAAGTTACAGAAGTTATTCCTACAAAAAAAATTTCGTTGTATCAAAGAGAAGTGTTAAAGATATAATCAAAAATTAATATTAATATGAAGAAATGTTTTAATTTGGCAAATTCAAATAACATAGTACATTTTAAATAAGTTTAAATATAGATATATTGTGATATAATATATAAATGCAATAAATGAATATAGTATGTTTAATTCTTGAATAGTAATAACTATAGCGAAAGTACTTAAATTTTCTTTTCTTTATTAATCAATCAAATTGCTAGTTGGAAAACTAATATATGACTTATTCTGACCATATTCTGACATTTCCGAAACTGTAATAATACAGTTTCTTCTTAAAGAGCAAATCGCTTGAAGTCTTTCACCATTGCGAGATTACAAATGGTAATGAAAGGTTTTATAAATAAGTAAAGTAAAAATTATAAGTAAGAAAATTATGCTATATTCTTAAAGATAATGCATTTAATTACAAAAGCATTATATATTTCTTTATTGTTTGTTCTACATACGTATTATTCATTGTAACTTATAACTAAGCAGTTCCTGAGAATAGCTTGATAAGGAACCTATACTAAAATTCTAAAGATGTAAATGAAGTGAATTAGAAGCGGTATGAAAAATATTTTCAATTTCTACCAATATTAGATAGTCATGCAGAGCTGATTTAGGTGATACGTAACGTCATCGTTTATGGGAAAAGGTTGCCATTAAACTTTTGAACAAAATTACTGTGACTAACTAAGTTTGTTGCGACTTATTAACGCAAATGAAGCTACTTATTTATTATTTTTGTAGACCCACTACAATTCACCTTTCTTAGCGAATGACTTGTCATCAAAAAACTGTTAACCACCCAAATTTACTTATACCGCAAAAAGGGAACAGTAGTTGACATCAAGTAAGCGAAAATAAGAGTTTAGTAGCGCCAACGTATGGCGTTGATAAAATGAGAGAACGGCTGTCACAAAATGAAGTAATGACAAATACTACCCTTTACGTACATTTGTATATTACAATTAATCTGTATACGCACAGTTAAAAATTATACTCTATACTGTGCATACTTATACTTAAGCTGTATATGCCTACCAATATTAATATTATTTTTAAGCGATGTATTTTCCAACACAAACTTTAAACAAAGAAAAGGTTCGGCCTATTGAGTACTTAATTAGAGTATTTTTAACAGGCATGCCACTAAGTTTCCATTTCAATTTCTTCTTTAAATATCATTTTTAATAAAAATATCGTAAATATGCTTAATAATATTATAAAATCATTATATTTTTATACGTGAATAATTGAAATAATTAAATACACTTTATGCATTCGTATTAAAAATTATTTTTTTTAAATTTTCTAACAATTCACAAAAAGTATGATAAATTAAAAATAATTTTAAATAATTTATATAATTTATCTATTTAATAAAAATTTCTGATTGTACAATATTAATTCAATTAATTCTATAAAAAAATATAAGTGATATTAAAAATAATCGTATTATTTTTAAATAATTAAATGTCTTTTTTATGTTTCAAAATTAAAATATTCAAGACAATCAATATGAATTAATTTTTATTTTCATTTATTTATGAATTTAAATAATTTTTTTAAGTTTTAGTACAACTATTCTATATATTACATCTTCTTATACTTCATAAATCTTTAGTAATTACATCTACATTTTCTATTGACTTGATATAATTTACTTGAATTTACTAATAACCATTCTACGTAAAAAATTATTTATGATTGCCGATTTTTATAATAATAAATAATTTTTTATTTCTTAAAAGTTTTATTCTTTAAAGTCTTCTATTATTTATAAACAAAAATCTATGTAGTATGGTGATAAATATTTATTGATTCGTGATAATAAAAAAACACGAAAATTTAATAAAATTTTGGACGTATATTGGATGAGTGTATATATTTAAATAACCAAAGATTCTTCTCGCCAGAGAAAATATATATACTTTGTATATCAAAGACGAGTGAAGAGTGAATGCGTAATTGACAAGTTAAGGACTAGAAGTAGTCATGTAAATATTAATTAGTAAACTTTAATAGCCCATATTACTACTATTAAAAGATCATGATTGACGATTACAATATTAATGTTCAATATATTTAATAAAGCAAAGAATAATTAAAATACAAAATACTTTACATTTTTTAAATATTTGGATATTATAATAGTTTTATAGTATTATAATTTTTGATAGTTTAAGCATTTTGTAAATTTTATTGGATAAAAATAATAGAATTTTTGTTTCAAAATGATATGAAAATTTTAATGTAGAATATAACTATGCATTAATGATGCTCATTTTATAATAACGATTGCTTATTCTTGTAAAGGATCTATAAAATATAAAAGAATATTTTTTCTGTTACCAGTTAGCTATGTATTTTCTGCGATTGGGTTTTATAACAGCCTTATTATCAGAAACACTAATTAGTGGTTTCACTACGGGTGCTGCAGTCCACGTAATGACATCTCAGATAAAAGATCTTTTCGGACTCAACCTTCCTAAACGAATGGGTGTATTCAAAGTTGTACTTGTAAGTTAAGTATTTATAAATTTTTATAAAAATATAACCGATTTAGTACATATACACATAACTATGTATATTGTTTTCTTAAAATACTTTAATTGAAAATGTGCTGATATTCTTATTCAATTTTTTTTAATTACTTATTGTTTTATTTATTAATTATCAAATATCTAATACTTATTCCATGTTTTCTTAACAAATTTTTGAATCGTAATGATTTAAATAAATAAATAATCTTAAAATCAAATATTTTATATAAAATTCTCTTGATATAAGTTTAAAATTTTATAATTATATTTTTTAAAAAATCATGCATAAAACAAAATAAAAATTTTTTTTATTAAATATATATTGATATAATTTTTATATTTATGTTTTTCTAGACTTGTTACGATATTTTTAGAAATATTGATAATGTAAATATAGTTGCCATGGTTATATCTACTGTAACTATTATCATTATTGTTTTTAATAATGAAGTATTAAAGGTAGGTTTCTAATTAAACTACGTGTATTTATTTATTCATCATAAAAAAAAAATATATCTATGATTAATAAAAAATAACTAAAAATATTATTACATATTTATTGATTTTAATTACATTATATTTATTTATTTAATTGAAATTTATAATAATCCAATTATTATTACTAAAATTACTTTAAATATAAAGATATTTATCAAACTATTTATTACAATATCTGAATGTATAACTCAAAATATAAACATAATGAATACATATTTAATTTAAATCATAAAGTATAAATATACAATTAATTTTTTAGATTTAATCAATTATTCATAAACATATTTATTTTAGATTCAATTAGCCAAACATTGCTCATTCCCTATTCCGATAGAGATGATCGTAGTTATTTTAGGTACTAGTATTTCGATTTATACAAATTTAGAAACTTCTTATAACATTATTACAGTAGGCGATATTCCAATAGGGTATGATATAAGATAAAGTTTAACTATATAATTTATAATTTTATTTTTAATTTCAATATTTTCATTGAAATTAAAACTTTTAGATTTCCAGAACCAAAAATACCTCCTATGGACGTATTACCACATATTATTTTAGATAGTTTTGTAATAACGATGGTTTCATACACCATTTCTATGTCAATGGCCCTCATATTTTCTCAAAAATTAAACTATGACGTCGATCCTAATCAGGAGTTAATGGCACTGGTATTTATGTATATATATAATAAAATGATTATAAATGAACTATATTTCGTATTAATATTGTAAAAAAGTATTTTCATAGTGACATATTCATAACTATTCGAATAATAGATCCATAATTCTAGAATTTTATTTATTCACAACATAATTTTACACTGGAAAATACAAAAATTTATTATTATTATATTTGTTTTCATAATTAAAACTTAAATTTGCATTTATCTAACATTATTATCTTATTTGGTGCTTATGCAAAATCACAAAAGTAATTATATTTTTTCTATTTATACTAAATAAAATGCCAAAACATAATAACACCAGAACATTACATTGAAAAATATGTACTATGTGATATATACCTAAAATTTACACGCTATTTAGTGGTAGTCTAATATTTAACTTCAGCTAATCAGCACACCACATCTACACTTCTGTGTGTCCACTATTATATATACAATGTTTACAACTTCTACAATACATAATATAATTAATAATAATAATATTTGTGATATAGGTCTGCAATACTTAAGGTATTTTTAATGTAAATAATTTTTTTCATAGGGTCTTGGAAATTTTATAGGTTCATTTTTTTCGTGTATGCCATTCTGTACTTCACTTTCCAGATCATTAATTCAACAAACTGTAGGTGGTCAATCGCAAGTGGCAAGTTTTATTTCTTGCGGAATCCTTTTATTCGTTCTTTTATGGATTGGACCATTTTTTGAACCATTACCAAGGGTAAATTTATTTTTAATTTATTATTGAATTTTTCTACAAAGAAAATTATTTTTAATCAACTGTTTTTATTTTTAAGTATATAGCATATTTAAAGTATATTTTTAAATGAATCAATTCATAATGAAATATTTTGAATATTTATATAAATTGAAACGTAAATAATATTTACTTGAGCCAATTACCAAACAAAATAAATTATCTTGTTTTAAATTTTAAAAAATCTTGAAGATAAATTATATATTTTTAAATTTTATTTAATTATATACAATTTCATAATATATAGCATTATTATTAAATAAAAATTTCACAATTAAAATATTTTCAATATTGATTATGATAAATAATTCTTTTATGTATGCAATTAATGAAAATAGTACATAAAATCATATTATTAACTTAAAAAAATTTATAAACATTTAAATATTTTAAAATCTAAATTATAATATAAAACATTTGAAGCAATAAGTAAAATAAATTGTAAAAATAAACAAATCATAATTATATTATATCATTATTTCAACAATATGTATAATGATTTTACTAATTTATATTGTAATAAATTAAAATAGAAAAATGTTTTAATATATAGAATAAATAAATTTAAAATTATAAAAATTATTAATTGAAAAAAAAATTTTACTGTAGTGTGTTCTAGCAAGTATTATAGTCGTAGCATTAAAAGGCATGTTAATGCAAGTAAAGGATTTTTTCCGATTCCTGAGACTATCTCATGTAGATGCAATAATTTGGATGGTGACTTTTCTAACCGTGATTATTTTCGATATCGAGTATGGACTTTTGATTGGAATTGTCTTATGCATAGGAAATTTGTTGACTCTCTCCATGCGTCCATACACATGCAGTTTAGCTTTAGTACCTGATACCGACTTTTACTTGGATTCAAAAAGATTTAAAAAAGTACGATTTAACTGTTATTTGTAATTTTATTATATCAATATATAAATAGTTAATTGGATAAGTCTATTAAACTGCTTTTTGTAATATATGAGTTGTAATTTGCTAATATAATATATTTGTAATATATAAAAAACGTAATTTCCTACTTCACAAAAAGTTTTATGAATTTATTTTATATATTAAATAAATTAAAATCAAATATAACAATGTATACGTGATTAAAAGAGAATAGTAAACTGCAATTTATTATTTTATAGATTTAATAGTGATTTCTATATTTGATTGACTTGGGTTTTATTATTTTTAAAATCAGAAGTATAAATATGAAATTATTCAATATTAATATTATATAATTCTACTCAAGCTTAAAATCATAATGGAATATTTAACAGCTATAACATATATATATATATATATATATATATATTATATGAATCAAATACTCTATTAAATTTTAACGATTTTTATAGAACATTGCAGTCATATAATTATAATATACAACAATATATCACATATTTTCATATAATAAATATAATTTACCTCAGTCAATCTAATATCTTTGAAAAGCAATATTGTTTTATAAAAGTTATTACTAATAAAATAAAAATATAATTAACTATTTTTAATAATCTTTAAATTCTTTATATAGACCGTTGAAATATCTGGACTGAAGATTTTTCATTACTGTGGAGGTTTAAATTTTGCATCTAGACAAAATTTTAGAAAAGACATTCATAGAATAACTGGTATTATACCACAAAAGGAGTTGTTACAACGTAAAAGAACAGAAATTGGAAATAACAAATATTTGGCCACAGAATTGAAAATAGTAAGCCTAACTACTCGTAACTTTTTTTAATTTTTATGTTCTATATTAGCATTATGTATAAATGATTTGGCATATAAAAATCACTTTTTACTTATAGGTATATTTATTTTTTTTTTCATATAAATACATAACATGTTTTAATAAAAAAATAAATACGATACCTTTTTTAATAAATTATAATTATTATTAGTAAATAATTATATAATTTTATACATAAATAACTTTTAAATTAATTTCATATATATTATATATTAAAAACATTTTGGAAGATTCTAATCATTTTTTTATTTTTTTTATTTTTCGAAGACTTATCTTTAAAACGTTTCTAATGAAGTATTTCGTGTGAGAAAACTAGTTGTAAAGATTCTAATAAAAAAAATTCCAAATCTTTGTCGCTAAATTAAATATTGAACTAAAATTCCTAATACTATTTTAAAGTTTATTTTGTCTTATATAAAAAATTTTCTTATTTTATTTTTGAATCAAGTGAATTAGAAATTATTTAAATATTGATATATGTAAATTTTGTCTTGATCTCCTTTTTTTCTTTTTAATTGTTAGAATTTGTAAAAAATTATTTGAATAACTTTACGAGCAGCATGAAAATAAATATAGTAAGTGTTTATTCATTCTCAATATCATAGATGCAACAGTATTGTAATTCATTTTCACTGAAACATAAAATTAAATACATGAAGTAACTGCTTATAAGAAAAAAATAAGAAAAAATATTGAGCATTTCTTTTAGTGCACCATGATCAACAAATTTATTTGACTAGATTTATTGAAGTGGGATCCCAGAATCGATTCTTTTACATCTATACGAATGATAATTCAATAATTTTTATATGAAATGACTGTTTGATACATAAACTTAGATGATATAATATGATCTTATGTAATGCATATTGCCCATGTCTGAGGATTAATATTTATTTTAATTAAAAATCATACTATATTAAGGTTTATCTGTATGTAATCGGCTTTCTAGTGAGTGCTACATATTCCCGTAAGAATATAGTTGATAAGTAACATTGATTTTAGTTGTGATGAGCATAGTCTAAAACTCTTCGTAAGCATTTCTTATACTACGACACTGTTACAGAATATGTCTCATTCGAAACATTGAAGAAGATGTATCATGTTTCAATGCAGTAAAGTGTATCTGTCAATTTTAGTATGCAGAACTTCTGAATATTAGGCAACCAGGTGTGAAAGACCAACTAACATAAACCAAACTTTTCCTGGATCAGTTTATCAGAATTTTTATCAATAATTAACAATACTTATAAAATACCTTGGTATACATTTCAATAGATACTAACGATTCTGACCAATTGTAGAGCTTTGATACCTTTTTTTAAAAAACAAGTTTTGTCATATTACTTTCAAATAATAGTAGAAATCAAATTCTCAAATTATGTTACCTAGATATGTAGCATAAACAAAGAAGAGATAGTTGCTTTTCTAGAATAAAATTTTATTTATGTTTAATTATATTTTTCGCAAATACAACTTAGTCAAAGTTCATAATTTATTTACTTAAATCTAAATATATAAAGCGAAGATTAAACGTAACTTAAACTTAAAAGCTTTAACTTAAAATCAATCGCATATTGATGACTCTTGTGACATGCAGGAAATCTTATATTTAATGATAAGTAGTTGAGGAAATAAGATATTCTCCTTACTTTCTTGGAATACGTTACAATTATACAGCCAATTTTCATACCATTCATTGACAATTCGTTCTTTCCAAGAATTTATCTCAACATCGTCATAATGGTAACAGTGAAAGTATATTGGAATTAATACCAGCTATTTATAACGATTATAACTTCTGCTATAATTTTAATCCAATGTAAAAAGTTATCAAGACAACACCCACTAACATTATTTGAAATGACATTAAACATAAAGCATAAAATTGCACCATTCACATCATCGTATAATTCATTTTATATAAGCTTCCTTGAAAACAGCAAATGACTTAGGAACGTGGTGCATCTAGACATAAGATTTCTATATTTTCATGAATGTCTTTTAATTTAATTTTAATATTGTCTAAAAGTTATTTGAAAATGTTTTATTGCAATGAGATTATCTCTAAAAGCTACTATTTTATTAAAGAGAACTTAAGTTATATACCGACCAACTAGAATTTAATTATGAGTCATTTAAAAATGCTGTATACAGTTCCTTGTTTAATCGTAAATAAAGCAAATTAACAAAAAATCTCTTTCATTTCTTTTGCATGAGTAATTTTTAAATAAATTGAATACATGAAACATGTTAAATATGAAATCAATATTAAAATTTAGCATTAAGTAATAAAATATAAATTTCATTTTTTAAATACAAGTAGATATTAAAACTAAATAAAGCTTTTTAAAAAATAAAAAACTTCTATAGATTAGTCATAAAAATTTAGAAAGAAAGAAAGAGAAATAATTAATGTTATGCAAAAAAGAAAAGCAAGCAAAAAGTTACTTTACTCTATCAACTAACAGTAGTGTATGTTAGATACACGATTGAATTATCAATTAATACTTATAACGTTAATCCTTTTATATTAGAGTATAAGTAAAAAGTAAGTGCATAGGAGACTAGAATATTAGAGTATAAAACTCTGGCACATACTTTATAAATTATAACAAGATCTTCTACAACTTTTACTGAAATGTGGCCTAATCCAATCTCACAAGTGAAATAAATAGTGTAAAAAAAATTTTATCTTGTATTTCTTCATTAATTTCTTTGTTTGCATTTTCAATTTTGGAGTTTCATTTCATTTAATTTTTAAATACGTATCCTATTTTCTTTTTCCCCGAAAAGTAGCTATTATAGTTTTTTATTAACATATTTTATAATTACTGTACTTTATATACTACCTCATCTTTAGTATATTATGTAATATTAAGAATTTTAGTACATGTATTTATCAAAATTATTCTGGATATTGTTATAAATGTAGGAAACCTGACCAAGAAATTAAAATAGATATTAATATTTATACCACATTGTATCTTCATACAAACATTAGTGCAGTATTTATTCTTTATTTATTATTTTAATTGATTTGATAAAAATTATATATAAAAATATATGGTATTTTAAAAAGTAAAACTTACAATTTCATGAAAAATCGTTAAGTGCGTACAAACGCTTGCACGCAAATACACATATAGACTCATGAATGTATCCTATATATTTTTGTTGCAGTTAAAGGTACTGGTCTTGGATTTCTCATCTATGGTACATATTGATATAGCTGGAGTAACAACTCTTCGAGAGATAGTTGACGATTATGGAAAAATTGATACTTTTGTATATATTGCTGGGTGTTCTGGTAAAAATTAATTTTTTTAATATTTAAAAATTTTTTTAATTTGTTATCATTTTATAAAAAATTGCATTTGAAAAAATATTTGTAATATATTTATAAATTTACATTATATTATTTTATATGATTAATGAATAAGAAATTAATAATTAAAAAAATTGTTTCTATGTTTTCTAGATAAATAAAAAAAACTATTCAATGAATAAAGCAATTTTTTATTTGATACGTTTATTACAAATATTTGTGTGATTAAGACAAACGAATTTTTTATTTTCAAAATGAAATTATTGATATAATATCAATACATTTTATGTTCATTTATATCAAATCTTTAATATTGAAAATGTAGTAGTTTATACGAATATCAACTAAAAAAATACATGAAGCCTCATTCTTGAAAATATTTGTATATTACAATAAGTTTAATATTTCAATTTAGTTTTAATCAATTTATTTATTTTATAAATATATGTTTAACAAAAAGTAGAAAATTTGAAGCATAATAAAAACATCAAGATGTTTTGTATTTGAACTGCAAATTTCTTTTCTCTTTTACATTTTATCTTAATCTAATTCTAAAATACAATTTAATTTTTATATAAGTTTTTAAATTTTTTTAAATTTCTATTATCAGTAAATATATCATCAAATTGTTGTATTTATTGAAATAGTTAATGTTCTCTGATCAGTAAATATATTTGGAATAAAAAAAATTACAAGTTTACACAAATATTTTTATTATATACATGGTGAGGAGAGTGCCAAAGTAATATTGCTAGTAATATTGTTGGAAAAGAACTTAAAAAGTCTGTATACTAATAAATAATATGAAAAGAGAAATAGAGAGGCAAAATTGATTAAGAGTAATTACATACAATTGAAATTTAATGTATACATTCAACCATTTACTGCAAATATGATGTTTGTTTTTTAAATTATATATCCATCTTTAAAAATATGGAGGAAATTTAAATAGTTGAGTTGAATCGTACTCCTGACGTTTTACTATGAAGCATAAAGTGAACTTATCATGATAACTCAGAAAAAGATTGTTTTACAAAAGAAGTGGTATTTTCCTATACAAATTTATAGCGAGTTAAACGTAAAAATATTTAAAACTATAAAACGTGCTTTTTTGTTATTCCAAGTCAGAAAAATGTATTGAGCTTTCATTAAATTGGTAGATCACCAGTTCTACGATGACTAATCCAAAATCATTAGAAAACAGTGAGAATTTCTTTGGTCCGGATTCTTTTTATAAGTTTGATTAATACATCAAATTAAAGAAATAATATATGGTTCTAAGGTTTTTTAAATATAAATCGGCTAATTGTACATCCTACAAATATATTTAAAAGATATGGAGAATTTAAAATCAAGATATTTAAGAAATCTAAAAAAGATTAACGTTCTACCTTTAAAAAGTTCTTATTTATAAATAGCTCTTACTTTTCAACCCACGCCTGAAATATCCATACAAATAAGTTGTATCAATAAATTTAGAAAATATGCTATCTTTTAATGAAATGATTATTTAACTGTGTAGTCTAATAAAGTTCTCGCTATCAAAAAATTCTCTTAAAATATTTTTAAAAAAAGTATAAACTATTAGAAATTAACTATTGAAAATTAAAAAGTTTTTGACAATGTTAATGGAAGAAGTATTAATATCTGTAAGAGCAGGATAAGAGAATTTTTATTATGTAATAGTAGTTTAAGAAGTAATTGCTGTTAACGATTGAACATTTCGAATGAAATATACTAGATATTGCTTTATAAGATACAAAATGAACAGTCTATTCATACATCTAGCTACAAATACATTAAAAACTTTAGATGAGCATAAATAAAAAACTTAAATGGTTTCGCCTAATGAAGAAGATGGGTGTATTAAGTCGACTGTTTAAGAATGATATCAGAATTGAGAATTATTGGAAATCGAAGTACTCGCAATGTAGTAATTAAATACCGTTGTCAAATTTTGAATCTTATACTTATCACTAAATAAGTCACTACTATACATAGATATAAATATACAAAAATATCAGCCCAAGTATTAATAGACCTACTTATACTATTGATATTTTCTTTTATCTTGAATTAAAATACTAATAAAAGTAAAAAATGGAGTCTTTGCAAAACAAATTTGTTAGTATGTTTATTTTGTGACTGAACAAAATATAATAAATAATAGTTTTCCAACAACTAAATTGATTTAAAATGATTTGCAACTTCTCGTTTTATATGCTCATTAAAATGTTGAAATTTGATATTCATAAAAATTATTACAGAGAAATATTTCAATTATGTTATTAGAAAATGTATACTTAAGTGTAATTTTTCCAATACACATAGTTTCATTCAACGTGATAATGTTTGCGGTCTTAAATTAAATGTGAATTTGGCAATTATTTATTTCTTTCTTTATTTTTTCCTGTTTCTGCGTTTCATAGCTTAACAAACTACAAAGCAAAAAGAAACAAAGCAAAAACAAAGCAAAAACAAAGCAAAACAAGGAAAGTAGGCTTTAATATTTATTATACAAAATATAGATTATTCGATTATCAGCTAGGAAACAAGCTATGTTAACGCTGATATTTAAGGGGGAAATGATGAACTTTATTATTACACACTTTATCATTTGTACATATGTACAATTATTTGTATTTTTAATATATTAATTACGTATGCATATACTAATAACTGCTATGTTTCGCGGTATACTTGCGGTTCTCATAGTAGGAGGTACTCAGCTTTCAGGTCTATCCACAGTTAAATTTAAATAAAATTGAAAATATCGACTGTTATTGACGAAATCGTAGAATGGTTTTATAACCACTTTTTGTACTTTCTATTTATACTTAAATATTTATTTTAAAGACTACCATATATTTTTTTTTCATAAAAACATTCATTTAATATTGTATGCGTAGCCTTTATATAATTAATTTTAAATTTAAAATTGATACTAAATAATTGTATATTAAATACCTAAAAAATATATATATAATATCATATTTTTATGAATTATTGATTTTACATTTTAATCAAATATATCAATAAAAAATATTTAATATAGAATTTTGAAATATTTGTAATGGTTTAATGAAAAATGAAATTTTAATCATCAGAGATCTTTTATTTATACGAAGTTCAAAAATTATTTCTTATTCGAATATTATATAAATAAATTTTATTAATTCAGGTAACCATAATTTTCAATATTTCAGGTACAAATCAATCTAATTCTGATACATATTTATATCTAAAGTAAATAATGTAGTTAAAATATTAGGAGTATTAATATTGTTATTAAATATATCTTAACCATATTCTGTATTATGAGAATATAGTACTTACGATTTTGTCAATAATATCTACAGCATAAGGTATATTTAACAAAAAATTAACAGATAATTGATTACAAGTTAAGCTATTTGAAGTAATATTCAAGAATTTACTAATATTTAAAAAATAAAATAATATGAATATTTTTTGCTGCATTTTGTAATTTACTTTTTTTGTTACTTTTTCAAAATCATATCAACATATTTCATCATAGTATTTTTTTAACTCATTTTTTTTAGATTTACATATTTGCAATCTAACATGCACACTTGCAATAAATAGAATTAGTAACGGATTAGTTACTTATTTTATGCTATTTACATATTTCTTAAAAACCTTTCAAATCTATTAAAAACAAGTTAGCCTACAATAAGTTTTAAAGTAATTTTTTAATATTTTTTTAACAAGATTAAAATTTCAAGTAAAACTCAATGATATATTAGTATTTTTATAATTAATAAATACAACATTTACTAAAAAAATATTATATAGTTCTAAACTATAAATTGAATTATTTATTAGTTCTCATTATTTTAAACAGAATGAATGTATAAATAATTATTATATCTAATAATATAAAGATTATTGTATTATTTTACTGTTTTTAATATTTGTATAGTAACATTAATTTAAAATAATTAACGATGTAGGACAGTTGCATAATAAATTAAAAAAAATATTTTTATGAAACACATTGAGTATTAAAATAAATCTCTTCTTTCTTAATATGATAGTTCCTGTTTTTGAAACAATGCAGAAATGCAATGATGCAGAAAATAAACAAGGTTACTTCACTTTATTTCCAACTGTCAATGATGCAGTGAATTTTGCCAGATACAAAAATTATATTTCATTTACTTCAATTTGGATGACCACACAAACTCCACTGGAAGAGAATCACATCAATGAATTGTAAATATTTTGTTTATTTTAAACAAGAGTATATGGAATAGCTGTTTTTCCTTTTTTTAAATGTATCATTGTATTGAAATTTTACTTTATCTATCTTACCATCCATATATATTACATCAAGAACAAAATAAAAGTAAAAATTATTATTTCCTAAAAAATATTTTCATTAAATAATGAAATAATAATATCTAATTCAATTATACAAAAACATTTTTTATATTATACAAGTATAAATAAGTTTTTTAAAATTTATTTTATATCATAACCTTTTACTTAATAAATTATTATAAAAGAAAATTCTAATATATTATAATTAAAAATTTTGTCATTTTTCTGAAAAAATGATTTTTTAATTTACAATCCTATTATTTATTTTTCAATTTGCTTATAGACTATGTTAATCTTCATTTTTTATTAAAAAATAAGAAAATAATGATTAAAAGAAAAATTGTACAAAATTCTTAAAATAATTTTTGTCAATTATTCAGTAATATCATATGCATCATAAATATATATTTAATTATAACAATAATTATTAAACTTTTTGTAAAAGCATGAACGTTGATAAGCAGTTAGACAATTATAAATTCAGATTATATAAAGTTGTTTGCTTCTATGTATAATATAAAAATATTTTTTTTATTGTGTTTTAATCTGATCGAAATAATATATATATTCTATTAATTTTACAAATTGTTACTTAGAAAGAGATAAAGAAATATTTGTACAAATTAAAAATAAAAGTTTTTGTAAATAAAATTCTTTGATGATTTTATTCACAATAGTTCAAATACAATTTTTTACTTTAAGATATATTTAAAAAGTATTATTAATTATATTGATAATCATAATTTTGATATAAAATATTATGCTATTAAAAAAATTATCTTTACATTAAGTTTTATTTTAAATACATGATTATAAAATAAGTATACTATGTTTTAAAATTTCTTTACTTATTATATTTTTAAAAATTTTAAGCCAAAATTTTTAATACCAATATATTAATTATATTATTCTACACTTATATTTGATAGATTATAACTCTAAAAATAAAGCTTAGTATCAGTTAGTAATATAAAAGAATAGTAACACAATTTGAAAATATTTTTTTAATTTTGTTGTAGTATTTATAATAAATTATACTTTAATTAAAAATAAATATTATATATTAATATCTGTGAATTTTATTATCTTCTATTATTGAACTATGAGCTCAATAGTTTATACATTTATTAATAATTATTGAAAGAAATCATGTTATAAATGTACACAATAACAAAAAATAAGAAAAATATTAGTTTTTAAATTTCTACATTAAATATAAACATAAAATAATAACTTCAATTTGTATTTCAATAATTTACTGACATTCAATAACATCACATGTTTTTAAAATTTTATAAGTATACATTAAATTGCATTAAATATATAAAAAAATTTTTATAAAACATATTTGATACATATTAACATAATCTTGAAACTAACAAGTGTAATATCAATTCTAAATTTTTATATTAAAATTTTACAATGGATGTATACATAAATTTTGAATACATAGTTCTACTTTAGATATTTAACAGTATTTTTTTATTTATAACAATTGTAATGCATGTTTTATTTTAATGTATTTATAAAAAACACTAAAAAATACTAATATGTACTATAATATTATATAATTACATAATATATATTATATTACATTACATTATCTTTATATAAATAAATATATTGAATATACTGTTACTGTAATTTACTCTGTATTATCTGTAATGCAATGGAATTTGATAGTTTATAAGATATGCAAGTTAACTTTTATTATATTAATATATGTTAGTAATAAAAACATAAAACTTTTATCATTATAACACTACTTTAAAAATAAAATTGCAATAAACAAATTTTATATAGATTAACACTAAATGATGCTGCAAGTATGAAATACCACAATATGGATTCAATAAATATTCAGATCAATAATTATGAACCAAATTCAAGAAAAAGATCTACTCTTCAGTATGGAACTTTTATTAAATATGATCAAATCTAAAAATATTAACATAAGTAAACTATTTAATTAATTATAAATAAATTCATATTTATAAAAAGTCTTTTATTTATTAAAAACCAACTGTTTATTAATAATTCATTAACTTTCTTAAGAAAATTAATTACAAGTTATAAGTAACAAGTTATACTAAGAATATAAATAAAAATTTTTTATTTTGTATTATAAAAAATCCTGTCAGAATATATAAACAAAAACATTATTTTATGTCTTTTATTAATTTTTAAATATTAAAAAATACTATGTTATAACCTAGTAATGATCAAAGATTTCATAATAAAAATATATATATGAAAAATTTATAAATGAAAAATTTTTCATTATCAATTTTTTTATTTATAATTTAATATTTAATATATAAGGATAAAGTACCTCGAAATAGCACTTCCTTTTATTGTAGCTTTTATGAAAACTAACTCCAGATTTGCTTTTAAAAAAAACTTTTAAAAAAAATTGATATTTATGATAATAAATATTTTTCATATATATATATATGTTTAATTAGTAACAATAAAAAATATTAAATAAGAAAGTAGTTAATTATACTTTGATTTTTTCTGCAAACAAAAATTTCCATGCATATTATAAACCTTATGCAAGACTATTTATATAACATAAATATAATATTACACATATTTCAATGTTATAATGTTATCAAAGCTTATCACAGCATTACATTCATTATGAAAGTAACAAAATATTTAATCCAAAGTAAATTCATTTTAAGTTATATCCTCCCTATCATGAAAATAGAAAACTTATGATATATATATATATCCATATATTCCTAATTATTTTCTCATGAAATATTTTTTGTTCAATTTGGCCTGCAATAATTGTACACCATATACCAAATATTCTTACTGGTTTTAATTGCAATCTTTGGAAGAATTTAATTAGATAGAAATTTTATTTACTGCACACCAATTATCTTTCGTAAATCTTTACTGTTTGATTATATTTACTATTACTTTTTTGCATTCTTCCATCACGTTTCAATATTGCTTTAATATTTTTTGCTATATTACTTTTGGAATTTTAAAGAAATAATTTAATCTCGTTTTACGCTTTTTTCTGTTTCTAACATTTTTCGTACCGAACTTTATTTAAAATTACTGGCTATGTAGACTTTTCCTATTTTCTTATTGCACTGTTCCTTTTTTATACATATGATCCATATGCCAATTTTAAAATCAATTGTAGTGATATTAATCACCATAATATGATTAATATTTTATTTAACTTCTACTTTTTGATTTATTTATCAATTTAGGAAAAGTAAATCTTATTTTTAATTTAGATTTGCCATTTCTACGATTGCTTTATTGTAATTTATCGATTTTATTCATAAACATGTTGTTATTCCTTTAATTTTTTTATTAATCAATAATCTATTATATGCATTAAAATACATACGAAAGTTTACATTCGTATTTTCTCAGATAATATTTTTATTAACGATAATTAATAATACTTTAAAACTGTACCCTAAATAATAATAATAAATTATCAAGAACAAATAAAAATAATAAATAATTATTATTTTTGATAGTTAATAATAAATAATTATTAATAGTATTTTTAATATCTAATACAACTAAATCTTGTTTACAATTTTTATTCGTTATAAGGTATGCCCTTCATATTTTTTATTACTAATGTGATAGAGATAAAATTACGTTCTCATTTATATTTTTATTTATTTCTTTGCATCACATTTGTATTTTTTCAGAAATAGAAAATAAGTTTTCCTGTACTATAACGATCAAAATTTATCTTATCATTAATAACTTTTTTTTACTTTTTGTTTTAATTTAAGTCAATCGCTTGTCTTATTACTTCTATCAATATTTTGTTATTTTAAATTATAATTTTATATTCTATATTTAATTAAATGTTTTTTACTAAATACACTTCTACGTCGACTGCTAGTATAATATCGCCATTTATAATTTTACAAATTGTATTGTTAAAAGCCTTTAGAAAGCAGTGTTTTAGACCGTTTTCTCTGTATTGAAATTTCAAGTATCGGTACCGATGTTTCGATAAATTGCGCAAGCTGAATAATATATGTATTTATGTATAATTAAAACTACATATTGCATGTATATATATATATATATGCATGAATATAAACGTGAGTGCGTAAAATAAAGAAATAGACAGGCAGAAAAATGTAATAGCATAGAAAATACAATAATAATATGAAATATACATCGAATGTAGCTTAAACATAACATAGTCAAAACAATTAACGAAAATAAACATGACAAAAGTTCACTATACAAATTCTATTCTATTTATATTAATTATTTATACATTTTATTTAAATATTATTTAATATAAGGATTTACTGACTGAATTTTGTAGTTGATTCATCAAACTTGCAATATGTTCTTATAATATGTTCCTACATATCTACATAATAACTATAAAATAAAAAACAAATATACATTGTTTTAATACATATATATCAATGGGCATAGACTCGACCTATTATTCATAGATTTAAAAAATTGAAAGGTGTTGCTGAAATTTTTTTTATTGAAAAAGAAGATTTTTTTCTCCTTGATAATACTTTAAATAAATAAGACGGTACGCAGTTTAATTTAAATTTTTAGGTGAATTAGATAATTATATTTTGTTTTTTTATTCAATTGTAGTACAATACAATATATGTACATAATTTTTGTAGTGTAGTTCACATAAGTTAAAATATATGGACATTAATTGTTATCGAGTTAATGTTAACAAGTCTTCTCTAAAAATTTCAATTGTTATGTTGTTCAGTTTAATAAATTTAGTAGAGAAAATAGAAATTACGATACCGTTAAATAAGTTCATTATTTTTTAAAGTATCATCACCATATAAATATAGTAAATTTTAATAAATCATATTAAATATTATGGAACATTATTTTATTAAGACAATTATTAAAAAGTTAAATAAATTTCTTCAAAAATATTAAATATAATAAAAATTTATGAATTACGTTTTTCACTTTAAAATGAATGTTCATTTAATTTAATACATATTAATTTACTCTATGACCAGGAGATTTTCAGCATAACTATTGTGACTTTTTAAATAAAAAAAAATTGGTTTTGGAAAACGTATTAGTAGCTATTGGATGAGACAAGTTTTGCGTGACGTAAAACATACATCAATTATGTAAATAACTGCAATTTTGGAACTGCATTGGATAATATAGAAGAGAAAATTAATTAAATCTTATAAGCATTGATGGTAATAGACACGATTCATTTGCAAGTTATAACACCGTAACAACATAAATAGACCAAAAATTCGTCAATTATACAACAAATACAGAAAAACAGTGCGAGTAAAAATCCAAAAATAGTTTGCGATATACATATGAAATGGATGGAATGATAATGATTGTTTGTAAAATACTCTTTTTAGGACGATATTTTACATTTGTGATAGATCATCGATTTTTAAGTATTCATTGAAAAACTAACTTCATTCGTTACTCGCTTTCGTAGAATTTAATGAAAGTGAAAATAATATATTAATTCTAAATGTGAAAGCTTGTGATATTTGATGAAGTAGAGGCAAATACGCATAAGATAACTTTAAATTTAGAGGGATAAATAGTTGACTTAACTAAAGTAAGTTTAAGCTTTTCGGAAAATTTGGAGGTAGTATAACTAGTCTATGTGGAATATCAAATTAAAATTGAAATGCATCTTGACGGAGATTAGCATGAATGATTATCGAAACAAGGAACCAATTGTGAACGAAGAATAACTATTTTATTTATAAAATTCTTAATAAAAAATAACCTTCTTTGTTGGCAATGCTCTTAAGAGAGGCTTGATTTCAGTTATTAATAGCATAAATTTAGAAGATAAAGTAATCGTGTACTTGATTTAATATAATAGATTATAGATAATTATCTATCAAAAACATAGGCCATTGATACCCTACGTTAATCAGGTAGTTGATGTGAAAAAAGAAATATAAATTGGTGAAATTGATCCTTAATATTATATCTGTATAATTACGATAGTTTAAGTGCAACTGTATCAATATTAAAATAATATCAATAATAAAACACTGTTTTAAAGATTATAAATTAAAAACTTTATGTTTATATTAAATAAAATCATTTATATATTATTTACATTTTACTAGCTTTATATTCATAAATATAAACCAATGAAATAGATATTTTATCAATAACTAATAATAATTATATTATAATAATCAATAACTCGATTCAATTTTATGTTTAAACTATTCAGACATTGGATTTTGTATGGACAATATATTAAAATTTTTTAATATTAAATATTTAATATTAATTCTTCGTACCCAAAAAGAAGTACAAATAGCGAATCAGTAGTTAACGGACATGCTATGTTGGCTCCTGGTTCCAATTAGATAGGATTGTAATTTTGGTGTTTATAAACGTTTAGATACTTATTTATAAATTTCCGTATTTAATATTATAAAGCCTTTGGTTGATTTTATAAAATATTTCATTGATTATCAAAGCGAAATCATACAAACATATATATGGTTGTAAAAATTTTATGATCATATCGACTATCTCAACGACGACTTTTAAAGAATTACTTAAGGCAGGTATTATTAATGAATAATAATAAGATATTCTACTCTACATAGGTTAATTTGTAACATTTTTAAATAGACATTGGACTAATTACTCAATTATGAAGAGCTTAACCAATTATGAGATCAACCAACAAGATATAATGAAATCAAAAAGTCTGCACACCCTCTCTTCTACTCAAAAGCAATAGTGTCGATCAAATATAACTGAAGTTATAGACTATTTAAGTTATTGTAAAAAAACACATTATTCCGTTATTATCTAAATCTGAATAAATTATTTTATCATTTTAAACATTAATATTTTGTATAATTCTTTAAATTCTTTATTCTATCTTGTTTCTAATTTAATTTAATTTTAACTACCTATTTTTCTAATTGCATACTGTTCCATATTCCATAAATAAAAACATGAAACGTTACAATAAAATATATAACGTACGTTATTCCACATGAATACTTCGCTTTCTTTTAAGTCTAACCTTCATCTTTATACACGACGAGTGTGATTTTAAAGGAGATATTTCAGTTTTGTAGCTACTTTTATATCGTTGTTTGTCGATATCACTTTTTATCTCTGCTTGTATCACTGCATCTACGATTTCAAGAATAGTTATTTCTTTCAAAATTTAATTTTATCATTTTAAAATGGCATCGATTCTAGAATACTATAAAAGTATTCCTCTGCATATGGTATGTTTCGTTAGGATCATTTATGATATATATTGTCTAACGAACCTCAAATTTAGAAATATTTTATAAAATCTAATAAAATTTTAATTTTTTAATTTTGAAATTTTGATCTATCATCAACACATTTTTCATTTTTCTAGGACTACGATGGCCAAGCTAGAGCAGAAAAACTATCCAGAATCATAATTACTTTGTTTGGTGTAAGTTTAATTTATACTATTCTTACCTATATTTCATGTATAAGTTTTTAATTTTATTTTAAACAGATTGTTGGTTTAATATGGGGTTACATTATTCAAGAATTTTCACAAACAATTTATATTCTTGGTGCCGGTTTTGTTATGGCAGCAATTATAACAGTTCCTGCATGGCCAATGTATCGACGAAAACCTTTAGATTGGCAGAAACCACAAACAGAAGTTCTTTTAAAAGCAAAAAAAAAGAAATAAAAAAATATTTATTTTATTAATGAAAAGAATGTTTTACTTACAATATACATAAAACTATTTGCAACCACAAATTAAATGATTAAATTCATTATGAGATATTTATGGATAATTTTATTATTCAATTAAGTGAATTTGAATTATTGATTTAAAATTTAAAGATTAGTATTGTTAATTTTTTTATAAACATAGAATATATAAATACTAATATAAGACAATTTATAATGAAAATAAACTATTGTTACTAAATATTGTATTTACTAGAATCTTAGTTTTTTTTTAATTGGAAAAATAAACAAACTTTAATTTTAATGTTTATTGATGTATATTATAAATGATCCAAAAGCAATAATGAACATTTTGTTGCATACCTTTCAATTTCTCTAAAAAACATCTTATTTGATATAAGATAATACACATGTTACTAAACATTTCAAATGTAGATCAAATTACAGGAATAACTAATTTTTCTGTACTTTCAAAACCATTGTTTAATACAATTGTGTAATATATACAAGTTTTTCAAGAATACTTCTTTATGGTATCGTTTTTTTTATTAATTTCTTTATTTATAATTAATATGTATGTATTTGAAATTTAAAAGATTAATATACAATATCAAATAAGCTTAAATTATTAAAATAATTTTTTCAACTTCACAATAATTTTAATTAAATAAACAATTAGTAAATATCGAATATTTTACCAAAAGATATTAATAAATGACCAATTTATTATAGTGCCTTAATTATGTAATACCTTATATATAATTTTTATGATATAAATAACTTAAATTTTTTAATAAATAATAATATCTATAATAATTACTATAAATAGTAATTTATAATAGCTTGGTGTTTAGTTATTATATCAAACATATTATTTATTATTTATTTAATAATAATAAGTCGTTATTTTCAAAGAATTTATGTTTATTAATATGAAAATGGCAAAAGCTATTTTAAAAATAGATTGATATATATAAATGCATTTTTTGTAAAAAAATATGAATATTTCATTGAACGTATAGTGGTTAATATAAAAAAAAGTAATTATAATAAAATAAAACGGATTTTACTTTTTTGAAACTACTATTCATATTCAGATTCGGATTCATATTCATACAATTCATATTCAGATTAATTCAAATATTACACATTTATTTATATTGTATAATATCTTATTTATAATATAAAATTCAGTCTTATGATATATTTTTAAGGGTATTTTTATTCTTTGCTTTTATTACATAATGTTTACATAATCATTTTATGCTTTAAATTCTATACATTATTTTACAATTTTTTTCTTTGCAGTTTATATATTAAAGATATCGCAGATGAAAAAATAAGATTAATGACACAGAGAAAGAAATTATAAAGACTGCATTAACTAAGACGTATCGAGGTTTTGTTAACCAAAAATTAGTAAATTGTAATAATTTAAATAGACGCGCGTTTTACTGCTATTGCTAGCACCGTCGAGATGAACAATGAATCGTACAAGGAAAGGAATATTAAAAAAATTATAATGTTTGTGCATTGGTGCATCAGTCAAAAACAGTGAAAACGAGAAAAGATAAAAATGAGAAGAGAAAGCGACTTACAACTTTCGGTATCTTGCAATACTATTATTATAACCTTATTTAGATATTTATATTTTAAAATTGATTAAAAACGAACATTCTTATTTATCAAATTATTTTTTATATAAATAAATAATCTAATATTTATATTATACTGTAAAATGTATTAATTTAAAATAACATTACTATGAAAATATTCACAAATCATTTATTTTGGTTCGATAAAACAATAATTAAAATCATATTAAAAAATAAACTTTTTGAAATGAGATTCATGATAATAAAAAATATTGATTATAAAAAGAGTATTATTGATTCAAAATAATTCTATTGAATTAATGTAACTATTATTTGTTAAATTAATTCTATAAATTTTTTATAATTAACTATTAAAAAGTTACTGATTACTTTCATTTACTTTCAAACTTTCTCTTTGGATCATGAAATTAATGTTTTAAGTACAATAAAATTTTATAAGATAACCTTTTTTTAATTTATATTAAATACTTATTGAAGTTTAAATATTGATTATTATAAACTATAAATAAATTTATAAAGAAAAAAAAATTGAATGATTTTATTATAGAGTAGAAACAGTTTTTAATTAAAAAAAATTCTTGGTTTATATGTTTTAGAATATATTTCAAATATACATAAAATTTTAAATATGTCAACCGATGGTGATGAGGCAAGTACAAGTACAGGATCATACAATCATCGATTAAATAGATCTCAAGCTCAAATAACAACTTTTATGCAAGGTATTAATTGTACATTGGAGGATAAAAATAGTGATTACTTATGTCCTATTTGTTTTGAAACAATAGAAGAAGCATATGTAACAAGATGTGGACATACATTTTGTTATAAATGCATTGTTAGGTCTTTAGAAACATTAGGAAGATGTCCAAAATGTAATATTAATATAACTCAGCAAGATATCTTTCCTAATTTTCTGCTTAACGAACTAATTGCAAAATATAACACTCGGGCCAAAAGTATAGCAGTATTAGATCATGTTTTGACACTAGACAATAAAAGTAAAGGAAATTTTCTGACAATGGACTCTTGTATAGGAATTTCTGATGGGCTTCGTAATTTTATAGCATCAGATAGTACAAATCTTAGTCTACCTGATGTAAATGCTATGTTAGAAATACTTACTCAGCGCAAACATTTACTAGAAGCAGAATCTTGTGCTGCACAAAATAGATTATTATACGAATTTCTCAAGCACCTTTTAACACAAAAAGAAGAACAAAAAAACCAATTACAAAAAGAAGTTGTCCTTATAAAACGTGATATTAAACAGGTTGAAAATATATTAAAAGATTTACAAAGAAAGTGTCCACGCCTAGAAGATGTTAAAAAATCTACTGAATACGATTCAGCACAAGTAACTGCTATTCGAAAAGAAATGATAAATCTAATCAATATAATTGATTCAAGTACAATAAAATCATGTAATGATACAGATCCATTACCTAGTGCATTTAATAATTTATCTAGTAACCATTATAAACATGATTTAACTAGTACTTCAACTTTAGCGATTCGACGTAGAAGAATGCATGCTCATTTTGATGACTTTGTTCAGTGCTACTTTGATGCTAGAGCAAAAGAATTGCATTTTGGAGCTAATAGTAATGAAGTTGAGTCAACGAGTTCAGGGTTGGATTTTTTCCGTGAAGATCTTGTAAAATTTTCACGTTATAATTCTTTGAGACCTTTAGCTACTTTGAATTATTCTTCAGATATATTCAATCATTCAACAATTGTCTCAAGTATTGAATTTGATAAAGATAATGAATTTTTTGCAATTGCAGGTGTTACAAAAAGAATAAAGGTATTTGATTACAATACTGTTATTCGAGGGACTGTTGATCTTCATTATCCATGTATTGAAATGACATCAAGTTCAAAAATATCATGTGTTTCTTGGAATTCCTTCCATAAAGGTATTTTAGCTTCGTCAGACTATGAAGGTACAGTTACAGTTTGGGATGCAATGACAGGACAGAGAACAAAGGCATTTCATGAACATGAAAAACGATGTTGGTCAATTGATTTCAATGATGTAGATACAAGACTTATAGCATCTGGTTCAGATGATGCACGAGTGAAGTTATGGTCACTAAATATGGATCATTCAGTGGCTTCACTGGAGGCAAAAGCAAATGTTTGTTGTGTTAAATTTAATCCTCGTAGTTCTTGTCATTTAGCTTTTGGTTCAGCAGATCACTGTGTCCACTATTATGATTTAAGAAACATGAAAGAAGCACTTTGTATATTTAAGGGTCATAAAAAAGCTGTATCATATGTAAAATTTATAAATGAACAAGAAATAGTGTCTGCTAGTACAGATTCACAACTGAAAATGTGGAACATTGATAATCCGTACTGTTTGCGCTCTTTTGTCGGTCATATTAATGAAAAGAATTTTGTAGGTCTTGCTACAGATGGTGATTATGTTGCCTGTGGATCAGAAAATAATGCTCTCTACATTTATTATAAAGGACTGACGAAACAATTATTCTCATATAAATTTGATGCTGCTAAAAGTATTCTAGAAACACAGGAAAAACGAGAAGAAGATTTAAATGAATTTGTTTCAGCAGTTTGTTGGCGACAAATGTCTAATGTTGTAGTTGCAGCAAATTCACAGGGTATTATTAAAATTCTAGAACTTGTGTAAAAAAATTACAAAACAGGGAAATACACTGTATATAAAAATAACAAAATAAAAAAAATTATTTTGTTTGATATAGATATCAATTATATGTACGAATACTATTCTAACTAAATTACAGGTATATTACAAAATTAGTATATTATATAAATATGTTAATATTTAGTTTAAAAACTAGAATCCTTGAATTTATTATGAATTGAATAAGTAGTAATTAAATGTTGTATATGAAGAAATTTAGGTTACAATTTTTAAAATAAAATTATTTGTAAAATATCTAATTTTCTTTTAATTATATAAAGAAAACTAACTTATAGAAAAATTATTTTATGCATTCTTTTTATTGTATTTTTGATTTGATATATAAATTTTTTAATTGATGTGCCATTTACAATGTTTTGAATTATTCTGAACTAGAATAATATTTGTAATCTGACAATGGATAATGTACTAATATTATTATTTATTATTACTGTTAATAAAAAGATTCTTAACTTTAAATAACAATTTAGTAGCAGAATTTTTCTTTTTGATAAATATTTAACTTGTTTATATTTATTATTAGTGTATCATGTAAAATAAGTTTTTTAAAATAAGATTTGAACATTGTATAGAATTGAACACAACCAAAGTAATACTTCAAATTTAATTTAAATACTAATAAATGATTAAACTTAGAATACATGAAAAAGTAATTTATAAATATGTTTGACTCTGTAACAGTGAGTTTTGTACTTTGTTAGATAGAACTTTCAAGATTTGTTTTTTAGGGTATTTTGAAAGAAAGTACTTGTTACTTAACAAAATTAATTTTTTACAAGATCCAATTATAATTTAGGGCAGAAAACTTAATAATTGTAAATAATTTATCTTTGTACATAAATTAATTAAATTATTTAGTATATATTAACTGAATTTCTTAATTTTATTTCCTTATTTTTAAAGATTGGAATAAAACGATTTTATTAAATATTATATAGCTGGTTTTACAACTACGTAAAAATATAAATTTTATTTACACAAACTCTTTTCTTTAAAGCGACTAGTAAGAGTATTTTCTTTGATACAGATAGTTTTCTTCATTTTACACCGTAGAATTGGGTGAAACGATGATTGTTTTTTTTATTAATTTTACAGGATTTCTGGCAACTGATTACTAATAATAAAAAAATAATATAGAAAATACACTAAAAACTGACATTGTTTAAGCTGTGATTTTATTAAAAATGTAGAGGATAAACAAGATGATTGAATGCTGAGGTCAATTGGTGATTTATGTATGTTTCGCAGTGCAAACTGTAGAATTGTTAGTTCTCTTTTTCACTCTCTCTTATCTATGGATTTACTAGGAATGATTACAAGGAACAGAAGAATTTAGGAAATCTGTGAATGTTCAAGATTTTTTAAAATATTTTTTTTAAATTCAATCAAATAATTATCTAGTCTAAAAAGTAGAGTATTAAGCAGTGAAAATGAATAGTTTCGTTAAATCTAAAAACATTATTGGAATGTAAAATATTGTCTAATGAATCAAATATTTATGGTAAAAAATTCAATGGCTTTGTTTATACCTGTAAAAATAATTCTTTTAGTAGCTTACTATGTCTCTAAAGCACTGATATAAACAAACATCTTGAACATTTATACAATATTTTTAGAAAAAAATAAACCATTTTATCAAAAATACATACTAATTAATTTTGAATATAAAGATGAATTTGAAAGTTTCGTATTAAAAAGACATATTTGTTCATATTATTTACATATATATTCTATTTGAACATTTTTTACTTCTCTTACTATCATTTTCTATCAAAAACATAAAGACTAATGAAATTTAGTATTTTTAATTATAAATAATTATGTTGTATACAAAATTTAATTAAATACAAATGATTAAGAAAATATTGTTGTCCAATGTTATTTTAATTTATATACTTCAGCATTAATAGTACAAAGTTTTTCATTTTATTTGTATTATTTTATTGCATAATAAAATTAAGAAGTATAGTATAAAAAAAATAGATGAGGAGGTTTAATAAATTTTTTTAAAAAAATACAAGTATAATGAAAAGCAATTTTTTTTAAGTAATGTAGGCTTTTAGAAAAATTAAATCATACAAATTTTTAGATTTTTAAAGAGTGCTTGAAATAATAATTACTATGTGAATTCTAGTTTGGTTAAAATTCCTTCAATTTGACCTTGTGTAAATTTTAACTAACTGCTTTGCTAGATATTTCTTGATAAGTCTTATTTTGACCTAGAACCTCAATCCATTCATCAGAATAGGTATAGCTTATGTCTACTAAAACAGATTTGAATCAATGTTGTATTATAATTATCAAACACTATTATAATTTATGTTAATATATTTATATATTTTAAAGTATATAAAACAATTTATTTATAAAAAAACATCTAAATTTGTTTAAAAAATAAAAAAATATATATGTACATAGATTGGTTGTTTATACCTTAAAAAATTATTTATTTGCATAAATTCACCAAATATCTTTAATAAACTTTTCAGTTTTGGTCTCTTCTTTCTTCACTGGTATATAAATTTTCTTTATAATTGTATGACTGTGTTTGTGAATATTATGAGGAACATGAATACGAATATGAGTGCTATAATTATAATATTATTAATACAAATTAAATAATTATTATATATTTTTCATGCAATAAGTACTACAAATTTATTAGGCTAAAGTTTTTATATAATTAGTTCTATAAATTTAAAGTAATAGTTTAAAATTTTTTCTATGTATATTATATACAGAAATGATTTTTCTTATAAAAAAAATCAATTTAATATTTAAAATCTATAAACTTACTGACGATTTCCATCGGATACAGGTATAGAAATCACTATCGAAAGTATCGACATAACCAAGAATGTAACCTATAATTATTAAGAAACCTTATTTATTATTTATGAATGCAAAATAATTCATAAAAAAACATTTTATGGTCTAAAAAAATATTTTTTATCACTTTTTTATACTTCTTTACTTATTAAATATTTTTTATAAAATAAACGTTACAAATTTTATTTAAAAGATAAAATTTATTCAAATAAAAAAATGAATATAAATGCATAATCCAGTTAGAAAGATGCTTTATGAAAGCAGCAGCTTCAAAGTTCAATTTTAGTCAAACACGAATACGAATACTTTCTTTCAAATTATATATTTTTATTGTTAAAAATATATAATTATGTATAACTTATTTATATATGTACATATATACCTTATGTAAATAACAGATTTTTTACAGTACTGTATAGATTAAAAATTGTTGTATATCAAAAAAATCAATTGTTTATTAAAAAATTTTTCTTTTGGTTTCTCGTATATTTATTTATCTATTAAATGATAAATACTAGTATTGACTATTTTTTCATGAAATTTAGAATTCAATTTCTCTATTAGTATAAAAAGTAAACATTCTTTTATGTTGTTTACAATTATTAAATACTAAAAATTAAAATTTTTAGTTCTAAGATGCAGTAAAAGAAATATTTTAAAAATGAATATTAGTTTATAATTTACTATTTATATTTAATAACTTTTTTCTTTTAAAAATGATTAAATATCGAGTATTAAATATTATAATAAATAGCAAAATGTAGCTCATAAGAATGGTTTTAACGTAATTACATATTAATGTACAAAAATTTAGGTGTATTAACTTTATAAAATAACAGAACAATTATAATCGATGTTATTGAAACGTATTTTTGTTTTAACTAATTTAATCAAATTTTTAGGGATATCATTTAATATTTTTTATATTTGAATTGTTATTTGTATTAAATTATTGTTAATAAATTCAAATACAATTACAATAATTACAATATTATTAACATATTATTATTACTTAAAATAATCTTCAAGTTCAAATTTATGTGTATCACTCTTGAAAATATTGAAAATAATATTTAAAAAAAAAAAATAATGCAGCAGAAGCGTTTTGTATATTGTTAGAAAAAACGCTGCCAAATATCACAATAAAAAAATTTTATTTATAAATTAATTTTTTTTAATTAAATTATTGACTGTGAACTTCGAATTTTCATTTTTAATAATGAATAAAAAATTATTTAATTAAATAGGTTATTGAATTAAAATATTAAACAAATTAGGAAACTCACGAATGCAATTCTTAAAAACATATTTCACGTTTCTTTTTTAAAAACTAAAAAAATAAGTTATAACAATATTAAATCGAAGATCTATAAGGGTGAGTAGGAAACTAAGACAATATTTGTTTTGCTGAGTCTTTTATAAACGTAAATATAATTAGTGAGCGGTATAATATATCATTCATTTTACCATAGTCAAGATTTTTTTCAGATCTTGCATTAGTATTTTACTCTCTTTTTACTTCAATTATAATTTACCTATTTAGATTTATTCATATTTTATAAACAACCATGTATTGCGCATTTATAAATGTCATCGTTTTTTATCGAAACACAAAAAAGCTTTAATATTGATTGTAATTAAACGAAAAAAATATTAGTAAAATGATACGTTTCATGCTTTAAAATAAATCTATAAATTATTACTTCAAAAAAACTGCATATATTTTAAAATATATATTTTTTAAATTTACTTTTAAATTATTGGAGTATATGTAATAATACGTATTATATAGTCAATTTAAATTTCGTTATATTCGGATTAATTATAAAATATATTTCATATAAGCCTAGAACATGTATTTTATGTTAAATATATATTTTTACATATGTAATTAATTTTTATACTCCAGTGTAGTTTTACTAAAATAAATAAATAAATAGTATTAAATTATAGCTTCTGTATAAATATTATATATTCTCGGAATTTTCTAATATAAAAAAATTCTTGTATTAATTAATTCTATATCTAATATCCTTATTAAAAATATACATTCAAACATATTATGCTAAAGTATAATGATATTCTTATAAGAGGTATTCAACGTAAGATAATATTGTTCAATGTATAACTTTTACATAAAATAAGTTTTCATCATTTAAGTAGTCATTTGATCTTACAACACAGGTCTAAATCATATTTTAATTTATGCAAATTTCAAAAAAGTTAAATTTTAAATTACTATTTATCATTATGTAATTTATTTTAATTATTTAATATATAAAATTTTGTCTATTACTTTGTCGCAGGTTTTTCAATTTATAATATACTTTATTATTTAATTTATGTTAATTTTTAAGAATAGAATCATTGTAGTTAATTAGTAATAATTAATGTAATATTTATAATAAATTTAAGATGAAAATACATGAAAATTAATTCTAACTTATAAATAATAATAAATTAATATTATTTTACCTTTTAATTAATTATTTTATATAAGCATAATTTTTCGACATTTTTCTGAATTTTATCATATTTAACATACAGATTATGTAGGTAATAATTTACTTTAATTATATTAAAAATTTCTTTTCTGTTTTTCTGATAAATTTTATATTTTTGGAAATTTTTATTAGATAAGATCTGTAACTATATTTCTAAATATTATTAAACAATTATAACAATTTATTTAATTCGAATATTGTAACAAAGCTGTCATCGAGGCATATTTCAATTTATTACAAATTTCTAATGGGATAATCTGAATTTAATTACGTCTTTACATATTTTAAAAATACTAAAATAATTATAATATTTTTTATATTTTCTGTTTGTTAAGACATTTATTTAATATAAAATCTATTAAAAATCTTAAAATATATTTCTGAATAGAAAATAATAAATGTTGTTGTTAAACCAATGTACAAACTTTTGTAATATGTATATAATGAAAACTATCGTTAAGATTGTTCAAGTAATTTTTACTTTACTTAGTTCTTATTTTTAATTTTTAAAAAGCTTCATATTTTTCCAAAGAAATTTGTTTTTTACTATTTAGAGAAGTAATATTTAATATTCTTTATTATATTCACATATACAATTAACTACATAATTACTACAATTATACCACATATCATTTATTTACTAATTTAATTATAGTAATTAAATTGGATTAAAATAATTATATATTATAGTTACTTCTAATTACAAAGTAAATTAATTAATTTAAAAAATCGACTTAATTTGTTGTAAGTAATTTAAGTATTTTTAGTAAAATAGATATAAATTTATTTGCACGAATATTTAGAAATAACCATTTTGAGATATTGTAAAAAGTTTTTTCAAAGATTTAAATATAAACATTTTATATCTTAGTTACACTAATAAAATATAGGAATATTGGAATTATTAATATATGTAATAATCTATCATGGTATATATTCACTAATATGTTTAAATATCTTATTTTAATGGAATGATCACAATCTGATTTTAAAGCTATTACGTAAATGAGGTAAATATAAAATTTTTTTACTAAAGAAGATTATATGCTTCTATATATAATTTAAAAGAATATAAGTTAAAATTAGACTTGCTTCGATAATATGCTATCAGTTAGCAATAATTTATTTTTGTATTATATATTTTATTATTAATATATTTATTTAACAAAGATATTCTCTTACAATTCTCCACAAAACAATTGATGTTATTCATAAAATCACTGCTATAAATGATTGAGATAACAAGTGAGAGAAAGATAATCGGGGCCATATACTCATTAGCGTATATTAGATGTTTTCTATTATACACTTATCTTTTACAAATAAATTATTATAAAAAACTATATTTATTATTGTTTTTTAAAGATAATTAAACAAATTAGGTATAGCGAGCTAAAAATATAAAACAATCTATAGTACAAAAAAGAAAAAAATTTCTTTTTTATAATAAGCTAAATTTATATTATAATTTATTCTTGTTTTATTGTTAATTTTTAGTTCTTATAAAATTTCATATTAATTTTAAGAACAATATAATATAAGCTATGTTTTTATAATTATGCAAATAAAAAAATTATGAAGTTTTTAATAGTAAATATTTAACATTTTTATATAAATTTTATTCTTTGCCCTACGTGGTATATAAAATTCCCCGCTAATGTGGAGGATAAAATAATTAAACTTGTGTAAACCTAAATATTAGATACAATAGATACTGCTGTTACTAGTTATCATAATTTTAATAGCTTATGCTTAGGTCGGTGAACGATATGTAATTGTGTGTCATTTTGCCCTAATCATGTGGGAGAATTGCTGTTTGAATGTCAATTTTGGTCGAGTTTCAGATAGAAGTCTCATTATCTTCGCAGAGAAGCTAGAAGCTTCCTCAACAACGCTACGCCCATCTTACGTCCTAAGACATTCGTTTCAACATAGATTCAATTTATTGCTGTTTATAATAAACAACTTTATTTTTGATTGATTATTCTAGCACGTTTTTGGGGACTCAAAAAGTCTCAAAAAAGATCGTCTTAAAATATATATATATCTGAAAGAATACATAAATTTTATAACTTGTAATTTTTGAACTATTTACATTAGGCTTATTTGTGTAAAAAATTTAAATTCTTTTACATTTATTATGTTATGTCAGTGTAAGTGCTCTCAGAAAAATTACAAGTTAGACAAAATCATTTTTCTCGGCTCACTGAAAGGTATGCAATTTGTTAAAAAAGCATAATTTAGGTAAAGATTTCATATTCAGATACATTTGATTAGGGCTAAGAGAAATTATACTCTGGAAAAGAGCGTGAAGTTTTCATAAATTGCTGAAAAAATAGGAATGTCTCACTCTTATTTGAATCTTTCGAATAATTCGAATTTATGAACTTTCTCATGGAATTAATAGAGAAAACTTTGAGATGATTGATCCACCGTATTGTGTATTTATATAGTTTTATATGATTAAAAATCCACAAATTTAATGAAGAGCCAAGAGGGTTAATTTGCTAATCCAGATACTAAATGTGGAAATTACATTTGGTACTGTAATACAAAATACAATTACTATGCCATTATTTAGTCATCTTTGGTCATTTGAAAAGTCAAGCACAATACAATACGGGATAAAGAAACTACCTTGCAGAAGCACCTGAAATATAATCCAAACATCTATTATTTTAAATAAAAAAAATTTTATTTAGAGTATTATTCCAGTTTGTGTCACCAAAATGTGTTATATAAATTTTCACCTAACACAAATAATTACATTTGAATCTTTGAATTAATAAATTCCAAGAATCAATAAAAAACCATAAAAAATTGAAATACTTAAAATACTTATAATTCATAACAATTATAAATAAAAATAAATAATTGTAAACATCAGCGGTCTTAATAAAAGTTGCTTTATCAATTTATCTACTTATTTCTGTGCACTTGCTACATGTGAACGGAAAACAAATACTACATATTTACAAAAGTTGTGAATAACTAGAATTTTACAATAAATTTCAAGGAATAAAACTACAAATAAAAAAACACATTATAAAATTGTAATGAATAAGATTACAGTAAAAAATTTGATGAACTAATAAATTAAACTTAATTCTAAATAATTATGTTTTACGATGTAATATTTATTTTTCATAAAATTATATTATCACAATTTTTTATAAAATTTTTAACATAAATTCCATATACTAAAGGCATGATTATATTGTATTCGATTTTAATTTTATTTTTAAATTTAATAAAAAAAGAAATAAATTTTAAAAGTAAACCAAATATATATTCTTGAAAGAAAATTTAATCTATAATTTAAAAAATATTATAGATATTTAATAAATTTAATACATGATTATACTAATAGTATTAACATAATAATAATAATTATTATTATATTAAATTTTTCATTTAAGATATATAAATATATAATCAAATCTTATTTATTTATATAAAATAAAAATAATATCGTTTATTAAATTTTAATATTTACTTTAACTTGTTCTTTTTATTATATTTTAACATCTAGATAATTATACATACTCATCGCATCATGCTATTATTTATTATAATTAATTATATTGTAAGTTATTATTATAAAGAATGTGTTCATGGTAATGATAAATTATATAATGATAAGTTGGAATGTATTATTAACTAATTTTAACTTTTAATTTATTTAATTTAATATGGTATATAATAAAACGTAAATATAAGAAATCAATACAATATATTTTATACTATTGACATAGAAATTTAGAGATGTACCATAGTTTCTGGGTTTAACGATTTACTAACTAATATAATTTAAAAATATTGTAAAACATACTTCATTGTATTAGATTATACGTTTACAAAGTTTAAAAGCGAAAGCTATCAAATTATTAAAATTTATATTGTATTAATTTTTAATAATTTAAAATTTTAATTTATAAAATAAATAAATATTAAAGTTCAAACAACAATTGTTATTTCAATAATACAATTAGCTAATAAATTAATTTATTGTGATATCAGTAACACTTTTTCTCTTTACTATAGTATCATCCATAAATACATATAAATATTATTTCACGTAGTTGTAATTTCAACAAAGCATATTACAATTAAATATTTTCAATAATTTATAATGTAATGAAACTGTTATAAAGAATAAGCAAAATAATTAATATATTAGATGTTATTATTAGTTCTATATTATCTCGTATTATTATATGAGATGGTTTCTTTTAATTTCCGGTATCGTATGTTCGAGTACTGATATCAAAGAATTACACAAAAGTAAACCGCGAGTAGTGATTTTTCCATTACAATAGTTTAATGTTTTCATTATGGTTTTATCGATTAGATTTATTTTCACGTCTATGTGATTAATATCTAAATAAGTTATAACTTTCTAAGTACTATTATCGAATTTAAAATTTTCGATATAATCAGAATATATTTCAGGTGAGTATTGAAATTCCGTAATTTTGTTATTTTCAGATAGTATTATTGTAAATTGTTTGTAACCAAATAACAATGGAATAATGAGTTTTATTTATTTCTTGGAATATGTTGTTTTACAACACTAGAAGGTGATATTATGTTAATTATATTATATGGACCGTTATAATGGGAAGTTAATTTCTTAGATTTTAGAAATTGTTGAACTAAGTAAACTTTGTCTCCGATATCGTATTTTATAAATTTTGCTTTTTTAATAAAATCGTGATTCATATTTTTCATATTTTTCCATTTATAATTTTCTTTTATTCTTTTATAAGTCCTATGGAACTCGAGGTATCCAGTACTTGTTAAACAATGATTTTCTTGTATTATAGTTTCAATTTCGTTAGGTTTTAAGGTATATTAATAATTTAAATAAATATTTATAATGATGTCTGTATTTTTGAAAATATATCTGAGATTGATATTACGGTATCATATTTAGATGTAATTGATTTATCGAGAATTTACAATAAATTAATTTCGTTTGGATTTTCTTTTAATAAAAGTTCTTTTAAAGCTGTGAGGCATTTGAAATCTCCGAGATCGTAATCGTCCCAATAAAAGTTTTTAATAAAGAGATAGTAAATATTAATATTATTAATTTTGACAGGAATGACATTAAAGAATTGAGGATTTTGTGATTCTAAATATTCTTTATTATTATTTGTCGAAATAAATACTTTAAGAAATCCTTGACTGAAATCTTAATCTATAAATATACAAATAATATAATTGTTTTTGACTAAAAATAAAGACTCTCGATGTTCATTAATTTTTTTATTTAAAATTAAGTTTGTTTTTAATTTATTTCGAAAATCTTTGTATGAACCTATAACGAAAAATAATCCTTGAGGAGTATCAAAGTTGATATAGTCCATCGAAGTAGAAATTTTATTAAATGAAGTGTTTAGGTATAAATTATTCGCGCTTATTTTAACTAATTTTTTAAATTCTAATAATGGTAGAATTCTACTAAGTGCATCATTCTACTACATTCATGGATTATTTGTATGAAAATTAATTTTCATTCAAAAAAATCAATTCGAGAGAATAAACGTGTGTTTCAAGCCGCGTTACGTGTCGAAAGAATAAGGACTAAAAGCCTTATTTGAAAAGGGAAAAATGGGACAAGAATTCATTACTGTGTCTCTGAATCTACCATATCATCGCTGAATCTACTACATCATCGTTAAATCTACTACATCATCGTTAAATCTACTACAACATCATTGACTCTACTATGTCGTTACGAAATCGACTACATCATTGCTGAATCTACTAAATCGTAACTGACTCTACTATATCATCACTGATTTTTCAACTTAAAATTTACTAAAAACTTTTGCGATAAAAAAAATAAAAAGAAAAATTAGTAAGCAAATTATAAAATAAAAATGTCTGTATCAATTGAAACCGTTTACAAAATGCTCTCTAGTTTTGATGGTGATAAAATCGAAATATATGAATTTTGTAATAACTGTGACAGTGCGATTAGCTTATTATGATCCTTGACATATAAAAACATACTGTTTTCAATAATCCAAATAAAAATTACTAATAAAGCGAAACCTGAAAGAAAATTTCAGAAACCCGACAGTTTCGAAAATGCCATCCAATTCTCAATTGTCAAAAAAAAATCAAACAAAAATCACTGAGGAAAATCAAAAAATTTCAAAAATTAAACACATAAGAATATAAATTTTGTAATCATTATAAAAAATCAAAACATTTAGAGTTCCAATGTCAATTTAAATTGTATACAAAGAATTAGAATAATAATTCAAATAAGTTTTTAAGCACTCATCGACAAAATAAATCATTGTAAATTTATAAAATTTGTGAAAATTTAGGACATTTGGAATCTGCATATCGGAAAAATTAAATAGACAACATATAAATAATATTGAGCATAATCAAATAAAAAGTTGTAACTATTGCAAAAATATTGGATACGTCATTTAGGAAGTCGAAAACGACAATTTAATAATCATAGAAAACAAAATCACGATTTAAATAAAAAGTATAATTCGAACAATTTTAAAGGTAGAACATTAGGAAATAATGAAAAATTAATCGATTTAAAATGTTTAAATATAATTTCTTAACTAATCGCTGTAAAATCAACTATTACTCTCAAAATCAAAGAGCTTCACTCAAGTATAAAGTATTTTGTTGATACGAGAGCTGATATTTCAATTATCAAACTTTCTAACTTTCTATCCAATGCTGATTTTGATGACAATGTTACAGTAAAAATTAGTTGTTTATCCACCGAGAATATTAAAATACTTGGATATTGTTTTGTCAACATACTAATTAACAATAAGTCTTATAAGACCATTTTTCATATAGTGAAAGATGAATTTCCAATTACTTATCAAGCGATTCTAAGCAATGACGTTATTACGCAATTAGGTATGATTATTAAAAATTAGTAAAAATTAGATAATTCAACTAAACGATCCATTGAACGTTTACAAAACCTATCTTCACAATAACCAGATTCGAAAATTTTGATAAAATAAATATTTTAAATAAAACTGTTACCAAAGCACTCATAAATCAAACGGTTTTGAAAGACGGGTTATATCTTTGCAAAAGTATCGCAAAAATCGATTCAATTTTCAAGTAATCACTACATTTTTAAATACAAATGAAATGAATATAGAAATTAATATAACGGAATATAATTCTAATTGCAAAATCAAAAATATAAACTCAATCGAATCAAATAACTATTTTTCAAACAGAATCAAACTCTTAGAAAGTCAACTAAGATTAGAACATTTCAATAACAAAGAATATGAGCATATAATCAACATTTGGAAAGATTATAGTAATACATTCTTCTTTGAAGGCGACATTTTAAGTTGAACAAATACAATTACTCATAAAATCGATACCACCACTAATAAGCCTATAGCCTCTAAAATCTAACGATATCTCAACTATCATTAAGAAGAATTTTCTGTAGAATACAAAATAGAGAAAATTAATTCTGATTACAAAATAGGGAATTAATGCTGATCTTTAATATAACATATATTAATAAATAAATTACTATGATTAAATCATACACAAACGAGTAACTTATTTGTCCGGCATCAGTCCATTATAACTGGTGTCAGAAGTGTTGTCAGAAATAATTATAGTAATTTATTTATTAATATATATTATATTAAAGATACAGTAACTTGATATTGAAATGGTAAAGCTTTTGTCGAAATCTTAATGTAATCTGTTCTGCTCTGTGCCTATTTTTTAAGCTATTTTATTCTCACTGTTGCCAAATATTTAAAAGTTAATACGAAGTTAAGTTTAAGTTGCTACGTAAGCAAAAGAAAAATGAGGTCAAGTGTATAGACAAAGAACACTAATTAAAATGTGAGCAAAAGGAATTTATAACAATGAAATTATGCGCAACGTAGAAGAACACTAAGTGAAATATGAGCAGAAGGAATTTATAAAAATGCAAAATAGAAAATCGGGTGCATCAAAAAAGAAATGCAAGCAATAAAAAGGAATTTTATGTGTACATTACAATAACATTGGAATTTATTTTTTACTATTTATAAAATGTTGACAAGTTAGAATTTGTCAGGTTTTAATAAATAAATATAAGTTTGATTCTGTAAGTTAGTATTACCGGAAGGGAAGAATAGCAGTGTAAATACTATACTTCATTTCCCATTCTACTATTCCATTGCCATTGTCATGTTGACTAGAGTCCATGGAAGCCAGTGCATTATTTTTGTTATCGACTGTATGCAGACCCCTTCAAAAGTCACTAATTGTTTTTAACATTGTCAACCGTTTAACTGTTTCTTTACCTATTTCTCAATATGACATATTTAAGCTTGTAATACATCATTTGAATTTTGTGTACGTACCTATTTTTTATAATTTTACGTCACCTCTTAAATAAAAAAATTTGTCGTGACCCAGCAGACCCATTGCGTCTTGTACCTACAATAACTTAAAAAAAATTTTCCACTTATTTTATGTAAATGAATATTTATGTTGGTAAAAAAATACAAGGACAAGTATTTGTACAATTATATAGAACACATCTAGTTATAAGAATATATTATTATATAACGCTAAATATATTCATCTGCACAATATTATATATTAGGTACTACTAGTAAGCTACATCAGATATTCTCCTTTATCGATATAATTCAAAGATTGTATTTATGTACGTATTTACACTTCAAACATTTCCTTTAAAAATAATTTTCATTCCTATTTTATGTATTGCGTTTAGATAAGTTTGACCATCAGTTTACATGAAGATTAATTAAAGTTTAAGAATAAATGTAATCAGTGCTAACCCCAGATATTATATTATACGGGGCCTTCTACTAACGTATAATAAGTTCATAATGCTTTTAAGGAATCATTATACATTTAATTTTTCATTGATAGTTTTTAAGTATTTTTAAAAATATATCTTAAAAATTTATAACCTAAAATCAACCTAAAAGGCAAAACTATTATTTAAAAAAATATATATTTTTTGCATTCATAATTAGATTTTTCAATTTTTAATTATTTGCAACTATTAATTTTCAAATCTAGTCTTATTTGTTAAAATAAATATCATTACATATAAAAATATATAAACGAATTACCTTATTTCACATAAATAATATAATCTATTTGAATATATATAGAGGTTAAAACTAAATATAGTTGCTTTTAAACAATTGATTTTATTGTATACATTTAAATGCAAACTACAAATATAAGCTAATTTAAAAGAATAATAAAAATTATAAATGATAATAATAATAAATTTTTTTTTATTGAAGACTATAGGAAAATTATAAAATGGAAATATTTTTATAGAATTTTAGAGTATGTATAAATCAAAACCAAAAAATTTTTGTTGATACTCTTTTTGAGTATCAAATACTTGTGTTTATTTTAAAGAGAAATTTTTTACATATTTTAAAAATAGGATAGATTTTGTTGCATAAAATATTAAAATATAAATTATTTAATATAATAAAAATATCTTTCACATAAATATTGATACTATAAAAAAATTCATATGAAATGAAAATATATAAAATTCTTAAATTTATATTATTAAGAATATACTAGATGTTAAAAGAACTATTATAAAAGAATCAAATAAGCTTACCTTTTCGATATTCTGCATATAACTAAACATAAGAGTAAATTATACAGTAATGAAAATTAATGAATCAGATGTTCTGAATCACTTATTACTCGCATATTTAACACGAACAATTCTCTTATTACGGTGAAAGTCTTCACATTTCTACGCTTACTTGTTTCAAATACTTTCCAGTGAAAGTAAATCTAAAGGAGAGTTAGCACTTCAAAGGAATATGATTTCAGATACAAGAAGCTGTTTTTATTGAAGATAATTCGTGATTCCCATATATTGCTTTTTAATAATATTTACTATGTCTTTTTGAATACATAAAAGTTTGTATATAGGTAGGGTCATTGATTCATACAAATATAGAGTTGAAGAATTATAGCGATAGTTAAAACAATTATTTTTGATAGAAAATTTGATTTTAAGAGTTATAAAAGGAAAAAAAGGAGAGTGCTTATAATTAATATATATTTGCCTTTTATTTGATAAAACATAGTTTACTATAGGTAAAAATTGTGTGCAAAAAATAAATTAGTTGTGTAATTATTAATAATAATTAATCCTTATTAAAATTTTGAAGCTATTGGTTCGAAAAAAAATATTCATATTATAATAATTATGATATAATTGAATAAAAAATGTAGAAAAATTTCTATTACAATAAAATAATATATATATTCTAACCATAAAAATAATATTTTTATAATTAATTTATTATAATTTATTTGAACAATATTGATATTGAATTACATATATATTTATTTAAGAAATCTTTTATAAAGATTCTTATAAATACTACCGTTATTAAAAATTGAATATTTTACTGATTTATTTATTAACCAAGTATGAAGATTCTCTAATGAAATATTTATGAGTAAACTTGATTAAATTTAATACAAATTAATTCCACAATTTTTTAGTAAGGTCAAATATAAGATTTTAGTTAATAAAAATAAAAATATATTTATGAATACCTATTTTTTTAATACCAAATTTATTTTAAGAATATATTTATATATTGACATTTATTTAACAGAATACAATTTTACAATATTTTTAGCTAATTTTATTTTTTATTTTAGCAGTATTTGTAAAAGCATACAAATATGTACATTGTATAGGATATAATAATAAATTTTAGATTGTAAGTATTAGTTATTTTTAAATATCAATTAAATAATTAAAATATTGTAATTTAAAGTAACTGATAATAATTTCTTTGTCAAGTTTCTTAATAAATAAAGTAAAATTTTAATTATATTATGCTAGATTTCGTAGAGTGTTAAATATTGGTTGCGTGGGCTTGTAATATTTTTTATAATACAGAAAAACAAACTCATACTTAGACCTACTACATAAAGCAAACCTTGGGAAGATCTGTCTACGAGAAGATTAGTTTTCAAGAGTCTCTCTCTTTCTATCTTTCCCTTCTTCGATTTTACCACCTTAACACTCTATCTCTATCTCACCCACTCCCGCAAGCATATTCACCCTGTGAAATGAAAGAGCTGAAATTTTTTATCTTATAACATATAATATTTTTAAAATAAAAATTTTGTTTTATTTTTTTAATAATCCTCTAGTTTTTCTTGATAAACTAAAACCACTAAATATAAATTATTTGTATCATATGATCATATCGAATTATTAAAATCTTCGTCACAACATGTTTTATATTTTAATATACAGAATTCTAGAAAGATTATACATAAAAGTTTAATTTTTTCATAAAAATTGTTTAAAAATATAATTAATTCGAAATATTTATTCTTAATATCTATATTCTACACAATCATAAAATTAACTCTAATTCTATTATGTAGTGTATTATGTATGAATTATGTAGTGTATTACTATATACAAGTACTATAAATGTACCAAGTTCATTTTCAAATTAAAAATTAATAACTTACATTCGTATATATTATAGTAGTTAAAGAAGTATATATGTAAAAGCGATGTTATTTCTGATATAGTTACTCGAGCCTCATAGTAGAAAATAAAGGCTGACTTAATAATGAGTCTGAAAATGAAATCTTAGGATATAAACAATTTTTTTCAATATAAATAATAATTACAGTGACATAAACATTTAAATAAATTACCATATAATACATACATTTATTCTAAGAAACTTATACTTTTAATCGCTATAACAAACTACAGCAGATTTAATTAAATACAATTAAATATCCCATCATTTTTTTTAATCCTATCTAGATAGCTCTTTATCAAGACTTAAGAACTTTTAAACGCATTACGTATTTACTTCAAGTTAATTATACAATTATTATAAAAAATTTATGATTTAGATATCTATAATTATTTAAGAGAAATTATCTACTCTTTTAATCCTACGTACGATCCTTCTTTCCTGACTCAAGTTTGAAAACTCTTTTTGCAAATCCACATCACTTTTTTAACTTATTCAATATTTATTCGTGATAATTATGAAATTATTATACACAATTTATCATTCAGTGGTGAATTAAGTATGAGTAATATAAGACACTCTTAACATAATACCTCAACAATTATATGTAGTTTGACAACAAATTATCATTTCAATATTTTGAATGAATAATCAGTGATTTTAGAAAATTCAATAATTAATACTCTATTTACTGTATTAAATATACTTGTAAACAAAAAATACTGTTATAAATATATTACATTTATCCTATATCAAAGTATTAAGTAGCATAAATGTCATATTTCATGATAGTATTAGAAATTCTATTGTTATTTTACATGTACTTATAAAACATTATAATATCCGTGAATAAATAAATGTCATATTCTATATAATCACTTGAAACTCGATAGAATAAGAATATATATACCAGATCATTTATTAGTTCATTAATTAATGATATTACACGAAATTATAATTTTTCTTATGCCAATCAGATACTGCTAGTCTTGAAGAAAAATAAGGTGAGAAGAATTTGCGTCAATTATCGTGTACTTGAGAGTCAGAGTGGACACCTATTTCTCTAAATAAAGAATCAGATGAAGAACTTATAACATATACAAATATCATTCAACTACTATCAAGTACATATAATAATAAACGATGTCGAAAGAACCGCATTTATTAGAATAGACAGCCAATGCAAATTCTTGTATTAGTAATTAATGTATTGTTAGCACAATACTTATGAGTGTTTAAATTTATGTAGAATTTTGTGACACTCCTTGTAATATGGTTTTTAGCTTTAGATGTATATTGAATCGATTAAAATAATCCTCAAACAACACAGGAAGAGTATATAAATTTAAAACGTTGGCTATAATGAGCAATCTAACACACTTGTAAATATAAATAAAATTATATTTATTTACAATTGTAATTTATCTCAGTACTCTGAAATTTACCTTTATGCAGAAAAAATTATTTCTAAAACTTTTCCTAAAAATTACTGAATTTTTACATAAATAGTCTAAAAAGTGGTTTCTTATTTTTAATTATAGATACATTATTCCAACGTGATTAATTTTTTTATGACAAATTCAATATTACAATAATTATTTTTAAACTTTATATTAGTTTGTTTTTTTTAAATTTAAAAATTTTAATTGTTTATATCCTTATTATTTAAATTAATATTTTTAAGAAAAACATATTTGATTGATCAGCATTTAATCAAAATTTGTTAATAATTCAAATAAATAAATAATCCTTTGTTTTTGTAGATAAAATTGATTAGTTTTAAAATTTTTCATTATATTTTTCATAGAAAATTATTGATTCAAATAATATATACAATTGTATAATATCAAATATAATTTATAAACTTTTATAAAAAAATACTATAAATGATATTTATTCATACTTATTCATACATTATTCGTTTAAAATTTATGATAGTATAATACATTCAAATAATAAAATTAATAACTAAAATATTAATAAAAATTTAATATGTATATATTTTTATATTTTATAAAAATTACTTATTATTGTCAATTTAAAATTATTAGTAATATCATTGCTTAAGAATATTGATTTTTTAATTGTTATTTCACAGTTTAATAATTGTAAAAATATTACTTCATTCATTACTTTTGGTTTATTTTTATTAATTAATAATAATTACTCATTGGCTTAAAACTATTTATTGGTTCCTTATTTTTCAATTCTTATTCTGATATGAATTTTTACTATAAACTACAAAACAAAATATGCAAAAGTAAATAAAAGATAAAAAATGATAATAAAAGAAATACATACTATTGTATGAAACGAAATAATTTTATTTCAAAATATATAATAAAAAAAGTAATTTTTACTTTTTAATTGTATAAATTATCGATATGTGTATCTTGTATAACATATATATACGTAGCTATCAATGTAAAAATTAATATGATAGTATTAATATAATTTAGTTGTGATGATGTACTTAAGAAAAATATAATTTTTTATACTGACTTCTTTATTTGTTATTTCTTAATGTTAATACCGTACATCATATTAAATCAGTGGAGAATAAAGTAAATGTAACCCTCTGCGCTTTTATAAGTAGTATGGCATTTATAAAATTGCTATTTTTAATTAAACGAATTTTTTAAAATAATAGTATATTATATTTATAGATATATAATAGTGAATAATATAATCAATCGAAGGGAAGGTCTTTTTAGCAATAAAATATTTCAAATAATTTTTGTTTCATAATTAATCTAAAAAAATATTTCTACAATGTTAATTAATATTATATTTCAAAATTTGTTTGTATTTTAATAAAATCAAATATTCATAAAAATATTACTATAAACTTTATACATATATCAAACTACTAACTACTAAATTTATTCATATATATATATATTATACATAGGTTAAATAATATTTTTGTTGGTAAGGATCAAATGTAAGCACACTTCCGACAACCTACAGGTCGGAGATATGGTCTTGATAGCCGACCTACAATCTCCAAGGAATCACTGGCTCAAAGGCAAGATAACGTAAGTTTTTTCAGGGCAGCATGGGCAAACTAGATTAGCTGAGATACATACGTCATTCGGGAGATACGTGCGACCGGTGCACCTCTAATATCCTTAGTAGCAAATGAAAGAAAGTGCTAATCGATGGATTAGCACATGGGAGAGGATTGTTGCGATCAGAAAACCCAAGGAGTTTGGATCAGGTGAAAGATGACTTCAAGCAGCGACAAGGTAGGAAAAGCAACCATAATCGGAACATGTAAGACCGCTCGGACTTGGTCGGGCAACGAACAGTGGGTTACTCGCCTCCAGACCTCAAACACGTGGCGCGGGGACGCTCGTATCCCATGCGATATTGTATAAACAAATTTCGTTTCAGAGAAGAGAGGGAGAGTAATAAGAAATTCTTGCGGGGACCCCTGCGGCGGGGCGCAATGCTGGCCTCTCAAGGAATGTGCGAGCCTTCTACAAGGGAGGCAAAGACGAGATGAAACACGAGAACTACTTCAAGAAGAGATGGCGAGTAACTCTAGTGTCGCATATGAATAATGTGCCCAGTTCACGACACCTAATGCAACAAGAAACTTGACGCTAATGACCAAGGGTTCAACGGAAAAGCCAGGGCATCGGCAAAGAAGCCCGTGCTCTGAAGAAGGACGAAAAAGTCAGGGCACCGATAAAGAGGCCCGTATTCTGTTGAAGGACCGAGAAACGAGCAAGGAATACTCATGAAAAACAACAAGGCATATCTAATCTTGCTATATAAATGAATAGCGCCTTTTCGAGGCTCGAGCCATCAGAGATAGTAAACAACAATGAAAGAACAAAAAAAAATACGTTAAGACAAGCAGGGAACAAGGATATATATACGTGTGCACGCCGGGTCGCACCAGACTTTCTTGTGACTCAATCAACGACACCGAGTCGACGATCATCGAACATCATAACTATTCTACCACGAGTTATCATTCCGTGAACGCGAGATTTGTCACGTATCGAACAAACAATCTGTTAATCACTCACGGTAAACAAAATATTGTACGCGTCAGTAAGCCTGGATACACTCCTCCAGGTGACAACATTGTTAAAATAAAAATATTATGAAAAATAAAAGATAATTAAAAAGGCAAACGTCCCAGCATTTATTTAACCCCTAACAATATTTTTACTTTAATGATTGAAGAAACTAAATAATAAATAATAATTAATAAATTAAAAGAAAAAATAAAAATGATAAGACACAAAATATTATAGTAACAACTTTTTCTATAGAAAACACATCGGATAATCCAAAACAAACCAATAAAGAAATTAATTACTTTATCAACCAGGTAAATAATATTTTTAATAAATTATACAACAAAAAATCATTAGGTTTCCACAACATACCAAATATAGTATTGAAACATACTTCCAAACAAATAAAATATTATTACACAATAATATTTAACATGGTATTAAATAATATGTACTTTTTGAAAAAATGGAAAAAAGCGAAAGTAATATCAATACAGGAAAAAAATAAAAACAATACATCACTACCCAATTTCCATCCTGTAAGCATTCTACTAAATATAGATAAAATATACGAAAAAATAATTAGTCGAACCTTAATATAATTCTGTAATAAAAATAACATAATACCCGAAAACCAATTCGGATTTAAACATAAATATTTGACGATACATGCAATTAATACATTAACATTGGATATACACTGGGCACTAAACGATCACCAAAGAGTAGTAGCTTCACTAATCGACATAGAAAAATTATTCGATACCACATGAACCGAAAGCATAATTTATAAATTAATAAAAAAATTCCTAAATATATAATTAAATTAATATGGAATATGATCACGGATAAGTCATTTATTACAATAGAAGGAAATAATGAATTAGGTCTAGAATTCACAGTAGAAAACAAGGTACAGTAAATTCTCCAATACTCTTTAATATATATAAAAGCGATATTCATCATTTATTTAATCTTAACAGATCATTAGAAAAACAATCGATATCCTTTGCCGACGATTTAATAATTTATGCATCCGATAAAAACACCAAAAAAATTAAAAGCACAATTACAAGAATTATTAAAAAAAATATGAATATTATTATTTATGGAAATTAAAAATTAATATAAATAAATACGAAACTTTTTTATTTCGAAATAACTTATTCCAAATAAATGTTCCAGAAAGAAATATCTGTAAAAAATTTCAAATAATGGTCAGTTCTACCAAAAAACAGGCAATTCCTCACAAGAAAATAGTCAAATATTTAGGATTACATCTAGACACAATATTAAAATATAATTATCACATAAAAACTCAGCTAGAAAAACCAAAAACAACATTTTAGTGATTTAAAAAATTATTTTATTCAAAATACTTAAACAGTAGAATAAAAGTATTGTGTACCAAGGACTCATCAGACCAATTCTAACATACGCGTACCCCTATATGGTACAATATAACAGTATATCAAATGGATAAAATAAGAAATTTCGAAAAAAAATGTATAAGAGCTTGTCTTAATTTGTACAGAACTGAGGCAAACTCTTATACAAAATATGTAAAAATAAAATATTATATAATAAAGCATATTTACAAAGAATAGATTGCCATATATTAAAATTAAATAGAAACCATTATTCAAAATTACACGACATCACAGAAAATAGTTTAATTTCAACAACAATATATGCAAACCCAAATTATTTCTCAAAATGTTTAAAAACAGAATTTATCCCTCCAGAAAAATTCACATTTCTAAGTAATAAACAGTACCTACAAGATTAAAACAAAATTTCAAATATATACGATATTAAAAAAGTTTTAATACAAAGATAACTTGGAAAGTAAATAAATAGCAAGAATAATAATCTGTTATGGAAATACAATATGGATATATCACAAAAGATAAACAAGAGAAACACTATTAAAATACGAAAAAATAATGGTGGCTAACAAAATTATATAATAATAATGATATAAAAAAAATTTCTGATTAAATAGACATATAAACACACAAAACTTAATATATAATTATACGAATGAAAACAAAACACATAAATTAAACTACTATTTAATTAATCCTTAAAATGAATAAAATTTTAATAATTGGATATATTCATATGTAAATAAATATAAATTCCTAATTTCCAGCTTTTATTACATTCCCATTTCCCCTCCCACATCCACACACTATATACAAAAAAATCATAAGGAAATTGAATTTAAAGTTTTTATATTACCCATTTTCTGTATATAAATAAAATTGCAAAATTGTTATTAAAAAATTTGTTCTCCCGTAATAAATTCTCTCAAACAATAAAAAATTATAATAAAAAAAAATGTATATATCAAATAATCTGTAAGACTACGATCGTTGTATATATCAAGATATTAGTCATAAGTAATTATTATATGTAAAAATATTGAAATTAATTATTGGGTTTAATTAAATAAACATATATTACTTTAAAAAATTAATTTATTTTACCTTAATATTCTATAATTACATTATTATATATTTACCTTTTACTTTTAAAGTACATATATTATTTAGCTATACATTTAATGCAAATTTGCTTATTATTTTATCACGAGTAAAGTATTCTTAAGTGGCTGTACATATTGTAAGACACAAATTAAAGATAATAAAAACAATTTACTTAAGTATTTTTGAAATTAATGTTTTTATAGTTTAGTTCAAGGAATTATACATTTAAACCATAAATTTCATTAGAAAAAATGCTTGATTATCTTAATTTTTTTTTTAAATTATAAAAAACGTTTTTTACACTAACGATATTAAAAATTATTTATGTGAACATTATTGAATTTATTTATTAGTATTATTTGTATAATTTTCCAATAAAATTAGTCTAATTAAATATTCGATTATAGATTTAACAAGAGATTTAAGTTTCTAAACTAAGCGTAATTAAAATAAAAAATTTCTATAAGGTTTTTAATTTACTTTCTTTTCTTCATTCATCAAATACATGATTGAGATCTATTTTGAAATATTATTTTTTTTATATTGTAAATAATAAGATTAATATGATTAATAGATTTCTATTTAGAAATAGAATAATATTGTATAATTTTTTTAGTTTACTAAAGCTAAATTATCATTGCTTTAAAAAATCTTTATATGCAAATGAAATTTTTTTCAATAAACTTTTTAGCTCTTCATAAGATGGTATATTAGTTTAATTATATTAAATATATTTTATGTATATACTAAATATTTACTTAATATTTGTTCAATCTAATCTATCCTGCGAATGTTTCATAAAATGTTTCGGCATTCATTCATTTAAAAACTCTTAAATAAAATGAACTCGTGATTGTAACTGATTCTAATCGTTTTTTTTAATAAAAAAAATTAAATTCCTAATGTTAATTTGTAATATATAAAAATCTTAAGCGATAATAATTATAGTTTAATTATTCGTTTTTAAAATTATCTTTTCTAAAAATAATGTCCTTATTCTATTATTATACTGACAGTATTCTAAAATAAAAATTGAAAATTGTAATAAAATTAATGTGAATTAAATTAATTAAATTCATAATAATAAAATACTAAAAAGATTATTTCGTTATTTATATCAGCATGAAATAATTTTATTGAATTAATAAAATAAAAAATGTTTGATAAGAAGAATTAGATAGTTATTTATGATTATTAATTTCATGAAATATATATTTGCAATCATGTTTTTTGATTGATACAGCGTTAATTCTCTATAATTTTACTAATATTACTACTAGTAATGCATTTATTAAATTTAGAAAGTTTATTTATCAAAATATCATGATAATATTACTATATGAATTTTATAACGGTAGCTGATATATTTTCTCAAGTTTAAATTACAGTTGACGTAAATTTAAAAGAACAAATAAATTCAAAATCAACTAGAAAAATTTTTTGTTAACAACAGTTTCACGTAATTTATTAGAAAAGTAAACCATAGCAATACATTGTGACTAGTTGACTTTTCCCTACAGTTACAACGCAAAAGCACTTCCTTTCACGATTGTGGAGCGAGAACAGAGCAAGAGCATATATACTTGGCATTCCTATATATCTCCCTGGATATACTGTACGTGTACGCCTACTCCTCGTTATTTTCTGAACGTCCGGATATTAGGTATATAAGTGATGTATTAGTCGTGTAGAACGAACAGTCTATATTGAGTTTAGACTTGTGAAGTCGCAATATATTTTTATTTTAATAACTTCATTCCTTCATAAAAGATGACACTAAGGTTCTCGGTAAGGACGAAGAACATCCTTCTATGTAAGCGCGAATATTTTTTCAAAACTTCATATATTTATTTGTATAAATTATTGTACAAAAAATAATAGTAAATACAGATAGTATAAATATTTCATATTATAAACATAATTAATCTACTGTATAAAATAAATTTTAAAGAAATATTATCACAAAAGTTACTTTTTACAACTTTATTTGACCCACAAATCTTTTAACAAGTAACAATATTTCAGTAATTATTAAATAAAATTTTATTTTATTAAATTTTATTTAATGTTAAATTTATTTTTATTTTTAGTAAAGTCTCTTTAAATAATAATAATAGGAAATAATTGAAAAACTAATATTACTTCCAATTCTTAAGTTTTAGTAATTATAATTCATATTAATTATATGTAAATTTTGTACTTTTCAAGCTTTTCATCCTTGTAGTTATATCTACATTAAACTTTACTGTACGTGGAGATGGACAGTAAGTAATAGACAGTAACTTATAATTTATTACATTATTAAAAATAATACTGTAGTTTTGAAATGTCGTAATTATAGATTAATTATTTAATTTAAAATATGAAGAAAAAAGAGTCAATATTATTACTAGATTTCATTTTCATAATTATTGAATAAATTTAACAAATTTTTAATATTATTATAAATTTATAAAAAGTACACAAGAATTAAATTTTAGAATACTTTTATTTTGTTACATTTTATTTACAAAATACACTATTTTATAAATCTTTTTATTAAATTATAAATTTTACATTAATATATATGTAAATTAATAATAATATACCTTGATTATATAACATAATATTACATGCTTTATTTAAACTGTTATTATTTTATTTTGTATTAATTCGATAGAATTTTAATCAGTAATTATTAAAATTTCTTCTCTATACAACTTATCGTTTTTACTAATTTTAAGTTTATTTAAGCTCATATCTAAAATATGTTGAACATATTTGATTTTTAAGAAAATTCAGACAATATATAATTAAATACATTTCTAGAAACTATACTAAACATTTCAAAAATATAATGACTTTTTAGTATGTAATTGTCGTAAATTTATTCAGAGCTAGAAAAAATTACTATCGCTCATAATGGTAATGTAAAGGTTAATCTATCAATGTTTAATAAATATTTTATTCTTATTTTAGTCGTCACGTAATAATTCATGTGCCATATAAGATTCACACAATTCATCATACAATAACAAAGCACATACATCACCACGATCAAAACAACGGTGATAAGTACGAAGTGATTGGTTACACTATTGGCAATCCTATTGACATGAGTCAACACTTAGGGAATAGTCATGAGCAAATAATAGCCCATCACGTCTTTGGAGGTAATAATGAACTTGACAACAATAACAGCTGGATGCCTAGTTATGGACAACACGAGTTGACAAGGAGTAGTCACAGTCAAATCGAGAATCATATTGACACTGTCGCTCTGCACGAATTTGCTGAACACGATGGTGGGAGCGACGGAGACGGTGGTTCTTACGGTGGTTATGATTAAAATTAAAAAAAAAGAAAGAAAGAATAATTTTTAAATTACATATAATTTTATTTGATGCTTTTTTTCTTCTATTCTATTTCTGGTTTTTGTTATATTTAACTTTCGAAGTTTAATTACAGTAATCAATTGATATTGAATTTAAAATAACCTTTTGTTATAATATTTTCCAATCTGCAAAAAGTAAAAGTTGAATGTATCTTATCTTTTTTATTCGATAATGATCATTGAAAAAGCTAAATTTTTATTCTAATTTATTATTTTAATTTGTATATTTATTATAATTTTTAGTTCAGATTGGTACTGTTATTGATATTTTCTATGAAAATAAAATATTTACTTTAGATAATAAATATATTTTTTTATCATTTAAATTACCTCACAAAAATATAAATATTTTAATATAAGAATAATATTATAATAAAAGAAATGAAAATATTTTTAAAGACATGTGAGTAAATTTTATACATTACATATTTTCTTTCCTGATAACTTCAATGAAACATAATTTTTTGATATAAAAAATATTTTTATTAAAAACCGTACATTAAAAAAATTTTTTAAAAATGACATCAACTATTTTTTATTAATTATTAATTTGAAAGAATGCAAACAAAAATATTTAAATTTATTTCTTTTTTACTTTCTGTCTATATTATAACTATTTAGAACTTTTACTATAAATAAGTGTCTTAGTGCTGTTTTTTTCAATTATGTTTTATAATAATCTATTGATTTTTAATATTAAGTGAAATTTTTCGTGAAAGTAAATACTTCCAATCAACATTAATTTTTAGCACTTTTACTTTTATTTTTAGTTATTCCAAATACTTTCGCGAACACTTAATTTAATGCCTCTCTCTTTCTTTCTCTTACTTTTAATATGTCATAAAATTTATATATCTAACAAAATATATTGAAAATTTAATTTTGTAATATTTAATCACATAAATTATTGTATTTGATCTTATTTAGTCAGTTATATCATTCTTACTAATGAAAATGGGAATTTTTTTAAAACAACTATTTCCATGATATAAATTTTCATATTTATAATCTTAACAATATGAACAAATTTTTATTATATTCATTTAAAAATAATATAATATAAAATTTATTAAATAATATTATTGACAAATTAAAGTATTTGCTGCCAAACTATTTGAATTTTTTACAATTAATTTTTTACTTCTATTTGTTTTAATTTTAATTTAAAAAATATAAAAAACTATTTGTACATATCCAGTATATAATGATAAAATAATATAAGCTTTGATTATATTTCAATAAGAATTTAAATTCAAAACTGAAATTAAATTATTATAATATACTTATAATAGTTTTAATGAGTGAAATAATTTTCACGCATAATTATTTAACTTGTATCATACAATTTTATGTGTTATTTAATAATTATGTTATCTAAAATATTTATATTATTTCTATTAAGAAATAAATCAAATATGCAAATTATATTGTAGAAGTAATGCATCAATATATGAAATATATTGATTTGATTAAATATTAAAGTTAATTTCCATGATTGAAAGTTGAATGATATTTTTCTAAATGTTTATTTTTCCTTTCAAAACCTTTCAAAATTTTTAATTGATTTTATTACTATAAGCATAACTTTACAAATATAAAATCTTAAAAATAATTATGAAAAATACCAATATAATCTTTTATTATCTGATAAACATTCTTGCTACCATAAATCTTTTGGCAATTCGTTTTATTCCTGCTCTTTGTTCAAGCCCGATCTCCTTATCATATTTTCCAAGATAACTAAGAGTATTATAATTACTATAATTTTGATCTTTATAAGCATCGTCCGAAAATGTTTCTGCCTTATTTTCTTTATTATAAAAATCCTTCAGATCCTTATGGATAACGTGACCAGTTTGAGTCTTTATACCTTGACGATAACCCTCTTCGTGAAATTTCTGGTAATTAATATCATTGCTCGGCATGTCTTCATCTACATTTTCATGAATTTTATATTGAGAAAGAGGTGAATATGTTTTAACGTCAGCACTGGGAATATGCTCATCAATCATCTCATCCGAATTTATAGATGGAACAAAAACGTTCATAGAATTTTCATTATATATTGGTAATTCATTGTCTAAAAAATTATTAGGAGTATTATAAGTGTATGGTGATATAAAAGGTTGGTTATCATCTCCTCCCGTAGATAAATAGTTATCACGAATGATCATATTATTTTGTTTCTTTTTATTATAACTATCTGAATAATTTTCTTCTAATCCATTTTTGTAGTTATGTGAGTTGTAAGAAGTCCAATCTTCACTATGATTTTCTTCATGAAGTTTTCCATCATCATCGGGTTTCAGTTCATGTACATGAATAAATATAGTTTTCGTATGAATATGATGCTTAATAATTTCAGGAACATGAATTTTAAAATGAATACTGAAAATAAAAATTTATAAAAATATCAATAATAAAAATTAAAAAATTTATTTCATAATAAGATCTTTTTACAAACAGGAACTTACAAAATATTATGTGAATTTATATTTGATTTATTTATTAATTTAATATTATGTATTAAAAAGTGAAATGAAACATTTAAAAATATGTGTTTAATATCATAATACTTTATATTTTTATATATTGATATATGCATATTAAAATAAATCATTTAAAAAACTTATTTTTCTATAATATTTTACCTAAAAATATAATAGATCAGTTCAATTGGTTTTGAAAATTCATATTAAAAAATATTTTTCTTTTAAATTGAGATTAATTCAACATTTTAATTTATTTTATAAAATAATGAAAAATATTCTTTTACTAAGAAAAATTGAATATAGATGATAATTTGTTAGATAAATATAATAAGAATAATATAAAAATATTGTTTAACTTCTTTATTAATATATTCTAATTGTTTAAAATAATGTATAGAATACAATATATATACATAAATTTCAAAAAAATATCTTAATATAATATACAAGTATATAGATATATTTATTACAAATTTGAATTTATTATTTTAAAAAATTGGTTAAACATCTTGATCTGCTAATTTAAAAAAATAAAAAAACCTCTTTAAATTATAATATTTTTTAATTTAATTTCTAAATCTTACCTTTTTTTATGATTATGTTCTCCGAAAATTTTTGAAAAAAATAGAACTAATAGCGATAAAATTATTTTCTGAAAAAAAATTATATAATAATCGTTTATCTTATATATGAAAATATAATTACTTTAATTTTTTTATAATATTTTTTATCATCAGTAAATGTGCAATTTCTATTTACAAAAATGTTAAAAGAAAGTACATACTTCTTTCAAATTTTTTTCTACAAAATATTAATAATTTAAAAAGTGTTACTGCAATTTTATTTATTGCAATTGTTGCATTAGCTCATTAATCTTTTTGAACAAAATTCATATTATAATAGTTAAATAAGATCAACAATAACCAAATATAATACCAATTTAAAATCATTTTAATAAGCTATTTATCTAAACGTCAGTACTACTGAATAAACCTTTAAAAATATGTACTGATAATATACCTTACTATATAATAAAGTAATATTTCAAAATTGTTCATTTATAAATATAATTACATTTGATACATAATCCTATATAAAATTATAAATTCAATAGCAAATAGTTTTAATTTTCTTAAATTGAAACAATTTATTTGATTAAGTGATGTATACACTTAAAATACATTTTAATTTACTTTCATATACTAACTAAGATTACTAATTTAGATTAAAAATGAGATAAAAGTTATACTACCATTGTCTCTAATGGAACACACAATACTCACGAACGGTGAATGTAAGATCTAAACTGAAGAACTTTCACATCAATCTAACAATTTTAATAGTACTGTAGTCTTTTATCGTTATTCAAAGATTTATTTTCTGTAAGTTTTTAACATGGTTAATTAAATTCGTTTAGCTATATAAAATCATTATTTTAATTCTAAAGAAATAAGCGAAAAAGTCATTGTCATTGATGTTAAAGCAATGCATAGATAGTTGAAAAATTATTTGCTATTGAATTTTATGGTCGATTCGTTTTAATACGATGCTTTATTATGGAAGGTAATGAAAAAGATTCATAGGCCAAGGTATAAAAAAAGCGATAAATATAAAAGTAAATACATTTATAAATAAACTTTAAATCTCTGATATTTTCTCGTGTTTATACATTTATTTTACAAATTTGTAAATATTTAACGATATTATATATATGTTTATATATTTTTTTTCATTTTCATTATTTAAATTAAAAATACAAAATTTTTTTTAAATTTAAAAAATGACAATTAAAAAATTTTAAATGATGCAAAAAAATTAATCCTTTACTAAATTATAAAAATATCTATTAGGTTATTTTTTTGATAATTTATGCTGAGAAAAAAAGTTATAATTTTCAAATCAGTATAAATAAGTTACTATGTATAAATATATTTATATTATTTTTATATATTTTAGTTTTATAATAGATATTCACATAAAATTATAATGACAAAATTATGGAATATTAAGACTTATTAATAATTTATATACTTAATATTTATATTTTTATGTAAAGTTTTAAATCAGTGTTTGCAGTATAAGATATTTTAAGTATCTTGCAAAATTATTAAAATTATATATTTTAGCACAATTTTAGGTGTAGAAATAGTATTCCTTTGCATGTTATTACATGTCTCTTTTTTTTTATTTTTATAGAAAAATTATTTTAAAGTGTAGGCGATTCAATGCTTATAATAATTTATTAATTTATTTACCATTATATTCTCTGATATAAATTAATTTAATGTCAACTTTTGAAATAATAAACTCTTACTAAAATCAGAAGTTTTTTATTTTTTCTCTTTGATTTTTCAAATTTTCTATATCGAAGATTTTTAACATTAAATGAAAGCTACTTTTAATTCTTTAAAAATTAAATTTTGTTTTTTTAAAAATTCCTTTAATTTTTTTATCACATAATTAGTTTTTTTAATTTTTAAATGATAAAGAAATTAGATGAATTCAGAAAATTAGTTTAAGATCCGAAGGACAAGGTATACTTAAAATTGTGGTTCTGAATCGAAAATTTATAATACATGCAAAGACATAATCCCGAAGTGAAATAAAACTCAAAAATATAAGCACAAAATAACTCGTTTTGTTGATGTTAAATTTTATCAATTATTGTTTCATGTTGAAAATATTTTAATAGGTACAAAACTCATATAGATACCCTATGTATAATTTTGGACATACATTTGCGTATTCTGTTAGAAGATTGTGTATATTTAAAAAAAAACATCTCGATAGTTTAGTATTATAATTATTTGCTTGAAGAATATAATAAGTAGAATAGGAATTGCTCTGGATTTATTTCTTTGAACTAATATCTTCTATAAATAAATAAGGTAAGGGCAATGCAAGCCATGAAAAGATGATTAATCTAAAATCTTTGTATATCTAAACATTAACATAAACGTTTATATTCTTCTTTTGATTATCGTTTTTTCTTTATAACCAAGATCTTCAATTATAATTTCACATTTCCAAAAATTTTTACGAATGATGTTTCTGAATTACTAAGTTATACATAACAATATAATATAATATATTAAAAAGAATTTTTTCATTTCTTATGTCAATCATCTTCGAATAATTTATAGCCTACTGTCAATATAGTTTTACTTACGGATAAATAATGTATCATAATTGTACAAAATATAATAGCACATTAATATTTTTTTATTTTAATCTTAGAGGAAATATTCAGTAATATAATTCGATAAATTAGATATCTAATACTTTAGGTACGTTTAGAATATTAAAATAAACTATATATGAAGTAAGTAATTTTAATAATATATTAATAACCACTGTTTTATTATTAAATTTATACATTTAAGTGGTTTTATTATAAAATTTTAGTAATATACCAGTAAAAATATTATTAAGGAATAATAATAAAAACCATGCAATTGATTTTAAAAATATAAATATTTATTTTTCTCTCGCATGTGTATTCTTATCTTTCATATAATAAAATATTTTAAATATATCTTTCTACTTAAAACATTTTTATTAAGTTTACATGTAAAACTCAAGTACTGTTAAGAATATATAATAAATCCATTGAATTTCTATCTTACTGTTAACATATATTTATGTTATTTTTACTCATTTTTTATTGCTTATTAATTATATATTCAGATAACATTCATTTTATAATATGAAATTATTAACTTTTTTTGAATAATATTATATTTAAAAGAATTATTTTTTAAATAGTAATAAGAATATTTACTTTAAATTTGTTGAAATGAACTTTATAATTTATTAATACAAAAAATATATAGATGAATTTTAAGTCAATAAAATAATTAATTAAATATTTATATGTTAAAGATCATTATAAATTACAATAAAAATAAATTTGGAACATTATGAAATATAAAAAATACAAATTTTTTACAAGTATAGGAAATTATGTTTAATTACGTAAATGATATTTTGCATCCATTATTTCTTGTTATAAAATTTTCTAAATCGTTCATTTAGATTATCATCGGTTATCATTTTTTTCCAATCTTCACGATTCCTTCTATGTTTTTGTTCATGTTTTATTATTTTGTAGATAGTGTGCGTATGCTTAATATTTTTTACATGATATGGAACATGAATTATCACCTTCTTTGACCTAAAATATAATTTCTTTTTAAATGACTAATTCTATTACTTATATATGATTGATTATTAATATTTTATATATTAATTAAAACAGGTTTGGATTTTCGATTTTTATTATTTCTATAAAGATCATAATCATTATCTATTATAATATGTAAAAATAATTAAAATATGTTGAAATAAAATAAATAACTATATTAAAATTATAATTAGTAACGTAAGAAACTAAATTAAAAAATTTTTAACCAATACAAGAAGATTGTTTTATTAAATTTTCAAATTTTTATTTTTAATATCTTAAAACAGAAAAAAAAATTTACGTTATAAATAAAAATTTCATGTAAATTTATACTATGATAATAACAAAATATATATTTAATATTTTGCACTTGATTAAAAAAAATTTGTTTATAATTAATAATAAAATTGTACAAAAATATTATTCGAAAGACTAAGATCTTACCCGGCATCAATTTTTTGTTGAAGTAAATTCATTATTATAAATACTGTAAATATGTACTAAAATGTAAATAAAATTTGATTATTAATAAAAGATTATTTTAAACTTTAAAAAATAAACAAAAGTATTAACAACTTTAATTGTAAAAAGGATAAAGATTTTTATTTCAGTATTTCATACCAGTATTTTGTAGCTCATCTCAACGAAGTGAAAACAATAAACTTTCTAAAATATACGTAGCTATAATAAGAATGATAAAACTGAACTTGCTGCATCAGTTGCACCTTGCTTATATACTTTGGAACATTAAAAAAGAAACTATTATTTTCAATTTCGCGTTACAAACAACTATTTCACAGAACTCTTTATCTTTATCTTTTTTGTAGGTAATTATTAAAATCTATGGATTTAAACTAACTAAATAAAATATGTATTAGTAGTATCTACAAAATTCATTAGTCAATGTAATCATAACTTAAACTTTATCTATTAATAATTGAAAATTCAATAATATATTTTTTATAGATTAATTTATGATAATATATTAAAATTAAAAAAACTTTATTGTTAATAATGTCTTATCTTACATCATATTTAAAATCTTGGTTGATAAAAAAAAATTATTATCTAATATTGAAATTCATATATTTAAATTAATATGACTATTAAAATGTGAGTTTTTAATTAATATTAATAAAATTATACATTTTAATTATTTTTAAATTAAATTGTATTAATTTATTAATTTAATAAAATTATATAATATTAGATATAAACTTATAAAATATAAAATTATATGATATGTATTATTTTTTAAAACAAAAGAGAAATGAACAGTCAAATAAGTAAATTTAAAGCCTATTTATTTATTGCACTTTAGTTTTCTTTATTTCCAGTTTCCAATTTATTAAATATGTAAGTTTACAATAAAGCTTGTAAAAAATTATAAAACATTAAAAGAATATAATAATTTTAATCGATTAATATAGTATTAAAATATATATGTTTATTTTTTTATAAATTGAATTGAAAAATGGTTATTATGCTATATTTATTAATTTTTAGTATAATTCTCGAAAAAATATATTAATTATAATTGAGTATGAATTTTAATATCTACATTTATGGTTTATGTTATTAAAATTAAAACTTACATAAATTTATTTTAATTAATTTGTAAATATTATTTTATTTATATTGTTTCTCGTAAAAATAATATATAAAATGATTTCTTAAATTATCAGATGTAGTTAATTATGCATATCTTAAAAATTTAATTTAAAATATCAGCTTTCAAAACCAAAGTTTGATCAATGTGAATTATATCATGAGTATTGACAAATATATTAAAGTTAAGATAAAGTAATAAAAAAATAGAAGAGTTAATACAACAATAATAAATTTGTTCATAATATTATATTAAATTAATAATGTTTGTAACAAGATCACAAAGATATAGTTATTGCAACAATATTATATGAAATTCTGCTTCCATCAAAAAGAGACAATGCTCTAAATAATCTATTTGATGTTTCTATTTGTATGCTTGTAATAAAATATATAAATCAAATTTTCCGTAATTTATACATTTTGTAAAATAAAAATCAGAAGAGTTTATTCATCGTTCTCATAGATAATTCATATCAATAATTTCGTGTATATAAAAGAAAGCCGTAATATAATAATTTTATTGAATAGAGCTATAATAATTAATTCGACATTATTTGGTGTAAAATTGGTAGGAGTGTTTGAATTACTTTAAAAAATAAACATCATTATTTACATAGAATTTGTTTTATTTGTTTTTTATTATAATATACTTACACTTTATTTCAAAATACTTTAAAATTATTTATCACAATAATTTGACTGAATATCGAAGTATTATATAAATCTTACAATAAATTTTTTCATTTGTGAATTCTGTGAAATTAAAGTTTATTACGTGATCACATATTAATTTTTGTATACAATTATTTCTTATAACAGTAATTTTTTTAATAACCCATTAAAACCCTTAATACTATAGATTCGTGATAGAATATTATTAATTTTTTCTGCTCGGTCTTAAAAATGTCTCAAAATTTATATATTATTTAATTCCTAAATTATATAATTTTATAAGTGTAAATAATTTTGGGTTGATCAAATCATTAATGTTATATGTCCGTGTATAATATTGGAATAGTATTCAATAATTGTGAAATACAATTTTTGTTATTGGATACTTTATCTATTTGAAATACATGAAAATTAGATTTTCATATGTATTTTCCTTTAATTGTTTGAAGTTTTATTTGTTTTAAAACTAAAATATGTACATGCAATATTTTTTACATATTACTCCTGTTTCTACAAAAATTTTCTGTATTTCTTAATAAAATTTTGTTTTAAAATATAAAACCTTCTTCTTTTATAATATTCATAAATTCTTTTATTTCTTTCATTTGTGCAAGTATTAGAATTTCCTTTTAGCGTCTATATAATTATAATTGTATAGTACCATGAAGTTTGGATATTTTAAATTTTACAAAAAGTGATTGACATAAGCAGCATTATAGTATGCACAACCTTTTAAACTTTTAAAAGGTTTGAAAATTGAATCTGGTTGAAATAAATTTATTTGAGAAGGGTTAAAGAAAATAGGTTTATAAAATTTTTATCTAGTAAATGTCATTGATATATCGAATCCAGATTACAATGACTTATGATGATAAAATATTTAATACATTAAGATAGAAGGAAAGAAAGCAATTTATTTATTTTTATTAAAATTATTGAAATATTTTACAAATAGTGCATTAAAGTAATATTAACTAAATATATAGCGATAATTCGTTTTTATAGCAATATACGGTTAATGAAAATGTTACGTAGCGGGATAGACAATTTTATATTGCTAAAAAGTACCAGCCATTATAAGTTTATAACAAAAAATGACTATGTACTTGAAACTTTAATAATTATGTAATAAGTATAAGTAAAATATAGGGTTTACTTATACTTAATTATAAGTAATTACTATCCTATAGAAGATAGTAAAAAACATAAATCTAATCAAAAGTTTATATAATTTCATGAAATATAGATACGCTCTCTTTTGTTTAAGTTGTTTGTAATGAGATTTATAACTCACAAAAGAAAAATCTGATCTATATTATATTTGTCGTTGATTATCTCAAATTATACTTTTATGGATATGTTTTAATGACTTATGAAGTAGATCATTTTTCAATATGATACTCAAGAGTCGATAAATACTACTCATTCTACAGCTAGATGAAGAATAAAAACTTTTGCCAAGCTTCTGGAAGCAAGTATGGTCGCTTTTTTTCCGAAGTTGCCGTATGATATTATGTTATTAAATAAAAAAGAAAAGCTATGTTTACAAGAGAACATTTTGTAAATATTATTTTAATTAAAACATGAATGGAGACTTTTCTACTATTGAAGCATCTGTGAACACTGAATTGAAGACTATTTTGATTATCATGTAATAAAATTTTAAATGAGAAAGGCTATAAGGTAGAGGAACAGTCTTCAGGAGTTTTGACTCGTTCGATGAATTTTTTTAGATTTTTCTGCTCTATATTTAATTTTTATTTGCAAAATCAAATAAAATATTTGTATTATGGTTTTCTGGTTTTACTTTTAATTTGTATAAATTATGGTAAAAATTGTTAATAAGTGGAAGATATAAAAATAGAACAGATAATTTACTGACCTAAGTATATCATAAATAGATCTTAAATTGTGAAGTTAAAATTTGATTATAATAAGATAATATAATAAACAAGAAAGTAGTAGAAATCGGGCTAATCTGTAAAGAAAACTGTGATGGAAAATCTTTGTAAGAGAACTGCAGGGATATATAAAAAGGTTAAAAATAGTAGTAGTCAGTCAGAAAAAAGTATTACAAACATCGAAATATTGTTCTTGATAGTGAAATTCTTTGTTAAAAAAAATTTTTTACTATTTGTATTTATTAAGAATGTATTTATTAGACATTTTAATATCTTAATGAAAAGTAGATTATTGAGATTACCAGAGTATAGTATTATTCTTATGACTGAAATATAGTACTTGTAATGTTGAGTTTTTTTACGTTCAAATTGTGTTTGCAAATATAGGGCTAAAACAAATATATATTAAAGATTTGAATAAAAAAATATGAAAAAAATATTACTATAACAATTAACTCAAAATAAGTACTCTCTTGATGAAGGGGGACGAATTATAAGGTTTGAGCTTTGATTAAATTGAAAATTATGTTAAACGCTCGTCTTGAGAAAGCTAAATTTTACATATTTTCTTAATATTTAGTTTGATGATATGGCGATGATTCGATATAACAGATGAAGTCATAGTAAATGATATCAGTCAACAAAGGCTAACAATTAGTAGGACTGAATTTCTTAACAATTGATATTTATTCAATGATCAACAAAGATCGAATTTATCTAACGTCTGAGTGTTTTGAACTCTCGATGGTTGCGAAATAAATATGTAATTTAAATATTAGGTTAATTTTATCGGAATAATTCTTACAGTTTTTAGATACTCCAGCTATGAGATATTAAAAAGATTAAGGTAAAAGGTGAATATTGATGAATCGTCTTTCACAAATGAATCAGTATCATATTCGAGAACTCGTATCGGAATGTGAGAAAAAAAATTAAAAACCGATGATAAATATATGTATATATATATATATATATATATATATATTCTGTTACACGCTTATTTGTTTCAATGTTTCTATTTAATATTTTACACACGCACATACACTCATACATTTATTTTTGAAGAGTTTTGAAATAAAAATATTTCCCTTTTCTCTGTGTATTATACTTGTTTCACAAATTACTTAATAATATTATAATATAATATTGTTAATATTATTATTAAAGTACATTATTCAATATTATTACAAATATATAAAACTTCTATAAATAGTCAAAATTAACTGTATATAATTTATTTTTTACTATCACATTACAATAAATGTAATGCTCTCTTTAGACCTGTTCATTATATATTTAGAGACCCTCATTATTATTATATTTATTTTTAAGTTCAATAAAATATTTTATTACAATTGTGAAATTTTCAATTCAATTTATGTGTATTATAAATCACATAATTCTAATAAATTATATATATATATTATTTTATTAAGCTGTTAAAGTTTTTTATTTTAAATAATTTTAATACAAATATTACGATTATATACATACAGTATTTTTTTGTATATAATTTAATAGAATATTATAATATTTGCATTATGTAATAAATAAATCATCATAATTTCTTCTCTCTAATAAATAATATAATTAAACTTATACATTATAGAAAAACATTCTAAATTTTAATTTAATATTCTGTAAAACAAGAATATTTTGAAGTTTTTTATTTTTATTATATGCAAAAATAACAGAATTGTATGAAAAAATTACATTTGTTAAAACTTATAAATCATAAATTCAATAATTATTTATCAAAATTAAATCTACGCTTTCCGTCAAATCGAAAACCATAAGCAGCACTATTTGGAACATTAATTAATGCAGGGTTTTTATATTTATGAAAAGAACCATGAAGATGAGGAGGTCTTGCAACATTATCTTCATCTCCTTTTAAATAAAATGCCTCAAATTCCCCCTTCGGCAACAAAATTTTTTTCAAATATTTATCATTTGGATCATAACTCAACATTTGTCCAAACATGCACATCAAAACAAATATCTGTAAATTAAACATGATTAAACTTAAATTTTACACATGAATGTGTGTGTGTTTGGAATATTATTATACATATAGATTTATAAAACAACGAAAGATATATTATCCAAATAATACCAGAATTAAGGTGAATATTTTTATATATAAAACATACGCTTAAAAATACTTTATGATTATCTTAACAATTTATTTTTTATTAAATTTTAAATTCAAGATTTGTATAAATTAAAATTGCATGAATTGATGTTCATGTCATAAGATTTCACAATATAAATTAATAATTTAAAGTGAAATAAATAAACTTTTGGTTTTATACAAATAAATGCCATCTATTATGAAATGTTTATTAAAACAAAGCTATTATTTCAATAAAGATTACAATTATAATCAAATTTAAATTATTATATAATTATTCGTTTAGCAAAAATTATAAATTATTTAAAATTTATTGTAATTTAAAAAATTTATTCTGATTTATCTTACTAAATTTAATATGTTTAACACAAATTTTCAACCAATATAATGTATTTTAAACTATATTCCCCTACTAACCTAGAATTTCTAATATTTTTTAAGTTTACATGATTGTAATTTGATCTTTAAAACTTATACTAATATTATAAAATATTTTTAGTAAATTAATAAAACTAGTAAATACTAAATAAAACTAGTAAATTCAAAAAACTTTACTTTTTCAATTTAATGTACTCTATAAATTTAGCTTAACATTCCTTATTAATAACAAAAAATAGCTTTTTACATTATTAACACTGTTACAAAATTTTAATATTTCATTAAGGAAATTATTATTTTAAATATATTAAATATACTGGAAATAAAAAAATTTTTTATATAAAAATAAAAATATTAAAAAAGAGTAACCTACCAATTTTAGCATCTTATAAAAATAAAATATATACTAGATTTTATTAAATTTCTCTAATTTAATAATTCGAATCTGAAAAAAAGACGAAAATAGAATATAAATGTTAAAAATATTATCATTATCTACAATATAATATTTAATAATAATAAAAAAAAATTAATATGTATCGCTTTGATATTCTATAATATCTTTTTTATAATATATATGCTGATATATATATCTACAGTGCAATATATAGAAACATAATGAAATTTTAAATTAAAAACATGTAAATAAAACTTACCTGTCAATTGTTGAAGATTAAAAAAAATAAAAATATTCAGTAATTACTTGGAGTATATTAATATGAGAATGTAAGTATATATTTTTAACATGATGTAACAACGGCGACAAAATTAATTTTTCAATACCACCAAAGACAAAAGGGAAATATAATGTTTAAAAAGTGACATGATTTCATTCACATTAAATATTTATATTTTATATTTATATTTTTATTGGGAATTTTTTAATTTCTAAATATTAATTCTTATATAAATATTATTTTACATTTTAGATTTTGATCGAAATCTATTAAGTTCCTTTATAAGGATATATTTAATATTTTTTTCAAAATAAAATATAATCATTAATTATATTTTTATTTGGAAGAATTTTTTACTCAATCGAGTGGATTTACTTCAAATGATTAGCAAATATGTTTATATTAATCATCTACGGTTCTTTGTTATGTAATTTGATAATTAAATAAAATTCTTTCATAACTACAAATTAAGTTCTCCCAAGAGTTTTGCTTAAATATCTACTAACTTTTATTACAAAAATAGTTTTATTCTACGAGTACCGTTCATAGTTCTCTATTGCATTCTGAAAAAAGCAATACTCGTGGTATTATCTTTTTCCAAGGAACTCTTTAGTTTAAAAGATTAATCATCGTTTACTAGGATGATTTCTATCCTTGGATGCCAGACTGCTTCCTTGAAGAAAAACTATAGTTATTTTTCTATTATTTCTTTCAGGAAATACAGGTATTGAATCTATTATTCGAAGGGTAAACGATAATCCGTTACTATCTATAGTATAAGTCTACGGTAGAATGTAAATTTTGTTTCTATCTCATTTCATTTTCTAATTCATATTTTTGTTTTTCTACATTTTTTGTATTTAATTTTTATTTTATTATTTTTTCAGATTTTTACATGACCTTATTCAATTATTACATTTGCAAACTGAAGTGTTTTAGAAGCTAGTGGAAGAATTTTTGGAGTATTTCATAAGTACACACGAAGCAATTATTCATACATTAGTCATAATATTTTTTATCCAAGCAGCCGCTGACAATAAAATGAGTTTTGGTGACTTGCTTCAAAATTTGTCTACACTAGTTCTAAAAATTAATGAGAAGCTAATACTCGATGTATAATTTTTTTAAGTTTCTTAAACTTTTTCAAAAAGACTCATTACGACCTAATTAAGAAATAATTAAATTATCTATTTAAAAGATTATAGCCCTAATTAGAGGGTGACGAAGAAATGTAAGATTTTATTATGATAAGCAAAATAATCACCAAAAGTCGTAACAAGAAATTGGTGATAATTGTTGACCTTGTTTGAAATCCGAACCTTACTAATGAATATCCGGAAAAAAAATCAATGTATGAATAAACTAATAACTAGTCTAGGAAGAGTTTTTTGCGAAAGTAAATAAGAAAGGCAAAAAGAAAAAAGATTGAGCGTGACAACAATTTTTCTACAGAAATTGATACAATTTCTGATGGACTGTCGGTTTTGTATGACTTGAGGGAGGAATTCTTTAATCTTTAAAAGTACGGTAACAATATTTCTTTTAATAACAATGATAAGCTAACTATCCTTGCTTTATTTAGATATATAATTGAGATTTCCATCAAGTTCTACTTGATGAATGGCCGCCTTCATGAGAAAATTGATACACTAAAAAAGGTGACCTAATAGTGGCCATTATCAGTTATACAACCATTACTGATACTTCTTCCCCGTCCTTATAGAAACGTGAAAAGTAACTGTAACTGTTTTACATAGTATAGAGGTGAGAGTTGTAACCTATTATAAAAAAATATGTTATGCTTCCTATATTCAATAAATCCTCAATAAAACTTTTAATGTAACATTATTTCGGATGTCTAGATTTTAAATTTCAGGGAATATTTGTCGTATTTATTACAATAATCAGAAATAATAAGAATTTAAATATAATACGCATCTGCTATCGAGAAATCTTACTAATGACTATATGCTGCATACCTGAAGCGAAGCTTAATTCTATTTTGAAACTTACTTTTCCCTACTTATAAGTTTGCACAGATTTTTTTTACTTTGAGTTGATGAAGACACACGGAAGCATAGTAACGAATACATTTTATGTAAAAGCAGTGGAAGTATCTTTGAACCTATTCATCGGGAAAAACTCTCTATACATGATATATAAGAATTTTTTAATGAAATGTGGATAATATCAACAATGTTATGGCATGAGTCTTGAAAAATTTAGCCTTTGTATCTTTTAGGATTTTTGAACAATTACATATACTCACATATTAAAAATTTTATAATATTTAACGGACTAAAAAAAGTACATTAAACACGGAATACAAATACATATTAACTCTTTGGAATGGGAACTTGATGACTTCAAAGTTTTTGTTAATCAATATTAACTTATACCGCGGCATTTTCTTTTGTTGTACGGCTACATAATTAATTAAGTGGCTCCCATATTATTCACAAGTTCCACTCGCTTACAATCAAATTGTCAATAGGGTGGGATTATTCTAAATCAGCTAATCTCTTCTAATGAAAGACAATTTAAGATAAAGTACTTTAATAAAAAAAATTTTTTTAAATTTAAAGATTAAACTAATCGATAAAATCTATAATTTTCGATGAAAATTTTAATATAAGAAATATTAAGTACAAAAAATACATAATATGCAATGACTATGATAAATAAAAAGTTTTGAAAGTCATTTATAGAATCGTGTAACCATGAATATAAGCAATTTTACCAATACACCATAAAATGAGAATAATAATTACAAAAACTAAAAGTTCATTAAAATCATTACGGCAGCAGAAAATTTTTCAGATAACTATAAAAGACAATTTTACATACGGAAATGACTAACAAAAGAGAAAATCACCTTGCTCGCTAAAGATAAGCTCTAAATATACAGGTGGTATGTATTGTGGCCATCAAATTAAGAAAAATTGAAAGAAAACTGGTAAAATTTGTAATAAAAACGCTTTTAACAAATGCAACCAACACTGGAAAGTTTGATTTGATAATAGTACTAAAAATGGACGGTAATTAATGTAAACAGACACTCAACATAAATAAAAGATAGGGAATTTTTAAAAAAAAAAAATGATATCAACAGAAATTTTATAAGATTTTTTGCTAACCAGATTAAAATAAAAAGATTAAACTAAACATTCTTTATAATAGATGATTTTTTAGTTAAAAATATAATATAAGGCTCGCTCTTTTACTAACAATAGTAAAAAGACTTTTTTAATACAAAAACTTTAATAATACTACATGTTTATTTTATTTTAAAAATGAAATAATAGAAATGTGTTAACCGAAAAAGACTAAATTGATACTTACAATTTGAAAAAAAAATTTTTTGGTAATGTCTTAGAATTCCTCTAAGAAATATCAATTGCAAAATTACAAGTAATTAATAAACTTTCAAAATTTTTGTAATAATTTATAATAATAGATTTAAATTATGCGTAAAAATACTATATTTGTTTTTTCCAATTCTACATTTCTTGATTGCAATAGAAATATAGAAAGTTATAAATAAAATAACAAGGTTGTGAGAAATATAAGAGCTTTGAACACAAAAGTTATGAGTTCAATCATTTAATTCTAATTATAAATAATAAACCAAAAAATTTGAATGAAACTCCTGATAAAAAATTACTAAATAAAAATTTCTTAAGCTTGAGCAAAACAATACACTGCAAAATACACAAAATTTTAATTTAGAAAGCGGCAAATAAAAAAGTAATAAACGTTAATGCTTTTCCCGATATAAATTATTTTGTATTAATAATAATAATAATAGAGAAAAGTCGATTAAAATGCTACTGTAGGTCACATGCTATAGGTTGATACGTAGTTAAATTAAATTCTATTCTGAAAAGTAAATTTAATCAGCCAAAGTTGAATACGGTTTATATTTTATTAAATGAGCAACTGATTCTATTATAATCCTTTTGTCGTGCTATTTAAAAAATGTAATAAACGATGCAAGCAGACAAATTGGTATTCTAGTTTTATAATAAAGAATGTACTATGCGCATATACTGTGTAATATATAAAAGATAGACGTGGTATAAATTTAAAAAAAAACTGTGATAAGATGAGAAAAGGTTGGCCATGACCAACCCCATTTACCATTTATTTTTTTATTCTTCCATCGTATTAATACTCGTATCTACATTTACATTTTCGATTACACTCACACAGTTGCCATAGCACACTTATCTGCCCTTCCTAACATGTTTAACAAGAAGTAGATATCAAATCGTTTTTCTAAGAAAACTTGGAACAGGTCAAGACTTCATTAATTTTTAAAGCACTATTCTCTCTTTCGAATGTAATTAAACTTAATGTGATCTTTTATTTACAAGCGTTAGACTAACAAGATTATTCTATGATAATAAAATTACCTCTTGTACAATTAAAGATCCGTTCTTCTCAGAACAATGGAAAATCGCCGATTCCACCAAATTATGTACCAGTCCTGTAATCATAAGAAGCTTTTGATTTATCAAATAGTTATTAATAAATATACATTTTCTTACAAATTAATATTGTATACTAAGCTACCCCTACCATTTAAAAATAATACCGCAAAATAATTGTTTAGTGGTAATTCCTGCAAAAATTTCAAGCTCCATATTGTAAAATATTTATTACTTATTCGACAATGATTATGGAAAATAAATAACATTTTTATTATTATTAAAAATTCACCATATTTACCACCGATACAGAAGTGATGTGTACATATTATTATATTATTTTTTACAAGTTTATTTATAAATGCTTTTTTATAAATAATAACATTTAATCTCAGTATAATAAGACATATTAGTTAGTGTAGTGTTAATACAGTTGTTTTTTCTATAAGTAAAATATGAATACTTAATACATTCATCATACATATTTGAATTTTAAATTTGCCTGTAATACTTTAATTTAAAAAAGATTTAAAGCCATATTACAATGTTTTTATAAGATTTATATTTCTTGTATTCTTAACAGTATATACCTTATTTCCTTTACAATATATTAATCAGGGAAGTGCTAATAATGCAACTGAAAAGTTTGCTGAACAATGGCAAGTTCAGGCTTCCCTAATTATTTATAATAAATACAACTGAAAGAATATGTATTTATATTTAGTAATAACAGCACAGCACTACTCTTAATATATAATAAACTTAATTTTTTTGTAAAATAATAATATACATACAATAATATAAACAATTATTCAATTTTTCAATTGTAAATTTGTACAAAACACTATTATCCAAAAAATTATCTTCATAAATTATGTCCAATAATCAAAACTATTTTACAAGTAATCCATATCAGTTCTGACTGAAATGATTTAAAGATAAACAAATTGATATTAATATATTTGTGAATACTTTTACACATTCTACTTTTTTTTTGTAAATAAGACTAGTTTTATAGAACATGCATAACACCATACAATCAAGAAATTCTACAAGTCATTTTCAATCATCTTTTAATTACAATTATTATTAATGTAATTTCTGGAAAGTACTTTAATATTCAATACTGCTTTATATATATTGTTTATTTTATTTGTTTTTCTATACAAAATCGAAATATTATTTTATATATATCTAAACATGCTTTTACTAATTGTTAATAATTACAATATTACTCATAGAGCGTTTATTTAGATTATTAGAGTTGTTTAAATAATTCCAAAGATTTTTATACTAATATGATTTGAGTTTATTTTTAAACTATCATTTATATTTAAGAAAACAATAAATATTTTATATTTCATATTATTATAATTTTCTATGCATTTATTTATTATATCATTCTTTTTCGTTTTAATAAAATTTAATTAAATTTAATTAAAATATTTTAATTATAATATAAACTCTGTAGAAACTATATATTATTTAACTGATAAAGAAACGAAATAAAAAATTTATTATCAAAAGATTTCTATTTAGAATATAATTTAATTTATTTAAATTTCTTAAATTCATAAACACTTATAATTATGAATATACATTAAATCTATCTAATAACCAAATTTTTTATTTAGAATAGTTTTTCCATCCCCACTTTGATTTTCTGGAGGAAACCACATATTATAATCTTCTTTGAATTTATCTTCATCGTAATAATCTATTTGAAATTTACTTTTATTTTTTTTTTTTAGTTCATTTTGTTTTAAATCATTTTTCTTGTTTTTTAAATTATTTTTGTCAAGATTCTTATTATTTTCAATAGTTTGTTTATGATTTATTTCATGCTTGACTAATTTATTTTCTTGAGGTTCTTCTAATTTTTCTTTATTATATTCTTTAATTATATCAATATTTTCTTCAATCAATTTTGATATTGTTTCGCATTTCTATTAAAAAGAAAATTATTTTTATTTAATAAATCACTTACAATAATTGTAAAGAAAATTTCTGTAATATTTAAAATATCATTTATATTAAATTTTATTGGAATTATTATACAATTTATGCTAATATATAATTATTTAAGTTTCAATATTAAACAATAACTTTATTAAAAAAAAAATATTTTACTTTTATATATTTAACAGTACATTCTTGAGAAATATCTAAAATGATATAAAGTTATAAAACGTAGAATATATTCAATTAATAAATTTTCAATAATATATTTACTCATAAAATTTATTAAATATTACCAATAAGTGTTCTGTATATAAAATTAAATATTTGTTTCTACCAAATGGAATAACCCTAAATATCAAATACAATTATATCTACCTTTAATGAAGATTTTAATTTCTTTTTTTGTCTAATAACAGACTTGAAACCTTTAAAATCATTTTTAAATTTTGTTATCATTCTTGGAACACAAGGTTCTAAAGCAGGTAATTCTACTGGCTTTGTTACATTTATGAGTTTTAATAATTGTACTTCTTCTTTACGTAAATTAAAAAGATCCATTTTCATTTCTCTGATTGTTGTCTGATTTAATGTTGATGACTCTAATATAGACATGTATGCATCTAAAGCATCTGTATTTGAATCATCTGTTTTATCTTGTTTTGATTTTTGTAAAATTATTTCGTTTTCCAGGTGTAAAATATTTTCTGTAACTTTTAAATGTTTTTCAAGCTGAAAGAATAAATTTTTAATTAAAAAATGATATAATTTCATTTTTTACTTTAAAATCTTTAAAACTATTATCAAATTGTAAACAAACCAATGAATTGTATGTTTCAACTTTTAAATCAAGTTTTCCTGCTAGTCTCATTCTCTGTTCACGTTTTCTCTCTATTATTCCAGTTCTATCTAAAAAATTATCCTCATCAGAGTCATAATAATCTTCTTCTTCCCAATTTCGAGATTTTTTTTTTCGAGCTTCTAAAAACAATTAAATATAAAAACTTGTTATACTTTATTTGTTTCAAATGCAACTATAAATATAATATAATTGAACAAATAATTACTAATTTAGAGTATTAAATGGTTCTGTCATAAAAAAAATTATTGAATGAGATCTATATAGATACAAACTTTATTGAAGATTTATTAAATAAACTTATAATTTTACTTATATAAAACTTAATTTTAATGTAATTAATCTTTTAAATAAAAAATGGCAATTATCTATATCTATTTAAAAATTATATTTAAATATACAGTCAACAAATACAAAAGAATTTTTTCATTGTAAAATTTAGAAAATGATGGATTTTTTAATTTGTTTTTTCTTATTGATGAATTATAAAAATAATGAAGATGCCAAAAATTATTGTTTTAAAAACCTTTTTTACAAAATTAAATTTCTAAAAATTAAACTTTAATAAATCAAATATTTATTTGTTTAATATTGGAATATATTTTACATTATCTATACTATAAATATACACATATTGAAAAATAATCTTATCTGATTTTAAAAAATCATTAAGTACTACTAAATGCATAAGTTTCCAGAATATTACTCAAGTTATTATTTAAAAATCTTTATAAATAAAATGTTAATTATGTTTTAAGATATAAAGTTAAATAAGTGGCTTAAGTTTTTAATCAATTCTGAGAAATATCAGTACTCGTAGGTCATTTAGATATTAATAATTGATGACTTCAAAAAATAAAATTTATTTTTATGTATATTTGATTTTTAATCTTATGGAATATAATTCCCAATTTATATTCATTCAGAATCAACAAGAAACTGAGGATTTCAATTGAGAAACTATAAAAGTAGCAAATTTAATATTTGATATATAATATTCTAACATATAAATATAATGTTTAAATTAAAAATGATCAAAACCCTGGATATATGGTTCATTACAGTCAAATAATCCACCCCATATTTGCTCAATGCTTCTTTATTATTGACATTATAATCTTGCACAATATTTAAGCATTTATAACTTAAAAACATCTTTTTAATAGTTTATAAAAAGAATGCATAATGTAGCTTTTAGTCTCTTGAAAAATATACAATAGGATAATAAATTTTATACAGTATATTATTAATTTAGATCTAATATCAACATCAATATTAAATACTTTGATAAAATATTTTAATGTAGTTTACAAACAATTAAAATATTTATAAGGTAATACTTTTAATAGAATTAAATTTTTTAGTTCAATTTTATATTAATAATGTATAATAAGAATATAATACTTGTCATATTAAAAATTAAGATTCAATTTATATTTTAAACAACATTACGCACCATGATTTGATTGTCTTAACAATCCATGTCTATCCAAGATTCTGCAAGCTTCTAAAGCACATTGTAAAACTGCTTCTTTTTTTTTTCCAGCTATAATTGCTTCTGCTCTTATTGTTCTTTCTGTACTATGATCTATTGGTAAACTATTAAAAATTATAAATTTTAAATTATAAATGTTTAACAAATTTGATATAAAAATCTTTATAATATAGATCTTTGCAAATTATTTAAATACTTACTCAACATAACATAAAAATCTACCTATACCTTTATCTTCTGTTTTATATTGTAAATCATATCCTTCTCTTTCAAACCAACCACGTAATGTTTTTTTTGGATCATCCAGAAACAATTCTTCATTACTTGTCTGTGCATAAGGATTTTCTGTTAAATCAGTTTCTTCATCAGCATCTTCACCCATTCCCCAATCAATTCCTTCATTTTCTTGTTTAGCTTTTATCAATCTTTCATTTTCTGCCTGTTTAAATAATTGTTGTTTTACTAATCTTTCTTTTTCTATTAATTCTAATTTTTTTTTTTTTAATTCTGTAGCAGAATAATCTGATTCTTGTTCTTGATCATCTAATGGAGCTTGTAAAATAAATTTTCTTTGACTACAACCAAATCTAATTATATGACCTCCTTGAAGATGAACATAAAATTTAGATTTTATACGATTACCATTCCAAAAAGTTCCATGTGTACTTTCCAAATCATAAATATAGAATCCTTTTTTATTTTCTTCATTTTCAACTATTCTAAATTGTAAAATAGCATGATAACGAGATATAGTTGGATGAGCTAAAGAAATATCACATGCTGGTAATCGTCCAATAACATGATAATTTTTCTTTGATAAATCAATTGTTTCTAATATCATGCCTGATTTCAGAACTTCTAATTTATAAATATCTTTTGGTCTACCACTCCATATAGGTTCTATATAAGAAAATAAAAATTCTTTTTCTTTTTTGCTTTCCTCTAGAATCACAGATTTTTCTACTTTATTTATTAAATTTCTTATTTTACTTTTTTGATTACTATTAGACTCATGTTCTCTATTTTTAAAAATCTTCTCTGAAATATTATGTGAAAAAGTTTTAAATTTTGTCTGACACATTTTTTGAGAATCAGCAATTAAATTAGGCATTTTAAAAGAGTCTTTCTCAAAATCATTTAAGATTGCTTTCAAAATTTGTTTTTTATCTGCAAGTAGTATCTTTTATTAAATTTGTTCAAATATTACAAATTAAGTTATATATCCAATTTATGAACTAAATGTACCATCAAACTTATCACTTTTCATATTCATATCATTACAATTTATTGAAGATTTTTTAATTTGATCTATTTGAATTTTTATTGATTCAATTTTTTGGACATCATTTTTTTGTTTGATATTGCAAACTTCCATAATTTTAATTGTTTTATTTATTTTATGTAATTAAAAGTTATAAATTGAATTTTTTTAAAATATTTATTTAAAATAATACTAAATTTGAATGAATTTAAAACCTTATTCTTAAAATTACAACTAAAAATACAAAACGGAATTTTACGATTTCAAGGTTACAAGTCATTGTTCATTAAATATCTTTAAAACAATTCTCAAAACATTTAAAAATATTTTTTAAAAACTTGAAATTTAGTCAATTATACAATATGTACTTTAATTAATTTTAATATTCATTATATTAATTACAAACTTGTTTTCAATATTTAACATAAAAATAACAACAGATTGTAAATTACTAAAGGACGTCGAAACGAACTAATAATACATCCGTGTTGCATAGTTTATGTGAATAATGATAAAAATATGTGAAACGATTAGTATATTCCAACGATATGAAATGCTATTCAAATTCACTACATACAACCTAATCATCAAACATTTCAAATAGTAAAAAACAAAAATTTAATTTAATTTGTGCTTATTTTTACCCTTCATAATAATTTCATTATGTGTTGAATAATACTACGTATATTATAATATAAATCTTAATTATATAACGGGTACGCAATATAAATTTTATATATAATATTGGACATATACAAGTGCAACTGCAAACATACTGATCGAGGCAAGGTATTAGACTTCTGCTTTTTCTTATATATATATTTTCAAATTTTTTACGTTAAAATCAGTAAAAATATATCTACAATATTGTTATTTGTCCGTTCATTTATTTTTAATATAAATTTAATACTATTTTTCTACAATTCTATGTGTACGTTTTGTTTATTTCTATCACACGACATATTATCTGCCCAAACAACGTCGTTAGAAATAACAATGACTTAAAATAAGTTTGATCTAGAATAGGAAGGACATCGGAAAAGGGTTTGAGTAATGTATTTAATTCTAATTTTAAATTACCGAAAGTAGAGAACAGCAAAAAGAATAAACGTGTAGAAACTTAATAACTTTTTTTATACATAATGTTTCTTATAATAAAATGAAAACAAATTGTTCAAATTTAAATTTTAATCATAAATATTTGTATTGATTAAACCCTTAATAATTATTTTAAATATTTAACAGAATTATACAAACTCTTAATTTGTACCATTGTAAAATATGGATAATAATCGATAGTTATTATAATAAAAAATCATAATCCAATTTAAAAAGTGAAATTGTAAATATATTATTCAATTATACAAAAATAAGTGTATTCATTTCAAACCTTATAAAATAATAATATATGTACAATAAAAAAACAATATATTTCTTTTATAAAATTTAGAATATTTATATTAAACAATTTTTAGATTTAATATGTATGACAAAACTTTATAATAATTTTTTATAATAAATAAATTTTATAATAAATACCATTTTTTAATTATATTTTTGGAATATTGTAAGTATTAAAATTATATTTTTTTATTAGATTTAAACTAAAATATCTCCTTCATTTATTTTTATTACATCAAAATGCATGGTATATCCTTTGTTGTTAATAATTATTAATATGAAATATAATAATTATATAAATTTTATTTAATTTATAACCTTGTAAAATTTAGAATATATTATTGTTGTTAATATGGACTTCAAAATCAAATACTTACTCATGCATAAACACGCATACAATTGACGTACTAAAAAGCATTATATTGCGAACACATAAAAGTAATACTGCAAATTAATATTCGAAGTCAAATAATTTCAACATTTAACTAGAAGTTCTCCATAATCTTATAAGTATATAAATACACAGCACACATTCGTATCGTAGTTTTTTTTATCAACCCGCTTCTCCGGAATCGCGATTTCTAATAAATTTCTTTTTCTTAACATTTCATTTAACTTCTAAAGTAGAGATTCAGGATATATTAATGGCACAATATTTGTTCTTCACCCAACGTTTCTACTGATTAGACATCGATTTAAGAATCGACGATATTCAATGTGATTATAAGGAATGGTCGATACCCCGTATCTTGCAACTAGTGTTTTATTTAGCATGCCTCTTCCACTATTCAATCTGATTTTAGAAATTAATCATATAACATAGTGTAGTCAAAGAATCTTATTTATTATGCCTTATCTACTTGACTCGTGACACATTTCTAAAATTCCAGGGCTTTATTTTCATATTGTAATCAGATCAATTTATTTTGTTTGCACATTTGTTTTTTTTCCAGCGAATTCATAAAAATGTTAATCACCACAAAACATACCTCAATTTTGAAAAATTTAGACGTTAATTCAAGAAACAAAAATAATATGCCGGCTACGAATCACATTTTCAGAATGCTTTCAAAAATGAAAGTATATAATATTTAAAAGTGTCATAATAATAATAATAATAATAATAATAATAATAATAATAATAATAATAATAATAATAATAATAAAATCATATTGACGTTCTCTGCATGTAATGATACAGAATATACAACATATTATACTGTGATAAATTAAAGTTTCATTGATACTAAAATTGTATTATCACTGACACGTAGATATCACTGCCGAAACAATTACAAGTTAAAGTGATGAATAAATCGTTGATAAAATACTTTATATTAAAGATAGTATTTAGTATAAGGTAAACTTACAAAATACGTAATGCTTATACTTATGTATTTATAAATAATATATACATAACGGAAAAATTGTATACGTTTAAACCGTGGTATTTCTATTCACCATAGAACAACTTTTATCTCTAATCATATACTTCTGGTTTACAGAAAATAACACTGCGTGAAAAATAATAAATATTGAACACAAATTGATTCTTCAATCATCTGAACTTAATTTTTTTTACTTGTTTTATGCTGAGTGTATTGAAGGAATTAGTATTTAGCATTTTAATTTAGTATTTTAAATTTCTAATGAGCTGACGAGCGTAAACGTCATCTTGAATAGTGAAACTCCGCGAATGTAACGGGATTAGAAACATTACTATTATGAGCTAAAAGTTTTTGTAAGTTTCTCATAAATAAATAGTAAGGAACGATCACAGACAATAATGTCACCATACCATATTAGTAAACTATATATATGCCTATCTTAATTGTTATAAATATTTCTATATGCCTATGAGCAATGCATTCAAAACAAAATATTTTTATCTATCTGTTTATAGCATTTTCATACATAAGAGAAAATTTTACAAAGATAAGAATTGTTAAGTTAATTTTATAATTTTCATTACTATAGTTAACACACATATTGCATATGAAATCCACTTTCGCAACAAAATAAATTATATTTTATTTATTTCATGAGTTATAATGATGATGATTAAGTTACTAAACAAATAGAAGGAAAAATTAAAAGAAATCAAAGGTGAAGCATGAACGGAATGATTGCATATGAATTTGTCATAAATCTTTATCAACATAATGCAAGTAACGATTGTTTAAATATGATTATTTACATATCATGCGGTGCGAATTTGGATAATTTACAAAATTAAATTGACTTGAATATACAGAAAATTAGGTGTATATACAGATTGACGAAATGCAGAAAAAATATAATTTCTATCCATACAATTCTATCCATTAAGCACTCATGGCTTAAGCTGGTTAATTCGATGATAGAGAAGGAATAGTGGCTAAATTTTATTTATTTTTTTTTTGTTTAAGAATTTTTATTTAAACCCATAAAAATACATTATTTTTGACAATTATTATTATCGTTAACCAAATGATTTAATTTACAAAAAGTTTTCTCAAGAATAATATGATGTCATAAAAGGCGAGCGTAGTCTTAAAATTTATGTATTATGTATTTATTTGATTGAATTTTAATATATATAATAACAAATAAATAAAATTTTAATATGTAATAACTTGCTTATGAGGAATTAGTTCATCATTTGTTATTTATCCACTTATTTGAAATTATCTATAGTTTTTTCTGTCTTATGTATTTATTTGTGCTAGATTGTTTGTAAATAAATTTATTTCACATTTAACTTTATTTATTTTAGTTTCAAAGTGTTCATTTTATTAAATAATTCTTGAATTGATTTTACTTTTTTTATATTTTTATTGATTAAATAAATTATAAAATAAATTATCATCTGCAAAAGATACTAAATTTGATGATTCCTTTTATTCTGCTAAATTTTTTGATTGTTAGCATGTTCCATATTATTTTTATTAAGTATTTTGGAAATTATTTTCTTATAAGATTCATTTATTATATCTTCGGTGTAGACCTTGACGAATGCTCTTTCTATATTGAATAAAGAAGTTGCAACAGTTAGATTAAAATTTAATATCTGCCATATATCAGATGTTAATTTGTTAATTGCGTGTATTGTTGAATGTTTATGATTAAAACTGAATTGATTTGTTTGAAGTTTATTTGTTTCTTATATGATTATGTTGTTAATTCTTGTTTTACCAAATGTATCATTTTGTTTATATACTTCGACGAAATATTATTTTGAAGGACTAAATTTTTACATGGTATCTGTTATTATAAAATTATTATTTTGTTAGTTTGTTATATCTATTCCCATTTTTAATAAATTTGTAGTATTCTTATACGGTGTTATTAATGGTGAGATATTTGTAATTTCTTTTGTTCGAAATAGTAAGTTTACTTTGTAGAACATTATTCTTGCATTATTTTTTGTATTTTTTGTATTTTATTTTTTCGATATGTACTTATTGAATTTGAAAATTTTTTTGAGTTGTTATTTATTTGTTCTGTATATATGTAATAGTATATAACTTTTATCTTTTTGTAATTTTATAATGTCTATTAATCTAGCATTCACATGACTTTTTCTTTAATATTTTAGGAACTATTGTGTTTATCGTACAATTTATGATTTCATCTATATAGCTATTAAACTATATAGACAGTTAAATTTTTATTTTTTTTATGTTGAGCCGGCAATTTTTTGTTAGTAATTTTTTAAATTAAAAAAAATTTTTTTTAAGTTAAATATAGTATTTAATTTGGTATATTGGCAATGCATTTGTTTACAAGTTGAATTCTAGTATCGATTTAGCATAAACCTATATAGGAAAGTTTATTAAGGTAAGACGGATGTTCTGAACTATATAATTTAGTCTTGTATATTGTATCACTACTGTTTAGGCAATATTTTATAAAAGTTCTTTTTAAATTATTTTTCTTATTTTTCTAGTATGCATATTTAGTTTTCGATCACTGGCTATTATGTAGTAATTTTCTTCTTTTTCGAGTTTTTAATTTTCGAATTAAAAAACTATTTGTTTTTTTTAATTTAGCGTTAATATTCTTTCTCTTTATTACATAGGCTGAAATGATATAGTTTTTTTTATTGTTCATATTTAATTTTATTATTGATGTTTCTAAAATTTCTAAATTAATTCTAATGATATATGTTATTGTGTTCAATTTAATATGATTTTTTGTTAATGTGGCTGTTTCTCCTGCATTTTATGAATTTACTCGATCATTTCTTTGAATATTATAATTTTTTTAAATTCAATTTTATGAGTATTATGTAATTTTATTTTAGATATTAGTACTTTGTAGAGTTTTGTTTTTTCAATTTACATTTAAATTGTTTAATAAGTTATATCTTATTTTATAAGTGAATTTTATATGTTCCTATCGTTTTTAACGACTCCATCTTTTTTTAAATTATGTTATCATTTTTTTAATGATTAAATATATTTAAGTTATTCATTTATTTTATGTTTGATAATTTAGTATAGAATTTTGTTTATTTGATTTTAAAACAACTTTTAATTGTGTTTGGTATTATATTAATGTTTTATTTACGTTTTATTTTAATTCTTAAATTGCTTTCAAGATTGTCATCAATAAAAATACTTATAATTTTTTTTCAGATAATTTATTCAGAATTTTATATTAACATATGTAGCGCACAGTTTGATCGTGTACAATAATTGCTTAAGCTCACGCGACAATGTTTTCCATTTGCATATCAAAAGTTATTCGTCCACGTTAGTAGAGTCGTGGCTCAAATCTCTCCCCCACACTTCACCATTTCCCTTTTATTTATTTAAGTTTATCTCGTCCTTTTATTTCTAATTCGACAGAGTTACTAGAACTTCCCTACTTTTTATTCATATCATAAATTATCCCGGTACCTCTTGAGTTGATTGTCATTTTCAATCGGTGTTTCTTTTTCTAGACGACTCAAATAAATGATTGGTATTATTTTAATTCTCTTACTTTTGGACCATTTCTAAGTTTATCTCGTACGACGCCCAATCAAACTCTGCCTGTTTTATCTCTTTTCAAATTTCCCACACAACCCCTGAGCCTCTTGCCCATCACCCCACAAGACTCAGCCTCTATTCTTTTATTTCTGTTGGGTGTGCACTATAGAGTTTCTTCTTGCAACAAATGCGTAATGCTTACATAGCATATTGTTGCGAGAGGAAACTCTGCACGCTTTCTCTCTCTCTCACTTCTCCGAGCTCTTAGAATAAAATTTGCTTATTAGTCTCTCATATCTATAGGCGTTCCTGCAAAACATGTTTTTGCAGGCCTTGAACGAATCGCCTAATACTCTTAATTTTTTGACACCATTTGCTACATATTTTCATTGTAATTTTCTTCTAACTTTTCTGTAGTATTCTCTATTTACGCGATGTTTTCTCATGAGCGTTTCCCCTTATTTATGCTTTCATGTGCAACGCAGATGTACTAAATACAAGGTTATTATCAATGTTGTCATTTATATTTTTATATGTTTTATTAGTGCCATGTTCTTAGTCTTGAATTATCTTATTTTGTGTTTCATTAGTATTTTCTTTTTGTTATGGCTGGATTTTTTTCTGTGTACTATCTGGTATATTTTATTGGTTTTTTTTTGTATTTTATTTAGTTTTTTATTTCTATTATTAATGAGCAGCCTGTATATGATGCTGAATGACCGAAATTTTTATAATTATTATAATATAGTTCTTTATTTTCTTTATTTAGCTTTTCCAAGTTATTTTGTTTTCTTCGGAATTGTAAGAGTATATACATTTTATGGATCTGTAATCTATGTTATGTTACGATATACATCCTAATAATTGGCAGTTGTAGCATTGTATGATATTTTTTCTTATTATGTTTTCCCACTATATTGTGTGAAAGTATAATATTTTTATGTTAATTAGTTTATTTATAATACTGTCTATGGATATTTTTACTATAAATATTAGTAGTGATATAGTATTTTTTATTGAGTTAGATATAGGAAAATGTGAATCTGATAAATTTAATATCTGTTATTTTTAGTATTCGTTTAATACTTTGATTTCAATAAAATTTTTGTCCAAACCCTTTAATAAAAGCGACAAAATTATCCTGCAATCAGTGACTATTGGAAAATAACTAATTCTTATGTTTCTATTGTTATTATGTCTGAACAAAACACTTAATATTTAATTTGATGATTGACAGATATTAAAATATATAAAATTAGAGTAGCAAAATCTTATTGTTCATAATGTAATGATAAGATTTTACTTTAATTTCAATTGTTACTTGAAATGTGTCACATTGAAATATAGTATACCTAAAACTTACTTAAGGACAACTGTAAGTTAAAATAAAAATGTAAACATAGTTGTAAATATAAATTTGAATATAATTATTTTACTTAGAACTGGAATAAAACATACATAAATCTCATTGAAAATATAATTGTAAACTCTATTGGTCAAGTAATAAATAAGATCATGTAAATATACTTTACAAGTAGTCTGCTGATTTTCTTAATCATTTCAAGACTTCTAAGAACATTGTTCTTAATAGGAAATAATTAATATCTTGATTATTCTCCTAATTATTCATTTGAGGAAAAGAGGAGTCGATAACTTAATTATCAAAGCTATAAGAGAATACTGATAATCAAGAGACTAACTGAGAATGTACTCTTCACCTTACTTTGTGATGTTAAATGGAAAGAACTGAAGACTGATTATAAGTATAAAAGAGAATGAAATTTTTGTCATGTATATTAAACTTAAAATAAATTTACATATCGAATAAAATATATTTAACTTGATTTACTATATGTGTAGAAATTTTAGAGTAATTAATTTAAGACAAATAATAAAAGTAATCAATGATATCAAGTTATGAAAGTGATAAGGTTTTGATTACTGAATCTAACAGATTTTTTTGTTTAGAAAATAAAGAAAGATTTAAAGGTAGGAGAAAGTATTCATGCATTTCAAATAGATAAATACTTATGGTGCAGCAAAGAGTTTGTATAAGTTTCCTTCAAATTAAAATTTTCCTGTATTTGTACATTTCTTCTTCAATTAGATTATATACTTTCCAGTTTTAATAAAGCCATTAGTATATTTTCAAAGGAAATTATCTATCTTATATATTTTTTCGATATTCTATACCTTTATTTCTTGATATTTTATTAATTTAATGTTTTTCTTGGTTGAATCAAATAAAAAATTCAAGCAGCTGTTGAAAAAATGAAGTGCTTTTCACATTTATTGTCAGTATATACACGCACATTTATTAATACATTTTGTACATACAAATTACAGTTATAAAGAATATATTTATTATTTTATCTTATACTAATTAAAGTGTTTAACTTTATCACGTCATACAGTTTATTACATAATTGAATAAAAAAACGATAATTACAATTAGTTATCATTTATTATATTATTACATTATAACTGAAATAAACACTAGAAATATATAATAAAATATGTACATAATGTGAATATCTATACTATATAATTTCATATACTATATAATTTCAAGTTTTATTTTAAATTTAAAATAATAATTAAATTTTTTTAGCATTTAAATTTAGTATTGCAGAAAATTCATTACATTTATTACTTGTATTTAATGAATGTTTTATTTATATATATCATAAATATTGTTACATTTTTTTTGTTTGATATATTAGATTTATTAAAATAAAATATATTTATTATATTATAACTATTATTACATTTAAAATTCATTGTTTTTTGCAAAACTTTACTTTAAGCTTTTTTAGAATCATGTTGGTGTATTGTAGCATAAATTTTAACTTTAAGATATAATAAGAATACTTTTAAAGTTTATACATCGACAAGTATTTTGTTTAAAGAAATCATTGTGTTTGAAAACCTATGTGATAGTGTAAATAGCCTCCATAAGAAATATATTTTCCATCAATATTAATATCTTATAATTAATATTTTTTATTATGGTCGTTTTACATTTATAGTATCTATTTTATATGAATATTTTGTTGTAACATTAAGTATACTACTTACATCAACTTGAAAATATACATCCATTAATTCATTGGTTAAAATTTCATTGAACTTTTCAATTGCACTTGAACCATATTTTGTTAAGATTTTATCAATTTACTTTATAACTGTCTAAATAAGCAATATTTTTTTTTATACAATGTATAAAAAAGCATTCGACAAAAAATGACAAAAAAGATTTATGTTAATTTTGAATGATAAAGTATATATGATGAAATTTTATGTATAAATATTTATTAATTTTTAAACAAAATTATTTATTTATGATATTTTATCATATTTGGAAATCCATACTTGAATAATATATTAAAATAATAAATTTATAAATGGTGATTTTAATTGTGAATAACAGAAAAATAATATATCTATTTCATAAAAATTTTTTCTTATATGATGGATTGTTTCTTTTTATATAATTGTAATTTTACTTTTGTTAAACCCATTTCTTCAAACAATTATATATTTTTTTTAATATTTATACATTTAATTCTAAATATTATTAAAAGAATTATAAAATAAATACATATGATTTATTACCTCTTAAAGGTTTTGTGTTTGATGAATATCTTTTAAATTCACATGCAAAATATGTTTCATCTTCAATACTTTATTACACATATTTACTTTTACAAATTCTTCCCATTACAATTTCTGTAATATACCTTAAAACTATGTTTCAATTCAAATGCATTTGTTGTTATACTGTGGTTTTTGTATAATGCTATTGTCCATAATAATGTATTTCATATGTTGAGTGCTTTTTATTTTGCTTTTCTATAGCTTATTTTTATTCTTTTTTATATCTTTATCAATGAATAAAAATCAAGTCGCGATGTAAACTAACTTTTATATCATTACAAATATTGGTTGTTTTAAAATGTTTAGTACATATTTTTGCATTAGTTTAATAAGAGGCTTGCTAATAAAAAAATATATAATTTTCTATAAGAAATTAATATACATCAATATTAACTATCAATAAGTAAAATCTCAATTATCAAATTCTATTTATATATTTATTTCTCCATATAAAATATATTATTTGTATTCTAAATTTCATGTAATAGTAAAATAATTATGTGATTGCATGATATATTGAAATTAAAAAAGTTTTATAGATAATTATATTTAGATGAAATATATATGTATATACTATTAATCAGTGGATTAAATTTTAAATACTATACAATTTCATGTTTTTATAATATTATTCATTAGTATTAATTATATAAATATTGATTTTAATATTTAGATTTATTATTTGTAAATATTAATGTATAAGTACAATAAAAAGATTACAATTTAAAAAGAAGAGAAATGCAAATATAAAAAGAAATGTTTGTTAATAAAAACTTTTACGACTTTTTTAAATGCATTGTAAACATTTATTTATTTATTCCGAGCAAACATAATCAGAACACAAGATAAAGTTAACTTCCCAAAGAAATCCGTAGATTGATAGCAATAAGAACGTTACCACTTTCATAAAATTGTATAGACGATTTTACTTTTCAATTTTGATAGTAACATTTGTGTCCGTATTTTAATTTTTGAATAAAAAAATAAAATGTATTTTTTAATTATAATTTAAATATAAATTTATCAATTTTAATTTGACATTAAATACCTATTATAATTATGATATTTCAAGTTTATCATGGATTAAAATATCGTAAGTTGATAATAAAAATTAAATTTAGAGAAAATTTAACCTTTAATTTTTTTCAGCACAAATAATTTATCAAAATATAAAACTATTGTATAATACAAGAAAAATTTTTACAACAAAATCAGTATTAGCCATATTTCCAAATCATGTTATGTATGTTTTTGATCGAAATTCCAAATTTTTACAAAGAGAACGAGCAGCTAAAGCATTTGATGTAAATATTTATGATTATATAAAAGATGAAATTGGATGTAGACTTTCTGATAGAATATTTGATATTAAAAGAAAATTCAAGAAAGTTTTAGATTTAGGATGTGGACGTGGTCATGTTTCTAAATATATTTTAAAAGATTTTGTTAATGAAATTATTTTAGCAGATTTAAGCCCAAGCTGGTTGAAACAAGCCCAAGCTCCAGAAGGTGTCAAAGTTGAAAAAAGAATTCTTGATGAAGAAAATTTTTTATTAGAATCAGATAGCTTTGATTTTATTATAAGTTGCTTAAGTTTACACTGGGTAAATGATTTGCCTGGGTGTTTTAATTGTATAATAAACAGTCTTATAAAAGATGGTGTATTTATGGCTGCTTTATTTGGAGCTGAGACCTTATATGAATTACGGTTAGTTGGTTCAAATAATTTAAATGATTAACATAAAATAAATATTAATTTTGTAAATTTATAATAAAATTATAAAAATTTTTATACACTTAATCAATAATTCTTACAAAACAGGAAATAGTGTAATATAACATTATTATATTGTATTTGTAGATTTTAATATTTTAATAGTTATTATAAATGTATTTTTTATTTGTATATAAATATAAAAATTTTAAAATATCATTTGTATTTTAACTTTTTTATATTCTACAGTAAATATTAAGATTTAATAAACGTTGAAAAATTTTTAATTCTAGTACTTCTTTACAATTGGCAGAATTAGAAAGAGATGGAGGAGTATCACCACACATTTCACCATTTACAGATATTAAAGATATTGGTAGTTTGTTAACAAATGCAGGATTTTCAATGATAACAATTGATACTGAAGAATTAGTTATTGGATATTCAACTATATTTCAACTTATGTGGGACTTAAAAGGTATATTTTTTAACCATTATTATTATATAAATATTATATTCTTTTTTTTATAAGGTATGGGAGAAGGTAATGCAGTTAAAAATAGAAAATTACATTTAAAAAGAGAAACTATATTTGCTGCTTCTGCAATTTATGATCAATTATATGGTAAAATTAAAGAAGATGGAAACAGATATATACCTGCTACTTTTCAAGTAATTTATTTAATAGGTTGGAAACCAGATGAATCTCAACCCAAACCTATTAAACGAGGAACAGGAGAAATATCTTTAAAAGATATTTATAGAATCGATGAAATTGTTAAAGAAAAAACAAATATTAAGGTTTTGAAAAATAAAAAATAATGTATAAAGTATTTATTAAATTAACTTTATTTTAGTTTATCTTGTATACAAAATAAAACATTAAAAATATATCTATTTATGTTAAAAATAAAAAATATTCCATACATTTTATGAAGAAAATATTCATGAATTATCTTTATGTTTTATAATTCCTTTTTGAATAAGTTCTGGAATCTCTACAGCTAACCATGGTCCAAGCTAAAACAAAAAATATATTTATAACAAAGTTGAATTTTATGTTTATCATATTAACAAATAATACATAAAAACAAATATTTTGTTGAACATTTTTTCTATATGATATTCAATTAAATTTTTGAGAAAAAAATATTAAATTATAACTTTTTTGTTTATATTGTAATAATATATACACATTTTTTCATAAATCCTTATATAATAAACCTTTAATTTCACCAATATATCAATAAATCAGTTTTATTTATTGACAACTTGTACATACTTGTAGATAAAAATTTTTTATTTCATCCCTATATCACAAAAAGTACAAAAAAAAATTTTTATAACAATATCAAAATATTTATTTTTTATATTGTATTTTTTAAAACTATAATGTCATTTTATTGTACTAATTTATTAAAAATAATCAAAATAATATATTTTTTTATCTTCAATTACCCCTAAAGCTAATGCATGACCTATACCAAATTTAGGTACATTTCTTGCCCATAAAGGTTTAAAATGTTCTGTTAAACAAACTTTTCCTCCTCTGTACATTTTTGCTGTTTTTCCATCAAGTTCAGGAAGTGCTATTTCAGGTGCTGTAATTGGATATGTTACTGGGATCTATAAAATATGTTTTTAAATAAAAAAAATAAGAATAATAAAAAAAAAATATCTTTACTTACATCAAATTCTATATCAAATTCATATTTTAAAAGATTATAAATATACCAACACTTTCCAAACCACTTTGTACCTTGTTCATTTGATTGTAAACGAAACCAATCGTTATCAGCTTTCTTATTATTTTCTACATACTGAATAATGATTTTTCTTAATTTTTTAATTTAATTTTATATTTATATGATTATAAAAAATTAATTTATGAGTAGTTATATATATTTCAGAATTTAAAAAAAATTAGCATATTTTTTTAGCTATTTATCGTATTTACGAATGAATATTAATTACTGAAGTTATTTGAATCCTGAAAGAATTCATACTTACTTTTATTAACGACAAATATTCTTCTTTTAATCTTTGACTCCATGCATCAGAATCTCGAGGACCTGCTTTTGTTTTTAATAGTGGAATATTATTTAATATTTTCTTTGTTGATTCATCAACCATTTTGATAAAGTGATATTTCGATGTACTAAAATTTGATTAACACCGAAACCCTGATAGCATTGACACCTAGAAACGATTGTGCAAAACAAAAAGATAAAAAATGATATCATGAAGTGTACAGATTAATAATAAAAATGTGAATTCAATGTAATGTTAAGTTTCGAGCAATATTCTAGAGGATACTCGCAATCCTTAAATTTATCTGTGTTATAATTTAAATTTAAAGCTTTGGTTGGTAAAATTTTCTAGTAGTTTAACATTCCTTCTTTATGTACCTGATTAATATCTTTTTTATTGCCGTTCCAATGTTCTCCAAATCATTGTTATTTTCATCATTTTGTCGGTAGGTAATCTATCGGATTTTATAAATAAACAACACAGGTTACACGGTGCATATCTAACTCAAATAAAGTAAATCTTTATTTATATTCGATATAAATAATCAGGTAATCAATGATATAAGAAACAAAACTTAATTAACCCAAACGCAATAGATAACATACAGAGAATAATGTATTGGCCAAGAAATTTGCATAGTGTGGAGTGATTTTCAACTAAAGCTTGCCAATTTTTTTATTCAATCAGCGACAATCATTTTTATATATTTTACTTTACATTTCACTATTGAATTCAGATTTTTTTTCAAATTTTTTATAAATTTTCATCATAATACTGAATTGTATTTATTATTATCTTATGAAATCTCAAGAGAATTTTTATATTTAATTTTCATATAGTGTTTAAAACAATTTTATATTTTGTATCCATTTCTGTACTTAAATCAGATAAAATTTATTTTATAAAATAATAAATTATATAAATTTTTCTGAATAAATTTATCAGTTACAAAAAAAATCTTGATTCATATCTTCTTTTGTTTTCAAATTTCTTTATTTCTATAATCTTAAAAATACCTTCGAGTATTTTTTTGTTGTAATTTGGAAAAATTTTTTATTTTTATAAAATTTGATAAATAGTGGTACAAAATAAGTATAAAAATATGTTGAATTAAATTCTTTATATTTCTTTTAATTTATAAAATATATTTTTATATTTTGAAATTTTGGAATTTCATTATACTGAATTTTTTACTTTTATCTCATTTTAATTTTTATAACTAGTTAATCTATAATATAAGTTTTCAGACCTAATATATCAAAAACTTTTTAAAATAGCATCATGAATTTTTTAATTTAGTACTTTTGATTACAAATATATTAATGACAGCAATCTTATTTAGATAATTCACACATTTTCTACGTAGTATAGGTAAGAATATAAAAGGTAAGTATTAATTTCTGAATTAAAAAACTTATAAAAATATACATAAAAGTTAACACTTAAAGAGGTAAATAAATTTAATTACATCATAAAATTTTTAATAATAATGACAATTACTTTATAAATTTTTTTCAATCCAAATAGTGACCACTTTGTAATTAAATAAATATATTATATTTGTGACAATTTCTTTCTCATCACAATCATAAAATAACCCCTTCTCAAAATTTTGTAAAATTTCTGAAATCATATTATGAATTAGATTTCATGATTGCATTTCTGTAATTATTTATAAGTTTTTAAACAGTACAAAAGCTATTTCAAAATATTATGGATGAGTACAGTACTTTTGTTGTTTTGCTAATGTAAAAAATTACAAATAAAATTAGAGAAAAAAATGAATTTGATTAACACGTATGTATTAAAATCCTATTGGTCAATAAACATACAGTATTTCCTTTATTAGATTAAGCAATTAATACCTCAATTTAAATATTGTAGTAATTGAAATTCGGATCTACTATAAACACAAAATAATATAACATAAATAAAATATATATTTTTATATTGTAATATTTTATATCGAGCAATAATCAAATCAATGTACTGTTTTTATAATTATAAATACTACCTATTATAGAATACTGTTTTTAAGTGAAAAAAATTTGCATAGAAATGTAATTTAATAACATTCTGGACAACCGTTGCTGAGTGCCCAATTATTCTAATCAAATTCATTTTCTATTTTCAAAGATAGCACAGTTGTAACTATCTTCTTTATTACTTGCATAAACAAAGGGGCTGTGCTATTTTCTCATTTCTTTTCCTATCTTCATCAATTTTCCTTATTTTATATACATCTGACATAAGTTAAGAGCTTATGCTAATTTATAAATTTTTAATTTTCTTATAATTATAAATATATATGTATCATTTTCTATATAATTTTCATAATATAATTTATGAAAATGAATTTTTATATATACATTATTACTTATCAATCTTGATTTTTCATTAAAGGTTTTTAACTGTCTAAAATTTTTTTTTTGTATTTTTATGAAAGTAAATTTTTTGTAAGTGCTATATTATATTGTAAAATTTATAGCGACATTTAAAATTTATTTTTAATTATTTACTTTTTATAAATTTACTAAATTTAGTCATAAATGTGAATAGATGAACATTAGATGAGTCTTTAATATCATAAAAGTATTTATAATTGATTATCAGAGTTAAATATTCTGCTTTTTAACGATGCATATAATTGTAAAGAATTTAAAATTTTTTTAAATTTGCAAATTGATAAAATTTTTCCTATTATAAAAATAAATTTACTTTGTGACTTATCTGAGATATAATTATATTATTTCATGACAATCTATAAATATTAGAATAAGGTGAAGCCATATATAAAAATATTGATATTCTAGAATAGTGGTATATAAGAATTACATAAAAAAATTCAAAGTGCAATTATGACTACTATTTTTCATAAATGTTTCATTGACTATATAATTCCACAATATCAATCCAAAAAAAAGTTCTTAATTTAAAGAACTAATTTTACAATACCTGAATCAGAAAGATAAAATTCTTAAACTGTAATCAATTTAATCACTTTACTGTTTTTATTTGACCAGTTGTCTTAGGACTGATTCATTATTCAATCGAACTTGCACCATTATTGAAACTCTAATAGTACTGTATACCATTATGCTTATGAAAACTATTGAAACTTCATATAAGATGTGCATATATAGTTTTATGATTAAATAGTCTGATAAAGATTTTTATCGATAGATTTTATTCATATATATATGTGTATATACATAACTAAATGAATACAACAAAATTCCTTTATTAAATATATTTTTCTTTCATTCAATGGATTATTTAAGTATTAATTTTATCATTGTTTTTTGATGGATGGCAATATTTTTATTATTATTATTTTACTTTATTGCTCATTTATAAGAATAAAAATAATAAGCTAGTAACTTATGTTTTTAAATTTTTAATATGATACAATGTTTAAAATTACAAATGCTATTGTGTTAGCATATAAATGAGAAGCTACGGTTAATTTTTTCTACAATTATTATTGTATCATTAAAATTGTATAGTAAAATAAATCACCGTTTTTAAAAGATACAATCTTTTATTAAAAGGAATATGCGTATAGTTTATAATAGGGCAAATAAAAAATCATTTTAAACAGCACTTTTATGGACTTATAATTAGAAGGAGAAAACAGTACTAACTCAACAACCATATAATGATGAACATGATCAAGAGACAACTGAATGTACTCAATCTTCTTTTAAAAAGATCTAAATTAAGATAAATAATGGAAGAAGCAGGATAATTATAAAAACAAAAAATATTTTTTCTGGTTTCTTATAATCTTGTCTTGTATCCCGTTTCTCATTTTGGATTATATATATATATTAACAAAATAATGAACTATATGATTTTAATCATGAATGAATCTTAAATATTTAAAAAATTTAGTATGATTATTTTTAGAAAATTACTTATAAAATTTTAATAAATTATTCACTAATTAAATGACACTATTTTTCAGTTTAATAAGCATTTGGTTTAAAGAGCTATTACACGATTTTTTAAATTAATATAAATTATATAAATATGATATTCTATATCTTTAAATATTTATATAAAATAAATTTGTTTAGATTAAATAAAATTTATAAATTTGAAAAACATTTTTATCCTATGTTAGAATCTCTATTGTGTATAGTTCCTTATATTAAATATACTATCTTTTATACTTATTATGATAGATATGTTTTATAAAACAATATGGTTTTACATTTAAAAACTATAAATCTTGTTCAAAAAGTTCGATTAAGTTATTTGAATTTTTATTTAATTTAATTTGTGATTTGTTTTTATATTAACATAAATAATAAATTATTAGAATAAAAATAAGGCAATCTTAAATACCATGGCATAATACAAATCTAGAAATTCGTGTATATAAATATAAAAAATGAATATGATATCTTATTTCGAACACTAAAATTGCAAGTACAATATCATGTAGCTATTTATTGGTGTGTATTTTTCTTTTATACTCGTGTAATTTATAAATAATAATTAAAAATTCTAGATATTTAAGAGATGCTTTTTAATATCTGTGAAATAATTAATTTAGAAAATATATTATACTATAATATAAGATAAGATATACTTAAAATATATTCATAAAAAATTAATCTAATATTAGTATAAGTAAATTTATATTATATAAAATTTATATAACTTTCTAAAATATATAATAACTAAACTACAAATGCTTGTATTAGATGTTTCGTATTGATAGCATAATGCATGCACCTTGCACTTAATTTGCAATCATAAGAATTTATGTATAACGCGCGAGTTTGGGCTGATTAAGTTTTAATTATGATAGTTTTCATTTGCATTGCCTAATATTTGGTAAACAAATGTCAAGGATAAAGATTTGGAATAAACTACAGTGATCATCGGATGGGAATGAGTAGGTAATATTATAAAAACAGATGGGAAGTAACTACAAAGTATATGTAATAAAGATTGGTGGTTTTCATTTTCAAGTTTGCCGCGAGTAGCTGCAAGGAATTCGAGCGTTCCCTATTGCAAATGTAATACGTAACATACATGAATAACAAAATATACATATTTTTTCACTTTTTCATTACAAATTTCTCCTCAATTCCTTTGCATACGAACTAGAATAGTTTGGTTGGAAATCCGTAAGGTTCGTAGTGATCAAAACTCAACTATTTTTTTAACATTATATCATCAATCTTTTTCTACGTGTAATCTGATTCTAATGGTATTTCATTTTAAATGCATTAAAGAATTTTGTAAATGAAATTTTTTCAAGATTCATAAAACATGGGTCAATATGTTTCTAGAAAAGATTTTGAATGGACTGTTAATGCTGAGCCTCACGCAACCAGACGAAAACTCATTTTAAGTAATTATAAAAACTAGATTTATACTCTTACCTTTTAGTCTATTTAATTTTATATAAATTAAAATATAGCGCAACATTTAAATTATCTATTATATTTTATAGAAAAATATCCACAGATAAAGAAATTATTTGGCTATGATCCTAATTTTAAATGGGTTGTTACGGGTATGGTTTTAGTACAGTTTGCATCTATGTTCATTGTAAAAGATTTAAGTTATCCTATACTCTTCTTAATGGCTTACTGCATTGGTGGGGTGATTAATCATTCTCTCATGCTTGGTATGTATTTAAATTTTAGATTTATATAACTTTTAATAAATAATTATTTCAGTTGGCTTGAATAAATAAAAAGTAATTAAGAATTATATTGTAATAAAAATTTTACTTGTATGTATTGTATGATAATCCAATAACAATTAAATTAGTAAAATCATTATTTTAAATATTATATTTGTAATTATAATATAACACAGAACATCTTTTGTAAATAAATAGTTTAGCTTTATATATTTTCAAAAATTTGAAACTAATTTAATCAGATTATGAAGAACTTTTTAATGTTAACTAATTGTAGATATTCTTTACAAATAAAAATTTATATTTTTACTAGTTACAGTTTAATTACAATTTAAATTTATGTTATTAACTAGCTATTAGATTTGTATCTCTTAATGAACATTAAAACTTTGAATAAAAATATATTGTTTTTAATTTATCAAGAATTTATTAATGAATAAAAATTAAAATATTAATAAGACAATTTAAGTTTAATATTAATTTATAAAAAATTTGATATACTAATTATAAATAAGTAACTTTTATATTAAACGTATAGAAACAATTTAATTAGTAAGATATTGTAAAAATTTATCATTTAAGTTTAAATTATGCAGTTATATAATTTTTCTAATTATTTGTTTGAAACTATATATCAATAATATAATTTAAAAATATTTATTTAATTTAAAGCCATTCATGAAATTGCTCATAATCTTGCTTTTGGACATGCAAGACCAATGGCTAATAAACTTTTTGGATTTTTTGTTAATTTGCCTATAGGCATTCCAATTGCAATCAGTTTTAAAAAATATCACCTTGAACATCACAGAGTATGTATATTTTATAATAAAAGAAAAATACATTCTTTTCTTTATACTTTTAAAACAAAACTAAAACTTTTTATCTAGTATCAAGGGGATGAAAAATTAGATACAGATTTGCCTACATTATTAGAAGCAAAATTATTTTGTACATCATTTGGTAAATTTTGCTGGGTCCTTCTTCAACCATTTTTTTATTCCTTTCGGCCTCTTATTATTTATCCTAAATCTCCTGTAATGTTAGAATATATAAATCTAATAATACAGCTCACATTTAATATAACAGTATGGTATTTCTTTGGTGAGTTGTTCTTTCAATTTTTGAAATAAGTTAATACAGATGTTTTTCAAAGAATTAGATTAATCAATGATTTTAGGTGGTAAAGTCTTAATATATTTTATAATTGGTGCAATAATGGCAATGGGTTTTCATCCTGTTGCAGGACATTTTATATCTGAACATTATATGTTCAAAAAAGGATATGAAACATACAGCTATTATGGACCTTTGAATTTAATAACATTTAATGTTGGATATCATAATGAACATCATGATTTTCCTGCAGTACCTGGTTCTAAGCTACCTGAAGTAATTTTAGTTTTTAATTAATATTTATTTTATGTTAATGTTAAAAAATTATATTATATAAACCACTTTTAGGTTAGAAGAATAGCTGCTGAGTTTTATGATTGTTTACCTCACCATGATTCTTGGGTATCTGTTTTATATGATTTTGTGATGGATCCAGAGATTGGACCTTATGCTCGTATAAAAAGAAAGCACCGAGGACTGAGTACATGAATGTAACTAAATAAAGTGATTCATTGTATGATTAATTATATTCATATCATAATATTATTATTATTGTATTAATAATTTTAACAAACATCATTATACTATCATGGTTATATTCAAATTAGTTTAAAAATTTCTGTTCTTTATAAGTACCACAAATATTATAATTTATGTACTGATGAAACTTTATTAATCCTTCAATAATTTAATCAGCTTAAATTTATTTATATTAACTAGAAGAAATATATATACTAAGATAAAATATATATAAATACTTATATGTATTGAAAGAAATAATTATAGAATTGCATTTATAAAAATTTCTAGAATTAATATTCATAGTCCTTAGCCATTTCTTTATTATTTAAAAATATTTTACAATAATAAAATTGTTATGTATTTATTTAAATAAACTTTAAATTATTTAATGTTTTTAAATTTCTTTTAATCACTAATATATAAGCATCTACATTTTATAAGCATTACTTATTAAAATTAAAAATTTTTACCTTTGTAGATAAATTTTAATATTATGTTGAGCGTTACTTATTTAAATATTTTATAGTTATAATGTTTGTTAGTGCAACTATTTTTAACATATAAAATAACCATCACAATATATTTATGTAAAAATATAGAATTAAAAAATGGTCAACGAATTTATGTAAAATTTGTAAATATAATTATTTTAATTATTAAAATAAAAATGTATGAAAATATTGTATATATAACATAAGAAATATTTGAATGTTTGAAATTTAAAAAATTGCTCTAAATTAATGTTAAACTGCAATAAATTTGATTTTTGTTAAATATTATATAAATGAAAACACAATGAAAATTTGCATTGTATAATTTAATTTACAAAAATAAAATGAATGAATTAGTAAATTTTTAATTATTTTTGTAAGTCATATTTGTATCATGTTTGGTCATATTTGTAAGTGTATTAAAAATATTACAAATATAAGAATTTTTCATCCTACATTCAAAATATAATATAAAATTTCATAAGATAATTTTTTTAATTTTATTGATATTTCATTTTTCTTATTCTAAAATGATATATAGTTAATGGAGTAGAAACAATTTTATTGAATCTTAACTTCAAATAATATAGAAACATGCATTAATGTTTTTTTAACTTAAGCGTCATTGTTGAATCATGGAATTCAATAGTGCATTTTCAATCCTACAGAAGTAATTATAATTGTATTTAAGAAGCTTCATCTTGATAAAGTAGAGTCCGTTTTAAGAATTAGAATGCTGATGATTTCGTTCAGACTTCATGTGTGGCAATTGTTGAACCAATCATCATAGACTAACAACACAACACAAGATTGATCTAGCACATATAGGCCAACATATTCTGCACAATCTTCTAACATGGATATTGGTCTGGTCTAAAATATCTTACTAAACGATTTAACTGCTCAATAGATTTTATGTTGCTTCTGGATACATTAAAAATATAGGCGTTAGGTCATATTTTTTTTAAGTAAATAAAAGTCAAAACAAATAGTAATCAAAGTATTTAATAAATAATCATGAATTTTATTTTATTGTATTTGAATATTCATATTTATGTAATTAAATGATCTGTTCACTTATTTATAATAAATGACTGTAAGCTTATACACATCCCAAATTTAGGATAAATTGGAAAAACATCATTAACATAATTAAATTAAATTTTAATAAAATAGAAATTGAATTATGAAGATTTCAAATCAAGCCCAATAAAACGCGTTTCATTTTATTATTTAATTAATTCTTTTATTTTCCATCTTCTTTTTCTTGTATATAATTTTATTTCTATTCAATATATATGAATAACTTAAAAATATTACATAATAGGTTGTCTGTAAACAGAAAAATAGCATCTTCATTATTATCCTGATTTGCAATTATTTTGTACAATAAATATTTTTTTTAAATGCATCAATACATTTTTTATTAGAATTAAATATTGTATATTTTATTCAAAAACATGACAAAGATATACTACTTGTAAAAAAACGTTTGATATTACATAGGTATATATATTAAAGCCAATATAGCTAAGAAAACTATTTCTTTTACTTAATCTTAGTTTACTTAATCTATTTTTATCATAATGTTCTATCCAAATACGTAAGACTTTCTTAGACATGTTCATTCATTAAAAAAACAGTTTAAAGTATTGCAATGAGATTTATAGTTAAATATTTTATTCTGCCTTAAAGAAGTACAATGGTAATAATAAACAATAACTATGATTATATCTATTCAAAGATTAGTTTTAAAGACAATCATAGTATAGTGCTAGTTAGTACGACTTTATTACTTCTGAATCATATTTTATGGCAGTAATCTACAGTACTCTTATATAATAAAGTAGTGGACAAAATTAAAATTTCTCATTACAATACGAAAAATTTATTTACATATATTAGTATTTTTTCCCTATATATTCTATGTGCGAAATATTTAAAAATCTTTGTTATAAATCTTCATATATATGTGCAAGTGATAGCTTTTGTTTTATACTTATTAGAAATATTGTGACTATTTTCTCTATCTATTTAAATATGCTGCCTCTGCTACTATTTTGTCTGTAGATATTCATACTAGTTCGTAAGCAAGCAAATACCTTTCGCTATTATGAACTAATAAATATAAAACCATCCAAATGTCATCAAATCAGCAACAGCCACTATTTTTTAAGATAATAATAATTCGAAATTAAAAGTTACATTGTTACTAAACCATTTAAAGTCTTGTTTGATATTTCTTTATCAAAATAAGAAAATTTCCATTTTTAATCAATATCCTAAGATATTATCTAAAGCCACCTTAGCCATCGAAACTTATTTTTAAAAACGGCAAAAAATCAAAAGTTTACTCAACATATTAAATTTCTAACTTAATAAGCCACAATTAAAACATAAAAAGTCATTTCCCTACAAATGAAAAATTTCTCCATTTTCATAAAAAAATTTATCTTCAATAATCCATCTATATCAAAACTTAAAAAAACGATAGTATTAAATTTTATTTATAAAATATAAAAAATAAGTTCGTTGAGTTTTTAATATCACATATATTTTTCAATTTAATACATCATAATGTTTTATATATTTTTCGTACTATTTTTAAATAATAATAAAAATATAATTTACGATGACTTAATCTATAATAAGTATCGTAAAATATTGTAAATACATCATATAGCTAGAGGTCAGGCTCCCAAATACTCCTTATAATAAAAGCTGAAACCGGACAAAAATTCCTGATCTTAATATATCGAGGCGTTATTATACGTAATTAGGAAAACGAAATTAGTAAATACATACAAAAAATAAACTGAAGAATATATAAGGAATCACATATTATAGCTCGCAGTTAAAATATAAAATTCTTATTTAAATAAATTGTCACTTATGAGATCATATATATTCCTATTTTTCAGTCATTAACTAACTGTTGAACTAAAAACTTCAGTACGCTGTTAACGCCAATATAAAATTAACAAACATATAAATCTAAATTGCGAATTATTAAATAAATATTATCTAAAATAATAGTTAATAGAAATAACAAAAAATTTACAAATATATAAAAAAATCAGCTGCGACAATAGTGTTAGTAATTAATAATAATTAATTAAAAAAGGTAAATAAAAACAAAAAAAACGAAAAAGAAACTGCCATAGCATCAATAAGTGAAAAACAACAAAAAATACTGACGCAAAAAAAAAACCAAATTATTATTATCATCAAATACTAATAAAATGCATCAAGAAATTGAATGTTCACAAGATCAAATAACAAATACGAATTATTATGAAAAATTATCAAAAATTTACATAAAGAAATCAATCAATTAAAAGTAATATTTAATGAAATCAGAAAAAATAATACAAACAATGAATACATAATCTACCTATAAAAACAAATTTAGAATCAGAAGATTTACAAAACGATGGCAATGAAATGAGACAAAATACTAAATGAAAATAAGAAAGAAAAATGAAAAAAGAAACAAAATTGAAGAAAAAACCGCCAAAACTAATAATACAAATACACAAAGATCCAAGAAGCCATTATTCGTGGAAATTGAAAAGAGCACGGCAATAAAGATTGATTCGAGCGAGTTGATCAACAATACACAAAACAACAACAAATCCCCGCCCAAAAAAATATAATATTCCAAGATTCAAAAGATACCGTAAAACCTTTAAAATCTAGCATAAACATGAACGATTGTAGCATAAAATACATACAAAACAAAAAACATAATTTATATCTTAAATCAATCGAAGACTTTAACAACACTGTAAAATTATTAAAAAAGACCAAAAAAAATGACTCACATTCACACCAAAATCGGAAAAAATTATACTTATTTACTAAAAGGATTATTATTTACTAAGAATTGAATAACTTAAAAATAGAAGAAATTCAATTCATTAAAGTAAAAGGATTTAAAACAAATAATTCAACAAAAAATAATATTTTACTACCGATTTTTATAGTACAAATTTCACCAAACAGTAAAATAAATAAACTGCAAAATACAAAATATACTCAACATGACAAAATAAAATGGGAAAAAAAATTTAAAAAAATATAATTCAATGCCATAATTGTCAACTTCTGGGCCACACGTTACAAAATTGTTACAAATGTGTTATATGCATTTACCACCACAAGCCTGATGAATTGATGAATGTAAAATAAAGAAGAAAACAAAAATAGATGATAAAGAATTATATCGTGATAAATGGAAAAACTTTTGACACACTGGTTCGTATGTGGGTAGTACAAAATAATAGAAATTAAAAATAAAATAGAAACAAAAAACAATAAAATTATTACTACTAAATATTGATAATAACCAATCGCTTAATATTATGATGCAAGCAATACAAGAACTAAAAGAAAATGTAAATAATACCCTAAATAAACAATAACTACAAATAAACGAAATTAAAGAAGCTCAAAAAAGTTATGAAGAAAACTTTATAGCAATATTTACATTATTAGAATCCAAAATATTAAAAAATGCACAACACAACATTATACAATCTTTAAAAAAAACGTATTGATACCTCAGATCAAAAAACTTTAGAAACACTTAAAATTATATCAATAAACGTCAGCTCATTCATATTAAATCAACAAATATATAACTTATTAAACCTAATAAAGAAACAAAAACCAGATATAATATCAGAATCTGAAAAAAAATTAAACGAAATACACAAAATAGAATTTAAAATCTATAATATTATTAGAAATAACAGACCAAACTCAATTCAAGGAGAAGGAATAGCCATATTAATAAAAAAATAAATAAAAGCAGAACATAATCTAGAATAATGAAAAAACTAACTTTAAAATTCTAGAAACAGCAATAATAAATATACAAATTAACAATAAAAATAATCCATTCATAATATCAGCATTCGCAAAAAATGGTAATAAATTTAACACAGAATACAAAAAAATATTCAAAAAATTAAAACTAGACAAGGGAGAAAACTATTACGTAATAGCAGGTAATCTGGATGCGAAACATGTTAGCTAGAAAAACAACAAAAATTATACAAAAGGATCATTTACAAAAAATTGGCTAAATAGTCATGACACAATATACAAAAAAAATTGTATAGTTTATAAATCAAAATATATGATCAAAATTTCACTCTTGGTAAACAAAAACACAACAATATAATTATGGAAAAAACTAAAAAATTAAAAGAAGGAGTAAAAAAAAAACACAAAATATAACACTAGCAACTTTCTCGTGTTAAATAACACGTCGAATAAATCAAAGCCACCTAATAAAGAAATTGATTACTTTATTAATAACACTCTAGTAAATAATATTTTCAATAAATTAAACAACAAATAATCATCAGGATTTGACAATATACCAAACATGGTATTGAAACATATCCGAAAACAAATTATATGTCATTACACAATAATATTTAACAACGCATTAAATAATTGGTTGCTAACATAATTATATAATAATAATGATATAAAAAAATCTGCTAATTAAATAGACATATAATACATAATATATAATTAATAATTATGTAAATCAAAATAATAAAATTATAAATTAAACGACTTTGTAATTAATCCTTAAAACGTTTAAAATTTTAATAATTGTATATATTTGTATGTAATTAAATATGAATTCTAATTTCCCATATTTAATACAATACTCTAGTTTTCTCTCTTATACCCACACACATAAATGCAAAAAATTATAAAGAAATTGAATATACAGTTTTTAATTCTACCTATTTTCTGTATATAAATAAACTCTAAAATTGATATAAAAAAATTTTTTCTCTTGTGACAAGTTCTCACACACAAAGAATCTAAATAAAAAGAAAAACAAAATAAATAATCTGTAAGATTGCGATCGCTGTATATAACAGCATATTAGTCATAGTAATTTATTATTTGTAAAATCATTGTATATTATGAATGAAAAAAGAACATATTGTATAAATTATTTATTTATTTGGTACAAATAAATAAACATTAATAATATTAAAAAAATGAACTAATAAATATATACTAAATCTGCTTTGAATATTTTCCTTAGAGATAGTAGTAAAACATTTTCACTCATCTGTAAAAGAATTAAAAAACGGCTATGAAGACCAACATTTTTAAACGATCAGAATGTGCCTATTATCTTATCAAATTAAAATTTATAATGCTTTTCTCTATTTTTTAATCATTATATGTAAGTTTTAAAAAATAAATATTACCTAAATTAATTGTTAAATTACTAAAAATAAACTCGAGGTATGCTGGCCATCCAGAAACGGTAATGTTAAATTCTTCTTCCGTACCAAAAATATAAGAAAAGAGAGGAAATGAAGTTAAACAACTTTGGATATTATTATATAAATGGGTGATTATATTTTTGATCTTCATCAAATATCATAAGAATATTTATAACTTCAAATATGTCGATCTTCTTAATACTTGTTTTTAACCTAGTAGAATTAGTTTTTAGAATTGTTTTTTCTTGATTTTTATTTTGATAGTTCTACGTAATATATTTCTTTCTTTAATATATTTTATTTAGTTGACGAAGTTATGTAATGGACTTGTACTGATTCGATATTTTTATATTTTATTATACGATACGTATAAAGAATTTTTTTATTATATCGATAAAATGTTTGTATTACATTTTATTGTATAAAAATTTTTCATTCGTTTCTTAAACTATAGCTTTTTATTGAAACAGATAAAACTAAAACATATAGTGTCGCGATTTTTCTTGGTTGTTCTATGACTTTAGGTAGTAATATCATATAAATATTATATACGAAAAGTAGCAGTATGCGATTATTTATATTATATATAAAATGTTAGGTGCATGCAAATACGAATGGGAACGTGATTATCCACAGTGACATGTTCGGCTAACAGTGGACAATATTTACAATAGTGTATGAATTTTGCTCACACATCCTGTATACATTTTCCCCATGCACAAGTTTAAAGCGATGAAGCTGAAAACGATTATTGTGACCTAATATTGGCTAAGAAACTGTTATTTTTGAGATATCATAAAAGATATCATGCTTCAATAATATTATTACTTATCACAAGCATTACTTCTCTTTATAAAGAGATTTTAAAATATTGACGGATTAGATATTAGCTTTTTTAGCATAAAAATTTCAAGCTGATTATTAGTAGTTTTGAGTTTTAAATATATTGAATGAAAAATAAATACTCATACCTTTTTTAAGAAAATTTTGTTTCTATACATTTTGTACTTGTATTTTTCTGATCTTAATGTATCTATTGTCTATTCATAAATGGTTCTTCTTATAACGTATTTTTACGCTTTCGGAAATAAATCATAAAATAAAATACACCAAATCAGAAATTATTATGTACACATAAATGTATTTGCTAAAAATTTGTAGCATAGAAGCGTAACACGCTATTTTCTAGCAAGCGTTTGTATCTGCAGTAAAATATATAATCCATTAATAATAAGCTCAAATTACTCTAAGAACTATATAGTGTGCTTGGCGCTCAGAAAAGTTTACGTATACTGACTATTAACATAAGTATATTACCACCTATAATAACTCCTTAAAATAAATAAATTAACATAGGCCTGGCGTAAAAATATATGATAAATTTTAAGCACCACGTTTTACATCCAAATAATTGATTTTATCAAGAAATTTCAAGTACAAACGGGAGAACAGAACATTTAGTTCAGGTGACGTAATTTCGTTTGAGAATAGATTTTTACAGGATACAATAAAATTAATTGAAAATAAATTTTAATTTTCTTTAAACGTTATTTGCTAAATTAAATTAAACACTTCACTCAGATGAGAAGTTAAAGGATTAAAATTTTCTTTAACTAAACTGGCTAAACAATTTTTAGGTTTATAAAATTTTTTTTAAAGTTTTTGAAACTTATTTAACACATTTTTTGTAAACTTTAAGAATTTTTAATTTTTGATTTTTCAATATTTGAATGATATAAAAAATAATTTTATTTATGAAAAAAGTATCTTTTTTATTTTTGAGATAAGAGTAAAAATGAGAAAAGATTGATTTTAAAGTAAAAATTATTTATATAAAATATGTAATTAAATATATTTTTATTGTAAATATAAAAGCATTCCAATAGTATTTTCAGAACCAATATTGGAATAAACCACAACTGATTTCTTTCTACATGCTCGTAAATAATATTTATATAATCTTAGAAATTGGTCAGATTTGAATTTAGCATTTTTTATTTATATTATATTTATGAGCTAGATTTTTTAGTTGAATAAATTTAATCAATTACATTTTTCCTTCTTTTATTTATTTATATTTCTCTAACCGTTTGGCAGTTTGGCACATGATATTTTTTTTCATAAAAATTTACTAACAACACTAACAAAGAAATTCAATTCATATTATTGTAAACGAAGCTTATAAATTTCATTGTTTGATTTAATAATAGATATTGTCTTTCTGCTTCCGAAAAAGGTTACGTTTCGGACATTTGTGAAGTATCTATTACTATAATTTATTTTACACGTTAATATTATTACGAAAGTTAAAAATTATTTATATAAGATTTAATTTTATGTGTATAAGTATGTTGTAAATGGCTTTATTCTAAATTTCTTTAAAACGTGTATGAGTGTATATATGTACAATGTCTGGAATGTTTTGGCACAATAATTATTCACCATCAATTAAGATCAGTTTAATGCTTCATGAAAAGGTAAAAACTGCATATTTACAATATGATTATTTATTTAATATAAAACTAGAAATCATATTATAAAATATTACAGTAATAACTAAATTTTTAGTTTAGACCTATTATTCAAGCTATTGCTCGAAAATAAAATATAACAATAGTATACCATATATATTTACATTTATATTTGTATTTATACGCATTTTATACACAATTTTAGGAAATAACACTAAAAAAATTAATGGATGATGACAATATTTTACAAGAATGCAGAGCTCAAAATAAGAAATTATTGAAGTTGTATGTAAAATATATATAAATATATATACATATTTGTAACAAAATTATAAACAATAATTTTTTATTTTAATGTATTTTAGTTTAACAAGATCAGACATTTTAGAAGAATTAGTAAATTTAATAATAGAAGAACCTGTTCAGGATATAGAGGAACGTTGGCGTTATAAATATTCAAATATTGCTTGTGAATTATTAACATGTGAAGTATCGGTACTTACTGAAAAATTAGCAGGTAATTATATTGTATGATTATAATTCATATTTTTTTTAGTTTTAGATTAATTTTTTAATGTTATCATGTTTTTAGGTAATGAAACGTTAATGTCTAAATTGTATTCTTTTATTGACAAAGATCAACCATTGAATCCATTATTAGCATCATTTTTTAGTAAAATTGTTCATACATTATTAAGAAGAACTTCATATCAGGTATATTACACAAATTATATTATTTACATTATATAAAAATTAGGTTATAATCTTTATAATAATTTATATTAAAATTTATATAAAATTATAAATTTTTCTGTAATTAAATATATTTTAGAACTGGTTTTCCTATCAATTTGCGTGTTTACAAGTTTTAGAATCATTCAAAAATCGTAAGAATTGGGTTGATCTATTATTAGAGCATATACAAACTTCAGCAATCATGGATTTGATATTAGTACTTGTTACTAAAATTGAAAGTTCCGAAATAAGTCAAAATATATCAAATGTAAGTTATATTCTTAATTTAATTTTAAGCAATAAATATATTTAAAATATTTTTTTTTTCTTATAGTGGTTAGACGATCAACAATTGATTCAAAGATTAATAAAACTACTATCTCCAACTTTAGATTTAGAAAAACATACGAATGCTTCACAACTTTTAAGTGATATTATTAAATCGTCACGTTTGGATGGTGAAAATCGATCTTATCCCATTTATCAAACATTGCAATCGTAAGATATTTCACAAATTATTTTATTCATTTTTTGTCAAACGATATTAATTTTACACTAATTTTTTTAGAGAGGATACAATAAAATTAATATTAGATACAATTTTAACTGAAGAAAAGGTGGAAAGTACCATTGTTGGTGGAGTAAGAATATTGATCAGCTTATTAGGACAAAGGGAAAGTAGTGAATCTTACAGAATTCCTTTTAATAATATTGTTGAAGATGAAAAACGTGATAAATTTGCAATAATGATTATACCTTATTTAGACAAATTTAATCTGCTATTACTAAATCCACCAGAGGTATGTTTATTTAAGCATATCTTAATTTATTTTAAAAACCAATTGTTAAATTCGTTTGTATGTTGATTTTTCTATTTACATAAAATGTTACACTTTACATAAAACATTTAGTATATGTATAAATTCTTTTGCCATTATGCTTATGTTATGCACATGTTTATATTGTAGCTATATTTGAATATTTTTATAGAAACCATCGATTAAAACAACAGCAGGAATTATAGAAAAACCTTTTGGACCTTGTCGTTTACATATTCTAAAACTTTTTGTTAGTCTTCTTTCTACAAGGAATTCAAATATTATAGAAAAATTTGTAGAATGTAACACATTTAAAATTTTATTGGTATATTAATTTTTAATTTTCAATTTTTTAATTATTTTTCTATAATCGTGATATTTAATCAGTTTATCATTATAATTGCAGGATTTGTTTTTTCAATTTGCATGGAATAATTTTTTACATACTCAAGTACAACAATGTTTATCTTTAGCCATCAGTTGCAACTGTTTAGAAAAAAATGAAATTATGTATTATCACGTAAGAATTTATCAATTTAACTAATACTTTTATATATATATCCATTATGAATCATTCATAAATTATGTATAAAATAGTAGCTAACGATTTTTTATATTAAATTTGAAAAGAGTGTGAGAATAAAAATAGTATAGTTTATGAATGATTCTATATTTTATTTTCAAATTTTTATCACTAATTTTATTAATTATTATTAGATATTTGTTAAAAGTAAATTAATAAATAGGATTCTCAGAGCTTGGGAAAATAATGATTATAATGTTTTGTAAGTAAGTTTTCGGTATTTTAATTATTGTAATCTAATTTTTTAACATATTCATATCAATTATAGAAATCAAGAAAATGGAATTAGGCAAGGATATATGGGTCATCTCATAATTTTAGCAAATGATATTATTACAAGATGTGAAGAAAATGATGTTTTATCAAATTATTTAAAAAAAAATTTATCCGAAGAAACAATAAGAAAATGGGAACGTTTTATAGTATCTAAATTAGATGACATCAATAAAAAACAAGAACTTATATTAGTTAGTTATTCACATAAATTTATTCCGTTGAAAATGTTTATATATCATAATATTATACATAAATTAAGTTAATTAAAATTTTTATTGTGAAATACATTTGTAACTCATTGTAAAACATATCTAATTTTAGGGTGAATCATCAGAAGGATATGGATCTTCAGATGGTAACCCAGCTGAATGTACACCTTTTCAGGATCTTTATGATGTAGAAGTTAGTAAGCAATATTTTATTGGAAAGAATTCTTTACATAAAGAAAATTAATCTTTGCATATTTATAGTCGAATACTGATTATCAGGAACGATCAGCATTACCAGTATATGTTGAAGATTATAATTTTCAAATGGATAAGTTTAATGATGGAGATAATACTTTTCAGTTATTATTAAAATTTATATGATTATTAACAATTAATAATATCTTAGTTAAATTTATTGTAATTATTTTTTATTTTAGAAAGTCAATGGATGAATTTCATCAACAATCATTTAGTTTTACATCTGATGAATTTGAAGAAAAACAAGAATTGTTTCATAAAATTTGTGATGAAAAGAAATTTGAAAGTATTAATAGTGATATTCAGTGGGAACAAGATAGTGATTTTTCAATGCCAAAGTCTGATTTATTGATCAAAAGCAATCACAATTCAAGTTCTTCAGATGAGGAAGATGGTGATAATTCTCGTGATTTATGTAAGAAAATCCATATAATTGATTTTGAATCTTAAAAATATCTGTACATAAATCTTTTTACAGTTTAATATTAAACAATAATCATTGTAAACGATCTTATTTCTAAACTTTAGCTTGGATTGATATAAAACCTTTGTCTAAATCAGATACAACATCAATTAAGCTATGGTGTACCGAATCACCAAAGCCTGTTGAAGAAATAGGTTGGGCAAATTTTGACGATTTCAAAGGTTCATTTAGTACTGATATCAATCCATCAGATAATTCTTGTAACAACATTAAATCAGAATTAACAGATCTATCAACTGTCGATAAAGCTACATCATTGTTAGACAGTGAAACTGGTAATAATTCTAATTATAATGAAAATAAGAAGGATATTAATGAAAAAAATAATACTGAATTAGAAAAACAAGAAACCAATCTTTGTGATGTATCAAATTCTGATTATATAAAAACTTCTAAAAATAAACCTGATAGTAATGCAAATGTCAGTGCTATAGAAAATAGGCAAGTTTTTGTTTATTTTATAATAATATAGAACTAAAATAGCCACATTATTATTATTAAACAAAAATAAAAAGTGAAGAAATTCAATTTTACTTACATGTATTTTGATACTTCAATTTAAAAAGTTAGATTTTATATTATTTAGATGTAATAAAATTATTTTTATAAGGTGTAAAAAATAATTTAAGATAATTTAGATTTAGACAATTAATAATTCATGTTTAATTTATTGTTTATAGAATATTTGAATCTAATGATCTTCACAAACATACAGATGAAAATCCATTAAATGTATCAGATGTTTCTAAAAATGTAACAAATTTTCAAGTCATTAAAGGTGCCACTGACAATGTATCTTCGATTAAGAAGACCTTTCTTGAACCATCAAAGTAAAATTTTACTTTTACATGTCACAGAGCATAGAGATTATACACATCAAAATGACTTTACTATTTTGCTAGATTATTTTACATTTTTACACTTGCTAAATTAGTCTTTCATTAGAGTGCGAGATTTATTTATCTTAAAATCTTGATACAATAAAATTCCTTGTGTATTTCCAGTCAAATGGTACTTAGTTACATGTATTCTATAAAATTTTGAGTATTCTCAAGCATAGACGTTTTTTTCTCTTTGCGTGTCAATTATTAAAAACTTTTATGTTCATTAATTTTGTAATTATGTAATACTAGAAAATTTTTTGTAAATTACAATATTTCAACAGCCTCACTATAAAAGAAATTATTTTGTACTATGAATTGCAAAGAAACTATTATATGAATTTTGAAAAAAAAATACATGCAATTAATATAAATAACTTCATAGATTTTGTTTGAAAAATTTAGAAAATACCCTTGGTAAAAAATGACATGTAACATATTATAAGGTATGTAAGTGTATTAAAAAGATAGTTAAAGTTCATAATTACAGAAATTTAAAGGTTAAATAATTATATATTAACAGCTGTTCAGATATGATTATTGTATTTAAACTGATTCTTTGAATTTTATTTAATATAAATAAGCTTATACTCTACATATTGTGTACTGTTAAAATGTTAGATAAATGTATAATACATAAGATTATTTATGAAAATCTTTCCATATTCCAATAAAATACAGAATAAATTAGTACTTTTGTTTTATCAAAAGATAATTAACAGAAGGAAATAAGTACACTGCCTAAAAATTATTCCTAAAAATTATATTAATATATTATAATAGATTAAATATTTTTATTTTTATTATGTTTGAATTTTATTATTTAGTTAAAATTTCTCATAAATTATTTGGCGAAAATATCTTTAATATAAAAATTCAATTTCTTGGCAAATCATAAAATATATTTTAATAATATTTAGGCACTTTATTAAACTAGACTAATTATGTTATTAATTGTTAAATATTTTGAAAAATAAATATTTAAATAAATAAATTTATTTAGTTATCTGTTATTTTTAAAAATGAATTTTCTATTTTTTTATAAGTATATATATAAGTAAAGATTTAATTTTAATTTTAGTCAATTAATTTTTGAATATGTTTTACAAAATCTAATAATATGAAAGAGTATAAAACTTAAAAAATAAATATTAAGTAAAATATGCTGATAAAAATTAATTCAATATAATAATACATTTAGAGTTAAACAATGTTAATTCTTTAAATATATATTTATTTACCACATTTTATATTGTTATGTATTAAATATTTGGTAAAAATCTGTTATTTTTGTTAAAATTATTTTTTTTATTATAGATTAATATAATATAATATTAGTATTATAAAACAGAAATTAATTAAACATTATTTAAGATTAAATTATTCTCAAATTTTTTTTACAAAGGTTCAAAATTCATTTTATACTTTTATATATTCACAATATTATTCTTTTATTCTTATAAATAACAAACATAATTTTTTGAAATCATAAAATATTTTAAATAATTTACAAGCATTAAAGATGTGAATTTTTTATTAAATGAGAATTACATATGACCTATAAACAGTGTTTAATCTATGATACATTAGAGTGTATTTTAAAGAACATTATACGTAACAAATTTAAAATACCATGTTTCGAAAAGTATATAAAATATTTAAAAAAAAATCAGGTATCGTGATTTATAAAATAATAAAATATAATTTTTAAAATAGTATAATTTACATTGATTATATTTTTAAATTATATTTACTAAACATGTTTATTATATTGTTTGTTACTCTACCACTAACATAACTTCAAAACAACTTCGCGCGTACTTATTTAATCTTTAAAAATAAAATCTATACACAAATTTTTATAAAAATATAAATTTTTTTCTTTTAGATACATTTGAAGATAATTCTTATCATTAAATGTTAGTATTTTTTAGTTTTTTACAAGAATTTTGAAATAATGAAAATATTTCAAAATTGATAATATAGCCTAATTTAAAAATTTCAATTTTTATATATAATTATTTTTTGAATTTAACTTTCAAATTTCATAAAATTAAAAGAAAATGGTCTTTGTCAAGATCTGTTTTTAACATACATTATTGATTTTTCTTATGAACAATGCACATTTAAGTTTTTTTAAAGTATGTTCCAAAATTCCTCCAACAGGAACAAAATCTGTTTCATACAAATCTTATATGTTACAAAGATTTTAGTAACTTTACACCTAATATCATAGTTGATTGTTCTTAGTTTCCTAATATTTTTCTTTTCCTATAATTAATATTGAAATTAATTTGAATTATTTTTAATTTACTAATATAAACAAGTTACAAGATACAATAAAACGGTATCAAACGCGTTAATTTTATTATTTTTATTTAAAAATCAAATCGTGTTTAATTTATACAATTAGTAATAGATATTTATAAAAGAAGTTTAAAAAATAATAATTAGTAAAGATAAAAAATGTCGGACGACAAGAAGGTAGAATTTTCTAACCTCAAAGTCAACACTTTGTTGTGCATTTTATTTCACATTTCATTTGTATTTTCTTGTCTAGGATTCAAAAGAATCGGAACATATAAATTTAAAGGTTCTGGGCCAGGATAATGGCGTGGTTCAGTTTAAAATAAAAAAACACACCCCATTAAGGAAATTAATGAATGCATATTGTGATCGAGCGGTATGTTTACAAATATTTTTATAAAAACAGTAGAAAATTATATAGAAAATAAATTAAAAAATAAATTAAAAATTTAGAATTATCATATATACATATGTGCAAACAAACATTACAGGGCTTGGCAATCGCTGCAGTGCGATTTAGATTCGATGGACAACCAATTCATGAACTTGATACACCTTCAACGTTAGAAATGGAAGAAGGTGATACAATAGAAGTATATCAGCAACAAACAGGCGGTGGAATTTGATTCAAATTTTTATTTTTGTATCAAGTAAAATATAAAATGATTAAACTTTTACCTTCAATTATTTCAGATAGATAAGTTTTTTATCTTTATATAAGTGTACAAGCAGATTAAGAATTAAATAAATTCAGATTTTCTATAATTTTATTTCATTTGTCAATATGAATAACTTATAAATATTTAAAAAAATGATTATAAATTTTAAAAGTACTTTTTTATTTATAGGTTATAAATACATTAGAATTTGTTATGCTAAATACATTTTTTTTAAATAAAATAATATGAAATGAATTGAATTTTAACTTGCTAACCCAGCCTTTTGTCGACATAGAGACATTAAAGCTCTAAGCATAAATTGTCTTCTTGATAATTGTCTTACTTGCTTAAGGAAAGCATCCAAAGTAATTATACTACATCGTAATCCTTCGGCAAGGTAATAAATTGCATCTTCAATAGCAGCTTCTTCAACAAAAGCATTCAACATTCTATAAATTAAATTATTGTAATATTAAAATTAATTTTTTGATATTAAATATTGAGAATTATTTATTTACTAACTGTTTATATAAAGGAGCAATTGTAGTTACAGCTTCATCAATCTCAATTGATTGATTATCGGATAATTTACTTATTTCTTTTTGTAGTTCTAATTCCTTATCTTGTAGGATTTTTATATTTTTTTCAAGTTCTAATTTTTCTTTTTGAAATTTATTAAATAAATCTGTTAATCGAGAAGAACCACTTAATAACTCTTGTTGTGTACGCTGTAATGTCTCAAGTTCAGCTTGTAATTGAGAAAACTGTTCACGAAGTCGTCTTCTTAGTTTATCACCTATAGCTGATAAGACTGATGCTCTTATATGTTCTTCTGTGATTGTTCCAGTTGTACTACCTGAAGTTGCAGATATTCCTGTTGACTAGATAAAAATAATAGTTTAAATTATGATTATATTTTTAATAATCGTGATTGTAAAAACAATAAATATATTTTTGAATAATTGTATATAATAAAAATAAATTTTATAATTATTCTATAATATCTAAGCATTTACTTACATCAATTGTACAACAAAAATTGAAAAGAAAAATTATAAATTAATTCATATAAAAATCATAAAATTATTTAGTTTTAATAAGAGTAATAAATTAATTTTATTGATAAAATATCAATAGTGTTCTGAAATAAATATAAATAATTATTATTATAAATAATTCAAAATTATACGAGTATGTTTTAGATATAAATATATAATAGTGTATAATTTGTACAAATTGTTAAATATTGAACTTTACTGTTTTAAAACTCCTTTCATTGGATAAAAAATAAATAGATTTCAAAATTTATGTACTTACAGAATGTGGAGGATAGTGTTCAGTATAACTAGACATAGGATAATTTGAAGTTGAACTTGAAAATGAAAAATTAGGATAATTAATATCAGTTGGAGGATACATGTTTGGTAACATATGCGGTAATGTGAATTCTCCTTGTGGTAACATTGGCATTACAGCTAAAAATACAATATAATAATTACATCAATAGATTTTAAAAATCACAATTTAAAATACATTTCTTACATTGTTTAGGATAAGGTACTGAGTTCATTACATCATGAGAAAGCAATAGTTCTGCTTTTCGTATTGTAAAAACTGGTGGATGTTCACCAAAAATTATTATCATTAACTGAATTAAGCTACCTAAATCTGATTTATGCTATAAAATATGGTAAATAATTAAGCATTAAACATAAACTTAATAATATAAAATATATTTTAATGTTTTAAGACTTACTGGAATCCAATCATGCAAATACGGTAAATAAATTTTACCAGTATGATCGATATAATTACTAACTTTGATATTCATTTCTGATGTAGGTGTGACATAACACATTGGAGCATTGTTTGGATGGGTATCCATAACCCATATACAAATTGGTATATGATAAATATTACCTGACAAAAATAAATTTTAGAAAACGTATAATTAAGACATTAAGAATTAAATTATGATCATTAAAACTTTACATTTGAATGTAACAGGTATTGTACCACCTAACTGAATTAATAATTTGCGACATCCATTATTGAAAACTGAAATATTTTTATAATTAATACAAATTTTTTTGCATATTTAATTAATTTAAAAACACACCAAATGGTTCTATTTTCCACCTTAAACTTGAATATATTTTTAGTACTCCAACAATATCATTGAATGTAATATCTGGATTATGGTACTAAAATTAAAATAAGAAACAGTTTTTTTTTATTTTTTTTATAAGACAATATGTGTAAAAAATTAATATACTATACAATTAAATTTCTTAAAGAAAAATTTTATACATAAAATAAAAGTTCTTACCTTAGTTAGAAATTGTTTCATTTTTAATATGTCCACACTAGTTTTTACTAGTCCTTCCGCCATTTAATTTTCAATACTAAAATCAATTATAAACTATTTACAAAAGATAAAAAGAATTAAATGAAGACTGATTTATTTGTATATAAAATAAACGTAAAACTTGAAACGGAGTACCTTGATAATAAGAAATACTTGATTATGAACAGTGATAGTTTAATCTTCAGTAAAAGCATCTAAAATTCTGATTGGTTTATTTTGCGCGGTCTTTTCGAAAAGATAGCTAAACAAAAAAATTTTACTAGTATACCGCTACAAAGAATAAAGATTTCACACTATCCAAAATCCCAATCAAAAAAGAAAAATCAGGTATATTTTACACTATATTCACAGTTTTCATAATATGAAATACTCGTGGTCTTTTTACCTATTATTATAAAATTTAAAAAATAAATTTAAACAAGAAATTAAAAAAAGAAATAAATGTATGTCTTTAATATTTATATACAAGTATGTAAGCATACAAACTCCAAGAATAAGACAAATATAAGACAGATATATACTAAAGAAAAAAAAGAAAAAAATATATATATATATAATGATAATATGAAATATTAATTCTAATATCAAATAAAACATATTTTATGTTTATTTGTTCTGTAATTGTAGTTAAAATATTGGTAAAAAATTTTGAATTAATTTATACTATTATTTTAATAATACTTGTATTTTGTTTCTTTATTTTCATTTATTACGTATGTCATAAAATAGAGAAAACTTATTTTTTCTATGTCAGTTATTGTTCATCAATGATACTAAAGGTATCAATATTAAGATTTTAAATATAAAGTCTTGATTTATATATTTTTAAAACTAAAGATAAAAGGAATTATTTCGATTATAAAATTATTATTTAATTATTTATTTTTTATTTAAGTGCTAATTATTTCGTTTTACTAATCAATTAGCCAATTAGTTTTTAATTACTGTTATAGATTGTAATTCATTCTTTTGTTTTACATTCATGTTAAAGTTGTTACTGTTCCATGTCATATTAATAAAATTAGAGAACATCTCATCTAAAATTAAAATTGAAAAGTATAATACTAAAAAAAATATATACATCATAAAATGTGAAAATTCAAAATATGTTATTTGAAATTTATATATCTAATTATTATTATTTTATTATATCGATTCTAATAATTATATAATTATAATTATAAATACAATATATTATATTGATTTTCCGATGACCATGGTATGGACTTAAAAAATTAAAACATGGATCGTTTCTAATTTAAATTAATACCCTTATCAATACATCAAGTCTTTAACGTTATGTATTTAATTTAACTAAATTATGGATCTAAAATCGATTACAAAAGTATAATGGTGCCCGTAAAAAGAATATTTTAATTTCTCAACGTAGTGTAACATCATGAATGATTCTATTTTGATGGTATTTTAGTTTATTTCCACTATTCTATTTTGATGATATTTTAATTTATTTCTTGTTACAATACACCTCTTACAAGAGAATATGAGGCATCATACGTTATGAAAAGGGATTAAACGAAATAAGGGTACAAATAATAAAATCGGCACTTTTTCTTATTCAACTAATAAAACGACATCCTTTATTGATAAATTTAAAAGATATTAAAAAGGCAATTTTCACATTAGATCTAATTGTGATCACCTCTATGGAATTAGCCGTGGATTATTGCGTGGAATTATTTTATCTTGCATTCAATTATTTGTTCTCCCATAGATATTCTAGTTGTTATATATATTACCTACGCTCTTCATATATTTTAAGTAGTATATTGGGACATGATCACAGAAAAACCAACCAAAATCCTGGGATTGTGTATAATTAAATATGAAATAAGTTCCTACCATTGCTGCCGAATACATCAATCTTGTATATATCAATCATCTCTTTCAATTTCTCAAAATACCTGACAACATTTGTATTCCATCCACGTAAATGAACAATGTGCACCTCAAAATATTTACTTTCATGATATTTAAGTGAACTCATATGTTTAAAGCGTAAAGAACCCTCTCAAGTTTTAAAAATACATTATTAATAAATATTTTTTTAATTTTCGTAAAAATAATGACTTAATTTTTGAAAAAAATTAAATATTACGATGAATTCAGTTTGATATTTTATTGAAAAATAAAAGGTTATGAAATGAAATTAGGTCTGTTAAAGTTTAAAAACTCATATCATTTGAGTTTAAAATAGCGTGAAGTATTTCTATTCTATTCTTAAAATAATACAAATAATTTTTTAGAGAAGACTAATCTGACAAATTTAATTTTACATATATGATGTTACAATAATTTATTAAATATAAACCTTATTACTTAAATATAAAGAGCAATAAATTCTTATATACGTAGTTTTTAAGAGTTGCAAACAAAAAAACTGTGAATCTTATGATTTTTTAAATATATTTATAAAATCTATGTGTTTCCTTTTTGATTTAATAATTTATCTTCGGTCAATCAATGTTGTCTGTTTCATTAAATAATAACTTAAAAAAAAACTTAATTTTAAATGTTTGATCTTTTACTTGAACTTCAGAGGCGAATATTTTGATAACAGCGGGGCATAGTTTCAACATGAACATTTCTCAATACCGTTTATTATATGTATTTTTTTAATCTTCTATACGGTTTTATATTATATGAAAATTTTTCTTATTATTTAATATTATGTATCCTTTTTTCATTTATTTATGTAAATTTCAAACGCTGTAAATCAGTTCAAAATAATCTCTGCGTAATAATTTCATTTTTACTTCTTTTTTTTTTATTGTATTATTTACTTTAATACGACGTATTTAAAATAACATAGTGGTATCCATTATATTGCTAAAAGCTCGAACATCAGTATTTGTCTTCTATATATGTCATGTGCATCCCATTTTTATGTCTATACAACATAATTTATATTTTCAAACAAATTTAACTTTGAATATAAACAAAGCTGAAAATAAGTTAAATAATGGGCAATTAACAAACATAACTGTTTTTTCGCAATATTTTATTTTTACAGTTTTTCCATAAAAAAATAATAAAGTTTTAATAAAATCATTATAAAAATTATAATATATATATATGTATAAGTATTTTTACACTATATTTCGTATTCAGTATTAAAACATGTAAATGCTTATTGGATCAAATAAAATACTACTTTTAATGTTCAATTTATTCAGATTTAAATATGAATAATTTTTAATAGTCATTTTATTACATCTTACATAATCCTATATTTTTATATTCATTCAATTTTCATAAATTATACAAATATTAAATTTAATACTTACAACTTAATTCTTTTTAAAATAATTAATTGTAATAATAAATTTTCTATATCAAAAATTCTAAAATAATATGTGTCAAAATTTTATATAACCCATTAAATATAAGAAAGTTTACTATTTAATTAGTTTTAGAATTATTTTATATTCTCTTTAATTCATCTAAATATACACTTTTAATATAAAAATCGAAACGCTGTTAACACAAATATAAATTTACAAAAGTGAAAATTCTAAATAGCGAATTAATATATAATTGTTATATTAAGTGTTAAGTTATAGAAATAACAAAAATTTACAAATAAAAAAAAATTTTTATTTCCAAGAAATCACGAATACAAAGGAATCAAGGAAGAGACGTACCAGGTTACAGCAATTTAATTTCACCTAAATCAATAAAGACTTTTCTTAAAAAAGGTATAAGTATTTATTTTTCATTCAATATATTTAAAACTCAAAACTACTAATAATCAGCTTGAAATTTTTATGCTAAAAAAGCTAATATCTAATCCGTCAATATTTTAAAATCTCTTTATAAAGAGAAGTAATGCTTGTTATAAGTAATAATATTATTGAAGCATGATATCTTTTATGATATCTCAAAAATAACAGTTTCTTAGCCAATATTAGGTCACAATAATCGTTTTCAGCTTCATCGCTTTAAACTTGTGCATGGGGAAAATGTATACAGGATGTGTGAGCAAAATTCATACACTATTGTAAATATTGTTTTCTCCCTTGTCTAGTTTTAATTTTTTGAATATTTTTTTGTATTCTGTGTTAAATTTATTACCATTTTTTGCGAATGCTGATATTATGAATGGATTATTTTTATTGTTAATTTGTATATTTATTATTGCTGTTTCTAGAATTTTAAAGTTAGTTTTTTCATTATTCTAGATTATGTTCTGCTTTTATTTATTTTTTTATTAATATGGCTATTCCTTCTCCTTGAATTGAGTTTGGTCTGTTATTTCTAATAATATTATAGATTTTAAATTCTATTTTGTGTATTTCGTTTAATTTTTTTTCAGATTCTGATATTATATCTGGTTTTTGTTTCTTTATTAGGTTTAATAAGTTATATATTTGTTGATTTGATATGAATGAGCTGACGTTTATTGATATAATTTTAAGTGTTTCTAAAGTTTTTTGATCTGAGGTATCAATACGTTTTTTTTAAAGATTGTATAATGTTGTGTTGTGCATTTTTTAATATTTTGGATTCTAATAATGTAAATATTGCTATAAAGTTTTCTTCATAACTTTTTTGAGCTTCTTTAATTTCGTTTATTTGTAGTTATTGTTTATTTAGGGTATTATTTACATTTTCTTTTAGTTCTTGTATTGCTTGCATCATAATATTAAGCGATTGGTTATTATCAATATTTAGTAGTAATAATTTTATTGTTTTTTGTTTCTATTTTATTTTTAATTTCTATTATTTTGTACTACCCACATACGAACCAGTGTGTCAAAAGTTTTTCCATTTATCACGATATAATTCTTTATCATCTATTTTTGTTTTCTTCTTTATTTTACATTCATCAATTCATCAGGCTTGTGGTGGTAAATGCATATAACACATTTGTAACAATTTTGTAACGTGTGGCCCAGAAGTTGACAATTATGGCATTGAATTATATTTTTTTAAATTTTTTTTCCCATTTTATTTTGTCATGTTGAGTATATTTTGTATTTTGCAGTTTATTTATTTTACTGTTTGGTGAAATTTGTACTATAAAAATCGGTAGTAAAATATTATTTTTTGTTGAATTATTTGTTTTAAATCCTTTTACTTTAATGAATTGAATTTCTTCTATTTTTAAGTTATTCAATTCTTAGTAAATAATAATCCTTTTAGTAAATAAGTATAATTTTTTCCGATTTTGGTGTGAATGTGAGTCATTTTTTTTGGTCTTTTTTAATAATTTTACAGTGTTGTTAAAGTCTTCGATTGATTTAAGATATAAATTATGTTTTTTGTTTTGTATGTATTTTATGCTACAATCGTTCATGTTTATGCTAGATTTTAAAGGTTTTACGGTATCTTTTGAATCTTGGAATATTATATTTTTTTGGGCGGGGATTTGTTGTTGTTTTGTGTATTGTTGATCAACTCGCTCGAATCAATCTTTATTGCCGTGCTCTTTTCAATTTCCACGAATAATGGCTTCTTGGATCTTTGTGTATTTGTATTATTAGTTTTGGCGGTTTTTTCTTCAATTTTGTTTCTTTTTTCATTTTTCTTTCTTATTTTATCTAATATTTTGTATTTGAAATGGTTTGTTTGAGTTTATAAATGCACAGTTATATATATTGCAAAGTTATTTTTAGTTGGTACATTATGTATTTGTTCAGCTTCTTTTTTATTATTGTTATTATTTTTTTTTTCGTGAATTAATATTTTTAATTTATTATTTTTATCCTTCAAATTTTTAATAATATTTTCATAATACCTTGCATTTCTTATTTTCTCTTAAGGACTATGAATTTCTTGGAACATTTTATTATTATTTGATTATACTACTATTTTTGATCTTTTTCGTTTTTACGATGTACTTTTTTGTTGTGATCTATTTGTTGATCCTATGGTGGTTTGTGTTTCATCATTTATATGTAACAGATTATTATTTATTTTTATTAACTTTTTTAACTATTTATTATTAATTACTAAAACTGTCTTGCTGATATTACTGATTATTCTATATTATGCTATATTAACTTTAACCCCGTTCTTTTATCCTCCTCCCAAGTCGTATGCAAGAATTTAAAGTTTTTTGGTTTCGTTTGGAAGCATTTTTGTGTACAGCATGTTTTTCAGTGGTAACATACTATTATTTAGAAAAAATTTTACAAATAAATTTTTTTAAAACAATACAAAATAATTTAAATATCTATGAAGATGTTTAAAATTAAATACAAATAAAAACCAAAAAGATAAATAATCTATGAGTTTATTTCATTTGTACATTATAAAATTTTCATATGAAATCATGTCATATTATAATATTTAAAATTTTTTATAAAATTTTATCTTGTAATCAAAATTTCTTTCTGCTCTTTTCATTCTAAAATTCATAAAATACCCCACCATACTTCATCGTTATATAAGGTTTATACGTAAATAAAGCGTTAGTTTTATTTAAGAGATGAAGAAAAATTTCTAATGAATCATAATAAGAAGACACTGGCTACACTATAAATAGAATTTTAATCATACTTATATGCATTGTAGTTTTTAATTATAGTTTTTTAATTTAAGAATTTTGCATTTAAAAATATACTTAACATGTCGGAAATACAAAATAATGATTTAAAATCGCTACAATATTATAAAAAAAAACAAGATATATCATCAAAACATAATGAGTTTACTGTCAATGTCAAACATAAAGAAATATCAAGTTCAGTAGATAATAATGAAGATAAAATTAATCGATGGGTATATATGATAAGCAACAGTGGTAATTTTTTATTTGTATAAATAAATTTTTTTTAAATTCCAAAAAAATATTTTTAGGATGTAGTACATTTATTAATTTAATTTATAATTATGTTAGTTTTAGTCAATAAAAATTTTTTGTAATTAAATTTCAAGAATTCTTATATTCTATATTTTTACCGCCATTTTTTGAATAAATCTTAAATTTACTGTTAAATATTGATTATATAAAATACGTATAAATTAAATGTGTAAATTATATATGATTTATGTATTCTTAAATTTTTAATATAATATTTATAATTAGAAAGTTATCAATACTTAAATTATTATTAATTTATGATTAATTTATGATTTTATAAATTTTATTACTTTAAAAATTTATAAATTTTGTAGTCTTTTTACTTTTCATTGTGATTTTATTTTTTAGAAAATATTAATGTAACATTCTTGAAAATTTTAAGAGAAATAGAAAAAAATATTATAGGAAATTTTGAAACCTTTGAAAAGAATGTAAATAGTATTATCGAGCACAAATTCAGAAATTTGATTCATCAGAATTCTATTAAAGTTTATACAAGCACCTATGTAAAAGAGCTTAAAAAAAAAATAGATGTTATTCTGCCAATAAAGAATTTAGAATCATTTGAACGATTTAATGATAGCCTCGAGGAAGATTTAGAAAAACAAAATGCTCTGGTAAATATTTGAAAAAAAATATTAATCTGTATATAAATTATACAAAGAAATTATTTGAATAATGAACTAGATAGAGGAATTATAAATGTTTTAATTTATTTAATGTATTTTTATATCTTCATATACTTTTTAATAATTTTTTAGTATTTTGTAAAATTATGTTAGAAAAATTTCTTAATTTACATTGCATTTTTTATATAAATATTTATACAAAGGCAAATACATATATTTTATATTTTTAGAGAAATTTATTCTATTATTTAATTGACGGAGGTCAAAATATAAATCATGATATATATACAATCATGAGTACAATGAGTACAAAAGCTGTACAAATATGTTATTCAGGCGTAGGTAAAGAAAAAAATGGACAAAAAAAGAAAAATTTTAGTAAAACAAATGTTTATTTTTGTATGCAAGGTAAATAAAAATAAAATTTAAGTAATATATAATTATTTTTATTAAGATATATCAAATTGTATTTTCAGATGTATTGATCGATAAATATAAACAATCAGCAAGTGGTTTAAAAATAATAACGCGTGTGAGTCGTTGGCTAAGTCAAGTTATAAATCGAACAGATAAATCATAAAAAGTAGTCAGATAATTTTGTAATTGAATAAACAAATGAGTTATTTTTTTTTAATACTTAATATTTCTTTTATATTTTATTTTTACTATGAATTGTCATTGATAATATTTTGAATATTTTTTGAATAAAAATCAAATATTTCAACATGTGTAATTTGCAATTTTAAATTTAATATTTTTTCATCAGAGTATATTTATATTTTAAAATACACATCGTTTTTCATTTTAACATTTTTATATTTATTATTTTAAAAATTGTTAACGTTTAAATTATACGAAAAATTAATTACTCTAGTATTAAAGAAAAAATAATTAAAATAATTAGTTTTATTTATAAAAATATTCTAATGTTAATATGTAGAAGAAAAATGATGGGTTGAAAGTTAAACAATAGCTTTCAGAAAATTAACATATTTACTAACTTAAAATGCATAAATCTTTTAATTAAATATTTTTATTTATATTTGAACGATTTTAATGTAACATAATTATCCTCTTAATTCTTTCTGTTGTTATAAAAAAGTTACAATGTTCTTAAAACTAATTGTGATTGTTGTATCACCATTAATAATTTGTAATTATAAAAATATCAAAAAATTATATGAAGACTAAATTGTTTTAAAAAATAAAAATATTTTTATACTCTAAAATGATAATTTAAATATTGCTACTTTCTAATTATAATTATATATGTTAAAATATTTTAGTTTTCTTATGAAATATATATGCATGATTTGTACAGTGAAAGTGTAATTTACATATTTAAATTACATAACAAATATCAGTTTTTAAAATGAATACACAAATGTTAAATGGTATTTTACATTTTAAATCATTTATGTAAGTATAATTCATTAATATATACATTTGATTAAAGAAAAATTATGTAATTGAAAAATTGAAAAATATCAATATACATTAATCATACAAAAAGACAATTCGTTTAAAAAAAACTAACATGTAAAATTCTTTCTTCTGAAAAATTTATTTTAATAGTTTACTAATAAATAAACCCATTAGGGAAATTTAATAAAATTCTTTAAGAAAAAATAAATTATTCATTTATGGTTTATAACTGATTATAAACAAATAAAAAATAATATTTATAAACAGTCTTAAATTATTAGCTTTTTGTATTATAAATTGATGGACTTTGGTAGATATTTTATTCCCATTCAGTTATTTAATGGGAATCTATATTTGAACATTTAATTATTACGTTTATACTGAATGCAAGTATGAGTCTAGTTTTATCTTTGTATTTGGTGGAGATGTAAAGGGTGAAAACCATGCAATTGAAAATCGTCCAAATACAGCTTGAATTGACTTCCATCGACTGTTACGAACCCAACGAGCTTCTTCTTTCTTTAACTGTTCTATACCCTAAAAATTAAATATTAATAAATATAAAATTTTTAACTTTTTTATAAGTTAAATATTAATTACAGTTTCATCATTCCAAATAGCTTGCAGTTGTGTTCCTAACATTACAGCAGTAAAAATAGCAAAAAGAAGAGCTTCTAATATTAAAAATAATAAAAGTACAACTGTAGCTGGTGGACTAAATGTTGTACAGTCTCGCCATTCTTGTCGTACACATGTAGTAAATTGTTGAATACACAAAAATAATGATTGTAAAGAAATTCCAGCTATATAAAACTAAAATTAAAAAATAAAATTATATATTAAATTCAAATCAATAACTTAACATTTTGCTTAAAATCTTTTCAAAAGTTGTAATAATCACAGTAAATAGAACAAAATATTTTTGATTATTCTCGCCTACACAGTTATTAACCCAAGGACAATGGTGATCCATTTTTCTAATACATCTTTGACATACTGAACAATGATGTGCTCTATCAGGTTTAATAGAACAACACTTTGGGCATTTAAATATTACTTGGCCTTCTTTAAATCCCATTTGTTGTATCATTTCTTTTGTTGCATTTCCTTTTGGTACTGCTCCCTTTCAAATTAAAAAATATATATATATATTTATTGATCATTAAATTTAATAGCATAAGCTTTATACGTACTGGATCTGTAAACATTGTCCTCAAATGAGAAGTAAAAGCTAAAAAGGCTAATGTTTGAAATATTGTAAAATTTAAACTAGAATAAAATGAATTTATTGTAGGAATCAAAATTACAGCCATAACAACAAATTCAGCATAAATTATCAATAGCCATGTCAAAATAGCACAGATGATTCCACAAATATCCTTTAAATAAAAAATAAGGAAAATAGTAATTAAAATACTTTTAATGTAAATATTTTTAATAATTTTACCTTAATACACCAAAACTTTCCACTGCAACAGCGATTATGGATATCCTTCTCTCTATGAAAAGGTGTATATTCATAATCCATTGTACAAAAACTACTAGATGCTTTCTTAAATTATAATTTAAATATAAATATAAATATTGAATTTTTCATCATTCAGGCAAAATTTATGAATTTCAGTGATCTAGCATAATTTTTTAATCAATATTAATAATATATTCATTTTACAAAATAATCAACGACTTCGAACAGCAATATATTTTTAACCTATAATGTCATAAAAACTAATTGCATGCTTACCCACTTTCCACAATTTAAAAATTAAAAACTCTTTTTCATTAATATAAAGTCATCAACGATTCTCCATATTTTTCATTTATAGTAAAACCTTCCCTGAATAATGAAAAAGTATAACGTTTAAAAATTATCATAGAAAATTATTAACGAATCATTTATTCAGTCGGTCTCTTAAACATTTTAACTAAAAATGAAAATATAGTTAAGAATTAGAAACAGTGTTGCTAATAGTTTAAAAGAAATATTTTCATTGTTGTAGTAGTTTTTATAAATTTACTGTATCAATTCCAATTATTTTGTTTAACTTGTATTTAACGTGCATCGTTGAACGTTACCACTGTTGCATATATCAAAATATAATCTTTTTTATTAACGTTTATTTTGTTATACACATTTACAATATTTTAATTTTTTAATATTTTAATATTTACTATTACCACTAAGTCCACAATATTATATATTTTTTTCAAGATAAACTCAATTAAAAAATGTAATTTAATTAAGTTCAAATAATAATATAACCTGTAGAAAGTTATAAATGTTTTTATTCTATTAAACAATACTCATTTGTTTCATTTTATGGATAATTTATGAATGCATTTTGATATATTTAGTGAATTAATAATAAAATGCGTCAAAGAATGAAATTTATTATTAGAAATTTCATAAATTTCATGTTTTTTTCAGGTTAATTTTATAAACAAAATTACTTATTACTGATTTGAGTAAGCAAGATAGAAACTAACGATTAAATTGTTTTTAGAATGTTTTCATCTTCATAATTGTATAAAATATAATAATTTACATGTATAATCATCAAGTTTAAGATTGTAAGTAACTATATTTTTTTATAGTAAATATATTTCTGTTAAAAGCATTTATTTAACGATGTACTGCATTTAATTTATTTAAATTTTATATAAATCAGGCATTATCAATGAATAATCACAATAATTTTCTTTAAAATTTACCTATATATAAATTTGTCTTATAAACAAAACTGTAAAGCAATTTTTTAAATTCTTTTATAATTTTTTCAATTAGTTTTTCTTTTTAAATTTAAAACAGTTATTTATATTTTAAAGAACTTTACTACCTTGAAATTTAATTAAAGATATATACCAAATTTTTATAAAAAATGATAATTTATTGTATTCACTGATAAATTAAATAAGAAACCACTATTTTTATTTGTTTTATTTTAATGTTTCATTTACAATTACTGATTATCTACAAATGTAATATTATAAGTACGTTTATAGATGCTTACTTGTTTTATTCTATTTAATATTAATTATAACCATTATAAATAAAAAAATTATAAAATTATAAATTTACAAAATTTATCAATAGATATAAAATTAATTATTTAATCAAATTCTTTTTTTATAAAAATTTATAAATTTTCTTTTTATAATTATTTTATTTATTAATTTAGTATTTATTAATGATATCAAAATTATTTGAAATAGTTTTATTATATAATTTTAATAAATATAATATTTAGATATGATATAGTTACAATGTCTAAAAATACTTGTATTTTTAAAATATATATTTTGTAAATTAAAAAATAATTCGTTGATGTTAGATGTTAAAAATACTTCTTAATCTAAATTATTTTTATTATAATGGTGCACTTATATTTTATTTCCTAATCTTTATTCTATTATTTATTTGTTTTAGAAACAATAATAATATTTGAAATGATTAAAACTATTATAAAAATCAATCAAACACAGAATAAATTATTTAAAAAAAAAATATAATATTTAAACTGCTCTGAATAAAATAACAAAATCATTATTAAATATATTTCTCTATTCAGTGGCATGGAATATTTACTAATTATTTAAAAAGTAAAAACTTGATTCAAAATGTCCATGAGATTTCGTTTGACATTTATACGATCTGCCATTAGATTATTTCAAGCTACTGCCTTAAAATTTTGGGTTTTATCTGTAGTTTATTTATTATTATGCTTTCTACTTTACTGGTTATATGGTAGTCTTATTGCAATTTTTCTACTTGGTTTTGCTACTCTTGGTAAGTGTTTTTGTACAAAATATACTTATAATCTTTTCATGTATCAAGACATTATTTCCTAGGTGTACTCTATAATACTGAAGATAAGCTTTTGTATTATCCTCGGTTACCTGCTAATGCTCGAATATATGTACCTTCTCCTTCTTTACATAATTTACCATACCAAAGTATATATACAAAATCTATTGATGGAACTATAATCCACATGTTTTTTATTCCTCAACCAGAAGACTTGATAAAAACAGCTCCAACTTTATTATTTCTCCATGGTAATGCTGGAAATATGGGACATAGGTAAAAAATATACTTGTATGAAAAATAAATGAAAATTTCTAATTAAGAAAATTTGAAAAATCATTTTACTTTGCAGATTAGATAATGTTAAACAATTATATAAAAATCTTCATTGTAATATACTTTTGTTAGAATATAGAGGTTATGGATTATCACAAGGATCTCCATCAGAAAACGGTCTTTATATGGATGCTTGTACTGGAATTGAATATCTTTATTCTCGTAATGATATCAATACAAATGAAATTATAATTTTTGGACGATCACTGGGTAATATTAATTAAATTACTGATATTAAAAGGTGTATACATATATCTATGATTCATGCTAAAGAATAATCGCAAGAAGAAACAGAATAGAAAATAAATATTTTATACTCTACTATTATGTGTTTTGTTTTATCAGTTGGATAGTATATTAAATATAAACTAATCTATAAACTTATGTAGATATGTGTTACATAAATTAATTAGTTATTTGGTTAAATTTTAATTTATATACATAATAAATGTGTAAATAATATGAATAATAAATATTACTTAAGGATTTACACCTATTGAAAATTTTTATATAATTTTCATATTAAATTAATACATTGATCTATAAATTAGATAATTTATTTTAGGTGGAGCAGTTGCTATTGATATAGCTACAAGAGAAGAGATCTCTCAACGAATCTGGTGCCTTATAGTTGAAAATACGTTTACTAGTATACCAGATATGGCAACAAATTTGATTAAATCTAAAGTGATACAATATCTTCCATTATTTTGTTATAAAAATAAGGTAATATAATTTATTGATCATATAAAAAAAAATGTATGTAGAATTTTGTAAAAATATTAAAAAATAAATTTTTTCAGTACTTGTCATTGTATAAAATTCGGTCTATTTCTGTGCCCATGCTTTTTATTTCGGGAAGACAAGATAAACTGGTCCCACCTAAAATGATGGATGAACTTTTTGAAGCTTGTAGTAGCTCATTTAAAAGAAAAGTGCAAATACTTGATGGCACTCATAACGAAACATGGAATAAGTCTGGATATTATCAACAAATATATGTATTTCTTGAAGAAATTAGGAGAAATCCTCCAATGCGAATTACGTCAAATCCTTGGGGTATTAATGAAGTTTAAATTAATTTTAATATAGTAAAAATAATCGAACAAATCTAATAAATTATTTATGATTAAGCAAAGAAAAATTGATTCTAGATTTCTGTATCTTTAAATTTTTAAAGTTCATGATGTGATTTACTTAAAATGGATATTAAATATTATCATAATTTGAATTATGAAATATTTTAAAAACTTTTAAAATTCTATTATTACTACTATTGCTGGTTAGAATGAATACAATATACAATTATTATTTTAGTATATTTATTTTTTAACTAATATGGACATAATACAAACTAATATATATTGTAAAATAATATATAAGATATTAGAAAACATTTGTACAAATCCATTGTTAAGTTAATTCGCATAATTATTATATAAAGAAATTTACAAAATCATGTTTAATGATTTTTGTATTTCCTCTTTAAATCGATATAGTTATAGGTTTGATAAGTATATAATTAAATCTGAGTAACTTCCGAAAATGTTTATCTAGACTTTTAAAATCGGTTTATGTCTGAAATTATATACACAAAAAGAGAATCAAATAGAAAAAATAAAAAAAAATTAATTTGTACATATTGCTTAAATTATCAAGTAAATAAAAGATTTAACTTACATGATTAAAATATATTAAAACTTTTGGTCTATAAAAAATTGTATTAATACGATTAAAAAACCATTTGTAAAATAAATTTTAAAATAACATAAAAAATAACTTAAAAATAATTTCAGCATTATAAATATATAGTTATATAATAGTATTTACTTTATATATTTACATTTTTTTATATATATATAATATATTTCTTTGATAATATTAATTGTGCAAAAAATGTTTTTAATACATAATTGAAATATTTATACTGATTTATAAAGAATATAAACTATACATGAGACAAACACATTTCCATTTCTATTTATAATAATTAAACATTTTTTTTATAAACTTTTAGTTATATATTTTTCTGCTTTCAAAAATTAAAAAAATTACTAATATTTATTTTACAAATAAGAATTTATGCATTTAATTATTTATTTATAATTTTTTAATTAATTGTAATTATTTCAGATTTTTTAGTAAGTCAATTAAACAAATATATAAGTGAAAAAATATTATCTAGTATACTTAATAATGTATAATTCCATTTGAATAACTTATTTTAATTTTTGCAGATAATGAAAAAAACTAATTGTTTTTTTAAATAATTGTAATATACATTGTTAAGTAAAAAATTTCACTGATACTATAATGTAAATAAGTAAATATTATTTTGCAAAACATAAGTTAATTTTTTATTACCGTCTTAATTAGATATTCTGTCTTATTCTCAATTTAAGTCAAATTAAAACAATTATTTAACAAATCATCTAATTAGAAAAAATTTGTATACAATTTATTTTATATTTTAAATATCTCATATTTAATAAAACAGGATTATTTTTTTTTTAGAATTTGTAGGAAATAATATACATATTTATTTATATGTAGTCATAAACTTATTATAAAGATTTCGATTTATTAAACAATTTTATATCATAATACTTAATATGTAAATAAAATTGTTGTTTAAGCTAGAACTGTAGTAAAAAGTTGAACTTTTGTATTTAATTTATTAAATATTATAAAATAATAACTATTGCACAAATCAAAGCATTTGTAAGAAAATGTCAAATATAATGTTTAAATTCGATCTGCAAGTCAGATATGAAATTCTTTAAATTATTATAAAATAGTATTTAATAATGATTTACTTTTACTTATAGATATATTTGATTAAATACTATGTGCTATAAATTTTCAATGGATTATATTAAATGTAGTATATCTGTTTAAACAAATGGTTTTTATAAACATATTTTTCTATTTAAATTGTATAAAATTTTATGTTAATATTAGGTATTTCATTTCAAATGTGAATTTTTTATTATGTTGGTGTTACTTTAAAAATTATTAAAAAATATTGGTTATACATAATTTTCAAACATTTTTTAATGTGTTTTAGTAGGAAAATATTTATTTTTTAAACAAATTAACAAATGGGTATAAAACTATGTTTTCGTTTTTTAAATCGAATTATTGACACAATTATGTTCTAAATTATAAGACAAAAATAACACTAACATGAAAATTTTTTATAAATTTACTATACACTAGAAATATTTATAAGTGAGGACTTTCTATTTTGTCATAATTATACCTTATATACCTGTGAAAGAATAATTAACTTAAAAAAATATTTATATATATATTTCTAAACAAAAATAAATTTTGCATTATGCAAAAAAAATTGATAATCTATAATGATAATGTTAAAATCATAAATTCACTGTTTAAGTAGTTCATAACTTATTTTTATATGGAAATGTTATGACAAAATAAATAATCATCATTATAATTTTGTTTTATATATTATAAAAAAGTACAATTGATAATTAAAAAACGTAAATTTCCATAATTATATAAGATTAACTGTACACGGTTATTTTATCTAAACTTGTACTCTGCTATATTTTCATACATATAAGATAAATTATTATTATAAAAGATTTATTTTTGTTTGTTCAATTACAAAACATTAATAGTTAAAATTTGGATATTAAATATTCGAATATTTTGTGTTTTTAAACATCTGGGCTCAGACATAATTTACATTTATTAAGTTAGTTATGAAATTAGATTGCTACTTAATATTTGTTAAAGTATCATGATACATAAAAATATATAAAACAAATATAGATTATTATATATTTAATGCATGTAATTTTAAGTCAACATTTTTATGGTAAACACATATATAATATGAATTCCTCTATACTTAAAAAGCAAAAAATTTGTTAAATTAAAAATTTGCATATTATTATTTTAAAAAGAATTTACTTGAATATTGTATTTATGGTATTAACATGATTATTATAGATTATAATAAAACATGGTATGAAATGAAATTATATTCTTTCATTACAAAATTTAAAACTGATCAATTTTTAAACAATTCAATTTAAATATAAAATATAAAATTTGATATTTATACATTTATCATTTTTTTTTTATAATTATATATATAAAGAATAAATGAAAAATTATATTTATTATAATACTATTAAAAGCTAATTTCAATACATTTGATTTTTATAATTTTATCTTTATTCTTTCAAATATTTGTAAAAATCTTACTAGAATATTAAATAAATTTATATGGATAGAAAATAAATATCATATCAAATAAGAGATATATAGTAGTTCAGACATAATATAATAATATTGTATATATTAAATAAAATTTTATTAAAAATTTAATACACAAAATAAATATTTTTATAATACTTTGATTTTAATATACGTATAGTAATTATATAATAAAAAAAATCAAGGTTTTTTAAAAAATTTCATTAATGTTGTTTGTTTGTTTGTTTTTAATTCCATTTGTTTTACTTTAGAAGGTTCATTCTTTTTAATTTCTAGAAATTCATTATCACTAGCAACTTCATAAGCAGGTATTCTCTTTGTAACAAGATAACCATCTTCATCTTTAAAAGTTTTATCAACTGTTTTCTTTATTATATGTTTACTATTTTTAGATGTTTCAATCGTTGAAGATTTTTTAATAATATTAGGTATCTGTTTCTCATTTTTTATTTGTTTTTTTTCAATTTTATCATCATTGTCAGATTTTTCTTTACTAGAATCTATAACAATAATTTTTTTACGCTTTAACAAAATATTATTTTCTTCACTACAACTCCGTTTTTTACTTTGAGGATCAGTTTTTGTCTTTGATTTTAATTTGTTATCAACTTTAATTTGTTTTTCAGACTTCAGATTCTTATTTTCTTCTTTATGAATAGTTTTATTTGTCTTATTTCTTTCATCTTTTTTTTTGTTTTTTTCTATTTCTGACTTTTTATCTTTTTCTTTATGTACTTGTATTTTAGAGTGAGATACATATAATAGATTTTTCTTTTCTTCTCCATTCAAATCTTGAATTTTACATATTTGAACGTTTTTCGTAGATTCTTTTGCAAAAAATTTACAAAATCCTGAATTTTTTGACTCAATTGATATTTTTTCTACTTTGTTATTTCTTTGAAAAGATTTTGAATTATTATTTGACTTATTTATAGGAAAAATTTTTGTTTCTGATTTAATTTCTATCAATTCATTATTTTGTTCAAATTGACTATCTTTTATCATTACATTATTAAGAATAGTATTTGAAAAAAAGTTTGTTTCTTTTTGGGTTTGTTGTTTCACAGTTTTATTATCAGTTATAATAGATCCAATCAATTTGTACTTTTCATTAATATTTTCATTGTGTTTTTTATTACAAATTTCTTTATCTTTCTTTAAATACTTAGTATTCCATTCTATAGTAGTATAACAAAAATCTGCTTCGTCTTCAAATACTAATAATTCTAAGTTTTCCAAGAAATTTTGTAAACTATACACATGTTCACAATTAATGCTTATAAATTTATTTTTTGCTTCATTTAAACTTGAATCTGTAACTATTTCTATGCGAATTGATCTGTCCTTTAACTGACCTACTAATAAAAAAGTAGCAAAAAGTTTTTTATCACTTCTATATTTTTTCCAATATTGCTCTAAAATATCTTTTGCAATATTGACATGTATTTCAAATTCTTTACTTAGCCATTTATAAGTTACCTAAAAAAATTATGGTCATCTATATAATAAATAAAATAAAAACAATTTTATTTATTTATATAATCGATATGAATTTTGAAGTAAAAAAAAATGTTTAAATAAAATTAAAATTAAATAACTTTTACCAAAATGTCATTATCTTGCATGTAAGATGTTAAAGCATCTTCATAATCACTTAAAGCCATACTTTTATAACAAAGAGGCGTGTTTGTTGATTAATTAAAATCAAAATTTAAATACCGATTATTATGCATAACTTTCTTTTTATTTGTAAACTATTGCTTCGATTAAACAAATATTACATCTTCACTAAAAGTCCAAATAACATAAAAATAAAAATACTTAAATAATGAAAAAGAATTAAGATCGCCGAGAATAATAAGCATGATCACAAATGATACTAGCGGTATGCTACTGCCTTCTATATTTTTTTTTCGAAAGTTGAGTATCGAATGAAAAGCATCTAATGACAATGTAGGTAAAGGGACATAAGATAGACTTATACCAAAATTATTATATTAATACCCTCTATTAAAATTAAATAAATTGTAGTTTTCATTTCTTTCCTATTATTTATCTGTTATAAATGTGTTAAAAAATTAAAGTGAAGTTGGATTTGGATGGATATAATAGATAAACCACTTTTTTATCATAAATATATCCATTTTTAAACTACATAATATAGATAGCTGAGAAAGAAATTCATTACATTATATTATATATAGTTCTATAATTCCAATATTACATTGTTCAATAAAATATTAATTATATTTATAGTATAGTGTATAACCCAATACTGTATGGAATTTTACTGTAAATAATTTTATCATGTCAATTTAAAATAAAATTAATTAATTAAACATGAACGATTACATTATTTGATTATTATTCAGTTTCATAATAAAATATTTGTTTATATTATTACTCGCTATTTTCATTTGTATTACCAGCAGAGAACTTTTTTAGTTTCTTACAGTTTTCCGTGGTAATATTCGAATATATTTAGATATTATTACCGTATATTGTTATTTAGTTTATTTTCTTCTTGATAGCAATACATTACTGATTTTCTCCTTTACTAGTCTCAATTGTCCATTATCTACCACACGAAATGTATTTTAAATAAATGTTAAAAGAGGACAGTATGCATACGTACATATTTTTTAATGAAAAATATCTTCTCTTCCTTTCTAATTTCTCACAGCACTTTTATGCACGATTGTGTATAATTTAGTTAGAAATTGATTTTAAAATTGTTCTTTTTATAACATTATATCGACAATCTTTTTTTCATTTCTGATATAAAATATTTTTACCTGTATTTTTTATTAATTTTTTTTAAATCTATAATCTGTGGTAGAAAATTATATTTTAAAAATATAAAGGTTATAAAATAAAAATACTTTATTGTAACAAACCGCATTTTAATTTTTCTTCGGTACACATTTACAATATAAGTACATGCATACATGTATACACACCGCGCACGCACACAATTTCGACTTATAGGCGGATAATTTATATATTTCAACTTAATTTCGCTTTGACTATTTATACTCTGTAATAGCAATTCTTTTTATTATTAGATAAACTTCGATTTTTCAAATTTCTATTTTTTATCTCCAAATTATAACTTTTGGATATGTATCTTATGTACAAAATGGATATTTGTTACCTAACAAAATAATATATTTTTAGTATATGTCATACAAAGTTGACAATGAGATTTTATAGAGTGAAAATCTTTTATTAATTTTTTACTACGTTTAGTTATTTGAATTAACTTTTTCCCTACATTTTACTAACGATTTACAAGTTTATACTCGGAAATTACAAATGACAGTGACTATATTGATCGTCAATGATCGAGTTTATCAATACAATATAACAAAGTAGATCATTTCTTAAATTATTCGACATTTTAATCGTGTTTTTATTTACACATCACTGCATCATTTATATTAAAAACTAGGATTGGTGAGAAAATGTATAAAATTTTCGTATTGATTATTGATTTTACATAATTTGTTTTAAAACAGTCAAAAATCTAAACACTTGGTTTTTTGTTCTTTTTTGTGTTCAATAAAGACGTGGCGTAGAACAATAGAAATTTATGGTTTATCAATACAAAATAAAACTTTATAGAGCTTAAATTGATAATGTATCTCTATATATATTGAATTACTTAGTAGATTGAAAAAATAAACCTAAAATACAATACTGTATCTCGAAAATAAGGTATTTCCATATGTTCAGAATTGTAATAACAATTCAGTAAATATACTTAAAAAAAACTACGTAATTATATTTGCAATCATATTTCATCAAATTAAAACAAATAAAATTACAGAATAAAAGAAAATTTTCGAACATAAACGATTATTTAAATACAAGAAATAAAAAAGACATTTGGTCTAAAGTGCAAAAACATAAAAATTTTTTTATATTATATACTATTTTAATGTATTATAACACCACGAGTACTTAAAAATAACTCGTTCATTTGAATGAAAACTAACTATTGTGTTAAGAGGACAATATTAATACTAAGCCAGTCTTGGTCATGGCTATAGCCAAGTAGGTCTGTGATGGGGTGGAGGCTGTAAAGCATATAATGAATGCAAGTACTGCTGATAAGCTGCAGGATCTACACCTAAATTAGCTGCATGGGGCGTAACATATGGAGGTACTGGTGGTCTATAAGGTGTTGGTCTTTGGGTTGAATGCAAGAATGAATGTCCTGAATAGCTTCTTGTTGTTGATTGATTGCTTAATTTGTTGCATGCTTCTTGTACTACATCAGATCCTGAAGTGGACTGCTGATGAACCTGTTGAAGTTGGGTCTGTTGTTGCTGTTGTTGCTGTACTTGCTGCTGTTGACGTAGAGCCATACTGTAATAACTTGGTAAATTAGGATTGCGAAAATCATCAAGGAAAGCATATGCAGCAGCTGCTGCAGAAGCTGATGTCTCTTTGTCATAAAAAGCAGAATTATTGGTTGTATTCGTTGAGGGCACAAAATTAAATACATTACTGCTAATAGATGTTTGCTTCAGACCAATTGGATCATTGGTGGTGCTACTATACTGTGAAAAACTCGAGATGTTAGTTTGTTGTTCCATAATAATATTAATTGGTTGCTGTTTACTTTTTTTATTTTTTTTTAACTTGGTTGGTGAAGAAGATTGCTGCTCAGACACTCGACGCGATTTTGAGAGTATGTTCGAATTTTTAGCTGCAGCATTTTGCAAACTTTGTAACAGATTGAGATCAACTTCAGATTGGTTAGATGTAGTCGTTCGTCCATACTTGATAAGGGGATCGTTTTTTCCAGTAGTTCGCGGTATTGAAAGCAGTTGTTGGGAATCTTTGTTAGTACGTGCAACCAATCCTAATTGCAATCTTGTGTAAGCAGGGTTTGATGTAATAGGGTCATTAAGACTATTAGCGAAGGTGCTATCAAATTGATTAGATACTGCCACGGACACATCCGATTGCGAGTGTGCAAGGGGGATAAGAGAATCAAAACTAAATTGATCTTGACTGGAACTACGTTGTGTAGATGTCTCTAAAGTTGAGGGTTCATTATATAAACGCTTCTTAACTGGGGTTAAGCTATTACCTGAACTAGATGTACCCTTAGCATTTGTATCGAAATAACCTGGATATACAGATCGACATGAAACATTGGACATTGGATATGGAGTTGTCTGAAATCCACTTGAGTATAGAGATTCATGGCTAGTTAGATTTTGTTGGAAATTTAATAGTTGTGGCTGCTGATCTTGATTTTGTTGAATCTAAAATTCAAATACAATTTTATTTATACTTATTTTAATAAAGGAGCTGTTTTTATTTTATTTTTTACTTAATATAAACAAAATTTATTTGTATTACTTTTTACTTTATTTTTTAATGGTTTTAGTATGTTTGACATTTTTCATAGTACATTTTTTAGTTATGTAAAAAAATTTAGTTAAAAAATATATCAAAAAATATTAAAAAAAAATAAACTCTGAGTTAATTAATTTAAAAATGGGAAAAGTAATATTTAAAAAAAAATAACTAGTAAATTATTTTACTATTAGAAATTTTTAAAATAATTTTATTTTTAAGTGTTTAAATGTTTTTTACTTTAACTATTTAAATAATAATAATATAATAATAATATAAAGAAATTTAGGTAATCAAATTTAAGAAATATAAATTTAAAACTCGTTTCAAAAATATCAAATTTACATAATATAAGAAATAGAAACGTGTCTAATTTTTTCAATGTTTTACATTGGGAAATAAAAACAGTTTGATAATTTAATGAAAAATAGAATTATTTTATTTTAATTTTAAACAAACAGTTAATAAAACTGAATAGTTGTGTTTATATTTATAAGTAATATTTTATTTACATTTAACTAAACATGTTATCACCATAAATTTAATACAAATGATAAATTTTAAGTAAATATTATAATTTTTCTAAAATATATAACTGAGTTTTTTTATTGATTAAAAAATATTAAAATTTCTATATTAGAATGATCTCTTTGCAAATAAAAAATTTAAATACAGACATTGTTGTATATATTAAGTACATAATATTGATAATTAAAATTAGAGTCATTCAAAGTTTATATGGAATAATTTAATTAGTAAATGGCTACTAATAAATATCGATTAAATCATTCTATTTTACAAGCTAAGATAAATAATTTGAGTAATTAAAACAAAAATATATCTATAACAATTAATGTCATTTTAAAGATATATAACAAACTTACAATAGTCAATTGATTAAAAATATATAAGTAAAGATAAAACTCAATAAAAATTATTTTAAATCATTAATCATTTGTTTAAATAAAAAATTAAGGAAATTAAAATATTAATGAAAAAACGGAACATTTTTTGGAAGTTCAATACATTTAATTATCATATATATTTCGATACTTTTAATTGAAATTTTTTGATTAAATTATTGTAAAATATTTGTTTTAGATTTATTACTTTTATTTAACAAATAAAAAAGGAAATTATTTAACCCACCTGACACGTTTCATGATTAGTTAATCTCGTTGCAGACCTTGTTGATAATTCGTTAATCAACTGATTGCTCACCCTATCACTAGTGGAAATAACATTATCCACATAAGTGGATGCATACTGTGAGCTTGATGCAGATTGGTATATTTGATGATTGAGAGTCGTAAGATGCTGATCAGTATTCTCCTGTTTCTCCTTTGTAGCAGTGGGCTTCACCACAGATGTTAAGGTAGTAATAGATGACTGTTGGTATGTCGATTTCAATGGTTGAGTAAAAGTTGTTATTGATAAATTCTGATCATAAGCTTCAGTTGTTTTAAAAATAGCTTGTACCGATTGGTGTTGATTCTGCTGACTCTGTTGTTGATTTAAAGGTTGCGAAAAGTTTGTATTTTGTGATTGCAGTGCATTACTGACTGATGATTGCTGTGATGTTTGTTGCGGTGATGAAAGCGAGTATGATCTAGACTGTTGGGGCGACGACTGCGAGTAACTTGGTGGAGTTTGTGGCGACGGCTGAGAGTATGTAGGCGCTTGCTGTTGTGGTGTTTGTTGCGTTGAGTATGGTGATGGAGTTTCAGACAAAGATTGAGAATAATTAGGAAGTTGTGGTGACGTCTGCAAATACCCCTGTGCCTGTGGTGATAGTTGTGCTATAACTGTAAAAGGGGCTAATTACGAATTTATAAATAATAGCATTAAATGAACATTCATAATAATTTTAACTCCTAAGACATTTTATTTGACTTGGAATAGATTTTCATCATTTTGACATACAATTTATTTTGTATACTTTATATTGGAATAATGCTTACTTTATAATTGAGAAAACACTTTTCAATAATTGATTCAAATAAATTTATAAATGATATTTAATAATTTTTAAACTAAAATCAGTAAATAAAAATTTTTAAATCATAATAAAAGAAGAATTATGTATAATTTTTTCTTAAAATCGACAGTAAGAAATTAGAATCAATTAATAAATAGATAAATAATAATAGAAAAATAATGAAAAATATATCGTGTGTTAACAATAAAAGTAAATATTAAACATATTTTGCCTACCTAAATCTGGTTGAGAGTATGGACTAGGTGTCTGGGCTGTGTAGCAAGATGGCTGAGGCGAGGGTTGGGAAAACGTTGACGAAGATGGCCTCGGCGAAACCTGTGAAAAGTTGGACTGCTGAGGCGAAGGTTGTGAGTAAGAAGAGTGTTGCTGGGACTGAGGAGATGTTTGTGAAAAACTTGTTGGAGGTTGAGGCGACGATTGTGAGTAAGGTGAAGGCTGTTGTTGAGTCGATGACTGTGAAAAATTTAAAGACGAAGTCTGAGTTTGAGACGGTTGCGAATAACTACTCGTTGATACTTGAGTACATGATTGTGAATATCTTGAAGTTGATGATTTTGTTTGTGGTAATAGCTGCGAATAAGGCGGTGATTGTATTGATTAAGGTGATAGTAATATATAAAACATTATTTTGTTTTAGTGTATTCATTATATAATATAATAATCATAAATAATTATAATATTTAAAATATTGACGTTAAAAACCTAAATAAAGTTCATCTATAAGCAGTAATGGTAAAACTGCAAAGAAACGTAAAATATTTTTAATAACAAAATAAATAAATTTATAATACTAAATACATTTTTTAATTTTGAACTCTGTAAATAAATAATAAATGATATAGAAAAATAAAAGTAAGAATATCAATAAAATTTTATTTAAAACTAATATCTTTAAAAAAATTTTTTTTTAAATAATTCATTACATTTATAATATAAATATGAAAACATCAATGTTAAATAATGATAATAGTTTAAAATATTCTATTTCATAGTGTTGTATTGAATTTGAAAATTGAGCTATAATTATTAAAAATATAATGTAATGTAATTTAAATATTATAAAAATCAGGATAAATAAAACTATGTTGCAGGCTAATTAAAGTAAAAACTTAAATATAATTAACTTTTATAGATAAAAAAAGTTGAAAAAAGTATATTGAATTAATTAAATGTAGTTTTTTTAAAAAAGTAGTGAAATACGAATAAATGTTAATTAAAATTTTAAAAACAAGAAATATTGCATTATTTATATAAAATTGATATTACTGGTAATTGCTCAACATTTTATTAAATATAGCTATCGTTATTTTATAATATATTTAAGTTTATAAAATGTTATATTATTCTAATAAATAATTATTATACAATATAAGTTTATATAAGTATATATATTATTTTTATTACAATTTCTTGATATTATAGATTTATATAAGATAATATAAGATCGATAATTGGTAAATCAAATACTAACTGCAAGTTGAAACCACTAATTTGTTTCTATATTATACTTACTTGTGGATAAACCGAAGACTGATTCTGAGCAGTAGCAGCTATCATCGGTGCTGTATTAGGCTGCTGTGATTCACCTTGCAAAGAATTCTGAGAAAGGCAGCTCTGAGATGATTGCTGCGTGAAGATAGGGGAATGGGTTTGTGACGAAGACTTAAACGATTGATGCGAAGTCTGTGGACCTAATTGAGAGTATAAATTTGATGCTACTGTCAGTTGTAAAGCATTCTGTTCGAAATTTCCTAATGATGAATAAGCTGGTGATAATGGATGATTCTGAGGCGACGGTGTAGGTGGCAATTGAGCACTATATCGCGGTGGAGTTGTATAGTATGGGCTGTTATAAGGACTACTCCCAGTTGATAATGCATCCTGATAAAAGCCTGCTCCTTGAACCTGTGGTTCTATGCTTGCAGGTGAAGTTAACATAGACACAGTCTGTTGATTCTGATGGGGAGAGCGGTCTGTTCGACTAGGCGGTGATTCTTGGGAAAAAGAAGAAACAGACTCACTCAAACTGCTTCCACCAGCACTTATTCGTCTTTGGCGGGTACCATTTAGATTGCTAGCTTCTAAAATTAGTTCTCTTTTTGTAGAGACTGAAAAAGATGTAATTTCCTCTTCTTTTTTTTTTAATTTTGTTATACCAAAAGCCTTAAACCTAAAAAATATCAATTATTCATATAAAATATTAAAACATTAAAAGTATTAATTTTTTATAATACATATAAAAATAATTATGAATACAATGAAATTAGTAAATTGCAAATAAAAAGTACTATACCAAGCACTTAAATTAGGTGTTGTTGATTTCTGTTTTTGAGTTTCTTCGTTATCAATTCGCTTCTCAATTTTAACATCTTTTGAAGTATTCAGTATAATTTTTTTTATAGCCATTGGTTGTTCTTCAGTAGTATTTAATAAAGCAATTGCAGATTTACTAACACTCTCTTCATCATCATCATTTGATAAATTGGGATTTGGCGAGGATACGAGACTTTTACAAATTAACTGTATTGAATCAACATTTTTTAATACAGTACCTAGACTAAGCTTAGGTTCATTATTCAACTCTCGATTTGCTTGGTTATTATCAACAATTGACTGAGAAAGGGTGATGTCATTACTAGTTGAACTCTCACCAGTCGGTAGTTTCTTCGACAATAAGTTACCTTTGCTCTTGCCTGGTTGAAGTCGGTTGATGGTTCTTTGAACTTTTTTTGGTCTAATTGTAGCATAAGTCCCAAAAAGTTTCACTGAACTCGGTCGTTTACGCGATGAGACATCCGTTGCTGTTATTCCTGTTACCACTACTGTTGTTAATGTTGCAGCTACTGTTGAATGTGTACTTGATGGAAGTTTGGACGAATTACTCGATAAAGTATGAAGTACCGGTAAATCATTATCTGATGATAATTCGGATAGTTTGGGAGTATCATCAAGCCATTTATTAATATCCTACAAGTAGATTCCTCATTTATTAATAAAGAATAAAAGAAGTACTTAATTGTTGAGAAAATATTTTATATAATAAGTTCATATTGTGTTTTATCTATTAGTTATATTTTTCTTAATAGTAATTAATAATTTATTTTTAATATAAGATTAGTAAAATTTAGGAAGAGTAAATTTGACAAGATTAACATGCTGAGTGTTACAGCCATCCGCTAACATTAAAATTAAGAGCCTCGATCGCACCAAAAGCAAAAGAAAAGCAAGAAATAGGTATATTAGTCTAAGATTGTACAATATAACCACTGATCTTCGTCCAATCACCAAAGTCAAGTAACTTTGGGCGCGATTGGTACTTCAATGGTTACCCTTATTTTTGATTCACAAGATAAAATATTTAAAAATACCTAAACATAACACTATTAGACCAGAAAAATAAATATAAATAAATACAACTTATTGAAAAATATATTTAGTATACTAGTATACTTTTGTATTAAATTTTGTATTAAATATAAATAAATACAACTTATTGAAAAATGTATTTAGTATACTAGTATACTTTTGTATTAAATTTTGTATTAAATATAAATAAATACAACTTATTGAAAAGTGTATTTAGTATACTAGTATACTTTTGTATTAAATTTTGTATTAAATATAAATAAATACAACTTATTGAAAAATGTATTTAGTATGCTTTTGTATAATTTTAAATGATTATTGAGATTATATTTTTAATTATTAAATTTTCATTATATATAAGCAACTAATATAATTAGCAATTACAATTTTACTGCCTTTATTTTGTAATTAATTACATTAATTTTTTTTTTCTTTCATATTTTTAAATTATTAATATTTTTTAGAAAAATTAAGAAAAAAACTAACGTACATTAAGCGTTTGTTCAGTAGCCTGATTAAGTGCTTGGATGGTTGGATCTCCTCTTCCAGATCCTTTATTAGGCTTACTGTAGGAAGTTTTAACTTTCTTTGGCTTATACTCATCTATACTTTGTCTGTTTTCAGAATTCTTTTCTTCTTTAATTAAATTTTTTGATATTAATTTTTTACTACCTAATTTTTCAACATTATGATTATAGGTACTACCATTAGAAGGCACTTTTTTAAAAGTTCCATGAAAATCATTAATTTTAAAAGATTGCTTCTTTTTTTTTTCTTGTTCTAACTTTAATTTTTCTTCCCGTCGCCTTTCACTTATTCTATCTTTTAGACTATCAAGAGACTCAATATCTTTATTAGTAATTAAAGATTCTAATTTCCTTACAGTTTTTTTACTTATATTTGTTATATTTTCGTTTTTTTTCATATCTCTCTCTTGTTTTACTTTACTGTTTTTTACTAATTTTTCACCTTTCTTTATAGACTTTTTGTGTTTCTTTTTATCATTACTTTTACCAGGTAATTTTGATTTTTCTTTATTTATTTTTGAAATTTTTTTACCTTTTCCAGATGAAAAAAATAATTTTTCATTGTTTTCAATTAGTTTAACTTGGGATTCTATTTTTTTAATTTTCCCTTTTTTTGATTTGTCGATCAAAATATCAGATTCCTTACTTTTAATCTTCTCAAATTTTTTGCTTTTTAAAATACTGTTAGAATCATAATCATCTTCAAAATTATCTTTTCTTTTCCTATTCTCTTTTAATTCTTTTGTAGAAAGAAGTTCATTATTTTGTCTTAATTCTGTTTTAATTTTTTTATTTATTTTTATTAATTCATTTTCATTTTTTTCTCTTATCAAAATGTTTTTATTCTTTGAAATAGTTCTAGAATTATCTGATTTTTTATTTTTTGAATTTATCACATTTGTGTCAAATATTGCATTTTCGTTTTTTTGTTTCATATCAGTTTTTTGTGCTTTCACTTCGTTTTTACATTTTTTTATTTTTCTACTCTGTTCTATATCTTTAATTTTTGTTGTATTTATTTCTATTTCACTTTCTTCTTTTACAAAGTCATCGTAAACTTGTTGTCTCGTTCTTTTTTTGTTTATTTGAGCATTAAATTTAGTTTTCTTATTTAATTTTCGTAAATGTCTATATCGTTGACTATGACGAACAGCAGATTGCGAAGATATTTTATTTTTATAACTCAAAAAATTAACACCAATATCAGAACTTATAGAGAGTGAATCATCACTTGATTGTTCTGATTCTAGATATCTATCTACTGCTCGATTAAATGCTTCTTTTAAATTTATCGCCATCTCTGTATATTCTGTTAAAGATAATTTATGCAATTGATATCATTGTATTCAGAAAATTAAAAAAATTAATAATATATCTACATACTTACCGTTATCAGAACCATTATATTGTTTACAGTTATCAATAATAAGACGGAAATCGCGTTTGAACTGACTTATAGTCTTGTAAAAACCATCTTCCAACTTATCTTCCATGGTACTAAGATCCATTGGATGTCGAACAACACTGTAATATCTATAAGAATTATTAAAAAAAAAATAATTAAAACAAAGTTATTGTGTATTTATAATATAATCTATTAAAATACAATATTTTTAAATTTAATTTTTAAGTTTAAATATTAAATTATTACATTTTATTATTATTATTATTATTAAGTTTTTAAATCATAAAATTTTTTTAAAATTATATTTTGCTTTTTGGCTCAAAAAATATTTCGACAATCTATGATAAATTATTTAACTCAGTACATGATTAATTTGTTATTTTACATTTTATTTTGTATCAACTAAAATTAAGTCACAAATTACTTCGGCGCATATTGCTCATCCACTGGATCTATAAAAGGCCATGCATCCTCATGATCTTTTAAAATTTTAAGTACTTTATGCATCCCAATCTGTTGTTCCTCTTCTTCAATACCAAAATTATATCCGCAACCATACCCAGACGAAACACTGTTCCCATCCTTTCCAGAATATTTCCTATTTTCTGCACCTTTTATTTCATCGCGTGTGTCAATCACAATTTGTCCTACAGCAGAAGCCAATGAATTGTTGGTTTGACGTCCCTTCTTTTGAATCGGTGGTGGAATAACTTCCTCCTCTACTTCAGCAGTTTTAGAAATTTGATTGACACTTCTTTTGATTATTTTATTAGTTTTACTTTTTATCTTGCTTTTAACCATGGTTGAATTGTCAATGTTTTCACTTATGTGATTTTGAACAATTCGAATACTATTGTGTTGCAAAATTTTTCGCCTTTGTTGTTTTTCTTTCAAATCGAATAGTTTTGGAATTTCAGGCATAAAATCTTCAGAAAGTGCTCTATAAAGTTTACGTTCGGTTGCGTATTCCTAAAAAATAACAGAACATTTAAAAATTTTATTTTATATATTATAATTAATATTTTTATAATTATAATGTGATTTATAGTTCTTTATACACACGTATGATGTTTTAATATTAGTAAAATATGTTTAATTATTGATTTTATATTACAACTTTAATTATTAACGTTAATTATTAATTTTATTATTAACTATTAATTTTTTATGGTTTTATAGCAATAACATTTTTGAAACTAAATTACTAATATTTAAATAAAAAATAATTGAATTTTAATATTATAAAAACTGTTTTATCTTTAAGGTTTTTTGTAAAATTTTTAATTTACAATATTAGTAAAATCTCAAAATTCTATTAAACTATAATAAAATACAATAAACCTAATTCTTATAACAGCAAAAATTATTTTAAATATAAAATGATGAATACTTAGGCATTAATAATGACGTAAAATATATCAGATTGATATGTTTGTTTAAAATAAAATTTGAACTTTTTTAAACAATAAAATTGTATACTAAAATATTAATTATTGAATAATTAGATAAAACAAAAAAATCTTATATTTAACCTCTATGGTAACACTTCATACTTTTACTAATAATTATTAATTTATTTTAATCAATATAATATTGATGATAAATTTATGACAAGAAAAACAATAAAAGATTGTTATTATACTAAATCACAAACGTAAGTTTTCATACACATTATTATTAATAGTCTTTAGACATATCAACTATTCTAAATTACAAAAATAAATTTTATAACATTAATTTAATAAAAATGATCGTATTTTCTAAAATAAATAAATTGTACCGTTTAATGATAATTTATTCGATAAGTAATAAAAATTAAATATTTTTGAAGAAATTTTAAACTAATAATATATTTAAATAATATGTAATGTATAATTATTGAAACTGAATTAAAATTCCATTGACTTATACAATTACAAACATTTACATCATCAAATTTCTCAATGAAATCCAACAATGACCTTTTTTGACACATCAAAATATTATTAGTTTAGAATAGTATTTAATCGATTAAACTTTCAAATCAAATACATTACTATAAAAAATATATTTATCAATATTAATTTTGTAACATTAACTTACATATGATATTTGCATATACTTATAATATTTTATAATCAAATTTTGATTATTATATAAATTACTTATTTATAAAAGTATACAAATAAGTCACTAGTAAAAAATAGAAAAACATATTTTCTATTTTTTGATATCAGTATATTAAATAATTCTTATATAAAAATATTTTAAATAATCTACATAATTAAAATTCAATTTAAAATTAAACTGCAATGCTTATAATTTTAATAATTGAAGGAAGAATATCAAGGTTATGAAAAAGATATATAAAAACATTTTATTAGTTTTATTCTCAGTAGAATTTAATTTACTAATTTTTATATAAAAAATTGTAAAGGCAACAAAAAGTAGAATTATTAAAGAATATTGTATAAATTTATGGTAAAAATCAAATTAGAGTAACTGTCAGTACTATTTTATACTTTAATTTTTTTTAATGTAAGTGGTACTGCAAATTTCTATTTTTTTTATGTATTATATTAAAAAATCTAATACATACATATATATACTACATTTAATTTATTTAAATACTTTAAATATTCTATGACATCTTATACATTTGTTTTCAGTTTAATATGTATTATTTTAATATAAATAAAATTTAAATATATAAAATAGTTAGAATAATAGATGTTTTAAAAAGAATATATGTTAAATAATACTGCTTTTATTTTATTATTTTATCTATAAAATTTTTGTGTTTAAAAAATTTAAATATAAACGTTTTTTCACAAATTTAAAAATTCTAAATTAAAAAATATTGTTAAATACTTTTTAATAGATTATTGAAGCGAATAATATATATTATATATTTATACATGTATTTATATATATATACATATATATATATCTTTTTTTAGATTCATTTATTATAATAAAAATTTAATAAAATTTTATCATTACATTTAAATTTTAATTTTTCTCATAAGCAATAATAAAAATTTTATAATTAATTTTAATATTTTTATCACTAGTTAATATTCAAATCTGATTTTGACTAACATACTTTATAAACATCTTTTACAATGATAATACAAAATCATCGATTTTATGTATTATTAAAATAATAAAGCAATGCCAAAATTTTATAATTTTATAAAATAAACATTAATTAATGGTGATAATGATTGTTTATTGCAATTTTTTTATTCTATTGAATTATTATATTTACAACAATGAAATTTAAAATAAAAATTTAAGATTCGCATAAAATATAGTATGTATTTTATAGAATATATAAAATGCTAAGTAATTACATAAATATATCTGCAATTACAAGTACAAAAATAAAATATTGCTATCGTAACTAAAAAACATTAATAAATCAATTAAATATTAGTAAGTAGAAATACTTATTTCAAATTAATTTTCTTGTTTTAAATATTAAAATATTAAAAAAAAAATAATTAAAGTGATCAATTTATTGAACTAATATAATCATATAGTAAATATTCAAATTATTTAAAATCATATACTTAAAAGAAAATATTTTAAGTTTATATAAAATTTTATAGTTATATTAAAAATAATGTTATCGATGTTAATCAAGTTTTAGAAAAAATAAAGTAATTAATATTATCTCAAAACTTTCCAGAATATGTTTTTAATGTTATAATAATACATTCTTAAATGAAATATAGGAACGTATAAAAATTGAAAAGAAATAACTTACAGAATCTTTGAATTTTTCAACTAAACGACTCCAATCTTGAAGTGTAAAACACACTACTTGCCAAATACTTTCTTTATTTTTATTTTCGTTTCTATAAACAATATCTTCCTCCTTCTTTTTTTCCTCCTCTTCCTTCTTTGCCAATCTATTCCTATGCCTTTTATGTTTCTTTTCTCTTGGTTTTCCTTTTTGTTTTTGAGAAATAAAATTTGAAGATTTGATATAATCCTCCCTATACAGTCTAGTTCCGTAAAAGTACCAATAGGCAGAATTTTTACTATCATGACCTAAGGGTTCAACTCGTAGGCAATCAGAGTCTAAGTCACTTAGTGACTCCTCCTATACACAAATATGTTGTATAAAAACCAATATGTAAAATATATAATTATTGAAAAGTTTTTTAAATAATAATTACAATTTATGTTATTAAGTGTTAAAAATTTAATACTTTGATTTAAAATTTAACAGCTTGAAAACAATATTTTAATTTTAAATGTATGCAAAATGCTGACATTAATATAAAATTAATGAATATAAATTATTATGTTGTGAAGTCATATTAAATTTTTTATTGAATAAAACTTGTAATAAAAAGGAGAAAATTTTTAAATTCTATAACTTTAATAAATTATATTAGTTTTAATACATGAAATTTTATTGAATTTAATTTTGACACATCTTATATTAAAGTAATAGATACTTACTACGTCTTTGGTATCAAGTCTGAAGTCACAGAGAGCTCTCAATATTTCTACTTTTTGACGAAGTGGTAACAGTTCAAAATCTACATCTGTGTTGAATGGATTTTTACAGTTATATTCCTAATAAAATTGAATATTCATTATAATAAATTTTTTTATTTTTATAATTAAAAATAGTTGTAAACATAAATTTATAATTTTTTAAAATTTTTTAACATTTTATCAGTTATTATACTTTATACTGAAATAATATAAGATATTATTATAGACATACTTGACATTTTTTACGGAAAAGTCTTCTAAGAAACATCTGATAATTAAATATTGAGATATCATTGCGAGTATCATCAGGTAAACAACCTTCTAATAATCTAACAATAAGTTCCTGTAATAACTGATTTTCGGTACCACCATCTGTTAAAAGAGCTTCTTCCAAATCCTAAAAACATTGTTACATAAATATGCCTTTTCTATTCAATAAGTTCTATAATTAATAACAAATACAAATGAATGAAGCATTTAATATAATTATCTATTGTATTTTTATATGTTATAAGTAACAAGCTTGTGGATAACACAATCAAGCAAAAGTTATTTTGCATCTAGACTAGATACCTCAATATCAAAATCCAAAAGATTAAAAGCATCTCTGAATAAGGAACAAAAGTGTGCTATACTTGGCACCTCCCACCACGATTGTATGTCTATAAAAATAAGGGAACCTAAGGTCATCCAATATTTTATTTATTACTTTTATAATTTATTTTATAAAGTATAATCTATACCATATGATACAGATTACTTTATATTATATATTTTAATTTAAATGAATTAAAAAATATAATCATTGTTAAATCATTTTTTTAAAGCAACCAAAATTTTATTGAACAAATAAATCAAATGTTTTACCAACTAATAAGTTTTAAATGTACTATAAAATAATTTAAAAAAAATAAATATTAGAAAGTTTTTAGATTAAAAATAAAATATTAAATATTGATATTGTATCTGAAATTAAAAGATCGGATTAAAATAAAAATACTAAATCTATAAAGATTACTTTTTCTATTAACAATCAATCATCTACTATGAATTAACTTATAAATTTATATTTACAGATATTCTTTTTAAGCATCAATAAGATTTTATTTTCTAGTTTTTAATAAACATAATAAGTTTATTACATTTTAATTTTAATACTTTAATGAACTTACTAATTTTTAAGAATATATTAATTATTGTGTACCAAATTATTATCTGTAATTATTCTTTATAATTACTTCTTAATTCTACTTGGTTTATTTAGTAGCTTTAAATTATGATTATATTTATTTTATATAAAATTTAATATTTTTATATTTATTATATTTATATTTGAATGTATTGTTTTCTATTATAATTTATATTCTTAAATATTTTTAGAGTAATATCAATAAAATCTTTAGTAATAATAATTTATATTATAAAAAATATTTATAATTAAAGCAAAATATAAAAATGATTTATTTCCATTTTTAATTAAAAATCTTTTTAGAATCATACAACCTTTGATTCAAAATATAAATATGTAATACATGACAAAAAATTCTATTCTAAACTGTTTTAAGTATATAAACTTAAAAAAATAGTTAATATTTCGAGATTGCCTCACCTAGAATCCCGATGAAGATAGGAAACATAACCCGTCATGTGTAGACAATTGGCACGTTATACTTTTCTCAATTAAAAGCAATTTAACCAATAAAAATTTTTATAATGTAATATAAATCTCATAACGTATTTTTGTCATCGCCAAATTTGCCGGTGAAACAAGATCAAAAACAGAAGCATACAACTATGTTAGAATTTATCTCAAGCACGCTTCACTTTTTCTTCCTTGATTATTTGTGTCCTTTTCTTCAAACAATTTCACTTTTTCTCTCTTGTATACACTAAACTTGCATTAGTTTCTTATATTCCGTCTTCCTCATAGAGGATCTTTTTTATCCTTTGTTTAAATTAAGGCACCAATAATCGTATAGTGATTTTCATGAAGTATATAATACATATACGGTATCGAGTTTTATATTACTCGGATAACGACATAATATGATATATTACGACTTCAAACATAATACAAATTAGAATAAGTCTTTGTGGCGCTTGATACGCGCTCGCTCACTTTACGGTTTTGTCTGGTCGTCGCTACGGCACGCAAGAGATTTATTTTGGCTTTGAGGAGGGGGTAACGATGGTAATAGTAGTAAAAACAGTGAAGACGGTAATACTACTACTTTTGTTACTGGCAAGGAACTGTTTGGTAATAAGGTACGGTTGTTGATATAGCTGCAAGTAGTTCATAATACTTAAATTTGGAATCATTTTTTATTTAAGAATAATTTTTCTGATACAGGTAGAAAAATTATGTATAATTTAGACAGTTACTTTTTTTATATAATTTTTACAGATGTACCCACTAAATATAAACAACGCATAAGTAATCATTATCAGTTTTATCTATACTATGACATTTTTAGTATTACATTATTTTTTAGCAAAATAGTTTAAATTTTGTAAACCTTGTTTTTTCTACTCTTATTTTATTTACTTGCATTTCCATGGGATGCTGTCTACCTTAGAGTTGTAATGATATTTTGGCGACATTTGTTTTATTCGAGGATATTTTATCTTTTCTCTTGTTTCTTTTTTTTCTTTCACTTTGACACGTTCTCGACAACAACAATCGATCTAATTTTTCCTAACGTAAAAATTAACAATATAACTTAAAAATTAAATTTTAACAAGAACCGGAAACCAATAATGTAGTACTTATATGAAAAGAGCGCGGATGATCTTAATTTTATTTTTGTAGAATATTTATAAAAAATATATCAAAGAAAAAAAACTATAGAATAATACACGTTAATGAAATTAAAATGCGTGTTAGTCGATGGAAGCAACTACTAATTCTTTATATGATATGAAGTAAATGCGTAAGTATAGTAATATTAGAGATAAAAGCGTCCACCATGAAACATAGTAGATTAAAGTTGTGTTATCAAAGATGAAAATAGAAACCACGAAAAATAAACATAAGTTAATGTGATTAAAATTATTACTAACACAAATGTTACAAGCAGTATATTACTCCCTCTTACGAATTTTTTTACAAGTTTAAATGCAGCAATTAAAAATATTTAACAATAATGTAAAGCAAATATGAAAGTATGTTTTTGTTGTCAGCTATACAGTTCAGTCAGAATTTCAAAAACTAATGTTTACAAAAGAGGTTATTTATATAAGATATTCGCAAAAGTTAGTATCATGTCCAGTACTTTCGTTATGGAATTTTAGCTCTAAAAATCTAGCTGAGATAATTTTTTTTATAAAAATAGTGTTATTTTAATTAAAAAAATCATTCCAGAATAAAAAAAATTGCCAAGAATTCGATTCATCAAGAATAACTTATGCTTCCGTTTCACCACAAAAATCCATTACACATCTTCAACATTTCTGTTTCATTTATTTTAATTATATGTTGAAATATGCATTTGTAAAAATTTTTTTTTATTATATTCTAGAAAGTTACGAAAGTTTTCGAACAATTTCGTGTAATATATTTTCAAATATTAGAAATAGAATTTAGAAATATTAAATTTAGAAATAGAAATATTATTATTAATATATATTATATACATATAATATAAATAATAAGGAATGGATAATAATATTAATGAATATTAAAATATTTTGTAATTTTATAAATGTAGTATTTTACATATCACATATTTATATACTTTAAATATTCGATTCTTGCATCTTAAAAAATAACTTATTTTGCAGAAAACAAATTTACAAAGTAATTCATTATTGAAATGTACTAAAGTCAGATAATTAATTTTCAAATGAATTCAAGTTTAAACGCTTATATCTCGTAAATTATTTACGTCTCAAAGGCGAAAAGTGCATTTATATTATTACAATCTTTTTCGTTATTAATATCAAAAATATAAAGAACATATCGCAATAAAAATATTTCATTCTTAAATTTGTATTCATTTTTAAAAAGTAAAAAGTAAAAAAATCTCAACGTTTAAAAATATTTAAATAACATCACACTGAATGTAAAAATTAATTATTTTTATTTAAAGAAAAAGTAGCTTACTAAGTTATTTTAAATGTCTTTTATATTCAACAATTCGCTTAATATAAGAAAATAATATTTAGAGAAATTAAATTTTAATTATGATATATTTTATCAGTTTAGTCAAAAGACTAAAAAATAACTTAAACCATTTATATAATATTAAAATACTAAATAAAAGTAGCAATTTTTTAAAGTTGAAAAAATACGCTTACTTAATTTTAAAAAATTACTCATTGTATAAATAATAAGTTAGAAATGTTTAGATAAAATAATTATATATTTAGTAATAAATTATCCGTGTATTATTTATAAATATTGTTAAAAATGTCATGAAACCGCTTATTATATATGAGGAAGTTAATTTTTCGATTTATAACAAACCTTATTAAAATATAAAAGTAATAAGAAGCGCATCGACGTCTAAATGTAAAAAAATGTACAACAAATATTTTCTTTATTCGTATATCTATCACCCCTAATTTTATTATAAAGGGGATATTTAATAAGTAAACGGATTGATACTCAAGATAAACCTAATATTTATTACAATTTTGCTTTAGTTGATAAAGCGATCAACAAACAAGATTATTCTTTTTCATTGTGAGATAAATAAAATTCTCATTATTTAAAATTATTGTAGTTATTTTTCTGCACAATTTACACAATAAAATTATTGATACAAGTATTTTTTATAATTTACACTTTATATTATTAGGCATAAAAAATTCATTTAATATTTATTTATAATATAAGATTAATTTTCTTATTACATTTCAAAACAAGAATACTTTAGCTAATAAAAATTATTTTGATAACACTTAAATAAATTAATATTTTCTAGATTTTTTATTTCATTAAAAATTATATTATAAATCTATGATTATAATTGTCAAGACAATTTTATTCAAAATAATGTCTATATTTTATTGATCTGTTTTTTATTGTAAAATTTAAAAAATAATACAATTTAAACAATATTATAGTAACGTCACATTTTCTAAACTTATATTTTTTGTTATGAAATTCAACATTTTATGCAAATATCCCAGTGTAAGCGTATTACATGTAGTGATCATAATACACTGTTTATACAAGTAAAATTAGAATAGAAAACTTAACTACTAATGAATTTAGTAAGATATGCTATAAAATTAACTATATTGCTATAAAAAAATAATCTAGAATAAATTCAAGAAGGATTTAACAAAAAATTGTCAACAGGATATAAAAACTACAAAAATTTAATAAATACGAAATCGATAACTACAACGAACAAATAAACAATCATACAAATCAAACAATCAAAAAGTTAGTACGAAAAATAACAAAAACAACTCTAGTGAATGCTATATAAACAAAAATATAAAAATACTACAAAAAGATAAAAGCTATATCCTCACTAATAAAGAATAAACGGAAACCGAAAAAATTATAATGCTAGTAAAAAATAAGAATTAGAATTTTATAAATACTTACTTACTCTAATAAAATGAACTGCAATAAAATTTTGAGAATCAATAAATAATTACTGGAATATCCAAATGAAAAATATCCCAAAAAATGGTCCAATAATAATTTTTCCAAAAATTAATTCAATTTTTACAACAAAAAAGATATGTATATCCCACTGCTAACAATATCATATAACAATATCAAAACACTAAGAAAAACTGAAATAGATATAACAAATACAAATAAAGATAGAAATAACAACAACATAATAACAAACATCAAAGATAAACACAATCTGCTAGGATTACATTATGCTGAAGTACATAATCAAAATTCCACTCTTGGTAAACAAAAACAAAACAATATAATTATGGAAAAAACTAATAAATTAAAAGAAGGAGTAAAAAAAACACAAAATATAACACTAGCAACTTTCTCGTTAAATAACACGTCGAATAAACCAAAGCCACCTAATAAAGAAATTGATTACTTTATTAATAACACTCTAGTAAATAATATTTTCAATAAATTAAACAACAAATAATCATCAGGATTTGACAATATACCAAACATGGTATTGAAACATACCCGAAAACAAATTATATATCATTACACAATAATATTTAACAACGCATTAAATAATTGGTTGCTAACATAATTATATAATAATAATGATATAAAAAAATCTGCTGATTAAATAGACATATAATACATAAAAATTAATTAATAATTATGTAAATCAAAATAAAAAAATTATAAATTAAACGACTTTGTAATTAATCCTTAAAACGTTTAAAATTTTAATAATTGTATATATTTGTATGTAATTAAATATAAATTCTAATTTCCCATATTTAATACAATACTCTAGTTTTCTCTCTTATACCCACACACATAAATACAAAAAATTATAAAGAAATTGAATATACAGTTTTTAATTCTACCTATTTTCTGTATATAAATAAACTCTAAAATTGATATAAAAAAATTTTTTCTCTCGTGACAAGTTCTCACACACAAAGAATCTAAATAAAAAGGAAAACAAAATAAATAATCTGTAAGATTGCGATCGCTGTATATAACAGCATATTAGTCATAGTAATTTATTATTTGTAAAATCATTGTATATTATGAATGAAAAAAGAACATATTGTATAAATTATTTATTTATTTGGTACAAATAAATAAACATTAATAATATTAAAAAAATGAACTAATAAATATATACTAAATCTGCTTTGAATATTTTCCTTAGAGATAGTAGTAAAACATTTTCACTCATCTGTAAAAGAATTAAAAAACGGCTATGAAGACCAACATTTTTAAACGATCAGAATGTGCCTATTATCTTATCAAATTAAAATTTATAATGCTTTTCTCTATTTTTTAATCATTATATGTAAGTTTTAAAAAATAAATATTACCTAAATTAATTGTTAAATAACTAAAAATAAACTCGAGGTATGCTGGCCATCTCAGCCATCCAGAAACGGTAATGTTAAATTCTTCTTCCGTACCAAAAATATAAGAAAAGAGAGGAAATGAAGTTAAACAACTTTGGATATTATTATATAAATGGGTGATTATATTTTTGATCTTCATCAAATATCATAAGAATATTTATAACTTCAAATATGTCGATCTTCTTAATACTTTTTTTAACCTAGTAGAATTAGTATTTAGAATTGTTTTTTCTTGATTTTTATTTTGATAGTTCTACGTAATATATTTCTTTCTTTAATATATTTTATTTAGTTGACGAAGCTATGTAATGGACTTGTACTGATTCGATATTTTTATATTTTATTATACGATACGTATAAAGAATTTTTTTATTATATCGATAAAATGTTTGTATTACATTTTATTGTATAAAAATTTTTCATTCGTTTCTTAAACTATAGCTTTTTATTGAAACAGATAAAACTAAAACATATAGTGTCGCGATTTTTCTTGGTTGTTCTATGACTTTAGGTAGTAATATCATATAAATATTATATACGAAAAGTAGCAGTATGCGATTATTTATATTATATATAAAATGTTAGGCGCATGCAAATACGAATGGGAACGTGATTATCCACAGTGACATGTTCGGCTAACAGTGAAAAATATTTACAATAGTGTATGAATTTTGCTCACACATCCTGTATACATTTTCCCCATGCACAAGTTTAAAGCGATGAAGCTGAAAACGATTATTGTGACCTAATATTGGCTAAGAAACTGTTATTTTTGAGATATCATAAAAGATATCATGCTTCAATAATATTATTACTTATAACAAGCATTACTTCTCTTTATAAAGAGATTTTAAAATATTGACGGATTAGATATTAGCTTTTTTAGCATAAAAATTTCAAGTTGATTATTAGTAGTTTTGAGTTTTAAATATATTGAATGAAAAATAAATACTCAAATCTTTTTTAAGAAAATTTTGTTTCTATACATTTTGTACTTGTATTTTTCTGATCTTAATGTATCTATTGTCTATTCATAAATGGTTCTTCTTATAACGTATTTTTACGCTTTCGGAAATAAATCATAAAATAAAATACACCAAATCAGAAATTATTATGTACATATAAATGTATTTGCAAAAAATTTTTGCTAATTAATTCAGCCAATTTTTTGTAAATGATCCTTTTGTATAATTTTTGTTGTTTTTCTAGCTAACATGTTTCGCATCCAGATTACCTGCTATTACGTAATAGTTTTCTCCCTTGTCTAGTTTTAATTTTTTGAATATTTTTTTGTATTCTGTGTTAAATTTATTACCATTTTTTGCGAATGCTGATATTATGAATGGATTATTTTTATTGTTAATTTGTATATTTATTATTGCTGTTTCTAGAATTTTAAAGTTAGTTTTTTCATTATTCTAGATTATGTTCTGCTTTTATTTATTTTTTTATTAATATGGCTATTCCTTCTCCTTGAATTGAGTTTGGTCTGTTATTTCTAATAATATTATAGATTTTAAATTCTATTTTGTGTATTTCGTTTAATTTTTTTTCAGATTCTGATATTATATCTGGTTTTTGTTTCTTTATTAGGTTTAATAAGTTATATATTTGTTGATTTAATATGAATGAGCTGACGTTTATTGATATAATTTTAAGTGTTTCTAAAGTTTTTTGATCTGAGGTATCAATACGTTTTTTTTAAAGATTGTATAATGTTGTGTTGTGCATTTTTTAATATTTTGGATTCTAATAATGTAAATATTGCTATAAAGTTTTCTTCATAACTTTTTTGAGCTTCTTTAATTTCGTTTATTTGTAGTTATTGTTTATTTAGGGTATTATTTACATTTTCTTTTAGTTCTTGTATTGCTTGCATCATAATATTAAGCGATTGGTTATTATCAATATTTAGTAGTAATAATTTTATTGTTTTTTGTTTCTATTTTATTTTTAATTTCTATTATTTTGTACTACCCACATACGAACCAGTGTGTCAAAAGTTTTTCCATTTATCACGATATAATTCTTTATCATCTATTTTTGTTTTCTTCTTTATTTTACATTCATCAATTCATCAGGCTTGTGGTGGTAAATGCATATAACACATTTGTAACAATTTTGTAACGTGTGGCCCAGAAGTTGACAATTATGGCATTGAATTATATTTTTTTAAATTTTTTTTCCCATTTTATTTTGTCATGTTGAGTATATTTTGTATTTTGCAGTTTATTTATTTTACTGTTTGGTGAAATTTGTACTATAAAAATCGGTAGTAAAATATTATTTTTTGTTGAATTATTTGTTTTAAATCCTTTTACTTTAATGAATTGAATTTCTTCTATTTTTAAGTTATTCAATTCTTAGTAAATAATAATCCTTTTAGTAAATAAGTATAATTTTTTCCGATTTTGGTGTGAATGTGAGTCATTTTTTTTGGTCTTTTTTAATAATTTTACAGTGTTGTTAAAGTCTTCGATTGATTTAAGATATAAATTATGTTTTTTGTTTTGTATGTATTTTATGCTACAATCGTTCATGTTTATGCTAGATTTTAAAGGTTTTACGGTATCTTTTGAATCTTGGAATATTATATTTTTTTGGGCGGGGATTTGTTGTTGTTTTGTGTATTGTTGATCAACTCGCTCGAATCAATCTTTATTGCCGTGCTCTTTTCAATTTCCACGAATAATGGCTTCTTGGATCTTTGTGTATTTGTATTATTAGTTTTGGCGGTTTTTTCTTCAATTTTGTTTCTTTTTTCATTTTTCTTTCTTATTTTATCTAATATTTTGTATTTGAAATGGTTTGTTTGAGTTTATAAATGCACAGTTATATATATTGCAAAGTTATTTTTAGTTGGTACATTATGTATTTGTTCAGCTTCTTTTTTATTATTGTTATTATTTTTTTTTTCGTGAATTAATATTTTTAATTTATTATTTTTATCCTTCAAATTTTTAATAATATTTTCATAATACCTTGCATTTCTTATTTTCTCTTAAGGACTATGAATTTCTTGGAACATTTTATTATTATTTGATTATACTACTATTTTTGATCTTTTTCGTTTTTACGATGTACTTTTTTGTTGTGATCTATTTGTTGATCCTATGGTGGTTTGTGTTTCATCATTTATATGTAACAGATTATTATTTATTTTTATTAACTTTTTTAACTATTTATTATTAATTACTAAAACTGTCTTGCTGATATTACTGATTATTCTATATTATGCTATATTAACTTTAACCCCGTTCTTTTATCCTCCTCCCAAGTCGTATGCAAGAATTTAAAGTTTTTTGGTTTCGTTTGGAAGCATTTTTGTGTACAGCATGTTTTTCAGTGGTAACATACTATTATTTAGAAAAAATTTTACAAATAAATTTTTTTAAAACAATACAAAATAATTTAAATATCTATGAAGATGTTTAAAATTAAATACAAATAAAAACCAAAAAGATAAATAATCTATGAGTTTATTTCATTTGTACATTATAAAATTTTCATATGAAATCATGTCATATTATAATATTTAAAATTTTTTATAAAATTTTATCTTGTAATCAAAATTTCTTTCTGCTCTTTTCATTCTAAAATTCATAAAATACCCCACCATACTTCATCGTTATATAAGGTTTATACGTAAATAAAGCGTTAGTTTTATTTAAGAGATGAAGAAAAATTTCTAATGAATCATAATAAGAAGACACTGGCTACACTATAAATAGAATTTTAATCATACTTATATGCATTGTAGTTTTTAATTATAGTTTTTTAATTTAAGAATTTTGCATTTAAAAATATACTTAACATGTCGGAAATACAAAATAATGATTTAAAATCGCTACAATATTATAAAAAAAAACAAGATATATCATCAAAACATAATGAGTTTACTGTCAATGTCAAACATAAAGAAATATCAAGTTCAGTAGATAATAATGAAGATAAAATTAATCGATGGGTATATATGATAAGCAACAGTGGTAATTTTTTATTTGTATAAATAAATTTTTTTTAAATTCCAAAAAATATTTTTAGGATGTAGTACATTTATTAATTTAATTTATAATTATGTTAGTTTTAGTCAATAAAAATTTTTTGTAATTAAATTTCAAGAATTCTTATATTCTATATTTTTACCGCCATTTTTTGAATAAATCTTAAATTTACTGTTAAATATTGATTATATAAAATACGTATAAATTAAATGTGTAAATTATATATGATTTATGTATTCTTAAATTTTTAATATAATATTTATAATTAGAAAGTTATCAATACTTAAATTATTATTAATTTATGATTAATTTATGATTTTATAAATTTTATTACTTTAAAAATTTATAAATTTTGTAGTCTTTTTACTTTTCATTGTGATTTTATTTTTTAGAAAATATTAATGTAACATTCTTGAAAATTTTAAGAGAAATAGAAAAAAATATTATAGGAAATTTTGAAACCTTTGAAAAGAATGTAAATAGTATTATCGAGCACAAATTCAGAAATTTGATTCATCAGAATTCTATTAAAGTTTATACAAGCACCTATGTAAAAGAGCTTAAAAAAAAAATAGATGTTATTCTGCCAATAAAGAATTTAGAATCATTTGAACGATTTAATGATAGCCTCGAGGAAGATTTAGAAAAACAAAATGCTCTGGTAAATATTTGAAAAAAAATATTAATCTGTATATAAAATATACAAAGAAATTATTTGAATAATGAACTAGATAGAGGAATTATAAATGTTTTAATTTATTTAATGTATTTTTATATCTTCATATACTTTTTAATAATTTTTTAGTATTTTGTAAAATTATGTTAGAAAAATTTCTTAATTTACATTGCATTTTTTATATAAATATTTATACAAAGGCAAATACATATATTTTATATTTTTAGAGAAATTTATTCTATTATTTAATTGACGGAGGTCAAAATATAAATCATGATATATATACAATCATGAGTACAATGAGTACAAAAGCTGTACAAATATGTTATTCAGGCGTAGGTAAAGAAAAAAATGGACAAAAAAAGAAAAATTTTAGTAAAACAAATGTTTATTTTTGTATGCAAGGTAAATAAAAATAAAATTTAAGTAATATATAATTATTTTTATTAAGATATATCAAATTGTATTTTCAGATGTATTGATCGATAAATATAAACAATCAGCAAGTGGTTTAAAAATAATAACGCGTGTGAGTCGTTGGCTAAGTCAAGTTATAAATCGAACAGATAAATCATAAAAAGTAGTCAGATAATTTTGTAATTGAATAAACAAATGAGTTATTTTTTTTTAATACTTAATATTTCTTTTATATTTTATTTTTACTATGAATTGTCATTGATAATATTTTGAATATTTTTTGAATAAAAATCAAATATTTCAACATGTGTAATTTGCAATTTTAAATTTAATATTTTTTCATCAGAGTATATTTATATTTTAAAATACACATCGTTTTTCATTTTAACATTTTTATATTTATTATTTTAAAAATTGTTAACGTTTAAATTATACGAAAAATTAATTACTCTAGTATTAAAGAAAAAATAATTAAAATAATTAGTTTTATTTATAAAAATATTCTAATGTTAATATGTAGAAGAAAAATGATGGGTTGAAAGTTAAACAATAGCTTTCAGAAAATTAACATATTTACTAACTTAAAATGCATAAATCTTTTAATTAAATATTTTTATTTATATTTGAACGATTTTAATGTAACATAATTATCCTCTTAATTCTTTCTGTTGTTATAAAAAAGTTACAATGTTCTTAAAACTAATTGTGATTGTTGTATCACCATTAATAATTTGTAATTATAAAAATATCAAAAAATTATATGAAGACTAAATTGTTTTAAAAAATAAAAATATTTTTATACTCTAAAATGATAATTTAAATATTGCTACTTTCTAATTATAATTATATATGTTAAAATATTTTAGTTTTCTTATGAAATATATATGCATGATTTGTACAGTGAAAGTGTAATTTACATATTTAAATTACATAACAAATATCAGTTTTTAAAATGAATACACAAATGTTAAATGGTATTTTACATTTTAAATCATTTATGTAAGTATAATTCATTAATATATACATTTGATTAAAGAAAAATTATGTAATTGAAAAATTGAAAAATATCAATATACATTAATCATACAAAAAGACAATTCGTTTAAAAAAAACTAACATGTAAAATTCTTTCTTCTGAAAAATTTATTTTAATAGTTTACTAATAAATAAACCCATTAGGGAAATTTAATAAAATTCTTTAAGAAAAAATAAATTATTCATTTATGGTTTATAACTGATTATAAACAAATAAAAAATAATATTTATAAACAGTCTTAAATTATTAGCTTTTTGTATTATAAATTGATGGACTTTGGTAGATATTTTATTCCCATTCAGTTATTTAATGGGAATCTATATTTGAACATTTAATTATTACGTTTATACTGAATGCAAGTATGAGTCTAGTTTTATCTTTGTATTTGGTGGAGATGTAAAGGGTGAAAACCATGCAATTGAAAATCGTCCAAATACAGCTTGAATTGACTTCCATCGACTGTTACGAACCCAACGAGCTTCTTCTTTCTTTAACTGTTCTATACCCTAAAAATTAAATATTAATAAATATAAAATTTTTAACTTTTTTATAAGTTAAATATTAATTACAGTTTCATCATTCCAAATAGCTTGCAGTTGTGTTCCTAACATTACAGCAGTAAAAATAGCAAAAAGAAGAGCTTCTAATATTAAAAATAATAAAAGTACAACTGTAGCTGGTGGACTAAATGTTGTACAGTCTCGCCATTCTTGTCGTACACATGTAGTAAATTGTTGAATACACAAAAATAATGATTGTAAAGAAATTCCAGCTATATAAAACTAAAATTAAAAAATAAAATTATATATTAAATTCAAATCAATAACTTAACATTTTGCTTAAAATCTTTTCAAAAGTTGTAATAATCACAGTAAATAGAACAAAATATTTTTGATTATTCTCGCCTACACAGTTATTAACCCAAGGACAATGGTGATCCATTTTTCTAATACATCTTTGACATACTGAACAATGATGTGCTCTATCAGGTTTAATAGAACAACACTTTGGGCATTTAAATATTACTTGGCCTTCTTTAAATCCCATTTGTTGTATCATTTCTTTTGTTGCATTTCCTTTTGGTACTGCTCCCTTTCAAATTAAAAAATATATATATATATTTATTGATCATTAAATTTAATAGCATAAGCTTTATACGTACTGGATCTGTAAACATTGTCCTCAAATGAGAAGTAAAAGCTAAAAAGGCTAATGTTTGAAATATTGTAAAATTTAAACTAGAATAAAATGAATTTATTGTAGGAATCAAAATTACAGCCATAACAACAAATTCAGCATAAATTATCAATAGCCATGTCAAAATAGCACAGATGATTCCACAAATATCCTTTAAATAAAAAATAAGGAAAATGAGATGGCTAATAGGTCTTAATCATGGGATATTATATAGTACACTATATGCAGAAATCATTAGATCATCGTATTTTAAGTAAGTTAGTAGTAAAAAGAATCTTTTAATTATAAATTTTATAATTTTGAAAAATTATTTAATATATATGCAGAAATATTTTATATTTCATTCTAATTAGTAAAAAATAAGTTTAAAATTATCTGGAAAAAAAATTAGAATAAAAAATAGTGTGAGAGAAGTATACAATATCGTAAAGAACTATGTATAGATTGATTCAATAGATATATCAAGATAAGATATTACGATTCCATTATATGATGAAATGTATTACGAGTATGTAATGTAAAGAAATATAGCACGAGTACAAACGTATATTATTTTGTTTACATGCCTGTTACGTTAGTTTGATATGGTATTTTAATTCTATCTTACATATTAGGTTCAAAGTAATAAGTAAAAGTTCAATAGCTGTATATATGGGTATATATGTTTATGTTTTCAGGTAATATTATTTATAAATGGTAGAATATTATTGTTCACTATGACTACTATGAGTAGTTATTAAACAAAGAAGAAAAATAAACGAATTGATTTATATCTTGGCTTCATTAAAATCAGAGTGCCTCCGCGGTCAGTGGATGAGGGAGAGAATAGTTTGTTTATTTAATAATAGTGTGTCAAATTTGTTTATTATGATTTATTTTTATTTCGTTTTTCTACTGTCAGAGATGCTATTTTTCTCTTTTTATTTACTAGCAGTACGCTTTGTTTTTCATGACTTGTAAAACTATGTACGTAAGCATTTTTATTTTGTATTTAATTAATATTATTTCCCTCGATATTACTAATTACTATAATTATTATTACTTCATAATATATTTACATCCAATTAATTTTTTATAACTTTATTATAATTTTTTGATTTCTTATTATTTCTGTTAATAATTGTAAAATAGTTACATATATATAAATTTATTATTACTTAATTATAGTTAAAATATAAGAATAAAAATATTTTTAATATTTTAGAAAATACTTATATATATTATAAAGTTATAAAGTTATAAAATATATAAATACAATATTAATCAACTCATATATCGTTAAGATTAATATTTTTATAATAAAATATCTTTATATAGCATATAAATTTATTACACTACAATTTAGTTATCATAAAATAATAAAATATAAATTGGATTTTAACTTTTACTTATAATTTAATTTAAATTTTAAAGGAACTTTAGTAAAACCTCACTATGTAGGTTAAAAAACTAAAAACGTTAATAAAATTTTTAAACGTAAAAATACTGTCTAAAATGTGAATTTTATAAGAATCAGAAAAATCATTATTGGAAAAAATGCAGAAAATAAGTACTTAGACACATTTCTGTGATAAACCACTAACTTCTGATAAAATAATATAGTTTATTATTAGCAAAACAGTTTCAATAACAAATTAATAAAAAAATCAACAATACAATAATATGTGATAAGTAAGAATAATAAGTAATATATTGATTTTGTTTAGTGAAAATAAGTGTTATAATAAAAATAAATTATTATTTAAACAAAAATAAAATATTTCATTACATGTGAGGAAATTGCTCTTAATTATGTATTGCAGTTGTTGAAATGTGACTTCAAGGTTATATAAATAATAATATAAGTCACGATTTGAATAATAAAATATAAATGGATATTGAAATAATTTTGACATATGCATTAAAAGAATCAATAAGTAATTAAAATTAGACAATTATGTCTTAATTTTTTTTTTATAGAAAAACTATAATAAAAATTGTAATATTGAATACATAAGAAATTTATATGTCAAAAAAGTTAAATTATATTCAAACTAATCACATAATTACAAAATTAAAACAATGAATAGTAATTATATTTCGTGTCTACTGTATTATATTAATAGTAGTGATGGATGATTTGTTATCTTCTTTTATTTTACTATCTTTGTAGATCTTCATATATTTCATCTCATTGTAAATTTGAAATAAAATAGCCAATAATCTTCTCAAACATAGCGAATAAATGGATGAAAAAAGCCAGCAATAATGTTATGTAATTTATTTAAAAAATTCACATCACAAATTAATAGTAAATTTTTTAATTTTAACAAGATTCTTTATTAAGATAATAGAGATTGAGCAGACAAACGATATACATCAAATATAATTTAAAATAAAATTACGTATATATCTTTAAACTTAACTTATAATCTAATATACGTCAATTATTTTTAGTTAGTCTTGTTAATTCTACTTAAAGCATTACTTATATTTACCTATTTTCTAAATTTATAATTAAAATGAATTTGTAAGAACAAATAAAATTATTCGTCATGATTTTAAAAGTAATAATGTAACGAGGTAAGAAATAACAAAAAATACACTGATAATAATTATATTAATGATAATGATGATAATAATAATGATAATCAGTCGATGAGTTTAATCACGTAGGCATTCATATGAGTGGGTCTCGTAAATTCGATAAAATAAATATTCGTTTGTCGAAAAATCGATGGAGACTTCATCAATGGAGACTTATTGCTGTATGAGAAAACTTGAGTCCGACAAAGCGAACACTTGGTATATGAGAAAATACATATTTAATAAAGCGTGTACTCTTGCAAGCAGAAGAGGAAGAATAGAGTAAAGTTCGACTTCGGGTATGTGAAGTAATAGATTAGACGAATAACGTGTACATTTGCATAAGTGAAGGCACGGGTCTAATAAACTACAAACTCACACAAAGGACAATACTTAATTCATATAGCATGCGTAATCATATAAACGAGCAAATGCGCATACGTACACTGCGTCCCACGAGGTACTTGAAATATGGTTTGGTGTACTATGTTCACTGTTAAGTGGGTTAAGTAGACTTTCATGCAATTTCTCGTCATAGTTTTTCGTCGTATTTTTAACTTCTTTTATATCTTTTTTAGGTAAACTAGATATAACTCACTATCGTATGTTGCTTTGAGTTTCCACTTCTTTTAGAGATCCATTGTACCAGTTAGCTCAACATTTATTTTATAGGTAATAGCGTTGATGGTTTAGTTAAATGAAGTAGGGACAGTACATTTGTTTGTAGGTGATAACTAAGGTATGTTGGTTGGAAAAATATGTTATTTGTACAATAATACTATCTTTAACTCAATCAAGTATTAATTAAAATTTTGGATTATACTTTTTGATTTATAGTGAGATTCAGGTATAAACCTTTTTTAAACAATCTATAATGGAAATATTTTCCGAATTATTGAAATATTTTCTGAATATTTAACTTTTATTACTACTAAATATTTATTCATATAAATAAAGTAACTAAATAAAATGAATATAATAAACATCTGTAAATTATAACGCAGAAATTCACCTTCTATAAATAAATCTATTACGTTGTTTCTACCTTCACAGGCTTTCGCACTTACTTTAGACAATTAAATAATTTTAAAAAATGTACAAGTTTAATAATTGCTTTTCGCGTCACTATTAATAATATAAAAAATTATTAAATTATCGTATGAATATAAAAAGTCTATTTAAAAACCCAGGTTTGAATACTACAATAAATATTACATTAATGAAAGAGCCTTAAAAAGATTCGAACTTTTCACCAAGGATTGTATCTTTATTCACCCTGATAAAGGCGGATTTTTTTTTGCGCTCATGTATTTTTTTCATGAGAGATCGTCGATCTATGTTCTTTAGCTTTTTCATTAAAAGCTACCGCGTCCGTCATGATTGTACTCTTTTTAATTTTTTAACTAAAAAGCTTCCCTTAATCAGAATATTGAAAATGTATCAACATGCCTTACACTATTCCCGAAAACCGTTATCAATTTAAACACCAATTTCTCGCGCTGTTGGACAAGGCGCTTCCTTTTATTTTTACAGGTATCAATCTTGAGCCATCCGATACATCTCAATATAAAAAGCGTATTTAAATTATATAATATAGAAAAAGCTATTTAAAAAATATGAACTACTCTTAATTTAAACAGAACATATAATTACAAAAAAGTACATGCAACTATAAAAAAATAATTAATATATGAAAAATTTATGCAATTTGATTTAAAAATTAAATATTAAAAGTCTATAAATACGTACAAATATGATAAAATTGGTAATTATGAGAAAGAAAGAGGGCAATAGTAATAAACGGTTTGGTAGTAACGATTAGAAAGCGCTACAGTGAAGAGCTGCAAAGCAACGATAAACCATAGTGGAAGCGGAGATAAAGTAGAATTTTATAAATAAAATCAATAAATGATTGATCTAAATAATTATTTAATTTTCGAAAATAAACGTAATTACAAATTTAAATAATATGAGCAATTTACAAAGTTAAGTAAATATTCTTATATTTTTTAAATTTTAAAGTAATAAACAAACAATACTTTATAAAAAATGAAACTTACTTTAAAATTAAAAGTAAATAAAATAAATAATTATATAGAATAAATTGACATTCTTGTTTGAAGATACTCAATATAACAAATAATAATAATTTAATGAGTCAATGTTAAAATAAGAAAAAAAATTTGTAAATAGAAAAAAAAAGAATCATCGATGAAGCATAATATTCACATTATTTTCTGCTATTATAAAATTATAATTAAATTATAATAACCTTCAACAAACAGTTTGTACTGATAATTATACATTGCTACACTGTAAACAGCAGAAATATAAAAGAAAAGAAGCAGTTAAAAACCAAAATATGTAAATAAAATTCTTGAACTATGTCACGTAGAAAGAATATCGCTTTTAATTTCAAAAACTCTCAATTTTCTCTTGCAAAATTTCGACGTGATATTCAAAATATGTGAAAATTCTAAGATACCTTACCATGGCGGCACACTTCAACACCAAAATCAACTGCTCCTTTAAAAACCAACGTGATAATGTTCGAAATATCTACCCATAAGAGAAACTTTTAAATAATGTTCAATAATAATTTTAAATTAATTTTTGAAAGTTTTTTTATGTACGAATATATAGACAAGAATATGTATAGTTTAATACTGACATATCACTGTAATCCAATATATATATTCACGCAAATAATGCTAAAATTTAATTCTGATCATACTAATCCATATATATTTCATTGATGACACAAACAGTTGCTTACCATCAATTATTATTTAAAAATAATACAATGAATACAATATGTTTATAGTATTATATATTAAAATTTATTTCGAATATTTTTTTCAAATTATCAGAATTAGTTACAATGATTTTTAATAAATTTAACATGGTTAAAAATGAGGTAATGGAATAAGCTCATAGAAATATTTTGGGATATACATTATTATTTAATAAAGTTAATAATTATTAATTTTGCTATTAGTTTATATTTTCTAATAATATATTTTATTTTCATTAGTAATAGTAGAACAAACAGTAAATTTATATTTTTTTAAATATTAAATATATTAATATTATATACGTAATAAATCAGTTTTATTGATTTTCGTGCATTTGATAAAGCATTGTTGTAGTATATGCACAAGATAAAATGTAAAGGTACATATAACTTAGGAGAGATTTTAACATATCTCATATAAATAGTAAAACAAAATTGTTTCTATTATTTCGTTTCTCAAAGCAATTAATCATGTTTAAGTTACAAAATTTCATTTTTGTTAGTAAGTAAATAATAACAATTATAAAATTAATATTTATTCATTAAAATATTTCTATATTTTTATACATTTTTTATATTATAAAATTTTATGTTTAGTATTGTTTGTACATCTTATAATAGTAAGCGTACACACGTTTAAAACTGATAGTAATCATGGTGTAACTGTTCAGCCTTGCAAATGTAATCAAGCTAATGAATGGACATACGAATTAAAAAAAGTATGTGGAACCGATGGACAAACTTACGCGAATAAGATGCAATTAATTTGTGCGAATCAATGCAATAATTCAAGTATGTTTGTTATTAAAATATAATCATTATATAAAACCTATTATAAAGATAATTGTAAATAAACACATAATGATCACATAAAAATCTTACCTAAATTTCTGCGATATATAGAATAATTTATATTTTATCGTTTCTTAAATAATTATCAAAGAAATCATTCTCGTAGCTTTCAAAATCTATCTTAATATAATTAAATTTCTTTGCTTTGGTGAGTATATTTAAATTTATCATTGTATTACTTAATTTAGAAACTCATTTAAAAATATCATAAAATTAATTTAAAAATTAATCAACGATTATTTTATATCATGAATTGCTATGACATCCCTTTTTTCAATAAAATTCTACAAATCGACTATTTTGCTACTAAAACTTAGTTATTTACTATTCGTATATTTTTATTTTATATGATAAGAAAAAAATGATTGATATAACTAATTTTTGAAAATTTATTTTAAAAGTGAAATTCAAAGTTTTAATTATTGATTTTTAGAAAATATTTAAGAATATACAAAAGACCAGTAAATATTTAATATAGTCAGTATATTCAATGTATTTTTATATTAATATTAGATTATTAAAATTTTAAAAATATTTCTAATAAATTTTTGCCATGAATATTTGACAGTATTAAATTTAATTTAGTACTCTAAATGCATGAGGATGTAAGTATTCTCCTTGTTTATAAATTAGATATTTCTACTCCTTTTATATATTTATTTTGACAGTGATGACTTATTTTCTTTTATTTAATTATTAAATCAATGAACAATCCTGATACGTGCATGCCATTTTCTTTACTTACAAATATTAAAAAATATAAAAATTATCATTTATAAATTAGCTATTTTTCATTGATTTTATACTGTTAGTTAGATAACATTAAACGTGATTTATGCAATATCTCAAAGTTTCGTGTTTCATATGAATAATATTTACTGTGTGATAAAGAATTGAAATAAGTTATTAAGTATTGTAAAAGTTTACAAATAGACATCATCTACTCGGAAGTTTACTTTAACTTGTAATCTAAAACTTTTTATATAAAACGTCTGTAAAAATAAAACGAACATTTTGAATCGTTACAACTATAAAATTAGTAAAAGTCCATTAATATTAACTAAGGAATAATTGCACAAAATAAATTATTCAATGTATTTGTAAAATTAATAAGTAAATGAGATTGAACAACAAAAAAATCGAAAGGGAGGGGGGTATAAAATGTTTTCACGAACCAAAAGTTTCGAAATATATGTAAAACGAAGAAAGAAGAACGTTATTTCACCTAAAAAATAGTTTTTATACAAGAACTATATAGAAATTTTTTAACTTTTTTCCTTTACAAAAATACTATTTTCACAATATTATAGAGAGAGTATAATGAAAACATAGTTTATTCCTTCAATTTATCTCAAATTAAAAAAAAAAGATGTAATTTTATATTTAATAATAAATTTTTTATCTATATAATTACAATTGTAGCATGAATGTTGATTAAAACCTCAAATAATAATAAACTTCCAAATGAGGCAATGGAAATAATTTGGTTTTCGTGATGCATGGTATTTTTTAAACTTACTTAAGGTTTTTTAAATTATGTTCATAATTTTTCAATGTAAGGTTCATCATTTTTTAATATATATAAATAAAAAATTCGTAAGCTGAACTTTACTAAATATAAATCAATGTTGCTAATAATATTTAATAAGCCTTATTATATTATTATATAATACCAAAAATGCTTTCATTTAAAATTTATATAAGTGGAACGTGCTTTTTATATATGATAATTCATTAATAACAGAATACTATAATTATCTGATTCTTAATTATTTTAGATGTAGCAGTTGCTTATGAAGGTGAATGTAAAAAAAGTCATGAACGAAGAAAATCAATATAAATACCATAAAAGTAGCGAAAGATACATATTTGTAAATTTCAAACAAATAAAAAATAACTGATCATACAAATATTTCTTCAATAAACTATTTTTTATAATATATATACAGATAAATGATGAGGTCTTTAACTACTAAAAATTCCATGAATTATTATATTTATTCATACTAATCAATACCTTTAGATTTGTATTTTCGAGACATTTTTTCATATTTTAAATGAAATATTGGATTATTATAATGGTTTTATTCAATTTATTTTTGGGTTATAATAAACAAATAGTAGTTTAATTGCTTTTAATTAAGACTAACTAATTATTAATTTATTTTTAATTTAAAATAGTTAATTGTTAGTTTAAAATGTAAAAATTGTCTCATAAATATACTATAAACAAATATTCATACAATTATGTATACTTAACTATAAATTAATTATAAAATTTAAAAAATGTTTAACATTAATTAAAGCTTAATTATTGTTTCTCAAAATGAAGTATCATTATACTGGAAATCTTTTTTCTCAGATATTTCCATACAACAAACTACATACATGCTTTAAATTACTCATACGATCATTCAAAAAACTATTTCCTTTCTCCCACTATAATACTCATTTAATCTTAAACATCTGGATATTTGAAATGCTCATTTTACTGAACAACTTTAAAAGTATATGATAAATGAAAATATTCCAAGAATAAAAGAAAAAATATCCCACACTATATTTTTTGTTGATAAAACCTGAGCATAAAACAGAACATGCTGTATCTATTTGGCAGTACCGCTTTACAAAGAAACTCCGAGTATAAAAAATACGTCGGATTAATATAGCATTGTTTCCATCGGAAAACCTCTGACTAAATAGAAAAGTAAAACGTTGCATTGAAGCGAAACTATTTCTACTAAAATATCCCAGATCTGAAAAGGAAGACACTATATCGAATGGTAATGGTATAGCTTCAATTGAAAGAATAAATATAGAAATCCTTCGGGTGAAGAGCCAAACGGAGAGAATACTAGTCCAATAATGTAGTTGATGTGATCGTGATAATAATTAGGTAGATTGACCCATAGAGTTACCAATCACCTTCCTACAAAAAATATTACACTTTCTTTTCATCTTTTTATGTTACAGTTACTCTTCTGGAAAATCAATTATTTTTTCTAATTAACAAAAAAATAAAATATTATATATATTACTTAATAAAATTAATTCGAAAGATAAATCTTTGTATTTATCTTTGTATTAATTATTGTTTTAAATTTTGTTTTAATAATAAGATACATTTTTTTATAAAATTTGTGGATTTGAAAAATTATGATATGTTTTAATTCTTAAAAGCATTCGTTTAAATAAAATATTCAATTTATTTCTTTACAAAAATTTATTCAAAAAAGTTATTTTTCTTTTGCATAAAATTTTCTTTTCATTCTATCTTAATTAATTTTAATGATTATTTTATTTATTATAAATTACATTTACTTTATGTGTATAAAATTTATAAAGTTAAAAATAATGATTTAATTAGTTTGATTTATTCTACATTTTATATCAAATTAACGGGTAATTTATAAAATCATATTTGGAATTTAATAATTTACTAAACATTATTAATAATTCTATTTGAAATTAAATAAAAAATTAATATGATTCATGATATTCTTAAAATTGTTACATATTGATTTGAAATATTCTATTCTCTAAAAAATATTATTGTGAACATACATAAACTTCATTTATTTAGAATCATCAATTATGTGACAAATTCCTGTATCTAGTTAATATACTGCCATAATTTTTTAATTTATATTTATTATACTATTCAAGAACTATTTCTATATAGTTATATTGATATTGGTTATTTATCTAAATTTTTATTTTAATTTTTCTAAATTTAAAAATTAATTTTGTAAAATCATTACTATAAACATTAATGGATTAAATTCATATAGTTTTAATTTGAATTATAATAACATTAATAAAATTATTGATTAAATATTTTTTGTAGGTTAATAATTTTATTAATTTATGTAATTATTTTAACTAATATTATTGCGTTATTTTAGTCTATGATTTAAATTTAAATTTAATAATTTCTTAAATAAGTAACATTTTATATAAAAATATGAAATAAATTTTATGAAATTATTTATAATACATATTATATAAGAGTTACCTAAAAATCACATATGAAAATAAGTATCTAGTGCACTATTTTTGGTTGATTATATAATATGTAAATCTCTGATTTGTTTGAAAATACGTTAGTTCCTGCGTTACATGACAGTCGAACCAATAGGTAGGAAAGTGTTAAAGGTACTAAAATACAACACAAAGGCTTCCATTAAAAACTAAAATTTATTTACGATTAAGGATCGATAGCTTGTAATTGTCAAAGTAAGTCGATGGAATTATAATAGTACATAGAATTTCTATTGCTCTATGCATTAGCGAAAAAATACAGAAGATTCAATTTTTCAAACATAAAACCTGTTTACGATCTTCCATCGATGTAAATTGTTGTATCAAATTATTAATACATTTTATAATTAAATAAAAAAACGCACACCGAACTTACATATAATATAATATAGTATATTTAAAATGTAATCATTTAATGCAAACGTGAATAATGTACTGATGGATATACTTTAAGCTGTTTAATTGGGAAATGAATATTTCATATCATGAGTTTGGTATATACATAAATGATTAGAAAATTACAGAAATTATATTTTTTTGATACAAAACATATATTATTTTTTTTTAATTATTGTTTTCGTATAAATGGAAAATTATACATAAAATGAGAATCAAAGTATATGATTTCTATTTATACTAAAAACAAAATACTTAAAATATTGATAATAATCTCAAATTCTTTTTATATAATATAAAAAGTGATATACAGTTTATGTATTATATATTTCAATTAATATATTTAATATGTATTGTATAAAATAATGTTATATGACTCTTGAAATATAAATAATTTTTAATGAAATTTATAATTATTTTAAAGCTATATAATGATAGAAACAATTTGTATATCTTGTATTTTTCTTAAAATTTTTTGTCTTCCAAACCATTCATTTATAATCATTAATCCTTTTACTTTGTATTTTTCTCATTTTCTCAATTTTTCAGTGTCTACATGCTATCACCAATAGTGGTTTAATTATTAGCCTTTGTTGTAATATGATTGACAAAACTAAGGTATACTAATGAAATTACACTAATAATGTACTAATAAAATACACATGTTAATAAATAAAGAATGAATGATCAATATTGGGATTGTAATATTGGTTTGGATTGATAAAATTAATTACATCAATAAACATTATAGGAAATAAATGAATTTTAAAACTAACAAAGGATCAACTCAATAAAAAATTAAGGAAAGAGCATGTACCTATAAACGGTATAAATACCATTGTACAACAGAGATTATTTTAATTATTATAATTATTTATTATGAAAACTAGATCTCTGTACACCAATAATAACATACGTAGAAAATATAAAGAACAAGGTAAACGTCCTCAGTAAAATCATAGCAGACTATAATCTTAAGAAAAGATCTTGTCAAAAACGCCATAATACTCATAGGAAGAAACTTAATATGTTATGTACGTACATAGAATACATCGGCAACATCAATGTCCAGGAGTTTCGGCCTATAGACTAAATAAGGAAATGGAATAATCATTTCCACAGTTATGATATACAGATATTTTTAGGACATATAGAAGGGCACAGCCACTTTGTCTTACTAAGAATTTACCATCAAATTACGAAGATTTTTACTCTCTATTAGGAAAAAAACTATATTAGTCCATATATTGAAATGTATATAAGGCCTGAATAATAGCTTTTATCTTCTTTTTCATATTCGTAACACTCTTGCATTATAAAATATACATCATCGGAATAATTTAAAATAGTTTTTGAGAATATGAGAACTGATTTACTTCTTTAAACCATAGAAGATATTGATGGAATCAATGAACATGCTCAATAGAACAAGAAAGTCTAAGTTAAAATGCGAAGAACCAAACACGATTTTCCTAAACTTTAAGTCTTTCTATGATTACTACTAGTAAAATGTGAAAAATGATATATAATTCCTTCAAAATATTATACTCTGTTTAAGGAGAAAACGAGTAATAAATATATCTGTTACTTTTAACATTAGGAAACGATATAAGGAACAGTCAAAGCACTTCTTAAAAGTGAGTCTTCATACTCAAGATAAATGCTACAGCTCTTAGCTATTGTTAATACAGGGATCATTACCACAATATTAAATAAAGAAATTACTGAATAGCAAGCAAAATTGAAAAAAAAATACTCAGCATTTACGTTTGTTGTTCTAACCAAAGATTTGAAAACTATACAAAAGTTAAAAAGTTTGATTACCAATAGAGTTCACCAGCTAACCAGTCATAATTTTATGTACACAATCGTCTATGAGATTTTAGTCAGTAACAAAGCTCTACAATATAATTTCTCAACAAAAAGTCAACTTCAGGAAAAGAACGTTTAGTCAGAATCTATAAAAGTTGCATATTATATCCCGTTCATGGTTTTTTATGTTAAGCCAATCTGGATGGTTCCACTAGCTTCGTTTAAACTGTAGTCTAGTTTAAAATATTCTTCATAAATTTTCTCTGCCTTTTCTAGTATTTTCCTGACAATTTTTTCTTTTGAGCGTCGACTGTATCGGAAATTTTTCCCTCCACCAAGGATATTCTGACTTTATAATCTTTGCTCCACTGTGAAGCCACAATAATCCACCGTCTCACAACTTTCGTGAGCTACGTATTGGGCCATCAAATATAAATTTTGTTAATCATAGTTAAACTTATGGGGTTGATCCCCTCCGCAATTTACCAAGAAATAAGAAAGCATGCAATTTTATATAAATAAAATGTACAATTTAAAGTAATTTATCCTATTATCTATTATAATCTCGTGCAGATACATTATGCACTTAAAGTAAAATTTGTTTCTGACTGTAAGTATGCGTGATTGAAACTGTTATTTTTTCATTGTATCAACATTCTCTTTCATTAATCATTTTAATCTTTGTAGTCAGAGATTTTATTTGTGATAAAAAAAAGAAAAAAATGTATGTAAAGGTGTTAGTTTATTTAACTGCATAAAAACAACAAAAATCAAGCCCGCAAACAAATGTACATTAGGAAATCTGATCACCAAGCAGACACATTTCAACAATTATATGTATAAATATTCATAAGAATTTAGTGAGTTATAAACTATTATAATCAATAACGATACCAAAAAAATACTGATTGAATCATTTTATTTATTTCAAATTATATTTTTAAAAACGACTTTCGTACGCGAATTGCTTACAAACATTCGTAATAAAAATAATAATTAAAATTTACAAGACAAAAAAAATTTTCAGTTTTAATTTTATCCAGTTATATACTCTTATTGGCTAAAAATAACTTTTTCAATTTTATTTTACTTTTTCTCAAAGTTAAATAGTTTGTTTATAAAATGAAAAATGTTAAGACTAATTAAAATTAACTTTTTTAAATAAAAAATTCTTTAGATTAGAATCAAAATGTTTTTATTCACTATTTATACCAATGAAATTTCTTGTATACATATGAAAATTGAAAACAGAATAATTAAATGTATCAAAAATAATTTTCTATTTATTAATAACCTTTAAAATATTATTTCTGTAATAAAATATTTATTATTAATCAGAAAATTCAGAGTTCAATTTTATTGAATTAGTAATCATTTTTTGTTAATATAATATTCTATATATTAAAACCTTTTTACTAAAATAAGTATATTACAATACTATTTTAAATTTTGTAAGTACTATACTCATATTAAATTTATGTTTTAACAGTAATATATAGTCTTCACATTTACCTGAATGAATTGAAAGTATCAAGCTATATTGGTCAAACATAGTAATGATATTTTATGCTTTTTTCTTGGTTTTTTTATTTCATCCTTGTGCTTCTATCCCCGATTTGCTTGCCATTATTCTTAACAGCATCCCCTTAATTGTTGATTTATTGGGTGATATTTATATATATAACAATATATGTACAGTTTCGAGTATAAATCACATTATTATATTCATATTAAATAGGTATTAAACAATAATGATTCATTATATGTATTTTACATTATTTAAAAAATAAATATCTAATAAAGAAGAAATTAATAAAGTATAAGACAATTTTTTATTGTAACATTGCTTTTATTAATTACAATCGATAATTATCCACAATACATACAAAGTATTTAACAATAATGTTTGTTATGGATTATCTACAGTAATGTTTTTATATATTTGTAAATAATAAAAATCATTAACCAAAATTTAAATTGACATACTTTGCATTGAATGTATTTTACATAGTTTATCACGTTGATCACTTATGATTTAATAAATAAGTTTTAATTATATAAATATATTTTCTAATTTTATTTCTTGAGTATATATTGATTTCACGATACAACATACAAAATATAAAAAAGACAATGATTTTTTTAAAAATTAACGTTTTTTAAATTAATTACAAAACCTATTTTCAGTATTATTTCATCTTTTTTTTTGCTTCAATAACTGATATGATTTCTATTGTCTTGGTCAAATTATTTAAATTTTGAAAACTATACTTGTAAACAAATACTTTATATAAATTAAAACAATTTCAAATTAAAATATTTCGAAAAAAAATTAATTTTATAAAAGAAAAGAAAATTATAATTATATTTTTCTATTAGTAATATTTTCAAATATATTTAAAAAATATTTGTATATTAATATTTTTTAATTTAATTTAATTTAATTTAATTTAATTTAATATCTTTTATTACAAGTAATAAAAGAAACCATTTATCATGATACTTTACAGAATTATATAATTAGAATAAAATAATACAAAAACATGTTTATATTCATACAAATAAAACTTGATAATTTTTATGTTTACTGGCCTTATAACAAACTTTTTAATATAAAATTTTTCAATTGATATGCTATAAGGCAATTATGTTACTTATTTTTTAATTGTTTTTGTAAACAAATTTTTTATTACATTTGTCAGTTACATAATTTATATCCTTTTACAATTATACTAAATGACATTTCTTATATTAAACATGTATTCAAAACTTCATTTTAAACGATCAACTAGAAATTGTAGTTTAAGATATTTAATATTTATCTTATATTTTTAAATATTTTATTTAGGTTTTATTTTCAAAACTTTGCGAATTTACCTTTTTGAAGTTTAAGATTATTTATAAACATTATTAAAACATTTTTTTAATATTTGAGATACTGAAATAAAATTTATAATTATATACACGATAAATTGATTTAGACTTTTAATTGGTTATATATATATATATATATATATATTATTTTTAATGTTTATTAATAAAATAATATTTTAAAGAATAAACATATATTTTACTATTATAATTTTTTTCATTTGGTACTATACTTTTAAGTAATTTAATCAGTATATACATATTCAATTACAATATTTTTAATTAAACAAATTATCAAATTAATTATTTAAGGTCTATAAATGTTTTCTTTAAATGCGGCTATATTTATTAGCCTATTACTTTTATAAACATGGTGATTATGCGTGTATATGTTATATATATATGTGTGTATGTGTGGGTGTGCATACAAATAAACACTGTTTATTCGATTATTTTGTATAGTATTGTTTATTATTTTAACTAGTAACTACCTAAAATACACTAGAAATTTGTGCTGATTTTTCTAGTGCATTCAACTTTTTTTATTTTATAAATTTGAAAATTATAAAATTATGAAATTCTATAATTCATATTTTTTTGTTCATAATACTAGACTTGGAAAAATACAATTAAATTATTTATTTTTTAATATCCTAATAAGAATAAATTTATGACAGATAGTAAATGTAATAAATTTAATATAACTAGTAATAAAAAATGTGAAAAAAATAACTTTTTCCATGATTTGTAATGGAAGCTCATAATTATGATGTACTACTTAATGCTTAATGCTATTAACTACATTCTAAAAAAAAATAATTTTGATTGACAAAGCTTTGATATGGCAGTAAATGAATATTTATTTTATCTATTTAATAACTTAAAATAAGAAGATTTTTTGCATAATTTAAAGTGTAAAAATGCACCCTTTTTCCATTTAGTTGCAATATTAATATTCTTATTTAGTTATCAAGAGAGTAATTTTAATTCTCAATAGTTGATGTTAAAATTTCTAATTTCTTTGTCACTTGAGTATTATATAATTACTTATTTATATAGTCTTGATTGCATGTAAATTAAAATCTAATGAATACAATTTAATAGTATTGTACAATGTTTATAAAAATTTATCCAATATAAATGTATATTGTGAATGGTTTAATGGCTTATCCTGAATCCATATTCTGATGCAAATATTTATTGTATCTTTACTCTGAAACAAATTCAAATATTTTTTCTGTTTAAAGGAATAGTATTATATTTTTAAGAAAAGATTTTAGGAACATTATCAAAAAGAAATGTGTAACATTTTTTATATTTTTCTCTTATATTTCTTTCAGATAATAATAAAAATTTAGAAATATCAGTATTTACAAACAAGTAGCAGCAATGTAACTATTTAAATTATTATTAAAAAGTTTGGTAATACATTACTTTCATTATAGAATTAAGTATTTATATATATATATATTTTTTAATTTAAAAATCTATTAAAAACTGTTATAAAAGTACTACAATAAAAATTTCTAGTAATTTACTTTATGGTTGAAGATGTGGTATTAAAAAATTTTTTTTTACAGTTACACGTTTTGTATACAATATTTCATGAATTGCATATTTACAATAAATACATATATTTTTTTCTCTTTTTTAGTCAATGCATTATGGAGATATATTATATAATAATGGCAAGTATATTAATTTAATGCTTGAGATAAAGATGTATCATCAAAATTAAAAAAACAAAAGTAAAAATAAATTTAATTGTCACAATGATTATTCAGACAACTCATTTCAGATGGATTGCTAGTATTATTGCTCATCATAAAAAGGCTATTCAATTTATTATAGTTCTGGTTTTCAGAGCTACTTTTTGAATTCACAACTGACATATTATGCTGATGATAAGCACTCAATTTTGTAAAACTAGGCACTTTGTCTAAAACATAAAAATTAATTGTAAATTAGATGTGTTTAATAAAATAATTTTTTATATAAATCTATCTTTAAAAATAAAATATACATTTTTATTTGTTAATCAGGAGAAGAAATTTGAATCTTGTATATGACATCATAATTTTACAAACAAGAAAAAATGTATATAGTATTGATATAAAATTTTAATAGAAAAATTTCTTAGATTCAAAATTTTATTTTCAAATATTTTCATAAATATTATTTAAGAAATTATTATAGTTATAATATAAAATACTGTTTTGTAATAGTTTTTTATTAGAAAATTTATAAGAAAAATGTTAAATCTTACATAAAAATTTACCTTTACTGTGGTTATACCTAAGCCTTTCCTGGGAGTTCGCATGTTTCTGAGGAATGCAAGAGTAATTACTATCAGTACTATATGTTGGTGAGGAAGATCTATTTCTACCTCTACGACTTTTATCATTACATTTTCTTAAATTGTTACTGTGATTATTTGAATGATTTCTACACAAAGAAGTATTTAATTGAAGTGGCTTAGATTCAAATTGATTATTATAATCTGTTGCATCAGCGTACAAACAACTTGATTCAGAACATGAACAACAAACATCTGAATGAGTATTGGAGTCACAAGATTTACGTTCCCATTCACTATCTTCTATTTCATAGAAACCATCATTACAAAATAGGTCACTTGTTAACTGAAATTTTTCTTCATTTTTTTGGATTTCGCTAAAATTTCCATGAACTTGAAAATTTTCTATGTTTTCAAGATCATTCTGATGACCATAAATAACTGAACCACTCTCATATTCATTTTCTTGAGCTTTATACATGTCATAATGAGAAAGATCTTGTGGAAAAGTTGGCATACATGGAGTATTTATTTGAGGTTGTACATTTGTGTACCGGCCTTGTTGGTTTATGAAATCACGGTTTTTACTCCATGGTGTAGATGAAGATGAAAAGTTACTGTTAACTAACCTAATAGGAGTCGGTGGACTTTGTGATATATTCGAACTACACTCAAGACCACTTTGAGTATTAACACGTTTACTGAAATGTGGACTAAAAGCAGCACTAATTTGTTGAACCCGATTCGGTAATGAGTTTGCTGTAGGTGGTGGATGCTCTGGAGGTGGAGGTAACATATCACACCAGTTGGGTAATGATTCCTGTTGTTGTTGCTGCTGTTGAAATTGAAGTTGTGGACCACGATAAGTTTGACGGCGTTGGTGTTCTGCAATTTCATCTGTATAAATACTACTTGCATTATCACTACTTGGTGACATAGTTGATTTATTGTGCTCTTGGGTAGATTCAAGACTTGAATAATCAGGTTTAATGCATGAATCACTCGAATTAGACTTCTGACCACTTGTTTCTATGGAATCAGGACTACAGTTTGCTATGCAAAGTGTTGTTGTAGCATAAGGCTCAGGCGGCGCCGATGGTTTCCTCGTATTATAAAATGTTGTAAGATTAACCTCAGCATATTCAGAGCTAGATATACCAACTATACCTGCTGCAACTATATGATTATTGAGAAGTTTCGTTTCACATTCTTTTTCGCTAGTCTTCTGAAGACTGTTGTTTGGTCTCCATTCACGCTCCAACCAAAGAGTATCCTTATTCAGCTGACAAATATCATTAGCTGTGCTCACAGGTACATTAAGATGACCAAGCTGTTTGTTCATTGTTTGACGACGCCTCAAATAGAAAGTACCTAAAAGGACAGCTATAATGCTCAGGATCATTATACCCATAAGAATTAGGAACCAGGTCTTACTAATGATAGAGTTATTACTATGATTTGAATCAATTCGCGGAGGTTGTTGACTTAATAATTCTGGATCCATATTCAAGAATGTAGGAACAGAAAATGGCCCTGCTCCAACATGTGTCAGACCAGCCACACGAGCAGTATATAACCCTCCAGTGCTAAGACTATTAATAATCACAGATGTTGTTGATGCATTCAAATTCATCTGACCTAGGATTTTATTACTACTATTGCTCTTAATTTGGATCTGAAAATATTGAATAGTAATAGTTTCATATTTATACTTATAAAAAATCATAATATGTTAACATATTTAATATAAATAGATTCCAATTATACGAACATTAAATATTTTTTTAAATAAGAATTTTATAAAAATAAATATATATGATAATCAATTAAAGATTAAAATGATTTTAAAAAAAAAAAATTAATTTCTAAAAAATTTTGTTAATATGGCCATTTTTATAATAAAAATAAACTACCTTATAACCAATAAGTTGTCCATTATAATGATTTTTGGGTGGTGGTGTCCATCTAACAAAGGCAGAACTTGAATTAATCATACCAACATGAACGTTTTCTGGTGGACTGGAAGGAATATCCTCTTGAGTCATAGCTAATTTTACATTACTTGGCCGTCCCTCAATAGTTTTATAAAATGGAACAAGAAAGAATTCATAGCGTGTATATTTTTTTAAATTTGTGAGTACATAGCTTGTAGCTCCAGCATTCATGACAGTAACCATTTGATATTCGGGTGGTGTATCTGACATTTCACGGAAACGAATATACAACCCATCAACTAGATCTGGTGCACCAAGTATCTAAAAATATAAGGGTTTTATAAAAAAAGATATTAATATAATTTTATAAAATAATTCTTTAAGTGTTATATTTTTACAATATAATAATATTGTACTTGTCCTTAATTTTTTAAAAAATTTTAAAATAATAATTTTATGATTGAAATATTATGATAATTGAATATTAACATAAATCTTCATAATTTGAATTTTACAGATTCAACATAAACACCTATCTTTCCAAAAACATTTATATTTCTAACAAACACATTAATGTGTTATCAGAATAAATTAAGAAAAATGAAATATAATTTGTTTAAAATAAATGTAAAAGTACAAAAATAATTGATTAAAATTATCAATATGAAAGTTAAAAAAGAATTGTAGATATAGACTGCTACAAAATCAATATAAAAGAAAATTAGTTAAGTTTTTCAGAAATGAAAATTAATAGCAGAGTAAAAAAACAGAGAGGCTGAAACAATTGGTAAAAGCAGAGTTGTGCAGTATTTCGAGTAAAATAAATAAGATTATAAACCTTCTAATAAAGTTAGTGCTATGAGCTAAGAGAAGTTGTAAACATATTATAGTTTATAGAGAAAGATAAAAACTAGAAGGACTGTACGTAGAAGACAAAGTCAAGAAAGACAGTATGTAGGCACTAAGAAAGATAAAAGTAATTAAGATATTGAGAAAACCTTAAAAGAAATAACATATATATTATCATAAGATTTCATCAACACAAGGTTAGTGGTGGTAATTAAAACAGTGAATGTGGTATCATTTAATAAGTTTTGCACCGTTGAATAATGAACACAAACTTGTTGATGCAAATTCATAAAATACTAAAAATATTAGTAAATATCAAGTACTATATATATTAATATAAATAATGAAGAATTGAAATTAATTACAACTATAACATTTTTAAATTGAATATTATATGTAATTTCATAAAATATAAATTAATAGAAATATAAGTACAAATACAATAAAGAATAATCAATTTATTATATAAATATAATACTTACATTCCAAATAATTTTCATACTTGTACTACTTAAAGAAATAATTTCACTTAGTTCCAGAATTTCACTGTTTAATCGATCACGAGCACGAATTAATTCAATTTGAGGTATTGTACCCTGATCGATGCTCATTGTGTGAACGATATCCGATAGAGGACCTGGAAGAGATAAACCATGGCCATTTTCCACTCGTACTAAGAAAACGTAGTTGGTATCAGGCTTTAAATCAGTTACCTACAAATATTTCCAATTATTTAAATTTATCATTTACATAAAAAAAATATTTTATAATTACTTTGTCCAATAAAAATACTAAATAATTTTTAGTTTTTAATTGTTTTAAATAAATAGAGTATTAAGTAAATAAAAAAGAATAAAAGAAAAAACAATTTATAAATTTTTCTATTATTTTCACAAATCCATGAAAGAAAATTTGAGATGATTGAGAAGAAATAGCTTAGTTTATCATCTGTTGAAATTTTGTTTTTTTCAATTTTAATATTAAAGTTTATTAGTTTGGTATTTGAGATCAACAAAGACTTGTGATTGTCAAAAACTGATATTGTCCAGTAGGGTTATTATTGATATTTAAATTTTGCCAGAGTTAAAGTCCAAAAGGTTTCTAAAGGCTTTTCTACTAGTTTTGAATATCATTTAATATTTTTGTGCTGTCGTATACTTAGCTTGCTTCACTCATTTTACTCGTTAATCATTTATATAATGATTTTATATTTATTTATACTTTATCACAAATGGAAACATTTTTCCTTCTTTAATTATTGAAGAAATAAAATCTCGAACTTATTGAATTAGAAAATAAAATATACTTTACAAAAGGTGCTCTGAAAGCATAATTGCTTTTTATAAGATTAAAAAATATTAAAGATGATAAGAAATCTAGCTGTCAAAATATTAAAAAATGATAAAAAGAACAATAAAATTATGGTCAGAAAAGGTTAAGTCAACACTCAAACAATTGCTGGTATGGTACTAATTTGTAGTGCCACAGAGAAACTTCGATTAAAGAGTATTTATAAGAATATGTAAAAAAAAAATATTATTCATTTGCAAAATAAGTAATGAATGTTATTGGTAACTTGATATCAAAACGCTAAACTATGTCAAAGTATAATAATGAGTATCAAATACTTTTGTATAGCTCATTTAATTTAGAAAAGTGCTCTTAAAGTTGAACTAAATACGAGGGAAACAAATATTGCGAAAAGTTATTCCTTATTATTTTTTAATATATCAGAAGACCACAATTGCAAAACAGAGCCTTTTTTTTTAAACCTTGACAGCAAATGCCTAGTAGTAAATACCTAGAATTGACTGACACACTATCTAATAGATGAAAAAATAACATATTTTTCATATTTTTTATATGCTATTTTAGGGATATAAATATATTGTTAGAATATTTTACAGATTGAGTTAAAGCACATCGAATTCAGAATATTATTTTTAATTAATTTTTTAATCTTTAGAATATAAATAAATATACATCACTTATCTATTTTTCTAGGTAAAGTGCAACATTATTGCAATAAAGTAGATACTCTACTTTTTTAGACATTCTGTTTTATCTTATCTTATTTTTGAACCTAAATAATATTTGTAATAATTTTTTTTCAAAAATCTATAAAAAGTTAATAAAATTCATTTTAAGGTTAATTATGATAAGATTTAATTAACAGATGAGAAATATATCAAAAATTCTAGTTAATTTTTTATTAAACATGAATATTTAAATCTACTTATGTGCTTATACATACATACACATATTTAATTACAGTAAAATTAAATAGTATTCATAAATATAATATCTATTAAGGTATAAATAATTTTATAAAATAGCATGTACATATAAGTATTTAAAAAATATATTTTTACATAAAAGTTATGTGCATTAAATTGGTATATTTAATGGTTGAAAATAAAATAATTTCTTACTTTATAAATGTCTTCTATAATTCTATTTGCTGCTACAACCCATCCTGTGTTCAAATTACTACTGAAGTATTCTATTTTATAACCAATTATTTTGCTGGCTCCTTCATATCCTGGACTCCATGTGATAGTGACTGTGTCACTGGTGGTATTAACGATTCTAGGTTTACTTGGATTTTGTGGTAAATCTGAAGGATTTGGTGTGTGATACGATGTTGTGGAACTAATTGTAAGTACTGCTGACCATGAAGTATTACCAATTTCCGAAGAAGCGATACATGTATATATTCCTATATCAATTTTTTGCAAATCATCAATAAAAAGAGTTCCATTACTTGTCATCGTAATTCGTTTATCAAATTGTATAAGCTGGCCATTTTTGTTCCAACTAATCTTGGGCATTGGGGTACCCACCACACGACACGGAAAAGAAACAGTGCTCTTAAGAGGTAAAGTTTGATTGGTTGGACCTAATTCAATTATAGGTGGCGGTACAGCATTCATGGATGTTACCTGTATGTACAATAGTTAAAAACAATTTTAACTAGATATTTTATATAAAACCCATGTACAACTTACGTTAATTGATAAGCAATTAACGATTTAATTTTACATTTTAATACTAAAAAAATGGTATTCATTTATTTATTTGTTCAGCATAGAACGAATTCATTTTAGAATATATAATATTTATTCATATTACAAATATATGTATATGTATACACATATACATAACTAAAACACAATGATAAAAAATTTTAAAAATACCCATGATTCGGTTAAGCATTGTCTAAATATGGTATAAAATATTTTTTTAAAATTATATTTATAGAAGAAAAATCTATGATAAACATTATTAAAGAAAAGATATTTATTCTAAAAAAAATTGTAGAATTGCATAATAAGTATAATAAAATAATCTTTATCATAAATTTTGTATTTAAATGTATGTAATTTTATAGTTACTAAATATTAAATTTGCTATTATTATTTTAAAGAATAATATTTTAAAGATATATTACTTATTTAACCATAAAACTAATGTTTCTAGGCATAGAAACTTTCATCCAAGATAGCATTTTACAAAAACAATTTTTATTTTTGATAAAAAAGTTATTCAAGTTTAATTTAATAGTTGCAATATATTTATTATATTTATATTTTTAGAAAATTTAATTATTACTTAACAATATTTTAGCATATTTTTTAATTTTTAAATTAATTTTACAAAATTTGTGTAAATATAAGTCTAATTAAAATAAGTAAAATTTTCATTCACAAAATAATGAACTTTTTTCGATAAGATATAAAAAATAAAATATAAATTTTTATTCAAAATATGTATCCATGTACAATTAAAATCATATTATATAGTATAATATGTGTGTTAATTAGTTAATTATATAAAAATGTACATCATTTTTTTGAATATTTTTGATCAATGTATTCTTTCCTAAATAAAAATTGGAGTTAAGTATGATGTTTGAATACATTATTATACCACAGGTTACTGTATATAAAAATACACTTCCTTGATTAATAAAATTTACATATTTTTTGTATATGTTGTAATTTAAAAAAAATGTAATCTTAGAATTGTGAGTAACTTCATAGAATATTTCTAGTAGAGTTTAAAAATAAATATTATAATTGCTATATTTAGAAATTAATAAGTTTTAGGATAATTATATTTATATTTATACATTTTTTATTGTAAAAATTATTTTATTAAATATATGAGTAATAATTAGTTTATCACAGTTGATTTTAAAATAATAATGAAATATAATCGAAAAAGATACTAACTGCAAGAAAAACTGTAGCAGTAGTAGCACCAACTTGGCTGATTGCACTACAAATATAGTATCCTTCGTCTTTATGTATAACTTGTTTGATTAGTAAATTGCCATCCTCATCCACAGTATATCGTTCTTGATAAAAGTGACCAGGAAACATAAGTTCTTGAGAACCTTCTCGTGTCCAAAAAATTGAAGGTGTTGGAACACCGTGTGCTGTGCAAGCAAATGTTACATCTGAACCTGGGCTTACTGTTTCGTCTTTTGGAAAATTCTTGAAAATCGGCCGAGCTGAACAAAATAATTTTTTGTTTGAATAATTTGTTTTATAAATTTTTAGATATAGTGTAAATTAAAATAAATAATTCTATCTTGTATAAAATAAATTTCATTACATTTTATTTTAAAATAAATTTTTCATTTAAAGTATATTTTATATTAAGAAAAAATGTTTATAAATGATATATAAAAATTTTTTATATATATGATTTCAAAATGCAGGTAAAAAATTTTATTGAAATGACTGTAATGTTAATACTTCTCAAATTAATATATTTTTAAGTATTAAATATAAAGTAAATTCATATATGTATATAAGATAAGTTATTTACAGTTGTTTATCCTATTTAAATTAAATATAATATAATCAATATTGTAACTTACAGTATATTGTTAAGGTAGCATTGGCAGATATAGTACCAACTCCATTTTCAGCCTCACAAATATAAGTGCCTTCATCTGTTGAAGTTACCCGTTCAATCCTTAAACTTTTATCATCTAAAATATGTCCTCGTCCAATTGGCATTTTACCGTCGTGTCTACGCCACAATATTTCTGGTGGAGGATCACCACCTACATGGCATCCAAATTCTGCTGTCTGATCTATCAAGATTGTCTGATTTGATGGTGTTTTTAAAAAATATGGTTTCACTAAAAATATATTTTTTCTATTACAGTTTTTAATCCTTTTCCATAAATAGTTCTAAGAAAATATTTTGAACAAAGATTTTTTTAATTTTTTATATAATAGATTTTTATTTGCTTATATTTATTTAAAATATTTAAAATATATAAAAAGACTTGAAAAGAAAATTTTTTTACCATTTACAGTTAATACAACAATAACTGATTCTCGAACTCCAACTATATTTGAAGCAATACATTGATATTTGCCTTGATCAGATTGCTTAACGTCAGTCATTAAAAGATTACCTGTATCAACCAGTGACATCCTAGAAATATTTAATTGAGAAAAGTGAATGCAAGATTTTTTTTATTTTTACTTGATGTAATAATAGAAATCAAATGATAAGAGTCTATTGATATTTTTTATAATTAATAGCTAATTAAAACAATAGATAAATTTTAGTCCAAAATTTATTAAAAGTAATATCTTTAAAAATATAAGATGAGATTTCTTATAAATTTTTAATCAGAGAACGTACATATAATTTGAAAAAATAGGTGTATAATATCATATATCTATTTCAATAATTTTTTAAAAGAATTTAAAAGAAAGTTAAAATACTAAAATGAATGATTTTTATTTTTTAATGACGATCCATTACATTTTATTTTATACCTTTTACGCTATACTCTTTTGAGATACTTAAGCCTTGTTTCACCGTTTTTTAGTAAATCAACAAATATTATTTGTTAGACTTAAATTATCGGAATTATATTTTTCAGTACTCTCCACCCAACAAATTTTGATCTGGAAAATAAATTTTTCGACTCAGACTTCTATCAAATACTACGTTGATTTCTATATTTAAGGTTTTCATCATTCCTCAATTTCAATTTATAAATATTTGTATAATAATTTATTAATTACTTTTTTTATTTTCTTTATTTTTTTCATATATATAATTTTATTTGTATGGAATTTTTTTTCTATAATGTTATGAATATAATAAATTTTAGTTGAATCTTTTAGGTTATCTCTTAGCCATCTTAAATTAAATTTCGAAATTTTTTCAAATAATTACATTGTAAAATTACAATATATTAAGTTTAACTAAACAAAAGGATAAAAATAATAATAATAATGTTAGATTATTTTGTATGTAAAATTGACATTTACCTTTAAAATTATTACCATATCAACAGAAAAGCTTGCAAGTTTTTTATTTATATTTAAACTAAATTGAATCATAGAAAATTTTTTTTTTACTTTATTATATATAAAATTATAAATAGACAATTTTATTCAACTTTATGGAGAAAATCGCAAAAAATCGTCAGACAGAAGCAGTCATTAGATCAATCTTTTCCAGAGAACAATTTGGTAAGCAGAAGATAATATCGTGAAAGAAATTAAAAAAATTGTTAATATATTTTCTGAGAAACCGATGCAATAAGCAACGTAAGAATTAAACTTTCCATAAACCTCTATCTCGAACCACGTGGCTTTTTGTTATGAAGGCATAAAAATTACTTTCTTCGTAATATAACTTTTTTAGCACTATCAACTGGCTAAAAATCCCCAACGGGATATACATATGCCTGATTCCATAAGAAAATGGAATTACTGTTTTAAGTTCGTCAAGAAAGTTAAGGAATTCAGGTCACTGGAATGTTGTTTATAAGTTATCTGACATTTCGAACTTTCTGCGAGAATAAGTATTGTTCAAGTCTTGTTAACGCTGCAATAATAAGGTAGCATATGAAAGAATGAAGGGTTAATTAATCAATTTAATCAGGGAAAAATTATCAAGGTATTCAAGAGCTCTTTGAATTCGCTTATCATTTTGAAAAGAAGTTTTATCGGAAGTAACGTTGCTCCGTGAATTTTCAACACCTAAATGGCGTAATAGCAAAGGACGTCTACTTGCTGACTTAAATCTACGCTATTTTTTAGGAGTCCAAGCAGTCTATTTCTTTCCAGAATTCGACTCATAATTACCGACAACATATATATTAATATTGATTGATGCGCACGACTTGTTGAAGCTAACGAAAGTCGTATACAGTCAGCAAGAGGAAAAAACATATCCAAAAAAAGTTGCAGATATTGTTTGAAAGACGAAAAAAACAAAGACTTACTAACTAAGGCTTTTGCGAGATTGATAATTTTGTATAATTAAATTTATCATAAAATTTATATCCGTTAAAATAAATTAGTTTTATATGATAAATATTTATCTTTACGTTAGAAATAATAATATAAGAGTATATTTATTTAGTTAGAATAATAATATCAGAGTATATTTTCTCTAAATTATGTTTTTATTTTATTACAATCATAAAAATAAGTATATATTTTTTGTTTATGGAATAAGTTTTAATTTTTGTATTTTTCTTATGCATATAATAAGTATAGTTTTTTGGAAGACATTTTTATCACACATATTTATCTTGTTTGATATATACTATATTAGAGTAAGTTTATAGTTGTAATTCTTTTTTAAAATAAATTTATGTATTTTTTCTGTTAACATAAGCTGTTTTCCTATAAATTATTTGAAACGTCTTTATTACTGTTTTTTACATTAATAAAATACCATTTTCTTCTTAACGTACATGATGCAAGCGAACAAATTAGAGATATGGTATAACAAATCATGTGTTGGCGATATTTTTAGCCAAATAAAAACGACTTTTATTCCATTTCTTCACAATTACTGAACAGATACCACTTCAATGTATAAGATATTTGATTGTTAAATAAAAATAATCGTAAAAAATCATAAAGCAAATTTTGTAAATGTAAATTCGATTTACAATATGAACGATACCAGCATGAAAATGTGTCTTTTTTCTCACCAATAAAGAGTAATAGACTCTAGAAATACCGTTCTCATAGTCTCCACCTCTACTGTATAATATAATGATACTCCCATCGTCTCTGTGCTTCAATAAAGCAGCGTAATACCACCGGCATCACATCAAAGACTACTCATATGGGCTACATTAATATCGGCACCATCATCATAATTAAACAAAATTACTGGATGGATATTGTTAACATTATCCCTTTGATGGTACAATTTAGAGTCTACTCTAATTATAGATTCGGTCAACTCTTATTGGACCTTGAAACTTGGGAGAAAATTTATAATAATTCCGGAGTCAATCAGGGCAATAAATGATATATTCATTAATATTATTGAGATGTACAGGTGTATGTTCATCATTGCTGATTCAGAACGTCTCTTTTATCTTGCTGGAGTACTTCTGCCCTATTTTCTTGCTGTCTTGGGCATCAGTTTCTTATTAAAATTTCATCTTTTCTACATATATAGTTTAAAAACTTCAATATTTTAATACGTTTTCACTATTTAAAATGCAAATAAAATTTTTCGCAATTCTTTAAGTAGTAGCGGGTCTTCGACAATTACAAGTATGTTTTAATATCAATTTCAATCATTTAGAGATTTGAGTTTCCATCAGTTTAGAATAATTTTTGAAGATATATGAATAATTTACAGCATTGTATGTTACTTTACATATACCGATTTTATTACATATGTAGTATAAGGGATGCGTACTACTTTCGCCACATCTTGATACCGTAGCAAATCATAATGAATAATGGCAACAATCCAAGTTTAACACGTAATAAAAACTGCTTCGTTATAGCTTTAAGTATATCTGAAAATTTTGAAAATTGTACAAAGAAACTGTGTTTCTACAGTTTTATTTATTCGACATTCAAACAACTGATAAAATACGTCCATAAAGAAGGTAAAAGGTTATCATCATAATGTCAATATTTGCTTACTGTATTTTATAAATATTATAAATTTCGAGTTAGATAAAAGAGTAACATGAAAAAACATCTAAATTCACAAACAATTAACAAATGAAACATTCACTTTTGTAATATATATTGATCTATTTAACAATATATTGAAATAATCTTGTGTGTATTAGAATAAAATTTGTAACTACAAAATTACATAGTAGAATTCGTAAAATGTTAATTGCTACTAACTTAGCATTTTGAATAAATTTTCAGACAAAGATAATATAAAATAAAACGCATTCTATAAATTAGAATGTTTTTCTGATTTTAAATATACCATAAAATGATAAAGTATATTAACAGGAAATGAAGGTCAAAATTAAGTTCTTAAATTAATAATCAAGAATTCATTGTTACATCATTAATAAAAATTATAAAAAAGGAATTAAACAGATATTAAATATTTTATCAGAGCGCTAGTTTAAAAACACCAGAAAAAAATTCACGGTCATGTTAAACCAAGATTTTTTAACCAAGAAATTTGTAATCATTTATTATAACAATAAAAGGTAATTTACCAACTATATCCTAAACAATAAGATGAAAGATAAATAAATATTTAGGAAGAAAATAATGTGAATTTGTAATTAGTAGTATATTATAGGAACAAATAATAATACTTATTATTTTTATAAAATAACACACGTTAAATATCATCTATTTTGAATTTACCGTTTATTACTTTCAAAATCTATTATGTGACCATTTTTTTTCCATTGGAGAATAGGTTCAGGATGTCCTCTCGGTGGACTACACTCAAGCAAAGATGTTTCTCCAGCAGCTACTCGAGTATTCTGTGGTTCTTGGCGAAATTCATCTCGTAATACTGCAACATTATAAAAAAAAACATTATAGTTGTTGAGAATAGAAAACCTCAGGGAAATTGAGTATGGCGAAAAGGTTTCGAGTGGAGACAAAATAAGTAAAACAATTATTAACAAAGGGGGTAAGATTATCTGGACCTAGTCAAACGGCCTCCAGTCCTCAAAAATACGTAGCGCGGGGACGCCCGCAGTCCGTAGACCGTGTAAACAAATTCGCTTCTCGGAGCTCAGAGAGGCGTGCAGTAACAAAAATTCCTTACAGGGTCCTGCTCGGGGCGAGGCGCAATGCTAGCTTTATGCGCGTCGCCGGAGAGGAGCGACTTAAGGAATGCGCGCGTCGTCACGAGGAGCTTTTCAAAAAAGACAGGTGCCCCTAAATGAGGGAGGCGAAGACGAAGAGAATCGCGCGAAGGTTATATCCGAGGAAGTTGCGAGTGACTCGGGGTCATGTACGATCAACTGAGAATTAATGGTTATGTAGACGGATCCGCCATTGTGCTGGAAGGACGGGCGTAGCCACAAAGAGGAAGGCGTGAGGAGGTTGTAACGCAGAACCCTCCAGGTATGCGAACGGGAGTCCGGGCTACCAAAGAACCAGTATATGGCAGGCAACAGAGAGACAGCGGAATGTAGAAAAAAAATGGTAGGGAGTCTGGGAATTACGTAACATATAAACAAAGAACATCTTGTCAAGGCTCGATCCCTCGGAGAGATTAAAACAAAGGATGGGAGAAGGCGGTTGAACCCAGAGGTACAAGTGTATGTAAATAAGTACATGTTGGTTTTCAAGGATTTTTGTCTTCTAACTTGAGCAACAAGTTGAAGTGTTTCGACAAGCTCCGACCGTTAAAGGGAGCTTTTGTATGCAATAACGCGACTTATTAGGCAGTAGTCATAGAAACTTCTTCAAGGATGGTTGTTAATATCTATGGCAAGCAAAATATTGTACGCTACATCGAGACTTGTTATATATGTATATATGTCTGAATAACAACTTGTGGAAATACAATACAGCTTGAATAAAATAAGTTGTGATAATAACAGCAAGAATGCAAGCAATATTTTAACCCCCAATAATAGTCTAACATCTTTTTATATCTCTAAAATTTTTTAAATTTTGAAAAATGATATAAAATTTAAAATTAATTTTTTCATAATAATTTAATTTTTAATTCTAATTCATTTTAATCGATTTATGTATAGCTTTATCATAGCTTTAATGAAAAGTATTAGTTTAATAAATTTTGTTTTTTATCTAAATACGAAATAAATATCCAATATTTTTTAATTTTTTGTTTAAAAAAATTTAATCTTATTGATGTAAACTAAGGCATCATGTTAAACATTAAATGCTTTGCTTACACTTAATAAGCAATATAAACATGAATTAGAGATTTGTCTAATATTATCGAACGTAAAACAATATAGGTCACTGACTCGTTCAATCACCGAAATTAGGCATCTGCGGTTAAGATCTGTACTTGGATAGGTAATCGTATATTATTTCGCTATTTTTTGTCGACAGCTTGAATATGAATTCTCAGTATAATTACAAGAAAAGATATGTATTCTGACAATAAAAGTTAAAATAATACTCTAATTATAAGAAACAATCAGAGAATGAAATAAAAGAAATATAATAAATTACATATCAATATTATTAATTTACAAAACTATTTTACATGTATATATCATGTAGAGTATAATTACTAATATAATCGCTAAGTTTATATTTAAATCATATGTGTATTGATCTTTTTGTGGAAATTTTATGAAAAAAATATTAAATAAATGTAACTGTAGAGTTCATATAAATATATCATGTATGTTTCCTTCAAGAAAATCGTAGTGAAAATTAATTAATTATAAAACTGCAGTATAACATAAATTTATATTAAATTATATTTTTGCTCGAAATAGTAATTAAAAATGCATATTGATTCTGAATAAAAAAATAGTTTTTACTAATTTAAAATAATTATATAATTATTGTTTATTGTATTGACAATACATCTATTTTGTAACGGTGATATTCTTATGTAGCCAGATTAACTTTTTTAATTTTTTAAATTCTTATTTAAATACAAAGCAAAAAAAGATATATAATAATAATATAATGAATAATAAAAGATAAACATCGAAATTTACTTTTTTTTATTGTGGAATTCATTATCTTAAACAAGTACGGAATAAAATTGCTTAATTATCGGATATTATTATAATTTACAGTTTTGTGTTATACACTCATGTTACAGGTTTCCAGAATAATAAATATTAAATATTAATATCAAAATATATTAATATAATATAATGATTATCATAACGGTTCGGATATACAATTTTCGTTAAATTCACAGGATTTCACTTTAAATCACAAGTAAATTTTATATTTTTAATTATCTTTATTACTTATAAAAAAAACGTAATAGCAATATAAAAATTTAATTATGATGATTATGGTTATATTTTATTTTTTTTTAACGAAATTTTATTTAGATAATGGCGAAGGCCTTTCAATTTAAGGAAAAAGAGATTTATTATAGTTCGATAGTCTGTTGGTGATCCAAAAATCAGATATTTTTTTTAGAAAATTTTAGAACTTATTTTAAAAATTGTATCTAGGAATGTGTTGTTAGCAACAATAAAGATTAAAAAATCTAAAATAAAGATGGATTTTTGTTTGCTTTAGTGTTTTTTTTTACCAAAAACTATTATTTTAAATCATGAGTTTGATGACAAACGTGAAAACTTTTAGATAATTTAATGCAAGTAGATGTACGTAGAGGCAAAAATATTGACGAGTTGAAAATGATTGTTAAACGATTAAAATCATAGTTAAGTTGACTATTTAAGTCTTCATTCTATGATATTTATATGTGAGAACCTTACTATCAGAGGCAAATACCTGTATTTTTACAATGTTACAATCTATCGACATGTTTATTTTATAAATATAGTTACTTATTTTAATATAATTTCAATTTTTTATAAAAGTAATTTTATTAACTATTTGTATGTAGTATAGTAAGACATTATTAGAATCTAATAATTTCACATTGGGAACTAGAGTTGTATAGTATTCTTAAGTTTTTTAATAATTTCATTGTTAAACTGATTGTATTAAATATTTTTGTTACAATTTTTTATAAATAAACTTAAATTTTCTAATTATATAATACTTATGCTTTGGTTTGTAGAATAAAATACTGAATATTACTAAAAAAATTCGATGATTAATTATATAAAATTAAGATTATTATTAATTTCTCGTATAAAACAAAAATATTATAAATAGATAGAAATTGCAATCCAAATTACAATAGTAGAAGCAATGTCGTAAATACCGGCATATCTCTTCAACTTGTAATCGGAATTTCTTGATAAAGAATAGCGCTTTTCTTTTTATATTTGGATTTTTAGGTCAAAAAAATTGGCACGGTATTTACTCTGATTACCAGTCATCTGCTTCTACCTTTTTTGTTTGGATGCAAGAGATGTCTAAATGTTTGAACATTTAGGAAGCCTTTGATGCTTACTGTGCGTCAATTTTTCCTTTAAAAGTACTATATTAAATTAAACATATGGAAAAATTTGATTTAGCGTAGACATCATATAGAAAAAAAACTAAATTGTAAGTAATTTAATTCTTTAAATTCTTTTACTTAAAATGAATATCATGATTTAATTGACATATTTTTCTTACTTGAATTACTTATAATAATTAAGTAGAGACCAAATTATAAATGTAGATTAGGCAATGTTCTAGTTTTTATATTAAATAATTAGAAAATTCAAACGTCAAATAAAAATATCTACAATATATAAAAAAATAAAAAATATTTATTCATTTTTTAATAAGGTTTGTCATGCATCGAACAAACCTACTGTTAACTAATCACGATAAACAAAATATTGTAAGCGTCGGCGAGCCTGGATACTCTTCTCCAGGTATCAACATTGTTAAAATAAAATTATTGTGAGAATAAAAGGTGATAAAAAAAGGTAAACGTCCGAGCAATTATTTAACCCCTAACAGGGTTAATTAAATCTACCACATATGTTTTATAAGTGTTTAATAAGTCTTAGATTATTTTAGTAAGTTCTTTAATTTTTATTACACGATTCAAAACTAAATTTCTTTTGAAAAACGAGTCTGAATCCAAGCTAATGTACATTCAGACTCTATCCATAAAAATATAATTTTAAATTTATATGTAAAGTATTATAAATATGATTTATACATTTTAAGACTAGCAATATTATTGTAAATTTTAACCTCTACATAATTAGCTTAAATTAATATAAAGAAATAATTTTAATTTTTGCATAAATCAATAAGTTTTTTGACAATTTTGCAAATTGTCGAAATATTAGAAAATTATCATTGAATACCATTAGTGAGCATACTAAAACATTAATAATTATGCTGAAATTGTGAATTTGAATAAACTAATAATATGCGTTGAAACATGATATGTAACGTGAAATTGATATATGTACTATATGTACATAGATTCATTCTATCTAACTTATTATAACCAGAATTTATATAATTGATATCTAGCGGTAAGAAAAAGCTTCTTGGATCATAACAATTAATCTAATTGTAAGTGTGAGATATTGTAAAAAAAATTTTTCTTAACTATTGCTGTACTTAAAAATATATATACTTAAGTGAAAAGCATACTTTTTATTCTCTAGTATATATTATCCAATTATTCATTTGAAAATTGTATTTACAAATATCTCGACTTAAATTTATAATAACTAATCAAAATAGCTCAACAGAAGTTAACTTAAAATATGTTAGAAGAAATTTGATATCTCGATAAAATTATCAAAACTTTGTTACTGACAATTACTATATTTTTCCTTCCAAAATAGTTAATATTTTTACAAGAAAAAAATTATCCATAAAGAAATTATATACTTACTAATATAGAACGCTCAAAAATTAAAATTATTATTTATATATTTATGCATTGGTGTATATATTTACACCAAGAACTTCAAATATACTTTTCCAAATACATACGGATAGTCTCTCTTAAAATTATATGCATTATTTTTTAAGCACTTTAAATGAAATTTAAAAATAAATATGCAATATAAAAAGTATTTTAATAATGCAATACACTGTTGTTAAAACATAATCAAATTATGTTATAACTCTTTTTATATCGTTTAAATAATAAATTGAATATATTTAAAGTCATGTAAAATTTGTATATATTTCTGAACTAATACAAGAAAAATATTTATTCGTACACTTTTATTATATCATTTTTAATAATAACTACCACCCTCCTTTAAAAATTATAAATCAGTTTATGTTAAGTTCTAGTATATATAATTTAAATAAATTAGTAATCAAAAAAACTACTTGCAATGGTATCTATTGCATCCCAAGTTTAGTACATATTGAATGGAAAAGATTTTACTTTTATAAAAAATTATAACCTTTTTCTGCAATATCTGTATAGTAAAAATACCCATAACACTTATTAAAATGAAATTCGAGCAAAAATTAACTGTCACAATGAAAATCTAAATCAGCCTCAATCAAAAATTTAAGTCCGCTTTAATTAAAATCTAATCTAAAGCAGTTTTAATTAAGAAAATTTAAAGATTTTAAGTAAGCCAATCTCAAGTAAAAGTCAGACTCAAGTAAAAAATGTAGTTTCGGGCCACCAACAGTTTTTAGTAGTAGACACTTCAAAATCTAGTGCTTTTTCTATATTTGATCCGACCATGCTTTTAAGTTCAAATAACAAAACGCAAGCTATTCATCATAAAAAACAAAAAAAAATCATAAAAAAATAAATGTTATAAATAAAATATGCTTCAATTATTTCATCGATAATGATAAAAAAACATAATATAAAAAATTTTTTATTTCGTTTATGCCTAGCATTTGTCAGTAAAAAACGTTAAATCGAACGTAAACTGAGTCATGCAATATCTACATTACGTTCTATGTACCAAATATTTTCATACCTGGCTTTCTATATTATTATTAAATAATGTAGTGATAAGTGTTAGTGAAAATTGTCAAATAAAGTCAGTCTCAGTTTAAGAAAAGGTATTTAAGAAAAACGATCGAAAAATCTACACAATGTAGTAAACCGAAGTTTGCGGCGAAGTTCGCAGGATCATGGTAAAGGGTGGTTCGTAAAAATTGTAAGCTCGAGAATATCAGTAAATCAATTAAAAGTCTTTTTATTATTAAATTATAAGTCTAAAGAAATTAATATTTTACAATTTACTTAAAACCTTTTTTATTTTATTTGAAATAAAATAAAAAGAGAAAAATTATATGTTCTTTTCGTATTATTTCAATAAATATCGTAAAAAAGAAAATTCATATTTTGTTTGGATGTAGCATTTGCCTTGATCCTTAAAAACTATAAAACATATTATATTTACAGCAACAAAATTGATATAAAAAAGTAAGGTAAATAAGGATTATTAATAAGTCTGTCAATTTGCTTAATCTTTTGAAAAAGGATAACTTAAATAAATTTATTTTAAATTACTTGATGCTCGTGTAAAAAAATTTCATAAACTTCAAATCACTATTGTCAATTTGTTAATAGATTCATGCCAAGGTCCATAGATCAAAGAAATACTAAATTAGAATGAAATCCAGAATTAACTTAAAATAAAAATTAACCACAAAAACATAAAAAAATGAAATTTAATTTTTTCCATCAAGATTCAATCTAATTCATAATATATAAAAAAATTTAAAAAAATTTTTTTTATTTGATTAAATGTATAAACTGTTCCATAACAAAGAAACTATAAACAATATAAACAAGATAAATTATATGATAAAAATAAAAGAAGTTTTATAATAGTACAAAAAATACAGTAATGAATAAACTACTTTAATACTGAATCAATAACAAGCGTTTAATATTAAAATATTTATTGTATAAAATTTATTTGAATAAAAAAAAGCATAAACTGACAAATAAAAGTAAAATAAGAATGAAGATATTGTTAATAACTTCAATTTCTTAAATCATTGTAGGTTCATCAATTTGTTCATAAGTACTTCATTTATAAAATATAATGAAGAATTCAAATATAACAAATTACAAAATATAAGAAACAAGTACAACATAATATAATAATCATGAAGTAAAAACAATATTAATATGAAATCAAAGAAAAATAAGATATTTATACACTATATGTTAAAAATATATATTTTTATTAAAATTACTAAACGTACATATTATAATATACTGTTACAAGCATCAGATAAAATAACATTTATTGACACTATTTGAATTGTAAAAATTAATATTAGAAAAATAATTTAAAATGTCAATACTATGAATTAAGAAAACTTTGGAACTCTGTTAATAAAATAAAAATACTACTCACACAATTTAAAAAACCTTATTTAGTAATAATTTTCCATATTTTTAATCGAACATATTCAACTTTTGAACATAAATAGTAAAAACTTATTTTATAAAAAATCACATTATTTAAAGTAAGCACAAGAACATATATGATTCTAAATCAAATTAGATTAGATCAAATCAAATAAAAAACATTTTGAAACGTAATTTCTACAAGTGATTATTTTATGCTAAAAAAATTGTTTTCTAAGTTATACAAAAGAAATTTAACAGAAGACACTATCAAATCGTCAATCAAGAGCTATTATAAAATTATTTTTTAATTAAAGCATTATGATTAAATGATAAATTAATTAATAAAATAAAAACTTAAAAAATTATTAGAAAATAAACACATATATATACATGCAAAATTTTTTTGAACATATTGTGCGTCTTAAAATAATTTGTACACATAAAATTCTTAGATCTCACTCCATATAAAATTATTGTATACTTAAAAACGTTAGTACAATTTATATTTATGTTTATACTTTTACCTTATTTTTTTTTTTTATTTTATTTTGTATTAAATTATATTTTTATTATATTAAGTTATAGATATTATTGTTACTTTTAATTTTTTTTTATTTTTATAAAAATATATAATTAAATACTAAAACTATTATAATTAGTTACTATATGCACATATATATCTTTAAAACAAAAAAATTAATTTAACATAATTTATAATATTATTAGAAAATTTAATTCTTTTCTCAATAACATATAATATTAGGAATAGTTACCTTTTTTCTGTAAAACATGAATACTGTTTTTATACCAATAAAAAGTCTCATGAATGTTCTTAAAAGTTACATGTAGTTCAGATAAAAATATAGATTCTATACTATTGCAATTAATTTTATACAAAAAAATTAAAATTTAGTTACTATAAATGCTACATAGTAAAGAAAATTTCTGAAATTATTTTATTATTCTAATTTTTTTGTTAAAATAAAAATTAAAAAAATTCTGAGTGATATAATTTAAATTAATAAATGGATAAAAATTTATGGCTAGTAAAATTGCATCTTTAATCATTGTATAAAATGTTGTATAAAATAACCATTATATATAGTATAAAATAAACCTAGTTGAAAGATTGTATTTATAACCTGCATTGCTATTTATGCGATATGTTGTAATTATATATTGTATCTATCTTCTGACTTTTTTATAATTAAATATAACTAATCTTACAATTGTTTATTAAAAATATTTTTTTTAACGAGGCTAAATACTTGTTTAACCTTATTTTGATTAAATAATAAATAATATATCACCACATTTTTTTCTAATTACCTACATATCTTTATATAAGTTGCGTAATACCAACTTAAAAAAAACAGATTTTAACATACGCATATAAAAAATTGAAATTTTATCATTATTTTACAAAAATTTTAATTTTATAAATACATACATATTAAATTTAAATATTCGTAAAACCAAATAGAATTTAAACTAAGTGAACTTTTTAAAAAAAACTTCTAAGTAGGAAGTGTAAAATATTTTTGTAAGATAGAACAACTCAATAAAAGTTTTTATTACCCATACTTTTAATTTTAAAGGGATCTTGAATTATGAACTGATAATGGTTTACAAAATAAAATAGCTTATGAAAAAATTATTTTTTAAATACCAAAGTATTTGAATTTATCGTATTCTAATATGTTGATATTATCATAAAATGCATTCCTTTTAAAAATGTTTTGACACAACAAATTAAAATAAAGTAATAAAAATGAAGAAAGCATATAATAATAGGAAGAATATAAAATAAAAACTCAGATTAGTTATACAGTGAGACATAAAAAGAAATTTGTGATCCGTAGTGTAAATAAATCTTTCTAAGTAGATAATTACCTAGAGGCCCAATCGTAGAGACAGAATGGACTTTTTTCACTGCCTTTTTCAATATTTTTCACACGCGATAATTGAATAATGATTAAAACTTCAATGTAACATACGATATTAATCTATTAATCCATGGAAGTATTTTGCTGCATCTTTTATTCAAAAACAATTGTTATTCGCGCTTGTTCAATTTTCTACTTTTTTCTTTTTTGTATCTTATAAATAAATTATTGATTTATTATTATCGTTAATTTTTTTTAAACATAGTATTAAATGAAAAAAAAAAATTTTTTTCTGCAAGCATTCAAAAAAAATTTATATTTGACAAATTTTGATGTTCTCCATACATTCTGCAATGTTACATAGATTATTTTCCTTTAAAAACATAAGTTAAACTAGAATTAGAATTTTGTATTCAGTAATAAAAAACAATTTAATTCTTAATTTTATGGAATATTTTTATAAATACAGTATAATAATAAAATAAAAAAATTTATTTTCAAAATTTAATTTTCAAACAGTAATAAATTTGTACACAAATATTATAAACAATATGTAGCATTAAAATTCTTGAATAAATAAATTGTACATGATTGAACACAGTAAATTTATGTTTATGAATTTTATGAATTTTTTTATGAATTTTCTAATATATTATTAATTATAAACATATTATAATTTTTTTTTAAACGTTTTTTTACTCTCTCATTTTCAATATAAAATGAATTTCGCAATATATTTAAATATATCTTATCAATATGTAAAAATTTTAAATAATATTAATAAGATTTTAAAAGATTTTAAGAATAATTATTAAACAATAATCCCAAAATTCTAAAAGGAAAAATAAAATATATTTAATATTTAACAAAAAAAACTTTTTCTTAAGCATAATAATTTTATAACTTATTATATAATAAGCCTAATATAATACCTGCTACTGTAAGTGTTGCATTGCGACTCGTTGCACTTCCAATTTGATTTTTGGCGACACACCAATAGACACCGCCGTCTTGCTCTTTTTTTCCATGAATGACTCTCAAAAAAAAAAGAGATCCCGTGGGAAGTAAAACACGGTGGGAATCTGTAGGTGACGTGTGGACAAGCTCACCATCCTTGTACCATTCAATTTCAGGCTTTGGTTTACCTTCTGCTTTACAATTGAGTGTTACCGGTTCGTGTTTTGCTACCGTGATATCTGAAGGATGTTCCGTTATTCGCGGTGATCGTAATTGTCCTAAAGCACATATGAAATATATTTTATTTATCATAGTCCAATTATTTTAATAAAAACGCAAAATTGTGCATAGTTTTATATATCATAAATATCAATAGGTTTAAATATTTTTTTTTAATTGTAATGAAATGTATACAAATTCTGTACATTTTAAATTATTATTTATTTATATGTAATTTTTAAACTATAAGTAAATATTTGAATATTATATGAGATGTTTAATATCTGCTTTCTTTCTTACTAGATTAATTTGTAATGATTGTTTAAATCAACAGATATACAAATAAAATAAGAATTCATATTCTATTAAGAATCAATTCAAACTTGTAAACAAGAACGAAAAATGTATCAATTAAAATTAAAAGCACTGATATTTAAATATAATTACATTATATTATTTTTGTTGTTCGAATTTTTTAAAAATACATCGATTTATTAATAGTCTATAACTACATTTAATCCATCGCAAATTATTCTTATTTTTTCCATTCTTAAGTTATATAATTTTTCGGTAAGAAATTTGAGTCATCTTTAAAATATATTTTTCCGAAATAGATAAAATAATAATTACTCTATTATAAAAAATTGAAAATAATTTTAATAAATTATTATCTAACTACAAATTTGAAATATAGCAACTTCAAAAATTATAAATAATTTATCAAAAAAAATAAATATGGATATTACTAAAATCAGTATCAATAATACTAGGTATACAAATTTTCTTTATCAAAAAATCTACTATAATGAGAAAAAACTAAAAATAAAATGGACAGAGAAAAAGAGAGATAGAGAGGAAGCTTATGAAACATGAATCAAAAATGTAGAATCAAGATTAGGAACTAGTCTAAACAACACTAGGAAGCATAAATTATAAGATAATGAGCAATAATGAAAAAGTTATCGTATTTATTAATAATATAAAATAACGAATGTATAGAAAATTACTGTTTTTTATTTTTTAACTTTTCATTCATTAGAATAAAGTTTTTAAATCAAGCTCAGATCAAATATTTAAAAATTTTTTATAAAGTTCAAAAAGATAAAAAATTTGCATTTTTATTCAATATTTAGATTTTAAGCATGTGAAAAATTATATTACGCAATTAATAGACTTTTTGAAAATGAAATCGATTGAAGAAAAATTTTAACTTCTGACATAAAAAGCTTTTAAATATAACTAAAACTGCAAAATATATGTATAAGTTAATCATAGAGTACAAAATTAGACATAGAGTGTAATGCATATGCGGCCGTTTTATAAGTATTAAATAAATTGTGGGAAGGTGAAATATAATAAATGAGTATCGATAAAATAAGTCTTTTTCGAAGCTGACTTTGTTGTGGATGTTCAGAGATTTAAGATATTTCATAATAAATCAATTTTTTAAGAACTACTTATTACAGTGTTTAAAAAGATTCCCAGCTATTAACATATTTCAAGCAACTATATACATTTTTCTATTTGGATTTACTATTTTATTCAACATAGGGTAAACTAGATCACTAATGACAACCAGAAGATGTAAAATTCTTGCTTTAAAGAATTCAAATTTTTGGAAATAGAAAGTTAGCATCTCAAATAAATTTACATTTGCGATTAATCGCCTTGATTTATGTATGATTTATTTAACTAAATAAATTAAATATTAATAATTTTATTAATTATTAATTTTTTTAAATTGATGAATAATATTACTAATATTTTAAGTATATAGGAATTAAATAAATAATTCCATTTTATTTGAAAATTGAAAATGGCAACAACTTTATGCTAGATGCCAAATAAAAAAACTTTAAAAATAATTTCAGTAAGTCCTATATTTAATAAAATATTTTTACTTATTAATAAAAATCCAAAAAACTTATATAGGCTTACGTAATAAAGTGAGGAGAAATAAAATTCAAATTGTCAAATATTTGAGAACGAAAGACACTTTTTTATTGATTTAGAGAGTGAGAGATTTACAAATAACCAGATGCTTCAAAGACTTCACTAAAATTGTAAAATGAATTGAACTCAATCATTTTTTTAACAATAAGCTATAAAAGAAAATAATTTTATAAAATATTTCAAAATCGCAAAAGCTACAAAAAAGAATCTGATAAAATTGTAATCGATTTCATTAAATAAACATTAAAAAAATGTATAAAATTTGTTTTAACAATAAACACTTGAATTAAAATAATCAGAGATAGTAACATTCGTTTTAAATATCCGGATTGGTGTGTGGTTACAAGTGAGAGTGAAAGATCATGTTATGTAACCAAGCGTATAAGAGTAAAAGTTATTTCCTACAATATAAATGAGACGGTAAATAAAGGAGAAAGAGAGAAAAAATGGATGAATTTTCTCATCTTAAAAATCCGAATAGGTAAGTATAGACAAGTAAAAGAGACAAATTCATGCTTCAAAGTTGTGTATAAGTCAGTGATGTAACACATGATTGCTTTTCATAAATTATATAATAAATCATGAATGATTAGAAGAATACAGTTTTGTGATTAATGTGAATGATAATATAGATGATTACAATAATAACAAGAATTTATCAACCATTTATGATGTAACAATTAAGTACAGTAGAAAAGAGATCAGAGTTTCAAACTTACTCTACTATTACGATCAATCATAACTGTATGAATTGTCTAAAATACCTTGATATTTTTTTTACAATTGAAGGTCGATTCATATTCATAACGAATTATTTAGGGTGTAGCAATAGACACCAAACAGTTTTATAAACAAGTCCCATATCCCAACTACTTATTATTTGTTTATTTAAATTTCTTCAACCAAGAACTTTTCACAAAATATATTTCTAAAAAAAAAAAAATTAAATAAAAGTTGAAGTACAAGTTTTTAAAAAAAATGCAAAATTGCTTTTATTAATAATTTATAGATATTACAATAAATATCTCAAATATTAAGTATTTATTGTAAAAAATATGTAATAAGTATTTATTTGAAAAATATAATACCTTTGTACAACATATGATAGTAATTAAAATCTTTAATTGATGCAGATCAAAGTGAACAAAATAAATTAATTATGATTTTGATAAATATTATAATACAGCAATATTTCACAAGTATGCTAATTTCATATTTTTTGTTGTTTTTTCTAAAAATATTTTTAAAAAAGTTTATATTAACTTGCAAAAATTAGTGAATACATAAAACGAATACTCTATCACGAATCTTAGAAGTATTTAACAATATTCTTGTTTTATTACAAAAAGTTATTTGTATAACTATGAAAAATGTTGATATTCATGAAATAAACAATTCAATTTTGAAGGTAAAATCAATATGGATTCATCTATAAAATCATCATTTGGAACTTTTGTATTGTTTTTTTATTCTCACAATATAGGTGTACATCCTTAGAAAAGAATGCCATTAAAAGATTTGTATAATTCAAGAAGTTAAAAATAGACGTATGTAACAGCAAATAACTTTGTAAATATATATATATATATATAGTAATTTTATTGGAATATATATTGTAAATAAATACCATAATTTTAATCGTTTATAATACATAAAGAAATAACGTGTAAATAGGAAAACACAAAGTATTTTAAGTCGAAAAAAATAAAAATATATAAATCCGATCATAAATATATAATAGTGAAAAAGGATGATGTTTTATCACTCAATAAAAATATGTGCTGACTAATAATATGATCGCATATATCATTAGATATATGCTCTTTTAATCATATAATTATTTTATAAAATTTAAGAAAGCAGATAATTTGTTTGTTATACATAACTGAACTATTATAGTCAAATTGAAACAAAACTAATTTTACAAAAATGCTAATGTAGTTAAACCTTTTATTTGCATTTGCAATTTAAAAAAATGACGAGTCACTTATAAAAAAAGAAAAATTTAAAGAAAAATAATCGATTTAAATATTTTAAAGTAAAGCTGTAATCAGTTCAAGTAACAAATAAAATATAATATATAAATATATTTATATAATAAATAAGCCATGTCGTAATAAAATATATTAAGGTATTAAAGAAATTGTGTAATGTATATCACTCGAAGTGTAAAAAATATCATATAGAAAAAATTAGTAAACAATAACAAAATTTCAGCTCAGAAGAAAAAATATTTTTATATCCATGATTGATACTAAAAAGATTTAAGCGATAGCATGTATTAAGGGTAAAACAGAAGAAAAAAAAAAAAAACGTCAATATTAGTGATTTATATTATGAATGTTTATTTGAAACTTGTTACAAAGAGCATGTACAGATAAAAGAATAATTATTTCAAAGTATTTGAGTTTATTACAGTGTTTTCTGAAATAAGAAAGGGAACCAAGTAATGGTTTAAAAAAAGGTCAAATAAAAATATTATATGTTATATGACCGTACATACTTAAAATAATGAAAAAATGAGTAAATTGTTTCTGAGCAAAATTACTAATTATTAAATGATTGATAGAAAATTATTAATTGATAATAAATTATCTAATTTACACTCTTTGTAAATATGATTGTTTAATAATACTAAATTACATAATATAGGACAATTTTATTGTAAAAAATAAATTCAGCTAACTTCAATAAAGAAATTAAATTCATTTTTATTCTACCTATATGACAACTATGGGGTCACGTAATGGGTAGTTAGTACATGATGAATTTAATACGCTAAAAATAAAAACTGTTCTCGATTCTCAGTACATAGAGCAATGAAAAAAAATGAAAGATTATCTCAAAACAGCATTCTTATCAAAATATTTATTTTAATTTTGTTTACAATATTTTAATAATATAAAATGAAATAAACGCGAAATGTTGATCTTCCAGCAGTCTGGCTCATTCGAGTGGTATTTTTCTTCTATGGTGGAGAATTTGACCGACGCGTATAAAGTTATCTATCTTTGATCAGCCCCCATTAGCTAGTACAACATGTTTCTATTCCCATTACTCAAGTGTCTGTCTGGAGGTAGCAGGGATTATTGAGATATGTTCGATCCAAAACGATAGGACCCTTAAAAAGTCATTTGGTTGCATCGAAGGCTTCGAAAAAGCAGGGACGTACCCCCGCAGCCAACCGTATACGCCAAAAAACCTGGTTTTTCCAATGTGAACTTCTTGACGGCGCACGCTAAGCTGTACGTGCTTAAAGTGATTGTACACGTGCGCCAGGTGTTAAAAGTATTCCTTTTAATTCCTTGAATACACGTACATGTAATCTAATACTTGAAGCAACCATCTCGCATCAGTTTCGCCAAAACTTCTTGCCCTATCATTTGGGAGTAAATCCTTCCCGCTCTCTGTAATTGAAAAGGGATTATGTGGAAGCATACTGTCCGTCGTATGAAGTGATGAAAACCGTGTACATTCTGACCCTCTCTGTGAGCTAGATATACCAATAACCACTTCTGAGGTCGATCTTGAAGAATAAGAATGCGTTTTATAAGTTCTTCAGAATCTTATGAATGACTGTTAAAGGCTTAGTTGAATCCTGTATAATGTTAAGGTGACGGAAATCCATGCAAAAACGGAATATCTCACCTTTCTTCAGTATAATCACTATTGTGGGTGCGTACGATGAGATAAGGCTTTGATATTAGCTTGCTCAAGCATCTCTTTTACTTGTTCTTGAATTCTTTTTCTTGGCTGTTGAATAGCGATAGAATAGTAGTCGAAACGATTTACAGTCTATCAAGATGATATCGTACTCCAAAAATTTTATTTGTCGGAGCGATTCGGTACCTAAAAATATATCTCGGTGCCTCTCTACTAATTCACTAAATTGCTTTTGGTATTCGTTTTTAAAAAAACTTGCTGTATCCGTAGTTGTACCAGCTTTCGATTCTTCATAGTGGGGAGAATGTGAACTAGGGAAATCCGTTTTTTAGCATCCATTCTGACATACAGACAATCCAAGTTATGGTTATGAAGCACTTGGATGTCCTTAAGCCAGTGACGTCTTAGGACGATGTTTTAGCGGAGTTCCGAAATCTGTAAAAAGAATTTTGTTAGTCCGTACTCCATCGATGGTTAGTTGCTCGGCGTAATAGGTCTGTTAACGCAATAATCGTATCGTGGGAACAGAGTAGTTCTTGCCACAGGCCCAGCTTTCTCTCAGCGATGTTTGGATTCGGTTAAATTGTCTGAGAGATTTTCATCCTGACTTTTTAGCTCTGTTGCGTCTTCCTATAACTCGATAATCAAGTTTCACTTTATCACACAAAGCTGCTCCCTGATAATTAAATACAGGGTTTGCAGTAAATCCACCAGATGCTTCATTTGAGTTGGTAGCAGGCAGTGAACCAAAGCATGTCACTTTTCTAGGAATACTCGCTTCCTCATCTTCTCCTTATGGTTATCCATAGTTTCATGGACGGATTTGCCCGTAAGCTACTGCTGATATATCATTGACGCAACTTCTCCTAGAATTTCTCCAATGAGATGGAGAGATTGGCATATAGTACATATTAACGAGCGACGTCTCCTTTTTATAGATTGCTAAGCTATGTGAGCATGCTGTTCTTCCGTAATATCTGTTTTAGTGAAACACGCTTTGCATTTCTTTAAAAACTTTTTCGTATCTCCATAGTCCAGACATAAAAAGTTTGATAGATTCATGCTGGTAATTATAAGGGCGTTAAAAAAATTCGACCTTTTCGTCAAGGTTTGTTCTTTTGTTCGATAAGAGCGAATTTCTCTCTTCTTGTTGCGTTAAAGTAATTTGAGGGAAGTCATCGATCAGCTTTCATCGGCGGCTTACCTTCCGTTACGATGTTATCGCTTTCGTCGAGACTAAATTCCTTTAACTTCATGGTTACGAAGATGCTTTTATTGGCATTTTGTAGCAGTGCCGCGCCAATAGAAGGGGTATCCACCCTCTCGGTGCCAGGGATTTTAAAAATGAGCCTTCGCTGCACCATTTAGTCCGATAACTCTCTCAGCGTGTTGACGGTTCCTTGGAATAACTAGTACCGCATCAATAAGATGTATTCAGTTCTTTACTCAACAGGGGGTCCTAGCACTCGGGATAGGATTTCCCCAGGCCACTTCTGAAAACTTTTACGAGCTTAAGCATCAGCTCATTACGCTGTTAGAAGAGGCATTTGCTTTTGTTTTTATAGGTGTTAGTTTTAAATATCCACAAGTCAACATAATTGTCTTACTAATTGTATATTCACTGTGGAACGATTTAACACAATATTATGGCAATATAACTTTTTGTAAATTGTATTTTCTTAAATTATTATACATATTATGAATTGGATTATATTAATATTTATATTATTTTATTCTGTATGCATATTTTTCAATTTGGATAATTTTTATATGGCTATTTTTATGAAATTTTATTTTAAAGAAAGAGTGATTCACAATTTTTAATTTATTATAGTTTTTCTAATAAGATTACTTTTTTCTTTTTTTCTTTTTATTACAGAAAAAAACTCATCTAGATATATATCGAAACAACACTTATTATTATTTTGATTGTGTAAACAAATTTTTTGTAAGAAATTATTTTCTCAATATTAAAAAAAAATCTTTTAGTAGTATACAAAATACTAGTTTTAAAATATAAATCTTCTTTTGTATATATAGTATTGAAATAAATTTTAATTGAATAAATAATCATTTAGGAATTAATATTAAGAATAAAAATAAGTAAATATTTATTTTATGAAGATGTAGAGTAAATGATTCTAAATAAATTTTCATGAAATAAATTTTGAGTTCATCATAAGTGTGCAAATCTCGTCTATTATTTAATCAAAATTTGTATATAAACTAATCATCTAGTACTATTTAATTCTGTTTGAGTTTTTGAATTAGTCATAATAAATGATTTCTAATTTTTCCTTAGTAGTTTAATTATCTGTGATGTTCATTTTTATTCAGCTTCAATCGTCTACTCTTTGCATTAAAATTAAAATAATAAATAAATGAATTAATTTATTATTATGTTTATTACTCTTTAAATGAGTATGGAAAACATAAAATTATGTGATAATTATATTATTGCTTCTTCCACATCTGTGATTATGTTATCTATTAATTCTTAGACTTCTTTTTTAAACTCCACAAATTTTTCAAGATAATTTACAAAAAAAATTGATTTATATTTTTAAATTATATTTAAATATATATTAATATATAATTATTTATAAATTGTATGTTCTTAATATTGATCTTAAATTTCTATATATTTCTATATATTTTTTAGCCCTCTTCAATTTATATTTATAGAATATAAATTCTATATTTGTTAATTTAAGTCATAATACTATTTTTTAAATAGTTACTTAATGATCAAGTTACTTTTTGAAATATAATATAAGCGTGTAGATTTCTTTTTCTATAAATTTCGTTTATTGTTAAGAAATTTGGATTTAAATCAGTTATACTTGATTAGTTATGGGTTTAATGATATTTTAATTCTTTGTATTTTTATATTTTGTAAATATTCTACATCATTTTTCTATTACTTAGTAACGTGAAGGTAGTAAATTATTACTGTTATTTTATCACTTTTGGTCATGGGAATATCTGTCTTTAGTGATGAAAAATAGACTTATTGCCCATGGATATTAATAGTTCTGAATAGTATTTATTTCCATGATAATGCTTACATTAATGTGTATACATATAATAATGCGAATTAATTCATCGTGTGACAGCCATTTATCTTCATCTCTTCATTCGGTTATTCACGAAATAATCTGATGCAAGTACCTTAAGGATTTTTAACTGAATATTGTTCTGAAGTTTAGAGTATTTTATTTGTATTAATAAATTTTAGACTTCTAGACAACTATTTAAATTTGAATTGTTTTTTGATGCACTATTAACTCTTAGGAATGATATGAATTTGTTCAAACTGTTCTATTAAAATTACCTATAAAATTCTTCATATTCAATTGAAAGTGTAAAGTGTGATTTAACCTAATCGTAGGTACGGTATAACTTCTAAAATGAAAATAAAAAAAATGAAAATAGAAAATAAGAAAAAGACATTCGTTCAAATATTATATTAATATAAATATAAAATACAAATTCTACTGTTTTTAAACATGTAATAATCTTAGATTGAGTTATTTATAAAAAGTTTAGAGTATGAATTTTAGGACGAACAATAGATTAACAAATTTTTACAATTCAATTTATATACATATATACGTATATATGTGTGTTCATCATAATATTATGTTTGTATTATTAACGAATTTTAACATTTTCTTATAACTCTATGAATGACACTATGAATTCGATAGCGTAACTTTTTTTTATATAATATTGATAATTTGACAGTTTTTTTATGTTTGGATTCTTTTGTAAAACCTCGAAATCAAATAATATATTATTTAATGTATAGCGACATGATTAAATGTTTTCTTGAAAATGTCAATTGGGTATCTTGTGTGCTGTTAAATATTGTGATCAACAAAAGGATGTTTTTTTATTCCTTCCTCCAGTCTCTATTATTGAATTTGTATTTATTGTTGCGGTCAGAAAGCCCAGGTTGGGTCAGGGGAAAGATGGCTTCGAGCAGCGACAAGATAGGAAAAGCAACCATAATCGGCACGCGTAAGACCGCCCGTAGCCCGTGCGATATCGTATAAACAAACCACGCTTCTCGGATCTCAGAGAGGCGAGGGAGAGTAATGAGAGATCCTAGCGGGACTCTCAAGGAATTCATGAGCCTTCTACAAGGGAGGCAAAGACGAGATGAAACGCGAGAACCACTTCAAGTGAAGATGGGGAGTAACTCAAGTGTCACATATGTACAATGCGTCTAATGCAACAGAGAAATCTGGCACTAATGGCCAGTGATCCAATGGGAAAGGCTAGAGCACGAACAAAATGGCCAGTGATCTGGTGCAGGCGGCCGGTGATGCCGGCGAAGACGACCAGTGATCTAGTGAAGAGGCCAGTGATCTGGTGCAGGCGGCCAGTGATGCCGGCGAAGACGACCAGTGATCTGGCGCAGAACTGAGGAAGGGAGGGCTGTACGATTGAGGTACCAGGAAGCGACTAAGGAATACTCGTGAAAAACAAATGACAAGGCACGCATAATCTCGTCATAAAAATCAATAACGGCTTTTCGGGGCTCGAGCCATCAGAGAGTGTAAACAACAATGAAAGAACAAAGGGAAATGTGATAGAGCAAGGAGGGAGCAAGGATACATATATACGTGTGCACGCCGGGTCGTGCAAACTTTTCTTGAAACTCGATCAACGACACCAAGTCAACGATTAACGCACCTTGTAACTATTCTATCACGAGCTATCATACATGAACGCGAGATTTGTCACGCATCGAACAAAAACAAACATACTGTTAATCACTCACGGTAAATAAAATATTGTACGCGTCGGCAAGCCTGGATATACTCCTACAGGTGACAACATTGTTAAAATAAAGATATTGTGAAAAATAAAAGGTGATAAAAGAGGTAAACGTCCGAGCACTTATTTAACCCCTAACATTTATGACAACCATGTTTTGGTCATATTGATATCTAATCAGTTTTTGTTTGAACTTTTACTTTTAAATCATTCACATCTAATACAATATATTTATCTACTAATTAATTTTTACTTAACACGTTCCTAGCTTTAATACATTGTTAGAAATAACCAAAATTAAAATTTTAAATTTATGTGGTTATTTAAACAGTGCTTACATCTTTATTAGCAGTGTTTCAAATTTTTCAAATTATTAATGCTTACGTTGTTCAATTATATTTTTTTATATAAATTTTTACAACAGTGTCATATAAATGTTATTTAATTTAGTTGCTATTGTTTTAGTATTGTACATGTAAAAGTATGTTTTATGCAATGAAGTTTAATAATTTAAATAAGAAATGATTATTTCTTTATATACGAGATATAAATATCTAGTTTTTCTTTCATTTATATTTGTTTTGTGTTCCCTAATTTATTTGATTGTATTCGTTTTGTATTACAGTCTATTACGTTATGTTAAGTCTTATTTATTAATTGTTTTAATAATTATCGCATCTTATAATTTTTTTGTCTTATTATACTCTACATATGAATTAGTTTAAAAAAATTGATTTTATTATCATTGGTCACTACTTTTTGGTATGAATTGATTTGAATAAGTTTTTACAGGAAACATTTAATGCTTGTCATTTCTTATTATACATTCATAATAAATTGATTACACCATTTTAACTCTTTTTCAAGTCATTTTTTAATAAATATATATATTTTTTATGAATCTGATTGTTACTATTAATATGTACATAGTTTCAGTTAAATATAATAGTTTTAAAGTATATTTTTAGTTGTGAATATAGAATTCTATTTTTGTATTTAATTATTATATAGTAACTAGACATTTATATTTTTAATATGTACATTAGTTTTGTTGTTACATTTATCCATATGAATGTATTAATTTTTACATTATTTTTCTAACATTAAAATTTTTAACGTTTAGAATAGATATTCAATTAAAACAAGAAAAGGATCATCCAACTAAGTTTTTATTTATTTATAAATATTTAAAATTTGATACAGCTAATTGCGTGCCATCCACTGGCTTTATATTTTTTACTATCATGATTCAGTTCACTCCCCTGCCGACTGCATTTTCTTTGGTTCAATGATAATAGCTATTGTAATGGATGTTGCCAAAGAACTGCTATATTACTGCTATATTAAAGTTGTTTCATCATACGCATCAACTTAATTATTTAATAGAATTTATGATTGCTTAAGCGAATTAGTAAAGCTCCTCCAAAAATTAAAAGAAAATCTGACGTATATAATAATTATCTCTTAGATAATCTTTTTTTATTATATTATATTTATTACTATTGTATTTAATTAAAATTTTCAAGCATGAATTTAAATAAATCTTGAAATTTTGCACAATGAGAAACAATAAGAACAAATAAAACTACATTTATTCTGTATTATTGAACTTTAGTTTTTTATGTATTTTTATTTTAAAATAAATAATAGATATAAATTTTAATAATGTAGTACTATTGTATAGATTTCATACAAGATTCTTTACGAATATATATATAATAAAAAATACATTATAATATGTAGATATTTTATAAATTACAATTAAAAATAACAATAGAAATATATAAATATTATTATAAATATAGCAATTATAATTAATACTACAAAAAAATTTACGTCAAAAACTTTTTCAACATTATAAGGATAACAAAACTAACCAATAAAATTGACTAAAATAATATATGATTAACTTTATTACAATGTTTACATTAACTTATTCTGTAAATAAATATTAAATTAGTATAAAAATTAAAGAATTTAATATTTTATATCTATTAATTAATATATTATTAATATTTTTTAACTTTATATCTCAATGCAATAGACAAGTATGATCTTTATATAATACAATGTTTTCCTGAATTTTTATCATATCTAAGATTATAAATTATTATACAAAACAATAATGTATGACAATATTAATTTAAGATTAGGTTATTATTATTTAACAAAAAATGACTCAGCAAAAATAGTAGTAGACTAGCTGATAATTTATTATACAGTTTTGTGTATTTACAGATTTTTTTTTTAAATCTGTAAAATAATTATGTTGTATGATGTTATTGTCTATAAATGTAAAGAAATATTTTCAAGAACTTTTGTGTTTTTATTAATTATATCCTTTCACATATTAATTATAAATTTAATCGATTAAAAAGTTTTAATTAAAACTTTTGAAAATAATTACCACTTTAAATAGTTCTAAAAATAAATTATTTTATTTCATAATAACAGTTGAAATTGAGATTTAAAAATATTTTTTAACACACTATATTTAACATCATTTAACATACCTATACTCTCTTTTATTCTCACTTCTCTTCCTTCTCTTTTAATAATTTGTGAAAATATATAATAATTAAAAATTGAAATTTAATAGGAAACATTCGTTTAATTTGCAAATAAAAATCTAAAAAGTGATTTTTTATTTTTGAAATTTATTTTTACTTTATTATTGAATATTCTATCAAAGATTTAGTCCAAAAAGTATGGATATTAAAAATCTTGAAGTGTAATTTTTAGTACCCATCTATTGTTATAGATCCAATGTTCTCAAAACTTCATTTTTCTAGCCCAACAAGCATTTATGTCCAATCTTACAGATCGTATGTATCAATGTAAAATGAATACCTCAAAAGAAAATACTATCGGCAAAAAGTTTTTCTAAATATAAAAAACATTTAAGTATAATTAATAATTATAATTATAAGTTATCTATTTTGGGTTAAAATCTCTGACAAATTCTTTTACGACTCTTGCCTGGCTTTGTTATCTAATCTCAAAAGTACACACTAGAACTCGTAAATAAATACGTATTTCAAAATCCTAATAAAGTAACCGGCTTACGACTTGCGTCAACAGTACATAATAAGTGGTTATGAATTTTTAATTTAGTAATTTACATTACTCGTATATTTTACTATTTATCCTTTTTACATATCTATCAATACATTAATTTTCTCTCTCTATTTATTTGAAATTAAAATACCAAAAACAATATAATATTCATAGAATAGCTGCAACTATTGCTAACAAAAGAATAATATGCCTTTGCAACAAGTATTAATGCCTTTAATTAATAACATAATGCAAAAAAGATTATAAAAAAAATTTTGAAGATTTTATAAGGTATTTTGTTAAAAATGTTTACACGCATATACCAAATTTTTTCAAGATAGATAAAGAAAAATACGAAAGGTTGGATAGTAAAATATAATAAAAAAACAATATCAATCATTTTTTAATTTATATAAAAATTAAAAGATGATTTGTAAAATAATATTTTTAATAATTCCATTTAATGATAAGATAATATATATCATGCACAAGTAATTAGTTGATCATTTGATTCTAAATATATTGTCAATTTTATACTTTGAGGAAATAAAAAAAAATTTTTTTTTGTATAAAAAAAATATTTTTTATTTTACAAAAATAGCAATAGTGCATCAGCAGATAAATCATGAAATAAGAATTTTTTGTGTTATTTTTATGGTATTTTTCAGTTCTTAAGAAAATTAAGAAATTAATAAATTAATCTATTTTTAATTATGAGTCACTTCATATCAAACGTATCTGTGTAAAAGTTTTCAAAAATAAATGTTTTCATTTTCACTGATCAGAGAGCAAATAATTATAATATGCCTTTAATTTAAGATGAAAAGTAAATATTGAAAAGTTATTATACATAGTAACAACTAATTAAATTTTAAATATTGATAAAACATTTTGTATTCATTTAGTTTAAAATAAACTAACCATGTTAAAAATAAGTTGTTTGTAACATTATGATTATCCTCAACCAACTCCTTTTCCTTTTCGTTTAAAAAAATATAGAAAAGATCGAGAGAGAGAGAGAGAGAGAGAGAGAGAGAGAGGATTAGACATGTAAACTAATTTTTTAACGACTATTCAGTTATTTTTTCATTTATTTACTAAAAATTATGGCAAAATTATTTGAAAAAAAGTATAAAAAGAAAATATTACTAAAGCGTTACAAATTAATAGAAGAATCTTGACTCCAAACAGCTTAAAGTATTATGTTTCAAACATAAAAAAAGACGCCGATAAAGTTATTATAATTTATAAGTTAGTACACTATAAATTTATTCACCACAAACACAACACTTTGATTTCTGAATCAATATAATAAATACCTATTTTTGAAGTTGTACTTCAAATAACTTTTCTTTAAACTTATAATTATAATATAATAAAATAATAATAAATTCGTAATAATGTTATTAGCATTCATAAATTTACATAAAATATAAATTTTTAAAAATTTAACAACTTGAATTAAAATAATTTAAGAATTTGGTTACAATGTGCTTTAATAAAAAATTGAACAATAGTTTTTTAAATTTGAATTATTTTAGAAAAGCTAATAATTATAATAGTTTCGAATCAAACTGTAGAAAGTACATTTATCTTCTCATTATTATACTGTTATTATTTCAAATACATCATTATTAGTGCATTCAATAGTTGATGAGTGAATTTCCATAAAAATTTATTCTCGTACATAAAATGGGATACATTAATAAATGAATTAGTGATATTAAAGCTCGTGACGAATTACCTGCCTTTTTAACATCTCTTTGTTTCTTGTAAACTAACTTAAATAAGCGATTAGATTAATAAGTAAAGATATAATAAAAATTTTTTTAAACATAAATTTAAATTATCAAAGCAACTATCTGCAGAAGAATTCATCTCCTAAAGAGTAGAATACTCTTACGAAAGATTATTAAGCTTATTTTTAATTTTGTATGCTATCATACATATAAATAATATATATGTTAGGAATAGTTTAGTTTCGAAATACAATAACAGTTTTTTATAAATCAGTTTTAATCTATACATTATATTTCTCATGCACTCTATCTCTCTCTCTTCCTTTCTCAATTTTATGTTTTTTTAATTTGTTACTACCTCTATATTATTCTTTTAAAAAAATTAATTGTAAATTAAACAATTCAAACTTTAAATTATAATTAGAATAAACTATAATTACTGTTTTAATTGATTATATTAATTTATGATCGTTTATGTTTAAAAAATATAATCTTAAGAAAATTATTATTAATATAAACATATATATCACCATACATTATTAAAAAATAGTTACATTTCAAATAAACCTTATTATCTGCTAAGCCAAATATTGTTACTCTGTATAATTAAAAGAACTTTAGATACCCACTTTTCACACACAAAATATTTACTACAAATTATGTAAAGTAAATTTCCAAACTGTTTAAGAATTTAACTTATAATTATTTTCATCTTAAAGAAAATAGACAATTAAATTTTTTTAAATGAAACTTCATTAAGTTCATACTAAAACTCTAAACTTATTCTTTTTACAGCTAAAAATATAAAGTAATACATGAACTGGATTTCATTTAGTTAAAATAGTTAACACTTAAGAAGTGAGAAAGCTTTCTTATCATTGTAATACAATTCATAATTAAAAAGCAATTTATGCTGTTCGTTATTTAAATTTTTATTTTGAAACAATTTATAAATTTACAATAATTTCTAAATTTTATTAAAATCTTAATAATAAGTTTATCTTATTATAATCTTAATTATAATCTTTATAATATTATTTTCAAGTTAAAACAAATTTGCATTATGATTCCAAGAATTTTTATCATAAGTTTAAAAAAGTAACTAATAGATTGGTGATTAAAATAAATATTATAGCATAACTATTAGTATCGATAATGATGATTTAAAAATAATGAAGAAAACAATAGTAGATGATATTTATCATAAGTATATGGGAAAAGACAATAGTAGAAAATAAATTAAAAAGACAAAAACATGAAATTGAACTTTGAGAGATATAACATTAAATTTACAAGCAAAGTTAATGAAAATTTAAAGAGCATAATTTAGTAACATATTATAGTTAAGAATAGTTGAAATTAGTTAATTTTTGAGTGACAATTTTTATCTTTATTTTAAACTATTATTATATATTGTGAAAAAATGAAAATAAAAATGAAAGAAATAGCATGAAGAAAAAATGGAAATTGACATACAGAAGCCTAAAAAAATCCAAAGATAATCTGAGATATATGAGATAGATGACAGTAATAAAAACATTTTTTTATTTTGTTAGAGCTTAGTAAGTAAGTTATATATTAATAATTATTAATAAATTAACTTTTAAATTCAGAAAAAGCTTTAAATACTTTTTTATCATAAATTCTTTTTCATTCATTTTAAGATAAATATTATTTAAAAATTATCTTAACATAAAAAAGTTGTATAGTTAACCTTAAAAAACCGTCAAATTACCTTTTTTTATAAAGAATTATTTAAAACAAATATTAATTGTTTAATAAATTTACGTTAAATAAATAAAATTGTATTAAAATATGTATCTTAATTTCTTTGTTTTACAAAATTAAAAAAGTAAAAAAGTACACTATTTTTTAAACTAATAGCATATACATATATATATAAGTGTATGTGTTTTTCATTTTTTATAGTAAAGAATGTTGAAGAATATTATGTAAAAGATGTTTTTATATTTTTTAGTTTTATATTACATAAATTAGAACAAATATTGTTTTCACTCAAACTGATTCTCTAGTCCTCTATAAAACATATCTGTTTTTACTTTATTTTCAAAATTTTAATGTATGTTACATCTATTTGTGTAAAAAAGTGTCTTTCAATTTTTGTTAAATATAACCAATTAAAAAAATATTTTCAGAAATAAAATTTTTCCTTTTAGAGACAACTAAATGATTGTTCCCTGTATATCATGCAAATATACACAATCATAAAGCCTTATTTAAAATATTTATGACTGCGTGAGAAAACACTATAAAAAACATTTTGTTTAAATATTAAATTAATTGTGCATATTTCAACTTTATTTAAAAAATATATTGTAGTATAATTATATAAGGAAATTATGTAATATCAACATGTAACAAAAAAGAAATTTACAGATTTTAAAATTTTTTTTATATCTAACACTATGTGATATAACTTAAGTGTTCACTTTTATTTTTTCCCTTATATTTATTTTAATTTTATTATATATAAAAATATTATTTTCATTTTAGTTTTAAATAATGCCAACTTTTATTTACTATTAGATATAATTTTTTTATACTATAGTAGTAGTAACTGTAAATGAATGTTATTAATATTAATTTATATAAATTTATATAGATACATATGTGCGCTCATTTACACTATAATAGGAACAACTTTCCTTTTCAGCATATAACTTTCTTTTGTTAACACAAAACTAAGTAATTTAAGATGAAAATAGAACTAGTATCCTTAAACCCCATTGTTTATGACATTTTTCTGAAAAAAATCAAATCCATTATTCCTTTCAATATCTTAAATATTATTTCAATAAACATTTAGTTAATAAATACTTAATCAATAAAGAACTAACTTGCAACTAATAATAGTACTAATTTTAATGTAAAGTTATACAAATCAATGTTATATTATAAGTTTAATTTTATAAACTTAAAATTAATTAATAACAATACTGTAAATTAATAATATAATAATATTTGTATTACAAGAATTTTTAGTGATGTATTATTATTAATGTATTACTAATTATTTTAATAAATTTAATTAATTTCATTAATTTAATTAATAGTATTTGATAATCACAAAATAATACATTATTGTTTAAAATATTAATAATTCATATTTGAAGATATCCTAAATACTTAATTTAGAATTAAGCAATTAAAAAAAATAAAAATAAAAAATTACTATATAAAAATACATAATAAAAAGTTTATTTCAACATAAAAATGATAATTTGTAGTTTATAATCTAAAGAAGTTAAGTTTAGTTAAAGTACATAAGTTGAAAATCTGCATAGCTGCCTACATCAAAAATATTTGTTTAAATTATAAATATATAAATTTAAACATTATATAATTTCATTAATTTCTCACCACATTTTTCATTCTAATATTATTCACTAAGGGTTAAATTAAAAGTTTTAAATTAAAATACTATTATGTTTGAAATGAATTATCTTTTTTCAAATAATTTTTTTTAATACACATAATCATGTATGCACATGTACACGTGTATGCTTGTACTATAAGTATGAGATATAATTAATAATGTATAGTTGATATCATATTTATAAATATACTATTAAAAAGGGTAAACAGTTAATTATAATTACAAAATATTATAGCATATGAAAAAACAAAATGATATCTTTCTTCATAGATTATAATTTCTCACAAGAGTATTAAAATAGCAAACATTCATTAAAGATTAATATTGTTATTATGCATCAGAGAAAAAAATGAATTTTTAGTATAGAAAATAATTAAAAATTTACTTCAAACTAAATTTAGAATTAATTGTTTCTAAAATATATCAGGTCATATTAATTTTCCTTCATACATTCTTTCTTTTTTCTAACTATTTTCTACTAACTCTCTTTCACATTTTTCCATTTACTCAAGTTTAATATTAACTTGGAAAATCTTTTGATATACAAAATTTCTTATATATTACAAGCATAAATAAACTAATAAATAAAAACACTAAGTATTATGAGCACAAATATTTATTATATATCACAATCGATCATTCAAATAATACTTTATTTATAAATCAATATTTAATTTTTTTATCAAATTCACATAGGTTTAATTTAAATCTTGACCTCATTATTTCTTTCATATTACTTAGTTTGAAATATATTTTTTAAATAATCTGCAAATGTAGTATACATGTTTTTATATTTTAAATTCATATTTATAATTTACTATATAAGCAATTTTAATAATTTAAAGAAATATTCCAATTTTGAATAATTTTTATATTTATTTAATTATTTATATATATATAAAGATTATATATATTATTATATATTATCATACCTATAAAAAAATTATTTTTTAAAAAATATATCTTTACACTATTGTATAAGAAATATTTAATATTAAAACAAAATCATTCTAAATTTTGTAAGCATGATTTAAGCCAAATTAACAATGATATCTAGATGATTTAATTTTCTAGATTGTTTAAAAAAGAATATATTCAATATTTAAATTATACAAGACTCGCATATAATATAATTTATTAATAAACCCTCTTCTCATTTTATTTTCTGATTATTTGTAGATGTAACTAGTACGTGAATATCCAATAAAACAATTTACTTTTTTATCTTTCTTAAGCTAGTGGAAAAAGTTGGATAAAGCAAAATTCTAATACTTTTAAATAATACTTTTTCTATAAAATGAACTGAAGCAAGAACCAGGATTGTGCTGTAACCTTTTCAATATATATCGCATCATAAAAATTGAAAGCTATTGTACACATAACACTGAAATTATTTTGTACTAAAGTATCATAATATGAATTCCAATTCTTTCTAACAGGTTTTTATAAAAGATTAAAAATGCACCATGCTTATTGATTATTTTCTTTTATTTTTAATTATTTAAGTTATTATAATTATTTTCTTTATTTATTGAGTTAAATATTTTATTATTTTTTCTCATTCATTTAAAAATTGCATCTATTAATGTTTTACTATCAAGATTATATCATTATTTGTTATTCTAACACTTAGTATACATTATAGTAGAGCACATGTACAAATTTATAACTAAATTATTTTTCTACAACTATTTTTAACAATTAATTTGATTAGTTATCACCATATATAAAATTGCAATTACGTTGAAGACAAATATTTTTTGATGAAAAAGACGTGACTTACCTTTAACGATAGATACCAAGCCCGTCAACAGGATGACAAGCTCCAAATGGCGGCGACACGACATTTTCGCAAACATTAACCGGAGTAGCAGTTTATTACAACTATTTTCTTATTACTAAATATAACACACATTTATGGTATCTTTAGTCATTATACACATAGCTTAAATACTAAAAGGTACACGTAGCAAGGTTTCCCTTTTTCTAGTTATAAGCAATCAAATTCTCTTTCCTTTTAATTTCAAAACCCAAAAAGAATCATTTATATTTTTCAGCTATTAAATGATTATATTAATAGCCGACAATAATCACGAGTAATATTTGTAGTAGATCCGTAACGCGTATAACCACGCAAAAACTTGTCGCCATACCGACGGCGATAACAAAAACTCTCCCTCATAGTCAAAAAGTCGTTTTTATATCAGATTAGTACTTTCTCCATAAAGCAGACGATGCTTTTGTTTCAACATACTCTCATAAATTCACTGTACAAATCAAAAAGTAACACGAAAAATACTATAAATAAATTTTGTAAATAATTTAATATTCAAGCACAATAGAAATTGATATCGCACATCAATAAAATCGAATAATCTCGTTGCGTAATACACACAATCCAATACAGACAACACAACGTCTGACTTACAACTACTAGACAGTGATCCTCTAATTCTTTTTCGACGCCACGCGCCGATTCGACTTAGCTCGGCTCCTTCCGTAGAGATTCGGCTTGATCGCTCTCTTTGCACAGTTTGCTATGGCTATGGCGGCGAAAGTACCGACACCTTCTTGTGTTGAGTCAGTATACACCTTTATTGCTTTGCATTTAATAGTCACTTATTAATGGATAGAGATGATTTTCTTAGAGAAGCGTTCAATTTGAAAATTAATTTACTCTTATATCAATTTATCACTCTTTATATATTTTTAACACTTAAGACAAATTTGGATATTTCCTGATATCTAAGAACGATTAATATATGACATACTTAAAAGATAAAATGAAATATTTTGTAAAAATTAACACAAATAAATTTTTTATAATATTTTTTTGATAATTCTTAAAGATACGACTTTATAACAAATTAGTTGATATATTATTGTTCTTAAAATTATTTGAACTACGATTAAAATTTATTCATAAAAATATACCAAAATATATTTACATTTTACCTTCTTTTAGAATATCCTTTTGGCTAAAACCTTTAAAATGTTTTTAAAATAAAAATAATCTTTATTTTAATTTTTTATTATTTTAGAAAGCATATTACTTATTAAATGTATAAAAGTATACTTTTACAGTTTAACATTTTACTTCTAACGAAGTATATTGATATATATCTTTAACTAGACATTTAGTTTATCAAGACCAACATATTTAGACTTAATTATTACAAATTAAAATTTACAAAACAGTTTTATTTTCAAATCAACTGATAAATTAAGTTTTAAAAGTACAAACCTATATAGTTCTAATTTTGTGTATCCTTCGAAAATATTTATTAATTATTGTTAAATTTTGTTTAAAAGAAAATTGTATTCTAGTAAATTTGAACTTTTTAATATATCATAGAAAATACGTACTCTTTTATGTCTGAAAATTAATTTTATAATATTAAATTTAATTAAATTTATACTATTTTCGTATTTTTAATCTATTATTTAATGTAGTACAGTTTGCAAAAATACAGTTGAATAAAAAGCAATTAAACTAAATATTAAAAATTTTAAAAATATAGATATTTATTTAAGTTTTATAAAATATTTTACTATTTATGATTTATTCAATAAAAATTAGTAGCTAAAGCTATCTATGGAAAATTAATTCACAACAACAATCAAATTCAATATTATCTTGAAATTAATATATTGTCATATTTTGAAAATCTTATACAGTAATATTTTGAAAATATTAAAATTTTAGAATAAAATCTTTGTTATACATAAAATAAATCAATACTAAAAATAATAAAATGTTTAGAGTTTTTAAAATTACAAGTAACATTTAAAAATAGAATATAATTATCGAATATAATATGCTTATATCAGAAAAAATTATAAAAATCATTAATCTAAATAAATACTTTCTTAAATTTATGTATGCTTGCATAATACATATTTATAAATATAAATTATTACAATCGCTAATTTTCTAACTATATAAATATTTTAACAATATAGAACTTTTAAGCTAATGTATAAATTGATTAATATTTTTTATGAAAAGTAATTTTTCTTTAATACTTATAAAATGATACAGGTAATTATAATGCAGTTATAAATAAAATTCCTTTATTACATAAATATATATATATATGTTAAATATGAATTAGACATTTTTAGAAAATAAATTAATAATTAATCGTTCTTAAAAAAATACGCATGGTACCATAATCACGAAAAATATAATTTTTGTCGCATTAAATACTTTCTTATATGCTTATATACATCATAATAATTAAAAAAATTAATTTGATGGCAACAGATCGAGATTTTAAGCTTGCTTGTATACGATATTAATTTTCCCATGTTATATAACATTTTTTCGATAAAAAAACTTTTTTTCTAAACATTATTTGTGCATAAATATTCAGTAGAATAACTATGATAATCTTTGAGTCAGTTTTATATTATAAAACTAGAAGATGACTGCCATATTTACATGGTATTAGCAAACAATATATTATCACTTAATATTTGTATACAAAAATTATAATAGAATAATTTAATAATAATTCCTAGAAATTCCATATTTGGTATGCTTCCATAATGCTAAATAAGTCATTAAAAATAAAAATTTTTATATTAATGGTTCCATCAAGAATTTGTTTTATGCTAAATTTTACACCATCTGATTGAAGCTTCATAATACTTTGAATATAGTCCCATAACTAACAAAGATAAGTATTTATATCATCTACAATCGATTTTAATAACTTACTTTGAAATGTAAATTATTTATTACTTAAAAAATAGACATAGCTAAAATGCATGCTATGGCTATCTTAATAAACACTTAATGTTTTATTGTCTAAATAAAACATGAAAATATTTGATTTTCTAAAAATTTGATAGTAATTTAATATCTTAATAAGAATTTCTGATAAAACAAATAAAGTATTAATTTGAAGAAATAAATTTATTATAAAAATTGTAATACATATTATAAATTATTACACACTATTGATTTTTATTTTGTTAAATTTAATATTGATATATAATATATTAATTTTCAAATATTTTATTATGTATAATTTTATACACGTATCTATGATAATGAAGAATTTTATATCTATTCTATTTCATATATAATAAATATGATATATATGACAAGTGTGTTTAATTAGAATATTTAATTTTATAATATGAACTATTTTTATTAAAGATAAATGAATTTGATAAAAAATAACAAATTATTATCAGAAGACAAATAAAAATTTGGCTCACTTATAAGAATCTTAGTTCATTAGTAAATATACGTTTTTTATGTAATTTTACTTATACAATATCACTAACTAAAATAATTATATTTTATTATTACATTGTACAGATATTTATTTATTACGTTTATATAAATCAGAAATACCAAACACTATAATTTTTCGAAATTATGTCTTTCGTAATTTTTGGTGGCATTAAAATGAATATAATATTACAAATTTTATATTTATTCGTTTAAAAATTGTATTTATTCATTGTATTTAAAATTATTTAAAAAAATTTAATAATAAATAGTGCTGTAATACTTACATAGTAATAATAGTATGGTAGTATCTAAACTTAATTTTTAAGAAATTCAATATATTTATATGTATATTTATAAAATTTTCTGTTATAACTTTTCTGTTATATATTTACTTTATGGAATAGATAGCTAATTTTTATAAAAAAAATTGATGCAAACAAAGGTACTCCCTTACATAATATTATTGTTATTTTATATAATATAAAATTATAAAAGTTGTTCTTTTAATATTTACATAACTTTTATATACAAAACGAATAAACAAAATTAATTTTGAAAATTATAAATTTAGTACCTGAAAATTAAAAATTTTTTTGACTAAAAAATCAATATGATGATATATTTCAAAATTTCTGACCTCTGTCCTTTGAAAGCTTTTTTTTTAAACTATTTTTCAAATCGTATTTTTTTATTTTCATTTGTCTAATATATATTTTCCGATGTTTCTACGGAGAGTTCATTTGAAAGTTTTATTATCAGCTTAATTATTAATACCTAAACTATTAAATGCTATACTTTAGGAAGAAATCTAATGTGGGTTATCATAGGATGAACATTTATGAAGAAGTATTAATTATTTTCTTTGTTTTCTAAATAATTTTATTATTAACATATTTCTACAATATAATATTTTCTTAATTCACCAATTACTTGTAATTAATTTTTTTCACTTATACTATAATTTTATGTAATTTAATTTATTTAAAAATCAAATTCCTTGCTTTTATACAATATTCACATTATAAAAATAAAAAATCATTTTATTATTTATTTTAAAATTCTAAATTCTGCTTAAGACTTCTTTTTTTACTATTTACGATATATTAACATCGAATTCACAACGTGTTTTATCTTTTCCACTATAAAATTAAAAATTTTAAAAAATTTATATTAAAACTATTAAAACTTAAGAAGAGTTTTTCTTAAGAAAAATACAATTAAAAAATGATTTTATGTCTAACTAGGCAACGCAAATCATTAGTTAAATTATAGTAGTAGTGGTTTATTTTAAACTGATTTCAGTATTACAATGTAGATAATTGAAAAGAAAATTCTCGTCATATTTAACACCATAAGAATATTTATAACTAATGTTTTAAAAAAGTTGAACAATAATTAGTTTAAACGTAATATTATATTATGTAAGTATACAACTTCATTTTCGATTCAATATCAATTATAAATTGAATGTTCTTTTTACGTTATCAAATTGTAAAATTGTAATCTTACTTATATTACTTACTTAATAATAATGTTGTTACATTGTTACTGATAATTGACAAAATTTCTCAATAATAATGATGCTTTTTATAAAACAAAAATGTTTTACTAACTATAGGGAAATAAAATCAAAATGTACACATGAGAACTTTTACATTATATGATAAAAATAACATGAAAAACCATTTTTCACTTATGTTAAAAATAGTATATTATATAGAATATTTTCAAAAGCTAGGATCATCAAAATATCTATTTTTTATATTTATTTTTATATTATATGTTTTATTCAACTTTAAATTGTATAAGAGATTCAAATTGCATGATGAAATATATCAATTGAAAGGAACTGTGATTTTTAGAAAACGAAAAAAGTAAAATAATTTGAAAATATGCTCAAAGTTAAACCACTTAATTTCAAATTGCTTTTTTTAATTTTTTCAATTCATAATTTTAATGTGCTAATTAATGTGTACAATATAAATTAAAAAAATTTTAAATCTTTATTCACAACTAATCTTATTAAAAATGCAATAATATGTTATTTATCAAACAAATTTTTTCTTCTGCTACTATTACAATAACTTAATGTATCGTGTTACAACATTTTTATCCGCAAATTTATATATAATCGAATATGCATATATATTAAAAATTATTATGATTTTTGAAGAAGAATAAAAGTAAAAATATAAAACGAATACATGTTAAATAAAAATAAGTTTTTACAAAAAATTAGATATTAAAAATGTAATTATTAGAATTAAATATCTTTTATAATATGCACAGGCTTACAGTTCGAAATGAATGGTCTAATAAAAAATTTCACATTATTATTTTGTATAAATTTGATTTCAAATATTAAATAAATAATAATAAACATCGGAACAATTTTTACTGACCAGAATTAACACATTTTCATTTCTTTTATATTCGATATAAATACATGTTCTTTTTACTCTATTTGCATTTTCATAATGACTACTTTTTTCTTATTTAATACATACAGTTTTAAAAAGGCTAGACAATTCTGCTTGATAAAAAAGTTTTTTTTTAAGTATACCATGATCCAATTATTAAAATTTAATATTTATTAACATTAAATATTTTATATTTATAACTTGTAATCGTGCTTTTGCGATAAAAAATTTCATGTTCGACAAGAAAGAAAATATACAATAGTTAATATTTCTTTTAGCAATATAATAATATGGTTATAAAAGAATATGGCGGGTCATATAATCGTTGGAAGAAAATTTTTACTAATCTTTTAAGAAAAATGGTCTTAATATTAAAAAAAGTTTGTTATGCATTTTTGAGTATTTGCATATATTAAAACTAAATTATAAAATATAATTAACATGATAAAATAAATTGAAAAATTAAGATTATACTCCTACTTCATAATATAAATTTATATTGTAGTGATAACATTCTTCTACACTATTTATATTTTATTACTCATCTCTACTTTATTATGAAACTGACACAAAGAATAAGAAACAGAGAAGAAGAAAGAGAGAGATAATACTCAAAATCTGATTAAATTCGAATACATCGTAGGCAAAATAATACATTGAGAATATTGAGTTTTTAAAGTTGAAATATCTCACTTGATCCTATGATAAACTTCCTTCCTTAATGATCTAAAAGATAGATAATGTCTTCTAATATTTTTATTATGAAATATATTTAATATATATTTATATATGAAAAACAATGTAATCAAATAAGAATATTTAAAAGCGTAGTGTTCGATTTGAAATATAAGTCTATAAAATAATCAATCTAGTATAGTTGTAAATTTTAGAATTAATTTGTGCCTTATATTATCTAATGCGAAAATTTATTTATATTACATTAAATATAATTTATATTTAATATATTACTGAGATATACATTTTCATTTATAACATTTTAGATTTTTTTATTACATCAGTAATCAATTGTTAAAGATTTACCTAAATATGAAGATAATATTTAATAATAAAATTATTTAAGGCACAATACTTTGTAATGAAATTATATTATTATATATATTATACTTAGATTGTACTTTTTTGTAAATTAAAACTTTTTTTAATAATTTAATGAAAAATATAGTAAATGGTACACTATTTACTATATTACTAGCTATAAAAATATTCACATCATATTTCTATCAATTTGTGCTATATAATTTACATTCGACTTATGTGGATATAAGAAATTTTGTAAATAATTGATTTAAAATAATGAAAGTATTGTTTCAATATTAAAAATAAATCTACGTTGTTATATACCTTAATTACATATTAAAATAATAAATAAAATTATAATATTGATATTCTACATATTCGCATAATTTTTAATGGCCGGTCTTCCTGACCAACTTGTGATCGCATAACTTGACATAAAGTGATTTTTTCGTGAGTATACTCAGGCATGAATTAATATACAACACCTATTGGCTAAAGAAAATTACTATAAAAGGTCTCATTCTATGAGATTTTTGGTACGTAATCTGTAGGACTATTTTGTGACTCTTGTAAGAGGAATTAAAATAGTAAAATTCAACTCTTCAAACGTATATAATAGAAATATTAATGTATAAAATATTGGGTAAAAAATAATAAATAAGATAATAATGTAAAAAAAGCTTAAATACTTGTACAATGTGTATAAACAAAAAATATTGTATAGTATTATGTATCACTTGACGTAGTAGTACTCGCAGCAGGAAGCGCTTATTGTACTCTTACCTGCACGCGACATTAAACTAGAGATTAAATATTAAATTAGGATGAAAAATACTAAATTATTAGCAAAATCTATTGGTGTTTTCATGTTTTCTTCTGTATTTTTTTTCCTGACCAGTAGCTCAATACTTGTCATAACATCGTTTCTTCTGATTACATTAGTATTACAATATACAATATTAAGATATATACATACAATATTACGTCAGTAAAATAAATAAACAATATAAACAGAGAGTTTCAGAAATATTATTTATTTATTTTTATAAATAAATAGAGTGGTGCAAATATATACAGATTAATAAGAATGAAATAAAGTACCCACGTGCAAAATTCATATGGTTGTCACAAACTGTATTTAGAGGCAGCTCAGCTTTGCTTCGGGCAATAGTGCACTTATTATTCGATAAAATATATACAATATATACAATATCTAATTACAATTAATAATAATACTAATAATAATACACATTCTGCTAATTGTAACACCTAATAACGGGTATTTTTATAATTAAAAATTATATATAGCGCACTAAAAAATACGTTTTGCACATAGTTTGTAGGTTTTTCAATGCTACTTGTATTACTAAGCTTTCCTTTATTTTCCCTATCTTTTCATTTTCATTTTTAACTTACTCTATAAATCATTTGCTGTCCTGTCTTCTCTATTATCGTATATGATAGACCCTATCAATTCCTTTTTACATTTTATCCTATTTTGAATGGTTTACATTCTGATCTTTATTAATTTCTATACCCTAATATGCAAATTATAAGTAGCTCTAAATTTTCTACCCAAATCCTATTATCGCCACCAATTTCTTATATGTAATATTCCGTCGCACGAACTCAGAAGATGTCATATTATTATACATTTTTATATGGTCATAGGACGTTACAGGAAGCAGCTTTACACTTCAATGTTTTAAAATGTTTGAGAAATCAGAGAATATCAATAAAAGTCTATTTATGCGTATGAAATCCATTAAATAAATGGAACTTTTGAAAGCATTTAGAAAAAATAATATGATTTTAAATAAAACTATTAGAATAAGTTAAATGCTATTTTAATAAAATATTACCAATTTTATATACGTATGTACTTTGGAAAAACATTCGCCAGATTAATAATTGAAACCGTTCTATTTATATATAATTATATCGATGATCTCTCTTTTTATCACTAATTATATTTATTTGTTAAATATTTTTGAACAATAAATTTCTGTAGTCTTATATATACTATTTTAGCTAGCATACGACAATAATAAAAATATGGAAAGAACATATGAAAAAATTATAAAACAATGTTTGGTAATAAACAGTGTATTTTTAAGTATCTATCTCATTTATTCCTTGTTGAATTAAATATAAGAATTTTTATAATTGTTATTATTATACATATTATGTAATAAAGTTAAGTTAGAATTTCAAGTTACATTTATTTTACTTCTGTTTTTTTATTTATTATAGAAATAAATTATATTTTTATTTGACGCATAACCTAAAAACTATTTTTATTTATATAATATTTAAAATTTTGAAATATTGAGTATCATGAAGACTTTTATTACTTTACTTACCAAAAAATGATTGTTGGTATTGATTTTTATGATATTCTTACTGTGTAGCGGGAATCTGAAATTTAAATAAACAATTAATTTTATAAATATAAATTTGTGTTGATATGAGATTAATAACTAATTTGTAGTAATAATAATTAAAATTAATTTATTTTAAACAGAATTTTATTTTAGAGTAATGAAATGGTCAAGTCTCAGTAAATTTACAATTATAATAAAAGTATTTATGTTGCTAAGGAATTATAATTTATTATTTTACTAAATTTATTCAATAATAGTGTATATTTTTTATTTATTTATTTTTAATACGCATTATTAAACGCAAAAATCTCAAAAAACTTTTTCTTCGATATTTATATATATATATAATGAAACTTATACTTTAAATTCTTTCAATAAGAATTCTAATTGAAAAGTTATTTGGAAGAATTTTATGTTGAAAACTTCCAATGAATTTCTACCATATAATTTATCTGTAGAAACTTTTGCACAGATCGAATAAATTATTTATTTAAATTATAATAAAAAACAATTTTAATTATATATAAACGTATTTAAATCTTTGTTAAGCTAAATAAAAGCTTTTGTATTTACAGAATTTTAAATATAAGTACTTATACAGTTTACTATATAATTTATAATTTACTAGAAATTTATATTAATTGTAATAGATTTGGTTATGCATTTGTCAATTACTTAAATTTTTTATTCCATGTTGAATTATTTTATTAAATTAATTACTTATAATGATTTTATAGACAGTAATTTATTAAATTTTAATAATTTAAGATGACCATGAAAATTTTAGACCTTCAAAACTAAATCAAGTTCAATTTTCTTTGTATAGTCGAAAATTTTTCTAGATTTTAATATAATTACTACAATATTTTTCTTAACATTAATTGTATAGTTAGTTGTTATTCTTAATAACACTGAATCAATTTAACAATATGTATAATGTTTATATTAATTATTTGTATATTACATATTCAATTTTTTTTTCATAGTTATCACTAAATTATATTAAATTTTATTCTCATTTTATAATATTCTTTTAATTATAAATGTACTTAAATAAATATAACATTTTATTTATTAAATTTAAGTACACTATCTAATAATTTAGAAATAAAAAATATCGAAAATAGTTTTAATATAAATATTTGTATAATATAACTACCGATTAACAATTCTGTTGAATAAATCAATTTGAGTTAAAACTAACTACTAAATAGAATGTATTTTAAATATTTATATAATATGTTTACTTAATAAGAACACAAAATCACCATGTTTTAATAAATATATTTTCTCTTTTTAGATAATATTAATTAAGAACCCTTAATGACATGTATTTAAAACTTTATATTTAAAAATTAAACAGGTATCTCAATAAATTTTTCTTGTGTCTAGACTTGCCAGAATTTAAGATTATATACTGTATAACATTGTTAAATTGTTATATTTACTAAAAAGTTCTTTCTATTATTAAATTTAAATATTTTTCATTCTAATGTGATATTTATTTAAATTATAACGAATACATTTCAATTTGTCATTATATTTGACGTTATATATATTTTTTATTTATTGTTAAAATGAGATTATTTGAAATAATTGATAAGAGTATAAATTATATTTGTAAAGCTAATAATGACTGATTAAAATATTTAAAAAATTGTAATGCTGAATGAGAAAATTAAATATAAAAAGCATCCGTTTTTGTAGATGGAATAAATCAATTCTTAGTATGTATATATACTTTTAATTTTCCAAAAAATAGAGAAAATTCAAATGTAAAACCATAAGAAAATATACTCCTTATTTTAAAAAATTAATATTATTTTATATGTTCTAGAAATTTAATAATATTTCATAATTTTTTATTTTTTATATCATAATATAAAAAGTTTTTATAAAAAAATTCAATTTGAAAATATATTACTAAGAAAAATATTTATATTTCGTACATCATATTATTGAAGACATTAAGTTATGGAGATTGAGCAAATTAGTATGTCATTGATGCCAAAAATAAAAAATGTAAATTATTTTCTAGATTATAAAAAAAATAAATGTAAAATATAGTGTATTACTAGATATCTGAATTTAGTATATAATATATAATTACAAATGTAAGGCTGACAAATTTCTGAATAACTTATATAATAATCTAATTTCATTTAGTTTAGTATCAAAAAATGAGTAGACAAAGTTTCTGTTGATAAAAACTAAGTAAAAGAGACTGTATGATGACTATAATAATAATAATGATTATAAGACACTTTCACTAAATAACGAAAATACTTTAGTTCTAAATTTTCTGCAATATATCCAGATGCACATAAACTTTACAAAATAAAAATGTTAGGTAAGATTGGTTATAGATTCTAGTGTTTAAATTTGTATACTATATTTATGTCAGATCTACTTTTGAATTTAAAAAACTGGAATGCTCAGATATTTTGATAGTTTATTCTATGACTACAGTTATCTGTCTAATATATCTAATTACAATAATATTAATAACGAAATACTTTTGTAGCAAATATACGTTCACTGGCATTATATACAGTAATTTATCTTGTAATGTTCATTATGGGCTAGATAGAACTATACTGGATAGTGAAGTAAAAATCAACCGTCTGTTTCTTATGAACTCCAATTCTGGTCTATATTATTATCAAAGACATCGCTAGACTGAAAAACTTCAAGCAATTAAATAAAAATAAGTGTTAATATAGATAAAGGTTATTTTCTAAATTTTGATTACTAATATTAAAAGAGTATTTCAGTATTATAAGATTATAGTTTAAATATTTTAAAATATATTTCAATTAATTTATGTGGTGAAGCTGCCAATTTTTCAAAATAAAAAATTACTTCATTTTAATATAATCACAATTTCTTATTCCTCCCTTGTTATAAATTTAGAACAACCTTGTTACTCTTTTGAAATTGCATGGAAACAATAAGCAGTGATAATAAATAATATCGTTACCATAAAATATTAATTAATTATACAAATATAATAATAATAATTTATATTATTATTTATTATTATGTACATATATAAAATATATAAAATAATTATAAAACTGTATAAAAGTATAAATATTGATATTTATGATTATTATTTATGCACACATAGGAAACATATTCGAAATTAAATGCTTCGGCTAAAATAGACATCACTTTTATATATAAAACTGTTATGAAAATGGGGAGAGCAATAGCGTGGCATAGTCTTCTAATTTTTACTATGTTAGCGAATTTTAGCAGAAGTTTATAATAATAAAGATTTTTGAGCTATTACATCCTCGATAATCATTATTTAGTGCCAATATAATATATTAATTTAACGGTCTCTTTGTGATATTTAGTTTAACTCATAGGTGATCTAAAAAAGCGATCGATTTTATATATTGTGTTATAATATAATATATTAGTGTTATATATTTTATTGTTAATTATTATAGGAAACTATGCTTCTATATTCATAATTTTAAATCATAATTAAAGATAGAATTGCTTTATTTGAAGATTAAAATTATTAAAATAATAAATAACCTTGATATATAGAAAAAAAACTGTCTAAATAAAAACATATCTCTATGCTGTCTATCTGTACCAATATAACATACCTTTATGAAAATTTAAAATGTTCAAGTACCAAAAATCTCTTACTAGTCATAATCGATATCATTTTATAATAAAAATAATATATCTATATTTAATACTTTAACATATAATAAAGTGTATTTTAAAACAATTAATATGGCAATATATAAATATTTATCATACCGTTAATATACATTTATCGTCCATTCTTTGCAGATGCAGCATTTTTGTCTAAAATCAATTAAATAACGATGTTAATAAACTTATAAGAATAATTCTAAATTACATTTAAATGAATATTAATTCACTAAAAATTGATCATATAAAAATTTTTATATTTCATATTTTTATATAATTTTTTTATATAAACAAACATGAATAAAAACTAATTTTTTTATAAAATAGAATTGAAGCAATTCAAAAAAATTAAAAAATTAATAAATAATAGCTTCAGAATTATAAATAATTATCTTAAAATAATAATATCTACATATATAAAGAAAGACAAAAATTACAAATTTTATAAATATTTTGAATACAATAATATAATAATGTAATTTATTATTTATTATATATTAATTTATTAGTATTGACAAAGAAAATATATATAAAACTTTTGTTATAAATATATGATCAAACATTAAAAATATGCATGTGTTTTGAGATGAAAACAAAAATCAAAATAATAATGATTTTTAATTTTATTCCAATTATAAAAGTTAAATACATTTTTTATTTTTATTACAATCGTATCGATGTTTTTAATTTAAAAAAATGTTATTAATTCCATCTAATTTTGCTTACTTACTAGGTGGATAAAATTTGTTACAACATCTATTGCATTTTTCTTGATTCATTCCAGACATTTCTATTATAAAATTAAAAATATGATTAGTTATAAAAAATAAAAAGGAAAATTTTATTTTCTAATAAATTAAAATTTATAATAATAATATAAATAATAGTAATAATAATGATAATAATATCAAAAAAGTTAAAAGTTGAAATTTTTTATTTTCAGGAAACTTTTATCAATGCAAGGATTTTTGCTGTTCAGATGTCTTAGCTTGATTTTTAAAATTATAATCTATTCATAATAACTATTTATATCGTCTTCACAAAAGGTTAAGCCATTTACGAAATAAAATGTATTAAACTTAAAATCATTAAATTAAAAAATTCTATATATTTTATTTTTAATAAATGTTATCAATGTTTACATTTTTCTTTACTGACCACCACACTATTTATTCTTGAACCGAAACAAGGTCTGAATATCAACACCTAAGTCTTATAAAATTCTTGCGCTAAAGAAACCTATTATATTAGAATATACCTAATGCGTGTGTTACTATTCAAGACAGCCGATGTGGCTCTTTCAGAATCTAAAAGAATAAATATTACTGTGACTCAACAGAATGCTTCTTTAAAATTGAAATCTCTGACCAATTCTACTTTTTACTTAGTTTATCTTTTAGATAGGATATTAAACAAGAAAATTAAAGAATTTTCTCCATCTATTTTAGAAACAATATCTTTGACAGACTTTCTTAGACATCAATTTATTAGCTTCAATAATGTATCCTGATTTATTATTATTTGTCGTTAATAGCTGTTAGATTCTTGAAAAAAGCAGCCTGCAATTTTAATAAGTATTAGTTTTGCAACATTTTTAAATCAATCGCCTCGAGGCTTGTGAAAATCCTGTAAAAGATCAGGTTCTAGTAAAATAAGTTCAACACGATATTATATTAGTCAAATATATAATGGAATCTTGAAAGAACCCTTTTATCAACTAAATCATCATTTATCCACTTTATTCAATTAATATGAAGTGGATAATTAATTTCGTAACACTAGTACAATTATTTATATTATTTATTACGGTTTTTATTAAAATATTGATGTTATAAAGAAATCCAAATTACTAATTTTAAATATAAAAACTGCTTACTTCTGTAATAATATACTTGTATATTTGCTAATACAAGTGTAACTTATATCATGTTTATATACATTCATAAGAAAAATATTGATCTAATGATAATCTTAAAAAATACATGAAAAAATTATCAATATAAACCATTTTACTATTATTATATATCAAAAAACTTCGACAAATACTGAATATAATAATTCAATTTGAATATTATAACTTAAAAAATCTTAATCTTAGTCAAGTGTAAAATTTTCAGATCTCTTAACATTTTCTAATAAATTTTAATGACTTTTTATGAACCGTCTCAGAGAATGTATGTGATGTACAAATAAATACACAAAAATTCAGTGAAGAATAAGAGCTGTGAGCCTAAGTAAATTATAAATGCATCTTTATAATTTTATTTGTAAATATCAACAAAAATTTCATTTTTTAACAAAAAATTATAATTTATGAAAAGTATATTAAAAAAGTTAGCATATTATATATAACATGATTTTTAACAATATTTTAGATAGTAATAATGCGATATAGTGAAAAATTCTGATTTGAAGAAAATACAAAATATAATATTTAATAACTTATTTATATTTATAATTATTTTAACTAAATAGCATAGAGTATATTACCATGATTTTTATAAAATTAAAATTAAAAAATACATTTTGGAAATTGTTTTTATTTTGAACGAATATATTTTGCGTAAAATGATCTATTTCTACACTACATACAATATAATCTTTTATTATTAGATACTGAAAAATAGTACTATTATAAAAATCGTATAATTTATAAATATTATATAAAGCACAAATGTATTTTATCTTTTTAATGAAAAAATGAAATTATATATAAAGTTTAGTTGATTAAAAAAAATGAACAAACAGTATACATGCAAATCCACGTATAATTAGAATTAGAAATTTTTTTAAAGTAATTTTTTTAAAGAAATATTCTTTAAATTTAATTTATATAAATAAAGTTATAATTTTATATTTATTTAATTTTCAGAATAAAATATTTATTTACAAATATGTACACATTTCTTATATTTTATATTTATTACAATTTTAAAAGTGACTGCAATATTCAATATTTAAATTAAAATAAATATCTTAGGGAATATTCACACAACTATTTAATATGTAGAGAGTAATTGTCAAATAAAAAAATTAATTCTATATTACTATTAGGTAATAAATTAGTACAAAAAAATTTCCAGTTTAATCAGTCCTAAAAACTTAAAATAGGTTTAATTTATTCTTTATTGAAAATAATTACAATTTTAAATCTTAAATCAGATTTTGCATTAAAAGATTTATTTTAAATAATTTATTTACGATTTGTTAAATATTAAGTTTTTTTATTTCTTTTAATATTAATTGATAGCATTACTTTTTATATTATTATTATTATTTTAATTTGTTAAGTTTATAAATGATATAAGCTAAGATTATATATTAAAAATTTTTTTTTGATTATAGAAAATATAAATTAATTTATATTATTGTTATAATTATCATACAATAAGACAAAATCTTATAATATAAAAATTATTATGCATTTTTTTTTATTTTTAATACAAATTTTCATAAATGTTTTTTGAAATATGAATATTTCAAAATAAATATTATTAATTTCAAATAATATATGAATATTAGTATGAATTTTGTGTATTCAGAAAATGTAATTTGTAAAGTACCGTCTATTTGAAATCTTAAATATGAATTTATTGCAATTATTCTTAAATAATAAAAATATTTAAAATTTATCTTACTTAAACAAATTGAATGGCACTTTTGATTTCTTGTAGCTACATTAAAATTAATAATAAATTAAAACACTTATGTATTCACACATACATACATATATATATATATATATATATATTCATTTATATACATACAATTTTTAACGAATAATGCACAGAATACAATTGTTAATATAAAATATATTAAGACTTTCATTTTTTATTATTTTTTATTTCTATTAAAAATAACAAATTTTTAATAGTTTTTTCTCAATTTATTGCTGCACTCCTTATGAACCTAATATTCTTTTATAGTCAAAGTTTCATTTGAAAAGCACGAAATTTATACATATATTGATTTAGTAATCGTTATTTTTTTAATAATTTTGTTTTTTCAATAATTCTTTATGTAACATAATGAATTATTAAATTATTATGCTGACGCATTTTTTTATATTCTTGTTATTGAAATAATATTTTCTGAAAACAGATACGAAAGTTTTTAAATATGAAAAGTATTTTCTTTACAAAAATATTTATATATTATGAATTAATTTTGAAAATTTCCGATTTTCAAACCTATACTATATATTGAGGTATATTTTATATTCAAATTTTTTAATAAAAATGTATTGTGGTGTTAAATAATAAAGAATACGAATTGATATTATGTTTTAATACGAATTAAAAATTAAAAAAATTATAATTTAAAGAATTTTAAATGAATAAAAAATTTAACTTTTATTTGACGAATTTTCATAAAATGAATTTGTTTTAGAATTTGAAAACTCATTTGATTAAATATGTTTATTTAAAAAATAAAGCCGTTTATTAAAATATTATTTAGGAAATTGAAGAACATGAAAATTAAATAAAACTTTAAGAAAAAAAATTAAAATAGTTTAGTTTTATAATTGTTATATAAGAAGCAGTTTTTTATTAATGATTTATATCTTGTATAAAATAATATAAAATTGTTATAATCAATTAAAAAGAAATTAATTTTACAAATTAAATTTTTATCCAATATTATTATATAATTTATAAAAGTCTTGTGATATTTTATATTAATTTTATTTATAATTAGATAAGAAAATTGAAAAAAAGAAACGTCTTAAAAACACTTACAACTATAAATATATTTTTAAATACGAAAACTATTAGAAACTATTGATATCGTTTAAGTTAATTTTAAAAGAAAATAAAAGAATAAATTCAAAGATATAAACAAAACTTTAGTATAATATGCTAAATAAATTAGGCTAATTTTTGCAAGCTATATTCCTTCAATACATGGTACGTCTATTATTCCTACGTTAAAATATTTCTAGCTTAAATTTGTTTAAAAAAATCCCTTTACGAAAAAATTTTAAATTACTACAACAGTTGTATGGGTATATTTATGAATGTTTATATGTGATAAATTTGTACAGATGAATAAGTGCTATGTACCAACATTACAATCACCATGCTCTTAAAACTATCAGGAACTCAACATAGTCAAAGATGATATAGCAAACTACTTCTGGTTGCAGCTTATAGGTGAAAAAATGCGTGAGTATAATTGAGTGAAAAGAGAAACTGGGATGCATCATTGTTCCATCGCATATGCTACCGTTACTTTCCAAATGGCTTGGAAGTTTGTATATGATAGTAAAGATAAGCTCCTAATAGTAATGGTTATTCTTTATTATAAAATCTTATTGAAAAAACATATATGAGCTTGCAAAAAGGAGTTCAGACTGATTTTTCCTCGACTATTACTCTGTCAACCTTATTGGAAGTATTCCACTAGTATGAGGTGGATTCTCTAATCTAAAGTACGTAAGAAAGAATACAGTGGCGCAATTCAAAGAGGATTTTAACTTTTGCATATTCGAGATAAAAAGTGAAAGAGTATCCGGGCACATTTCGAAGTGGATTCTTTTTGTAAAATTTTTTAGTAATTAATCATTAAGGTAACTCGCTTTATAAGTCTATTAAAAACTTTATGAAAATCACGCTTGTGAATAAATGAATTTGTATCTGCGTAAATACACATCCACAAAGTTATAAAAGTCCACTTCGTTAATATTATTGACCTTCATTTCATTTTAAATACATATTAACATGTCAAGAATTCAACCTAAATTCCTCATAAATAAGCTACAAAAAGTAAGATTTGCGTTTAAAAAAATATAGTCTTTATAAAATAATGATCATCGCCATATAAATATCAAATTCAGATAAAAAATAATTAATTTGATGTATGTCAAAGCACATTATCAAATACCTCTTCCATACCCAACATTTACACAATAAGTTAGACTTAACGAAAATGCCAAATATCTTCAACCGTAAAATTATGCGTTCACCACTTCACACTAATCTCCCGAGTTAAGTAAACTAGGTCGTGATAAGTAGATACCTGGATCGGTAACAGTGTAATTTCTTGGTTTTAGCTTTTTCGTCAAAATAAAAAAAATGTTTTAAATACTTCACTACCATAAAACTGTAATAAATACAAACAGAATTTTTTATTATTGATTAAAAAAAAGTATTATAAAGAAAACTTTAATATGTATATATACAAAATTATTTATTCTTACAATATACTACTCTAATTACTTCTTGACCTTTTTTTGAGTCTTATGACAAAAAATTATTTTTAACGATTTTTTTAAAAAAACTGAAATATTTATAGAATTTTGTAGTTTACGAAAGAATTATATGTTTTAGATTTTATCTTATTTTTTTAATTAGTTTTAAAATTTTTATATTTTTAATAAAAGTAATGTTGCAAATAGCGATCATTAAAAAATAACTATTTTTTTACATAATATATGTAAATAATTTAATTAAAATTTTATAAGAGAATTTATCACTATATTTTAATTTTTGTAAATTCAATTACCTTATTGTATATATTTTTTAAATTTTTTAAATAGAAATAACTCAATACAAATTTTTATTATATATTACAGAAATAAGTAAGCTCAAAAATATAGTTAAAATGATCTTATGCAATAGAAGTAAATTCAAAGTATTTTAATATCATAAGTACTGTTATATACCATTTATAGGTATTGCATATTAATTAACAATCTGATGTAATATATAGATTTTGAAATATTAGTAATATAACTATTTAATTAGTGCTGTATATTGATTATATTTTGAAAAAATATACTATGAGTATTACTAATATAAGAAATGTACATAATTATGGGCTTATGTGAGGTACATGTTTGTATGGATAAATAAATTCACCGCTAAACAAAAAATACAAAAGTAAGTCATTCCGACATAATTGAAGTCGAGTTAGAACAATTGCAGAGGTACTTCATAAAGTACAGATACCATGAGCATATTTAAATGATATATAAATAAGAATACACAAAAATCTATACTTCGACTCGATGTCGATCATCATAACTAACCTATCCTTTTAAAATATCTCAATATAGCCGTATTGAATTAAGGTTTTATACAAGCCTAGTTATAATCTGTCCGTTCTTAGAAATTATATCTTTAAACGAGCTTAAATCTCTGGGCAATTCGCTTACTTAATGTATGAATTTGTTTAAGCCTCGTCCTCTGCCTTTCCTAAATAAAATTTTATGCAGGCCTTGCCTTTTACTGAACATTTTGAAGTCCGTATCTTAACCGCACCTATTATATGTACAATTTTTATGTAGCTACCTAGTTTAGATAAGCTTTTCTTAGCCTTATCTTTACTTCCCTCAATACACATCATAATTCATATAAACCCACGCCAGAATTTTAGTGTAAATTCAAATATAAGTTACAAGGAGATTGCCAAAAAGCCCAAAAATTTACGTATTGTTTATAATTTTAATTATAATAATTTTTAAATACCTAAAATTAATAAACTTTTTTAGATGTTTTTAAAGGATTATCTAAAAGATTTCAATCTTATTTACAAGTCTGGAAAACTACCAATCATTGATCTATTCTAATTTTCAGGATACTATTCAAAGAAGTTTGTGCCTAAAAGCTTGTCTTTGTATGTTATATGTTCAAAGATAACATAATGAATATTGAAAATATTACTTAAATAGTTGTAAGTTAGATACTTCAAGTAAATAGTAATAAAAACTTTTTTGTTTCTGTTTAGGCTTCCATTGAACATGTAATCATCTTTTACGTCGCTATAATAACAAACAGAAAATTATATAAATGTATCTCAATGATATTTTTTAAATTAAACTCATAAAAATAGAAAACATTAAGGGTAAACCAATGAAATGGAAGATTCTGTTTTTTAACGATGTAACGTATTAAAACGTGAATGGTACATAACTAGGAACTGTTCAGTAAAAACTTCAATACGCCTAACTTGTTCTCAATTAAACAAGTTTTTATCAGTTAAAATTAAGACATCTAAATGATTTTTCATTAACCCACATTATTAAATTTCAACTGAAAAGTCAATGTTTAATGTTATTATATAACTGATATATCGATGCACTCTTTGCCGAAATAATCTTGACTTTATAGTATTTTTTTTCTAAATTTGAACTCCGTGTTTTGATAAACATATTACTAATAATTTTTGTCAAAGAATCTTAGTTTTCATTTAATTGCTTGGATTGTACTGTTTAAAAAATTGTTAATTATATAAAACGTATCCTAATTTATCTCAGCACTCTTATCATAATGGTCTTTTTTCACGATCTCATCAATACATTATTACATATAAACACAATATTTTGCATTAATGGTAAGCTAAACAATACTCATGTAAACGGATCTACTTATGGTGGATTGTAGTACTCAAAGCCCCATTTCAATACCTCACTTACCTATTTCAAACCTTGCGTACACCTTTTTGTTTGCTATGTAAGTTTTAATCCCTATATACAAATTATAGTCAGTTTTATTTTAATATTTTCTTAGATTGCAAGTGAGTGAAATCTAATTATTAATTATTACTGTTATTCTGGATATTATTCATTGTTCCTTAGTAATATATTTTTTTGAACTTTTTTATATTTTATTTTAATTTTGTCATCTCTTCTTATTAAAATAAAGTATTTGATATTGTAAAAAAGTAAGAGAAAGAAATATGTGATATCAACTTTTATCTTTAAAGTATAAGTTATCTACATTTTTTAAAGCTTGTAACCTTTATCTTAACTTTGATTTAACGAAATTAATATTTAAATTATATAATCAAATAATTATAGTTAAAAAAAATAAAAGATATAAAAATATTATACTCTTTTTAACAAGATTAAATTTATGTAATTAATATAATTTGTTAACATATATTAATTAATTTTAACAATCTTAGTTTTTGTTCAGTATATTAAAAACATTATTGTTAATCTTAAATTAAACTTTTTAATTGTATTAATCTTGTTTGGAAATTCTAATGTATACATTAATTATCCACTAGCTGTCTCAATAATTCTTCTCACTGAACCGCTGAACTCGTCGTTTTTTATCGTATATTAAAAAAAAATTAATTTTAAATAATCTATTAAACTTTTTTTTAGTAATTAAATAAGTCATTTTAAAATTACAACGCTTACTTTGTATGCATATATTATTTTTCTCTTTCTAAAATGACATATATAAAATTAGCAATATAAAAATTGTGAAATTCTGAAGTGATAGTTTCACAGAATTTCGTATAAAAGATTAACACGATTTGTAAATAATAATATACACAGTGTTTTGTTATTAAACTGTTTATTAATACAATACATTTGATACAAAGAAAAAAGGAAAAAATCTAAATCGCGTACAATTTTCTGAGGTAACAAAGTCAGTCGCTAGAATAGGGATAAAAAATCTAGATTTTCCATTGTTTTTTTTATTAATCTTATATCTAGTATTGCCTCTTAAATTTTCACATTTATAATACATGTGAAATATCGTTTTCATCCCGTTTTAAGCTTATTTTTCGATTGGTTTATTGTTTTTAGAGACGACTAGTTATAAGTTATCAACATCTTATTATTCATTCTCATCGCTATAAACTACCTTTTTAACTCATTATATATGTAGAATCAACTTGCACTTTAAATATATTTTGGTATCTAATTGTAAATATGGTACAGACTATGTTAATTTTTCCTTTGTTTTGTTTTTGTATTTTTCTGCGTTCTAGTTCTAATCTAGCTCGTAAAACATCCCACTCGACTCTGGCCTCTTTTTTCTCTCATCAAGTTCCTCGCGCATCTAATACACCTTTTTCACTTGTAATTTCTTCTCGCATCAATATGCCTAATACGAAGATTTTATATCATTACGGAGGAAAATTCTAAAACATTTTCTATCTTACTTTTCTAATCACCAAGAATGAATACCTTTTATTATTTTTCAGTAGGCTGCAGGTATCTCTATGCACCATCTTTACCTCGACCCTTTAATAAGATTTCACTTTTCCATCTTCATTTTGCTCTTCAATATAATTTAACGTGATAGACTTCTCCCTTTTCTCTTTTTCTTCTCTTTATTGAAATGATTAATTATATATAATAATAATTTTTAAGTATTCAAAACTATTGTTATTTAAATTATTTTATTATCCTTTACGATTTGAAAAGTGATTACAATTAGTTACGATTATCGACATATTATCACCTGCGTTCGTGAGATATGTTCACCATAAGGTCGCGATCTATATTCTTTGTTCTTGACAATCAATTTTTAAGAGAACTAAGCATGCATTTTTGACAAATAGCTAAAGTAAAAAGACTACAGTAAATATGAAAATAATTTTAAAACATTAGTAAAGAGTTGTTTTACAAAAGAAATACAAAAATTTACATTTATATTTACAAATTTATTAAAACATAGAAAATTTTTTTACTTTTGATGTTCACAGAATATAAAGATGAAGATATAAAATATTTTTTGAAGTCATTCTATTAACTATCGGTAATTTAAAAAAGAAATTCCAACTATGAAGCATTACCATTTAATAATTTTTTATAAGAAAACTTTAATATTGACAGAAATTTTAGAGTCCATAACAAAATTATATACATTTTACATATTATTTCATTTTTTTAACCTAATATAAATTTCTTAAATACGTTTGTAAGGCAATATAAATAAAATAAATAAAATGCGATTGACGTTTTTTTGTTTGAAAATTATTTAATATAGAACATGCTTAACAGGCTCCAGTAGAATAATTGAATGTTATTAAAAGTTATTAAAAGTTATTAAAAGTTGATTATTCTTAAGATTATTCTATTTTTTAAAAAATTTTTGAATGCTTGGTACTGCATTATTCAAGGAATTGTTTAAGTTATATATATATATTTGTATTTTATTATAAATTGTTTTATTTTACTACCTATAATAAAAAGAAATATTCACTTACTACTATATATTTTACACTGTAATATGAATAATTTTTATAATTTCATAATATACTTCACGGTTTTATATTTGACTATACATTTGACTAACTTCCTTAAGCACATTAGTCATTTACGCACAGTCAAGAATACAAGTATCCAGAGTCGATTTTTATTGGATTTATTATTTACGTAGACAACTTATGCTTGGTTTTTCGGCTCTAGATATTCCGATAACTTTCCGATAGACGTTAATAATTGACCTCTTATATCTTAACAATTCATTCCTCAATATTCATTACAATTAGAATTTTCTTTTATTTTTCTAATTTTTAATACTTGGTCTTGACTGCAATTTAAGTTTTATAGTTATATTTCTTTTAATAGTTTATCGTAATTGTGACTTCATATATTGATAGCTATTCTTTATAATTTGCTTTCGAGAAATTTCATATGAATAGATTATAAATTTTTCAATATTTGTGATGTTGATCTCATTTTTCTTAACTTCATTATAATTAAAGCTAAATAAACTTATATATGTATAATATTTAATTCATTCTGTCATCTTTTTGGTTTTATTAATTTTTTATCATAGATATTATTAAGAATAAAAAATAATTATTGACAAAATAATAATATACAACTATATATAATTTTAAAGTAATAAAAAACATTATTCATAATAAATTTAATTATTCATTATAAGTAAAACTTAAAATAAAAAAAACTTAAAATAATATATCTCTACAAAACGGGTGCTGCTATATATTACATGATTAATAAATAATGTAAACTTATAAAACTGCCATAATAAAAAATATAATAAAAAGTTGAGTATCGTATAAAAAAGTTTATAAAGTCAATATGATGCTAAGAAGAATAACATAAAAAAGAAATTAAATAATGTTACGATAAAGATCAAAAGTGAAATAATTAATAAAAAAAAATATAAAATAAATAAATAAAATTACGTTCAAAAGCAAGTTTTTATTAAATCTTTAATATAAAGTGGTTTATACTCATATTGATTTACTTATTTAAATTGTTCTTTATGTGAAAAGTCATGTTGTAAGAGCTTACAAAAATAATGATTACCATTATTATTTGATGCTCTTGTTCAACTTTAATTTGATAAATCTATGTTGTAAACCATGCACGGTCATATTTAAGAAAAGTGGCTTTAGTTAATATTTTATTTAAAAGAAATATAAAAGTACATCGTAGTAATTTTTTTAGGTAAAATCTTTTTGTCTAATTGTTTGTATATTTATTAGTGCATTATCGTACTAGTATGCAAATGTGTTAAATATTGTACTCTCTATGCATTATTATTTTATTCCCCATCTCTTATTTTTAAGTCACCTTCTTTTTCCGCGAATCCTGCAGTATAATTTTGAGCTCTCCCGTATCGAGAATTAGATGTTTTGTATTTTAACCTGAAAAATATTCTTTTATAGAGATTTTTGTTATCAAAGTTCCACTATTACTTTTATTTGTTTATATATATTAATATTCAACGATTGTTTTAAGTAGGCTTTAAGTATTCATATTGAATCCAAAACATTGATATAAATAGAAGTAATTTACCATTATATCATCGTTTAATTCGTACAAAATATTCCGAATGTAAATGAAGATAGGATAGAAATTAGAGCAATTCTTGGCATCTCTTTTTTAAATCTTCTCTTATTGCATTTTAAGTATAGTTATAATATTTTTATTGATAATAGTATTTAGACGTTTTTGTCTTGCTGACATCTCATGTCATATCAACTAAACACGTATTGCATAACGGAATAAATTTTTAAAATTTGAAAAAAAACTTTGGAATGGTTCCGCGTATTTAGTGCATTGTGAAAATAATATTTTTCAGCGGAAAATCTGATGTTTAGTAATTTTTACATTAAAAATATTTATTTCTGTGTATTTACGATGTTACGGAAATTGAAACTTATGAATAAGATCTTTTGTGATTGCAACATTTTAGATTTATCTTTTAATCTATACAATTAAATTATAATAGAATTAAAATAAATAATTTGTATAATATAAATAAATTATAACTTTAATTTTTCGTTGAAAATTTCCATGTGTACTGTTTTATTTACCTTCTTTCTAGAATTCTTACTAAATTATAAAGTAAAACCTCAGAAATCACTTAATATAACCATTTAACACACTAATAAATAATATAAAAATATGTATACTAATCTTATTAAATAAATAATTATTTGGTTTGCTTTGTACACGACTAACTTTTTGACAATTTTAATTAAATTCTTAATAGTCCTAATCGTTGATCTTGTATCATATCACATAATTCACAGGAATGATTAACATAACTAATTTTTTGTTGGGAATTCTGAACAAATATACACGAAAAGCTTATACTTTCTATTTATTTGATACAATTCATCAATTCATTTTATTCTGATAAGTAGATATCAGTAGGGTATTACATTTTATATATAAATTGAATGATTTAATCTATATTTTTTTCTAATATTTGTGGATTATATAATCTTTTCTTTATCAATTTTTATTTTTTTTATCTTTACAAAAAACTAGTTCCTTACTATTTTTTTATCATTGTTGAGTTAAAAAGAATGATTAATATAGTAACATTAATTTAATAACTATAAATATAAACAATAATTAAAACAACTAATTTACTTAAATACTTCCGTTATTTATGTGAAAAAGATATTAGTAATTTGATGAGATAAGTATAACGGTGAGTTTATTGAATTTTCCTCATTGATCACCTGAGTATATAATTCTTATTTTATTATAAGATTATTATACACATAAAAAAAAAAGAATAAGAGTCAGATAATTATAATACTTTACTGCACTTTCAATGAAATTTAAAAATTACTTTTTTATAAAAAGATACTAAGTTATTAAAATAAAAAATCATAATAATTAATTAACATTTAATTATACCAAGAAGTTAAATTTAAAATGCCACATAGCTCATAAAAATTTTGACTGAATTTTTCGCACATAATAATTCTAAATACAAGTAATTTCTTATAAATCAAAAAGATCTTAATTTTATATTATGATGAGTAATGTACTACATCTATTTTTAAAGTAAATCCTACTTTTGTCAATAAATTTTTAATGAGCAGTTTGGTTTATCATTTATTTATATATTGTTTCAGTGATAATATTATATCACATTGTATTTTAAAATAAATTTTAGTTCTTAAATTTAAAAAATTTCAAGTTTGTTTTATATAAATAAGATAAATATAATCAAAAAATTTTATACTAAAAAATTTTTTTGTTTAAAATAATTAGTTTTTATTTTCATTATGAATACAGTAAGAAATATGATTATATAGCAATTTGTAATATTAAATTAATTATTAAAAAATATGTAAATTAATATATAAATTAATTATTTTAAAATATGTAAATTAATGTATAAATTAATTATTTAAAAATATGTAAATTAATGTATAAATTAATTATTTTGTAATATGAACCTAAATCTAACACAAAATTATAATTAAAAGCGTATTATTATATTGCTTTATACAAAATAAAGTATTATAAAATTCAAATTGTTTTATTACTTTTAGCCATATTATGAGATGCCCAATTTAAGGATGTTTTCCATGAATTACATAGAGCTTCATCAAATTTACTACGAAAATGTTTTTGAGCTTCAGATTCTGACATTTCAAGTACTAAAGTATCTCTTAAATAATTAAGATCTTTTTCCGATGATAATTCTGGTAAACCTGTGGAAATCATCATAGCAAATAAAGAAAGGATGAGACTTCCATGTCTTCGTAATACCAGAAAAGCTTGTTCACAATAATTCTGAAATCTCTGAAATTCTAAAGCTTGTCCTTTCTTAGTTTGACCTTTATTAATTACATGAACAAAATCATTTGTTAAAACAAATGGTACCCTTTCCCTACGAATCCCAAATTTTTCTTTGAAATGGCCAAGTATATGGCCAAAATCTACATGAAATAATTGTCCTGTTTTTTTTACCATTATGTTATCTGAATGACGATCTGCAATTCCAAGCACATAGGTTGCAACACAGTAACCAGCACAACTTAACGTAAATTCTTCAATTGCTTTGTTTAAAGCTATTTCAGTGTGATTGTGATCTTTTAACCAAGCAAGTAATGAGCCTCTTCTAAATGCTGCTGTAGCTGGAAATGTTCCTTTTTCTTTTTGAATATTAGCAATAGTCTCTGCATTTAAAACAACTTCAATTAAACCAACTCTGTTATCTGTAGATATGCATCCATACGGATTCATACGTAAATCCAAATCCTCATTTTTCCATAGTTTATCCATGATACGTAACATTTGCAATGTCAGCATGTCTTGCCGAAGATCATCCCCATGTTTGAGGATTAGGTATACATCATCTCCATATGGATCTACATTTTGAAATGCTAAGCAAAGAGGTCTCATTTTACTATCCATTACTCTGCATTTATCAACCTTTATACTACTCCACCTAAAACTTGGATTTAGTGGACTCATAACATTAAAAAAAGCCTCTCGACAATGAGCTTCTTTAATATAATCATGTAAACACTGTTGTGCAGTTTTTCTATCTTTTCTTTGTTTTACTTGATCACAAGCACTTCCAAGTTTATCCAAACACTCCATTTGTTTAAAAAGAGCTCTCATATGTTCTTGGCTACCACGACAATAAGCTTCCAGAATTAAACCAAAACGTATGGATACAGATCCAACATGCATTTCTGATCTCAAATGCCAAAATAGAAAATGTCCTATTCGTTGATTATTTAATGCACGTCGAAGCAAAAATTCTGTTAATTCGCATGTTAAATAATTTTCATGTTTAAGAGCTTGAACGAGTTGTAATAAGAAAAGACTGAGGTCTTCATCACTTACATCCTTCAAGCACTTTACAGCAAAACTACGAACAGTTTGATCAGCATAAGCATAATCTAGTAGTTCTAAAGCTCTTTCAACTGGTAATTTAGGCCAACGAAGTACTAAAGAAGTTGCTTCTGCAACTTCTTTATGATCATTCCATTCAACACATTGCAAAAGCTTTGTCAATATAGTTGGAACTTTTGTAATACATTGCTGTCTTAAAGACCAAATAGTTTTTCTTTCTTGTTCATGTAATTCATGCAATGGATCTCTATCAGCTAGTAATTGAAGTTGATCAATATGCTGTTGTAAATCTGAATTAGAAACAGTACTAGGATCAAATTCAGCTGAATTTTCTCTGGATTCGCATAATTTTATTGCAAATTCTACCATTTTTTCTGGTGACGGATAAAGAATTATTTGATCTCTTGTATATGTAGGAAAAGTTAACATAAGTGCTGCTGCTCGATCAATATGTGGATTTGAAACAACAGTTCCTAAAGGGTGTAACAAATCTTCGTTTTGAATATCTTCAGCATATGCCCAAGTATAAAGAGTCATAGCACCTGTCTTTAACTGACTTTTGAAATCATAAATAGTTGTATTGGCCCAACATAATGGATTTATAAAGTATTCTTGTTTAGAATCCTTTACTAGTTTCCGACTTTTAATACCTTTTGATGTTTTACCAATTTCATAGAGAACACAACACAATCGTGTATTTCTTGGAATATCGCGAACTTTTATATCAAATTTAAGTAATTCTTCCCATTCACAACCTCCGTCAGATCGTACAATAATATCTTTTGTTTTTTGACTCTCGCAAAGAGATTTCCCACCATGAAATAGCCCTGCTTGTAAACCAACTTCTACAGTTCGATGAGCAGCTTCACAATTAAGTCGAGAAATTCCATTAACGTTAAATTTAAATTGATCTTCTATATTCCACGAATAAGTATACTTTCCTTTCTTTCTTAATGTTAATGTTGAAAAGGATGGTCTAGTACCACGATTTAAAATATCAGAATCTGGATCTTCATAATCATGATCCTTATAAACAGAAATACTATTAATGTTAATCGCAACAAGAGTTGGAATTATATCTTTAGCAATACAATCTTGAATATAGCTATACTGAATAAGAGATAAATCACCTAATAGATATTCTTCTTGGCCACAAACCTTAAGTGTGAAATCTCTAGGCCGTTCATCACGTAAAGTCAACGTATTTGCACGCTTATTTAACGCTAATACCACAAGCTGTCGCGGAGTTGTTTCATGTGAAACTAAAAAAGTATATGAGGTATCTGCATTTTCAAATTTAATTACAAGTACTATATTTCCGTCTTTTAAACGAGATTCGATACTTTTTGGAATATTTGATGATGAAGTTAATCTAGATGGAAATTGATAGAGTACTTTTTCAGCCCATGACTTTTTTTGCCGATCCAAAGCAATTTCGTCGCCCAATAATCTCATTTTCCATCGAAAATCGTTAACTTCAGAATTCTTTAAAGCAACAAATTCATGTAAACCTTTACCAATAAGAAGACCAATTTGAGAATCTAAATTTCTATCAACTTTAATATCCTCTTTTTCAACAATTTTAAGAACAGAACAAAATGGTTTTATATCGCATAAACGCCGACTTTCGTCTCTTAACTCTTCTGATTCAGCATTAGAATTAATGCACAAAAATATATAAGATTGTGAATCTTTCAATATTCCATGTAGTGGATATTTACTTGCTTCATCCCAAAGATCTTCTTTGATTTCAGCTAAAGTTATATTACGATTAGTTTCAAATGGAATAATCACACCATTTGGCATTAAACATGTTAGTTCAACAACTTCTGTAGGTGTTTTTGTCCAAAAGTTATATCTATAAGTATTTGGAATATTGATCATTTTACTTCTTGTTTCATCAAAATAATGCATTTCTAACATCTTAGTGATTGATTTCTGATTAACTATTTGGACTGATAAGATCTCTTCAGCCATTACTTATTTCTGAGCATCGTTGACTTTAATGTACCTGAAAACAAAATACGTTAAATTAAAAAACGTATTGTATAATAAAAGAGAAATTAAATTTAAAAGTAAATCTGTAAATATATCAAGTTAATAAATATATATCTTAATTAAAATGTTTTTTATTTAATTAAAAGTAAAACTAAAAAAAATACAATAAAACTAAATTATAATAGAATTTAAATAAATACAATTTTTAAAAATACATGTTATACTATTTATTAAAAATGATTTTATTCATTAAACACTTTCTTAATCTTAAACTATATTTGAATATTTTCATTTTAATATTAAGTGACAAAAAACGAATAACAGTGAAGTGCTCTGTACCATCACGTAAAATAGTGTCATTTGAAGATATTTAAATTCAAGACTTAAACCTCACATTTCTTAATATAAAGTATAATTATTATATCAATTTCATAAATAAACTAACAAGTTATATTTATAATTGAAGAATAAATTTATACAATATTTTTAATATATTCCATTACAATACATCACTTATAAAGATAAATTATTTTAGATTAATTAATAAATCAGATATAAAACTATTTTTTCAAATTATTTAATTTTTATTGTTTATTATACATTTACAAAAATTATATAATAATCTCCATTAATATTTCAATAAGTATTTATAAAAGTATGAAATATAATTTAGTTGGAAAAAATATAGTGGTAAAAATCTAAAATAAAGGACGAGTTTATATCTAAAAAAAGATATTAATCTCAAGTTTCAATCCAAATTTAGATTCCAGTGATCCACAAGTATAATAAGGAATGTTATAATCATACATTTTAAAGAACAAAATGAAAATAAGTTATGTTACTGGACAAAGATTTAAACACAATGTAATGTTACAGTATTTATGTCGTATATAGAATTATGTAAATTGACCACAAATATTATTATTTTAAAACACAAAAAACTTTAATATAATATTTTAAAGATAAGATTTTAAATTTTTAATTAAATTATGAAAATTAAAAAAATTAATATTATTTTTAATAATTCAATATTTAAAATTTCTAATGAGTTAAAATTAATTTTATTTAAAAAAATCATTTAAAATAAAAAATTTTTAAAGAAATTTTAAGAATATGATAGAAAATATACAATTTGGAACTTTTTTAGTATTCTATTCATTATCAAGTATCATTTACAAAAATCATTTTAATTATAATTTATAATTATTTATTTGTTTTAATATAAATAAACAGAAAAGATTGATATTTATATTTTTAAATTTGATAAAATTGCAAAATACAAAGTTCTAAGATACTCGAATGTTATGATGAGCTCCTGTGTACAACTATTTTACTATATAAGAATTCTTTTCTTTTGTATATTTTTAAACTTCATTTAGTCGATGATTAATATGCAAAAAACTAAAGAACTAAATGGCAATCTCTACTCCATCACACTTTTATCACATGAAATAATTCTTAGACAGATTTTAATTCTTGAAAGTCAATTGTACAGCAAGAGTGACATAATTGAAAAATCTATTTGATTATTCAAGCAAATCTTTAATTTAATGAAAAATTGCCTTGTCTATTTGGCACAACTTTTGCTACGTATTAATACTTATGTCATCTGATGGTATTTGACATTTATTTGCAAATACTTTACTAAACTATATTTTCAGGCAATTGATAAAACACATTTGTTCAATATTTGTTCAAGTTACTATCAAAATTTTTGTATTATAAAAAAAGAAAATTCTAGAGAAATCAGAATAACATTCAGAAAACTGCCAATAATCATCAAATTAGAACATGTAACTAAAGGTACAGATTCCTTAGTTTTGGAGCATGATGCAACTATGTATAATATGAAATAAAGATCGATATTAAATATTGGACAAGTATTCATGAAAAGGGTCAGCTCATGTGTAAAACAAAATTACCATTCTATATATTTGGTATTGGAAGTTGATCATCTTTCAAAGTTCACAATACAAACACACTATATGTAACAAATTTCCAGTTATAAATTTTTATTTTAAAAGTAGGAATCATTAATTATTTTAAATAACACTCCAATCATTACCTACTTAATTATTTTTATTTCTTTACATAATTTATTATTTTCATGTAATTTAAATAATAATGATGAAATACAACATGAAACCGGTGAAACTAAAGTTTGCTTTAATTACAAGAAATGTTTTTTAAGGTTATTAATATATAAATTTAATCATAAAAAAATTATTATTCTAGAATAAACAGATTAAACAAAAATTTGAATATATTAATATTTTCTATTTACTAAGATAAATATTGTTACAAAAATTAATTAAAATGGCTTTAGTAGAAATATTATCAATAATGTCAAGTAAAATCAATAGATTTTTTATAAGTAAAAATTGTCTATTTTATAATTTTTCTATTAATACATATTTAATATTTGCTTATTTTTTTAATATATACATTATATTTTAGAAAATAATAGCTTTTATAAATACAGTATATATTAATTTATTTAACTTTATATATAAAATTTTATAATTTTAATTAGTTCAACATTTTCTTATTCACTAATGATATTTGAAACTGCTTTTTTAAAAAGTTTCATTTTACCAAAGCCTAATTTATAATGATAAATTAATAAATAATAATAAATAAATAAAATAGCAAACAATTTACTAATAAACACAAACTAAGGAATTATAATAATTTATTATATATAATCTTTTAATAATTATAATTTTCAATTTAAATAAATCTAAAAATAATTTCTTTAACATTAAATTTTTAATAATTGGTATTATTTTATTAATCTTATTAAAACCTTAACTGAATAAAAATACATCTAAACATAAAAAAGTTATTCAAATATTATTCATATAATATTACATTTTCAATAAAAAATATAATATTTTTATGCTAAAATTAATACATAAAAAGGTAAACAATATTTAAATTTAAAAATCAATTATTGTTTTATTAAATAAATTATTTAAGAAATATTATTATCTTATACAAAAGAAGAAAATACTTTCCTTTGAATATATCAAAATTTGTATTTATTTAATTAATATACAAATAAATAATTTTTATGTAATAAAAATTGGCTAAAATAATGAAATAATTTTTTTAAAGAATGTATTTATATAATATAATTGATCTTATTTATATAAGTCCATATCCTTAATTTATATCATAAATAATTATAAATTAATATTAAAATGAAAATTAATCAGTATTTTTTGTTTGTTATTTATTTTATAAAAATTATTTTATTTTATTAATTTAGATTAAAATTTTCATTACATTATATTAAATTAATTTAATTATAAGGGTAACCAAAATGATAAATATTTCATTTTGAATTATTTTTATTAATCTTTATTAACTTCTTTGTTTTTAACAATATTTATTAAATAAAACTAATAAAATTTGTAATTTCTTATTGCTTTCTATAAAATATAATAAAAATTTGATACATTACCTGTTATGAAATATTGCACGAAGGTTCATCATAAGTCACTTATTTGAAAATGTATATATTCTCTCTATAATAAATAAAAATATTAATTTGTAATAAACACAAAATTGATCAAGGTTATGTAAACTTAATTACCTTTCGCTTCTTTTTTCTTTTCATGTTCCATAAACATTTACAAATATCTTGATCACAACACATAATAATTTGGACAATAAATTTGAAGTAATATGCAAGTAAAAATAAATAAAAATTTATAAAAACAAATGAGTGAATAAAGTTCAAAAAAATGTTTAAAGTAAATAGATACAATTCTCATACTTTGGTAAGTTCAGGTAAGGTTAAGTATTTTCGTATAGAGTGTAATGTATACGTCATAGTTCAGCGTTCCGCGAGTTGTAACAAAAATAAAAAGAGAAATCGCCCATAAGCATAAGCAAAAATGGACAAAAATGTTACTAGCATTTTTATATCTGATTGATGGTAAATCTAAAAATAAAGAACAGTATAATGAAAAGACCTATATATGTATTCAGTAAATGCGAGTTTAATTTAACCTTGAGTTCTTAACGCGTTTGTATTAAGGATACATTTTTTTAAATTATGTATTTTATTCAGTATTTATCTATGAATTTATAGTAATTATTTAGAACAAATATTTTTTCTTATTTGAATTTTTATATTATTAAATATGAATATAATGTATAATAATCGTAAATGTATAGATATTATTATGAGCTTAGAGCCCTTTTAAAACGCATGTAAAAAATAAGCAGGGAATCCGACCATACCGTCGTCAGGTAATACTTCGTATAATATATTATAAGTATTATTTTTATAAATGCAATGAATATATAAATTGTATTTAAAATATTTTTAAATATAAATATTATTTTACTTAATATTTATGAATAATTTGCGATATAATGTATTATAAATTAAGCAATTAAGCTAATCAGGGCGTAAGATTTTTGTGCATTCAAAAATATTCGCATGAGTTAGAGCTATAACGAAGTAAGAATTATCGTTTTAATTATAATTTATTATCGCTGTGAATTAGTAATTGTAAGAAAAGCGCGTGTCTGTTAGCCTAATCTAAATCAAAGTGGTAATTCAGGTTTAATTATAGCTCTAATTAGTTTAGTGCAAGTGTGACCAACTATTTTCTGAATACAAACAACACAGGAAATTACTGTCAAGTATGTCATCTATTACGAAATTCTAAAATATAACATATGCGTGATAAGATATTTAAAAAAATCTTTACTGATTACTAAATAATAAATAAAATAATAAATCCTCTTTAATACATTTTTAATTAAAACATAAACTTTTAAAGTTTATAAATAATAAAAACGAGTTTTTTGAAAATGATAATATCTAACAGGTACTAATTTATTTGAGTTTAAGATAAGAAAAATTACGAAATTCGTATACTTAACAATTAAATTTTCTAAAATAAGCAAGACAAAAAATATTAAATATAACAGAGCATATGTGTTTAGGACTTAAAAATTCGATATTTTGCAGAAAATTCAAGATCCTGTAGCTACCCAAAAAGTGAAAGTTTTATAGATTATGCTGTAGAATAATAAATAAGTCGATTAGGAATTTTAAGTTCGTAGAATACGTATCCAATGTCTATTGATAGTTTCTTTTATAAAACAATAAATTTGCAAGGCATGAGTAGAATCGAGATCAATTCCTCCTTTCGTGGATTACGCGTCTTATGTGATAGAGCGTATTGGGATTAGGTGTCAGTAACATAAGTAACTCTGCAGAGACGTAGTTGATACTGGTAACAAATGAACTATAACATTTGCAATAATCATAGAAGTAAAAAGTATCAATATCATCACGCTAGTATTATGAAAGATTCTTCTAATTTTCTTTAAAAAATAATTCAAAGCAACTAGGCTTATTCGCAAAGACACTAATGAAGATCAAAATAACTGTTTATTAATACAGTCGGCACACATTTTTAGCATATATTAACGATATTGTTTGTAATGAATTTTTAAACTACGGTAGAAAAGAAAATGAATATCAATTAAAAACTAAAAATGAAAATAATGATGCCTGCAGGTCATACAAGAGAAGATCGACAAAGCGAAGTCAATCTCGTACAGCTATCAAATTATTCACCCATTGCTAATTAATTATATTAAATTCATTTTTATTTTTCTTGTTTTTGTTCTTCTAAACTTTCCATGATAGTAAAATAAAAATGAAGCTAAACATTAGTGGTTATATTATTGAAAACATTTTTAAATGATTCAAAAACAAATGACAAAGATTAATGGACACTATTTTTAATGTATATTATCAATCTTGAATCATTCTTCTCATTCCCTTTGACACGATTAAGTTTTTTAAATTCCCTTTCTCTCACTAGCGCAAAATCATCCTTCTTCTTATTCACTCTCTCGTGAGTTAATGGAGAATCTATCATTTCATATTGATTTTTCACTCATTTTTTAATGAATTAATAAGGTTCTTTTATGATTTAGTGAAGTAGCTCATTAACTATTTACTAATCTATATGAATAATCAATTTATTTCGAATAGATTGAAGTGCTTCATAGTATTCACGCATGTATGAATATATTCAGAATTTATAATTATTGTTAAATTCTTTGTTACTTATTACCAAATGAATGGATCGAGAGGATATCTTACTGTTTGTTTATCATTAAATAACAACTTCTCTATGCTTTGTTTGCTACACATGAAGAGAAGTCCGTTGTTCTTATTAATTTTAACACGAATAAATTAGATTCTACCGTCTCACTCGCTCTTATATGACTCGATTATATAAGTTCTTATCCAAAGGTTGCATTATTACTATGGCATGTATTAAGAAAATCTACCAAGTCTAACACCCAATTTTCAAATTTATTATTAATTTAATTAATAACAAGAAAATAATCAAATTTTTATCTAAAAATGCAATTCTCAGTATGAGTATTGATCAAAGATTTTGAAAGCTATTTAAGGTATATTCATAAATCAAGACGAACAAATGATTAAATCATACAGTTAAAACAATACAAAAAAAGCCTATCTTAAAACAAGGTCATGATTAGTAAAATATCTTTGAAACTTGTTTTCGAAAAAAATTTACGATTTCTGTAAAACTCATACTATTCTAAAAATTTCTAAATTATTAAAGAAAGAAAATCGTTATAAAATACCAAATTTTACCTACATCAGACTTAAAAGAAATGAAACAGCTATTCATTGCTTATCTCAGAATCAATTGTTGAATGATTGTTCCACTCAGATAACTCAGTTACGCCGATTTAATGGGTAGTAGATACCTGAGATATTGAATACTATCTATACTAATTAATACGGGCAACATAGTTATGTAAATTGTAAATTTTTACACTTTAATAAATATAAGTTTGTTATTATAGAAGTAAAATCCAATGACTACTATTATACGATTTTATAAAACTTCTGTAAATAAAGGTTATGTAATCTTTCCCTTATTGATAGATGAGTAATATCATCACTATTTAATTTAGTAAACATTCAGAAACATTGAGATTTTTTACTTTTTAATGATTGTTATCAAAAGATAAATTAAATAATTATTTTATTATTATTTTCTTCTTATTTTATAGTATTATTTATTAACAAATTGCTATAATTTCGGTTATAATTGTAATTTTACATTAAAGATGTATTTTTGAATTGAAAAAAATTTTTAACAAAAGTGTAAACGAATATAATAATATTTATACAAAATATTGCAATTTTGGTATGATTTGCCTGTAACTGTAGCTTTTCATACTACGCATGTGAATGTTTCCTGCCCATGTCCTTTCATATTATTAAACCTGTACTATTTAAATCATATCGTTAAGAAATATATATATATATATATATATATATATACTTTATATTCTAGATTATGAATTAAACTACAACAAAAATTAATAAATTTATTAAAAGTTCCTTAAGAATTAATTTAACCAATTATATGCTTTTACCTAGTAATACATCATAGTTTTACTTACCAATAATTAATACTAAAGAGTAAATGAAAATAGTTGATTTATAATTTTATCTAAAAATTTGACAAAATGTATGCACATGTATTTCATGTATTTCTATAATTTAATTAAAATATTATGAATAAATGAAAATAAAATTATTAATATAAATAACTCTTTTTTACAAAATAAACACCTAAATTGATTCTATATTTTTATAATCAGTGTATTTTACAAATACTGAAAAGTGTATTTTACAAATACTGAAAAATTTAGTCAAAATTAAAATATTTTTTATACAGTTCAAAGATTAATCCAAATGACTTATGATACAATGCTAAAAGATGTGTGAGTATTAACAATCGTACAATATACAAACATATTCACGTTTTCAAATCAGAACTATAATATAAATAAAACAAGCCACTTTAATCAAATTTGAAAATTTCACGATCCATATCATTACATGTTCCTGCTATCCATTCTAATAAATATCTAATTCTCTCAGTCTCTTCATCCATTGATTTATAATTTTTAATTGCTTCATTTAAACATATTGATAACTTCTTTGTTATTGGCTGAAAATTGAATAATAATTCATTAAAATAAATCATTTTATTTGTAATAATTATAATACATGTTTAAAAATTGTATTTTTACAGTAGCCCATTCATTTCTAAATAAAGCAACAGCTTGATCGCTTAATATGTCAATTGATAGAATATTTTGTTTTAATAATATATTTAAAAATTTTCCACAATGTATCCAAACGTTATCATTAGTGGATTGTGAGATTAACATTATGTTTCTTGGACTCAGTATCCTAAATAATGGTGAATCTGAATCAAATACTTTTAAATGATCTATTTTCCAAACTTTAAAAACTTTGTCTTGGATCTCGGCAGTAAATAGATCATTTCTATAAGTAACTATAAAAATAAAAATAACAATTAATGAAATATAATTTTATAAATACATAAACAAACAAATAAATCAATCGATGAATTAATAATTCTAAACATAATTTACTTGAAGTGTTATTTTAATTAAAATCAATAATTGAAAACATGAATACTTACTTAAAAATAGACACAAATCTATACTCAAAGATAAAATAATTGTTTCTGATATATATTTTAGATCAGAACGTTCTGTTAAACTCTCATATAATTGATTACAAAATCTGGAGAGACTTTCTGTTGTTATTGTACTTCCATTTGTTTCTATCAAATCATAAATTAAATTCTGAAAAGATAAATTTATAATTATATCTAAAATTATAAATTTTATAACAACATTTAATTCATATCTTACTCTCATGACATCTAAAACATTAATAGGACTTGCAGCATCTGGATTATGAAGATTCTTATTTATGATTATTTCATCATAAGGTTTTAAAATTCTATTTAATTCAACATCTACGTCTTTTATGAAAATTATATCTCCAACAATATGTGATTGAATCCACTGATTTATTCTCTCCATAGCCATTCGCATTGCAATTTTCACACACATATTTTTAACAGGTTTTAAACAGTCTTCAGATAATAGTGATTCAATAGACTGTGTTATACGAGTTTCACAAACTTTTGGTATTACTTGTTCACACTTTAGTTTAATGTTATTAGCAGCTTTAGCTGACAATAAATTCATATCATTTCGCAAAGCACTCTAAAAATTTGTTATTAATATTTATTGAATATTTAATTAATAAATTTTTATAACTTTAATTACCTGTATTAATTTAGAATTTATTTGAAAAGTTTTACTGTAATTTTCTTCATAAATACTTTTTAAAGCTTGAAAATTAATTTTTTTTTCTGCAGGCAATAAATTATTGTATATATACTTGATGCAACTTGATGCTACTCTTTCTGATATATATTCTACAGTTTTTCTTGTTGACATTGGTTGACCATGAAAAAATGCTTCTTCTAATTGAATCTATCATAAAATTTACATAAATATTAGTAGCTAAAAATTCTTAATACAAAAAATTAATAATAACTAATACTTAAAACATTTTTTAAACAAATATATACCTCTAAATGTTTCATATTAATTTTCTTAACCGACTTTTGTAATTGACTAGTAACTGGAGTAATATGTCTACACGAAGTATTACTATTTATAATTGAATTGCTAGGTCTTAATAAAATATTGAATTCTTTAAAAAATGGACAACAATTATACAAAATTCGCTCATCAATTATTTCTAACTTGTCCAGAAATAAACAATGCTTTATCGAAAGTACAGATGTTTCTATATCAATAAAACTACATTCTATTTTAGTTATTGGTTGATTCATTTCAAGTATAATTTTCAAGGCTCTGTTACTATATTTTGATTGCCAACAATAATATAAGTCTTTAGGAAATATTGGTAATTCAAATAACCAACCGATTGTGAACTTTATCAAGGCAGCAGTTTTTTCAGACATTAGATTTAAATTTATATCAGCTTGATAATTAGAAGCACGATAAATGCAATACAATATTTCTAAAACTCTTTTATAATATGGTAATTGAAGAGCTGCATGATCCATCATTGCTAAATACTCAACTACCCATGGTACTGTTAACGATAATTTTCCTTCTATAACTGCAATCTGAAGACAATATTGCAAATCGATGTGTGGTAAGCACTATAAATAGATATTGGTTTAAAATTTGAACATAAAATTATTGTACATGAATTATCTTGTTTTTTGTTTTATAATAAATTTAATATATTGCACACCTTACTACGTAACATAATTTGAGAAGTAATTACATCTTTTAACATACTAGTTTCTGATCTATAGGGTAATGAAGTTAAAAATCCTAAGAATTTTGAAAGTAATCTTAAACTAGATAAGCATATAGCAAATTTTTCTTTTGTACACTCATCAACTTCAGTTTCTGTATAAAAAATATTATATATAAACTGCTTATAAATTTTAAAGACATTAAAAAGGAAATGAAAAATTTAAATTACCTGTTTCTTCAATGTCACTTCCAATAAATTGTGAATCATTCAGTTCCATAATTTCATGTATAAAAGTATTTTCAAGATAGGTATAAAACATAGGTTGTGATGAATATAAAATAAAGTCTTTGTAAAATTCTTGTATTCCTGGAAATGATGGTAAAGGAACTGGACCATTTGGAGAAAATGGTGTCACTAATTTTTTTTGTAATTTTGTTAACTTTTCAGGATTATTATCTTTCAACTTCTTAAGAAAATTTAAAGTTTCATGATCTAATAAATCTTCCTAATAATAGATAATGACATTTTATTAAATATTATTTCAATAAAAAAAATGAATAACAATTAGTAAGAATACTAATAAAATATATTAATAAATACAACAAAATTAATAATTAGTAACATTTAAACAATATATTTATTCTTTTTCTATGAATAAATATTATGCATAAATAACAATTTTTATATTTTCATTACCCTAAAATAATTAAAATTCATATTTATAAATAATTTCAAAATATATATAGCTTAAAAAGATTTTTAATATTTAAATTTTCAAAAACTATTAATATTTCTAAATTTACATTCATGTAGGCGATTTATATTTTAATAATTTAATAAATACCTGTTGTTCACTTTGAATACATGAAATAAGCATTTGTGATTTGAAAAGTCGTGTGAAATGAGTAAAATTAGTAACATCTGTATGCACCATAAACATAGCTTTAATTTTGCTACTCAATGCTATTTCAAATTTCCAACCTGAAAGTAAATGATTATCTTCCCAAATTTTTAAAATTTCATAAAACATATCACGTTGTTTTCTAAAACATTGAAATGCAATAGCTGATGGAAATTTTTCACGATTATCTGTATCCATTTGGAAATTCACATTTAAATCCATAGTTCTACAATATTAAAACAAATTAATTTATAATTAATAATTAAAATTAAAATTATTTTATATCGTACCCAATATTTAAAAAATTTTTTATTTTATTGGACTTTGTAACTTTAATATTGTAAATCTTATCTAAGTACTTGCAAAGTTCAGGTTGAAATGTAGCAATTTGATTATTTTCACGGAGTAATTTTAAAGTTACTCTATCTAAACATTTCAAGAAAGCCTTTTGATAAAAAAGAACTTGAGTGGAAAAATATACACAATTATGAGGAGTATCAAGATAATTTTTAATACAACTTTTGATAGTGTTTAATTCTTCAATGTTATTCTCTTTATTAATATCCATAATTTCTCCATTATTAGTTACATTTATTGAAATTTGTTTTAAGTTTTTATTAATGTGATTTAAATTTTGTTTTGTATCATCTGTTAAATTATAATATTGAAGATTATCAGAATCATTGTGCTGTTGATTATTTTCACCGATATATTTATCATTTTTATCATTTTTTTCTTCCAAATCATCAAAATTAAATGCTTTTGTCAACATTAATAAATTATTTTGTACATTATTTGAATCATTACTTACATCATTATCATTTTGTATTTTCTTATTTATATCACTAATTGTAGATGATATATTTATGATATTATTCTTATACTGAATAGTGATCAACAAAATAATAAAATATAACTCTGTCATTGGATTAATAACTAAGTTATAATCTAAAAATCTACTGTATAATGCAACGAGTACATTCAAAATTTCTACATTCTTTACCAATGTTTTATTAGGAATAATTGAACAAGATTGTTTAATCTTACATGGAATTTTTGGAATTATTGTACACAAATTCTGTTCATTCATTGAATTTATATTTATTTCTATATTTGCATTTATAATAACTTCAGATTTTTTTTCTCTTTCTTTTTTAACAAGTCCCCTTTCAACTTGAAATGATTCATTATCAATGGATTTATCAATTGGTGATACATTTACAAACTGTGGATTTTGAGTAAAAGGTCTTGACAGGACTCCAAAAACTGTATTTTTATTATTTCCTGATATAAAAATTACTATTATTTTTATTAAATAAAAATGAAAACAAGGAGTGTATAAATTAAAATTTTTTTAAATTTAATATAACAATGTAACATTTTAGCCTAAAAATAGTTGAAAATTCTCTAAAACATTTTAAATACTATAAAATATTTTAAAATTAATATTTAAAAAATTATGTTATACTATAAAATTTTAAATTTGCTTTATAATTATTTTTTATAACTTTTTAATTACTTTTATTAACTTATAATACTTAAAATTATTATATTTTTCAGTGACTTTTAAATTCAAAGATTATCTTTACATATAAAACAAATATTTTTATATTTACCTACTTTAATTTCTTCAAAAAATATTTACCATATCAGAAAATAAGAAATTAAAATTATAGTACATACCATACCTTTTTCATCTATATCATTAAGTCGTGTTGGATTCACCTTTCTTCCTCTTCTATTATATTCTGAATGTTTGAATGAATCAGATAAAACATTATTTTGATCACTTTCTTTTTGTGCTCCATTTTTTGAGAATATTTTAGTGTTATATTTTTTTCCGATACCTTTTTTCATGACCTTAATTTCTTTTTCAATAAAATCACCTAAGCAGATATTTTGTCTTGGAGAAGTTTTTGAATTTTTAAATACGTTATTTATATTATTTTCAGAAGCACTACTACCATTTAATTGAAAGTTACTATTATTTGATCGACTATTATTATATCTATTCTCAGAAACTTTTACATTTATTGAACTTAATAAAGGTAATGAATTACTTTCCAAAGGAGAAATAGGATTTTCTAAAACTTTATTAAATAGAGAAAAATTAGACTTTTGAGAAATATTTGAATTACACAATTCTAAAAATTCATTCTTATGAATATTCGCAGATAAATTAGAAACATTTAAACTATTTGATATATTTTCTTGAAGACTTGGAAAAGAATTATTGTCAAAACTAATACTGCTACTAGCTATAGAATTATTAACTTGTTCATACACAAAATTTTCTTTAATTCCAAAATTGATTTGATTATTCTGAGTAAGACTGCAATTTATTAATTCAGCCTTTTTTTCATATGGAGAATTTTTGTTTTTTATGATAGGAGTACTAGTGTTTGGTGTTGTAATTGGCAAACTTGAATTAATATTTTTAATTTGTTTTTCAGTTGAAATTGATTTACAACAATCTGAAATATCATGTTTTATAGATGTCATTGCTGTATTTTTTAAAATTCCATAATCTGAATGTTTTTTCGTGCTTTCTGATGATGTACATATTATTGATGTTATATTTGGTTCAGGTAATAACATACTGTAGCTTTTGTTATTTCTTGATTCATTATCATTATTAAAGGTATATTCATTTAAATGTTCGCTACATTTTTCTGATTTTATATTAGTTTTTATTAACTTTCTAATATTAATTATTTGTGATTTAGATAATATTTTTTTTACCGATGTTTGATCAAAGATATTATTATTCTGTAAAATACTACAAAATAAAATAGCATAACATTTAATTTTTAAAAATTAATAAAAAATTTGTATATTTGGAATAAATTTTATTTAGTTATTTTAATATATACCTTGTAATTTGAGCCTGTAAATAATTTAAAAAAAATGTAACAAATTCTTCTCTTCGACAATTTTTATTAAAATCTATCCATTGTGTATCCTAAAATAATTTAAATATATTTATAAATACTACTATCTTTAAGAACATTTTATTTAATACTAATTTGATATTATAACTGTAAATAATAATAAAATTAAAAATTCTAAATAATATACTATATTTTTCTAAACTTACGTTAAAATTATCAGTTGTCAACCAGTCAATAATTTTCTCAGGTGGTATTTTAAAATTCAACAAATTATTTAGTATTTCTTCTGCCATTTTATTCGTCGTTTATTATTTAATCAATAATTAAAAGAAATATTTTAATCCTAACAGCACTGACTGTTAAGTCTTCTGTATTCTATACAAATCTTCATTTATTTAATAATAATTCATTATTTTTATTATAATCATTCTTTCATTTCAAATTATAATAAAAGATATATGCATATATACTGCATATCATATTATGAAATATCATTCAAATAAAACTATTCACCTAAATAGAAAGTTTACATTTATAACTCGAAAAATAATGTCAATGTTTGGTTAAAAAATTTATCATGACTTTTTAAATTATAGTCTCAAACTAAAAAAGTAATAAAAGATTGTCAGCGTTACGTGTTATATCTCGCGTTATCTTTGCGGTAGAGGACGCTTGGGATCCTCTCATCTTTGCACTAGTTTTATTTTTATTTTCAGTTTCCACCTACTTGTAACAATTTTAAATTAAAATCGAATATATCGAGTTTTTTTCTTCTACATTGTTTCTTTTTTAGTATTTGTTAACTGGCTTTGATGTCCATAAATTATCCTTTATAAATGTTTTTCAAAAACATATACAAATAATTTATGAAGTACTTATATTTATTAATATTGGGAATAAGCAGAGAAAAATAACAATAATTAATATAATTATATTCATTGTTGTTGTTTATATGTGTGTTTAAAACTCGAAACTAAGCATCTGGACAATTAACGATATTTTTCATGCTGTAGACAATTACTTTTTCTTTTCAACAAGAAAAACGAATTTTTTAGTAATCAGATATTTAATGATAAGAAAATTTATAATAAATATAGTGAAGACAGCGCAAGGGCTTCGAAGACACATTTTGCAAACTTATATGAATTTACGCGAAGTTTTACAAATTTTAGGTCAATGGCAATAGTTTGAATAAAAATTGTGACTACAATTATTTTGAATAAAAATCAATTAATTTGAATAAAAATCAATTAATTTGAATAAAAATCAATTAATTTGAATAAAAATCAATTAATTTGAATAAAAATCAATTAATTTGAATAAAAATCAATTAATTTGAATAAAAATCAATTAATTTGAATAAAAATCAATTAATTTGAATAAAAATCAATTAATTTGAATAAAAATTGTGACTACAATTACTTTGAATAAAAATTAATTAGTTTGAATAAAAATTGTGACTACAATTACTTTGAATAAAAATCAATTAAGAATAACCAAACTTCCTACTTCCAATCATGTTTTGTAAAAGACGAAGATTTAATACTCTGGTATTAATGTGATGTAAATATTATATAACATCCTGCCTTATTCTTTTTTCATTGAAAGATAAGATAATTGCGTATGTACAAAAGTAACTGATCCTTACATAGCAATACTACATAGTAACTTAATAAACATGACTCTCATGAAAATTTTTACATTTTATTTATTTATATAAATAAATATAAATATTTATTATCCGTCCTAACTATCCGTTAGGAAGAGTGTGAAAAAGGTAGAAAAATACAAAATAAAAAAGAATAAAACATCCTATTTTCTACCCATGCACCTTGCTTGTACAACTAATCTTTAGACTTTAAAACTACTCTTAAGAGAAAAATAATAGTAATATCAAATAAAAAATGTATATTATTTTTATTAATATGTATGTGATAAATAGGTATCTTATACACAATATACTTACAATTTATCTAGATTTAAAATATTTGTAGTATCATATTAATTTTCTTTATTTCACTAAGTCATTATTACCCCATGCTATAAAAGCCAATGATCTAATTATATTTTATAAATTTAATCTGATTCCAGATAAAATGTATGATTATTTTCTTTTTTGTTCTTTTCTTTGGCATTATCGTATATTTCTTATTTTTAGATATTGTGATATACTAGTCTAACATTGGAAAGGACTATATTTACGAAGTTGGATTTAATTGTGGATGGAGTTTGCGACGAAATTGATAAAAGAATGTCCTCTACGAACATGTATGTTGACACGATGGATTTCAGTAAAACAGTTAATTCTATATAAGCTCATGAGTATATATCAACATTCTTGAACTGGATCGATATCCTTCTAATGTATTTCATAGTTACACAATAATTGTTTAGATGTACAATATTATTATTTTAAATTAATTAATTAAATTAGCTTGATAAAAATAAAAAAATATTAAATATACTATGTTTTTATCTAATTATATTACTATGTCTATTTTGATTCTTAAATTTGATAGAATTTTAATTGACAATAATTTACGTTTATTTAAAATAATGACGTTCACAAATAATTATGTCAAATATTTTTCGCGATTTACAAATCATTGTAGAGCAATCTGTTAATAATGTTAATGAAAAATATATGGAATTCAAATATATAAAACCGCTTTTATAATTTCTCTAGTTTCATCACAATTATCAGTGGAACTAGGCAACTATTAAAGATCAATTAATAATAAAAGGTAAATTATTTTGAGATGTATGCGTATGTTCACGCATGTATATGCATGAGTATATGCACATGTATTTCTTCGCCCTTTTACCTTTAAATTTTTAATTGATGTTTTTTTTCATATGTGGGAGCAGCTATCGTACTTTAGCCATTTTTATTTAATCAAGTTAGAGCCAATTCGTGATTTCTTATTGAATGTTTATTAATTTTTCTTATTTTTTAATTATTTTCGTTATATTAATGCGGTAAAATTATATATTGATTTTATTCTAATATAAATATTTTTTATTAAAAATACTTTTGCAAGAATACTTTTAATATTAATTATGATATAATTATAATTTATTCGGCGTTACATAATTAATTCGATTTTAACGCAAATTCAAGTGATTTGTAATTTATATATTTATAAGTAAAAATAAGACTACCATTCATTTCAATTAATATGCATATCTATGTAGGCTTAAAATAATACATTATTTCTTATTGAACGTAAAAATGGAAACTGAAAGCTATGTTACGAAACATACCTAGGTTCTCTAACTGATTAATTATATACCCTGTTTATCAAAGTATGTGAACGGATTTGTTTTATCCTTTAATTTTCTAAAATCCATAATCATCTGCAATTTTTTAATATAATGTAAGTTGTCTTTCTTTTTAATGACTTGATGCAGATTTTTGTATAGACTTCTGTTTTTTTACGGAATCTTATACGGGAGTTAAAAAATCTGTTCGTATACAATGGAGTATAATTTTAGTCAAATAGGATACTACTACTTGTAAATTGTATTGAATTTTATGCCGTACAAATTTTGTTATTAGCTATTTTTTAATGAGATTAAAAAGCGCAAGGAATCTAATAAATTTGTAATATATTAATTATATTAATATATTTAACTTTTAATTAAATAAATTAATCAATAACTTGTATTACTTTTTTAAAGAGTGATTGAAAATGTCGTCATAAATAAATGTTAATGGGATGAGCATACATATAAACACAACATACAGCAAGACGTACCTAGTGGCGAAGCAATGCAGTAAATCAATAGAAAATACACACATTTGAACATTTGACACGCAGTTACAAAAAAAGTGTAAACAAAGCAACGGAATTTTTTTTCATGACTGTGTCGATAATAAAAACCGATAATAACCTGCATATATAATTCAATACCTTGAGCTATAACTCCATACATTCTCAATCTGCTTACTTTTGTACTATAGATAAATATTCTTAGCTATGATTTATTAGACATATTTCACCCACGGAATTGAATTGACGCTTAAGTTATAACTGTAAATAATTAGATCAACTTCTGGTGCCTTTGTATAGCTTCTAATCGTATGGCACTCTACTAACTAAATTATTTAGATACATTTTTTAGAAAAAATTCAAATTTCGAATTACAAAGATATATTGTGTACCTTATGTGCATACGGTCATACAATTACGAAATAAAACCTTTTCGGTTTTTCTTTTTCCACTTCCTTGAGTTCTAACAAGCGAATAAATTTTTATCATTATTAATAATTTATAAGTGTTTCCATCCATTAATATTATTCCTTTGTTAAACTTCTAACATAGTATTGATGACTAATTTATCTACATAAAACTATATGTTTTATAGAAATAATTTTTATTATAATTTTTTATATGATTTCTTTCAGATTCTATTTTTACAATAATTTCTTATTATTCAATTTTTAACCTTAACTTTAAAATGAAAAATCATTCAACTGATATAAGTAATTAATTATTTTATGATTATAAAATATATTATATAAAAATATATGATATTTTTATAGTAATTTTTTTTATTTAAATATTTTAATTCGAATATAAACTATTTTATAAATTAATTTGTATAAAATAAATGAAAACTTCTTTTTTTTAAGAAATAGAATGATTTCGATATTTCTATTTCATGATATATAGAGTATAACAGTATACATTCCTGCTATACACGTATGAATGATATGCTATTAAAACTAAGCAAATATAATAAGAAAAAAAAGTTTTCTATATTTATTAAAGCACTTATTGTTTATAACACTTACACACTATATTTTATAATATATTTATAATACAGTACAGGATTGATTGCTTCACACTTATTAATAAACGAATGAAAAGATAGAATGTAGATGAGACGTATGCGCACTTAATAAAAATGGCTAATATTAGTTGCTTATTTCCTCTGATAGTATTTTATTAATCCCTACTTGAAAGGGTAAAATATAATTAAATTATTAATTACTCTCTTTTGAAAAAAATAATACAATGAAGCCTTTATTATTATTGTATATGTGTATATATGTAATATACATATACTAAACTATAAGAACTATTTTACAAGTGTATATTCTATTTTCTTAAAAATTTCTAAAATAATAAGTTTATTCTAATTTATCTAATTGCATTCTTAAATAAAATTTACATTTTTGTACATAATACTAACAGTATATCATAAACATTATTAACATATAACTTTTAATCTAAATACAATTATGGTAAAAGAGTAGATGGAACATTTAAAAATATAAATAACGACAGATATAAAAATAGTAGCCTAATTTATTTATATTTTTTATTACACGAAGAAAGAATATACTCTTATATAGTAAAAATCAGTCTATTTGTTTAATAATACTTACGAGCTGTCTGTCAATATTCAATATAAAGTGGAAGTATTTTCAATAGAATTTTCTTAGAAAGTGATTTTATATCATATTTGATTTAAAATCATGTTTGATAATCACGAGTATTTTAAATTGAAATAAACAAAAAAGATTTTTAAATTACCTAGTAAATAAATTTATTCTAAGATCTTGAAGATACTATTTAACATACTGACACATCGATTATAAAGTGCATGCTATATATTATTCATGTTTTACTATTAGGTCATTACAACAGTATTTATATTCAAGTTTTATATTCATTTTACATAATTTTCTATCGTAGATTATAGAAATATGCTCACTTTTATAAGTGAAAACAAAATGCGGACATTAATTTAGAAATATGATAAATTAAAACTTGATTGATATCAAAGTTATGATAACATTGACATTCGATATGATTATATGAAAAAAATAGTTATAAAGGCTAATATAAAACAAATTCAAACTAGTTTATAATAAATATAATACCTAATACAATGCAAATATGTATAAAATATACTACATAATATTATTTGTACATATGTATGAATAATGTAATGAAAACACATTTTTTGATATGTAATTGTATACGTTGTGTTGTAATGCCTCGTTTAATTGTAACACAGCTTTTCTCTCTTACAAGCAAGTTTAATAACAAAACTGAGTGATTGCAGAAATATTGTAAATATCACAATACACAATCGTTTTTTTATTTATCAGTTGTCAGTTTCTCCGATACACATATATATATTATTCCCTGCTTTTCCTTTTTATCACTTCCCCATATTCATTTTTCACTCGGAAATCACTTTTCAAAAAATCCGTAGGAGGCAGTAGCTTACAAATCTAACAAAAATGATTATCCATAATTTTCAATTTCATCTCTGGTTACAGGTCTACTTTCAAGTAATGAATGCATATGTAATTTAATATTATACTTAAAATTTAGAAATGACAAATATTATTATATATTTTCATGTTTTTCTACTATTTATAATAGTACGAAATTTTTATAATAATTTTAAATAATTATATTATTTTAAGACAAATGTAAATTCAAATTTTTTTTTTAGACCGATGTACAATCAAATTTTTCAGCAGAAGACTGTAAGAGTCTTGGATTTAATAAAGCAAATTTATTTTGTACCACTTGTGAAAAATTAAAAAAATTTGAACTCAATGAAGTTTTGTAAGTATCATAAATAATTTTCTAAATATAACATTTATTTTGTATAATTATGATAAAAAACTTATTTTAGTGAAAATTGTAAAGAATGTTGTTTAAAAGATAACAGTGATGACAGTAATAACTTAAAACGATACCCAAAAGCTATTCTCGAAGTGTGCACTTGTAAATTTGGAGCTTACCCTCAAATTCAAGGTTAAAATTAATAATAAATATACATTTTTAATAAATTTATAAATTTTTTTTTTAAATTACTAATTAAATATTTAAGCTTAAGTATAAAATTGTTAACTTATTTTTGTTTAAAAGTTGAATATACAAATGCTATTTTGGGTAAACATATTACTTTATTAAAAGAACGAGATTCTCAAATTTCCTAAATAATTAATATATTACCCATGTTTTTTAAAAAAATATAATCAAAAAGTTTTTATTCAATTATTTAAATAAAATAATAGTTATGTAATATAAGTAATATTCCAATTAATTTCTTTTAATAGCCATAGAGTAAAACTTATTATTTATTATAAAAGTTCATATTTATTCTGAATGTTATATAAACATATGAGTTATATTTTATGACAAGAATTTTTATATATCTCAACTTCATTTAAATCTAGCATTAATTTAAAAATCAATGTTTTATCATAATTTTTTAATAGTATATATCTTAATTTTAACTTTATAAAAATATACTATTATAAAATTTTTATTATATTTGATTAAATTAAAACATTTCTATTTTTAAAATTATATAGAACATATATAACATCTGTTTTTAAAACTCAACCTAATCTTAACAAATAACAATAAAGATTAAATTTTACTTTTTTGTTTTAAAATGACAATGTAGTATTTATGAAAATATTTAAAGAATTGTAAATGTTAACAATTTCACATACTTAAAAATAGCTTTTTTATAGCTCTTTATTACTTTAAATTTTATTATACAAATTACTTATAATTATTATTTATAATTTATAGTCCTCAACTATATTATTTTTTTATACTTAGCTTTCATCAAAAGTGATCGCCCAATTAAATATAAAAATTTACAAATAAAAAATGTAAGAGGTCTGGATCCAATAATTAAATTATATGATGCTGAAAACAATTTAGAAGATATACTTGATATTCACAAATGGGATACAGACTCTGTTGACGAGTTTCTTACTACTCATTTATTAATGGATTAGTAAAATGATAAATAATTTGTTTTATATAAAATAAAAATAAAATTTTGTGACACATATTTATTTATTCAATTTCACAGTGCTATAAGTATACAGAAATAAGTGTATCTTATTGGAATGAAAATTCTACACCTACCATTTTAATACAACAGGAAATGATGTATTAATAAAATAAAGTTGTAATTTATTGAGGTAATATTCTTTATGAGTAATAAGAGCTAATCTACGTTTGTGTGTTAAACGTTATGTCAATCAACAATTAAATTCAGAAATTTACTGTAATATACAATTATTTTATAAAAAATCAATGATGAAATTCATATCAAGTTCATATTTGGTACACTACATTGGTATTCATTATTTCTGAATACTGAAATGAATAAAATTATAGTTTACTTGTTATGAATCATACATAATATAAATTTTAAGTATTTCAATTTTTAATTGACATACACATGTTATTGTTTTTAAATTATTTTCATAAAAAGCACATCTTATCGTCGAGATCTTCTGGCACGGTTGCCACGAGCTCTTTGAGTATACACACTACGTTGGTTATTTCGAGGGCTGGTTTGTAATATTTTTTGAGGTGAGTCATCTTTATCATCGGTTTCATTATCATTACATTCTTCCAATATACTATCGTCTCCTTCATTTAATGATATTTCATTTGATTCGTTATCATTATGACCTTGATTTTCATCTTCAACACCTTCTTCATCTGTTTCATCATTTACTTCTGCTGGGTCATATTTATCACCTTTATCTTCATTTTTTTTATCTCGTTCATTTATTGAAATATCTTCTTCATTTTCATTTTTTATATTTATAATTTCTTCAAGTTTCATTCGTTTTAAATCAGGCTCTTCAACATCTTGTGCTTCGTCTTGACTATTAACCTAAAATTAAATTTTAAAATAATTTTCTGAAGAGATACAATTGTAATATATGAAATACATTTTTTTTATTTCAATTAAAAATTTTCTTCAAAAATCAATATGATATAAACAAATTATGAATTTAAATAAAGTGCTCTAATTACATAAAAACTAATTGTAATAAAAAATTACAAAAAAATTATAATAAAAACAAACCTCTTTATTTTCTTGCTCTACCTTTGCAGCAATTTCAGCAGCAGCTTGTAAAGTCTTTATTTCCTGAATAAAATTACGATAATGAGAAATACTGCGTAGATGAGCTATCATATCTTCTTCCGTGAGCATAAATCGTCTACATTTTTCACAATGAAAACCATTGACTTCCTTTACTAATGATTTGCCAACTGATAATTGATGTGTTCTGCAATGTTTATACGAGGGAATTTTTAATTTTGCATCAACTGGTTCCTCTGGAATTTCTGTTACATAATCTGAACTATCTGCAGAAGAATCATCCAATTTATCATTTTTCAAATCTATACCAATATCCTTCTCTTCATCTTCTGCACTACGAATTTCAGATTCTCCTTTGGCAAGTTTATCTTTAATTTTTTTAAAAAATAAACAATTAAAAAGTTTTTATTATTAATAAGATTTAATTATAATTATACCTTTCTTTTTATTTTTCCTTTGCTCTTCATTTTGAACAGCATTCTTCATATGTGTTGGTGTAAGACAATGTTCATCATATTCAATTCTCGATGGAAATTCCTTGGCACATGGAAAACAACGTGGATGTAAAAATGTTTTCAATTGTTGATGCTTTTCACTCTTGCGATGACTCGAAAGAGTACCATAAAAGTTCAAATCACACATTGTACAATACTCTCTAACACTCAAATCAACAGAAAGCTATAAAATAAAATAAAAATATCTATTATAGTTATTGAGTTTTCATTTAAGACATAAACATAATCTTTAAACATATAGTTTATTATCATAAACATACTTTTTTACCACGTCGTTTTGAATTTGTAAGACTAAGTTCACGTTGCTCTTCGGCAACTCTTAATTCATGTCTCATTAATTCTACCTTTAACTTATAAGATTCATCAAGCTTATCCATCATCAACTGATGTGCACGACCACGAAGATGGTTTTCAAAAGACTAAAATATTACAATAATTTTATACGAATAATTGAATATACTTCATTATATTATTGCAATGATTAGTTATTCTTTATTTATTAATTTTATTTTTATATGATTAAAAAATACATAAATAAAAATGCATAGTACATAAAACTATTATTTATTTTTAATGAACTATTAAAATATTATTGAATTGAAAAATTACATTAAACGTGTGATAATTTAAAAAAAAAAACTTTATTTTTATTAAACGTGTATAAAAAATAAAGTTAAATAATTCTAAAAATAATTTACATTTCCATCCCACATGTGTTTATTACACACATGACAGAACATGTTACTAATAGGAACCTCTGCATAGCGACTCTCCGCATGCCTGGCAGCAGATTTCTTTCCTGTGTTCTTGTCTCCTAATAGATCATCTTTATCGCCTGAAACATCTTCAGTCTTCATAGAATCATCATTCTTATCATTTGAAAGTTCCTTTTTTTCATCCTTCCATTCGCGCTTCTTAGATTCTTCACTTTCATCATTCTCTTCACTAATACAAATATAAAAGTGGATGGTATAATTTCTAATTTACTAAAAGCTCATATATAAGATATTTCTTGCGGGTAATTACCAATTATGTTTTGGTATAATTTAAAATGATTTAAATATGGAAACAAACTGATAAATTAAAGTGTGTACCAAGTATCACTGAATAATTATTATCCATTGCACAATTTACAAATAATATTTATGCTAGAATTCAATTTTGTAGAAATCCTATTTTTAAGCATTCAAACGTATATTCATTAGAAAGTTTTGTTGATATTTACAAATTATTGAAAAAATAATAAAATGTAAAAAACGTTGAAGGTATCAATTGCAATATTAAGCTTTGATGGAAAATAATTTAATAAATAATAAAACATTAGAAAATTGTAAAAATTAAAATATTACAAATTTTATTAATATGTATAAATAAATAATTAGTCCATAACAATGTTATCTCTAATTTGGAATTCATAAAAATAAGAATAATAAGATATTAGTCTTCAACGATGTTTTATAAAAAAAATCATTTCAAACTACTAAAATTTATTTTCTCGATACATTTAAACATTAAGAATTAAAGTTTTTTCAAAGTTTATATAAAATAAACATCAATAAAAATATCAAAAATGAAACTATTTTCTAAATACTGTTAAATAAATTTACTGTGTGCATAATAAATAATATAATATATTATTAATTTAAAAAATTTAACATGATTTATAGTTCAATCAATTTTATTGATAAACGATTAAAAATTAACAAACTGAAATTTTATATGATTATTTTAATACTAAAATATATAAAACCTTATATGTTTATTTATTTAAAATGAATATAATAATTCAATACTATTTATTAAAAGTATACTATACTTTGTGTAGTTGTAAATAAATAAAAGCAAGTATTTATTTATAAAATAATTTCATAAACAACTTCTACACATTTTATTTTTATGCTAATAAATTATAAATTATAAATATAAAAACAAGTTTTTAAAATTTTTTGTTGCAATTATATATATATTATTTCAAGATTATATAGATTAGCAAATTTTATAAAATATATTTTCCCTATAATCTATTATATATTTATAATATCGGTAAATTAAATAATTTAAATATATTCTTAAAATTAGTAAATCTTAGATAATAAAACGTATATGATAGACACTTTAATTTAATATGTTGGTTACATATTTTAAAAAGCAAAACCAATACATTTAATTTAATAGTTTTTTTCGCTTAGAAAAATTACTATGTATGAGTTTAAATTTTGGCAAAGAATTCAAAAAATAATTTAGATAAAATCATTTTAATTAAAAAAATAATTCTTTACTAAAATAATTGAATGTTAAATATTTTAGTATTTTTATTGCTTAAGCACAGAAAGAATGGATAAAAAATCATATTTAATGCAAGAATTACCTTTTACTATTACAATTTAAATTATATATTTCATCTTTTAAACTTAATTCCAAAATATTGCACGTTTTTTTATAAATACCAATATTATTCTTCAAATAAAATAAAGGTTTCATTAAAAAACATGTAATATCTTTTTTTGTTTCATGCGTATAGTTTTCTCAACGAAATAAACGAAATTTTCTTTCTCCGTTACAAACTAAATGACGAAGAAAAAAACGAACATGACTTGCAGGATCTCATGCAAGCAATTTAGAAAGATAATAAATCTAGTTACAAGTGCTATACGAATATTGTTGTGACTGAAATCGAAAATCCGTGGGAATACTTCGACGAACGTTGTTTGCCTCTTTCATTCAAGGATAACTTGAAACGAGACATCGCTTATTATTTTATAGATGGAGTTAGGGAGGATTACACAATATTTTTGCACGATACAAAATCGTTATAATAGGTAATATGCGTGCACTGTCTCAAAAATAAAATATCGAATTCCGTTAAATAATTTTATACCTGATTAAATTAAACAGGTTCCTGCAGGTTTATCCGGTACTTACTCTACTATCAATTTAACATTTACTATTAAATTAAATAATTAATGTTACTCTAAAATTCACAATCTTAAAAAAAATAAATAAAATTTATTTAAAACTGGAATTCAATTTACTTAAATAGTTATTAAAATTAATTTATAATTATTTTGATGGTAAAATAAGTAAGTTTTTATTATTATAAATAAGATTTTTTATCTGTGTGAAATAATATTTTACAATTTAAGATGTAAATCATAATAAATTACATAATTTTTAAAGCCGTATAAAATTAATAATAAACAATACAAGTAATTCCAATTAATAAACATTAAGGATATATATTTAATTGTATAATCTAAAAAATTTATTCGAATCTATAATAAAGATAATGATTTCAATAATAATAATAAATATAAATACCAGAAAAAACAATAACTTCTGCGCTAATTTGTTGAACTTTAAAGATTGATAATGAATAAAAGTTCGTTTAAAATAAATAAAAATACAATATTAATTTTATAATTATATTGTACATTTTGGTTTTGTAAATAATTAATATTTTATGGAATTGAGAAAAGTAACAATAAATATTCAAATAAATAGAAAAAATTAAAATGTTAGTAAAATAGAACTCCGGCGACTATATAAAGAAGAATCTTTGCGCTCTCTCTCTTTCTCTTTGTCTTTCTCTATCTCTCAAGGATATTTAAGAGAAGATATGAGAACATACTTTGAAGTTTGAAGAAACTATTTGCAATCTCCCAAAAGCTTACCTTAAAGCAACAGGCACTTCTGCTTTTTCATTGGTCTTATCAGAGGTCTTATCCTGCTGTTCCTTTTTGATGGTCTGATTTTTCTTAGAGGCAGTATTAGCTTTAGAAGACTTATCGTTCCGCTGATTTTGGTTTCCATTCTGGCGTTGGTTGCCTGACTGGGGTGTACGAGATTGCGGGCCACGTCGCCCAACAATGCCGTCTCGGGCTCGATTGCCCATCTATTTGTGTAGGTCAAAATGACCAAACCATTTCATGAGAAGTGTCGCATACCATAAGGGCATAATTTGTTTTACGTTAAACTCGATGTACTTATATTTCTTCGTCAAAGGATATTTAAAACCAGATAAAAGCAAAAGGCTGAAAATAGCCTTTTTTAATTTGTTTTTTGAGTAAGGAGAGTGTATTATTTACATAGCGGATAATTTCCACATCAACATTAGATATGAAATAATAAATATCATGACATTGATTATCAAAACCACGTTTTAGCTTTAAACAGAAATTTAAATATTAGATTCATTCGGCTAAGAGACATAGATGTATTTCACCTTCAAAAATATTCAGAGGTGTACATGGGATTTCATTGCGTATACATTTTTCCTTTGTTAAAAGAATTATTACCAGAATTACAATATCATTCAGTAATGATCACTCCGAAATCCTTATTATCATTGGTATAGAAAATGGAGACTGCAAATAAACATGTGAAAAAAGTAATTCAATCAGAATCAGTAAAAATGTTGAATACAACTTCGCACAAAGCGATTCAAGCGTGATACTCGTTATTTATGTAGGTTACGGATAATCATAAATGTGATAAATGAAATTACATTTTCCAAAACTGAGATTATAATTGACAAAACAGAGATTATAATTGCCAAAAATGAGATTAGCGTAATAATGATCTTGACAGCATGCATTACTTCAAATATCCTAATGCTTTTCTAGATTTATTATTTCTTTTTAGACGAAAAATCGATTTTTCTAAAACTTATACTAAATTAAATTGTAACCTTTTAAATTATATAATTAAAAAAATTTTTGTTTCAAAATTAATAATAATAATAGTAAAATAAAAAGAAGAATTCCTTTATAAATAATTATACAAATGGCTTAACATATTCAGTATTACAGAAAGAAATATATATTATATTAAATTTACAAAAATATTGTAAAAAAATTAAAAACGTACTTATCTTTCTTAAAGAAAATTATTATTTTATCCAGAAATGAGTTACATACATACTAATATTCTTTAAAAAGATTAATTAATTGTTAAATTCAATACTTTTCTAACTTCACAACGAATATAATTCATCATATAGATTATTTTTCATTTAACATTTTATTAAAAATCAAATATTATTTCAACATTTTTAATTAATCTTTAAAAAATGTTGTGTGCATTAATTATAATTATAATATTTGGATTTCATACACTTTTTTATAATGATTATTTTAAAAGTATAAAATAAATTTTATAACTAATTAGATAACTTGCAAATAATTTAGTAATTTATAATTTGTTGAAAAATTTCAGTTATATAATTTCAATACAATAGTGAAATTAACTTTTTTTAAATCGCTGTAATTATCACTTTTAATTTCCTTTTATATTTATTATTTTTTAAGACAAACAAATATATGTAATTTTAAATTAAATATTTCTTTGCTGACTTCATTTTAATTTCTCAAAATTAATTTAAAATTGAATATTTAAAATACAATACAAAGTAATTTAAAGATTGTAAGATACTATTGGATTTTTTTTTGTTTCTCTTTGATATTCTCATTATAATATTTTTTATTACTTTTATTGTACTTAGTATATTTCTTTATTTAACAGACTGAATTCTAAAATATATCGATTATATTTAAAAATACTTTCAATTATTAAATTTTATATCTTAAAATCCATTAGTATATTCAAATTTAATTTTTAGATCATTTTATAATATCTGAATTACTTGTAATGTACATCAAGAATTAAAACTGAAATTACTTGGCTTTGAAATTTGTCAAGTATATATCAGAATCAATATATTTCTTTTATTTAATATGATCCAATATTTCAAAATTGTATTAAAAGTTTTTTGCATCTTACATTTATTTAACATACCTTATTATACGGTTGCAGGCGTTGATTTTTTATATTATGACGACCAGTCCGATCATTGAAACGACCTTGATTGAAATTCTGCTGGTTGGAGAAATTAGGACCTGGACCACTATAGTTATTGCTTAAACTAAGCAGTGATGGTACCTTCTTATCAAAAAATTCTATTAATTAATTTCTATTTCTCCACTTGAATTTTGATGGAGGGGTCAAAATTCCATTAAACAAGATTTCAAAAAGTTCATTATCAAAAAGAAATATTCCAAATGTTACAATGTAAATTTATATTAAAATTTATTTATTGACATATATTTACAAACAGATATGTAAAATACCTACTTTTAAGGTTGGTTCAAAATCTAACTGAAGGCACATTATTTTTACAAAATCATTACTTGTCAATACATGTATACGTTATAAAGTAATACACGATTATTTAAAATACTTTTATTTATTTAAATTACTTACTGTGTACCAAAAAATTTATCGTTTTATGTACAAGGTCATTGTCATAATGACAAATGTCGGTTATCTCTGTATAATTAATTACAAAAAAATGACCGGAACGTCATTAACTAACCTAGTAGTTGAAATCCTAATCTTAATAGCCGCATCAACAAACCATTAAATAATTAAAGTATAAGTATAAAAATGATTCAATATATATCAAATACCATTCGATGTTAATAAACATATGGTGGTTTAGAGCGCATAAAAATATAAATAAAACTACACGTCCAAAACCATTCGAGATCGATTAGTAAATTTACTTGTTATTGTTGGGGATGCACCATATAACGGTTTTCTTAATCACTGCAAGGCATGTAATTTTCTTTGACAATCTAATTTACATACTACCTATCATTTTTCAATCATTCTTTCTTGCCTTTTTTTGCTTCCTACGATTTAATCTCTTAATGTTTTATAAACTCAACATTACACGATATCTACTTAAGAAAAAATATCATAATAATTATTTGTCAGAACAAAATTTTATTACTATAATTTCGTTTAATTTTTTCTAATCTCGATAACTTTGTTAATTTATAATTTATTGTTACAACCTGAAACAAACATTATTAAATTAATTACTTTCCTATTGTTTGAAAAATGGTGACTCAAATCAAACGAGATGTAAATTTATTTCTCGCAGGAAAGCCGTTAAACTAGTTATTGCTTCTATAAACTAAATAAAATCCAAAGATTTATTTCAATTCTAACCATTATGTAAATTTTATTTTTATAGCCTTTCAAACCAATCTATAAGAACAAAAAACTATCTAAACTATAACCATTTAAAGAAATATTTTATTGTATACTATAAAGGTTCTAAAATGAGTGACATGTGTAATGTTTTAATTAAAATGTTACACCTAGGATTACATTATAGTAAAATTTCAATAAAAAACTATATATAAATACCTAAATATTTTATTAGACAATATATTTAAAAATAAGTTTTTTAATAAATATAATTATAAAAAATTGTATATTTTTTTATAATACAAATCTAAATTTAAATTCTAAAAAAATTATCAAATCGAAAGATTGTAAAATAATTCTAATATTAAAATACAATTTTTTATTTTTATAATATTATAAATTGAAATATATAAGTATTTAAATATAGATTCGATATTTGGATATATTTTTAGGTTTTTAATTATTATTCAATTATTGAAGGAATAGTAAACTTATATATAAATAATTACATTTTTAAAAGTTTATTTAAATTAATAAAAACGTATTCATAGTAGATACTTGGTATTGTTGAATATATTGTGTGTATTATAGGAAGGAGGGAAAATAGTCGAATTTTCTAGACACAAAAAATATTGTAAATGAAGGTGCAGGTGACTCAACTAAAAATAAAAGTTATTTACAAGCCTTTCTTTATAACAAATCGAGTGCAAGAGTTATACTTAAGAACTAAAACTATTGTAAATATATTTTCATACTTTGTAATTCGAAATGTAATTTTATTTTATTTTTTTTATCCATATCCTGTAATCCTATAATTAGTAACTTTAAAAGAAGTAAGCTTGAAAGCATTTTAATGGTAATGAGTTATACATGAATGCCTTGGTATATGTATAAATATCAAGAAAATAAATGTTGAATAAAAATCCTTTACATTTTACAAATGCTGTGTTAAATTAAAAAAATGTAAATAAAAATAATTAGTATATTTGCTATCTTAATACAGGCATTAAGGTTATAATAATTACAGAAAGTAATTATATAAGAATCATACCGTTTTTTTTCTAATCAAATACATAATCACGATAATATTTTCAATTATGAAATTTATGAAAGCCAAAGATCATAAACAATATTTGAAAGAATTAAAATTTTTTCTACATAAAAATTATAAAATATATTGATACTTTTATACATATTTTATATGTAGATTTGGAATTCAAACATAAATAATTAAAATATATATACAGAATCAAATTTGTACTAACCATTCATATAGTAAATAATGAAAATTTTAATTAGTTTAAAAACTCTGTAATTGACAAATTTTGACTTACTTCTATTTAATTATTCAAAGATTGTCTACTTAACCATTTAGTAAAAAGATATCTCATTCAGAAAATGCATTAACAAAGAAAACTTCTATCAATTAAACCTTATTAACTAATGATTAAACAATAAAATTGATAAAAAATAGGTAAGTATTAATATGATCCTCTGTTGGAATAATAATTTAATTTAGATTTAAAATTATTAACAATAATTTATTAATTAAAATAAATTTATTTGAATTCTTAAATTAAATACAAGAAGACTTTTTATTATAATTTATTATAAAATATCTTAAAAGTATCTAGCAAACAAAATTTTTTTATTACATATGTAAATAATAAAAATTACAACTATATAAATGAATTATTCTAGATTTTCCTTTGAAATATTTTTTATATTAAAAAATATAAAAATTAATAATAGTCTTATAAATACTAATCAATATAGAATATTTTTAAAGACAAAAAATTAATTCTAATAAATATTTAAATATAATATTAAAAGTGTAGAATCTTCTAATTTAGCCTTATGTTTTATTTACTAAATTAAATATTAATCTAGGTGAATATTAAATTATTTACTCATTAAATGAAGCATACCAAAAATAATATACATAATATTTACAAATAAAGATAAAAATAAAAAAAATTTAATAAGTATATAAAATAGTATTTATAAAAATTTTATTATTTTGTTCATAAATTTTAAAAATATAAAATTTATTATTATTATATAATTTTTAATATCGGTATTTTTTGCCAAGAACAATTAATACAAAGTAATACTTATTTAACGTCTTATTATCCAGTTTATAAATATATAAAAGCTATTAAGTATTATGATAATTATATTATTAAATTTCAAATTGTATCAATATTGTATGATTAAATAAATTGCAAAAAAATATCAGTAATAAATAGAAATCCTTACTATATGCATTCTCTTTAAAAAATAATAAGAAAATAATACGATGAAAAGTTTTATTCAACTGTTTTAAACAGCCAAACAAATGTAAAATAAGTACTATAACAATTAATTTTGCAAAGAATGACTTAAATTACTATATTTGATATTAGTAAAATAAAAATTGAAATTATTGTAAACTAAATTATAATTATCATGTAATAATTGTACATATTCACATAATATGTAATAAAATCTACATTGGTAATAATATTTGATAGGAATATTATATAAAATAATTTTTAATATTGAATAATAATTTAAAAAGCATTTTAATTACATTCTCAGAATGCACTTTCCATTAGTTTAGCTTATTTTTAAATATAAATATTATGTTATTTTATTATTTTTTGCTTATAAATTAATTTTTATTAAATTTATAATTTCAACTTTAAATTAATTAAGTTACTCAATTGAATATTATAATCTTATTTTTCTGAAAATTCCAGATTATTATACACATTGTGTAAAAGAAAAACTTTATTTTTAATTATACTTTTTAACTATAAATCAACTTTTTAGTTTATTTTTTAATATTTGACTTACTTTATTTTTTACCATATTAAAATTATTATTTGAATATGATGTTTAATAATTTGGAATTGTGGACCCCTTTTAAATTTTCAAATATTCTTAGAATGAAAAATTACCTGTGGTGGAGGATCTTGCTGGTTACGTAAAAGATTTGAAAGAAGATTACTAGCAATCGCTAACTGAGCTTGTGGTGATGCAAGGGAAAGATTATTATTAGGAGTTGGTAAGATACCTCGTCCAGGCATCATTCCACTTTCCCATGGATTCATACCTCCTCCGCCACCGCCACCACCTCCACCCATTCCGCCACTAAGATTTCCAATTCTTCCACCGCCACCTCCACCCATGTTTCTATTGTTGAAATTGCGGTTTCCAAAGGAATCTCGTTTTATACCTCGATTAAAAGACATGTCACTGGAAAAAAAATTTTTTTAATATCAAATTGTTTTTAAAATATTTTTTATTTATTAATTAAATAAATTTTAGATATAAGATTATGAATTACCTTATTTTATATTTAATTTTATACATTTAAACTTACGAATCCATACCCCTTACACACAATTAATTTTTTTCATCTTAAAATAAATTAAACACTAAAAATGTCACTTTAATATTAAAAAGTTAATAATTGACAAAAAAAGTTTTTTTTTAATTAAATACTATTAGCGTACAAAAAGACGCCGCGTTGTGCACGCCCTAAACATTCCGGTATGTTGAAAAACTATGACGAAAATGATTTTCCCTGTTAACTTTACACTAAATTTTTATTCGCTTAAATACCGCCGTTTTGAACCATAAATTCAACTAATACGTTTTTTCAATAAACTTACCTTAATATAAAAATTTAAACAGCAAACTATTGCAGTATGGCTCAATTACATAGAAGACGAAATGGAGTCGTGGAAGCTTACGAATACGGAAAGGCAAGATTTGATGTAAGAGAGAAGAGAGAGAGAGTGAGAAAAGAAATGCCACTGTACACAATAAATATGTACATACGAAGGAAAATTATGTCACGCGTTTGCATGCATGAATCTGACAATATAAAAATATATACAAATAAAAAAGTATGAATGATCATAAACTCACAGTAATTGGAATAAGCAATCAGAAAAAATATATGATGCCGGTGTTGCAACTATAAGACAAGAGTAACGTGATTGGTTTAATGAAACTTTTGAAACTTTATTTCCGGATCCGGTTATAAAAATAAAAAATTATTGTAATATTTAATTTAAATTCGAAAACAATATATGAATAAATTTGAAATGAATTGATGACTACGTTTAAAAAATATTTCTTTTTTATATTTATTGGCTTAATAATTTAATTGAAGTTTTGAATTTTATAAATTATCACATAGAAAATCGATTTGCAGTATTTTTCACTAGGTAAATAAAATTATCGCCCATTGTTTTATCAATGTTGATTTTAATAATCACATATTACTAAAAAAATGTCGAAAAACTTTTGTAAAAACAGAAAAAGGTAATTGTTAACTATTATTCCGAAAAAATAAAACAAAATATTAATTATATGCAATTAAGAAAGCTTAATAATGCGTATATAAAATTGTAGAATTTTGTGTTTTTAAATAATTTATAATCTTTTTCTAAGAATTAAGAATAGTAAAATTAATAAAATTTTTTTTTTAATTTTATTTATATACATTAAAAATAAATGAAATAAATTGCATAATTTTTAATCAATAAAAAATTTAATAAATCATATTGTTATACATAATGTTAATTAAACTAAACGTAAATAAATCAATAAAAAGTGTTCGTAATTTCAATATCATCCATCGATTGTGGATATGAATATTAAATTTATCATTTGTGGATTGAGTATGCATGTGGTGCGTGCACATGTATGTATTATAAATATGTATTTATACAAATGTAAATGTTGCTAAAAAGCTTTTACATGTAAGAAAACTAAAAAAATAAAATATTAACGTATTATACCATTCTTTAAAACGGGTAAGTTTTTACAATATTTATTTAATTAATTCAATTAGCCTAAATGTTAACCGGCAAACATTAAGTCACGCTAATGATTCTTTTAAAAATACGAAATATTATTTTTATAACAGCTATTTTATTTACAGTAAATAAAAAGCAGCGAAATTAACATTTTAATATAAAGTTTTATACAAGTAATTATTGATAATTTTTAATTACAATGTCTATTGTGAGATAAATTATTAATACTTTTTGAAATAATAAATTAGATACATTCATATTCTCTTTTTCTTTTAGATATCTAAATAATTAAATCATGAATGTTTTGAAAAGTGCCTCCTGTGGTTTAGATTTTTGTTCAGTTCCAAATTTAAAAGATTGCTTGTACATTGCTAATGTGGCTAAGTAAATTTTCATAACCAAGTTAATATATATAATTCGTTAAGATATACAAAGAACATTAAAAATAAATCTTTTTTATATGTAGGTATCAATTTGTAACAATTCCATTAGTTCATCCTCATTTTAAACGAGAGTTTATTTGTGGTAATGCAAAAAATCGGCATGGACCATGGACAAGATCTGACATGATACTCTGTAGTTCAGGTATATATATTTTTAATTTAATAATCTAAATTTAATAATATTTTAATATGCTTTATATATATATATATATATAGATTGGAATACCTTAGTGGTTGGTAAATTATCACCTCACATTTATGTAGATTCAAATGTATCCGCAGTAGCCAAGAATAGTGAAGAAACTTTATATCAAGAAATAGGATTAGCTACTCATTTAGGATTAGTTGCTATTACTTTTAAATTAAATGGAAATATAGAAAAAAATATCAATCTTGCTAGAATAATATTTAGTAAACTTACAGCAACTCCTCATTTTCAGGTAAATTAAAATGAAAAAAGATTAAAATCATTGTTTTAAAAATTTTAATTAAAAAGTAAAAACAGTTAATTAATTAATTTTTTATTTAAACCATTTTTATTATATATAATTTAATATATAGTGTTTCAAAAAATAATCTAATTGTATTAATTGTTTATTAATAATTATTGCAATCTAAATTTATATTATAGCATTGTACTTGTGTTTCTTTAGATACAGTAAGGTACAATCACTTTACTTTATCTTATATTCTTTTGTATAAGAATTATCATATCTATTGAATTGTTAATAAATATAAATATATATTGAAACTTTTCTGTATTTTTATTAAAATAATTTTTTGTTTTTTTTAATGAAATTCTTTAATAATTGTTTTATAATCTATATTTTGTTTAGACTCAAGTATGGATACAAATTCCAATGGAAAATCCAATGAAACAAGCTTATTTTTATAGAGAAGATAAAGATATTGATGAATTGAAAATTGAAAGTACTTGGCAATGGTGGAACGAATTTAGAATAATTTGTGACTACGATCGAAAACTTATTGTTGCCTTAATTGTTAGTCATGATCTTCCAGATCAAGATGAGGTATTTAATTATACATTTAAATTTATTTGAATAAAATAATTTTAAATGCAATTTAATTATTAAATTTTTAGCTTGACAGATGGTTAGGTGAACCAGTTAGATGTTTAATTATACCTACAACAGTATTTATTACAAATAAGAAAGGTTTTCCAGTATTAAGTAAAGCTCATCAAATAATGATAAAAAGTTTTTGTGCCCTTAAGGTTCAGTTTATTATAACTGGTGCTAGTCGTCATCAAAATATAGTTTATTATTATCACTATATTGATCATTTATGGAAGGTAATATAATTTAAAGAAAATTATTCTTTTAATATATCATACATATTTTATATAATATTATATTTCTATGAAATATATACTCAAAAACGAATTTGTAAAATTTCGAAATTATTTAGAGTTGGCAGCCTAATGGACCAATTGATTCTTTTGCTCGTGGTTTTGAAGATTATCTTCAATGTCCTTTACAACCATTAATGGATAACTTAGAATCTGGAACTTATGAAGTTTTTGAAAAAGATCCAATTAAATATGCCGAATATCAATCTGCAATTCAAAATGCCTTAAAAGATTTAAGATCACAAAGAGCAAATAAAAGTAACAAAGAAATTGTGTATGTATTTATATTTTGACCCAATAAAAAAATTGATTTATCTGATATTATAAACTATTTAATTTGCAGAGTAATTACAGTTGTTGGTGCTGGACGTGGACCATTAGTTCGTGCTGCATTAAATGCTTCTATAAATGTAAAACAGCAAATCAAAATATATGCAGTTGAAAAAAATCCCAATGCAGTTTTAACGTAAGTTTTTTATATAAATTTAAAAGATAAGTTTCTTAAAATAAATACGATATTTTTTCACCCAATCTATTTATACTTAAACAAGATTACAAGCTTTACAACAAGAAATGTGGGGAGAAATAGTGACAATTATATCTTCTGATATGAGAGAATGGAATGCTCCTGAGAAAACTGATATTCTAGTATCTGAACTATTAGGCTCCTTTGGTGATAATGAACTATCTCCAGAATGTTTAGATGGAGCTCAAAAGTTTCTGAAAGGTTTGAAGATTTTTATTTCTACTAAATAAAATATTTAAAATATTCAACTCAAGCCATTTTTTATAATGCAAGTACTTTAAAAACTACCAATCAAGTAATAATTATGAAAATAATAATTACTTTTAATATTTTAAATTAAAATTATAAATTTTAGTAATGATTTCAGTATTCTAAATTTATTATATATATTTATATTATTTTATTAGATGATGGAATAAGTATACCAAGTTCATATACTTCTTATATTGCTCCTGTTCAATCTTCTAAATTATATAATGAAGTAAAAGGATGTAAAGAAAAAGATAAACATCCTTTATCACACTTTGAAATGCCCTATGTAGTACATTTTCAAAATAAATATGATATTGATTTGCCTCAACCACTCTTTACTTTTTATCATCCAAATAGAGGTTTATTAACGTTATTTAATTTATTATTAAATTTTTAGAAATTTAATAGCTATTGAATAATTAAAGTATTTTTTATTAGATTTTAAAATTGATAATTCAAGGTACGGTAAAAATATTTTCAAAGTAAAACAAGATTGTGTACTTCATGGATTTTCTGGTTATTTTGATGCAGTTTTGTATAAAAATATAAAAATCAGTATTGAACCAAGGACACACAGTCCTAGAATGCTTAGCTGGTTTCCTATTTTCTTTCCTATAAAGGTAAGATGTTCAAAAGAGAAATAAATATATACATCAAATAAACAAAAATAAATAAGTTTATAATTTAATGTTTTTTAAAAAAAAATTTTATGAACGTTTATTTTATTTTAATTTTCAATAATAAATACAAGGTACAACATATATTATTACTTTATTTTATCTATATTTAAAAAATTATAATTATTTTAAATTATCGAAATTTAGATAAATTTATAATATAAAATAACTGTAATCATAAAAATAATTTATATTTTTAAAAAGACTTATCCTTTTATAAAAATTTTCAATTGAAATTAATATAAAAAAATAAAAAGTATTCCAGTTTTGCATATCAATCATAAATTTATTAAAAAATTAGTTTTTTTTTTAATGAATTTTAAAAGAACATAAAATATATACTTAATTATTTATAATTAACTATACAAGAATATCATAACAATTTATTTTAATTTAAAAAAAACCATGTTTTATATAAATTTTAATCTTCTATTATATACATATTCAATATTTGTATTTAATAATATTCACCATAAAAATAAAATTAAAATAAATATTTTGGAAGCAATCATTTTATTTGTTGTAATTAATTATTACAGAACTGATGACTGTTTTTAATATTCTAATCTATAAAATTTCTTAATATTTTATGCAATAATTAAAACTATATAAAAACTTATCAAATAAAAATTATTAATTAAGTATTTCAAATTCCTTGAATTTTGATTCAGGAACCAGTAAATTTAAAAGCTAATGATGAAATTGTAAGCCACTTTTGGCGTTGCTGCAGTTTGAAAAAGGTCTGGTATGAATGGGCCATTGAAAAACCAATACCTGTTTCAATTCATAATCCTTGTGGCAGATCTTCTACAATTGGATTATAATAAATATAGATCAAATAGTAATTTTAATTAATGTCTGAATAAAATTATCACAACCTGTAAAAATAAATTTATGAAATTATTTCAATTAAATCAAAATTATCCTTACCTGACTTATTTTTATTCCAAAATTAATTTTAAATTAATTAATTCATAAAATAATTAAATTTAATTATTTGTTTAAAGATAAACTGTTTATAAGTTAATTTAATAATTAGTTTAAAATAGTTCTTTTACTACTATTTACATTTAATTTGAAGTTGTATATATTGTAAAATCTTATGACATTTCTTGGGTTATCATTATGCGTGATACTATGTAATCATTTTGTCGTGACCTATTAACCTCAGGTGATCTAAGTGGATTTTTGACGTTTAATACAGTAAATTTTATTTTTAATCTAATTAATAATAACTAAATAAAAATTTATAAAAACTTTTGAAAATGTAATTAATAATTAATTAATAAAATAATTAATGTTATGTAATAAAATGTTTAAATACGATAATTTTACTGAAGTATTTTAATTAAATAATCATGTAACAATTATAACTATTTACAAAAATTATCATTCCCTTAATTTTAATTTAAATATTGAGATTATTAAATTAGTTTATGAAAAATGAATTTTTTAAATATAATAAGACTAATGAAAATATTAGTCTTCAAATTACAAATAAACTCAATAAAGTATTAAATAAATTTTTATTTTAAACTATTATAAATTATATTAAGATATTAATCAGTTATCATTATGGAATTAGTAACATTAATTATCTTTAATACAAAATTATCCTCATTAACAGTATTATATAATTTAAAACATGTATATTATTTTTTTGTTTTGAAATAAAAAAATTCTATTCTAAAATTAATTTTATTATTTAAATAATGCGTATATATAATGTATTTAAATGGAATAAAACTCAATATATTTGTATTATAGTACAAGGTTATGTGAAGTAGAAACATACAACGAAAATGTGAGCCGAATAATGAAATAATACAGATAAAATGCACTAAAAGAGCTTATATTATACTTAGTCATCAATGGACATACGATTATCAGTTTTTTGTGTACTGACCCACAAACAAATATTCCTGATTCAAACGCTTAAATTTTATATCGACAGATAGTAAAAAAGAGCACGTATATTCTTATTCAATATACAGTGAAGATTTTACTAAATCTAATTTTTCTATTTGGAAACCAGCAGACGACATAGTATTGATGCTATTACAGCATTTTTGATATTTAAAAAAAGTTTTTTATTATCTTATATCTGTAGATTGATAAATAATAAAAACTGAAGTAATGGCACGCTTAGTATCACAAATTACAAGGTACACAACAAAATCTAAACTATTTATTCATGAGACAACTTTTGTCTGTAGTTTAAGATCAAACAATTTTGTGCGAAAAATCACTATTACACATCGTTGCAATTCTGGTACGTACATTCGTATAGATTTCTTATTTTTTCTATAAAATTTTTTATTTTAATATAATTAAATGTTTTTAAATGTTCACTAAAATAAATATTGAATTAAAAAATTATGAGAACACCTCTTTGAATTTCCAAGGTTATTTCTTTATCTAAAAAAAATATCAAAAACGATCGATTTAATTTTTGTTATTAAAATTATAATTCATGTTATATACGCAAAAAAATTCAAGATTATTACTTTATTATTTTAGAAAAATGAAAATTCAAAATATAGCAGGTTAGCTTTAGTATATATAGTTATATGTGCAGCTAATTTATTAATATCAAATTAAACATGAATATTTATATTAATACTACTTAATAATATGGTTGAAGATTTTAAAAGTTTTATTAAAAATTTTATTTAAATTTTTTTTCATAATGTCAAACGTGAAATTAATACTTAAATTATTATTAAACACAAATAAAATAAAAATTTTTATAAATTTTATTTGATAATATATATAGGTTTATTATTAAAAGTATGCACAAATAAAATCATTGTTAGTAAAGACTAGTTTTTAGGGATTTTAAATTAATTTTTTGAATAATAGCTTAATATACTTTTTTAAATTTCATGTAATTTTTCTGAAAATCCTCAAATTTGTATTTATGTATGCTTATATATATAATACTGTTTAAATTTTTGAACATTAATATTTTTTAAGATAATATTACAAATTATAAAAATTATTTCATGATATATTTGAAATATGATATAACAAATATCACAGATATTATTAATAGGGTATAAATATCAAAAAGGATAAAACAATTCAGAGCAAGTATAACTTTTTTATTTGAATTTTTTTATATAAGAAATAATACTTAGGTTAATTTATATTTACGAAACCTTGATCATTTAAGATAAAATATATATGTCACCTACTATTTTTAACATTGTACAATCTAAAGGTAACAATTATAATAATTCTAATCTTACAAAAGCAAATTTAGTCATTGTTAGAAATATATATTAAAATAATACTGATTTGAAATAAAAAAATCAATTTCTTTGTATTTTTGAATATCTTATATATTTAAAAAAAGCAGTTAATTTAAAAATAGAAAATTTTATTTGTAAATTAAACAGCAATATTAATTGCTGCATCTAAAACTTTTCTATTGAATTTTACTCCACATATAATAAGCAAAATAAATATGTCACCTTTTTTATAAATTCTCAGAATACTTATAAATATTTATAAATATTTAATTATTTTAATTTTGATATTTAATATGTAAATGTATGTGCATAAGTACAACCATTTAATCTATATAAGTTATAAGAACATTCAGTAGAACACTATACGGCATGATTAGATTTTGTCATTTTATATATAAATTTTATTTTAAGTATGAAAAATATTATTAAATAATATCATGATTAAAAAATCAGAGTTTGATAAAGAAAAGGTATTTCAATAAATGAGGGAAATTTATAAAAACCAAATATCAATAAAATATTTATTGAACTGTTTAAAAAATGTAAAAAATGTAAATTTTAGTATATCTGCAAAAAATTATATAATGTAAGTAAATAAAATGTTTAATTATTTTTACAAAATTTTTTGGCTGTTTCCAAAGTTTTTTCAAGTTGTATAAAAAAGTATAAATCAAATTTACTTTTATTAACATTGTAAAACATGGCATAAGATATAAAATTGATATTTTTATTAAAAGAAGTAAGTAAAATATGGGCCTATGCATACATTTTGCTATTAGTATGAGAAGTTAATTACGTGTTTTGTATGTAAGAGTTAATATGAGAGCGTTACTATATCTGTCATCTGATCTCCATTAGTGTAAGAGAACAAGTGATTCAGCTCCACTTATAATCCTACTCATCCAATAGAAAATGTTTTCCGAACCAAAGAAATGATTATCTTAATAGTATAAAAGAAATCAGCTAGCAGCAACAGTAAGATTATTACAAAATATGTTAAAGCAATTATTAGATTTAAAACAGAAAGATTGTTTATTAGTTTTTAACTGTTTAAATTTAAGTACAGTGGCTTCAACCCAATTATGCTATATAATTATCTTAGTATAACAATAGTATAATATACATTTCTGTTGCAAATATTTAAAACTCTGGCTACCTCACATTTATGAATAATAGTATAACATTATTCTTTAAAATAACTAAATATTTCTCAAAATTAAATTTTGTAGTTTGTGTAATAGACAATGGATAAAATTTAATTTAACAAATAAAATAAAAATGAAATTTTATTAAAAAATGGTTTTATTCACTAAAGGATTAAGTTAGCTATTTACACTAAATTATTAAGAATTATCTTTGAGTAGTATATATAAAATAATTTTATGCGAGCATGTTATCATTTATTAAAAAATAAAAAGCCATTTTATTTTGAAGGTATCCTCAAGTATTAGTAATTATTTAACCCGTGATTTTAATAAAATAAATTTCATATCAGTATACGAGTTATATATATTGGAGAAATTATTGAAATATCAAATATTAACTAATAATGCATATATAACGACTAAATGTATTTGAAATAACAAACTAATCACATGACTATATCCATTTATGTTGATTGACATATAACAATTTCTTGCACAAAGTATCAAAAACTTTAAGAATAAATTCAATAAATTTAATAATTTATTAATTACCTTAAGGAAAGTTTAGAAAAATTAGAGAAAGTAGATTCAGGTAAGGATAGTATATCTAAAATATATAAAATTATTTAGTTTAAAATAATTTACTATTCTAGATATAAACAATTTTTTTTGAATTAATACATTTTTCTACGTAATAAAGAGCTTTTATAGTTTATAATGGGGGCATATAATATAAAAACACAACAAAATCTTACAGAAAGAGATCACTCATATTTGACTCGTTTATGTTGGTTTCTGTTAGAGCACAATTTTTTATTAATAAAATGACTATAATAATTATCATACAGATATTTTCATGATGCAAGCTCATTAAGAATAATATGTTAAACACTCGACAGTCTGAACTGAAAAACACAAATTTCATGATTAATCTCTACTATGTCTTTTTATCAACTTATTTATGTTAATTTATCTATCGAATCCTAAACACATTCTAAGTTTTTTAAGTAAAATCATATCTAAATTTACAGAACTTTAATATTAGATTACAGCTAAAAGCTTAAAAATATAGACCTAATATTTCCTGTCATTATATTTATGATGAAACGGTTACAGTGAAAAAAAGATACATATTGAAAGTACAAATGTTTTATTTTATAAATATTTTTTTCAATTTAATAGAGCCTATAATCTCTGACTTCTACATTAAGATAACTAGAGATTTTTGTTAACATTATTATCAAATTTAGAAAAATTTGATATTTATATGCATAGTACCCTGATTGCTTTCGACATATGATAGTACTTTTTTCGATTCTACCATTTCTGATGGCTACATATACTCACGAACCTCAATTTCTATCATTCTTTTCCCACGATAATTTTCTAAAGTTATTTTTCTGTTTTGTTAAGGGAAAAGTCTTTATGGCTTGGTATACTCGCTTAAGAAATTAAAAAAGTATATGGAGTCCGTCCATTACGACCCCCATTAACAACGAGATGATCTTTAAGACTTGAGCACTCTTAAAGAAATTATAAAAGGAAAATTCTTTACAATATGTATAAGTGTGAGTGCTACCGTTCCATTACTACTGCTACCATCAAAAGTGCCCGGAAAAATGGCAGACTATACTTAAGACTTGTATATTTAATATAGAGTTCTATACAGAACGCTACTATAATGCCTTTGACTTGAACATATTGAAAATAACTCTGCAATGAAAGCTACTTTCCATACCCGGAAAATAATAATAAGACCAGCAAGGTTCTATGAAATAAAAATAAATATAAGAGCTCAGAGACCTTTGGGTAATCAATTTCCTACCTCTATTTTGGTAGATTTTTGATAAAATTCAAAAAGAGCATTGTTCATATATATCATAAATACCAGGTACGTTATAAACATACCTCTTCAAATGCCACATACCTGACAATATTTCAATATAAAATTATAAGTCTGCGTCTGTGAAACATTATATTGAAATATCTGTGTACATGAATATAAAAGATAAATCTCCTATATATAAATAATTCTGCTAAGTAAACTAATTCCGCACAAAATAAATTCTTCATCAAAATTAAGTAAAGTATCATGTAGTATACGCATTGTTGTTCTATCTGTTTGTTAAGAATTCAACGCAACTAAGATCTATCCGATTAAGTTTTTTGTATCTTATTCTTGGAATTACGATTATTGCACTCTTACAATTATGCAATATTTACTATTTCATACTTGTAGTACATCTTCATATGGATTAAATTTATACTAGAATAAAATTATTCTTATTTTCATGTGTTTTTCAGAAATTTTCAGTAAACCCATAAGCTCTGTCTATAAGAAGAGCATGCCTCTAACTCTAGAAAATCTGTTGAACATACAGATTTATTAAATATATAGGTATGCTTCTTCGTACAATACCCAACTACATCGATTCTTATACTAAAAAATCTATGCATATCGGTTTAAAAATATTCAACCTAATTAAATAACACAATCGGATTAAGTTAAATAATTATTCTCAACAGTATTTCATTATAAACACATATTAAAAACTAAGAACCATTTTTTATTAGTCGGGTAGCAGTCTCTCTACCTTCTTTAAAATAAGTATTCTTATTATACCAACTAAATACCTTGTGTAATAATTTACTTTTATTTGATGAAATCTAGGAGTTCTTTTTTAAATTCAGATATATTGTAAACAGTCAACAATGTTTTTAATTTCATATCATCGTCATTTGGCACTTACTTAAATTCGGAATATTGATAAGTATTTTATTTTCCTATTTAAGAATAGATCATAAAGAAAATGAATGTGATATATTTATATGTATTTATAAAATTAGTATAACAATATTTAAAACAATAATTAATATATTCTGAAAATTATAATTCGATAATAGATTTAATTAATTACAACTATATAAAACTATAATCCATCAGAATGGATTATCTATTCTATATATTCTCCTCCAGTAAATGATATATGAGATTGTCTACTTAGCAAATATTTATACATTTAGTTAACAGAGCATTTAACCTAATTTGGTTTATAAATAAAATCTTTGTGTGCCCAACATTTTCTGTGTATTTTTTTTCTATTATATCGAAATTTTGCATTTATTTGAATTATTTAAAGTATTATATATTTAAAACTTATAACTGAGCATTTTTATGATTTTATTCAAACTTTATTAATTTTAATAAGATAGGTTTTGATTCGTAATTTTATAGTATCTTTGATTACATTATATTATTTGAGTTTTAAAAAATAATAGATAGTACTATTTTAATCGATCTAAATATTATGCATCGATTTCACGGATGTTTTACAACTTTATTAATATAATTAATAAATTTTCTTAGATCTTTAACTGTACTTAACATTATTTTACAAAGTCGAAAATTAAAAAAATTGAAATTATTCAATGATATTTTATTATATATTATCAATGTTTTTTATTTAATAAATTGATTTATAATTATTTTTGCTTGAAAAACGTAAGAATAGATTGATTTTTAAGCACAATATATATTATTTTTGCATTTATTGATCAGTGGTTTTTTTTTCATTTTTTAGGTAATTATAAAAATATTTCACTATTTTATTTTATAAATATTGAATTAAAAAATTGTATTTTTTATTAATTAATTATTATTAATAGTGAAAAATAAATTGATTAATTTTATTGAAAATATTTATTATTATGTATTAAATTTAAATTTTATAAGCAAAATTATATTATTTTCATATATGGAAAATATTTCATATCTTTAAATTCTTTTTTAAATAAAAAAATGTTTCTTAGTAATTAATCTAGTAATATTATTCAAATATTTCAACATTGAAATTATTACATATTGTGAAGAATAATATTTAAAAACTACTTTATTAACAGATAGAAAATATACTAACAAACATGAATGGGTGATGTTGAATGGAAATATTGGCACCGTAGGAATTTCAAATTATGCACAAGATGCACTAGGAGATGTTGTTTTTGCCCAATTGCCAGATGTAGGATCAATCATCAAAAAAGAAGGTAAAACTATAATAAATGAAAAAAAAAGGAATGACACGCATTATGCAAAATTAGAATAATATTTCTATAAATATTATTTTGTATTCTTAATTAAATTATATATATCATCAGCTGCCAGAAATTATATCTAACTTAATCATATTTGAATTAACATATTTGTGATGTCGGTAAAATAAAGATGAATTTTATCGTAAATAAAGTTTTCAATGAATTATATATTTTACAGAAAAAAACAAAATGATATATTATTATTATTATTATAATGTATTTATTATAAAGTATGTATGTAATATTCCTTCAAAGTATAAATTCTTAACTTTAGTAAGGTTATATTAAATATGTAGAAATTATTGTTTAAATTTTAAATTATGTAGTTTTAAAAATAATTTATTTTTAGAAAATTCGATGTAATATTTATTATTAAATTTTATTTGAAAATAATTATATTTATAAAAATAATATGCAATAATGACATCCGTTGCCTTTGTTAAATCTGCTTTTGTAATAAATTCTTTTGCATTATAAGGGTTACTCGAATCTTTAAATCTTTGCAGAATCGCATATACTTTCGTTATTTTAAGGTATAAGTTAATGTATACTTGTATTTGTCACCTAGTAACTTCCACTACATATAATGAGATAATCAATATTTTTCAGTCCGATGCTTGGCATCATTTTTGTCACGAAGTTTTAAACTCGTGAAAAAACATGTTCTTGTTTTTACAATGATAAATTTATACTTCATCCTAACTCTTTAAGTTAATCTTTTTAAAGTGGTCACCACGTTTTTTATTTTTTCTCACAAGCGGATGTGTTTTTTCATGGCTTTTATTTTTTTATACGCATTCCATAATGGACTTGTTCGACTCAGTATTGCAATGTTATGATCAGATTTATTATGAAGTTTCTGAATGCATTTATTGTAAAGTATACTTATCTTTTTGTTCGATTTCTTGGTATAGTCAAGAGTTTTTTTTAACTCCCTTTTTATTTTATTTTTAATTCCGATCATAATATCATTTCAGCTATATCTCTTTCATATCTTTGATAAATATTTACAAATTTGATGAAGCGTGAAAATCGTAAGTCATGTACAGATCATAAAGATGGTTCACAAATATCACCTGCACGATATCTTGATCATAAATCCAAATCGATGAATTATGATAAACGCTCATACAATTTATTTAACTCCAAATTATAAGCACATATAATAGATATTTGCATAGAACATTTATTCAATACATTATTAATACGTACACGCAGGTGTTGGTATAGATATTAAGGAAATAGGAAATACACCAAAAATCATGCGATATGTGACAATACTAATTTAATGTTCACATTAATATAATTACAAATACTTGTAAGATAATGAAAAGGTATTATTTTCGTATGTCTACTCTCCAGGATATACTGCAATACAATATCTATGCAAGTACATATGATGTGCCGGTAGTATTAAATAGCATCTACAATGTATCTATACGATTTACGTACCCCTTACCATGAATTTACAACATTCCGATCTTAAACATTTGAAGGTACTGGATAGTGTAAAAGTTCCTCTTCTTGTTTTCGAATATGTGAATTTTTACTTTGAATTAAAAGAAGTGATGTTTTCGAATCTTTCAATGAAATTCCTGAAAAGTTTTTTACTAATTTGAAGACTTCAACGTTATAATTCAAATTCACCCTTAGTTGATATCAATGTATATGTCTATAGTTCAATACATCTTAACAATATCTTTTATATTTTATATTGAAAAACATATTTAAACTTTTAATCATTTTTATACAGTTCATGCATATATTTCGAATACATATGTACATGTATGAGCGCATGCATCTGTGTAAGCATCGGTTCCTCTTTGATAAGATTACCTATAGACTAAGAGGAAAAGTCTTAGAAACAAAACAAAATCTTCGGTTTTTACACGACGCAATCTATGTTAATTATTATTTTGCAAAAGAGTTTAAATTTTTCGTTCTGCTTGATATCTGATTGATATCAATTTAAGATAAACCATCAACTATGATGTTCTTCAAAATAGCAATGTATTTAATATTGATGGAAAATTTACTAATAACTCAGTAGCTAAACTAATGTTTTTATCGAGGTGAACATTTGTCCAGCTTCTGTAAAAAATCGAAAGTGAATAATGGCTTGTTTTCAGTGCAAAGTACTAGAGGTCTTCCTTCGACTACGTATTCGAAGTTCTTGATGACATTAAATAATGAGTTGTCTATTATCTATTATTTTTTGAAAAATAATTTCGAGTTGTTACAACTCAATACAAAGCTGATAGAAAATTAGCTAAAAGATTCCACAAATGGTACAGAGGAGAATATGATTCTGAGCGTGCTTCTGTAGTTTTATTCAATGATTTACACAGCATTCATATTGACGAACAGATTGAAGGTATATAGAAAGATCAATGTCGTCCGATTTATTCCAATGTTAAAGAAGAGTTGATGTTCCTCATATCTTACAATTATGTCTTCGATCGAATCTATTTGCTACATAGTTGGGTTCAGATAACAAAACTAGACCATGGGAGCCAGAAGCCATCATGTAATCACATGCAGATGGATTGGTCGATGAAAAAACTGTAAAATGTTTTTTTTACAGTTACTGTACAGTTGCCATGGGCAAAAAAACTCAAGTTTGGTAATCTTATTTCCAAATTTGCAAAGATAAACTTAAGGATTTACGTCTACTCAGTTACTTCCATTGTCATGAACATATATGCCGAAGTTCATGAATCTCGCAGAGAAGTGAATGCTAAGACATCATTTTCACTTATTGGTGGATTATTATTGATGAGGTATTTCGGCTGTATTATTGTTATATTCGGCTGATAATAAATTGTAAATATTCATTATATTATCGAACAGAAGAATAAGCTGATTAAAGCTGATGCTTTTCTGGATTTATTTCTGTATCATTTAGATGCTTGATTAAATACGATTGATTTAGAGTATCCTGATTAAGTCGCTATTACTCTTAAGGCTGTAATGTCAGTGACACTGAATTTTGGATAGAAGCTCAGAGAAGTCTTTTAAGTTTGATCATATAGTGGCGTATGAGCTTCCAACATTTCTATTCTTGTGTTTTAATGAAAAACCTTAAAATTTATATATTTCACATTCATAATCAATAAATAAAATATAATTTTTGGTAAGTTATCATTTTGTATGAGAATATTATATTAATCTTAAAATGAATATATTTTTAGAAAGTTTATAATTGAAATTTTTGTTAAGAATATTAAAAGAATTAACGTTTGAAGAATAAGATCATTTATGAATATTATAATTTAGATATTTTAATACGATTTAATATATTATTATATTAAAATATTAACACAAAAACTTTCTAAATTAAAACTAGTTGATTCTTTTTAAAATCACCGTTGATCGTTATCAGATATTTGAAATTAAATTTATTAACTATGATGGTTTACAGGTGAATGTGGAGCCTTGGAATCAGTAAAAGCTGCCTCCGAAATTATAAGTCCCTGTAGCGGTATAATTATTGAAAAAAACGAAGCTGTTGAAAACAAACCTGGATTAGTCAACTCATCTTGTTATGACGAAGGATGGCTTTTTAAGATTGAGTTAAGCAATCCAGAAGAAGTCAAAACTCTTATGGACGAAGATACCTACAATCAGTATCTGAAATCGGATTCTCATTAAGAATAAGTTGAACATAGTGAAAAAGAAAATAAAAATAAATAAACATTCAAAATTAAAATAAAGCAAAGTGAAAAATGTCGAAAGAAAATATGGGAACATGTAGAAATTTAAAAACATAATGAAGATTTTTTATACTAAAGATTCTTTAAATAGTCTTTACATAATTATTTAAATTCATTTCTAAATTTTTAAAGTCTTAACACTAAGATGTTTTATATAGAAAAAAATAAATATTCATAGAAAATATCAAATTAAAGATTTTAATAACTAACTTTATCTATTCTATATATATTTGTATTTATATTGAAGTTTTTTTTAAGAAATAGAGTATTTTTTCCATTTCTTTTTTATCTTATAATTAATGTATTGAATTTTTTAATAAAACTATATAAAATTGGTTCATTCTATTTAAATGTCATTTTATTTCTTGAGATACACTTCCACATGTTCATAATATTTCCTTGTGATTTAAAATAATAAAATATCGTTAATTTTTCTCATGATTATTATTCTTAGTTAGGATTATATCATTTATTCACGCTCAAATGAAACATTAAAGATCATTTTATTGTACATACTTGTAACAAAATATTGAAATTTATAAAACTCTGACATAAATTATTCATTTTCTGACTGAAACCACAACTTATATTATGATTATGAAATCTTTCAAAGAAAACTTTCGTTTTGTTTTTATTTATTTATTTATTTTTTATAATAAATATATTATAATACGTCATTATTGAAATTTATAACCAGAGTTTTTCTTGTTCAGTAAGTAAAGTATTTATAACAACAAAAGTGCAGATTAAAAATGAGTTTTAATGATTTGTAACATTATTTTAATAATTATATTTTCTCAAATAAATACATTTATTTAAAATTTTGAAATACTTATCAATAAGTATGCACCTATCAATCTAAAAATAAACTATAGTATACTCTAGAATTTATAACTTGGACTGAATTAATTATAGTTTATATTTTTAATTCCATATCATTAAAAATTTTAGGTGCTGCCATAATTTAATATGCGAATTTTTCTTTTTGAATCAATATAATCACATTACAAAATTTGTAGCAGATATTAAATATCTGAGAAATTTAGTATTATTTTGGAATATTTGTGATTAAGGCTCGATATTACACTGTATGGTAAAATACATCAGCGACGTTAAATTTGAGAACGAACAATAGTTATGTTAATAATAAAGATATATTTACATTCATTATGATTTTTCTTTCTACATAATTTACAAATGCCAGTGTCTATATGGCAGTGTCAACAATGTTTTAAGTTTTATAGCGTCATTTTTCATTATATACTTAATAAGTTTTTTAATCTTTTATATTTAAAAATTCTGTTTCGTTTTCTAAACGACGAATCCTGATTCAATAAAATAAGTCATTTTTCAATTAAAGAATTTTCCAATTGTAATTGGTAACTGTACATTAATATTTAACACAATGTACATAACATCGTAATTATATTACTTGCTAATTACAGTTATTGTTAATAAACATATTCATTAACGGAATTCATTTGACAATTAAATAGGATGAACATGTACAATGATCTTCTTTTCATTATATATATAGGGCTAAACACTTAAATGATAAAAAGACCTTTTTTTTCAATGCTTTTCTTCTTTTTTTGTAACGATGCATTTCGCAATTTGTGTATACAAAGGATATTTCGTAATTGCCATATTGACACGTTCGTAATACAATAATAGTGCTCATTGAACAGTGACGAAAGGGTGCTACAAAATAAATAAGGCTTACGTTTTTGTCCTTATATCGGAAAAATACAAAAGAAAATAATGAGGGTTTACAGTTTGAATGTGATGAAGAGTTAGATACATTTTCTGCAGATACAAACCAATTACAATAATAAAATAAAAATAATTATTTACGGTGAAGGTAACGTTACTGTGATACATAATGGTAGAGATATACAATAGAAATGGTGGGATATACTAACGCTTTAGCAAGAACAAAGTGGTCCCAAGACTCGTATTTCCCTTCTTAAATAAAAAACAACTGTTCTAGCTGGGTTTCTTTGTTCTGAGGTATGCGGTTACTAAAATTGTAAAAATACAAAAAAAAACTTATTACATTTATGAAGAGGTAGTGATTCATGTCATATAATCCAATGTTAAAAAAATTTCGTCTTGGAGGTAATACATGTCAAAGTGAAAATTAAAAAAAATTGTCGATCCACAACCTACTATAATAATGAATCAGATGATATGAGATTTTTGGATTCTTTAATAACGCTCTAAAATTTTGTTTTTTTTTCTTAAGGAAGCCTCAGCTCATAAATAACAATTTTTTAGAAAATTTTATTTGATATATTTCTTCAGCATCATTTGTATCTCTACAACTTTTCAAATACATTCTTTAATATTAATACAGGAACATTATTTAAAAAATGTTCTGATAAAGTGATTATAATAAAATAGTTCTCTCTGTTTCAATAGTTAAATTACATTTCAGGTACTTTCACTTCGTAAATTGAAACAAAAGAATACGCACATCGAAAGTTAAAAGTGTACACATTTATGTTATATTACGAGTGGAGGCTTCCTTTTATATTCATTATTTAATGCATTTATTTCTACTTTTTTATTTATTTGTTTTATGTCCTCTTCTCACGTTTGACCCTCAAGATCTAACATTTGTGTGTAATAAAAACCGATGGCTTAGGTACCACAGGTACGCCGTGGATACGACGACCTTCACAGCACTGAAGAATTTCTGACTAAAGCCTAAAGTATGATATAATCTATAAGTGAAAAATAATTACGATCGATGTAATAATAACTATTCTTAACCTACAGTAAATATTTATCATTTATGTTTACAACTATAAGACAATATAGTCGTGCGTGCGTGCATGTGTGTGTGTTTATATATACATGTTTTCGTATCCATATATGCATATTTTCATGTATATATATTCACTCATGCATTTAAATGATCGCATATCTACATATTTAAATACACAACTCGTGCGCGCGCATACACATATACACACACACACACAATAATTATTCCTTATTTTAGAATATATAGAACCACATAAACCTTGCTCCAATGATTTATATTTTATTTCTTACAAAGAATCTTTATTTTATAATATAATGTACAATAATAAAATATCGCAATTTATAGGTTTTTACGCATTTGTTTTCTTTTCCACCACCTATATTTGAGAAAAAAAGGAAAGAAATAATATGAAAATTATAAGAGAACGAATGAAATTATTTAAAGACAAGTTAAATAGCTAATTAATTTGTTTAACAACGATATATAAGCAACAGAAATATACTTTATTTTTTCTCAAATAAACTATACAAAAAAGTATTCTGCAATGATATATTTAACATGATTTATACTATATAACATAAATTGGAATGTGTTAACTTGTATTTACAAATTTAATAATAATATACAGTCCTACTCAGTGCTAGTGTAACCAAAAAAATGCAAATTTCTCAATCCGTTCTCTCGATGTTTTAAGTTAGGTAGGAAGTTTTTTAATGATATCCAGATGGCTATTGATTGCCAGTTTTAGAAATAGACATATTTCATATGTTTGTACATACGGCCTTGTTCCTTGTGTTTAATTTGTAATATGTATATATACGTCAACGATTTCCTTTATTTATTTTTGTCTCAAATATGCCCATAGAATCCCTTACAGAAGCACGATTGACCGCAACGTGATTTATGTATGTGCTGTGAATGTACATAAAAAAATTTTCAGCTTTAAAACATACGCAGTAAGATTTTTCGATTAAAGTAAGAGCAAGGCTTCGGTGGTGTACGCATAAAAATTGAAGTTTCGCTATTCTAAGTATTAGAAAAATAGTTTTACTGATTTAGACAAAAGTTGCCTGCCCTTTGACCAATATTTTTTTTAACCACCCTTTGTACTGTTTTCAAGGCATATCTCACTTACTATTTATCTGCGCTTTTAAAAGTTTTTACTCGTGTCACAAAAAATAATATTTCATTATATCCAACTATATGGACAATTATATTTATATTCTCTTTTTTCATCTTATTTTTTTATTTCAATGGATACATCTCTAAAACTTCAACATCAAATATAGAAAATATATGTTATTATTTTTTATATATTTAAATACATTTTATAATACATATATATACTATGTATATATGTAAAGTATGTATGTCTATACTTGATTTTCTTTAGTTTTTTATCCCTTGTGCCTATTGTAGGTAGAATCATACTACAAATACTAGTAACGCATGCGCCCCGATCCCTTCTAATTCTTTTTTTTCACTTTATGATATAATGTTTATTCATATTTTCCAGCCAAATAACACATACGTTTTTTTGTCGTACGTTCATTACATCGAACACCTCAATGATAACTGGTTCAGTCTCCATTTGAGGCAGTACAGACATTGTCAGTGTGATGATCATATCCAGCAGCAATATCTTCGTATTGCTATCATTGCTTTTTTATTCATTTTCTCTTCGCATGCAACATTTCCATAAGGAGCGTCTGTGTGGGTGCACCACCATTGCAGTGCTTTTGATAGAGGTGGTCTTCGCCCCTACTCGCCACTACATGAATTTCTGGTAATACTGCTAACAATTTATTGAATTTATCCTATGATAAAAATATACTCATAATTAAAAATAGTTCAAAATTTCTTTATAACTAACAAATATGCCCAAATCATAAAATCAACTTCTACTTTACTTACCGGTATAGATGGATAACAAGTTAAAGTGTAATCCAGAAGTGCCTGCTGTACTTGTTCATGACCTTCCTGAACATGCTTCTTATTTACTAGCCCTCGTACATCTGCAAATTATTAAACACAACATATAAGAATGAAATTTTGTTTCATTTCTATTTCAAAAATTTTTTTCATTGTGAAATTATTGCTATTCACCTTCTGGTCAAATATTCAAAACCATACTTGACAATATTATAAAAAATAAAACTTCTAATATATACACATTGATTTATGATTCTCATTAATTGAAATGCATTTATTCATAATTTTGAATCTTTATTTTTTAATCAGAAATCTTTTTCCACCGTGTGTTCGTTATCGGTATTAAAAGCACTAAGGAATAACAAACCATGGTTAAGTAGCATCAGGAATTTCATGCAGATATAATCAGAAAGATCAAACTTGAGCTCTTGAAGCTTCGAGGAAAGATTGTTGAAAAGATCAGCTAGGGATGGAACCCCGAGTAAGCCAAGACAGAGGAGATCAAATTTTTGTCCGTTATGTAGAGTCGTTTCATCTGGTAGATTATTATGTAACCTCTGATGTAAATGATCCAGCACTAACATATCTGACCATGAATGTTGAAGAAGTTTCATTTGGTCATCAACCTATCCAGGTAAAAATAAAAAATTTTAATTTTGAAGAATTAATGCATAGGTAAAAATAATTTGATTGAAAATAATTAATTGAAATAAGTTTCACAAAGTTTACCAACTATTCTTTTTTTCTTATCTATCATTACAAATCAAATATAAAATATATTATTTAATTCAAAATTTTTAAAGTAAAATTATACCAAAACTGAAGACTTTTTTAAATTTTTATGTGATTTAATTTGTATAAAATCTATTTATTTGATATACTTAATGGTTATGTACAATTAAAAAGCTTTTTAATTTATTTTATGGTGTAATCTTATAACAAAAAGTATGTTACTTTATACATTTCGTAATTATTACAGTCTCTTACTTCAGTAAGTATAAAAGAAAATTTCTTTTATAATCTATAAATCAATATTTATCTATATAAACATAATGAAAATCAGATTCATTTTCTTATACTTTTTACAGTATACATCAGTATTATAATTTATATGATGAAATCATGTAAAGACTTTTTATGAGTCATAGTATTGTTATTACATCAGACAATGTGAAGATAAGAGCAAAACTGTTGCACAAAAATTCAAGAAAAAAACGATATTGGACTATGTGTTAATGATAGCATTTTTTATTCTTTTTCTCCTATAAAAATTCATTTATCTAATTAAAAATGTACATATATCTAATACAATAATCTAATGTAGCTCAAACATAAAAATTCCTTTTGTAAAACCTCATTATGTCAAATATAACGTTCTGTTGTGGACAATAAATCATCTAAACTTAGTTATTTTAAATGGTATATAATTTTAATTATTAGACATATAACGTGAAATTTTTCAGAATTAGTATGTACATACATATATAAATATGTATATATATAAGAAATCTCGAATTTAAATGAAAATCATCACAAAGAATTTAAATTAAAAATATTTATAAGTAGAAGACAAATATTAAAAGTAAAGTAATAAAAATTAACGCTAGTGGCATTCATTCTAATAATAGTAATAAAAAAATACTTCGTGTTTATTATAAGAAAAACCTTATCATTAATTATGCATTAATAACAAGTCAAATATGTATTTACATGCACATGGATGGAGCTGTGTTCATTTTTATTCTGAAAAGAGAGATTTAATTAGAACGAAAGAGATACATAGAGAGAGACGCAGACTAACTAAATAAATGATTGTAATATGGACCTGCTTTGGACTAACTGCCGTAACCTAGAAATGTAATTTGTTATGACCTAGATATGAGGCAGTGCTTGAAATCATTGTGTAATACTGCTGCTGCCGTTATTACCTCACATCTTCACCGCTCGCGTCTCACGTATGTATGACCGATAAACATTCACTGACAGTCCAGTCGCAACAAAAATGTACTTATTGCTAATAACTAATTCTAGGTTCTCCATGTGCATAGAAACTTTTTGCATTCTTATTGTTTTAATTTTTTCTATATTATTTCTTTAATATTGGTTCAAACAAAATATTTCGACTAATTTTTTATGAACTGAGTAATTAACGCCTTACATTATTTTTAAATAATAAAAAAATCTAAATAAAATATTGTTTTATATTTATTCTATCGTTGCAAGTTTAAAATGCACATAAAAGATTTTTCAAAAATGTCTTACTTATTGCCTATATGCATTTTATTTACTGAGTTTATTATTTATCAGTCATTTCTTCTTTTGAAAATTCTACTCCTTTTACAAATTATATGCTTGAGCAGCTTTCATACAATGCAAATGCTTGGCGTTAATTAATAATAGTAATAACTTTAGTTTTTTCATAAATTTTAATTATAGTATAAATATATGAGTAAATATATATATTTATGTATAATGCAATACTTCTCTTATTTACTTTTACTTTGATTTATAGATTCTTGCCCTTAATTGACTGAATAATAAAATACAAAATACGCGAAACTTTTGCGAATTTATTTTATCTTTATACTTTTATGTTACTTGTATTTATAATTAAATAACGAAATTAAAAATCCCGTATTCGTTAAAAATACATGTATTTCAATTATTAATATTAACTTTTCTTAAATGTTTTAATAATATATACTTAATAAAAACACTCATTTTTTCTATTAATAATAATATTCATTAAAAATTTTCAATTATTCATTAACATTATTTATACGGCAATCTTTACAGCACTTCATATTACTCCATTTTGTTTATCTGAAATGAATTTCGTATTTTAAGCTTAATTTTGCAATAAGAATATTTTTTCGCAACGATATTTACATATTCTGCATAAATAATCAACGAGTCTTGACCCAATTTGTAAATGTAAATAAAAAATAAAATAAATAAATAAATAAACTTTCGATTACTACGGTAAATTATATTCATAAAATAAATACCAGGAATTTTCTTACAAAGCATTTTACGATATTCGTATAATGCAAAAATGTCTTCAGATATTTTTATGTAAGGGAATATAAAAACCAACGTCAGAATGTCTCAAATAAATATTTATTCCATGAACAATAGGTCAGAGCTTTATTTTTTGAATATAGAAAGCTTGCAAAAAAATGTATTTTAATATTTTGTAAAAGTAGAATTTCAACAATGGATATTATGCATTTTTTAGTAATTACTTTAGTAAACTTATTTCAATGAGAATTTGATATATTTGAAATATTCGATAGTAAGTAAAATTTTTTGTTTAATGTAAATTTTATCATTTGTTTAAGCAATTGAGAAAATAATATATAAAAAGTAAGTCATAAATAATAAATTATAACTAGATCTATTTAATCATTGCACAAGAAATAAAGAGCAACTATATAAAAAATATAAGATAAATTTAATAGAATAAGTTCTTTCATTATATTCTATAATACAATAATAATTTTTAAAAAAGTTTTGATAAGAATTATATATTGATCAAAAAAATTTTAATAATAAATTTCGTTAGATTCCGTAAATTAAAAATTCTTCCATACCTATAGATATTAATTAATTCGCCTCTTTCTTTTTTTAAATACATAATACTTAAATACAAAATACTTTTAATATTATAATATTCGATAAAAATATTTTTCTATATTAATTTCAGATATAATATCAATATAATTCCGAAATATATATATATACTTTATATAATTTTATTTTATTTTACTTTTTAAATATGATGCGTATATCATACATCCATATATATATAATATAACAAAATTTAATTTTCCGTGGAAACATTATTTCTCTTATATATGAAAATAAAAATTTTATTAATACACAATTGAGATAATTGTTTAAAACTTAAGAACAAAATAAATTTTCATTATAAAAAATTGTATGAAATCAATGTCTAAATGATTTATAAAGTAAATTTTGGCTTAAATCGAATAGTCAATTTAAAATAAGTCAACTCTGAATAATTTTTTTTATTTATTTGTGCAATTTTTCGTATGTTTAAGTACTTTTATTAAGAGAAACATTTTTCAACAAATAATATTTAATCTATTAAATATTCGATCATTGAAAATTTATTAATTAGTTAAGATGCTAGTTTGTAATGATTAATAAAGTAAGAATTTAAATATTTTTAAAAACATTGTTTGGATACTTTTTAATTTTTATAAATATATATTAATTGATATAGTTACATCAAATATAATTAAGAATAAAAAATTAGTTTCAAAATTACAGGTAATGGATTACTAAAATCGAACCTCTTAAATTTAAACTTTAACCTTAAATACATATTAGAACTACGAAATAATACCATGGATTGTAGCCCTTAGCTTCTTTTGTTATTCTTGATCAATAATGAGTATTAATTGAACAATAATAATTATTGCTCATTAAATTATAACAAATTACGACTTACCTTGAGGTCTTTGAAGAACACAGAGTTCCTCGCCCAATCTACTTGCGAGAAAAGGTTTTGATCTAACACTTTACACATGAGTTCAAACAGATCAACTTCGCACTGATTGTACGTTTGGTTCTGCAAAAGACCGAAGAGTGAGGCCTGCCACTCGCGATCGTCTACAGTCTGGACGAAGTCTCGAATCATGGGACTAGTTTTGATGGTGAGTCCGGTACCTGGCTGACCAACCGTATTCGTATTACCTGGAGCACCGGCGGCACTACTCGGGTGATGTCCTGTAAGGCTGGCTTGATGTAGGTGACTGCTATGGCTCGTATGTTGTTCAAAGCTACATAAACCCTTGGGACTGGGTGTTGTCGAATTGGCCGGCCACAACTTGGCACTATCAAGACCGCCAGAAGTGCCACCAGGCCCATGGCTCAGGTTACCACTGTTACTTGTTGCCGAAGACAAAGAAGCTTGCGTCGAAGGCGCAATAATCTGGTGCTGCCCGCTCTATAATTGGATAAATTAAACTTAATTAAAAACTTTTGTTATCTTCTTGTTTACTATTATCCCACTACTCTGACTGTATTTCAACTTTGACGAGTGTTTTACTCTCTGACAGTTTAAATATTTGAATAATTTGAGGAGTACATGAATTTTGATCTATAGTTTATATCTATTGCTATAAAATATAATCAAGTAAAAGTAATTGTACAAAGTCTAGTCAGAAAGGATTTAAAAAATACTAAAATATAATCAAATAACATCCTTAACGAATTTTTGATAATTTGACAACTTATATTATTATTGATATATGAAGTATTTTTTAAGGGATAATATCTAAGTTTAATAGTTTTTGACAAGGAGGCTTGATAAGTAATCAAATTGAAATTTAATTAATTCTTTTGATATAAAACTAGACTTTGAAACCATTGAATTATACCTTACATTTTTTATTCGATGCTACAAAGAATAAATAATATTTATTGTAATTATAATTTATAAATAAGACAGAATCAAATTTGATCACCATCTCTTAAAAATTATTCAATGTCATTATCAGAAGAAGAATGATCTATTTATGTAAATAAATATAAAGAATAAATATTTTGAACTCAAATATCAAATATAAAGTATATAAAATTATGATAACTAATTTTAGGAATATTCTATTTAATTATATACTTTTTCCTTCAAATTATTACCTGATCTGATATCAAACCTGAAAAATGAAATGGAATTTTTTTATATAAAATATAATTCAAACGAAATTAACTGCTTTTTTTCTATAAAACAAATAATTTAATATTTTATTTATACATATATTACGAATGTAATAAAAAGATATTATTAGATTTATAAAGACTTTATAAATATTATCAAATCCAATCGAGATAATGAAATTAAATGAAAACTTGATTCTATTACGATGTTTTAACTTTTACTAAAAATAGTATTTAAAATAAATAAAAAAATAATATATATTTTTTAAAAAATTAATTTTTAAAATAATTTCAATTATTACAAATAGTAATTTAATTTAATCTTGGGTACCTGAATTTTGAAAACTTCAGTAAATTTCGAAAGAAACATGGTTTAAACGTCTTATTCATTTACAAATATATTCTATGGAATATAAAATATAATAATATAATTATGAATTTCTTTAAGTTATTTATTACCATATTTATATTTTATAATTCTATTTTACCATATATCTATAAAAGTATTGCTTTCGGTAAATTGAATATTTCGACGAATAATTCTGAGAAAATTTTAAAATAAAATAATTATGCCTTTTCATTAACTTATTTTAAATATTAAAATTTAATTAAATAAATTTCGATTATTTAATAACATTTTTAATTTAAGAAAATAAGTTTTTTCTTATATTACTATATAAAGCTTTTATTTTAATTATCAAAAAATTATTACATACAGCAATTAATAAAATTTAATAAAAGGCGTTCAATTTTCACTTTCATATTTTGTTATTTATTAAATGTTACATGGAACGATATTATATCAATGAAATAGATGCAATAGAAAAAAAATATTTATAAACTCAACTTTAGTGAAAAAAAAAAATTATTTAAACAAAAAGTCAAAATATATTAAACATTAATGTTTTTAATTCAAACATCAGATGTTTTCATCTAACGATGTATTGCTTTGTAAAGGTTTAAACGAAAAACATGAAAATTATTCGATAAGTAGAATCTTCTTCTTTGATTTAGGAAGCAAAAAAAATTTAATGACTAATTAATCTTTAAAAAAAAATAGTAACACTCACTCCGGAGACGTTAGCAGTTTGTGTTGTGATAAGACCTGCTGCTACAGCCGCTGGCGAAGGTGATGAATCTGGTGATGATGTAAGTGATGAAACTTGTGGTATTTGTATCTCCTGCTTAATATGCAAAAAGGGCGTAACCGTCGCTGGATAGTTAGTAGGATCACCGAGAGTACCCCGGATCGTCTGCAAAGCAAGTTGGCGCTGCCTCATCATCTGAAGTTTTCGCGCTCGATCGCGTTTGTACATAGGTCCAAATTTGTTTCTTCCACCACGCATTCTATCTGCTCGGACCGCTAGAATTAAAAAAACAATCTCTATTATTTTTTGAACAAGATATGTCGATTTTATTTTTTCGAAATATATGACTCAATCTTGAGACTATAATTCTGAAGTACTACCAAGTAATACTTTCAATCCAAAATAGATACATTATATATACTTATAATTCATATAGACTAATTATCCCTTACATGATAATTTTCTCTCTCTCTCTCTCTCTCTATATATATATATATATATATATATATATATATATATATATATATATATATATATACATATAATTTATGTTTTAATTATTTTTTTCAAATTTGATTTGTATGGAATTTATAAAATTCTGTGAATTTAAATGAATATTACTACTAAGTTTGTACAATTATTATAGTATTATCCATGAGTTTATATTTTTTGTGTACTGTAAACTAGTATAGAAATAAAAATATATTCTTGGAATATATATATATATTTAATAATGAAAAAGTATTGGATCCATAATAATTTACTTTTCACCTACTAATAATCAATATAAATATATCACTAATACCTTAAGATTATTTATAACATTTCGTATAAAGTTACATTATCTACTTACTGGTAGAAAACAAGCAGAATAAATCACAATATGAAAATTAAGAGTGATATTTGAAGGATATCATTTAATTTTTATATCAACATCCACAAATTACTTAATATTTTTACAATTAAATATTATAATCAAACTTTATAAAAATATTCACAAATCTATGAAAATTTTATCTTATTTTTATTAATTTATGTAAATATTTTCATTCTATAATAAATGCCATCTGTTGTGGAATTTTTACTCGGTTCCTTTTATTTGATTACTTAATTGTAGATAAAAACTGTTTTTTAACATATGGATTATAAATATATTTCTACGTTCTGTTGACAACATTTTTAACCTTTTTTGAAGAAAACATTATTGTAAATAAATTGTATACATATTTATAAAAATTATAAAATATTAATAAATATCCTATGTTACTATGTACAATGAATATTATGAAAATATTGTTAATAATATTCAAAGTTCAAAGCCCATAATTATTGATTGAATTAAAATCAACTTATTAAATGAATTAAAATCAACCGAATCATGAATAAATAAAAAGGACATAGTGATAAATAAATATTATATATTATATGGACTTAATATAAACAGCAAACTGTACAAATATGTCATTTCATTTCGAAAAAATACGCTGAGTGAAATATACATATAAGAAACATTCTTTTTAGTATATCTAAACAGAAATACAAGAAAAGTACCATCTATAGTTAAATAATTTTAAATAAAAACAAAAATATTTTATAAAATTAATTTCATGATAAAAATTATATAGGAATGAGTGAAAATGTATTCATTAATTAATTTCTTAAACACCTTCTAACAAATGATGTGTGAAGTGACTGGAAGGAAAACAAAATAAAATAAAAGTAAAAAAAAGAATAGACAACGGTATAAAGCAATTATGTGATTATACTGGATGATATTTAGCAATGACTCATACGGCCTTAAATCGTTATGTTTATAGTGTAAATTTTTCTTTAAGATTGTCATAGCTTTAAAGCCGGAACTTGTAACTAATCTTGAATGAGCAAACACAAAAGCCAAAAAAGCAGCCACTATTCTGTATTTCTATTTTTTAGCGTCTTATCTGCTAAGTATATTTACTATATTTGTACAGCAAATTTGATTTATGAAATATTTATTTATTTTGCTCAAATGATTGGAATATCCAATTCATTGAATATTTCCTCTTTAATTTTACACTCTTTTTTATTATAAATGAATAAATTACAACATTACTTATCTTTTAATTTTATACTTTTTATGTTAAATAATGGCTACACTTAAATAATGTCTGCCATTTTAATTCAATTATTTAAGAAAATGAAATATGTATATTTCTACATAATTATAATTTAAGAATTTCAAGTAAAGTAAGAATATATTGTGAATTTTATAAACACGAAAAGAATTTTAAAGACTTAAAATTGATAGATTTCACAGATTTAAACAATGTAAGAAAAAAATAATGTTTTACTTTATTCATCTTTATTTTAGTTTTTTATTCTATATTGCTATAATATAGTATAATTTTATGAATAAATCAAAAAAAGAATAATTAATTCAAAATATTCCAATCAAGATAAAGCATTTAAACAATTTAAGAGTTCAAATGCATTTGTGTTCAGTTCCCCCTCTCTCATTGTATTAATTATCAAGACCATGTGACAAATGACAAATGTTAAATAATAACAATAACACCCATAAGTCTTGCTTTCTATAATATATTGTCATTATATATAAAAAAAATTTTTTTTGACTTATTATTGTTATAATTATTTTAAACTTCATAACTTTAATTTTTATAGTTACTCTGTAACGATAAGACTACTAATTTATCATATCAATTTGAAGTTAAAAATATCACAGAAATATTATAAATTGTATCATTGACTATAATTTAATTGAATCTTTTGATCTCATGATATATTTGTACTAATTTACTTACATACACTATTTCTTAAAATTTCAGTTTATTTTGCTTATTTATTTAAATATATAATATTACTTAGTACAGAAATTCGCTAATAAATCTTGTATTATATTTTTATCAGTTTATTGTATGAAATTTTAAAAATAATTTTGGAGAAATATTTAATTTTCTACAAATATATCGAAGCTATCAATTCTTTTGACATTTCATTACATTGATTTGACAATTAGAATTACACATATATGTAGTATATTAATTGATTGAAGCGTATTTAACATTACTGCATTTAAATATTATATATAAGATTCAACTATAAATACATGCAAGAAAATATGTATGTATTTTTTAAAGTGATTTTACGTAATTTGCTTGAAGAAAACGCATGGAAAACAAAAACAGAAATAAATGAGAAAAGAAAATTTTTTCTTACAAACAATAATTACTAATCAGAATTGTTTAAATATCAATATTTAATATTGATTTTTTAATAATAATAATTATTAATTAATTAATTGTGTAAATCCAACACAAAACAGAAGAAAAATGATTTATTTTATATGAAAACCAAGCTTTTCCACATTCTTATTATTAATTTTTAAGTACGTATGCCAAATTGAGTTGCATAAACTCACAAATTTACGTACGATCAAAAAGTAGTGGGACAGAGAGGGGGGATCTAGGGAGAGAAAGGGAGAAAGAGGGATTAAACTACGAAGCTACGAAGTCGCAACGAGCTCGTCGAAAGTGAAAGGAGGTTGATTGGAGTGCATGCAAGCCTTAACAATTTATTCTATTCTGTAAATGACTATATGCCTACCACTCCAAGCTATATCATGTTCATACTGATGTTATTACCGCCGCGATCATTTTACACTTAGTTCTGATATGAAATATAGGTAGGGAAGAGTACAAGTAATTATCACAGTCAGGATATTAAACATCATTTAGCTCGTTAAATGAAACTCTAATAACATTATAATTAGATTTTGTAATTAATTTAACAAAGTATCTTGTATTGATTTATTGGCTTCTTTTTGTATTTTGTACGACTAATCTGTAAAACGTCAAAACTTTTTTCCTTTAAACTATGGAATATTTTATAATTAATAATATTAAAAAATGTCACTTTCCAGTTTTTAATGAATAGATGAAAAGATGTATATATTTACTATAGATGATAGAGAAAAAAAAGATGATACAGTTTACTAGCGTAATATTTAGACCATAACTTGAGTGTTTAATGACTAATTGGATATGTAATATTACTTTTTTATGATTTATACGCAAATAACAAAGAAAGAATGTCATTTTATATCCAGGCGTAGTCTATCAGCGGGATTATCTGTTGTTTCAGATGGTGCATATGCTTTACTGATATCAAACATCTAAAATCTGAAATGAGAAAGACAAATTACTGGATATGTGAACAAAAGCTGATTATAACACAATCATAAATGATAAATACGATGCTCAATCCCTGAAATTGCACTCTTTTGGCTCACCTTATTTTTTTCAAAAGTTTTATTTTGTAGTATTCACATACGTTTTTATATTTAATTTAACGGCTACAATACAGTCGATCCTTTCTCCTTCACGTAAGTATCAACGCCGCTCTCATATTTAAATATGATGAAAAAATATTACTCTCTTACTTGATTTATAATCTTGTGTTCAAAAACCTGATTTGATTGCAATTCGTACAATTGAAATGATTTGATCATATACCATTCGTTACTTAAATATTGAGAGGAAATATGACTATAACCTTTAAAGAATTTGATCAATAATACGGTAATAAAAGCAGTTGAAAATTCTTATGCGTATAAGGCATAAAAAAAAGAAACTTAATTGTGCAAACTTTATACTTTCTCAGCTAAGTAACTTGTCTATAGTTGTTTAAGAGACTCCAAAAAATAAAGTCGAGTTGTCAAGCTTTCCTTCTTCCTTTCAATTTTTTCGTATGAAATTTATTTATTCTCTATAGCATCACGATACAATAATAATGGTATTTTTTTGAGCCATAAAATTATCGGTTATTTGTACAGAATGAAAATATTTTAAAAATATGGAAATCATATTTATTAAATCTAATTCATGACATAATGAAAGAAAAGTATACATGATTTTATGGTGTTATTTTTTTGCTTTTTTATTCACTTCTTCACGTTTTAATTTTATTTAACATTCTACACTGCAATTATAGAACTGAATCTTAATATCGTATAATATTGTATATTATTACTTGTTACTAATATTGTAATATGATGTATAGAAAACACTGGACACTTATCATTTTTTGATGCAATAAACTTATACTAATAAATAATCCTAAAATAATTATATATACATGAAGATAAAATATTTACATTATAATTTCATTAATCTACATTTATTAATTAATACTTTAATATAAAATTATTACTACGTTGTAGTTATATTATTTTCATATCTAAGATATTATCTGTACGTTTGAATAAGTTAAATAATTTAAATAATTTTCTATGCTTTTCAAACAGTTTTCAACCAATTAATAAATTACATGATATATATTTCAGCTCGTATTCACTGATTGACAAATTATAAAACAAGTAAAGGAAAATATAAATGTACCAAACTGATTTATTCAAACCTAATCATATTGTATAACGATTTAATTATTAAATATTAAAAATTAGAATAATTATAAATTAAAAATTATATCTTTTTTGATTTTTGACTAAATAAAATTTTATGCATACTATAAAAGTTATTAGAGTTAATAGATAAATTTACAATATAACTAATAAGTTGTTTTTATCCACGATTATGAATACAAAATGAAATACCAACTACAAAACAAAAAAATACCAAAAAATAATTAAACATAAAAAATAATTTTAAATATTTCATTGAAATATTCTATCTCTATTAAACAAATAGACGCTTTTACTTTAGTGTATACACATTTAAATAAAAATGTGATGACTTGAACATCTAGATACAAATTATTAACGCATAGTATAAGATTTATTGTGCACACCAATTTATAGTAAAATGTAATAGTAATATTTGAATATGTCTACTTGCGCTGAAGAGTGGTACGATCAAGGCAATAAAATAAAAAAAATTCTTCATGATGATCGAATAACATTCATTTAAAAGGAAGACAAATGTGTATATAAAAAAATAACCTATACGTCTTCACTATAAGTTTTAAATAATAATATAAAAAAATAATAAAGTATGTCAGTACACAATCATTTTAAGTACATGTGTTTCTATTTTAACTTTAATAGGATTAAATTGTTCAAAATAATGTAAATTTATGAATGTTTAAAAATAATTTATAACTACTAATATGTGAAAAGTACATGTTTAAAAACTCAGTGTATAAACATCAATAAGAGAAAAGGGATAAATGTCAATAATTATTTAGTTATCAATTTAATGAAAATAAAAATTTTACAATAAATGAGAGCATGTACTTACTTGAGTTGCATAATATGAATACAAATCCACTATTCTTGCACATATACACTGTTAAATTTTGACCTTGCTCTCTCTCTCTCTCTATATATATATTAAGTTCCTTTCATAAGTGCAAAAAATAAAAATTTAAAAGAGAACTGAATAATTTGTTACATTAAAAAGAGCAACAACGCATGTATTCTTTATCTTCCCTTTTTTTATTTTTAAATTTATGATATTAAAAGAATGTTTCAATTTATAATTCAAAATAAAATATTTTTCTTTATTTACTTAAGTACTAAAATGTGGAAAAGAAATATTTGTTTTTAAATACAGAGATAATCCATTTCATTTTCTAATAAAATAAAATTATAAATAAGGTTTTAAATTGTTATAATGCAACATTATTTGCAAATTTTAAATAAGAAATGACAATGGAAATTTATAATAAATTTTAAACTTAATTAATTGAATGCGAAATAGAAATAAATTTTAAAAAATTCGGTAGAATACATATAAACTATAAAAAATAAATCTTGAATTAATATGAATATTTTCAATTGAATAACTTTAATATTTATCGATTCTAAATTTATAAAACATTAGTAAAATATTTATATGAATAATGATATTAATTTTATCAGTTTATTTTATTTATTAAAATAAATACAATTCTTTTTTATTATAAGAAAATAAATTTTATTTGTATACTTATGAGCGCATCAAATATATGAATGAATTAAACATAAAAAAGTGGTAAAGATTTATTAGAAAATTAAAGTATTTATTAAAGAATTATTTAAGATTATTAATTTGAGATTAATTATTAAGTTACTAGAATATTAAATATTAAATTATATGATTGTTTAATATAATAATTGTTTTTTCAGAAGCGATTTAAATTACTTCATATTTTATACTCCTGCATGAAATATCTAATTATTTTAGTTATAAAACATCTAATATTACAGTCATCAGTATAGAATTTAAGAAAAAATGTATAAATATCTAATTTTTTAATTTTTAATTTTGGTCAAGTAAGCGTAATGTTTTTAAAAATTCACTACTTCTTTAGACTAAATATTTTTTATACTATGCATAGAATTAAAGTATATAATTCACATAAAGACCCTCTAATAACTACACTTCATATAAAGTCTTATTTTATTATACCGACAATCGATCAAATTTAAGGTTACCAGAATATTTTTTCATTAAATTTTCTGCAATATTTTTTATCATCTTACCGTATTTAACATTAGGTAATCAATTATAAGTATATATTATAATATGTAAAGTAAAAATTCCAAAGTATATAAAATTTTTATTGTTTTAAGTGATAATTTAATTGCTGATATAATTTAAATAGTCATGATTATAATGTGAAAATTGTAAAGAAATTTAATAATATTGTTATCAATATTTACAGTGTTTTAGATAAATATAGAAAATTTAAAAAAAATTGTTTTTATTTTATTTTATTTTTAAAACGGATTTTTATAATTTATCGAACTTTAATGAATTAAATTTTCTTTAAATCATAAAATATTTATGAAAAATTAAAAAAAATTGATTGATAGGATATTTATTACGTAAGTTATTTTATTAATCAATTTAAAAAATATTGAGAATTTTTTTAGACAAAATTTAAAATTATTACTTCAGCGATTTACACAAAAATTGCCTTCATTGACTTTCATATAATTTTTTTTTTAACAGCTAAGAAGCCTTTTTCGTTTCAGAGAAGTATTACTATAAAAATCATATTGCGAAAGCTGTGTCAGAAAAAATTTAGAGCAACAATTATACATTCAATTTTTTTCCAGTCCATAAAATACAAATTATTAAAATTTCTGAGAAAATGTAATATCTTTTAAATGTAATATAGACTTGTTGATGACTACAACAATGACAAGAACAAGAAGAAAGGTGTAAATTTCGTTAAAATCAGCAATCGATTATATGAAATCTTTTATTCACGGTTCATTTCTGGATTGATACTATTTTTAATTTATAAATATTCTACTTCTATTTATCGTATTTTTAAAATCCCAATTTTATTTCCAAATATTAAAATTAGTTCTGAAACCAAATTACAAGAAATTTTTTGTTTGATTGCCGAAGAATTTCCTAAATAATTCTCAAACAGATTATATATTTTTTATTCTTATACTTTACTTTGCTTTTACAATAGCTTTTAAGATTGAATTCCTTGAATATTGAGTATAACAACACTAACATGCACTTTATGTATATTTATAATTTCATTATAAATATGTTAAACAAATTCGTAAATTCTGTGGGGTCAAAACGCTACTGTAATCTATTTCAAGGGGTTAACTCATACCTATGTCTGAGCTACGAGTATCAACAGAGCACAGTTCAAATTATTATAATGAATGACAAAAAGAGAAAAGCGACGGATGTATTAATATATGAGCATTATTGCATCCTACGCAAAAATAATTTATTTAATTCAATTAGCACGATGAAGAATAAATCGAATATGTACGAAAATACACTTGCAAAGGCATTCAAAGTCCTCATCTAAATTTGCAAATATCCTCAAGAGATTATTTATTTATAGCAGTATTCAAACTGTTGTCTCGAAATTTCTTGACGAACAACAGCAAAAAAGTTGGATCGAACCACACGATTCCAGAATTTAGTATAATTTTTCTTTCACATTCTCTCATTAAGCCACATACGTCATAAATATCCTGGAGATATGGAAAATGATATCTAACTAAGAAAAAAGAAGTATAATCGAGGGATAAAAGCCAGAGTTATCACTCGATAGGAGAGCATTAGAACAGATATATAGAGATATGAATAAAGTCGAATCAAAAATGAACTTTGACAGGTTTTGATAATACAATAATTATAAAATTTATAAGTTTCTAAAGAAAAGCACTGAGAAAAGTATTTCATAACAATTTAAACAGTTTTTATTACGATCATTAAAGCGCAAATAAATTTTAAATAAATGTGACGATTCATTTTTTTATTAAGTTTTTAAATAAAGTTGATCAAGCGTAGTAATTTACAGAAATAAAAAAGAGAACTCACATATATATTGAATATAAAAAACGAGTTTAAATATACTCAACTATATCGGTATTTATGTTATCAATTTTTTTTACGTATTAGTAAGATTTATTCTACGTATAATCAAACGAAAATAATATTAAAATATTAAAATGTGAATTAGTTTTGAATAAAATAGTGTCAGTAATGGTAATAATAGTAGTGATAACGATAAAAGTAGTACTTTTTAGCTATCACTCTTGTAATAATAATTAAAAGTACATTATCTTATTCGATAATTTTATATATTAAAGTAAAAAATAGATATAAAAGTGTATTCCGAATAGAGAAAGTAATTCAATCAGGGAAGAATATGTAAGACCTTATGCACATATAAAAAAATGTGTTGGGTGATCAGTGATAGTGGCCACAATCAAAAACCAACACTGTATTATCTCTTTATCACTGACTATAAGGGCATACAAATTTCTAAAAGGTCATGTGTAGATAAATTTGTATTTATCAGTTTAATCATACACAGATTATGACTATCAATATTCAGACGATATTAGATCAAAATTCTATATATAAAATTTAAATATACGATTTGACACAAAATTTTTTTGAAGTTTAATTGGTCTCAAAATATAAGCAATTTTTGATTACCTAAAAATTCACATCTATCCTTATATTATAAAAATAAGATGTTATACAAAATGAATTTTTCCTACATAAAACCCATATTTTATAGAAAAATGTAAAAGGGAAAATGTGTCTTGATATGAAAGTTTCAAGACAATGAAAAAATAATTTAGAAAAATACTCTTACTATTCATCAATTGTAGATTAATCAAATACATAGTAATACTAATAGGCAAGAAATTCAAATAAACTTATTAGCATAATTCTTTTTGAAAACCATTATTTTTAAATTATTATGCTGTATCACATGAAATAAACATCTTTAAGAATGTTAATTCTCAATTAATTATAATAAAACGTACTGTTTTTATAAAAGTCGGGAAAAAATAACAAAATTTAGGCTTCCAAATTTTTTTTAATATATTAATCGATACTATTATAATTTTCAAGCTACACGATCAGTCAAAGTTTGTCACTTATAAGATGAAAGTTGAAAAAGCTTACGTAAGTAATCGTAAATTAGTTGAAGCAAAATATAATTATTACTATTGATGTTGCTATAGCTCGAGGAAATAATTTATATTCACCAAAATTAAATTTACAAATCAATCGATGAATCTCGAACATTAGTATTTTATTTTCAGCGACTTACCGCATTGTTCTATAGCTACATTTTTTTCAGTTAAATACATTATTTTTTATAATAAGGTTGACAAAATCATGAACGTCCAAATGTATGATATATATTTAACTTAAAATCCTTAAAAATAATCTAGCACAGATATATTGAGAAAAAGTTACTTTTATACTTTTTAAATTATAAATTTAAATAATTATAATTCGTATTCTTAATTAAATAAAATCAGAAAAGATTTAAAAAAGTGTATTATATAAATTTCCTTGTAACATATTATGATATTGAAATAATGCATTGGTGATAATTTTTGTAATTTAATAAGAATTAGATCGATATATTATTATATTACATAATGTATTATTTTTTAAAGCAAAATACAATTAACATATGATATTACAAATGTATTAAAATTTTTTTTTATTTTCATTTGTATATACAATATTCAAATAAATACAATTTATATGTTGGTCACTTCTTACCAAATGTACAGTCTACATAAAGGTTTTAAAAATGATGATAGTTTTATCATTTATTTCATAAAAATAGTAAAAAATAAAAAGGTATCAAGCATAATATATTGTATTTTTTTTTCTACAGTTTTTTATAGTATTAATACCTAGTCACAAATTGTTGAAAAAAATTTTTATACACAACTTTCAAAATTTTTTAAATCTTTCGTATAAAACGAGTTTTATAAAAATCACTTATATATTATTAAAAAGTGATTAAAAAGAGGATTTTTCTTTTCTTACAATATTCTTATTCACTTATATAGTGAGAAAATATAATAATAATGAATTATAATTTTAAAAAATATGTCTATAAATTATTTTCTTAAAAATTTAGATACTAACACGAAAGTTATGAATTTAAAATTGTTTTGAAGCGTAGATTTATTTTTATTCTATTATTTAAACTTTATATATTACGTTATGATTAAATTGCTAATGAATAAAACTTTCAATAATTTAAGAAAGTTAATTAATTTATGCACTAAAATAGTTTTTGAATTATTTTTAAGGTAGTATTGTATAACGAAAAACTCGCATTCAAAGAAAAAGGTTATATTAATTCATTCAACTGAAGGATTTAGAATAGCATATTTTTTTCTCTCTATAGTATGAAAGTGATATATCTGTTTTTAGGCGGATACACACAATGTGAAATTACTCCTGTATAATCGTATAAATATTTATACACTTGTAATACGAAAAACAAAAATGCTATTCACACGAATAAATGTTATAGAAGAAAAAATAAGTTGATAATAGAATCTTTGAAGTTTCATAATTGAATAAAATAATAAGTAATACCGAATAAGTAGCGAAATATCAAACTTTGATATTGTTATTAATCTAACTAAAAATGAGCTGAAAAGAGATTGCATAAATTTTTATCAAATTTAAATTTAATTTAAATCTATAACGTTAAAAAAAATTGTTTTAAATGCGGCTGAAAAATAATTTACATCTAGATTAATCTAACTATAAATATTTGAGTTTCTTTAAAGTAATATTATATTTAAAAAGGTTAAAGGATATCTATGAATTTTTATTTGCATAGAACAAATATTGATGGATTTGTAGATTGACACTTTGTTTTCATTCGAATTTAGCTTGCTAATAAAGACAGGTAGTTATCTATCAACCATAACTCGATAGAGTGAATATTCATGAAACTAAATTATTTAAATAAAAAAAATAATTCAGTAATAAAAGTTTATAATCAATAATAAATCTATAATTATAAAAAAAGAATTATTATGATCAAATTTGAAAGTGGAATGTGAGATAAATACATATATGACAGATACAGAAACAGATAAAATTTAATAAAAGTACCTATTTCAGTTTTTACAGATAGTTTGGAAAATATTTTTTGGCTTCAATAATTCAATCAATTAATAATTTAATTAATTAAATGTTAATATATGAATTCAGTTTTTTTGTTTTATTTTTTCTCGTATAATTTTTAATTATTTCTATTAAATAAAAATATCATACAAAATTTCATGTTCATTGCGTCTTGCCTATCTTTATATATTTAAACAAACATTATTACAATTAAAAGTAATTAGAAAAAAAACAGTGTATGAATATAAATCTAAAAAAACGAAATGATACTCGAAATTAAATGAAAGACCGATCAAACTTATTTGTACAATAGCTATCAACTTGAAGATGCTCGTAAGCTGCTTCTAAGAAGTTGATATTTTATAATGACCGTCAATATGTAAAATCGTTGATAAAAATAACCCAATTAAAAGACGTACGAATCACATGCGATACATATATATTTAAACAATAAGTGTTTCTACCTTCACATCAGAGCTTCAATAAAAAGATAACAGGCGTGTTTATTTGCATCGTAAGTTTATCATCTTACCTTATTTTTTATTTAGTTATTCCATATAGCGATGGAAATAAGCTTTTCATCAATAACAAATTCTTATAAATTTCGAATTAAATTAGTCTCCAAGTACCCACAAATGAAACAACGAGCGAACTTTTGAGTAACACTAACGAACACTACTTTTCGATATCGATCATCACACTGACTTTTTAATGAATTTTCTATCAACTTTTATTTCTTTTAAATAGAGTAAGCTATAATTTCATTATTAATATTGTTTATAATTATAGATAATTATATCAATGCATTATAATTCAAAACCGTTCGAAAGCTAATAATCACCATTTAATGAAAGTCTCGTTACTTAGTTATTTAAAATTGTGCATTATCGTGCATGGTCAAAATGCAGCTCTTTAATAACAAGTTTTGAACTGAATGATAAAATCAATGTTAAAATATTTAAACGCTAAGTTGGAAGAAATTTTAATTGGTAAATCTTTTTACATCATTTCTTAAATTGTTAAAAGTATCGATTTTTGCATAACTGAAAGGACATGAATTAAAGATCAGTAGCAAAAAAATACTAACAAACATATAAAAATATGATTATTAGTTTGATGATTAAACAAAATATTTATAAAATGAAATTCTTATTTAAAAATATCTGAAATATGTATATGTGCATTAACGCATTAACAGCTCTATTTATTTTGACTGGTATAGAATAAAGACAAGGTTAAAATACTATAAACACAAAGATTGATAGAATACTAATTGTTAGTGTAATAATCTTTGATAAGTATATCAATAAATTTAAGTATTTCCGCATCGATGGTATTTAAATTGAAATTTAAACTAATTAAACAGGATGTTTATTTTACTTCTTGCAATAATATAAAACCGGTTTTTTTATATTTATAAGTGAATATATAATTAGACAAAAACGATTTAAAAAAAGTATTTTTAATAAATAGATTTTGATGTATGACCAATAATAAATTAAAATTATATATTTATATATCATATGCATATTTGAAAATTTAAAAAAAAATACTTTTTATTGAAAAATAGAAAAAGAAATCGTTTTTTTATGCATCGTTAAAACATTTTTACTCTTGTACCAAATTTAAATGAACATAAAACAGTTGGGATCAAATCCCGCGAGGATAAGCTATGATTCTCTTATAATTCAACCCGAAAACAGTAGGTAATTCAAACATATAAAATTTTTACATTTATACTCTGGGAATGTGTAATCATGAAAATTTATGCACATGTGCCTTTGCATACATATGCATTCGATTGCATACGTTGCGCATATGAAGTGCGAATGCTCGTTTATGCAAAAGCTTTCTCATTCTTCTTTACCGTACATCTTTCTTCTTTTTTCCGCCTCAAATATTCTATTCCACTTCTTTGAGTATGTGTGTAAGGTACTGTAATAACTAAACATTCGTCGAAGTTCAGAGTTTAGTTTTATAAAATTTTAATTTGATATTCATAAATAATTATACATATTAATTTTATTATTTATAAAAAGAAACAAATTTTTTATTTTATAAAAAGAAACGAATGATTATAAATTAATGATAAAATTTTTTTATTTAGTTATCTATAGTAATCTACATTTACAATTCATATTTTTTAAAATTCAATATTAAACGTACTACTTGGATTATATACATGTTCTATCTAAAATTGTGAAAAAATTTTGAATTTAATACAGTGATGAACCTATAAAATACTGAATTAATTAAAATTACTAAGTCAACGTATATAAAAATTAATAGTGAATTGTTAATTTATTCTAAAATTAAATGCTTTTATACAAATATTTATAACTAGGTATAAAACAATACAGTTGTCTGCATCAAAAGATTTAAAACTCCCAAAGCGTATTTACATAATTTCCACATAAAAAATTTTTATGTAGCAATGATTTAACCTATTCACTCTACGAGTTACCTCTTCTACAAAAATAGTTTTGTTAATGTATCTTATTTTTTTTATTTATTTGCAGTACCTATGCAAAATCCATCTAAACTGCATAGGCATCAATGATACTCACGTACTCGTGCGCATATGCATATATACTTGCAGAATTTAATATATATTTAAAGACTGTTTTTTATCGTGTAACAGTTTCAATAGAAGATTGTAAAGAAAGCGTTCATTTAACAATTATTTATAAAATATTAAAAATACTAATTGTAAATACCTTGTAAAATGAAGATTCATATGTAAATTAATTTTCTGTATGACTACTACTAACAATAGAATTGCAAAAATGTGACGAAAATTTAACATAATTTTTATTTTGGATTTTACAAATTTATAGATTCAATTAAGGTAATTTTTATATCATACAAATAATGAACATTAAATTAACTAATAAATGTAAGATATAATAAAAATTACGTATATACACATGGTATTTAAAATATTAGTTGTCTAATTTAAGCTCTGTCAAAATATTCATATTTTATTTGCAACTATAACTTCATAATCCCGTCTTGTGTCTATAAACTAAAAACAGTTTGTCTACTATCGGATTTATCGTAACTTTTTATTTGAAAGTAAAAAGATGCAATATGGTTGTCGCTGTTATGCAAGATTGGCTACACGTTTCTTATATAGGGGAGACAAATATGAGAGGAAAAGGGAAAATCGTACATAACGATAGCAGTGATTTCGCAAGATGTTTCAAAATTTGTTTAATCGTTAGGCCTTGGGGGCCTAGACCCACTTAGCTGGATTGAAGCTTACCAACGAATGAGTATAAAAGTTAGTAATAAAAGTAATTGGCATCGTACTTTAACCCCTTCCTTTTACTGTTATTCATTCGCTCTATTCTGCTCCTCCCTCTGTCTCTCTCTCCTAAATTGTGATGATAATTTTTAAAATATTTTGGAAATTAAGTAATTATAAGAAAATTTTTTAAAGTAATTTTTCCTAAATTGTTTATTCTGAAAACAATTAATTGTAATTTCAATTAATACTTCAAGTTCTCGACTTGACTTAGCTTCCAAAAATAACATTATAAGACACTGATACTGTTATATGCATTGAAAAAATATTTACATTTACTCTTACTAGAAAAAATACTTAATATTTTGGTTTAAACAATTCCTACTTAAGATAATATACAAAAAGTAGATTCTTTTTTCAATACGTTATTAAATAATAATTTTTATTTTTAACCAAAACTTTTAATTCTTATCTTATATTAGAGTAATATTAATTATTTCATAAATTTTATTTTTATAAATTATTATGTGTACTTTATAGTAAAACAAATAATATAAGGATAAAATTTATTACGATAATATAATGAAGCATTGAATATTTTAAAATAAAAAATATTTATTATTTATATATTTCAAAATATTTAAGTTCATAACGTTGAAAAATATTTTAAGAATAAATACAAAAAATTTGAGTAACATGTATTAGTTTAGTATTAAGAATATTAAAATTTTGTGAAACTATACAATATCATTAGATACATATAATAATTAATTTCAATATAAATGAATTTAAAAATGAAATTACTATAAAATTTTTCAATTTTATTTGTGATTTCAATGAGTTATTTTTGTATTATCAGTTTTATTTTTATGAAATCTATGTGGGCCTTATAATATAACTTAATTTGAAAAATTAATCTATAAAATTCTTAAACTGAAGCATGTAAAATATTTCATTAATAATTCTCAAGATTTATATTTGCATAAAAGAAAAAAAAAGGAAATTTAATAATCTGAATCGAAATAACCTGAGAATGAAGAAATTAAAAAGTACGATGAATTGATTGCAGAAATACACACAATCGCATGTAATTAATACACAGTTTTGAAATTTTGTTGTACACAAGAAAAGTAAAAAAAAGAATAAAATTTTATAATCGTCGATAAATTTTTTACTTACGTGGATCATTGATTTAGACGGCCTTAAATATTTGTTCTGAGGTATTACTTTCGACAATGAAAAGTTTGAAATGAAACGACTTGGAGTAATTTTTTAATTGTCTTGACTAAATATTGTAATACCATAACTCACATAACATGAGTACGTGCTAATTAAAGGCTGCATTAAAAATTGCATTAAATATTATAGTAGGCAAGTAGTTTTTAGTAGATTTCAGTATTATTTCAAAACTGGGAATAAAATAAAATTTGCATTTATTCAAAAAAGTAGATTAAATAATAAAAATGCTAATAAATTAATAAAAATACTATTAGTTAATTAAACCAGAGAAAATCAAAGAAACAAAGAAAAATAAAGATAGATATAATGATAGTAATTAGACAGATAAAATTAATATCAAACAGAGGGGAATACGCGAGAGCTAGCGATGGATCATGATTTTCTCATAAAAACAACGTCCTTGGATGGTCTCGCGCGCTTTACTTTTCACAACCTTCAGACAGCATGTCCTTGACACGAAAAATATATGTACCTATACATTTACATTATATATTTAAAATAAACCCGAAGTACAGTGAAATAAATTTTTGAATTCCTGTTATTCTTTAAATTTTTGGACATGGTATTATTCACATTTTTATTTTAAATTTCATATTTACTCATAATGATAATATAAAGTAATTTAGATTCTTTTTTTTGCATCTATAAATTTTAATAATTAAATCATTAATTTTAATAATTAAAAATATATAAATCAGATACATCATCAGTATTATAATTTACACAATATATTAAAATTTTAGTTACATCTTCAAAGCATTTCATCTTTTCACTTTGTAATAACTACAAAATGATAACGATATTCTATAATTTTCTTTATTTAATTTTCACAATTTTTTTATTTTTTGATTAATTTTAATTCAATAAAACATATTTTCTATTATGTAAAAACAACTTTTTAAATTATACATAATATAAATCTACAATGTATATTTGATCGTTAAAATTGCTTCAAAAATTAATATGTATCAGACATGAAACTATGTAATTATAATTATTCTTCACCAAAATTATAAATAAAAAAACTAATAATAGAAAAAACAAAAAAGTTTTATATTTAATGAGACTTAATAAATCAATAAAATTAGAAGATGTTGCAAACAGGCTAATATAAAATAATAATTCTCGTCTTTTTAAATGTGATTTTAAGATAGAAACTAATTAAAATATTATATTTCTTTCAGACTGTTTAAAGTCTTTTAAATCTTTCATTTAAATCTTTTTTGTTAAATATTTATATTTTCAATAATAGCACAATTATTAAATTATTAAATAGTACAATTACAGTGGAAATAAATTTTTACTATTAGTTAAAAATAAATCTATCCTAATAATCTTAGTAGGGTAAATTTATAATGCAAAAATACTATAATCTCAACGAATTGAAAATAGTTTTCCTTACTATTATTACACGGTTTATATGGGTAAAAATGAAAAAATTAAAACCAAGAATTGATAATCGATGAAAATATATTTCCATATATTTAAAAAATATGGAAATTATATATTTAAAATGTAATAAAAGTAGTTTTAAGTTTTAATTTTGAAATAACTAATAAAACTCCATATATCTTTAGTCTCTAATTAACTAGTTTTATATTCATTTAAAGCAATTTACAATTAAAATAGTGAAAATAATATTAACAAGATAAATTTTTCTTCGTCCTAAGTAAGTAGTTCTTTTTCATTTTATTTTTATTTTATTAAATAAAGTTTACAATGCAATCTCTATTATACATACATAAACTTATGAATTGAGTAATACATAAAATGAAATTTAATAAAAAAATGAATTATATTTTATTTAAATGAAAATATTCGACTAAATTAATTACAAAAATAACTATAAATTTCTATTTGTAAAATATTTATTATGTTGAGTTTTTATGCCCAATTTATTAATTAAAACCAATAGGTTAAATGTGAAATTGTAAAATAATTATTTGATTGAATTTTTCTTATTGTAGATTATAAATTTAAAAGAAAAATTTTCTCATTTTGTATGTATAGTAAAAACTAAATGTTAGATTTATATGCATTAATATATTTCCTCGTCAAGTTTTGTCAAATTTTTATTCATTTTCATCATATTAATATGAATTTCAATATAGTCGATTTTGTACATATCAATATATTTTACACGTAATCTATAAACATTTATTTAATAGTAACATAAGTATAACTGTTGCTTATGAAGCTTCTTAGTAATATAAAAGAAAAAACAAAATATTGTCCGCACAGTTCAAAATCTCTAAGTACATATGTATACATTATTTAGGCTGATCAATTTGGCACTCAAATTTTGATTTAAAATAAATTTCATAGTACGAAAGCCCAGATGATGTTATTGCCTATTATAATCCGAGTGAAAATGGAAATAAATTACATGTTCGAATTCCATTAATTAAAATTTTAAATATAAGCTTAAAAACCATCCTAATAGAAGTTTGAAAAATTAAAATATTCAAAGTGGAATAAACAATAATAAATTTTTATAAAAATGAATAATTAGGAATAATAAATTAACTAGCAACAGAATTGGTGTTAAAAATTGATACTAGCCATTATTGTTAGCACATTTTCAATACAAACGTATAAAAATATTAAGTCCGTTAATATAATAATATTATAATTAATAATTATGAGCAGTTGTAAATTCTTATATTTCATATAATTTTAACAAGAAGTATTGTATTTATTTAAAAATATTTAAATATAAAATTTTGTTTAGAAAGAGGTATGAAATATGTAATTATGCGTTTAGAAGTTCTATCAAATGATATGCATATGCATATGTTTCATATACATGTGTAAAATTTAATAACTTATCAATAATATATTTTTCGACTGTATAGTGAAACTTTATATATGACTATATACATACAAAATATTTTATTTTAAAATTTAGCACAGAAGTTACCGTTCTACAGCATTAAATCAATTCTGTCTAGCATACCTATTCATATACATAGAATGTGTACAAATATAATTCATTTGTTACTTTAGATATGCTATAAAGTATTTTTATACTATATTGTATAATATATTTACAAAACTCATAAAAATAAGTTTAAAATACATTATTACAGAAATTTTACATAAAATATAATTTAGAAATATATATATTTATATATGGAAAATAAGACTTAAATGGGTTTGATAGTTTATTGATCCTCCCAAATACAATAATTACCTTTTGTTTAAATAATAGTATAAAAAAAATTATATTTTTAATAGAATCTAATTTTATAAACTTTAAGATATAGGCTTAAATTAAAAAATAATTTGTATCATATTTATTTATATAAAACGTATTAATGAAAAAGATTTAGAAGAATTTGTATTAAAAAAGCATAACGAAGAAAATTACTAGAAAGCGTAATTTTTTATATTCTATTCAATAATTATATAAATAAAAATGTATATAATTTACACTAAAATACGTCATTACACATAGATAGAATTTAACTTAAATATAACTTTTATTGTAAATAAAGCAATTTATGCCTTCATATTTAATTTGAGAATTTCAAATCAGGTAATAAGGATTTTTTATTACATACGTTATTATTAATTATTATTAAAAACTATGAAAACTTGTTTTAATATTTAAAGTAAATTTTTATTTTTTTTATATAATAAAATATTTATAATAATTAAATAGATAAATTATACTGATATTAATTATAAAATGCCGAAAAATTTAACCTGTAAAATTTATGAAAAAATATTATATAACTTGGATATAACTTTATTATATCAAATTTGTGATCTTTATGCTGGTTTATTGTTTTAGTTTATAAAATAAATAAATAATGCGTTTAAAACTCAGTATATTTTAAACGTAATTTAAATATTAAAAAATATTCTTTGTGAACTATCTTGATTCTAGTTATTAAATAAATTTCTAGACGCACAAAATTAATATGTAATTTATCTTTTCAAGGGTTAAAATATTATGCATATATACATGTACAGTAAATATTTATAGGAGCTTTTTTAGATATAAATAATCTTTAAATATATTGTTCATTACTTTTACATTGTCCAGAATTATATATTATCATGAAAAAATCATTTTCCTACACTTTTTTTTTATCGCATAACTTAAATTTTCCTTTATTATTTAAATAAAAAATATAATTTAGCATGATAGATGTATTTTATTAAATAAACAAAGGCATGAAATAATTTTCTATATATATATATATAAATGTACATAATTTCAATTTTTCCTTGAAATAATAAATATTCAAGGAAAGTAAAATGTATATATTGTTTATCGTTATAAATCTCTTAATTTAGACAATCAATTTATCAAATAATTTAATATTTCAAAATAGTATTATTATAAACATAAATTTCAATATTTGGTGTCATAGCTTAATTATTAGAATTATATTTTATATTTTTTTTTTAAAATCAATCGTTGAATATAATAATATATAATCTTTGCAAGTTCCAGCTAAAATTAAAAAAAAACAGTTAACATAGAATATAAGAGCAATAATAATTTAAATGCAAGAGAAAGTTTAGGTTTGTAAGTACCACAAATTGTACACTTATTAATATTTTCTACAGCACATATAAATTTAATTTATGTTAATACAAGGCTATAAGAATGCATTACTTATAATCATTGAATTGTAAGACTCACTAGATCACATTTTCATTGTCCAAGAAAAAGGTTCACTGAGTAATATGTATATATATACCCGTTTTCTACGTGCGCGTACGCACACTTGGTAAAATGGAGGAAAGGAATAGATTTGCGAGTAAACGAAGTAGACGAAAAAGGAAAATTAAAAGGTACTCACCTTCAAGCTTCATGCCGACCTCAAGACATTTCTGGAACCTGCAAAATGGACACCTCTTCCTTTGAGTCTTGTCTATATGACAAGAACGTTCAGCCACGCACGTGTACACCTTCTTATTTTGCACAGTCCGCTTGAAGAAGCCCTTGCAGGATTCGCAGGTGAGAAGACCATAATGGTAGCCTGATACCTTATCGCCGCACACGGGACAAAGCTCCTCAATAACATCCTTCGTGTCGGGAAAATCAGATGGCCCGGGTATTGAGCCCGTGACCACGCCCACGCCTACCTGGCCGCTGAGACCCGGGTGACACATGCCACCCGGCACCGTGCTTGCAGCGCCATTTCCATTCCCGCCCCCGCTCCCATTACCACCACCACCACCACCACCACTACTGTTGTTGTTGTTGCTGTTGTTATTATTGTTGCCGTTATTACTGGCATTGCCGGCACCGTTGCTGACGTTGCTGCTAGCGCTGTTAGCGCTACCGCCGTTGTTGCCGGTACCTCCCCCGCCACCAGACGCAGGTCCACCGTAGTTGTTGGGCTCGAGGCCGGTGGAGTTGTTGCCGGGACCTCCGCCACCTGTCGGCGAGAAAAGACACGTGTACACTTTCTTGCTACTGCAGGGTGAATTGTTGCGCTTGAAGAAGCCTTTGCAGGACTCGCAACTCAGGAGCCCGTACTGGTAGCCGGACATTTTGTCACCGCACATGGGACAACGCTCTTCAAGGCTCGTTGCATCGAAGAAAACAGTTTCAAAGCCCGACATGCCACCGCTCGTTGCGCTTGTCTGCTGCTGCTGGCCAGACGGAGCGGCGGCCTGTGAGCCTTGGCTTAGTTGGGACTGCTGGGGGTGGCAGAGGCTGGACGCGGGACTTTGAGCGCAACTCCCATACGGCGAGGGACTATACTGGTGGGATTGATGCGATTGATGGGACGGGTGGGACTGTTGAGGTGCGGCGCCGGCGCTCTGAGGACTGCTCTGGGGGCTCAGATGGAACGGCGACATGTTGAGGGATATGAGGCCCGAGTGTTGCTCCATCTCCAATAACATATCGGGCATCTACTATTGTACCCCGGGCGCAACATGCAGCCGCAAACGTTGCAAGAGTTCGCTTTGGAAGAGCGAGTTATTATTCCCGAAGTGTTACCAGAGCAATACGTTCGTAGCGTACAGTGGAAAACGTAGGGAGGGCGTCACTGATGGGCCGCGTCGCCGCTCAGCCGATACCGGACCAAGCGAGTCATGCTTCCAAATCGCCTCGGTTCACTGGGTCGCACAGACTAGGGGTGAAATTACGCGCACAATTGGTTCACGTGCACTATACTCTGAGATCGCGAGGTTGACTGTTACGTACACTATTACCTGCTGTCGTTGCTACAACTACTACTATTGCTACATCCGTTACTCTCGCTGAAACTATTAATGTTGGAACATCCACACGACGCAATAATGCCGACGTTCGGCCTGGCACTAGCTCCCGCGCGTCGTCTCGCTCGCTTCCTGAAGGGTTTTCTCTCTCCCCACCCACGCTTCCTTACGTCCTTATCGGCCTTCTCTCCCTCTTCTACGCGACGCGTGCGCTGCTCCACTTGATGCGCCGTGGGTATGTACCCGATTTGACAGTGTAAAACACCCTCGAGTGAAAACAGGGTCCTGCTGTGCACTGTGCTCGAAAGGGAAAATAGCCAGCGCTGCTTGCAACCGGCACGTCGTCTCTCATGTATCTTTTGCAGTGGTCAGGCCCGACGTTCGATAATGCGATAAACGAGTACACGGCGCAACACGCGCGGTATAAGTGAAAGTGATTTGGCAGCGGCGGCGGCAACAACGACGACGACGGCAGCGCATGCCACCAGGTGCTCTGCTGCGTTGTGCGGCCGCGCCGCCGAAAGAAAGGAGGGGTGATGCGGGGTCAGAGGGGCGCGGGGGCGGTACCGGAGTGGGAGCAGTGAAACTGCCGCGGTGGGGTTGACCTACTTACGGAACCAGGTCTATGTCGGTCGTAGAAGTATTGTCCAAGCGAGAAACGGCGCGTGCGCGGTTGGATACGATTACCGGGAGTGGCGGTGTGCTCGTGCATAGAAGGTGATGTGGATTGTCTGCGAAGATGTGGATGAAGGAGCGAGGCGAGCATTTAATATTGATGATGATCGGGGTTCGTGCTAGACTTTGGAATTTTCTTTCAAAATATAAGAGCAACAATATTACCAGCCACTGTTTTTCGACTATCTTCGAATTGGTTGTTGTCTCGGAAGAAACGCAGCACATAGTGTCAACAATTCTATGAAAATCTTGATTTTTTTTTTAAATTCTCTAATTGTCAAGCAAATTAAAATAATTCCTTGAAATTTCGAATTTCCTGTTTAGAAAATTTAGTATATAATAGAGTTAGTAAAGAATTAGTTTTATTACAATGGATTCCGTTTAGTCTATCGGATGCATCCGTGAATGCGCACTTGTGAACTTTTAGATTGGAGGCGAGGATGATGTCGAAATGCAAAAGGACGTTTTGCATAATTCGAAAGTTGCCGTGGTTGCTCTGGGGAAGGAGAGTAATCTCGATCACGCTTTCACGACCAATGTATGGCAGAAAAATTTAAAAAATTTCTTCGTTTTTCTTGTTTATTAGAAGACTACGTGTCTTATTCGCGTAAATAAAATTATGCAAAAATATTATTTATTATATATAAGTTTAATGTATTAACTTGAAATAACCTTTTTAATAGTTGATACTCCTTAAATTTACATACATCAATTAATTTTGCTTTTAACTAACTTCGTTATAACTTTAGTATCACTTTCTCATAAATTTGCAATTTGGAATATTTAACCTGCGCAGAAAATATATAAATAAAGATACATTTTAAAGATAAAGTAGAAAAATCAAGAATTATATTAATTGTATAAATTTTAATTCACAAATGTTTATAAAAACAATCAGACACGTGTAAAAAAAGTTTATATACAACATATTAAAATCCAATTATGAATCACGATAAATTTCATTTAAAAAATAATAAAATCTTTAAGTTTATTTTCACAGATAACTTAAAATTCTAACATAAAAAAACTTCATGCTTATTATACTTTATTGTCTTTTTAACCTTTTTTGGTAAATATAATATTTATATATATTATTTAAGGGTTAAAGAATTTATTTTAAGGAATATTTATAGCTCCAGTATGCAATTGCTTCAGCTTTTATATCCCTGTTTTGTTTAATATCTGTTTCCTTTCCTCCTATCAACCCTCACAGTCTCTCCCTCTTTAGCATTTCCTTTCACTATTTTTCTGATTTTATTTGCATACTTTCGATTCAAAAAGAATAAAAGCAAAGAAAATAATGGAATTAAATAATTATCATATAATAAATTAAATATTTAAATATTTTCGATATTTTATGAATATTTTATATTTATTTTATGAATATTTTTAAAATTTTATTTTGAAAGCAGATATAAAAAATACATATTATATTATATAAGAGTAATTTAGGATTATATGTAATTTACTATTTATTACTCACGGAACTTATCAACTAACCCCATGTTTTAAATTATTGAAATTTATGTCAATTTAAACATAATATTATATTCAATAATACTTCAAAGGTGGTATTTTTAATATAATATATCTAATATATAAATACATATTTTTATATATAATAATTCATAATAAATTGAAATGTTATATTCAGACACTGAGATTATTTTTTAAATTCAACAACTTAAAAGCCGTTTTTATCTAAAATCTGTTTTATCACAATTTAACTTATTTTAAAAGATAATAAAATGCAATTTTTTGTTTAGAAATCCCTAAAATTTGTGATTTATGTGTTACTTATTTAATAAATATATACTGAATGTTTATAAAAAAACATCAACAATAACAAAATATTTTCTGAAACAAGGTAATTTATGTAAAAACAAATATCATTTTTTTAAACATAAATTTATATACAATAAATATTATTGTTTTAAAAATAATATTTAATTGTACATTAATTAACTTACATCAGAGATATTTTATCTCAATATTTAAAAAAATAATAATATTCAATAATATATAATTTTAAATATTTATCAAATATTCTTGATTGAAATGTAAAATAATATTATTAATATTTTTTATATAATTTTTTTATATAATTTTGTAATAATTTTTTGTAATTACTTTCATAAACATTTTTTTAAAGTTAAATGTTCAACTACAGTGATTACAATGAACATTCTTTAAAAAAACTATTTTATTCTCTATTTTAATGATTATAAATAAATTAAAATTTACTTATAAACTATTCAATTAACTGATATTATAATTTTATTAGATTTTTATAAATTTGATAAGTAATATCTTGTATATTTATCATAAAAATTAATTTAATTTTTTATCAGGAAATGGTATCTTTAATGTAACAATTTCAAATAATTTTCCATCTAATTGACATAAAATACTCGTTTAGTTATATATTAATATGAATAAAGATTTATTATTCAAGAATTTCGTTTCCTTTTTTTCTTGTTCATTCATCAATATTATTTATTTATAATATCTTAGGTTGTTTTTAAACGAAATTTTTTATACTTCAATATATTTTATATTTCAAAGTATAAATTAATGTTTAAAGTTAATTCATAATAATTATAATATCTTAATAATTATTACAACTTTTATACTTATATTTTATGTAAATATAAATGATATAACTACAAATTCTAATTAATAATACTATAGTTCTTTCTAATATATATAAAAAATTAATAACACAAATTTGAAAGTTTTAAGAAGTTTTAATGAATCTAATTTCTACAAGTTTTTACCTTTGTATATTTTATTACTAGGAATAAAAAATAATTAATTTTTTAATTTTTTATATTTTATGAAAATGCTTACAATTATAGCTTTTAGAAAAGTTACTTATAATTTATAACCACATATTCGTGAACTATGTTGACTTTAAAATCTAATTATAACAGTCAAATCCCACGGTTAAAAACAAGAAACGATATTATAGAGGTTCTACTTGATAAAAATATTTCTGAATGTCATTTTATAAAATCTCTCCATTTATATATCTTTCTTCCTTTTAGTATTATCTTTATTGCTTTTATTCTTACTAATATCGAAGGTACCAGCTCAATAACTGTTTATTATCCATCACAAATTGAATGCAATAATATGTTGAACTAAGTATTAGGCTTTTACTCTGCCGCCCCTTTTATGGGTCTAGTCTTCAAAATATTTACACTCATCTAAATTTATGGCTTTATTTTAAGTTCTTAATAAGTCTACGAAATCGCACTTCAGCAGTATTCCTTTTTGATTTTTTCCTTCTGGGCACGCATTTCCATTCTTTTAAATAGTTAATTTAATATGTCTATTAGACTTTTGTAACTTGATGTATCTTTTCAATTTTGAAATTTCAGTTTTTTTTGTTATTCTCTATTCTTTTTTTTATTATTATCTAATTTTGACACATATTTATTAATTTTATATAGGCAATGTCATAAAGCTTAAAAATTTTTTTAGCACGAATTTTTTAAAATCTTAATTTTTATATCTAAAATTGTGACTTACAAAAAAAGGCAACACATTAGATTTTGGCGTATCTATATACCTTTATAGTTATAAGAGTTTGAACTATTAAATTTTATGATTTACTATTCTGTTTTACTTAATTATAATTATAGGTAAATTAAGAATATTAAATATATTTGCTTTAGAAATCCAAGAAATATCTTCTAAGAGAAAATATTACTAAAAAAATTTTTTTTAAATTAATATTATTGATTAAAAGCAAAAATTTTGGAAGTTAGATATAGTATCTTATTTAATTAATGTAACAATTGATAATCGTTTCTTTTTAGATAAAAACAATCTTCAAAAATGTATTTGACTAGATATAATCATTAAAATTAATAGAATAATGTTTTTGAAATATTATAGAAAATGTTTTATTTGAAGATGAATATTTTTGATATACTAGTGATTAAAATTAAATGAAAATATATATTTTTTTTAAATACCAATTCTTTAATATTCATCTATTAATTGTATAAATTAAATAAATACGATAATAAATATATAATAGAAAAATGAATAAAAGAGTAGAGTATAATAATGGAAAATTTTCTGTGCTTTTAGCCTATAAAACTGAATAAGCAGTTTTTGTATTATTAATTATTTAAAAAATATTTTTTAATAAAAATTTGTTACATTTTTTTTTAATTTTTATGCATATAAAAATATTATGTATTAAAATTAACACAGATATTATCATTATTGTCTTACCTTCTTGAAATATCTAAAATAAAAAATATATTTTTATAAGATTTTACTTTAATCAATATATTTTATCAAATAACAAAATTTTTTTGTAGTTTGTTATTTATTTTATAAAATTAAAAATCTCTTTATGCTATGTGTATTCCTATTACCTTTACTTTTAAATATACATATACGATATTTTGTTAAACAAAGTAGAATATGAAACATTCTTCCAATATATTCATTCTATAGTGCTTTAAGTAGTTATTTTAAAATATATTATTGTTAAACATGTCATATAGTTATATAAAAATTATTACAAATGTACAGTTCTATCAAACGTCTTAATATGTTCATATGATATTAAAAGATTTTAATTTTATTAAAAATATTGTTTTTTCATAAATTTAAAAAACATTTTAAGAAATACGTGATAAGAACCAAATTAATAATAAAACAATTTAAAAGCTCTAACCAGTATAAAAATATATCAAAAAAATATTTTAATGATAATGGAAATTAAAATGATATGATAATCGTTTCGCCTCATAAATAAAGCACAAAATATTTGGTTCAATTATTATAAAAAATAAAATCATTTTTATATCTCTTTAAGTCAAAAGCAAATTAAATCGAGAGTTGATAATCTCTTAGCAAAAAAATGCTATTATACATTCTCATCTTTAATATTTATATATAACAGCTTTCAAGAAATAATGACTTTCTTATAAGTGTATATACATATAAGAATGATCTTATTAAATCTTACGTCTTATTTCACCTGATTCTATATAGTATATTGAGTTAAATTAATCGAAATATGATTGAAAATTTTTTAAGGATAATTTTTAATTATTTTACTACAATACAAAACTTTACTTATTTTTCTAGTTATTAATTCCAAGTTTTTTCATACATTTTATAAGTATATAATCTAGAAGTAATTTCATTTGCCAAATATTAATCAAATGTTTAAATATTTCCAAAAAAATAAAATCATTAATATCTTAATAATTTAATAATTATTTTCATGATTCAATTTAACTTTTTTTTTACTTGTTTAAAAAATTCTAGAATCAAAATGCTATTTAATAATTAAACATAAATATCTAAAAATAGTAAAATTGAATAAACATAATACTAAGATTATGGTTCGTTTTATTAAAAAAAGCATAAATAATTACGATATAAATTTATATTTGAATTAAAGATAATCTTATTTACTTTATTACTAATAAATGTCAACGATTAACTTTTATAAGATAAATTTATATAACTAGAAAATATATTCGAAATCATTAAACTAGTTTTAATAAATTATTCTCATATTTAAATAAATTAATATTATTTTATATTAATAAAATTGGTAAACTTTGTGTTTTGCATGAAAATGATCGACAACTACTTATAAAATACACAATAAATAAATTGTTTCGTTACAATAAATATTATTTATTATTAGTTTTATTAGTTTAATTTAAATATGAAGTAAAAAACTATTTTAATGTTAATTGAAATTAAAAATAATATTTATGAATATTTCTGCAAAATAAATTAAATTAAAATATATATATATATAATTAAATATTAATTACCTAATACTAATTCTTTTTAAAAAAATTAATAAAACATGATTTAAATTATATTTTTTTATCAAAGCTTATTCAAGAATAGAAAAAAAATGATACGATAATTTTCTTTACTAAATTACGTCAAAAAACGATATTTTTAAAGACTGCGTTTAAATTTTTATCTTTAAAAAAAATTTTAAATGATTTAATGTTTATATCGTTGAGAATAAAATTTTACAATCAATATTATAAGTATTAATATTATGGCATTGTATTTTTTAAAATGATTCCTTAATAAATACTCTATTAATATATGCAGGAGATAATATAATGTCGAAAAATGTAATATTCGGCTCCATTTTGTGACATAAAAATCGTAAGAACACTCAGAAAAGTTCAAATATAAAAAATATTGTCATATTTTTTTATATTTTAATTATTGTCATAATTAAAAAAGATTATTGAAAATTTAATTTATTATCCATCAATAAACAATGAAAATCAAATAAACTTTGTTTATAAAGTACTCACGAACACAAAAGTTCTTTCTTATAACTTTCTAATTTTATCATCAATAACAGTATTTTTATGATTCAGAACCCAATTTTTGAAATGTTACCAACATAAAATATAAATTTTTTTTGTTTAAAAAATATCGTAATCATCATTTAATATTCAATATTCAATATTGAAAAATTGAATAAATCATCAATATAACATACTTACTATGAGCCAATTCATTCTATTTATTTTTGTTTATATTTATCGTTTGTTCTTTTTGTATTTACATTTTTGATCAAGCCAATTTAATACCATGAAACAATCCTTGTATTAGTAAATAAATATATAATTTATATACAACAACATTTAATTAAAAATTATTTTAAGCCGTTATATAATTAATGAATACATTTAAATTTGTAATTTTATTTTCAGAAATATTATTACATTATTGTTATATAAGAGAAGTTTTTACCGATATATAACATTTATTAAAATTATTTATTAGTAAAATTAAGAATTTTTTTTATATAAAGTCTATAAAATAAAAATATCTTCCTTTATTAGGAATTTAGTGGAAAGGTGAAAATCTATACACAATTTATAAATGTACGCGTTTAATTAATGCAATTAATGTATCTAAGTTTATAAATATGTACATATGTATACAAGAGTGTATAAATGTTTCATGCTTGCGCTCATTTAATTCCTACATACATTTACAATTGTGCTGACTTGTCTCTTGTGGGTGCATGAGCGATTATTAGTGACTTGATGTAACTTGTTCTCGCACAAATAAATATCATAAAGGAAGGGGAAAGAGTAGAGATATTGGATCACAAAACAAGCACATACACACACTGAGCTCAAAGGATCGTTGGAATGGTTGCTTCATTTTCTCCCCTTCTCACTCATTTTTTCTCTTACAGAAATATCTGAGTTTTTCTCTCTCTCTCTCTCCCTACCTCCCTCTCTCTGGGTCTGTCTGTTTCTTGTTTCACCGCTGTTTTGTTGTTTCATCTGGGTAACTGTGTCAAGGACGTGCGAACTGGGCTGCAAAATGACAGATCACACATATATCATGTATTGCTGTCGATGAAACAGTTTTTGCGCACATACAAATAAGAGAAGAGTGAGCGGCACGAACGAGTATGTATATGCGTAAAATCACACGCAATGAGAACACGACAATTTGCGAAATAGCCGATTTATATCAAGAGAAAGAAAGACATATAAGATAAAGTGCGACAAGGATAGAATGGAAACAGAACTAGAACGAGAGGACGATAAAAGATTAGACGTGTGCAAATATGTTGTTGAAAGAAAAAAAAACGATAAAGTGAACGTTTTTTTAAAGGATATTAGGATGGTTTTTTTACGTAAATTTATCGATAAGATTAAACAACACTGCTATATTGCATATTTAGTTTGCCGAAAATTAAGAAGAACAGGTCACTTCAAATCTACTTTATATATATTTAGCAAAACAAATATTTTTACTTTTACATTAGATCTTTCTTATTAAACTCAAATAAGTTAACATTTTCGTTAAATTTGAATAATTTATATAATAAACAAATTTGAAAATTTTTACATCATCACATTATTGAATATATGATTAAATAATTAGCTTATATTTAAATCTTAAAATAATAATTATAATACAAATGAATGATGTTAAATTCATTATTACCGTTAGTATACTTTCTAATTTCTTATTGCTATTATTTTTTCTGAATTAACATTTAAGAATATAAGAATAAAACAGAGTAAATTATTCATTTTATTCTGAATAAATTTTTATTTGAATCAATTTTTTATTTTGAAAAAGAACCATTATCACTTATATCCATTTGTAAACAAGTTAAAAATTCATTGAAAATTCAATCTTTAATACTTTACATTATCTTGAAGTAAAGTCAAGATAAAGTACCGTATAAATAATTGAGTTATCATTGTTATCAATATCGATTATTTGTAGATTGTAGATGAAACTACACATTTTTTACATTATATTTAAGAATTTTGAATTTTTTCTATCCAATATATAGTTTTTAATCTGATCATTTCAATAATGTTTAATAGGAAAAATCAATTTTTATTTCATCAAAACAAATTTTAATATTTTAATATGTTGAACTAGTATAAATGAATTTATTGCAAAAATTTTGTTTAGTGATGTGTTGATAATAAACAAAAGATAACTCGAATAAATTAGAGTTTAAATATTATTAACTAGGATCAAATATTATTTTTACCGAAATGTATTTTATTCTATTTATTTACTTTTTCGTAAAAAAACTTTAAATATATATCAAAGTAAAAAAGGTAATTATGAAAATTGTATATATTTTCACAAATAATCATTGATAAGTTTTAACTATTACACTATTAAATTAAAAAATATCTTAATAACAACAATAACTTTTTACCATGTAGTCTAAAAGGAGTTAATATTAACCGAATGTAAGAATAATTATAATTATATTTTAATATATGCTTTAATATATGATTTGATGTATATCCATTGAAAAAAATGTTTTTGAATTAACATTCTTAAATTTCAATATATTATCTAGAATAAATATAACTCGTAAAATACAAAATTTAAAAGGGTATATTATGTCACAAGAATATATATATCAATTCTTTGTTTCTTTAAAATGTACTATTTAGTTCAAAGAAGTATATTTTGATTATAGTAAGAATTAATTTATTTTATATGCAATAACTCCATTAAATTTTATAAATGGATCTTTAGTAGTTAAAAATAATTTTCTATTAGTTAAAATTAATGTTCTAGTAGAGATATAATTAATTCAGAAAATATAATTATTTTACATTTTATTTGAACAAAAACATTTCTGAACTCAGTTTAAATCAAGCAAGATTAAAATTATGCTTGTTTCATATTAAATATTATTGTATAATATTAAATATAATATACGAAAAAATAGATACTTTTCAGTATGTTTTAAATCTAATCCTACTCCAATAATTATACATCTAAATCCAAATAATTCTCATGTATAAGAATTGGCCAAAAAGGTAAAATGTATGGAAAAATAAAGAAATGATTATCTATCATTGAATGTTTCAATAAGAATCTCAATCATATATTGCCATGAACATATTATTATTTGTGCATTTATGAATACTAATTAAAAGTAATAGTTTAATGAATTGAATAAGATACTTAGTTTTGATAATTATAAAAACAAATTTTGCCACAAAGTTGAAGCTAAACATGTCATCTTTTACTAAGAGCATCTAATGAATTTAGATGAAGCTAGTGTATAAATATTAATATCAAAGGACGCGAATTCTTTCCAATTACCTATAGCAGTACAGATGAAGCACTTAATATAATAACTTGTAAACTTCTTTGATGAGCCTTGCCCCATGTATGTAGTTTTTTTACTTTCATTCTCTAATATTTTCTCTGTTTCATATTGATACATCTCATAAGTATCTACTCGCGTTTGAGGTTTAAAAAGTTAGATTTTACTTTTGGTTTCGAAAATGGGGATTGCAAAGTAGGGATAAAGGCCTTGGCATACTTTTCGAGCGCCATCGTGTGCTGAGACACGCGCCTAGATGTATGCGTGCTCGCCCGTGCACTTGCCACGGCTTACCCTAGCGGCTAACGACGAAAGGTGAGGCGAGATGCTGCACACACCTGGAGAAAAGTTGTGGTCTCGACCGATCTCGGTGGACAACTGTAGCTACCAGAGACAATAGTATTTATCTCAAGCTATTCTTGAAGTAAAATATGAGAGTTACACCAAAACCCGGATAGATTCTAAATTTGTTGATCATTAGTGTATCTGCTTGCGACCTTGCTTTTATGCTCTTCTTCTTCGAATCATTAGCTTTGAATCTTTGCTAGTGGAAGTAAAAGAGATAACGAAAGAAATTGTAGTATTAATAAAATTATTGACATAAAGGATTGATTATTATATATTAATATGATTATTGGACAATATACTATTTTAAAATTTGAATTGAAAACAGAGATTGAATTTTTCTACATGTAGTATAATATTTTTCCTATACTTTTTCGTGCATATTACTTATTTAATATATATTAAAAAAATTTCTTACTCTTTATATGTTAGTTAATTATACATGTTTAATGTTTTAGCATTATTTAATACTTTTTATGAATACTAATATTTTTAAGAGATGATTTTTATGAATTTTTTTGCTCGTATTTTTCATTATATAATTATAGAGATCACAAATCGCTATTAATATCTTATAATTGAAAATTTCGTTTCGATTATAAAAGATTAAATATATCATTATACAAAAAATTCTTGCATTTAATTACAAATATTTTTTAATTATTTCAGTTCTTTTAATAAAATAGTAATATTAATATTAATACTAACAATACATAAAATAGAGAATTACTATTATGCTTAAATTTTAGAATCAAGACTTACTTGACAAATCCCGTAATGTAATATTATAGACAACAAACGCGTTGATTTTTTATCAAATAGTTAAAATTACATGTTATATAATTTAAAATTAAAATTTTATTATTGATAATTTCATCTATATATTTAAAGTTTTTTGAAGATTTTAAATATTTCTTGAAAAAATAATCAATAAAACAATTTCATGTCAAGGTAACATTAAATAAATTTCTTACATCATACCAATGTGTGTCAATTTACGAATAGGTAATACTTGTATACTAATCAACAACATATTCTAATAGATATTTTCAAATCTTATATGTCTAATATGCACATTTATTATTTTATACAAACTCACATAAACATGCACAGACGCGTGCATACATATCTTATACATAATAATTCAAACGTATTTCATTGTATTATATTTTTTGTTAATTGAAATGTACATATGCAGAAGTATAAATATTTTATGTAGGTGTTTTTATTTGTTACATTTTTACAAAAATTTGTGACATACGATGATTTAACAATTACTTGAGTAACATATATACTATAAAGATACTATATAGATATAGTATTAATAATAATAAACATATGAGAATTTAGTATCATTCTTCTTAAATACAAATATTTATTATGTAATGTAAATATTAAAGTTTATATGAAAGCGTTAATGTAGATATAATAAATTAGAACAAAAGGTTAAAAATAAATAATTTTTCAATAAAAGAATTATATTTATAATAAATATGAATTTTAAAAGAACTATTTTAATAATTTTTATAATTTAGATAAATCAAAATAACATAACGCATGATAATGTAATAAAATTTAAAAAACATGATTTTCTTTCTTAACTCTACTTTAATAATCGAATGTATTTAATATAATTATGTAGATATTTTATTTATGTAAAAACTATTGGTCACAAATTATTAATATTAAATTTTTATTTATTTTATAATATACTATTATATATATTATGTTGGAGTCCTTTTTAAGGAAAAAAAGTTCGAATGAACACCAAATAAATTTTGAGGTTATCAAGAAGGAATACTACTAATAAATTTATTCTAGTATATTTATAAGTAATCGTTTTTTCAATTTTGCTAAGATGATTATCTTAAAAAATTTAATAAACTCAAAAGATTTATGTAATTTACATTTACATTTGTGTCAATTATAGGATGCTACTACAAGCGTATCTTATATTCTTGTCTTATTTCATCATTTTCTTATCATAAATAATTATTCATCAAATATAGTTCTAATAATAGTAAAAAGTAAAACGAACTCAGTATATACGGGTAATTGAAAAAAAATGAAACCTCGTCACTACAGCTATGTGCAACTGGCCTTGCGACACTTGTTTATTTTATAAACCATTATAAATATCTGTAAGAGGAAATTTTGATGTGTATTACAAAATTTACTCAATTTTGTTTTCTATCGCATTTTTTCACATTTTTTGTTTCGAGTTATTAATTTTAGATTGTATATGAAAAATAATAAAAATATTGTTTAGAAGAAAATATTTAATTAATGGCTTTACTTTTTTTATAATGATCAAGTTTTCAGTCAACCATTTTATATTTTTATGATGCACTTATTCCAATTACTTATGTTTTGATATTTAAAAGATAGTGATTTTATTACAACAAAAAACGTATAATAATGAAAAACATTTATTCAACAGGTTTTTCACCCTTTCAACATGCGCAGAAAAATTGCAAAATGTTTTAATCATGCGCCGGATCGCCTGCAACTTTTGGAAGACTATACGAATCCACTTCTAGGTCAAGTCAGCTTTCACTTTCATTCCTTCTCCTGTGACATTACTGGTCTTTCTATCATTATACATACATGTATAGAATTTACAAATCGATTGCCGTGATTTAAAAGTATGTTTTTTGTTTAACCCTTCTATATACTATCTTTTATCGTTTTCAACACTGTTTAAGTGATATTGCATTTTATTTTTTTTTTATCCCATCCTTTCTTTATTTGCTAATTAATCATTTAGTTCTTAATTCACAAACCGGGGTCTAAACATTTGCCTTAATTTTTCGAGAGTCAAGTCAAATAGGTAGAAAGCAATCGTAAAATCGAAATATAAGAATCATTAAGACGTTAATTATTTTTTTCTTCTTGCTAAAGAAATAAAACTATTTTAAAATTATATTTTGAAATTACTATTTATTTTATAAAATTTATAAATTGCGAAAAATAATAATTTCAGTTTGATTTTTAAGAAAAAAAATTTTGTAATAAAATAGATAGTAATTAAAAAACATAATTTAAATAAATTTAAATATCATAAGATTCGCTTCAATATCAATAAAATAATTATTATTGAAATTATTAAGGGTAAATAAAATTGTTATGGAGTCATATACTACAATTTATAACAAATTTGTAAGCTTATATATACTAATTAATCAACTACAATTTTATTAAATATATATTGGTATATTCTTAATATTAGATAAAACTATGAAAATTAAAATGCTAATCTTAAATAATAAATAATAATACAAAAGCAGAGAAAATCATTTTTCTTCATGATTATCTACATTAATTTACATTTATTATTTTTTATTTTTTTTATATATTTGCTATAAAATATATTAAGAATACGACTACGAAAAGAATTAATTACAATTAAATTTCCCGAAGTTTGATGTAATAATATGTAGACATACTTTATACCTTAACCTTTCTTCGTATATTTCAACTACTTCTTTTAAGAATTTACTTTAACAGCAACAGCAACAACAACAATAACAACAATGATTATATTAATACGAGGAAGATAAAGAGGCAAAAAAGTAGAGAATGATAGTATTGTTTTTCGAAATTTAAAACACCTACGGATACTCATCTATGTATTTTGAAATTATTATTATTATATTAATCAATTATATTTGCAATAAAAATAATAAAAGTAAAAACATATAACATAGATCTAGATGGAAGTGTAAAAAAAAATAGGATTTATGTAAACCGAAGAACGTATCTTAAAATAAATATGAGCAAGGTATGCTGATAATATAGTAAACAGTAAAAAAGATAGAGGGCGAAAAAAACAAAGAACTGCATGTTACGAGTTTCTAAATAACATCATTATTATTAGTATTGATAAATAAGAATATTATATAGATGAGTTCTTTGTTATTCGTGATTTAAATAGTACAAGGTTGTACGGTAACGTTAAAAAACCTTTAAATTCCTATTTTTAAAATGTATGTATTTGTATATGTTTTAAGTTTTGTTTCTTGGATAAATTAATATTTCTTTATATTTATTTCGTATATTTTTTTGTAAATTCTAATTTATTGACTATATATGCATATAATTCGAAATATGAATTTATTCTTTAAAAAATTATTAAAATACTCTCCGGGTTTATAATGTAATTATGAAAGTACCTTTACAAAATTAAGTTTGATTTAATGTAAATCTTAATTTTTGAACCAACCTCTGGTAAATACGCCAAAATTTATAAAGTATTAAATACTTTTTAATTGAATGATTCATATTTTTTACAAATATTTTTTTCAAATTATATGCAAAAAACATTTCCTTTTATTTTGACCTTAGAAACGAGTTTTATTCTTAATTAAATCTTCCTCAATTTCTGAAATTTTTAATGCTTTTTTATCCATAGTTGAAGATTCGTGCATCTTAACATGAAGACTGATGAACATGTACCTAAATAACTTATATGTTATAGATAATATGAATAAAACGGTGTCAAACTTTTCAATGTAAATACACAAACATAGAAGACGTCAGAAAATATCGTATTTCTAAAAAATAAAAACAATATATATTTTCATAAATTGATTAATGAAATCACTTTTAGAAAATGCTGCTACTGCAATCGTCATTGTATTGATAAGAAATTCAAGAATATCTACATAATTTTATAAAATTTCAAAAAAAGTATTTACAATTTTGGACGTGTATTTGGTATTCCTTAAATAATCGTTTGACGTGAAAAATTTGTTTCGCTTTCTTTATTTACCATCCCCAGCATTAAATAAATAATTATTATATTATATAATTTAATTTTCATAATATTATTAAAGAATAGTGGAATAATTTTTTAAAACTTTTTATAAAAAAATTTAAAAAACATCATGTTTCATAGAGTAACTGAAAAAGAAAATATCGTTCATTCGCGTATTTGAAGGTAGTGTTAATATTAAAATAAAAATAGGAGTAGATACTCTCAATAATCATTTTCTTTGTTCAACCAACGATTTATGATATACATCTATCGCACAACATTTACAAGGAACATAAAAACAATCAACAATAAAAAGTCGTAAGATACAAAGAACTATTTGTAAATAAGTTAAAAATAATAATAAAAATCCGCTGAATTGAAAGTGTGTTATATTACATACGCGGTTTATAAAATTAATCTTGTAGAAATAAGCGAAGAACGATTAAATTCCCAGAAAGTTAAACAATAAGTAATGAGCAAACATTCAAAAAAGTGGAAACGAAAGGAAAATATATCTCGAGAACAAGCAATCTAGTATAAACTACGCTAAAAAAGCGTGAGTAGAGGTGAAGTTAAACGAGGTAGATCAAATATAAAAAAGAGGACATAATTAAAGAGTAAAGCAGATACAATTTGGTGAACAAAGAAGCTGGGATCGGGTAGAAACAAAATATTGCAAGTGGTGCGCAAGCGCGTATGAGGGGGAAAGGATTGTTGTCCGATCACTTGTTTGTAAACCAAAAATCGATTTATATATCATTCTTTTATTGTCCTTTTAACGAATAAAATGTGCAGCTCGCATCAGGAAAAGAAAGAGTTAGAGTAAGAGATCAGAGAAAGACAGATATTATTAAGTATACACACAATGAAGAGTAAAGCATTTGGCTGCGTCATGCTCTGAAGCGAAGTAGGTCAGTAGGTCTCCCCACTGATGGCATTTTAAACGGAAAGTGGATGGAATGATAGTCGGAGGGCGAGAGGCACTATAGCTAGGGTAGTGCGTTTGAGAGATCGAATCGCTTGACTGGAAATTCTACAATATGGCGTCATCGCAATTTAACTCTTACTTATGCCCTCTTGCTATGGACTCAAACATGCCATTTTACCGGTTAATTAACATTAAAAAATTTAATGTTCATAAAAGCAAATATTCTGAAAATTTTCTAATGTACTTCGAAAATCTTAAAATTAAAAATAATTAAAATAATGGTATAAATACAAAAATTCGATTGTAAATAGTACTACCATAATTATAATTCGAGTAACAAAAATCTTCTAATCTTTCTTATTCATTTTTTTCAATACGTTACAAATTAATATAAAAAATGGTACTAAATAAATAACTACGAAAAAAGTTTTTGGTTTTAATTAATTATAATAGTATAAAATACAAGTTAATAAGTGTTGTTATATACAAGGTTGTCAAAATGGTTAGTAAAATTTTCACAATAGCTATTAAGAAGTACAAGAATTAATAATAATGCCTTCATCCGATTTCATTCTTTATAATTATTTAATTTACAAGGTATAAAATAGTAACTTCTTATTGTATTTGCTGCAAAGATTCTTTAAGATTTTCTTTCGTATTTTTATTTTATATTCATGTAATAAATTAAATTCTAAATTTTTTTATTGATCTCTGTGAATATAGCGCATGGTTTTATATTTAATTATTATTATAAGAAAAGATAATATGAACGTAATTATATACCTACCGAAAGTATAATTAATAAAATCGATTACATATTCTAAGATTTAATCTTAATTACTAAAATTTTTAAATAACATTAATAACCGAATTGATCATGTTAAAAGTATTTGTAACAAATATCTATTTTAGTTTATTCCAATCAATGATAAGTGTTTATTAATTATAAAATGGTAATGCATTTAAAAAAATGAAATATTGATTGAAAAAAGATATAGTTCATCTATATTCTTTACATCAAAATTTTATTTCATCTTCTAAAGAACGAAATTACATATTTATATAAATGCTATGATTGCATTTGTACATGTTACATTGAATTATTTTTTATTCTTAAACATAATGAAATTAAATTGAAAATATTTTAAAAATATTTGAAATGTACTATAGACTCGTATTGCATAAGAAATAGGAGCTTATGTATAAATGAAATTTGAAAAAAATATTGTGCATAAATTGTGTGAAAAATAAACTGCTCACGTCTCAGTGGATTTTCAATTTTGTACGGTTAGATGCTTGATATTCCATTTTTGTTTACTTACATTATTGAAATAAATAGGAAAGTGAAAATAATAAAATTATTGATCGTTTGCATTGTTATGAAAAAAGCTAGATTCGGATTTTAAATTCATAGCTTTCAAGTATGAATCTTGCTGCTTGTCGCTTCCTTTTTTTGATATACTACTCTGCCATAATCCTTTCTCTTTCGTTTACACTTTTTATGATTTTTGTCTACCACTCTTTCTCACACTATGATAACTCATTTACGTGATGTTTTTAGATAATCTTCTCTTGTTTTCATTTTCTTTTAATTTCTATATGTTCGACTTTCCTTGGATCCTTGTAATAATTAGTTTCTTTAATTGCGATAATAATGCACGATCATTTTATGATTACTAATAAGAAATACTCCGTTAAATATTTGTTCTTACTAAATATGGAAAAATACGATTTAAAATAAAAAATGTATCTATGGAAATTATTATTTGATTATACTTCAAAAATATTATATTACTTAAAAGTAACACTCTAATTTGAAAATGAAAGTTCTAAATGAAATATTAAACTAAAACCTGAATCAGAAATTTTTTTTTGGAAAAATGTAAAAAATGGAAACTTGAAATTGAATGTATCAATTCCGAGTACTTGAATACTATTTATTCAATTTTTAAATAATATAATAAGCTTCATAAATAATAGTATTTATTTCACAATAATAATAAGATTGTTATAAAGAAATTTTTTTTACATTTAAATTAAGATTATTCTTCGTGAACCTAAGTATTGTGTGCCGAGCATCACGTTAAAAGTTAAGCGTTTCGTTCTCATCTAAATGATAAGAAAAGCACAAAATAGGCAGGTTGGTCAATAGTCTACAATCGTACGACATTCAGCTATTAATTACTAAAGTTAAGGAACTTTGGGCGTAATTAAAAGCTGTGTTATATTTTATTCGTTTATCATTAAAAAAATATAACATTATTAAAGAAAAATTTGAACAGATTAGAAACAAAAGACACTTATTAAATGGTCATATAAATATCGATAGATATTAAATAAATTATTAATTTGTTAACTTTTATTTTGATTAAAATTTTATGAGATCGTTTTCTGGATCGTTTTTATATTCAAATTTGTACACGATATTCTAAATTTAATATTTATTTGTATTTTTAAACTATATTCATATATTTGATCTTTATTAAGTTACAATAGCGAGACACTACTCGATACATAATTTTTTTCTTGCCATTATTAAAATATATTTTTTTAATTTTCTTATTTCTTTAATTATAATTTAAAGAATTTATTTAAAGTTATTTAAATATAACTTTAATAAAATATTTATTGAAACAAGGATTGAAGAATGAAGAAAGTTCATGAGTTCAATGCTTTATAAGATATTTATAATTTTGAAACATTATAAACTTCGTAATTTGGTCGAGTCAAACATGTATATTAGTTTACAATTTATAAATAAAATAAGAAATTGCTTTAAAAATATTTTGAAATTATACTTGTGAGTTAATAGTAAATAATCATGTATAATACTCACCTTTTTTTAATTTTTTCAAAATCAAATTTTAGTCGTTTTTTCAAGGAATATATTTAAATCAATTTTGAATATTTGTTATTTATAGCTTTTAACAAAATTGTGAAGTTTCAACGTTTATACGTATGATTAAAATATTTCTATGTTTATTATATATAGTATATTATATTATATACTATAACATTTTAGGATATATTATTATCCATAATTGTTAATAACCAATTGCGCGAAGGGGTAGGTTAAATTAAGTCAAGCTTATCTTGAAAAGTCTTACTTACCTACTAATGTAAATAAATACCAAACAGTTGTAATTTAAGATATAAAAACCAAAGATAATCCCAATATATAATCGGAAGTAGATATTAAAGTATAAAAAACTAATTTATATATGAATATCAATTATAGAACTGATTGAAAATGAGGTTGTTATAAAAAAATTGAGGGAGACATACATTCAGTTATATGAATATATTCATCTCTGCTATATATAAGTGAGATTTATATTTCGAAGGTATACGATTACACCGCAATAAATAATTGTATAACAAATCACTTTTCATTTATACTACGTACATAATATACAGTCTTCAACAGATTAAATCACCGATGAATTTTCTTTTCTTTATTGAATTAATTATCTATTTTAACTTCCTTTTTTTTGAAAGTCTATAAGGATTAATTTTCTGATAACTATCTGAAATTTGATTTTTCGTAAGTAAATCAGTTTATTTAATATTTATTATTTTAGTAATAAAAAGGGTTGGAATTAATAAGAACATGATTATACTGTTCAATGATTTTGAAATATGTACGTACAAGTAAAAATTTTTTTTTTTACTTTCATGATAAATTGTATTTTTTTTATGTGTCAACAAAATAATTTACTAAACTTAATACATTTGTACCTATATGAATAGCTCGTGAAGTATAATTAAAATTTTTTAACTATTTAGTTTATATAATAGACTCGCTTTAACTTACATGGGAATTTAACTTTATTTATTCAATTTTAGCATATTATTAGAAGTATTTATTTAAACCTTGTAACATAATACTAATTTACACCTTTAACTTTTATCTTGGATTTTTTTTTATAATATAAAAAGTAAAAGTAGCATATTTGATTGATTGAATAATTTCGTATATTAATCATATAATTAATTCTTGCTGTCTAAATTTTGGAAATAATGAATAAAGATAATAATTTAATCGTCAGAGTTGGCGAATGATATTGTAATATGTGTTAAATTCAATAGGTTTAAAATAAGAAGATTAATATTTATAATTTTTAAAAATGCAATAAAATCTTAGTTGTTATAATTGGAAGAAATAGTGTATTTAATTGTATTAAACTATAATAAAAATAATCAAAATTCATATATTTGATATTATGAGTATAAACTAGACTAAATTTAGATTAAATTGTTTTCTAATTTGTAAGGAAATAAATACTCATAAATCGATAAATTTTGAAGTTAAAGTACATTTTTTAACTTCTTAAGTTCAGATCGATGAGGAAACGATTTTAAGAGACATATTTATTTATCAAAATGTCTTAATTTTTTGTGTATTATTCCACAAAACAGATTGAAAATTTAAATTATTCAAAGTAATACGCCTAAGCAATATATTGTATTAAACAGCATTTAGTGAAATATTTAGGTATATGAAAAAATATTAGAAAATTATAAAATAATGAATGACAGTAATAGAAAAAATGAAAATAAGAGATCAAGACCAGTGATAAAGGTACTAGAATCAATAAAGAGATACTTTCTTCGAACTAGATTTTGCTTTGCAACTTTCTTCCCTTTTGAAGGCGCCAGAATAAGTCACTTATCGACTTTTACTTTCTACCGTACGTTTATATGCGACTTGGCAGTGATATTAGTTACGTCGGTTACGTATACAATCTCTAGGGTTACGAGGATTCCGTAAGAGCGTTGTGGAGAGGCTGTGAATTAAGGCGGGTACGCTTTCTTTGAAAGCCGTCCACGACCCACTTTTTTTGACTTTCGTTCTCTGGGAGTGTGTAGAGTTGGCGACAATATCTTTGCGGCCGTTAAAGCACACGAGCTCAATTACCGAGATGTTTGACGTAAGCACCTAAGATGTTTCTATTTTATATTTCTTTTATTTATTTAGTTAAAACATTTCCTTGGATAAGTTTACTCTTTTTAGAATTTAAGAATATTTTATAAATCAATTATTTATAGATACTTTCCGAAATTAAAAAAATTGAATTTATCGTAATGATAAGTTTGATAAAATATATAACATAAAAATTTTATTTTATTTAAATTTAAATTCCAATAACCTTAGCAAAAGATATAATGTAAAACTATGAAATTACCATCTCTCAATATCTGATTTTATTTTATTTTACATTTAAAATTGTTATACTGATAATATGTACATTGATAATATATATGCTGACACTATTTTTAAATATTTTTAAATTATAAATCTACAAAATTATTTTATTGTATTACGATATAAATTATATAAAAATTTGCTAAAAATAAACGATAATCAAATAATTTAAATATATAACGTACTTTGTCTATAATCCTGAGAAATTGAAATTAATTACAATTATTTTTCATTTATAAATTTAGCCTTTTATATGAAAATTTTGTACAACGTCTTTTATTAATTAAAAAATAACATTTTCTACATACAGCTAAATGAATATGGAATCAATTATGAATCAAGAATAATAACATTTTTAATAAATCTAATCTTGCTCAAATATTCATTGATTTAAGTATTTTATAATCTTTGTGACTTTATCCATAGATTATAAAATTGTCAATTTGAGCTACACTAGTAAGGATTGTATTAAAAATTGATTTTATTACTGTTAAATTCTCAAATTTCTTAAAAAGTATACGATTATCTAATTAATGAATTTTTAGATTTTAAGTTCATTTTGTAAACAAATTTAAAAAGAATTAAGTTAATTCGAAAAAAAATAAATCGCTTAAAAAACAAATATCAAACTAATATTTTGTAATTGTAAAGTATATAAATATAATTTATTGACGTAATAAAATATTGAATCTTTTATTTTTACATTGTATTTTTTTTTATATTATACTGAAATCTAGCACAGTATTATTATTTTATTAGTATATCAAATAAAAGATAAATAATAATAAATACAAAAATCTGATCTGCCTATGATTAAATTAAACCTAAGTGCAATATCAACATAAAATAAAACTAGTAATGATATTAAATATGTAATAAATGAAAAAAAAAAATCATAAGCGTTGTGCAATATCAACATAAAATAAAACTAGTAATGATATTAAATATGTAATAAATGAAAAAAAAAAATCATAAGCGTTCTTTGGTAAAAAAAAAATTGATTCACTAGAAAAATACTTCATTTGTTTTTTTTACTTATTAAAGAAAAAAACAAAATGTAGTTTCTGAACACTTGAGTGCAAATAATTGCATGAAATACGCAGATAATTTAATGCATCTAATAATAAATTTAACTAGAAATTAATCCTCAACAATCTGATATGGAGTAAACGAAAAATTAATTTTTTTAATTTGTATAAAGACACTGAATAATTAATAAACTTATAAGCGTTAAAATATTTAATTAATTAAAATATTGTAGCTTTGACTTTAGATTTGTTAAAAACGCGTGGAGCTTCTAATTATGATATTCCCGAACATCAAATTACACGCCAAACGGTTTAATTTTATTGCATTTTTTTTAATTGAAAGCACCAGTGAAAAAAAACTTAAAAAAAAGTTACAGAAAAGATAAAATTTATCTATAGGTTTTATATAGAGCAAGAAATAAGATAATCCACAATAATATTGGTCTTAAAGATTGATTCAGTTAATATGATTATTTTTAAGAAACTATTTTTTGTTAAGGCGAAATTAATACTCATATTTATATAAAAGTGAAGATATTATTATAAAAAATGGTAATCATTAAAAATATTTTAAATATATTTAACTAATAAAATAAAAATTAATATAAATACACCTGGAAATATAAAATATAACCTTTAAATTTTTTAGATTATTTTTTGTTTTCAATGTCAGTTCAAGTACATTTAAAAATATGTTTATTACTTATATGAAAATAATGATAATTTTTTTAAAAGTTTAAAACAATTTTTTTTATTTACCAATACAATCTGTATTCTATACAGGTATTTTAAATTAATTGTAAATTTTAAATGATTCAAAATTCAACGTAAAACAAGTTTATATGCAGGTTTTTATGTGATATGCACATATAAAATTTACAGATGTAATAAATTACGTAAAAATGAATAAATTATGAAACATTATAAACTTATATTACTTTATTTGTTTTAACTTTTTAAAATACATGAATCTATTTTCCAATATTAATTTGCTGATAATTATTCACTCCTATAATTTTTTACGTATTAATAATAATATTATAAAGAAACTATAAGTAAATTAATTTTTCTCTACAGTATATTATTCGATTATTCAAACCAGTAAGTAATGCATCGCATCACAATTCATTTTAATAATTTCCAATCGATTGGTCAGCGTTTCAATGTTTAAAGAAATCATGACCTACATACAATAAAAACTTATCGTAAAATTGTTTTCTCACTAAACAAATACTTGTAGACAAAAAATAAAAATTAGATATAAACGACTCATTCTTACATCACGAATAAAAATCATTATTAATTGAAAATTAATCAATCCAATATATACAAACACGCATTTAAGTGGGTTTATAGGTACATATTATATTTTATGTATCATTGAATACGTCCTATGATTTTAATTTTAATTTTTACTCTAAGAATAATTGAATTTAGATTATACAATTTCAACTTTTGTTTGTGCTTTCAACAATTTTTATATATTTACATTAATTTTCATTTATTTATTACATGGATATATTTGTAATTACATAATAATTTTAGTATTGTTTTTATAAAATTTACTTGCTTAAATAATAATTTTAGTATTATTTTTATAAAATTTACTCGTTTAAAATTAATTTTAATTCATTTTATATCAGTAATTCTTATTTATTTATATTTTACTAATATAAGATAATAAAATGTTTAACTAAAATATTTAGAGAAATTTCTATTTTTTTAATAATAATGATTACGTTATTATTGAATTCATATTTTCCATAATTATATACACCGGTAAATATTAAATTTTACAGTACATTTTAACCATATAATATTTTTTAAATGTTCGAAGACTAAATAAAATCAGAAATTTTCTTATCTTTTCATATACACCGTTATATACAGTATAATTGAATTATATACATTTAATTTAAACATTATTCTTTTAAAGTAATAAATTTTAAGATTCAAAGTTTATATTCATAGTCTTATAAATTTAATAAAACTATCAATATATACAATATTAGAAGTAACGACTAAAATAATCTTGGACTTTAAAAATTTTTCTTGTTATTTAAATGAATAATACTCATTTATTTATTTATTTTGAATTATTTAAGAATTAATTTAATAAAATCTAGATATATATTTTTAAATTAATTAATTATATATTCCAAAAAGGTTAATTTATAAATTAACAAAATTAGCATAATTATTAAAATTATTAAAAATACGGTAGAGATGTCTATTATTTGGCATCTTATCGATGATTAGATGTAATTTATTTGTACATTTATAAATTATACTTAAAACTTTTTTTTAATATTAATTTTGGAGTTTAAATAAAATCAATGACGAAACTTTTAATACTATTATTTTAACAATAATATCTTACTTGTGTACTACTTATACTGAATATTGAATGAATTTTATCACCATTTCATTAATTGAATTGAATTAAGTTTATGTATGAATCCATATTAATTTCTTTTAATAATACATCATTTTTTATATTGTTAAATAAAATTTTAAAGTTCATATATAAGGAAAATATTATTTAAAATTTTTTTAAGGAAAAAATGGTGTGATGCAAAATATAAATTGAAAAATATCATCTTTGGTTATAAAAGAAAATATTTTTTACATAAATTAGTGGGTCATCGACTGCTAAGTCTTCATAAAAAAGAGAGATGAAGCTTTATGTAAGCTAACATAAATACATAGATCTAGATGATACATAAGAATAAAAAAACTTTTATAATGATGCTATGTATTTATTATGTAACATCTATTGATTAAATCACATTGAAATGAAGTCTTATATTGTTTCTAAATGTAAAAATTAAATTTAGAAAAATTAAGACAATAAAAAAAAGAAGAGATTGAAATAGTATGAAAGAAGAAATAAAATGGGATGATACCGCGTATTAACTGCATCTTCTACCGGTAAAATCATATGGTTAATAGAGCTTTTATCAACTGCGATAATGCGCACGATAAGCTCATATGTAGGCCAGTTTGATACCAGTGACCTGATTCTATTATGTTTTTTTCTCTTTCTTTTGATGAAATACGCGAGCATGCATACCTTACACTACATAATTATAAACACATATTATGAAGTTACATGTTCTGTTTTTCATCTAGACACCAACATCCAATGTTAAAGTTTCATCGACTTTATATCAATATTTCGCGAGATACATATATTATGTTTATGATAAAACATTTTAATTTAGTTGCAATATATTTTACTTATAGAATTTCCATAAACAAAACACGTTAAAACTCTAAAGGAATGAGAGTACGTATACAAAATTGTAGATTTAATCTAGAAAAATAAAATATAATAATAAACTTAATAAATGATATAATATGTTTGGTTTATGTACTATATATAAATATAATCTCTTTACTTCATTTATTTAACTAAAAATCTGTTAAAATTAAAATATAATTAAGTGTAACATACAATTTGCTGATTCAATATAGTTATGAAAAATCAGATTAAATTTATATTTTTATTTTCTTAAAAAAATTAAAATTATATTCATTAATTTATTTAAAACAAATGTATAATTTTATATAATATTTAATATAAACTAAGGCTTATATTATTTGTATTATTTCTTATGTTAATCTTTAAGAGGATAATATAAAATTAAATTAAATAATTTAAAATTAAAATTATAAGTAATAATATAAGTTGTTAATAAAAGTCCAATTGTTAAACTTTTAAATAATTCAGAAATAATTTGGTTCCTTTTATTTTTTATATCAATTTTTATAATCATTCTCTTTGAACTAAGTAAGTATTTTAATGAAAGCAATTTTGAGATTAAAATAGAATTGTCTACGCTTTGATTTAAACTAGAAAGTATACTTAAGATAAGTGTAAATTGATCATGGAAAGATATTAAGGTCCTATTCATATTATATGCAAAATAAATATATAAGTAAATTTACATAAAGAAAAATCTGAAAATTCGGAAAGTAAAAGATTAGAAATCAGATGGAGATTATAGTGCAATGTACTAGTTGTATTTAATAAAAACACTGAAAATATTTAAAAGTTTTATTTTGTTCATAGTAACGAAATGATGTTAACTCAATAGTGCATTTAAAGAAACTTAGTTATATATGATCAAATGCAAAATCTGGATTTCATTATGTAATTCTATGACGTTTTCTACGTAAAAGTGTACAATTATTTTCAGGAATCATTCAAATGACATATTATTTATTTACTTTCAAAGTTTTAACAAAAGTAGGATAACATTACAGAAATTATAAAAAGATTATATTAATATTACGTGTTAAAATATCGTCAAATGAAATTCATACTTAGATAAATTATGTAGTAGCATGTCACTTATTAGTAACTATATTTTTTCTAATACATAAATAAATAAGACATATACACACAAAAAGTGTAATTCTTTTTATTCTTTAAATATATTCAAATTTTTTTAATTTTATTAAAATCACATATTATTATAATTATAACACTACATTTAATTTTCATACATGACTCGCTTTACATTTATATATATTTATACTAATGTATATGTTTTAAGTACACTGATCGAATCTTTAATTCTCTAGTTCGAAGCAGTTATAAATTTGACCTTATTTAAAAATACTTTAATTATTAACAATTATTTTTATATTAAAATTTCCGTGACATTTTACTTATTTAGTAAAATGTATAGTTATATTCTATTTTATGCATTTCTATATATTTTACAAATAAATTTCTATTTCATTAGATATTGATCGAGTATAACCTACTTTTCATTTATTATAGTTCAGTGTTGTTAGAAAGAAAACAGTGTATATCATTAAAACGAATATATAATAGTAGACAAACTGTAATTTGTTAAATACTAATATTTTTCAGTTTATACGGAATTTACTTTAGTTTAATTTAATCGATTACTTACTTTGTTAAAAAAGATAATTTAAGAAATAATACATTTTTACTAAATTATTAATAATTAAATCGATATTCACTAATAATAATTTACAAAAATAATAATTTATAATTAATTATGTAAACAATTTTAACTATTCCAAAAAATTATTTATGAACATTTTTATATTTGCAATTAATAAGATTGTACTATTTTTTTTATATCAAAAGGTTTTTTACATATAAATACAAATTATCTTTACAGCAGATTTTCTGAAAATAAAAATTTTAAAGACATTATAATTAAATTTTGAAATTTTGAATATTAAAATTTTTTTTTTTATTACATAACCTAATTATTATACACTGATATTCTATTATTTTCATTTATTGAAATTAAAGTAGTAATAAACATGATATACCGACAATTGTATAATGACAAGCTAATTAATAAATATTACAGTAGAGGATTTATATAACAGTTTTTTACAATTATTTCTTTGCTTAAATCTAGTTTTTTCAATTTCTTCAATAATTTATTTTAATAAAATTGTGTATTAAATACAATTTTTAGAAAATCAAATAAGAATAAGAAATGTGAAAGATATTTGTTTTGATTAGAGGATCAAAATTTTTTCGAATAATAGTATACAGTATGTGGCAATAATATATCAATAAATTGTATATTATGCACGTTGTTTATATTTATATTTCTACTTAGAATTTTTACATCTTTAAAGAAAGAATTAACCTTAAAATTTTCAAAAAAATTTAACAGATTTTAAATTTGATATTATCTTTTAGAAATAAACAACGAAATTTTTTTATGTTATAAAGATATAATACCATTTATAAGAATAAAAATTAATTTTAAAAAATGTATAAAAATTCTGGAAAGAATAGCAAAAACTATAACAGAATAGACGTCACAAATAATACCAGTGGTAAACTATATACAATTCTTTTGTTGCCTTCTTATATATCCGCCTATTCGTTTAATAACGGCCGGTTCGAGGTCAGGTCAATTGATGTAAGAGATATAAAAGACAATTGATGCAGGTGCAGTCATCCCACCTTGATCCGTTTTTAGCTCTATTAGTTTATTGCAAACGTGTAAGAATACATGTGCTTGGATGAGTGTACATAATTATGGGGAACTCTAAAAAATTCATGATAAATAAAAATAATTTTTAGTCATTTAATGCAGAGGAAAAAATAAGCATTTAACCAATTGAATGATATTTCAGTTTTTGTTCTATACACACGAAGAAGTCATTTAGTGATTATTTATATTGTATATATATATATATATATATATATAATATTATTTTTAGCAAGAAAATTTTAATAGACAGAGTCGACATACTTTTAAAATTAGAATGAATATTTATGATTTAATTTAAACCGAATTGCTAATAAATATTTGTTTTTAAAAATTTTTAAACAAGACACACAACTTTAACCCTTAAAGATGTTTATATTTTTATCGGATCCTTAATTTAATTATGTTCGTCTATGTTAGTTTAAAATGATTTTCGATTATCATGTGATGTATATTTATCACTTTCTTGCTAATATTTTTTTAAAACTTTCTGATAAAAAAAAGATTTAAAAAAATTTGACAAATATGTATATGATATAAACATTATAATAATAAAAATTTCTTAATATATTATATTTAAATTATAGAAAAAAATTACAGTTTCACGTATTACAATAATTTTATTAGTTTATCTATATTTGAATTGTATTATTAAAGGTGCTATAATTATATATTATTTATTACTGACAATTATTTTCAATACTATGACTTAATCATTATATAAGTCCAATCAATTTTCAAATTTATGAACACTATTAATATTTTTATATATTTCTGTACCACTTCGATATATATACTATTTTCGAGAATTTATTGATTATCATATACAATACACACGATTATTAATATAATATTTCAAACAATTGTAATCTAATTATAATATGCAAAAATATTAATCATAACAAAAATAAAAAATTAAATTTTGGAAAAAATTTGAAATTTAAAAACTTAAGAGAATTAGAAATACTGAATATTATAATTTACTTATATTAATTATTGACATTATCATTATTTATTAAAAAATAGTAAATTCACGTTTTAAGTATGAAAATAAATAAATTTTAATATTTTAGTGTTTCACATTAAGTACAGGTTAAACACTACAATAGAATTCTCAGTCAAAGTTGTGACAATAGTCGAGGAGTTACAAGAGATAAATTGTTATTCTTCCTCACCCTATTAAATTTGCATTAAGTGTTTACAAAACAAAACATAACTTCTTGAATCAAGAAATCGCACCATAACAGCAAGCATACATTTACTTCGATTTTTCATATACGGAGAGTGAGAGTCGAGAAGCGTTGCTGTACCGGCTTGACGAGTTCGCTTGACCTATTTACCCGGTGCACTTGCACGGGGCCACGTGTCGATCCCTGAGGCATTTCTGGCATGCACGTTGCGATACAATTACGTGCTCCCAACAAAAGCGGTTTAAGATTTTTATTTTTCCACTTGATCAAACACACATTTTTTACATAAAATAATTTTTTTCGATTCTTGGTACTCCATGCTTCTTACGTTATTTTCATTCTTGCAACTTTCGATTTTTTTTTCCAGTTGAGCTACATACATTTTACGCAATATCACTTGTAAATGGTTCAGTTCAAACTTGAAAAGACAAATATTTTCGCGGTAGAAAACATAATTACAAAAGCAATATCAATTTCGAAAATACGAGAGCTCAATTTTAAGAGATAATGCCTAACATTAACGCAAGAAAAAACAACTGATAACTGATTTAATTTTTTGAAATAAGTTTAGAAGCAATAGTATATGGTATGAAGTTATTATTTTTTAAGTATAATATGAGATAATGAATTGAAAATAATATGAAAATTATTTAATCCAGCAAAGCTAGACGTATTTCAAAATTTTTCAGTTTTTTAAAAATTGAATTTAAAATTTATTTCCTATAATTTTTAAATTTACATTTATTTAAACCAATATTTAAATTTAAAATGTATTTAAAGCTATGATCTCTTTAATTTAAAAGTAATAATATGCAAAATATATTACCCTGAATTTGAACCATCGAGAATAATCATCTATATTACATAATAAATTACTTATGATTTACTTTTTTTTATATTATTTGTTAAATCATATTAACACAAACTAAAAAAAATAGATTAAAATATCATTTATTATTAAAAATTAATTTATCATTACTATATTAAACGTAGTCATCGATGTTAATTTCATAATTTTTTTTAATAGTCATATTGAACTATTAGTACATATTTTATGATCAATTTTATTTTGCGTAAATTTATATAAAAGAAAAGAAAAATATATTTTAGAAACTATTTGCGAGACAACAGCTACTAAAAAGTGAGAAAATAGATTTATCAATCATCGAATATCTATGATAAAATATTATTTAAAATGTTTATTATCGATATTACCACGATATTATCCATAAAAGTTTTTTAACGTTTTAAAACATCTATAAAAAAATTAAATTTTTAAGTTAATATGCCTTTTTTTCTAAAAAAAATAGCTAGACTATTATTAAAACTATTAATTTTTAACAAATGAATCGTATTTACTATTTTAGTCCAATGACTTTTTAAGCTTAATAATTTTTGACAAGAAAATTTTAATGAATTGAGTATGTGTTTGTACGAACGCATCTACCTATTATTTTATTTAGTAAATAATCATGAACGATAAAATTATGAATAAAGTATCAACAAGCAAGTACACAATAAAAAACATGATATATTTATAATTTATATAAAATCATATTTGTACTTTAAAACCAGATTTTGATGAAACAGAAATAAGATCAATTTTTTAGTAAACGTAAAAATTTTTCAGATATAAGGTTATTGATTTAACTGTAATATAAATTTATTTATTTTATTTTATTTTTGAAAATACATAACGTAATTTATTGGATTTTGTACAAAAATGTACGTGCCTTTAGCAGTTATATATTTTCAGAATTAACTGTTATTCTAAAAACATTCGATAAATTGAAATAAAGAAATAAAAAAAAATAAATTATTTTTTTAATGTTAAATATTAAGTTGGTAATTGCAATAAGATTTAATAGCACTTGAAATAATTTTTACTCTAGTAAACAACTAAATACTTAAATTATCAGTACTTGAACAACATGTTGACAGACCTTGCTCACAAAATTGTATAGAAACAGTTTTGTTCCACTATTGTCACAGATTGACATAGATAAAATTATAAATAATAATATAACTATCTGCAATAAAGCGAATTAACAAATTATTCGTTTATGTAGGTCATGATTCCAATAAAACTAGAGTAAAAAGATAAGTATCATCTATTTAATTGATTTAAACAAACTAATTTTTAAATGTCCTTGATTTGATCAATTATTACGGATTACTTTTATTTTTAAATTGAAGGTTTTTATTTTGAATATTTAATTTTCAAAAGAATCTTTAACAATATAGGAATATTATTGATTATCTATTTCAAATACAATTCCAGCAATATCTTATAATTTAACAATTGTACCATCAATGTTAATGATTAAAAATATAACTTAAAAAAAAATTATTAAATTTTGTAAGAAAATAATTCTATATTTCTTATAAGTTATTCATAATATTATGTTTATGTAGGTCATAATACAATTATCATTTTTATTTCAAAAAACGTTGACGAGGATACAGGGATGAAAACGGAATGTACAGAAAAATACTTTGGTTATAATAGATAGTTTGGTTACAATTATATTTACTCTGAAAAAATGAAGGAAAAGAGAAAAGATTTAAAGGAAGAGGTATAAAGTCAACATTGACTTGTGATCGCCGGTCAATGGTATGAGTATGAAACTTCGTTGATGAACGCAAACGTATCGAGTGATAATAATAGATTGAGCGCATGCTTATCCCCGTTCATGCATTAGTGAACAAACTAGACAAGTAGGGCAACAAAAGCGAGAGGGGGTTCATACTTGCACTCTTACACGATTTTCATTGACCCACTTACCCAGTACACTTGACCGAGCTCTTGACGCATTCCTACTATTCGTCCAGGCCCATGTTCTTTCCCATTTATTCGCAGTATGTTCATTTATAATTCAACTCCTGGATTTACGATGCTAACTCATCAAGGATCTTCGAAACGCATAAGTTGATTCATCAGAGGAAATTAACCTTTTTTAACTAAGCGAGATAAATAAGTAAAATTATTTTACTGAATATTCCAAATAAAATATTTTAATTCATGTAGTAAAATATTGATTTAAAATAGTTAAGCCTACTAAATATATATTATAAATAAATATTTCAATATATTTTTCCAAGAAACCTAACTATTTATTAAAATACTTGTTATGGAAATCTATATTTAAACTCTTCCAGAGTTTATTAAACTAAGACTAATATGGTTATCTATTTTGAGAAAAGTCTGTATATAATTATATTTTATAAAATATTCAGGGCATATATATATTGCAAAGTATAAACTTAGCCTAACCTATTTAGTATTTCCAACGATTTTAAATGAATAATTTGAGCTGTAATATACTTAATGATTAAAAAATGTTCATAATATTTGATTGAATATTTCTTTTTATTTTTCTTAAATCATTTAATTTCTTTACATTACATTTTAATTCAACAATGAATTTCGATAATGAATATTTAATCATTTTGATTCATTTACAATTTATTTGTGTAAAAAAATTTTTTCTTATATATTATTTAAATTAATTTTTATCGTGGGCTTAATTTATATTAGTTTTAATTCTATTAGAGGTTTAAATTAAAGTTAAAATTACTATTAGTTTTTAATATATTTTTTGACACTAATAAAAACAATCAATTAAAAAATTTATTTTAATAATTATTTCTATTATAAGAATTTTATTTCAGTAGTATCAAGCATTTAGATCGCTAAAAAAGAAGTTGATATCTTATTTGTTTTAACGTTGTATATGTATACATTAGTTAGTGTATCTAAAACGCTGTTTTTTTTTATAAAAACATTCAACTTATGATTCTTCTTAAAATTAATTATTTCAGTTCTATTATTTTTTAATATTTAGAAATGTGTTGCAAATTATTCGTTATAACTTCAATTTGTGAATTTTATACCATATTTGCTTATAATTATCTTTTCTATATATACTAAATAATAATATAATTCTGTAAATTATCATGATTTCAAATAGTTTATAAAATATAAAACTTTAAATCAATTAATTTAATGTTGTCCGAAATATTTATGTGATATTTATTTATCAATTTATTAAGCACATGTGCTTAATAAGAAATTCTGTCCTTACAGCATAATTTGTTTTTTCTAATATCTTTATATTGGTATTATTATCCTTACATATTATAATATCTGGAAACTTTTTAGTAATAACTTTTGATATTGATTATTGTACATACAAAGTTGTTTTTTGTTCTTTTAATCCTCTTATTTTTTATATTGATTAATTTAGTAGAAAGTAATATTTTTGTATTATCGTTTCATCCAGTACTATTTTTATATTACTTGTCATATTTAAATTTCTTCATCTCAATTTATTTTTATCTCATTTTACATCCTCATATTCATAATAAACACACGAGTTATATTTTTTATTATATTTTTTACATTCGCGCTAATTAAAATCCTTGTTACAAGCTTTTTTCATAAAAAAGCAGCTTAACCCCATCAAAATCCTGTCTAAAAATGATTAATTCCTGATGTAACCGTAAACTAAATTTCTTTAAATTATTTAATATTATTAATAAAAGATACTTAGATTTTGACTATCACAATATTTTCTAATATAATAGACTTTATATTTTTCTTTCCTCTGATTTGTAATATTATTAATGTCATCCTTAGATTTAATTTGTTCTCTAATCTTGGAAATCAGCTACTACTATAATCTCGATAACCACTTACTTTTTTTCTAGTTAATTCTCTATTAGTGTACTCAATGTTTTCAGTAAAATAATCGAAAATATAATGTCTGGAACACCTTAAAAATATTATAAATAATAGTTATCTTTTTCCTGACCACATACAATCTTAATAAACTTTTAATCAATTTTGGTATGAAGGTCTTATTTTCAAAATAATACAACTTAAATTTCTAGGCTATCAAATTTGTTACAATCAAATATTACTTATCTAACAGACAATTTATTGTCAAAACTGATTTCTCATTATCAATTCCCAAACCAATTAATTTACGTACACTTAAAAGCTTTAAATCTACTTCACTTGTTTGTAGTTTTTACACCACTAATATACCTCTTCATCTACTATTATTAATGCACTTTTCGCGCATGATATGGCTCTGCTTTTTTCATCTAATAATTCTTACACCTAACAAACTTAATTCTTTTGTTTTCGTGCTTTTTATTTTTAATATAAAAAAGATTAGTAATACGATAAGTCAACTCTAAAGTCATCTTCTTTACTTATACTCTCATTTGCATAAATAATACTACTTAAGTATGAAGATATGAAATGGCAGAATAAATTAATTATAAAAAAAAAGTTATACGCATAAAATTAATATAAAAAAGATATATATATATATATATATAGAGAGAGAGAGACGAATATTACATCGACATAAGTCATACTTTTTTATAAATACATGTAGTAAAAATTTAAATATTCGTCGTATCACCGAGTTTGTTGCTCGTCAAGATGTCAGTTGAATTATTCTTTACACACTTTCCATATAGTACTAAAAGTAAATTTTTTTAACTCATACTGATATCTCCATGGGTATTATTAATACTATATTTATTCGACAGTGCATATTAAATAACCGATACAGTGGTCATCTAAACTCGAAAGATAAGAAGGCATATTGCAAATAACAAATATCAAAAAACGAAGTACTGAACTTGTGTTATTTCATAAAAATGCATGCAATGAAGAATAATTCCATGTTCAAGTTTTTTTCAAATAATAAATCACCAGTTGCAATAGGGATTCATTGCAAAAATTTATTTATTTGATTAAGTTTTTACATCATTATAAGATTACATAAGTAATTTCTAAATGATTATCTTTAAACTTTTAGTTTTTCTCGTGTAAGTATCTAAATTTGAAATTAAATCTCATCAGTACTGTGTATATGTGTATACTTGAAGGCATATTTAACTGGATGAATGTAACAAATTCTTTAAACTAATTATTTAAAGAATTTTTATTAAATACACTAAATACGTAAGAATTTATTGAATAAATTGTAATATAAAATCACTTTATAATGTAAGTTTATTTGTTATTATTATTATTAATATATAATTACATATTATATATTAATAAAATATATAGTTTTCAGAATAATCATTTTAACTTAGATATTGTCTATTAGAATGTTATTTTGCTTTAATTATATTACTTTTTTTATACTATAACAAAAGTTGGTATTCATAACTAAAAGAATCATTAACAATTACTAATGATCCTTTAAAGAGAGTAAAATACTAGTAGAAATGAAGATATGTTAGACAAAAAGTATTGAACTAAAAAAAATAAGAAGATAGGAATCAACAATATTAAAATAAAAGAAATAAAAAATCATGAAGAAACTACAGTAAAGACAGAATCAATTACAGTTGCTCGGTCTTAATATGAATCTGTAAAATAAAATTAGTACGTAGTTAGCAGGAAATTAATAAGAAATATACAAGACGAAATTATATAAGGATGCATTCTTTTTGCTTACGACATAAAAGAGCGGTAGATCAGCCAATGACGCTATATAGTAGGAATGCGTATAAGGTATTGTTTCGATCGCTTCTCTTGGTATACAGATTATGTATAGTTATTGTATATGAAAGACTGATCATTCCAAATTAATGTTTGAGTTTTGTTTTTTAACAATCAATAAAATAAAAGAGGAATGTACTTGTCTCTCTCTCTCTCCCTCATATCGTATATATATGAAAAGGTAGGAAATCAAAATGCCTTAGCACATGCTATCTTCTATTATATTTTATGAAAGCTAAAATATGAATATAATATTCCATCTCTCTCTTTTATTTTATTCTTATTATTTAAAACAAAAAAATTTTATTATTTTTTTAATTTTTGTGTTTATATCAATTAAAAAATTCTTATTAATCTCAAAAATTCCAGAGAGAATGGAAGTAATTGCTAAATTACACAATTTTTGATAATTAATTATTAATAATTGTCTAAATTATTAAAGTTTGGATTATTTTGTAAAATTAAAGTATGCATGTATTATTTATTGCACATTTATATGTTTACATGTATAATATTATATATATATTTAAAAAAATAATGGAAATTTTATTTTAGTCTTCTATCTCTATAATTAACTCTTATCGTATTAAATTTATTATTTGTGATTTAAATATTTAGCAATAAAATAAATAATATCATTTAGGAGTTTCTGCATTGAATATTATAAGCATAAGTAAAATGAAAATAAACATGGAATACGATATTGTAATCTGTGGTTTGAACATTCGAAAGTGCGCGACCAAAATGATTGTATAATACGTTCGATTAGTTAGTCAACAATAGAAAGAAAAATTACCAGTATGAACAGTATTAGTCAGTTAATATAAAGAAGGTGAAGCGTATTTTTTTAAATTCATTTTTTATCTAGGAATTATAAGTATAAATTTTAGAACGAATTATAAATACCTAAAATTTAAGAATTTTGGCATATTATTACGTCATTACTCATATTGTAGCATAGCAGTGAGATTTAATTATGAAAGCTTATAATAACCATCAAAAGAAGTTATTAAGTATTAGAATATGTACTTACACGCAGTTCTTAAGAAATGAGCGTTAAAAGTGTCAACAGAATAGATTGAAGAATGCGTATAGGACAGAATTTTAGTATTTAAGAAAAATTGAGAAAAAAAGTGAGGTTGAACGAAGGCATATATGAAACAGAGATAAAAACAAAAGAGATTATCTCTGTAAAGTATCTACAATGAACCCTTCGCATACATGGATGCCATCTCTCTCTCTCTTTCTATATATATATAGTTATATGCGCGTATGCACAATAGCAACAAACTAGTAATTCTTACCATCGCCATCACCATCACCGCCGCAGTTGCACCATTGCAGCCTTGAGCCTATTCCACGCACGAAAGAACCCGCAACACGCTTGACTGACCGCTATCGTCGTCAATTCTCTCGTTCGTTTTCTTTTCTGATACATTCGAGACGTTGAATATAATAGATGAAGAGTAGAAAACAAGAAAGATTCTCTCAATTAGAACCAGTTTAAAAGCAATAGATGGCCCTAGATGAGTGAAACGGATTCCTCTAATGAAGTTTAATTTTAATTATCTATTATTTCTAATAAATAAGCCACTTAATTTATGTCATTTTTTATGACATACAAAATAGATGTTTTTCCTTGTTAAAATAAAACTATTGCATTATGTAGAATAATGTTGATGAATAATCAAGTATTAGTCTAGAAGTCACGAGTACGTATAGACGTTTAAATTATTGATAGTGTATATACTCTATAAAGAAAAGTTTTGCAGATATAATAGATTTACTACGATATACCATAAAATTGACTACTGTTTAATTATATTAATTTTTAATTAATCAACAATAATTGCAATAGAATTAATATTAAAAATCTTCAACAAATTAAATGGCTTATATTTATTTTACTTCAGTATTATTTTTTAATAATAAAAGAATTTACAAACTTTTAATCCAAATTTAAAAATTAAAAATTTTTATAATAAAATAATGATATTTTAAATAAAATTGAAGATTATTTAATATATAAAAGCACCTTTGTATGGGCTAAGAGGATTCTTAGTGTACAATTTGTTATATTTATTGCACATTTTAATAGCTGAAAATACATATTTACTTTAGAAAATACATTTTTTGATATATATAGAGAGAGATTTCTTATTTTATAGTTTATTTTTTCTATTTGAATATACTATTATTAATTAAAACAATTATCAATTGCTAATTAGGTATATAAAAACAATTTATTTTTTAAAATGCTAATGCTTTTATGATTATAATAAAAATTACTTTATACAACTATACTAAAATTTTCAACAATCTTATAATAATATCCATTTCTTTACGAACTCAAATGCTATTTTATATTATATTTTATTCCGCGTCAAATAATGGAATTGATTATTTAATATTTTTCTATATTTAAATAACTAATATTAAGCAGGTATCAACTTATGAGAAAATATTCAACGTTACGGCGTGGTGATTTACTTTGGATGGTATCGACTTCCGTAGGCCTAAAATACTTGTTACAGTACCTTATGAAAGAAAATTTTTTCTGCACGTACTTGTTAATTTTTTTATTTAATGTATTTTATTTTTATAATACGTTAATAAACAATTTCAAGGAGTCTAGTCACCCATTTGTATCATGATTTTATATTTTTTACCGAGCCTGTTTTTGTGCTGATTGTGATTCACTTGTATTCTATCTAAACTAATATTATATCTGCGAATTTAATGATGATTTAATTACTATAATCAATTAAAAGTTGCATTATTTACTTTTTATAACATATTTTAAAGAACTATTATAGATAGATGACGTAATTGGTCGAAACTTCACCTTTTAGCTTGATAAGTTATAATTTATTAATTCGCTTAGTAATCGTTTTAAAACTTAAATTTTCATATGTATATAAAGAAGTATACGAAGAAAAATTATTATGTTACCAGGAAATTGAGAATACATGTATAAAAAAATTATATGATTACAAAATCTATTTAAATGAACTTTGCATAAATAAGACTTATAATGATTTATAGATTATGTTGACGATAAAAAAATTAACGTTCAAAAACTGCTGATTAAAATATAAAGTACGATATTTATTGAGTATAGAAAAATAAATCATCTTTATATAATAAGAAAGAATAAAAAATAGATCATAGGTGCTCATTGGACATGCATAAGTTCATTTATATTTTAGTCTTACGATATAATAGAGTTTATGAAGCAGATTAAATTTAATTAGTGATATGTCTTTCCTACATATTAGCTATTTTTCAAATGCAATATGTACTTTGCAAATGTATATGTGTTTCTCTTTTCATCACATTTCCCCCAATATTTATTAATAATACGATAATATATGAAAAATATTATAAGAAAGTTTATATAAAAAGAAACAAATTTTTTCGCAAGTATATTCTTTGTATACTTATCTAAAAATTTAAATTTATTTAATTAAAATAAAGATGGTCTTTGAAGTTAAGCAAGGATCGTGAAAAAAACTGACGTGAGATACTAAACAGAAATATTTTGCATATGCACTTTTTATGCTTCATTAAAATACTATTAGATTATTTTTTAAATATAAACTTTTATTTGCAAGAATCTATGTCGAAGTAAACATAATTTCTAAAAATCAGGAATTCACATTGTCTTAAAAACGACGTTTACTTATTTATATAACTTATCATATCTTAAATTAAAAAAGTTTGGTAGAAAGATTAATTTAAATGTATAAATATATAAGTTAATTTTTAATATTAACATACTATCCAAGAGTATTCACGAAAATTACATTAAATTTAATTATTACAATTGATTTAAAAATTCGGAGTGCATAGGATAATGGCATTAAGCGTGAAAAATAGTAATAAATAAAGAAACCAAAAAATATTAGTATTTAAAAAATAATAATCTAACTTTTAGTGTCTGTTCGAAATAAATGAATTCCTGAAAGGTCTAAAAACAAAATACGTTAAAGTAAAGGAAACTTTATTAAAAATAAAAAACTATATTAGTGGAATTTTCAGTTTAAATTTTGCGTAAAATAACGACTATTATAATCAAAACAAGAAAAAGTAAAACTGTCTTCTTTCCGAGAATGAGGAAAACTAGCAAAGGCGAACCTACTGTAAAAGAACAATTCAACGCACTTGAAACACGTGACCTAATTGTATATATTAGAAAAAAAGAAAAGACAGGAGAAGAATTGAAAAGGTTTGTCTCTAAATTCAAAATTCATAATCATTATTGAATTATTGTAATATATAATTTATATTATAAATTATAAATCTTTTCGAGCTCAAACTTTTTACTAAAAGTTTGTAAATCTTATTAATTTTTTTTTCATTAACTCGTTAAAAAATTATATATTTTTAAAACAGAAAATAAATTAACTCAAATATATCTAGTTTATAATTAACTTAACGAATGAATTTTTTTTCAATTTTTGAATACAATCATGAAGTATATTTCTAATTAAATTAAAAAATATTATGATTTATGATGAAAACGGAACGATGTTATTTTTACTAAAATATATATTTTTGGTAGTAATTAAAGTGTATACACATGTTTTAAAATTCGTCTTATGGATAAGAAAAATTACAATTGAAGGACGACAGTAATTACGAGTTAAATATTAAGTTAACATCAAAAATCATTTACGTAAATCTTCAAAAATTATAATAGTATACATATAATAATAAAAACTGTTTAAAAAGTATATCATTCCAAGAACATTATTGTACATTTATTCAAAATAACTTACTGTTAATTTAAATACCGTTCAACTTTACGAATTGGCTACAAAATAGTTTTATTTTAATTTTATTTTGTTCGTTATATGTTTAATATTCTTTTATTGTCAATATAAAATAAATATGCGAATATTAAAGATACATTTATCATAAATAAGAAACACAATTGTATTCTACTTATTAATTTTGAAATATTTGAAGTTTTATGATAATATTAGGAATTTTTTAATTGTATAATAAATTTAAAAAGTATAAAATACTAATTTCTTTCAATATAAAAATAACACTCGAAATTTACTTATCAAATATAAATTATTATTATTACAATTTGTATTAAGTAAAAACAAATTTATTTCTAATTTACCACATTCGCAAAAAGAGTGTGTATAAAATTTTATAATTTACTCAACAATTTATTATAGTTTATAAATACAACAAATTAAATTGTATTTATTTATAGTTTTTTCTTTATATATATTATTTTTTATAAAAAAATGGGAAAAACATTAAATTGTAAATGTATAATTATTTGCAATAAAATTTTTCTTTGATATGATTTTTATTGTAAACAAATAATTTTATTAAACATATAAATAATTTTCTATCATCAAAGCAATATAATAAAATACTATTACATTGGTATTATTATCTAATATTATTATTTCTTTTAATCTAAATCTCTTTCTATAAGTGAGAATAAAAAAACTTAAACATCTAAAATTGCAAATATATTGTGATTAAAAGTAAAATATATAAAAGAACAAATAGACTAATGGGAATGACAAATGCATGGATTCGGTAAAGGTGCCTGCGTGCGCAAACAATGCATATATTGTACATATGCTATATAGATTAAAATCTTATCAGAATCGTATTTTTATTGAAAAGTGTTCAATAGTGTATATTTTTATAGTTATTTTTTCACGTCACTTTTAAATAGATAAGAATATTCTGCCCTAAATGGCTATTATGTAAACTTATAAATGATTTGATCATTTTATGATTATTTTTCAATTAGAATTTCTTATTTCTTGTTATTATAAATCAATCTTTATACATTTTATTTGTTTTCAAATGTAAATTTACAATTATACAATTTCATTTTTTTGATCGTTGGCACAAACTGAAATATTATTTTTTTACATTTTATACTTATTATCAATTATCAAAAAAAGTAAACATAAAAACTTTTTGAAGGTAAATGAAATAAAAATACCACATAAATTATATTTAAATTTATTTTAGTTATAACTAGTTTTATTATATTGTAAGAAAGGGTAAGCTCAACCCATAATTTTATAGTTCATTTAAAAAAATATATATTTAATGGAATATCTAAGAATAATTATTTCATCGATATTTGACTATATTTAGAAAAATAAGTAATATTCTATTATAATCTAATTATAATTTTTGCATGTAAGCATTATTGTTTAAATTATAATGAAATTAAAATGTTTTTTTAAAAAATTTAAATACAATTAATTATATTCATCAAAAAATTTATTTTCATTATGGAAATACTATTAATATGTAAAAAAGACAAACATATTTTTATGTGTATCCGAAGTATCCTAATTGAAAATGTATAAATTTGAACTTTATAGATAACAATTTTCTACAGAGATATCTTTAGAGATAGCATTTTCTTATAGAGTAAGAATTAATTTATTTTTGAATACTACTTTCATAACTTTCACAGTAATTTATAAAACACAAAATAAATATATAATGTATTTATTTTATCTAGTTAATAATAAAAATTTAAAATTTATAATAGATGATTTTTTAGATTAAAAATCTAAATTTACAGAAGGGCATATAAATTTAGGAATAGATATATTAAAAAATATTTACTTAAGCATACTGAAAACTTATATATGATCGAAGAAAAAATAATTAACTACTGTAAAATATTAAATCAATATCTAGGTATTATAATTACATACTTTCATTTAATATTAAAAATTTTCTTTAATATTTATAATTTTTCGTAAAGAGTAATAATAATCTTAACGTTAGAGCAGGAAATAGTTTTCATTATTGTATTACACAAAATTATATATATCATTAATTAATATAATATAAAATTGTTTTTTAAAGAACATTTCGCATTTATTGGATCCAAATAAACAATATTAAACATTCAAAAAAGGTACTAATAAGGATATTAAAGAAGTGAAATGATTTACATTTTATCGGTAATTAAGAAATAGTGCATACATTGGATCGCACAAAAAAATTACTGGTAAGTATAAAAGAAAGTAAATCTATCATTAAATTGAATTTCAATGACACGATATTTTATTTTTCGATAATAGATACTTTATTGAGACTGATTTTTTGAAAAGAATTGCCTTCCTTGAAATAAAGCGAAAAAATGAATCGCGAATTAAATTATGAAAATCTCATCGATGCCGTACCATCTCTTAATCTTAATACTGCAATAGATGTTTTTTTTACAAGCGCATATTTGCATATTTGATTATTCCTATTCTATTTGCTCTTTGGATTTCGTTTTTTGCATATTTTCATATGAATTTATATGCACCAAATACTGTTATACAATATTGATAAACAGCCTCATTGAGATAATTTGCATTAAATGTAACAAATATAGCGTGATTTTAAATATTGTATTTTAATTTTTATGATTTTTATAAATTATTTATATAAATTATCATATCTTGCAGCACATAAAAAGATTATTTAAACTTATGAGTGAAGTAAACATTTCACGAAACTTAATAGTTTTTATTTCTTAAATAAATTTATTTTAATGAACTTGATTTTCAACTTTTAAAGCTTATATTACATCTACTTTTTATGAGCAAATGTTATGCGCAAATTTCTACACAATCTTATACACTATAAATTTATGATTTTGTAAAATAGACTTTTTAAACACCATTTAAATCAACATAATATAATCAAAATAGTTTTATTTATCGATTAAAAAATTAATTATTAATATTATATTCCAAGAGCTTTAATTTACATAAAAATTTTACAATTAATTTATTTATATTCATTGTGAAATAATTGCAATATTAGAAAAAATAAATTGCATTTATAGCACGAAAAATTAGTCAAAATATATAATTGATGAAAAATGATCGTATAATTATCAGTTACATAATATTAACCATATCTCCGCATTCATCTAAATAATGCTTTTAAATTAGAATTTAAATCGGTTGAACGTAATTTTATTTCTATATGGAGTAATATGTTATATTTAGACAAAAAATCAAAATTTAGATATTCCACAACTAATGATAAAGTATTAGAAGCTAAACTTTCAGTTTTTAAACCTAAATTTCGATAATTAAAAATTTCAAAATTATTTGATAAAATCAAATTTTTATGATATAGGTATAAAATTTAGATATATAAAAATAATTCATAAAAATGAGTAAAAAATGATTTCTTTTTTAATATTATTTAAATATCTGTAAAACTAGTAGGTTTTCAATTATATTACAGAATAATGTTTACGAGCATATAAAAAAGATTATATTTACCAATATCAAAAAATATTTCAAATCAACTTCCGAAGTTTTATTATTATCAAAAATAAAATTAAAATAATGATTGTAATTAAAGAGTTGAATATCAAGAAGAAACAGCGAAGAAGATTTAGAATTTAAAATCACTGTTTAAATTCAACTATTAAATTAAACTTCATTAAATTCTATTATTATAATTTAATTCACAAAAATTTGTAAAAATAAGAACTGATAACGTAAATTAAATTCCAAAAAATGAAGATTTTAATAAATCTAAATTTTTAATAATCATAAATCAGAAAATTATAAACAAATTTTAGTATAAGAATTTTTCTTTAATTTTAGTTTCTGTTAAATAAAACATTTCTAAATAGAAAAAATTTCAATAGAAAATAAACAACTAAAAAATTAGACAATACTTTTAAACTACAAAAAATTTATAAAAAGCTACAAAATGTAAATATATGTATTTAATTTTTTTTAATTTCTAAACAAATCTTTTTTATTCAAGTAGGAAACATTCGTAAAATAATCATCATCATGCATAATACAAAATCTAGGTCGTTATAAATAGGCCTTTTTAATACGGAAGATGAATAAATGTTAAATGTTTATGTTCTGATGTTAACTCATTGCATATAGTAATATTGTCAAGTTTTTTACTCTACAAGTGCATGTCCAAGTACAGCGAACATAATTATAATAACAACATAAAATATAAAATTAAGGATTGATATTGCAAGAGAAAGAGAGAGAAGCGGAAGGGAATGAAAGAGATGGGAAAACTGTCTGATACAAATTTCAAGCACTACATTTAACTAATATTCAAATTTTGAAATTATACTGCTTTAGATAGTGAATAAATATTAGTCAAAGTGATTAAAATTTGGTATCTTAACTGAACTTTGTAGTTACTAAAAATATTAATATTGGAAGTGTAATTAAAAAACCTTACTTCTATTTTCGTGTTATTGAAAAGAATTAAAGTGTACCTTGCAAATTTATTGTATATATATACATACAAATATATGTACATTATACTTATAAACATTGTTTTGATCAATTACCTATATAAATGTCAATTTTTTAATTTAGTTTTAATTAGAGCTTTATCTTAATTTATATTCATATTTTTAAATTAAAACAATATACATATTTCCTTTAATTTCGAAAATCATGACATGCTTAATAAAGCTAAATTTTTAATATGAATTTCAATATTGCATTATTAGTACAATTTAGTATTTTAAATAAAAATATTTACAGTTTTATGCTTTTAAGTTTGCTTTACTATTAATGTAATAATAATTAATTTATATTTAAAAAAACTTTTTGCTATTTAAATAAAATTGAACAATTTCAATACTCGCACAAATGTACAAATAGAGAACCTATATAAAGTATCCTGAGCAACAGCTTTTAAAACGAAAAGTTTCATAATTCTAATAATACATTGGTAATACAAATTATCAATACAATCTAATACTTTGATATTCAAAAAAAGATTTCAAAATTAAAGCCATTGAATAAAATGATATAATATATATATAAAATAATAAATTAAGAAATGAAGATGCATCCAATGAACATACAGCTTTTTATCTCCATTAAATAAATTCCCCAATATCTTTTTACGGATCGAGCTTTATAATTGATAATGCTCTGGAGTACGAAGGAAAAAAGATAAACAGATGTCACCTATGAAAAGATTGTATTTAACGCGATCAACTTAAATACTTGCTTTCCTGTTATATCTTGAATATCTTATGCAGTAAGGTACATATTTCAAATATAAGGTAAGAACAAATTTTAAATTATACGAATATATTTTTAATTTGATATTAAATTTTTATTCAATATTTAAAATTTTTTAATACTTTAGAAGAACACTCAATTTATTCTAAAATATAATATTTAATTTTTAAACTTTATATTATTATAACGAAATAAATTCTATATATTATGATAATTACTCATTTTCGACAATGAAAAATATAATTGCATAATCTAAATCATATCATTATGATAAATTTATTTAATTATTCATATTTACAATTTTTACTTTAATTTTAAATCAATCAATTTTTATTCAAGCATGTTATATCTATTATAAAAACTTATAGAACTATAAATGATATTTTTATTACGATATATATATTAAGAATTATACAAATAAATAATTATATTTAAGAACTATAAACTATATTTTATACATAAATAATAATAATAGCTTTGAATTATATGCATAAATTAAAATATGTAATTATTTTAAATCAATATTCGTATTAATCTTTCATATTTACATTATAAATGTTTTACATTACACTATTCAAACAAATTTGAATTATTTTCATATTATACAATTATTATCTAAGTTATAATAGTATTATAATTATAACTTATAATATAATCATGAATTATATTATACCATAATATAAAGCAAGATTTTAATTTCAAGTTTATTTTATTATTTTATTTAGGATAAAAAAATCAGAAATTCAAATAATATAAACAAAGTATTTTTATCATTACGATAATAAAAAATAGAACATACTATTAGTAGATTTTTTTAAATTTATGTTAATATTTTAAAAACATATAGCTTCAATTTAGAGTTACAATTACTAATATTGACAAAGAAACGAGTTAATTAAATATTGCGAATGTTTAATATAATTACCAAATAAAAAAAGAATGACACATAATTTAAAAACGTATGTATGTAATATGTATATATTGTATGAGTAACCAAAATTTACTAAAATATAAAATAGATCATTTATGTAGTAGCATTAACAGATGCATAAAAATGCATAAAAGGTACAAATATAAATATCTAAGTAAGACTAAATTTACTGTACAATAATGTATTTGCAACTGTAATGTTCTGTAATGTAACTAGAATAATTCTCAGATGCAACAAGAAGCAAAGTAAATAATTGTAATAACAGAAGCTATAATTTTTATTAATAAAAACCAATATATAAAATTCCATCTTATTACTATGAGTTCGCATTTCAATGAATGTTGGAAATTAATAAATTTTTTAGAACAATTTTTCGATATTGATCAGTAATTCTCGTTTATTAATCGTCAAGTTTATTGGAACAATCAGTTATGAATTAAAATTCCGCGATTGCATTAAATTCAACGTCAATATTTAGTCATTAATGACATTAAAACTTTTCTATTCTTTACAGACACAAGTTTTTTATTGCTTAATTTAAAAATTAAGATTTTGAAAAATGCATTTATTTAATAAGCTTTGCTTCATTTAGATTTCTCGAAATTATAACGTTGTATCAAGCATATAGGTTGTCAAGAATTACATGTATTTATGAGTACAAGATACATAGTTTTCTGTATAACTTACGAAGTAGCTAATGTTAAGAGTGATATTAAAATTAATTCAATGATAATTTTGATATATTCTATCATTTTATTCTATATTAGCTTTAATTTATACTTTTAATTACACGCTTCAAGATGTGAAAAATAAAAAATATTGCTTTAATTAGTTTTTTATTTTATTGCTAAAAAAAACCTTCAAAACTAATAAAAAAATAATAGTGTGACACTTTATAGGATATAATATAGACTTAAATAACAAATGTAAAATTGTAAAATTAAATCATAATATAAAAAATGTTTAGATATAAAGTAATATGCTACTATTATCCGTTGTTATTGTACACGCATTTTGTTCTAAGTACGCATTGAAAATATTCGTAGATATTTGGCAATTTTTTAATTTCAGATTTTATTCTTAATAATTCTTTTATTAAAAAAAAATTATATTATATACAGTTCATAAAATTACCCTAATACTAGATATCAATTCTCTTTTCCAAAATAAAATAAAAGCTCTATCGTGAATAAAATTTTCATTTTCAAAAGCACCTAATATTTTAAATTATTTTTCGAAAACAGTAATATAGTAAGTAAATTCTTAAAATTTTAAATTATGCTAAAGTGATGATTAAAAGCGACATAGAAAACTAACAAAATATACATTTCTAATTAATAATATAGTAGAATTATAGTTCAATATATTTACATTTAAATTAATTTTTTAGTACGTTTAAATTTATATTACTCGTCATTTTTCATTGATACTTTTTTGGATTCAAATCTATTTTAAATTTTGGGTACTTATTTCAGCTTCGAACAAAAGTGTTTTGTAATTATTTCATAGTAACAATATTACTTTAAAATCAACGTAAAAAATTTGACTATTTCTTGATAACTTGACTTCATGTTCTGTTTAAACTATTTTTCAAATTATCTACATAAACTTTGTGATATGTTATATCGACAGCTCTTTATAAATCGATAAAATAATCGTTTATATTATTTTGAAATGAAATTTTGTAATTATACGTCTTTAATATATTTTTTGTCTTTACTTTATGCAAAATAAATCAAAATAACAGTCAATCATATTATTATTAATAATTTCAATATTACAGTATTTATTTCAGTAATACAGCTTTATTTAATTTTTAAATTAATGATTGAATTTAAGAAATATCAGAAACTAAATTTTTTTTCATTGTTCAATAATGATTTTTATTTCTAATCTTGATCAAATTAATAACTTCTTGTAAATAAATAATTTATTAAAAAGTAGAATTTACAACATTATGCAATACAAATTATTATATTAATTTGAATTTTATTAAAAATAATTTTATCTTGTGAATTCCTACCTAGTGCGTGAATATTTTTTACTTGCAACAAAACGATATAGTTCATGTAGTAGTTTATATTTTCAATTTTAATATAAAAAATTATCAAAATTTTGTAAATTACTTGACGATTTTATATTTACGTAGTTTTCTTTTTAAAAATATGAAAAAATCAATTTTTTTTAATTTTTAATAATTGATTCAAGAAGAGAAAATAATCAACGTGAAAGGTATAAAACGGCTGTATATATAATAAAAATCTATAAAAATGGCTTTATAAAAATCATAAGTACCAAAGAATAAAAATTAATTAAAATAAAAATATTCTTTATACTAAGTACTGAAATTGTTAATTTATTATGACACGAATGAATTAATATGTTTATAGTGATTATAATATTTATTTTCTTTTTAAAAAATTAATTTTCATTTAATACATGTGATATATTATAAATTTGTATTTTATAGTAGAATCAAAATAGCTATTGTCAAAACTTATTAAATTTTTAAGAATACTAGAAAATACTCTGTTTAAAAAAAAAATTAATTAATAAATTCGAAAATCAGATGTTTTAGAATATACTTTTAGTTTATTAACCATAATGACATAGTTGTTATAAACAGTCACATCTTGACTTTGAAAATACTGACAGTTCATGAATTTTAATGGTGTTCTAAAATATATCAAAATTATTTTAGTTAATTAATACGGATGATAATAGTTTTATCAAAACCGAAATATTAACAATAAATTCAATTAAAAACTTTCTAAAACGGATAGTAAACACTTATATATATAAATTAAAACCAAATCTTAAAAATATAATTGTTTTTTTTATTCCTATATAATTTTACTGATATAATTTTTTTCTACATTGACAATTTTTATTTCATATATAAATTATTGTGAGTATATACAATCAAAATCATTGATATTCATTTAATTTAATATATAAATGGAAACTTATTTGAAAAAAAGCAAAATATTTAATAATTTAATTAAATATAGTTTTTTTGATAATATTGTTTAAGAGAGATGAATATAAATTTTTTTTTAACTACCGAATGCATTTTTTTTATAAGAACATATATAAAAATAAATAAATAATTATTGGAAAGTTTATAGAAGAAGTTGCATCTATATCTTTAAATTAAAATCAGTAAATTAAAAAAATAAATATTCATTTGCTGGAGTAAAACAATCATACACTATGTAAGCCATACAAAATAGAGTAAAAAAAGAAACGAAGAAAAAGAATAATAACAATCACCCGGTATCATAATCAATTATACAAATTATACTTAGACACTCCGTCCTTTGATACGTAGATACATGTGTATATCAGAAAGGATAAAGAAAGAAACATCAATTTCTGGCCTCAATAAATCTAATGTGTTACATTTAGGTACTTCAACCCACTGTGCTACACCTTTATATCAAATTACAAGAGGAGCATGTAATTGAGAAGTAAAATAAAAATAAATAGAGTCAAAGGAAAAAAAGATAAGAGAGAAAAAATAGATAAGTGTAAAAAGATTGTTAATTTTTAACTTCTGACATAACAAGTAGAATCTTATAATGAAAATCTAATAAAAATTTTAATATTTATATAAATAAGTAAATTATTGTGAAATTTATATTCTAATTTTATTAAGATACTTAAATGAACTATTTTAGTTTTAAAACTTCACAATTAGTTTCAAATGGATGCGGTTCGTTATAATCCTTTTATTTAAAATTCAGGACGAAATTAAAACATAAAGATTTTATATTTGTTTCAAATTATTTTTCATTTTAACTTCTTTAAGTAAAATATTAATACAATTACTAATTGAATATTTGGTATCATGGTTGTATTTATAATTTTACATAATATTCTATTTTTTAATATAATGTACATTAAATTATTTATATTCTTAAATAAATACGATCGGATTTAGCCTCTAATCAATGACAAACAAAAATAAGCGTACATGTATATTTAAAAGTGATATTACATTGTATATAATTTGCATTATATATGCACTGGTATTTAAAACCAAAATTCATTTAAGATTTTCTTTTATTAATCATTTAAAAAAAGAAGAAATACGACCGATAAAATATTTTTTAATTAAATTAAATAATAAATTATTATATACTTATTACTTTGTATACTCTTTTTACTTTGTGTATAACTAAATTCTTTTAAATTTTGAGAATTTAAAAATTACATCAAGATAAAATAAAAATGAAAATTCTATTTGAAAATAAACTAAACATAAGTTTTTACATAATTTAATGGAATTTTATAATGATGTAATAATTTAATTTTATAATTACATACACAAACTCATATATTTTTATTATTATATACACATGCATTATAATTGATAGTGTGTGAGTGATAATTTTTATCACTTATTATCTTTTCCTCAGTTATTATCTCTAATTAGAGAAGATTTTTAAATTGATATTAATCATTAAAATGGAAAATAATATAAACAGATTATTTTCGTTTGTTTAAATAAAAAGTATCAAATTATATGATATTATTTTCTAGTAAAGATTTATATCAATTGTACAGATTAATATTAATAATTAATACAAACCAAAGAAATTCTTTTTTTAAAATATGATTAATTATTTATTAATAGTTATCCAGCTATAATCTAAATTTTTCTCGTAAAATTTTATCTACTCTATCAGTCTATTATTATTCAATATTAATTATAAAATTTCTTTTTCATTCGGTTTTTTTCTTGAAAATCGATTTTGTGTGTATTTCTCGTTCACGTCAAATACTTTGAAATTTTATGAAAGTAATTCATACAAAACTGATTTGCTTTACCAATACAAGTTATGAATATTCTTTTTGTAATCAATTTTGATGAAAAAGAAATTGATAGCGAGACGAACAAATTTATTCAATTTACTCATTACAAATCGATTCTTGCACAAATATACGTATATTAAAATTCTATGTTAACTAATTTGTATTTGTTAAATTTATAATTATAAGAAAATTATTTTATACATAAATTATACAATAAATTATTTAATAAAACAAAATATTATTTAAATTCATAAGTTTTTAAAGAACCAATTAAACTTACCTTAAAAAGTTATAAATTGAATGATTAAGACAGGAAATTATAAAAATAATTGCGTGAACTGAATAAATAAATATTATTTTGTAAATTAAAAAAGAGTTATGGAATAAGAAAGAGTCTTGTAATAATATATTTTCTTGTAGAAATTTATTGATTAATATATATTTATACTAATGTAAATTATCTGGGAACAGTCGAGTTATATAAATATACCTACAGGAATAAATTTTTCTTTGAAACATCCATACATATGCGTAGATAATATCCAATGAATGTTTAACTTTTTGAAATATGTATTACATGAATATATTAATACAAATATTTTGAACTTCAAAAACAGGATAAAAAAATTTTCATGTGGAATACTTTTATAAAATAGTTTCATTATATGATGAGATTCATATCAGATTATAATAATTTCTGTGATATTTTATTGACAATTTGTACATAGAATTAAACTGTGTTAATAATGTAGATTTGTCGAAGAAAATGTCTAATTAATTAAGATTTTTTTGATATTTTGGAAAAACAAATTGATATTATTCTTACATGAGTTATTTTGCGAAATTTTCAAAATAAAATTATAAATTAATTTCAAAATCAAAACGTAATTATGACATTATTTTGATTATAGGTGATTGGGCAATACAGGTATCAGAAGAGTTATGTTTAAAATAAATTCGTAAGTTCTTGTGATTTCAATCAAAATTAGTTATTGTTATAAAAATTTTTAAGTTGTATCTAATATCAAATCTTAGATAAATAAAAGAAATCAACTAATTGTAAATAAAATTTTAAAAGTAGATGGTTGTTGTAATGTAGTAAAAAATTTTCGTTAAATTAATTAAGTCTGAAGATCTGTACTCGAATTGTTTAATACCAAATCACATTTGCATAGTCGGATCTAAGTATGCCATGCTGATCGCAGTATAATTTGTTCGTATACTTGTACCATAAAACTTTCAGATTATTTCGCAAGATGCGATATAAGATATAATTCTTTAAACAAATATAATCTTTTATATATTTTATTTTTTAAAGCTACACGAATTATTCAAATATTATCGAAAGAAATTCTATTTCTTGAGTAAAGAATAAATATGCAAATTAATCTTTTTTTAATAACAAATGAAGAGTCGATAATCCGTATGTAATTTCAACTAAAAATTAAATATTATTTTAATAACCTTATTTACTTTTTTTTTTTAAATTATCTATTATAATAAATCTTACGCATAAAAAATTGAGTCAAAACAAATAAAGCAGTTTTTATTGATACAAACAGCTAGTTTTAGAAATTGTTAATCATGTAAGAATTTCATGCAGTTATTTTTAAAGCAAATTTACTTGAATGTAAAAAATTACTCGATTATTTTCATTGCAAGAGTTCATATTTAACGAAAATCTACTTTTCAACAAATAAATATTTGTTTGATACTCGATTCATTTTAATCAAATTATATGTCTATTTAAAAATTGAATATATATTAGAACAAAAAATTAATCTAGATGCTAAAAGACTATCGTTATACTTTCAAAATTTTTTTGAAATATTAAAATAACATCATTTCATAATATTTTTAAGATACAAATATTTTTCTTTAATATCATAAACTTTATTGTAATGTCATTTTCTAATTGTCATTGTCCAAAATAAAACATTTTAAAGCTTGAAAATCTAAATATACGTGTTATGCAATTCGAAGAGTCCAAAGATTCCATTTCATTTATTTTAGCACCATATTTCATCATTATAAGTGAGAGAACCGCGATCCAGAGAAAAAGAGAGCTAGTCTACCTTCCCGAGAGAGTAAGGAGTTATGTGTGAAAGTCAATGAATGTCACCCATAGAAATAAGGATGTGCTTGAAAGGATTATGGTTATTAGTTAAAAATAAACTGCTGTAAAGATAAGCGCAAAAATTACTATTTATTTTATTTCACTATTGTTCTGAATTTAACGAATTTCATACGTATTATGTATTACTTTAATACGTGATATAATTAAAAGAATCATCTCGTAAACGAATATAATATAACGAAGTAATACGTAAATAATAAGATAAGCTTAAAAGTGCCAATATAATTATTAAAAATAAAACTAAACAACAAGATTCAGAGGAATCAATCTTTGACTATAGAAACCATTTACAAGAGTCGAGCTACCAAGGCAAGTTAATTAAAAACTTGGCTTTTGTCGATTAAATTCGTGCTTTGATTTTATTTAAAAATTTTATTTAACAATCTACTTCTTCTACGAAACTTATCAGATCATTCAAATCATTTAAAAATTCAAATTGATCACTGCTTTCATATGACTCTGAATTCATTACTCTATGGTAAATATAATTTTTTAGTTTTTATGTATCTTAAATTGTTTATTAAGAAAATAAAAAAACTATATTTTTAGTAAATATAAATGTTAGTGGTACAAAAATATTTTATGAATAATTTTAATATAATGCGATCGTTTATTTGTTGATTATTATATTTCAAAGGAAAATAATTTATTTTATATTTTTAATATTTTACAATATTCACCTCTATACGCCTTTTATCAATGCCTTTCAAATTATAAAACAATAATAATATTAGAGTAACAAAAATGTTCTGCTTAAACTTCTATTTCTTTTTTTGATGCATGAAATGTAAAATTTGATTAGTTTAGAATTAAAAATCTTATAAAATTTGAATGCTGTACAAATGGAGTGATAGAATATATCATTATTATGTATATACAGGGTGCCATATACACAGAATAAACGAGAGTAAGAAAGTAATTGAGCAAGTGGTTGTCAGACTAAAAAAATAAACGAATTATATGTGAATACCTCTTGTAAAAGAATTGTTAATTCTCTGTTTTAGTTTTTTCTTCCAATTTGTTTGTGAAGAATTAATTAATACAGTTTTTTTATATTAAGAATCATTATATTGTGTCTAATAAACTTATTTATTAATGAAGTTAATTAAATTTTATGAAATATAATTGCCGCAAAACTATTTACCAAATACTTTATATTTTAAATGAATTTTACGATAGCAATGGAACAGAAAATTTAATTTATTAAAAAAAAGTATATTAAAAAAAATAAGAATATTTCATATTAGAAATAATAAGAATATTTCTAATTCAAAAAACTATTATAATAGAAAAACAATTTCTATATGAATTTGAATAATATAAATAACATTATTTATTAGAAAATTCATGTCGTATAAAATTGGAATTGTGTAATGAATTTTTATATATTTTTCTTAAAATATAGTGCATCTCTAATAAAAAATAAAAAACATTATTCAAAAATAAAAAATTAATTTGCAAATAAGAAGCTCTATTTGAAAACATGATCACCAGTATCAAATTATTATTTTTTAATTAGAAATAGTGAAGAATATTTAAAATATTCATTTTTTATTAAATGTTATTATTTCTTTTGGTTTAATAATTTTTTGTCGTAGTATTTACAATTCTATTAAAAAATGCTGATATTCGAAATTATATTTTACTTTGATGTCGATAACAGCATTTAAGCTATACAACTAAGATATTATTTTTAGTCTACTACAATATTAAAATAATATTACTGATAACATTAGACATTTATAAATAAAGAAAACTTCTTAATTCTCTAAAATGAATAGTAATTATTAATACAGATTATAACACGTGTATAATAATTTGTTTATAAACAAAAAAATTTGAAAAATATAAATACGCTGAGTAAGACGGAGGACAATTGACATGTGTATTATATATACTCCTGGGTAAACCATACGTCTAGTTGTTTTTGTTTAGACATCACTACTATATCTAATAATGATAACGAGTTATTCGAGTTTATTGAAAACACAAAAAGAAGAATAAATCACAATAAACTGGAAAGATAGAAACGAGTAATACATTTTTGTTTACGAACACAGTTTTTATTAAGGTTTTTCCAGTATTTATTTATTTTAAATGGTAAAACGATTAACTGTATTTATATAAATATAATATATTATTACTAAATAATTATTGTTGTTTTCTATATTTTCTTAAGTCACAATCAGATTCGTTTCAATTTCAAGATGTTGAATAATATTGAATATTTAAGCATATGAAAATTCCATTTTTATTTTACTGAAAACAAATTTTAGTGGTTGATTTGACTTGCTGTATCAATTTCGAGATATTTTGTTTCATAAATAATAGGTAAATCGAATGTATATATATATATAAGACGAGATTTGGTGTCAAAGAAAATTAAAAGCCACGAACGCGTTATATGTAAATCTATTATTATTTTTCTACTTTATCATTATCTATATATACGAAATTACGAATAAAACATTTTTAATCAAATGTATATAACATTATAAATTTTCAGAACTCCTTTATTTAAAAAATTTTTTTTAACTACCAGGTATATCTAATGATGCCAAACAATGAATGTAATAATAAAAATGTCACCGACTACTTTACATATGGAAGCAAGGTAACGGACAAGTGCTAAAAAAATATACCTCTGCACGTTTTCATTTAGAGGACTAGCAGATTAAGTTACTTCCTTGCATATGTTATTTTTTTCACAATTTTAAATAATTGAAAATGTTTTAAAAGTACTTAATGGGAAGAGAGAAATATCTTGTTAACACATGCATGAATTTTTTAAAAGTTATAAATCACGACATCTGTTAAATTAAATCATGACATCTTTCTATCACAACAGAGAAACGGAGACGTTTCAAGCCATGCCATCTCTTCTCCCTTGATATACTTTCGATGACTGTACGAACTACTCTTCAAATAGAAAGCGAAACAGTCAGAAGTAAATGTTTCTGTCCATAACTGTTATTGTGTCACGATGCTTACAACCAAAGTGAACCAAAGAAAAAACGCATAACTTAGCAAAGAAAACTTAAAGGTTTAATCTACATAATTATTATATTTACAGTGGTTCTCGAAAAAAAAGATATTGATTGGATGAAGAAATAAAGGATATGAAATGAATAAAATAGATTGCAAAGTAAAAAAGAAGAAAGTGAAATATTGGAGTTATTTTTTATTGAAGATTTTAGTAACACAATTGAAATATTTTCAATTACATAGAAGGTTGAGATGATAATTATTCTTTTGCTTTTCAATTGTTATTGCCGCATTTTACAATTTACAAGTTTAAGTTATTAAGTGATTGAGTGATAATTTTCGGTAGTATAAGTTTTATTAATATAATAATAAGTTCAAAAATATGATAGTTATAACAGTTTATAAAAGATTTATAAGCATATTTAAAATTTTATATTTGATTTCATTTATATATTTACAATATATTAAATAATTTAAATAATTATTATTTGGCTATATACAGAAAAATAATTAGCATTTATGTTTTGACTTAAAATGTTTTGAATGTTACTAAATTAATTGACATCATAACAGTATAATTTCATTATTATAATAATAATTTTTCTAACCTATTTACTAAAAATATATGTAAAATTATTATATGAATATTACTTTTCAGGAATTATATATTATTATACGACTTGTATAAGGTATTAACAAAAAAAACTTAATGTAAATACCAGAAAAAACTTTGTGATTGTTGCTAATTTTTACTGAAATATAAATTGTATTTAATAGAAATTGCGTACAATCATTATATAAAATTTTTATTTAATTTTATCACAAAACTTTAAAATTATTTTCATTTTAAGTAACATACTTTAAAATAATAATAAAAACTTTTGCTCTAAAAATATTATCAAATATTCTTATCAATGATTTTATAACATGTAATTTTTTTTATATATTAGCAAAAGAAATATAAAAAAATAATATTAAACAAAAGAACCAAGACAATATGTTTAAAACATATTTCATTTAACAGTAAAAGAATATTTTTAAATATAAAATAAAATTTTACTTCATAATATTAAATATTATTTTTTAAAATTACTAAATTTTAAGCTACATGATAATATATAAATCGTAATTAATAATTGTTCAATTTATTAATATAATATTAATTTATACGTAAAGGAATTTTTCATTTAAATACTTGAAAATCATAGAATAGGTATACTTCTTGTTATAACTTCCAAATAAAATCTTTTATAATAGTATTAATAAAAATCTTTTTCTAATATTAACCATAATTAATATAATTATAAAAACCTTACCACATATCTTCTAATTTAAATATCATGATATTTTTGTTTAAAAGAAAACAATTCATGTATATTTTTATCGAAACAACTAATAAGATTTGGTAGAAATAACTATTAACGCTATGTTTGAATCAATTAATTTTCTATTAGATTAGTGCTAACATCAATAACAGTTTCAGTAACTTAGTAATTCAAACTATTTGTTTCTTAAAAGGTTGTAAAGTAATAAATAATATTAAAGCAATTAATTAAAAAAATTTTTATGTTATGAAATTAAACTACTTCATAAAATGTATTTATTGCGATTAAGAACTTCTTTCCAATATATAAAAAAGATACGCAAATAGCGAAAGATTATATTTCTAAAAGAATGTCTTTATGTATATAAAAATAATGTTGCTGAGTATACACGCAACAAAAAAAGAAGGTTAAGGTAGTCGGGAAGTGCGAGGGCGTAAATGTGGGGAAGGGGAGAAAAATCGCCATCCTCTAACATTGGCCTAGGATATAGATAAAACGTTTAGAAGTGGGGAGAAAACGCGAGAGTGGGAGATACAGGAAGAGGGAGAAAGAGAGAGAGAGAATAGGGTCGCGTGTGCCAAACTGGGCCAGGTTTACTCGGTAAGTGTGTCAACGCGTTATTGATCGTTGTATGACAAAGCTAAGCAGCCTTCCCTCGTCAAGTAGCTAATTCAGTCCAGAAGACTGATGTCATATTCTACGACGTAAAGAAAGAGTTGTATAACTATTGTACAATTGTTTTTTTCCAGAATTCACCCATAATCGATTTAAGTTTGATAATCTTCCGACTACAACTATTCCCTTTATATTATCTTTTTTGTATCTGCGCTCTTAAATTATGATTCAAAGAAATTATGTGTAATGTAATAATTACATGGCAAACAAAATAACAATAGTCTATTTATATAAAGAAAACAAACTATATCAAACAGTAGAGCTTATACCAATATGCTAAATTTATGCATAAGAACTTCTACTTATAAAAACTGGCGATAATGCTGTAATAAATAATTTTTAAATGCGATTATTCTGTAAATTCAGAAGGATAAAATGTGTTTCTAAATTTTTTTATTCTTTTCAAATATTATCAGAAGTTTTCAAATTTAAACGTTACATAACCTAAAATTTGGTAATTACAAAGTTTGATATAAAATTTCTTATTTTTTCTATAAATTTCAAAATAAAAATTAAACGTACCAAAATTTAATAAAGATAACAAAGAAAATCGTTCATTTTTTGATAATAAAACTTGTATTTTTAATTAATATTTATTATAAACTAAGTATATATTTTTATTTAAATAAAAATTCATTTAATACAAATTGTATTATTAACATTTCTTTTGCTTTATTTCATAAGAATAAAATACTGACTACTTATTTATAAAATTTTTTTCTTCTAAGTGTAAGAAAAACATTTTTTTAGTTTATATTTTATTTGTAAAATAACTTTTCTTAGATTAAACTTTTCTTTTCTAGAATAAATTGTATTCGAAATAAATTTTACATTAAATAAAAAATTTATGTATATTTAAATTAATTTATTCAATAATTATTATTAAACAAAACATCTAAATGATATTGAATAATATACAAGAAATATTCGATAATTTTTTTACTAATTGATTAACCTGGAACACTTTCATTATAAAATTGAATTTAAAAAAAGCACAAACTTATATCTATAATTTGTATTTAAATAAAATAAATTAATTAATATTATTTGATTTAAATTGGCGAATGAAAGCAATAAAAAAGATTCATGATGAAACAATTGAAATTAATGTTATATCACGAAACATTTTAATAAAAAAATGAAGAAAAATTATCTGGTTTTTATTATTTATTATTTTTATGATGTAACAAGGACTTTAAATACATTGCATATAAACTAAAAGAGATTAACATTTAATTAAAATCTATTAAGTTAGATAATCTGTAATTTAAGACTTTTTGTAGTCCATGTATATAAAAAGTTCAAAGGCTTGTATCAAAGCCTTTTTTTTAGTAGTTATTTGTTATATCTTTTTTCCTTTATGTCTTTATTTCCTTAAAGATAAAATTTAAAATTATTAAAGAAATATTAAAATTAATTAAATACAAGGTTTTATTAAATTTAGCGCTTTTCAAATTTACAAATTTAGAAAATTTGGTATAACAAGAATTTTCCTTAAATTGAAAAACACAAACGGAAATAAAATTTTTAGATGATGATTCCGAAAATAAATAAATTAAATACAAGAAATTAGATAAATGGTATTAATTACTTTGCAAAGATTAAAAAATAATTACAAAATTATTAGAAAACGTATACATTTTTTAACCAACTAAATAATATTTTTAAATTAACTTCATATGTAACACCATTTTTAGAAATAAATTCACCAAAATTAAAATGACCTAAATTCAGCAATTCGTACATTTGTGTTATTCAGAAATTTATATATTTAAAATCTTAATTAACGAATAAAGCATTTAATAAGATTGTAAAAAACTAATACTAATTGTAGTGGTATATTTATTAACCAAATATTATTATGTTTTAATTATGTTCATATTAATGCCTGTAAAATTTTTGATTTATCGAATTGTACAAAAACATTCATCAACTAGATCAATAAGATATTTATACACTGAAAGAAAAAAATTATATATTTTACAATCATCAAATATTTCGTACCTGTAATAATTCCAATTTATGTTATAGAAACTAGTTAAAGAAGCAAGCTTAAGATATAAAAAATCGATTTTATAAAAACAAGTTACTTTAAATTCGTTTAAGTTTATTTATGATTATTATAAGATTTTTTAATAATTTTTAAAAAATATAAGACATTTCACAGAGAAAGTGATAAATCAAAAAATCTCTTGTATAGTCATAATAATTAACATTTACAGAACAATCAAAATCGAACGACATGAATAACTTTTTCTGCCAATGCAAATTTGCATTTTGAATTATATAAAAAGATCATTTTATTCAAAACTAAAAGAACTTAATAGATTTAGATATAAATAATTAAAAAAACAGTTTCAGACTTTGTTTTAACGTTCATAAAGTAGATTCTAACAACTAATAATAAAGTATTTGTAAAGCTTTACAATGATAAATAGCATAGTTTTTTTACATTTATTGGAATAACAATTGTAGTTGATGATTTAACAAATGTAAATTATTTAGTGCAAACCAAAGTTCAATTATGAGGAAAAAATTTACCATCAAAGACAGTTTTATTGAAAGAATATTATTTACAAATAACTAAACTTGATCAATTGTCTATTAGATATTTTGTAAAATTACTAGTTAAAGAGTCATAGTTAAAGAGTCATAGTTAAAGAGTATTGCATTATAAATATTGCATTAAAACATTTATTCTTACTTGACAAAACTATAAAAAATAATATACATTTTAAAGAAAATCATTATAAATTTCTCCGAATTTGTGAAATTTTAGATTATACAAACGAATCGACATTTAATGGAAATAATAATATTCTTGAAGAGTAAATTGAAGATAATAAAAATTTATTATTAAAATATTCACACATAATAAAAAAATAATTGTAAAGAATCTTACAAAGATTTAGATACAATATAAAAAAATATTTAAAATTAAAACAAGAAATAAATATTAAAAGTTATTACCATGAAACAAAATTAAGAAAATTTGTTTTAAAAATTTAACCTGTAAAAGACAAAATTTAGTCTATTTGTTACAATTACGCAGATATAATATGATACTATAAATAGAAAATCAATGCAAGATAAAAATAAATAATTTAAAAGAAATATAATATTAGTTATACAAAAAGTTATGTAAATTTTTTTAAAGTCAAATAATATTTTAACCGAGTAGTACGTTACTGTGTAAATATGATTTTAAGAAGTACGAATGATCGAATATGAGTATGAGAGCAAATGAAGAACAAATGATTATCGACTATAGGACCTTAACAAATTTTAAAACTGAAATATTATTATTAATAAGCTAAATAAAAATACAAAAAGAGTTACTTATTTTTTTATATATTCTTTATAAATTATTTTTCATATTTCCAAGCAATTAAAGAAGAATATAAACTATATTTAGTATTTTATAATTTTTATATATTTCCTTTATATATTTTTATATACAAATATTATCGAAGTATAATGTTCATTTCAGAAAAATACACAAATTTTATCTAAATTATAATTTAAAAGACTTTAATATATCTTAAAACTATGGTAATATATTTAAATTTATTATATATCAATGAATTTTCATGTATGATTATTATTATATAAATTTATATTAGTTGAATCTTCTCAAATTAATTGTTTAATATGAAAATAAATTTTAGGTCCTTTGTTTATTTAAATCTGTAAATGATTTACGAGATATCTTTATTAATAAATGTATAAATTAAATCAGATATTTTGTATTAATTAACGATTAAAAAAAAATAATTTGGCTCATTTCTGTTAAATTTTATAATATATATTAATGGTATAAAAATAAATTATAAAAATTTATATTAAGTTAAATTAGTAATTTGATTTTAGAGTAACTTGTAAAACTATTTAAAATATAATAATTACAAATAGTTAATATATAATTGTTAATATAGATAAAAAAAGACATCTATATAAGACACTTATATTGAAAGTGAAATTCAATATTACTTTTAAATTTTATATGAAAATAGCTGGTGCCAATTAGTAAATCTGTAAAAATGTATAATGAAAATTTAAAACCTTAGTAATAATTACAAAATTATTAATTAAATCAAATTATTATTTAAGTAGTTTTCATTATAATAAAAAATAATATCTACTAATATTTAATATTAAAAATATTTTTTTACTTGTTTTTATTAATAAACTTTTAATATAAGTGAATTTAAATTAATAAAGACTATGATCGTAAATAATTAAAAATAAAAAACATAATTAATATAAAATAATTTTTAAATAATTATTTACCGATGAGAGTAAGTTATCCATATTATAAACCTTAGTATCGAATATTTATTGTCGAATACAAACACTTAATTTACTTATATAATTATTTATTTATCAATTTATTAACTATACTATAATTATCTTCTATGAAATAAATTCTATAATGAAATATATGAATAATATACTATCATAAGAAAAAAATATCTTACATCTGACATCTATTTATTGAAATTAAAAGACTACCACCAGTCAAGATACGTTATATTTGTATAGTCACGATTAATAGATGTATATTTTAAAGATAATATAAAGTAAATAGATGTAAAAATCATTTTATTTTGAATTTTTAAGTTTAAATTGAATGATAAATGATAATTTATATTAAAAATGATATTTTAATATATAAGTAATAAAAATATAAAACATCAAAATCTTTAGCTTTTTAAAAGTTACAAAATACATATTCAGAAGCACAAAAGAGAATTCGGTCAGGGTCACTATATCTATTTTCGTTAAATGAACATAAAAAAGTAGCGTTTAAAACAACCACATACTCGAATAACTCTATTTAAATATAAGATAAAAGCAATGAAAAGTAAAAGGGTTTGTTTTTGAAAAAGTAATTAAAGGGCTAAAAGAATGAAAATTTAGTAAAAGATTTCTCTAATCGATCAAATATATTGAACAGTAATGATATTAGAGTTCTCTATCTAATTCGAGGATAAAGGTGAGCAATGTATAGAGTAAAGGTGAGCCAATGTGCAATTCTGTGTTTCAATTTCTAAAATTTTCATATTATATCTTAGTATAAACTTTGCATAACCAGTTCGAAAGAAAGTGATATTTTCTTCTTTTATACAGATATGAGCGTAAATGTACAATGAATTGCGTTTTTTCTTTTTTTTCCTTTGTAGCTTTGATAAATGCATTACTCATTTAATGTATAGGTTGCTTAAGACACATTGGACAGTAGAATTTTTGACCTAACAGGGGGTCTTTCATTCTCTCTAAACTAAACTATAATTACATTTAATGAAAAACTGAAGAATCCCATCCATAATATTCTAAAATGTTTGGAATTATATACGTAATTTAAAATATGCCTACTAGACTTTCATATAATCTTCTCATCTAGAATTTTATTTTAAATAGATCCAATTAATTAATACTATTATTTGATTGACCTATTTATTCCTTTAATGATCTTTAATTGATTCAATATTTTTCTCACTGCTTAGTAATTGTTATTAATTAATTTAATATCTATATATTTCTTTAATTATAAAAAAAAATACTGCTCCGATGTTCAAACAATTTTTTCTTTGAAATTCATGTTTCATGCTTTTTTTTTAATTACAACAGCTGTATTTTATGATAGCTTCTTATTTTATTAAGAAATAATAGTTTCCAATAGCGACTTATTAAGTGCTTGTATACATTCTATACTTATTATTAGCAACCACTTTATCCAATTATAATTACATTACCAACTATTTAATTTTAAATCGAATCTTCGTAATTAAGTTAAAGTTAAAGTTAAATAAATTTATAATTAGATACACTGAATTTATAGTAATACATTAATACTATTTAATGGTACTAATTTATTATAAATAAAATTTAAAATAACGCAAGTTTTTTCGTATAAAAATTATTATAATAAATATTAAACATAAACAAGTATTTAATAATGCCGATAAATAACTGATGTGATACATGAAGAAAGGGACAGGATAATCGCAATAAAAATATCAGAAAAACTCATGATATCTCTGTAGTAGATTAAAAACTTTCTTTTTACTTTCTTTTTTCCACTTCCCAAATAATAAGACTCGGATAAGATCAATAATACGTTCTCTTTGACCGTCACAGAAGCTGCAGATGAGGAGCAATGAAAGGTAGAAAAAAAATAAGATATACATAAATTAGATTCTAGATTTTATCAGATTTAGAAGAATTAGTATTGTACGTTAATAGCAAAAGTAGAAAAAAATAATATCAGACTCATTTATTTTATTTTTTTCTTATGTTTTTGATATCGAGATATATGTTGAAAATTTTATTCATTGCGAAGTTTTGAGTTTTTCAAAATCACTTGAATATTCATATTTTTTATTTTTTATTGTCACCTGAAATTATCATATATAATATTGGTATAAGTTCTCCATCATAACTGTTGTTTTTCAATGAATAAACATTCAATGTAATTAATATACATATTTTTTTATTTTTTGAAGAAATAATAATTATGTTCATATTAGTTTTTTTATTCGTAATTAAAAAATCTTGATTGACACATTTTTTGTTTCGAATAGCTATAATGAAAACCAAATATTTAAATTCCGTTAATTTATTAACTTATTTATTTGGAGATATTCTCTATTGCAAAGGAAAATTATTTTAAAAAACTACAATTCTTTTTGCAATTATAATGTATCATAAACAAGATAAAGAAAATTATAAGCGGTAATTTGTTGAAATAACTTCTAATAATTTGTAATCATAATAGAATACAAAAACGCGAGCATGTAGGCGAAAATAATAAAAATTATTGATGATATTATAATAGACACTAAATATGAATAAAATTAATTCAAATAATTTACCAAGTAAAAGTTGTACTTTTGCGAGATTATAAATTTTCTTTTATTTTTTATCTACTATAGGTGTGACGCTATAATAAAAAATAATAATATGGATAAAAGTGAACTTTTTTATAAAACAAACAAATGAAATATAAAGTGTTATTTATGTTTAGAAAAGCAAAATGAAAGAAAGAGTTGCCAGCGAATCAGATTAAGAGAGACATATTAGTGATGGGGAAATCAACTCGGTAAAGAGGGGAAAACGAGTAGTAGAGAGGCTGACAAGGAGGTAACGTACAACTTTCATTTTCATGGAGGCTACTTGTTAATCCGGTGAGTCAATAACTGTATAATACTGGAAGTGCATTGCGTAACCGTGCTATAGTCATCGTCATCGTCGACACTTGATTTCCCTCGCGACCTACTTGCCCATTAAACTAGACATACATTCTTATCCGTAGTGATGTTATATCTGTTGTTTCCCCTCCCTTCCTTTTACTTCATAAATCGACCTTCAGTCATGCCAAAGATAGACACCTAGTGTTTTAAACACGTGCAAGAACTTCATTGAGATATTTATGAACACGTCCAAAGGTGGATTTTTTAGAATTTTTTCCTTAATTAAGAATTTTAAAATATGTCTAACAATTATGTCCAAACTGCTAAATTAACTATTCTGCGAAGAGTTGATCGAAGAAAAAAAACTTTTCATGATTTTATTCGTTGGTATTCAGTTGTTTAAAAATCCGATCGCGACAAATTTTTCATTTCTTTTTTTTTATTTTATTTTTATTAATAATTTTAAATCTTGTATAGCCGATCTACCCTATTTTTTTCCAAAAGCTTTCTTAATTAATAACCTGAAAATTTTTATTTTATATATCCATGTATTATTTAGTTAAGTTTATTATATTACAAAATATTAGTTATGAATTTATTCTATGTTCCACATATATAATTATACAGTATAAAATTTAGAAAATAATATATATGTAAAATACCAGTTTAAATTGTGTGAATTGTATTATAGGCTAACCGAAAATATAAATAGGTTTTAATTTTTAAATATCTTATGATGCTGATGTAAATGGAAGTTTCAACTTAATATTTATACATCATCAACTTTGGTGTATTATACATTTTTTACAAATATATAAATTGTGTTACTATTACATTAAATATTGCAATCAATAAATAATTATTTCTAAAAATTACAATCAATTCTCTTCAATTTATTAATTCATAAAATCGTTTGATTTTATTTTAACATTTGATGATAAATTTAAAATGCATAAATAAATATTTTGTGATTCATTAAAAAATCATTAATCATGACGTCTTAAAATCTTCATCGATTGTTTATTTTATTTTTTATAGAATTTATTTATCATATTTTAAGCATATTTCACACCATTTTTCAATAAACATTCTACATAAATTTTTAAGTATATTAAAAAGATATTTTAGTTATTTAAACCTTTAGTTACAAGATTCACTTTAATTTTTTTTATATTAAACTATATGTACAATTGAGGTATAATAAGTAAAGTTCGTCTTATTCTTGTAATATAATTATCAATAAATCTAAAAAAAACTATCATATGTTATATACAGTATACTTGGTAAAAGAATAATATTGGATAGTAAATGCAAGCTGTTATTTTTTTGTGGATTAAGATCGATAAATATATTTATGAATGCACGCGTGTGCATATATATAATAAAACAATAAATATTTTACTTTTATTTATGTAGAATTCGTCTCATATTGTATTAGAATTTTATTGCGATACGGTTACTATTCTCAGATTAATTTTTATGCAGATTTCATTCATCAAAAAATATGACATAAATTTTAATTAAATTTAGATTTTAAAATTAAGAATGTGCAAAAATTAATAATTTATTTCTTTTTATATATATATCGTAGATTCAACTTCAAAATTTTCATTTAAAAAACCTATTAATATAGTTTTCCAAATGGTATTCAACTATAATTATAATGATAAATGGAATAATTAGTTGAATCGATGTATATTATTTGTAATTAAATGTCTATATTACTGCATTTATTTAATATGGTTTAATACTTCAAGTAGATTTTTAAAATGAATTATTTCATATATAATAGTATTTTAAATTTTCAATAAATTTATTTAGTTTAATTAACTCGAATTTATAAATTCAATTGAATATTTTTTATATTTTTAAGTCAATTTATAATAATTGATTTTGAACTTAATCAATAATTTTTATCTGGAGTCTTTATTTTTACTTTATTCCTCATTTTTATTTACTTAATATATTAATAAAATAAAATATCATAACTAAATATGATGTAATTCAGCCTTAAATAACATAAACTGTAAAAAAATGACAAAAATGAATTTTACTTATTAATTTAAAGTTGTTTAAGAATGAATTAAACATTTTTGTAAAGTAAAAAGTTTAAAAACTGTAGTGTAAATGAATTTAAAGTTTAAAAAAGTTACAAGCAGGTCAAATCTATTAAAAAAAAAAGAAAATAACAAATCTTGGAAGAATTAGTTTGGAGACCTTGAGCTCGATCCTTCGATCCGTTTCGGATATATCGCGTATTCAAGAACTGGCAACGCCAAAGTCGGCGCCATCGCAAATATTCTTTTTGAACTAAAAAAAGATAATCTTGCAAAATATTTGAAATTCGGAAAAAGTACACCCGCAATGAAATAAAACCACTTTGAGATGATTATATAACTGAAGAATACAAAACTGAAATATTGCAAAAAAAAAATTAACATTGAAAATTTCTGTAATGGTTGCATAATAACCTTATCATAATTAATTATTTTATAAGCAATTTATTAAATTTTATTAAGATATATATCAAATTTAAATATCGTAGTAACCGTTACTATAAATATAAATAATAATATTAAATTTTTATTTTTAAAACTTTACTTTCATCTTTCTTTAATTCATAATTTCATTTTTGTATGTATATACTTTAATTAATAAAGAAAATAATAATTACATTATAAATTAAAATAAAATAAAAAAAGAAGCATTCTTTTATAAACATTCATACAGGATTAATTTAATAATTATGTGTAATGAAATTATTATTACAGTGAAAATATATCTACATAGATATTTTGTCTGATAATTAAATTGAAATTGATTATTATATTATTGGAACACTTTTTAAATCAATACTAGCAAATTCAATCAAGATAAACAAATTATAAATATTATAATAAAATATTTAGTGTGTAAAATTTAGCATATAAAAAGCTACCAGGAAAATTTTCATAAATCAAGATATTTTTCATATACATTACAGTAATATTAAAAATATTTATAATTTTGGTACTTTTATAAAATTAGCTTTAAAAGATAAATAATATTTTGATTTAAAATTTTGAAAATTAGTTAAAAATTACGATTTTTTAATAAAAAAAATTATTTTTGAGAAATTTTATTATTGTTACGTTATCAGTAAAAGCATAAATCTGAAACGATTAAAAATTCAAAATATAAGTATAAAAATGAAACTGATACTGATTTGCATATCTGCTCTAAGATTAGAAAAAACTTTGATTACAGGGAATAGGATTTTATTTGATTCATTCATGATTTCTATTGATTTAGTAAAAAGTAGACACCAATGAAAGATAAAACGTGAGTAATCGTAAAAAACGACGAAGTAACCTAATTTTATCCGACGCACAACAAACTTATTTAAAGATAATTTTAACAGTACATTCATTTCTTTTTTTAGTATAGTTAATGTAAGGAATAAGATATGACATTTATTTCAGATCGATATTTTTTTTAAATAAATATTACAATGAATTTATTTGTCAACTAGAGGAAATTCTAGTATATAATTATCGACATAATATAATGAGAACCATAAATTTTTTCTTTATTTTTTAAAGTTTTGATTAACTCACTTAATCCTTTTTGTTATTGTTTTTATTCTTATTGAGGAGTAGTATTAAATATTATTAATGAGATCCTAAAATATACAGTAGTAATGTTGCATTTTAGATGATTTTTGAGATTTTTTAATTTGAATATACAAGTGTCAATTTACTCGTAATGTTGAGTGCACTCGTAAAAATGATTTGCAATAAGCATAGCTTCATTTTCATTTTATAGAAAGCAACATATATAACATTTTCTCATTTACGATTAATAATAAATATGGTGAACTTATCAACTATTTTTTATTATATTACTGCTATTCCAAAAATTGCAAAAAATTTTTTTTTGTATTTCTAATATAAATTTTAATGTATTGTAGAAATGAAAACATTTATTAATATAAAAAATAATGTGAATAGCTTAAAATTGAGTATTTAATTATTTGAATGTTATCAAAAAACAACCATATCTATAATGAAAAAAATTTCATTTATTGAAATTTAAATTATTATTTGATATATAAAATTTAATTTATAATGAAAAGTAAAATCAATAGAAAAGAAAATTTTTTATCAATAACTTAATACATTCATTTCCTGTATATTAAAAAAATAGATATAATAATAGGACCAATCGTCATTTTTAATATTTCATATTTTAGAAAAAATTCTTTAAAAATAACTTTTTATAAAATTATAATACATTTTTTATTTAATTTAATGTAATACAACAAATAATTTTTATATATTTTTTTCTAATAATGATACCATCACCGTAATTTCAATGTCATCGTTTCATAACAAATCATTTCAGAAAATCAGAAAATTATTCACAAATTAATATAAAAGTTAAATTCAAAATTCTGATAGATTCTATCATTTTTTTATCACTGAATGAAAATTCTGCTTACCAGATATCTTGAAACTGTTTCCAAAACTCAAAAAATAAATTTCAATCAAATTAATAATTTCAAAGTAGTCTTTCTTCAGATTTCATGACAATAAGACAACATTTGTATTTATACTCTTTAGTTTCCTATATTGATAAAGATAAAAATTAAATTTATGTTATAATAATATTCTGAAAATATATTGAATTTATTTTTATAAAGCTTAGAATCTTTTTATAATATATGTATTGTTCTACTAACAATAATATATGTAAAAAAATTTTTAATGAATCATGTAACCATTGTATTTATAGTTTTATCATTATTATTCAAGATTATATTTTCTTACAAAGTAGTACTAAAATTTTTTATTTTAATTATTTGCATAAAAGTAAAATAATTTATTATAATTAAAAAAAATTTCTGTAAGTTATTTGTCACTGAGATAAAAAAAATTTAATGATTGAAGGCTTCTAAATTATATATATTTTTATAACATGCAGAGGATTGGTGTAAAAATTGTTAACATACAATTAGTTTTTCATATTCTATAATTTAATTTTTAAATTTAAAACAATATTACACTTATTTTTAAATGCAATTTTTCTAAAATTTAAACAGTTATATTTGAAAAATTTAATTTTTATAGTAGAAACCTGAATTGAAAATCTGTATAATTTATTTTAAAACAAATATTTCGATACACTACGAATACATAAATAATCTTGAAAAATTATGTAGAAAAAGATTTTTGAAGTAATATTTATAGTTGCATTAATTTAATAAATAAAGTAATTAAAAAAATATATATATATTAATTTACTTTATATAGTACAAAAATTTAAAAATATATTTTTTAAAACCTTTTTTAATAGGCATTTAGAATGAAATAACTCGTAAATAATTCAAAATATAAAATATAAACAAAAAACAAGAACAGAGATAAAATGAAAAATAGAACATATTTATAAAAGAGATAGCATTTCATAATAATTATTACATGTATATTTTTAATAATTTAATATGTTAAATTCTTATTCAAACAATCTATAATTATAATGTTAAAAACCAGTTCAGGGATTTTTAAATCAATCAGATGTTGACTATTTGATAAGTTATACCTTTTATATATTATTTCAATCTGATATCTGCCTATAAATGTGATGTTTATAATAGAAAATTTACGTTTTATGATTCATTTTAAATTTTAAGTTTTGCTTTTATTAACAAAAAAATATATAAACAATATTTCTTGTTTATAATTTACCGTTTATTATTAAAATTTTCACACAATTCGTATACACATTAAAATATCAAGATCTATTAAAAAATATACTTATTGTACAGCTTATAATCTACAAAATTAAAATTTATATAAAGTTAAAAGAATAGAATATATTTTTAGATGCTAAAGATTATTTTTACCTTACAAAAATTTTTATCGTAAAAACTAAATTTAAATTTAAATCTACAAGATTTAAAAGAATTATAAATTTCTCTATTAATGTGCCTATTATTAGTTTGTACGTAAATAATCTATTCAATGTGTTAAATACATTTCTTTATGTTTTTAAATTTCCTATATACATCTGTTTTATAAAGTTTTTAGTTGAATATTAGATAGTTAAATATTATAAAAATACAATGAATAAATAAATGGTGCAATCGAAAAAATTTAAACAAAGTTTTTAATAACAACAACCTATTTATAAAAATTTATTAAATATTTCTAATTAAAGTATAGTAAAAATTTTTATGAATAATAACTAAAGAATTACATTCGTTAAAATTCAAGTATTTTACCAATTTATTTTGTAATGTGTTAGGTATTATATAACTGTATATAAAATTTAATAATCAATTAAAAATTTTTTTTATGTTTTAGTTTGTAAAAGTTTTTCAAAGTAGCAAATAACACACAAATTTTTTATTGAGATTCTCAACTTAAATTATTTATGATAAAACATATGCAGAGCTTAAATTCGTTTCTCCAAATTGAATTCATGGTGAATGACAAACATGTAATACCTGTTTATATATTAACAATATTTTCTACGTTTAAAATTTAAAAAAATATTATTAAAGTTCAATACAATGAAAAATTTTCTTTTTAGAGAGATAAAGGTGTAAATAATTGGGAATGAATGATATTGATTTTGGTTTATCTCGAAGCAAACAAAATAGTTGAAAGGCACAGTTCTTTTGCGTGTTTAGAACGCATAACGAAGAAAATAAAGTTGTTCAAATACGTCACGTAAAGATCCACTGCTTGTACAATGGTGAGCTATGCTACCTTGATGACATTGGCTTATTTAATATGAACTATGAATATTGCTTAAAATACATCACGCACTATCACCCTATCCATTTCATTTCTACGAAGGTCACCCAGTATAGTGTGAGCCGCGTATAAGTGGGTCTCGACCATTTGGTTAGTATGTCAAGGCATAATCGCTGAATAAACTTAATCAATATCGACTCTAATATACATCGATAGTATGATAATTCCTCTACACATAGACTATTTTTAACTTGTTCCTGCAGATTTCCCGTTTATCTTCTTAATACACGATCAAGCTAAATGATATTGTGTCTTAAAAATCGATGGCTTCTTAAGAAAGAATCAAAGCTAAAACGTGTCATGGCTTTGAATGGTGTCTCAATTAAAGTGTTACACCAATTTATAATTAAATATATATTCTTATTTTTCAGTATTACTATTTTTAACGAATATATATTTTATTAATTCAATACTTCATTCAATACTATAATTATTACATTTTTTATTTTGACATTTTATAAAAAAATTTATTTGTTATAGGCCTCTTTGATAATTATTGTAAAATTTCTTTTTATTTTAATTTAAAAAATTTTAAAGTGCAATTTCTTATCTTAATTATAATTACAAATTTTTATCCTTAAATCTAGTTTTATTGCTTATATTATTGATCTTATTCAACACTTGTTTGCTTTTTTTTAGTTCAAGCAATAAGAAATAAAAGAATACAATTTTTTAATAATAAAGAAGCACGTCAGAACTATTGAATTATTAACATGGCTGATAATTGTTTATTTCAACAGAATTCAAATTTTAAATAAATATTTAATCCTTATTTAAATTAAATACAGAAGAAAAAATAGTATTGTTGCATACGGGAAAATCGGAATCTAGAGTAAAGTCACAAAACAAAATTGTGAAAGGAGAAAGAGAGGACAACTGCATATAATCGACTTTTTGGGAATACAAATGGACATGATTTCTTCACAACGAAAACGAGAGCTTAAGCCTTTATAATCAGAATTTTATAACTAATGAATACTCGTACAAATTTAGAAATCTATCCTCTCTTCTGACAAATTTACCTATCAGTTTAAATCATATTTCATATTCAAATTCTAATTAATGGACATAGAATAACAGAATCAATAAAAAAATTTTACTTCAAGAACCTTTACGGTATCCCCTAAAACTTATCGAAATACATACAATCGGCAGACGTTCTCTTTTGATCTTAATAATACATTGCATTTCAGTAAAAAAAATCTACAGATATATTTTATTTTATATTAAATCTGTTACAAAATAAAAAACATTTCGATATCTTTTATAAGTGGAATATCGATGATACTGGAAATGACAAAGGTTTATTTATTTTAACAAGCAAATTTTTCTCATAATTTTTAATAATAGATTCGAATTTCAAGACTATTAATGCCAACAAAATTAAGAAAAGATTAAATTCGTTTGTTAACTGTGTCAAAATCATTTCAATTTCTAAAGGGCATTTTTATTCTTTATAGTGTATAATTGTTAAAATGCAACATAAAATACCGTACATGTAAATGAGAGAATTATGTAATTGTATACATTAAAACATACAAAAATCCTGAAACTAGTTAAAAATTATATCTGTTTCTTCATGATAACATGACATAATTATTCAAACTTTATGTTTTAAAATTAATAAATATGTTTTATAATATATATTTATAATATATAAACATATTTTAATTAGAAACATATATAATTATATAACAATTGATCTAATTTTAGTATAAGTAACTTTTTCAATTTTTTTTTATAGTTAATCACGAATTTATAATAATTCTTTTTTTAAATAAAATAATTAGTTTAATTATATTATCTATTATTTTTCATATGTAAATAATCAGGTTAATTGAAATTTATTATTTTAATTCAAATGATCAAAATACGAAATAAAAAATTTTATTTCAATACATGTATTATATAAAAAAGGTTTTAATTGATATTACAATAAGAAACTCATGTTATTATTTTATCGCTAAATAACTAATTATTAAAAATTATATATCATAATCAATAAAATTTTTTTTTCAATTATATTTATACAAAATTAATACAAAATACTTTAAAATTAGGAAATATAAATAAGTCTTTTTTATTATTAATAATAAACTTAATATAGTGGATTTATAATAAAAAATATAATTTAATAATAAAGTTCTTTTGCAATGATTATACAATTATCTTCTGTAAATTAAAAAGACAAATTATATTTAAAAAATTCTTAAAATTTTTTACAGTTTTTCTATTTACAATGTTTTTAATGTTAGAAAATTAATTTTATAATTTTAAAGTGATCTAAATGAATACTTTTAATTGAAAAGATAATAAAATTTTTGGTATATATTTTTTGTTAAATTTATTTTTCTGTAATAAATCTTGAAATTTATTTTAAAATATTAAAGAATAAAGATAAATATAATATTCAATGTGAAAAATTATATAATTATATAATATAATTTAAAAATAATCAAATTAATATAAAAGTAAGGTCAAAATTAAAATTATATTGAAAAATACTTTAAGTCCTGGCTATCCATTCTTGTTACAATTTATATCGGTTTCATTAAGTTAAAAATCGTTTAATTAGACATTGATTAATGTAAGAAATAGAAATGAGATTTATATATACACTATTATGCAAATATAGCGAAAGTAAGATGGAGTGAACGTGTTCATTCAATATTACGTACCACGTATGGATCATTTCACGTCAAGCATACCAACCTAAAATGGTTTTTAAAAATGTATTTTTTCATTTTATTCTATAGAAGATATAGTAATACGATTCTCTATTTTATTTATTTTAAATCAATATTAAATATTAAATATTGAACATTTATAACTATAAAATATTGTTTTCATCTTCAAATGTCAGTCTTTTATTATTTTTTTTTGTTATTTTTATTTTGTTATATGATTGTAAAAAAAATTTTAAGTGATTTTACAGGCTAATATTCATTTTGTAAACCAATTACTGAAAGAAGGTTAAAAAATGAAAATAAAATTAATGTAAAAAGTAATTTTATATTCATAATATTTACGACAATTCTCTGTATAGTAAAGAAAGATGTATGATCTAACCGCCTTCTAATTGTTATTGTTAATGTCTTAGATTTCAATAAGAAAATAATCATCATAAATAATTTTTTTATCACATAAAATAAAATTAATAAGATACAAATAATATAATAATATGAATATTATTATGTAAGTAAAAATTAATAATTTTATAATGATATCTATACTTTAAATTTAATATTCACGTGATTTATTACAAATTTTTTATTAAAATTAATAATACATTAATATGTATATTTTAAAACAATCATAATATTTAATTTTGAAATATATAAACTATTCATTTTTTTATAATATTCATTAAATGTAGTCGAAATCCAGCTGTGCATATGTGCATCCAACATAAAAATATTAATTTTATATCGAGTTTAATAAATATACAAGAAATGATTAATATTAATTTTGTTACCTTCTTATAAATTTTGATGATTTGAAAAAAATCGTATCAAATCATTCTATTTCTAAAAGATATTGTTAAAAATAGCAAGCATATGTAAGCTTTAATATTTACAATAATTCTAGATCTCCAAACGTTTTTAATCATTAAATAATGACGGTAGGTACTTGTTATAATTAAATTTAGAAAAATTTTATTTTATATAACATTAATTGTATAAGCCTAAGATTATACGCATAGTAAGAATTACATTGAATAGTCTAAGAGCCCTATATCTAATTCAAAAATACAACCTCGACTTAATAATCTTATAATAATACAAAATTTATTTTAAAATAGTGATTGTGATTTTTTTATTATATTTATGAATATAATAATATGTTTTTACATATTTAAATTATTTACTTTAATTTGAAAATAAAAATATATTTGGAAATTATTTTTTTACTTATATAAGGTATTTATGTGATAATTAAAATGTTCTCAGATTATACATATTGCCTTAGTATGTAAGAAATGATATAAAAGTTATATCAATAAAATATATAAATACTTCAGCAAATTATTTTTGTGAGTTGGTTTTCTTTATAATCTAAACTTTATATATAGAATCATGACCAATAATATATTAAATACAATTTTTTACATTTCTAGGAGTTGTTTTGAAAAAAAACAACAAATTATATACAATATAAATTTTTTAAAGCAGCAACAATATAATAAAAACTCACATTAAAAAAATCATAGTTTTTACTATTTATTGAAATTAACAGATAGAATAGTTAATTACAATAAGAATAAGAATTATTATTATTACATAGTACATGTTTAGTTGTTTAATTGGTGAATTCATTCAATGGTTAAATAAACGTTACAAAATTAATATATATGTCGTATAAAGAAACGTGATCACCACCTTAAGTTAGTTTTATAATATCTCCTGCTTCAATACTTATTTATCTTTTGTATTTTTATTACTTGTAAATTATTTGTATATTATTTGTATATGAGAGTATAAAGCTGTTCCTGAATTACTAAAAAATTAGCTATATAAAAATGTTATATCAACAGTATTATTTATGCTTTTTTGTTAATGAAATATATAACTATATATTCAATAAGCTTTTTCAATTTTCGGAGATTAAACAATTTGAAAAAATCGATATTTAGCTTTTGTGAATTTACGTTAATTTGTTTACGTTAATTTATTGAGATAATAATAATAAAACGAATTTTTGAAAAATATAAATACTTATGGGGAATATTTTTCTTTAAAAATTTATTGTCAAAACCTAAATAAATAAAAATACATCTTTTTACATGGTACTTATTTACTTATAGTTACAAAGTGACGTGCTGTTAAATAAGTAGTATATTTTCTATTAATTGAATTATGTAGAATTAAAAAATGTATATATTTTTTCTTATATATATATATTTTTAGAATATTAAATAAGGAAATGTTAAACATTAAAATTAAATGAGTACTTAAAAATAAAAAATTTCAAACATAAAAAGTAGTTAATTAATAATTTTTTATGAAAACATACTAATTTTAATAGTTTTTTAAGTTTCACGACAAAGCCATATAAATTTTACATATTGTCATTTTTTCAAATCATTTGAGCTTTTCTTTAAAACGATTTTAAATCAAAATCAAAGAGAAAATTTTTTAAGAATAATGCATGTGATTCTTTTTTATATTTAAAATTTAACTATTATACTACTCATTTATTTTGTTTTTCTTTCGATTTAGGTATTTTTTGTGCAGTTTTACATTTTTATTTCAACATTGTATAAAGAGTTTCAAATTATTAGTTTATAAAAAATTTTGGCAATTTTGTAATTTTATTTCCATTTTTTTACACTATAAGAGTTTTTTATTAATGATAGAAAAATCATTGAAAATGGAATAACAGTTTTGTTCAAATTATATCTAAGAATTTAATCATGAATAAGATTGAATATAAGATTTAATTGAATAAGATTTATAAATATAACCCTTACAATATTAAAATTATATGATTTTAAACATCAAATGTTAAATATTTAAATCTTCTTAGAAATAAATCTTGTTAGTTATTTAAATCTTCAAATATTTAAACATTTTAACATTTCAAGTTAGTATTTGTTTTTACTACAATAAATACATCATGATATTTAATGTTAAATATCAATGTAATTGTCTTTAATGTTAATTATCAATATCAATAACAATGTAACGAACTTTATATTTCAGCTTCCAGCGGTCATATTGCACCTCCACTGATCCCATACATATTGAACATTATAAACTCATAACATGATTATTGATTTATATTTTACATAAAATAAAGCTTATTATAATATTTATAATAAATTATGTTTATTTCTTATGCTAACATACTTATATCTTTCTCATAACATTTTTGAACATTTTAAAATATAGTGAAACATAGTTTTTAACGTACAGGTATAAAGATGAATAAACAAGTTAGATAAAAGTGTACAAATGTAATATTAGCATAGAATACTTCATATTATTCCAATAATCGAATTAGTATAATTAAACCAAAAATTAAGAATAAGAACATTTTGATGCAAGAACACATGATTATAATTTAACATTTAGTCAGCTCACACATTTTTTTCAATTAAATTACTTTTATTGGGGTAATTATGAGAGTAACGGATATTCTTCGTAAAGTTCACAAGCAATTTATTACCTGTTCATGCTTTACATAATTTTTTATATTCTTTTCAACAAGATGAACATTTTTGCATTTCTGAAATTACGCAAATGATGTATAGTATGTAAAAAGTTGACCTTCCATAAACGGCATCGTAAAAATTTCAGAACCAAACGAAAGCTCGAAGGTTCCAAATACACATTCAGTAAATACAGTCGAAAATACATCCACGAGAATACATTTTGCAAGTAAGCATCATTACTTTTATTCTATCTGACTGGTGAAAGTTTCTTTTTTTTATGTGGTTACACTATAAATATATAGCCAATTGATCGATATTCATACAACATGAACTATAGTATATTTTTTAAAAATCATACTATCAAATTATATTTCTAACATTTATAACAATTATAACTTAAACAAAATCTATATATTTTTTATAAATAAACAACAACGGTTTATATAAAATTTTCAGTTTTTAATTTAATAATATATCATTTCAAAACAATATTTAATAGTACTTAAAAAAAAATTATATTTACAATTTTTGATGCTATCAGCAATCTTTTTGAATATAAAAGCTTTGGAAATATTTATATAGTTCAAGGAACTTTACATCGATAAGCTTATTAATAAACATTTTAATCGTTGATTGTAGAGGTATTAAACAAATAATTTAAATTATTTCAAGTTTATCTTAAATCATAATATAGTTTAATATTAATTACTAATACGCACTATAAGAAAAAATATTTTAAACATTATTTTATTATTTTATAACTAATTATATAGATCAATAATTTAATCAGAAAGTATTGATATAAATTACAATATTATATTATTTGTAAAAATTTAAATTAATTTTTAAATATTACAAAAAATACATCTAATTAAAATTATAAATAAAAAATTCAATTATTTTACTTATCGTTTTGAACAATTTTCATATTTTTTAGTATTTTATTTTATTAAATTAACTTTAATTAATTATATTATTTATAAATATCCAAGTATATAAGGGAATAAAATATAAAGTACAATAATATTTATATTATATGTAAAATTTTCAAATTTAGATTCAAAATATAAAATAATAAATAATTATAATTATAATTATAAATATAATTTAATTTATTATTCAGAAAACTTTTAATTAGTGCATAAAATCTAAAAATAAAACAATATAAAAAGTAATATAAGTTTTTAACATTATATGGAATACATACAATCTAACTGCATCAGTTTTAGGTTATGCTATTTTTAGTGATATATAAAATAAACGAGAAACTAAAATATATTTTACCATTCTTAGTATCAAAAGAAATTGAAGTATTCTTTTGTGATTTCTGGAGCTAATCCCTAATAGACATAAGAATGTCATAACGTTTCTAATTCTTACTTTGTATGCTACATAAAACGTATACTTGTATACTTTGTACACAACATAGTGTGTATACAACATAAAAATAACGTGAAAATGTGCCAATTCAATTATTTCGAAACTACCAAATGTTTTTTATAAATTGATAAAGTAATATATTTTAAATTAGTTGAAATGCAATAGTATATTTATATACTTCTAATTCATTATATATTTTTATCATTTGTAATATACACCAACTATTAAATCACTTGGGGTGGAATGTTATTTAATTATTTTATATATCATACATAGCATTATTATATTATTTTCCATTGTATATTATCATCATCATTATTATCATAATAATATTCATCGTCATTAAAAATAATTTATGAGTTAGTTTTTTCAACAAATTCAAAATTCTATAAAATTCTATTGAAAATTAAACAAGAAAAAGAAAAATTTCAATTTATAATTACTTTAAAAATCTAAAATATTTAAAAAATTTCTCCACAATATCTAACAAAATTAATTTTTTTATATCAGTAGTGTTGTTTCTTATTCAAATTTTAATTAATTGAACCATATTAATAGCAAAATTTTTTTAAGCATAAAATTAAGGTTTCATTATTTTTTAAAGACAAATTTTTAAAAAATGATTAAAATGTTTATATTAAATTGTTTGAATTTGGTGCATTGAATTTATTGAATAGAATTAAAAAAAAGAAATCATGAGTCTGAGCTATTTATTTAGAAAAAACATCGAAAAAAAAATTCATTTATTATATTTGAACAAAAAGAGATAATCTATGTTTTCTTAGCAAAAATAAAATTACGGAACTATTAAGTTTAAAATGTAATAAAAAGCAATTATGTTGATGTACAGAATCAACAATCATATATACATCGATAGAACGTCTGACTGTAGGGATAATTTCTTTTAAATCATTTGATGTGTACTTCAAATCTCGATAAAAATTAATTAATTGCGTTTAAATAAAATATATTAAAAGAAGAAAGTAGGTAGAACATCTGAAGTCTTCAATATTTATTTTAACTGGTTTCTAAATCGTATAAAATTAAACTTGTATTATACTAAAAGTATCAAAATATTATTTAAATAATAATAAATATATTCTTTATATTTTTTATTTCTGTAAGGATATACATCATTATTATTAATGTGGAATCATGATAAATAAAATCAATGATTTTTTGATGAAATACTTTACTTTAAAAATTTTTTAATTGATTGTTACTTTTACACATTTATAAGCTAAACGTTTTGGTAATAATGCTTGAAATGTATTATACTAAAATATAACCTACTTATATGATGCATCCAAGCGTGTGAATTACATGAAATATTATAAAATTTTAAAGTTTATAAAAATCAACATTTCTAATCTTATAAATACATAAAAGAGCTCAAAAACTATAATAGAATCCTAATAATATAAGGATGCTTATAGGATATCTTTAATCGATCGGCATAGATGATGCTGCATTTGAATTAATCTAATTTGATACGAACTTACTTACGCTGGCTCATTTCGTTTATGATTAAAATATTAAATTAAGTTTATGAATACTAAGTATAAAACTACAGAATTCTGGAATAAATTAATTATTGATATATTTTTTAATTTAAATGAATTTACTTATTTATTAAGCAACTGTTCTAAATTTTACAAATAATATCATTTTATTTATTTTTTTTAATTATCATTTATTTATTTTGTTTCATGATTTTTTTATTATTAACTTGAAATATATAGGGCTTGAATAGAAAGCAACACTGTACATTGTCTTTTAATCTTATAAAAATATATTATAAATTTTATGTTTAATTTTTTAATATTTATAACTCTTAAAATAAATTCAAATCTTACAAAATTAAACTTATACGATAAATATTTATCAATTACACACACAGATGGGCACACATGATTAGTTAATGGGTTCTTAATAAAAATGATTAAAAATACAATATAGTATATTAATTACAATAATAATAGTAAAAATAATAATTTTAAACGCTTACAATTTAAAAAACTGATTCAATAAACAATTTTTATAAAATCATTAACAATTAGATCGATAATTCAACAATAGTAATTATTATGCATTTTATTATTTATTATGAATTCATTTGTATTTTTATTTTTCTTTATCAATTTGATTTAAAGAAGATTGATATTTGAAATACTTCAAATAATTTTTTTTCATATTACTGATTTTATTATTTATATATTAAAAGTTATTTGAAAAGCAAAATATTCATGTAACTTCTTTAAAATAAAAATTAATATTATATTAAATTTTGCGCGGAAAAATGAATAAATCTAAAATAAATATTTCTATAGCTCTTAATATTTTTCATTGTAAATATTCTTGAAAACATTTACATACATAAATAAAATAAAAATTGCTTACGTAACATATGTTAATTAATTAAAAAAAAATTATGTGAATGCATAAAATAAAAAATAGATTTTCACGTATTAAATATCTGCATATTTTATTATTATAAATTGACAAAATTTTGTCTTACAGAAAATTATGCATAATCTATAACTGAATTTAAGTTCTGATTAAATGTACGTATAACAAATAATTCAAAAGTATATTAACCGCAAAAAACATTCATTTTTTATTACAAGCAGAGCTATTAAAATTTGAGTATGAACGTTAAATATTACATATACTATAAAATCTTATTATATTGAAAATAGAAAAATTAATTTTTAGTAGGAACTAGTGACTTGCACCAAAAAAGAAAATAATATTATTATTCCACAAAATATCTACTATTCCATAGTAGAACTATATTCTTTATAAGTCGTACTTTTACCCTTATGTTGAGAGAGAGAAAAAGAGAAAAAACAGACAGAGATACAGAAATAAAACGAAAACGTATTACACAAATTTATGATATTGTGTAAAGTAGAAGAGTGATAAAAGGGAACAGTAGGAAAGCTACAGGGGGCAACTACTTGATTTGAAGAAAGAAACTGTGTCATTGTTAATGCGTAAATGGGTTAGCAGGTCATTTGGATATGGTGACTACTTTCCATTTCAGTTTTCTATAGCATTATATTTCATCAGTATAAGAGAAAGAAAAACAGTGAGTGAAAAAATCTTGAATCATAATCCCAGTAAGAATATATATGTTATTGAAAAAAATGAAAAACTTTTTTAATGAATTTATTGGAATTAATTGAGGGAAACAATTAGTTCTTGTTACATATGTATTTTGAATTATTTTCATTAAAAAAATTACAGATAGTATAAATATTTCTTATTTATTTCTTTTCAGAAATATATTGATGTTTTTAATGCTAAAGCTATATATAGTTGTTTTCCAAAAAATAAGTACAGATTTAAAGGTAGATTAATGGATACGAATCTTAGAATAAAATGTAGTTGTTCATTAATTTATTTAGATTAAAAATACGTTTTTAGAAATTTTAACGATTAGATTAATAAAGTGAGTTATATATAAATATTATCTATCACAATAGTTACTTAACAGAAAAAACAAACAACTTAATATATGTTGACATAGCTTACAAGAAAACGAGTTTATACTCAAATACTTCTCTAGATCTCTATTATTTTTCGATATATTTTTTGTAATAACATAAATTCAAATGATATTGTGTATTAATTTTTTTGAAAGAATTATAAAATTTAAGAAATTAATAACATAGATAATGATAAATACGTAAATTCCAATTTCAACTTCGAATTTTCACCATGATGTAAAAGTATTTCAACTATTAATTTTTTTAATGAATATAATATTTTGTTTAGTTGTTAAATAATAAAAATAAAATTCTGACTATTTTATCGCGAAAACATAAAACTTTTGATTTATAAAAACATGAAACAAATGCTTAATCATCAAGCTTACGTTTCAAGTTGTAACAACATTAATTTTTTATAATTTTTTAAATAATTTATTTAAATTAATGTTAAATAAAATGAAAAAAGTTATTATTAAATACTATTCACTATATATTAATATAAAAAAAATATGACGAATAGCTTTTGATAATTTTAAAGATTTATAAAATTAACAAAAATAAAATAGCGTTAACATTATTATTTCTATTATTAAAAAAAAATGTATAACTTACTATTAAAAAAAATCCTTAATAATGACATTTTTGAAATTATATTCCCATTGCTTAGAGTAAAATTGAAAGTATTTAAAACTAAAGTTTCAAGTTAAGTTGGGACTCTTTCTGTCCATTTCAAATGTCTTCTTATATTTAATATGATATAAAATTATTTTTATAATAAACTAATTACATTTACTCATTTTATTGATACATTGTAAATAATAAGAAATGAAAAATATCTGACTCACTATCGTTGTATACTTACAGTTACTTAATATCTTGAATCTTAATACGATAAAAAATATTTGAAATTTCTTTACAAATAAAGTTATTCTTTAAAAGATTTAATTTTATACGCTTTTATAATATAAAATTTTAAAAACTACAAATCATGGCATCATAGTGTCACATTAGATTGTTATCTATTCTTGTCATTTCTTTTTTCAATTGTTCCTGCCTAAATCGACGATTCCCCAATTGAATTAATTATATTGCACCGGTTTGAAGAATCAAACTCTTTGTTATTTTTTTTAATTATTAACTAATCACAAACTCGCCGACATTCACATGCTCGTACGATCTATAAGTCCGTAACTTTTCTAAGCATATCAAGTCTATATATAAACCTATAAGTACATATACCATGTGATCTTAACTCACTACTACTTTATTACTTACCCGATGATCAACCGATAACTTTACTTAAATACGCTTAAACAGATGCTTAAACAATAAACCGAATATGTCTAGTAACCATCCCTATAGCAACATGTTTAAACTTACTTTCATGATCAATATTAAAATAGATCGTTGAAACATCGAAAATCATCAATACTCAATTTCTTAAGAAAACCAATAAATTTTAAAGATTATAAAATATCAATTCAGTTCATTTATAGTAATTTTTTTGTACTCCAAATATTATTGAATAAATTAAATATTTAACATAATTTTAAAAATATGTTAAATTATGAATTTATATTAACAAATATAACAATTTCTTTTTAATACCTTAATTTTAAGTGTTAAGAAAAGCTAATAATATTTTCTTTGTTACTAATGCAAAATTAACATAAATTCAACTGATTTTCTATTTAAGTAATAATTTTGATTTTTATTAGTACACTAAAATGTACAATATTGATATCCACTTAATTATTGATTCTTGTATAAAAATAATTAATTGAATCATACTCAAGTATTTTTCGAACTAATAACAAATTTTAAATTATTTAAACATATAGAGTGTTTAAAAAAGATAATTTTTAATTTTTTTAAAAATTCCTTTCAAATTTTATTCTCGATCAAATGTATTTATATTTGAAAATTCTTAAGGTTTCATAAGTTATACTTTTTTGTTGTACAATTTTAATTAATAATATTACTTAAATTTTTTAATATTATATAATATAAATAATATCATTACTCAAACTAATATACAATTTATTATAATAAAATAGATTGAATAAAAATATTGTGCCTAAATAACTACTAAATAATTTAATTGTTTCTTATTTTAAATAAAATTTACGTTTTATTGTTATATTTTAAATGGTTACAAAATTTTAAAATTTATTTTTTAAATTATTATATAACCAGTTAAAGCTTTATTTACAATTTTATATTTTCTTACACCATATAAATGTATAGGTTTTACTGATTACAAATTTAAATATATTTATAATCAAGTCAGAATATATATATGTGACATAAATGTATATATTTGAATATGCAAAAACATCTAATCAATAAAGAATGGATACTTAAAATTGTATTTTTTTCATATAATATATCTTAAAATTACATATTACAATACTTTTATTAAAAAAATTCATGATCATAAATGAAAAAATTTAATTGTGTCTTTAAATTACATTAAAACGGAAATAATCATAAAAAAGAAAACACTATTCGTCTGAAAGAAAAATAACAGTATTATTATAGTATAAACATACTAATATAAATAATTAGTACAAGATATACCATCTTTATTTTTTTAATCTTATTAAAATGGCAGTATAATAACCAAAGGAGTAAATAAATATATTTGTCCTAAAAAACGTTCTTAGTTTCAAGCTGTGTATTTATAATTAAATAATACAAATAAGTAAATAATTTTATTTTTTTATTTATTCTTCAATATACTGATTTCTGTTCTGTAAAATGAAAATTATATAAAAGATTTTTATATTAAAAAATGATCTTTAAATAATTCGTTAAATTAAAACTTAATTTTCATTAAATGATAATAAAAGATTAAAAATTAAATTTTTTATTTCATGTTTTGGTTATGCAGAATATATATATAATAAATTAATAAATTTAATGCTTCATTTATAACCAATATAATCATCGGATAATTTTTTATATAGTATCAAAAATAAGTCAATTTAAAGTATTTTATCCTGATTAATAATTTTTGTATAATCAAATAATTAATTTAAATTGTTGAAACTTTACTAAAGAATTCAAGTTACTAAATTTAAATAATCAAATAATTTGACAACCAATAATTATTAATCTGTTAGTTAGTATGCATTTTAGAACTATTCATAGGAATCATAATATCAAGTTAGTTTCTCAGTTTAAGTTGGTACATACATTTTTTATACATAATTCTCAATTGTGTCTACGCGTGAGCGAGCAACTTGCGACCTAGTTTTTGTTTTATCGAAGCCCCCCATATGTAATCATCTACAGTATTTATAATGAACAAATTGTAAGAAAGGGCGATTAAGAGTGAAAAAAAGAATAAAACGGATATTTATCTGTTTAATTAAATAGCTAATGTTCATTATTAAAATTGACAAACACAATAATAATTTTATTGATTTTGACTATTTCATACACATTATTTAAATTATAAATATTATTTATAAGATTTATTTATAAGCTTTAATTTTTTTAATCAAAATTTTTCTCTTGAATCAAAGAATAATATTTTGCTAAATTATAAGATTAAAACATCATTATTTTATTTTAAGACTTGTATATTTTAGTTAAAATAATATAGTTGCTTTTAGAATGAGTTAATATAGAGAAAATTTTTGTTTATAAAATTAAATTATATATAATTCTAAAATTCTTTAAAATAAAAAGAAATAAGAAAATATACTGTACTATTATTAAAAAGTTGAATTCTACATTAACAGTTTTATAGTTACTTTATTGATCATTTTGATAATAGGTTACTAAATCCATATAATTGACATAAATATTGTGAGTAAATAAAATATTTATATAAATCACATATCTATAAATTTACTGAATAGAGTAGAGGCTTAGTATCTTTCCATTTTTCTTAGAAAATATGTAAGAAATTTTTAGTTTTGTTTCTAATTTGAGAAGAATATTCTTGCATGCACAGTCCTTCTATGTTATTATACAATTAATTTTTTTATAGTAGATTTTATCATTTTGAGGTTATTAAATTTTTCGTTGGCTCAAATCCCTAACTAAAATAATATGTGTTACAAAGAAAGATTAAGATTTATCAAAATATTATGCCGAAGCAGTATATATGTTCTGAAATTAGGGTAGTTCTGAATATTTTGCGGAAGGAAGATTCATACATTTACACTTCAATAAATTAAGACGCGATAGTTATGATTCAATGTACAAGAATTATTATCGTTTTTTCATTTATTAAAATGTTATGTGTTTGCTACATGATGCTCTGTAAATATATATATTTTCACTATGAATTATTCTACTATGCGCGTGAGCTTATCGAAGTAGGTCAAGCGATTCAATAACTGCTGCTGAAAATGATAACTACATTGTATTTACTATGCGAAGCATCTTTTGTAAGCAAACTCTAAATAAAAAATAGAAAAAATATAAAGGATAATATAAGTGTCGAAATAAGTAAGAAACTTTTAAAAATAGCATAAAATTGTTGCAATACGAGGTCCTAAAACGTTTGTTTTATTTATGTAATTGGTAACGGTTTTTTGTATGCATTAGTGTAAACAAAATATTATGTATATAGGAAATTTGAAGTAAAGCTAAATCAATATTTGTAAACTATAATAATTTAAAATTTAACGATTTATCAATATTGAAGTATTGAAAATAATTTCAATACAAAGCATTATAAAATTTCTTATTAAAATAGAGTACACTACTGAACATTTTTAGAATCAATCAAAAATGGACATTTAATAATTCGAGTATTTATCAATTTATATTCAAATTTTATCATGCTATATATCTGACCTTATAAACTAATAATTGTTGTGCCTTTTAATTAATTTTAAGTAAAAAAATAAGTCGATTTAATTAACGATGAAATTTTTCTTCGGAAATTTAATAAATTTTATTTTATTTAAAAGCTATTTATGAACAAAATTATTAAACTTTGTAAGTATTAAAAGTGGAATTTATCTTCGGCAAAATAAATCCTTAATTCTATACTTTAAATATCAATTGCATTAATAAAATACCATTAAGAATATAATAGTGTATTAGATATTATATTTTAGTTGAATACATTCAATACGTGTAAAATTATGATATTAATATTTACCTAAAAATACATTTATTAAAAACAATAATACATATATATTTTTATAGACAATTAATATATCTAATTTTTTTTTAAAGAATAGATTTATCGATAATTTTGAATACTCAGCTATAAGCAAATAGAAAAATTAACCATAAAAATATTTAATATAACTATTATTCGAATTAAATTCTATTTACAAATTATTTAAATATACGTTAACAATTTATTTCTTAAAATGAAAAAAATAAATTAAATTTATTATGCTGTCACATTTATATATTAAAAAGAATATACCAATTTATTTAAATTGGATAAAAACTAAACAAAAAATAATAATAAACTGAACAAAATGTAATAATAACGGAATTTGTCATTGCAATAATATAAAACTGAAGCAATTAGAATTATAAAAAACTTAACCACTTAATTAGTTTACTTTATTTTTAAGAAATGAGTATCTGAAATATTATTAGTTATTAAAAGTATATTCAATTTTCATGATTAATACAGTCTTGAACATAATAATAATAGTAATAAAGAAATATTACAAATATAAAGGAGGTCAACAAAAGTGAAAACGAATAGTTTCTTAACATAAAATTGATGTTAGCAGCTACTAAAATTTTTATGATAAAATAAAAAATACGATATGAAACATTGAAAGTCAAAATTATTTATTATAGAATGAATATAACGATTAGTGCCAAATATGTCAATGGAAAAATTTTTTTCAAAAATATGCAGTAATATATTCTGGTTATTAGATTTTTTTTATTTTTATAAAAAACTATAATTTAATAATAATAATATAATACAAACTAATTATTAATAATTACATAATAAACAAGAAATTAATCTTTTAGCATGCTTTTAATTTCATAGTGATTGTAAATACATTTTATCATCTATTGAAGTATATTATCTATTAATAACTATATTATTTATAGATAATGATAAAACAGAATTTTTTAAAAATTATAATTAGTAACTATACGTTGTTTTTTTAAATTTATTATTATTAACATTTTTTATATATTCAATTATTTATTAACTTCGTTGATTATATAAAATACGAATTGATATTTATTTATATTCAATAAATCATTATATTTATTTTTAAGATTAAATTTTTCTGCAAGCTATAATAAAATATAATGTAAATTATAATGTAAATATAAATGTAAGAATATCTTACATATTTATTAGAATTTAAAATTTTTAATATTATTAATAATTTGTTTTATAAATAATTCGAATTTTTTTCTTCTAATAAATATTGAAAAAATAAAATATTCTAATAAATCTTAAAACAGTTTTTGATCATGCATGCAACTTATCATACAGTAATTATAAAATTCTTCACATATATTTATTATTACATAATAAAATATTTGTGAAATTCATTCATTATTAGAATAATTTTTGAAAAATATCTTGTTGATTGAACTAATTGTTTAAAAATTTTTGTAAAATTTATTTAAAAAATAAAAAAGTCGTAATTTTAACTACATCTAAATAACTTTTTAGAATATTAATTAAACACAATCATTGCATCCTCAAAAACTATTATATTCTTCAACATTAATTTAAGTATTTACCAAAACATCAAAAGAGAAACTGGCACATTCTTTATTATTTTGTACTTAAAAACTGTTTGTTCACCTTTTTGTTGTACAATGTTCTTATTTATCCATAACATAATAAATTTGTAATATTTCGGATATCGATCTTATATGAATAATAATTTTTATTGCTATTACAAAATTAAATTTGAAATTTTCCATTTTTTTGAACAGTTAAAATAATTTTAAGTAACTGAATTAACAATCTGAATACGAATTAAGTTTGAATACTATATTACATATACTCACTAATTCAGATTACTTATAAACTTACAAGAACCTTTCCTACCTAACACATATTTTACTATCAACAGTCTATTAAATTTTAACCAATTCATATTAGAATTTTAAAGCATTTATTAAAATTTATAAATATTTATATACATTAAAGAAGTAATAATTTTAAAAAGTTTTTATACTGTACATTGTATTTAGCAATTGCGAATTTTGCCTTCCATTTCTTTGATTTGAAATACATCGACGGTCAGTGTAGTTTTATATTCGTCAATTTGTTAAATTTCTCTCTTTCTCTCTCATTCTTATACCTACAATTCTTCATTCTCATTGTGCAACGAATGAAGTTGTTGTTCCAACTCTCACAGCGGGAGTTAAAAAGGAGAAAGTAGAGGAGGACCCGGTTAAAATCGATATTTACGAGGGTCGTTTACGATGTTCGTGTGCCGCTAAAATTTTTAAATTTCTTCTCTTCTATAGCCATGAAAGAGATTTAGAAGGATTTTCTCACGAGTATATACCTGCGTATCGTACGTATCTTCTTCTCTAGCTTAACTTTACATTATGCGACAAAACATTATTATATAATAATCAGACGATGATGCCTTTAAAATAATAGATCTAATTCATCGAGATTTATCCATCTATTTTGTTTAGAGAAAGGATATAAAATGATGCTTGAAATCTTAAAAGAATAATCTTACGAATATAAGTAAATTTTTATTTAATTTTGTGATTATAAATGGAAGAATTGCTTGTAACAACTCTTAAGGTATGTTTGTTTTGAATCTAAGACGCTAATTGAAGAATAAAAATCATTTTAATAATTATGGGAACACATAAATATATTATTATATAAATATTATTCTTAGATTATATAATAATATTAAAATTCTTCATATATTTTGATTATTACATAATAAAATGATTACTAAGGTTATTGACTATATCAATTATTTCAAAATATTTTTTAATATTTATTTAAAAAATAAATATTATTAATTTGATTTTAATAAATTGTTTGGATCTTGAATTTTATTATTACACCATTAAGAACTTACTATGATGTTTCTGTTTATTTTATTTATATCACTATATACTATAATATTATTCATTAGTATTTTTTATAGATAGATTTTAATAAAATTGTTTTTATTATCAATTATTATATTGAATGACTCTTATTAATTCTATTTTTAAAAAAATATTGACCTTCAAAATTATATATAATTTATGTTTATTTTTAAATATAAATAAGAACAAACAATATAAAATTTCAAGTCAATGTAGTAAAAAAAGTAAAAATTAAATTAAATCCTAACAAGAAATTATCATAAGTATTCTAATATGCAACAATTTTATTATCAAGATATTGGGTGAAAACATGATTTTATTAACGTTTAATTGGAACCATAATGGCTATGCATTAAATGCATCTAAATTAAAAATATTAAAAGCTACATAAATCATTTCTACATTGCGTGCACAGAAACCTTAAGAGAATTAGATCAGCATACCTAAAAGTGCTCGCAAATCAGCGGATGACTGATGGCCTCATTAGAATATAAATAATTTTTAATAGAATATTACATTTAAAAAAAGCCGATTTAAAACAATTTAAATCGATTTCATTCTTCAATCAACAACTCTTTTTAAAGATCGATAAAATTATGAAAAAAATTGATAATACGCAATAGTTACAACAATTATTTTCTAATGGCACTTTATACATATTTTCATAATAATTATAAAAAATTAAAATAAAAAAGCTTGGAGCTATAATTCAAAATAATAAAAAACAAGAAAAGCAATCATTAAATGGAAACTTTAAAAATGAAGAAACAGAGAAACTTATATAATTTAATCAATAGTATAAATTTCATATAATCAACAAGATTGTAAAATTGCGCATATTACGACAGTAAATTTTATAAAGCGAAGTAAAAAATATATATTGTAAGGTTTTGGTAATACAATTAAATATAAAAAGTGTTTAAATTAACTAGAAAAACAAGTATAAAATCGAAAGTTGATAAGTGATTAAATTTACGATCACTAAAATATACATAATTATACTTTGACTAGATTATTATATAGTAGAAAGGAATACTGTGACGAGAAGCATAGGACACTAACAAAATATTTTACCTTCTAGTTTCAAATATTAAATAAAATTTAATATTAAATAAACCAATTTTAGATATTTTATAGTTTGTTTTTCATTTCATAATTGTCAATGTAATTTTGATTTAGTTAGGTATTGGCAGCACGTTTGAAAATCTTAAATTATAATTTATTTATTTTTAGTGTTCTATATAAAAAAAACATGTTAAAAATAATTTGGAAAAAAAAAGTGCGTTATTAAAAAAATCGTAGTGAAATAAAAAACAAAAGAATAGGATTTTGGAAATAGGAGTGAAATCAGTATAATAAAAGATACTTAACGGTGCTTTATTCACTCCCTTGAGAGTTGTACCAGTATGGTGCTCAATCGCGCACTAAAGAAAAAGGTCAAGCGGTGCACTTCCAAAATCGGGCCGGTCAACAGAGAAATAAGCGTAGGATATAAGAAAAGGGAAAGCCTTCCTTCATACATACGTACAAACAATAAAGCCTCATAAATTCAAATAAATCCTTGTCAAAAGGTCGTAGTCATTTATGACTTATCCAAGACAATGAACCCCGTAATACTGTTTCTCGTAATTCTAACAAAAGCCCGACGATTAAACGACTTTTATGCCTTCGAGAACTCACACGCGCAATGACTGACGAAGAAATATTGAGTAAACTACCAAGATTCTGCATAACTGTTGCCTATCGTTTATTTTCAAAAACTTTTTTTTACTAATTTCACTGTTTTAAAATGAAATTTTATTAGAAATCATTTGTTGTTTTCTTAATACTTCAAGTGCAATTAATTTATTAGATAATGTACAAGGCGAAATCATTTTTACTAGTTATTTATTTTTGGGTATTATTTACTCAAACCTTACTCTTGTAATAATCATTTTTAACACAATAAAATTTCATTTTATTTTCTACGAATTTGAAAATATTATATAATGGAGTACAAGTATCGATACAAGATTTTTTTGAGACAGATCACTCATACTGAATATTGTATTGCAAACTATAATTTCTTTAATTGTTTTTTATATCTAATTTAAAAAGTATTCTAAATAATTTATTAATTATCTTATCTAAGAAAAATTTTATTTAATAAAGATTTTAAATTGATTTTTGTAATAAAATTAACATAACTTAATTGAATAAAAGCGTAAATAATTAAAAAATTTAAGCGACTATAGGGTTAACATATTTACTGTAATTTAGAGACATCCAACATTTTTAACATATTTATTGGATGGATAGTTACGGTCGAAAAGATGAATTGAATTATTCTAGAATCTACAATATTTTTTCTCTAATTCTTACTAACAGATATTTTCTCAATTTATAATTTGCCAAAATCTGAAAAAGGATATAAATTTTATTCTATCTTTAAATCTTGAAGATAGTAGTTCGCTGATACATTGCACATGATCGTGAAAAAAATTGATAAATTAAATTATTTTCAATTCAAAAGTTTTAAACAAATTCACTAATTTAATAAATATCCTGTTCTTCTATGGAAAAATGAAAGTTTATCGAACAATGGCTTTAGAAGTGTTTAAACGACACACCATCAAATAGTTTCAAGCGTATGTTTATGTTCCAGTGTAAAATGCAAGTGACAAGTTTTTCCGGACTCCGATGTAAATCTCAATATTTATGATTTGACGGTCTTTAAAAGCGTAGTGAGTATACCGAGTTTCACCATCCTATTGCTCCAGCTTTACTCTTATTCGCACAACGAGAATATTTTCTCGGATCACCGCGATCGAGGTCAACATGGGCGGTTACAAATACATACACCTCAAGGACGGCTATTGCCTCAGTAGGGCGCTAGTTTCCATGTCGTATCGATGCAACGACATTTATGCTCTACCGCTTTTCCTAGAGTACAACGGGCCACGCGCCTACCCACATGCTGTTTGTCGAGAAGCTATCATTGACTTTTAGTAATGTATTCTCTCCACAGGACCTCTATGAGGCTCTACAAATTACCGTTTTTCACGTACACGCCAAATAAAATGTATCTATAAAAATTTTATATGACTATATTCTCTTTTGCGTATTGATAAATACATATAAAAATTTGATTAGTAGAAATATGTATAACGAATGAGTATCTGGTATTCAGCTTAGATTGTGTTGACATAATCAGCGGATATTCATAAAAGTAAGAAAATTAAGACAGAATGAAAGGTGATAATTTTTATAATTTTTCATTATAAAGAAAATGGAAATTAAATTTCAAAATTTCTAATAAAATAATAAATCTAATAGAACTAAAGTTCAAAATATGAAAATTAAAATATAAAAACTAAAAGTTGAAAATTTATATTATATCTTTATGTAAAATTGTATTTTTATGGAAAGGGTAAATTTTTTCAATAATTCATAATAACTTTTACTGAATGCAGACATTTTACAGATAATTTTTAATATTTTCGTGATTTTAATGTGATCTTACAAATTTATTTTTATAAACAAAATTATATAAACTAAATTATAAACAAATTTTTTAAAAATACAGTTGGTTTTTTATAAATATTTATCTCGAGTAACACAGTTTCATCCATATATATAATTATAAATTTAACATTACCACGATTAAAATCTAATACTCTTAAATTAAAGCATTGTAACATTGCATATACATCTATTTATAAGATACTGTGAAAAATAAATAGGCTTGTGCATCTAACTTGCATAGAATATAAATTTTTATGAATTTTATATTTTCTATGATAAAATATAATTTTCTCATTGTAATACTTTTTATTAAAATGAATACATGCATTAGTATATCAAAGATTTTTTTGTACACGTAAATTATATATATATATATTATATATAATTATATTTTTACTTTTAAAGTATATTAATATTATTATAAATATAAAAAATTTATTGAAAAAATTGACAAGTTTTTTGAAAATACCAGAGTAGTTTGGCCAAAACACATATAAAGTTTATACATTTAAAAAATTGACAAAAAAATCTTGCTATTATTTTACGATTTCATCAGGTATAAATTATATACATATAATATAATTTTCTTTATGTTTCGAGCGAAATTATATTACAAATAGAGTAAAAATATAGTCATTGCTAAATTTTCAAAATCCACGTTATTAAAATCAATTTATGTTTTATTATCAATATTATTGTAAATAATATTTATTTTAATATAATAGGAATTTTTGTGTAAGTAAAATAATAGAATAAGTAGACTATTTTTATTTTTTATCAAACTATTATATAAATATATATATATATATATATATTTTACTTATAAAAATATATAAAATATAAAAAAATATAAAAAATATATATATTTTACTTATAAAAATATAAATATATTAAAATATTCCTATTCATTAAATAAAATCATTTAACTAAAAGATAATATTTTTAAGAACTTAATAATCAAAATTAGGTGTCGAATAAGTCATATAAAAACATCAATTACTGACTTCCAGATAGGAGTGAATCTGTTATTTTTGAGTCATTATTGTGAATCATTATTCTTTTATACACATTTACCTACATTGTATAGCTTAAGCAGTAGATGAAATTCTGCGTTCAAAAAATGTTAGAACATAAGAGATACTCTTAACATATGTCAATCATGACTTAGTACCTAACTTTTATTTAGAAAACAGACCGAAACGTTTGTTTTTGATCAATGAAAGAAATCTATATTTATTTAATCTATGAACATTTTGAAAAATGTATAGATTTATAATTATGTACCTTTAATTAAGATTATATTTAGAGTGCGATCATGTTGATCAGCTTATACATTTTATGATAAAGTACTTATGAAATCAATCTTATATCATATAAAAGTTATAAATACGAAATTCCATATTTCTTATTATAAAATGATACTTTTTTCGATAAATAGTCCGACATTTATATAAATTTGGTAAATTAAATATTTAATAATTTAATATCTTTGAAAATATATTTATATAAACAATAATATAATACCATCAATTTAAATGACATGTATAATAAAATAAAAAACTTTTTACAATTAAATTGTTTTATTTCATTAAAAAAAAAATAAATAATTGGATACATACAAGCTTTTTAATAAATTTATTGGTACAAACAATTACAGTAAAAATTTTGTGTACTTATTACTTTAATATATTTGTATTTTAAAAATCTCTAACTTATTTTTGCTCATATATCAAATGTAGATTATTATTAAGCAAAGAAGATAAAAAAGCAAAAAATATATATATTTAAAAGAATAATTTATTAAAGACTAAATTTAAAATAATTTTCTTAGATATTTAAATTTTAAAAAATCTTATCAGTAATTAATCTAAACAGAATGAAAAATTGATAGTTAACAGAATTGGGCATAATAAAATAATATAAGCATTTTAAAAAAAGTTGAAAGATTAAAAATGAGTATATTTTATTTTATTTAGCAAATCAAGAAATAAGTATTACTTTGAAAAATAATACATAGAAATAAATATATATATATATATATATATATATATAATGATTGTCATTAGAATGTTAATTAAAAATTTGATTTTATAAAGTTTGAATCTTTGATAAATCAGTACAAAACATTTATACATTTAACTAATTTTCGGTATTCAGATACACTTATTTGTAAATGTTACCACATCATTTTCAATATCTACTTTCACACTTTTCTTTGTGTCATTGAAGCATTAAAATTTGTACCAAAATATTTAACACATTTTAAAAAAGCAAAGATTATAGTTACTTATTTGCGGTAATTTATTCTGATACTTAAAGTAAAAGTTTATAAATCAGGATAAAATTCATTCGAGTGAATTTTGATAAACTTCTGTAACACCAACAATCTTCTGAAGCATTTTAGTTTGTATTTCTAATCGTTCGGGTGCGCCACATTATGTTCAACCTGATTCTTTTTCAAGCATGTTTTTTTTCATTACATTATTGTTATTCGATACGATTCAATAAATAATCGAGAAATTATGTTCAATATTCAATTACGAGATCTTGATTATTGTTTGTTTAAACTTTTTATATTTCGAATTTTAAATGCTAACTTTGATAACTTCATAAATTTTTTTGTAGTATCATTTAAATATAGAATTTCCGGAGCTTCTAACATTAATATTTTTTAATCTAATTTGCGCAATGATCCAGTGGTCTCGGTCAAAAGTACTCATATTCAGTATTTATATACAGACATTTTTAAAATCCTTTTTCATTTATTATACGAAATTAAATAAAACCATAAATTTGTTTGGAATTAAATTATTGATTTGAAATATTTGTGATTTCAAATTTCTTTTTAAATATTTGAAAATGAATTTTCAAAATCAAATAGAATTTTTTACGTATTATTTATTAAAAACGTACATTCTAAAATTTCAAAAAGAAATATATATATCTGTTAATATTTACAAAATTATTTGTTATGATATAAAAGAGTACTTATCTTCTTTTTTTTAAATTTCACAGAATATAGAAATAAAGATATAAATTTCATTAATAATTTTTTTTCTTAGACATAGATATTTCGAAATCAAAAGTAAAAAAAAAGGTTCGAGATAAACATGTTAAAATTTTCATTATATTTCAAAGTTAAATAATTAATATAAAATATATTTTATGAACCACAGCGAAAATATTAAGATTTTTTATTGGTTTTTTCACCATTTTATTATTCTTAAAATTTGGCTATTTTATATATATTTTTTTACGCTTATTTCATTATTGCATAGTGGTTTGTGATCACTAATGTAGATAAAAACTTGACAATTTATCTGATTTGCACTCTCATTTTTTTCGTAGTATGTAATAGTAATCCAATTTAGACTATTTCTTTAACATTGCATATTTTTTAAAACTGTTTTCTAAAACTTTTCCTAAATTCACCGATATACCTTATAAAATTATCATTAAACAGATTATCATTATAATTTGCTAATTATATATTACTTTAATCTTATATAGAAGTATAAATTTGATTTATGTTTTTCATTTATTTACCTTAGCTTTTGCTATTTGCATCAATTATCATGCCCTTCGGTATAAAAATCATATTACTGCTTATAGTAAGTGCTCGGATAAATATTTATGATATATCGTCAGCATAATAGATTTTTCATTTTATGTATATTGTATAAACATTACTTGTACTATTATCAACAATGGCTTTATATTAATATTTATTTGAATATATTCATTTATTTAATTTTTAAATTGGTGATCGAAATTAATAAATGTCACAATATAAAAACCATTTTAAAGTTGAAAAATAATTCTTCTATTTGTATAAAATGTATTTTTTTGTATAAATGCACAATTTGTTAAAAAGTTGAATTGAATATGCTTTAATACATTAGAGATAAATAAATATCTATAACAAAGTCCCCGTAGAATTTCATATTTTTATAATTTTGGTATTAACTAATAGGATTTATATTGACAGAGTATTTGGTTTAATAAATGTAAAAAAATTGTCTCTTGATTATCTAATTCCTTTTAATTTATTAATTTACCCTTTCACAATAATTTCACAATACAATTAGTTAACACATTATTTAAAAAGAAAAAATGCAATAATAAATTTAATAAAATAAACGTAAAAAACAATTTAATCGTAGATAAATAATATTGTAGAATTAATTATTAAAATCTTTTTTTAGTAGTAGACTAAATTCTTATCAAATTAAAATATTTTTTTCTTTCAGAAATTATTTTTATAAGTTATATAATATGAATTAATATATATATTAATAGTATAATATTGGATATTACGATCTAGATTAAAATATTATGTAACATATGTACTTGCATAATATAAATGAAAGTTACTCGTATAACTGCACATATACTATTTATGATCTTAAGTTAACAAATAAATTACAAAATAAAATTTAATCAATATCTGTTCTATAACCACAAACCCAAAATAAATATTTAAATAAATCTGATTTATAATAAATTTATCTGTGTAATTAACCTATTGATAAATTCGAAAATAGTAAATTATCAAGTCTTAATTTGATATGGTCTGCAGTGGATTTATATAAATTTAATCTCAAAACATACACAATTAGTGCTAAAGCAATAAGTTCTTAACAATGTGAAAGAACATTATCCACAAACCATAAATATATCTTTTCTGTCCTATTATTTTTGGCGCATTTGCTCAAAGCTCCGTATCTATAAATTATGCATTATTAGTTTCTAAAAGTCGTATCATATGGCAAGATAGTATCCATAAAATGCATCATTAGAAAAATTAAGAATGGTATTTTAATATCTAAATTTTTTTATAAGAATAATACTTTCATTTTTTTCACGTTGTACATTTTATAATAGTGCTGTATAAAAATAAAAAATAAATAGGAATTATATTAATATTTTTCTAACGGCACAAATAGTATTAAGTTAATCTTCTAACAGACTTAAAATGGCAAAAAAAAGTTTTTTAATTTGGGAATATTATTAAGAGAAGTTATTACACTTTTTTTTATTTATTTAATTAAAATTCATCTTAAATTTGACTTATAAAAATGTTTTAAACGAATACTTTAATTTTATATAAATATATTTTATAAAAGAAATAGGCATATAATATTTCTTATACAAATTAAAACAAATACCTTTTACAAATTTCATTCATTTCCAAAATTTATGTCTAAGATAATTTGTTTATTATATTAAAATATTAAATACAGAAAATTTATTTTTATACTTTATACAAATGAAATAATTATACTAAATTACAAATTAAGTTTAAAAATGTATTGTTATAATTGTATTATAATAATAAAAAATAATACGTTTGCCTAAACATATAACCAATTAATCAAATTATTTATATATTACTTATTCACTATTTATAAAATTTAGCTTTAGCAAAATTAATGTATGTATGACATTTCTTTTTCGTTTTGTCATTAATAACCGCATTTTTCATATAGTACATATTTATGTATAAATATTCAAGCATGCACTTAAAAATACTCAATCTTTTAGAAGCACAATCACAATAACATGACAAATAGATAATCATAAAATTATTCAAGGCTCCATTTTTACAAAACATTATAAAAAATCAATTACTATGTAATAATTCGATACATTTTGTAACATTAAATCATATATTTTAATGTTTATCATAGAATATAAATAACATTATTACGTATTAGCATTATAAGTTATTTTTTGCTTTTCAATAAATATTAAAAAATATAATATTTTATTCCTAATACATATAAAGTGCAGTTTACGAATATATAGAATTTAATAAATATTTTTAAATTATTAATTATTTAATTAAAAGTATATAAAGATAGATAAAGTTAGATAAAATTCATTAAATCACTAGAAATTAAAATTTTTTTATTCATTAAATTCTTTGTTAATTATTTATTTTTTAGAAATTTGAATCAATACAAGTTATTAATGGATTAATACGTAAAAATGATTTAATGTAATAAAAGATCCATTATAACTATATAAAATATTTTTCATACAAATTATTTATTACGAATTGTATTTATACATTAATGAACAAATATTAATATATATTTTATTTTGTTATATAAGAATTTTCTTCTATTTTAATATTTGCAATATTATTAATAAACCGCTTATTTATTAATTATAAATTTTAATAAATATTAGATAAATTAATTATGATATTAAATGAAAATCTTAATATTTGCTTCATATTGAATGTATTATCAAGAATAATATATTTAATAAATTCCAATCAAATTCATTATTTACATTTAAAACGTATAAAATATAAATTTTATTGTACATTTTTATTTTCAAATTTTATGTGCAATATATATTCCATATTTTGCATAATATTTTTAATAATATTATATTTCACGTTTCTTTATATATACTTGTTAAATTATAATCTTATTTTTAAATGCAGAATAAAAGATAACAATCGATAATTTAAATTTTGTATTTTAATACATGTAACTAAGTTAATTATATTAATTTTAAAAATACGATTATTTAAGAAAGGCTTAACATTGTTATGAAGTTATGAAGTAATAAAATGTGAAATTAATTTGAACTATGTATGTAAAAACATCTTTTAATCCTATAAAAAGTTCTCTGTATACGTGTAAACTCAAAAATTCATCACGCATACATAAGCACATATACAGTTAATAGTACGCATCACAAGAAAACAGTTAATATAAAGATAAGTTATGATATTTTACAGCCTCGTCTAAAAACTAGAATGATAACAAACAAAAAAGTATTTCAAACCTGTACTATAAAAAATCATGAATTTACACATGGCTTATGCACTTAATTGTAATGTAACCAATCTGTCTTATATAAAATAATCTCCTTCGCCATTCGATCATCTTTACACATATTAATTTCATTATACCGGCTTAACGATCATTTAGACTATTATTAATAAGAATAGTTTCGTTTAAAAATAAAACATAAATTAATACAATGGAACTAGAAAAAGAAGATTTAGCTGTAACGATGTTTTTTTTCAAAGTTAATCATTCAAAGTTAACATGCGAAAATGAAAATAAAAGATTGTAGAGCATTAAAAAAATGTTTTATCCACGGCTGCACTTGCACTTGTATAATATATATACAGACATTCACTAGGTTTGAGGCGCCCGAGAGAAAGGGAAAGGAGAATCCGGAACGAGAGTGTGAGTGAATATAGCTTAAATGAATGAATAAGCAAGAGCGAGAGCAAGATAAAAAATATAAATAAGAAAGGAGTGGGGAGAAAGTGATGCTAAACAGAGAAATAAAAGGTTATAACTCGAAAAAGCGAATTACAAACGAATAAATGTATCAGCAATAACAATTAAACAGAACGGAAACATTACGGACACATAATGGTTCACTTCACAGAACCAGATCGAAATAGTGTAATATACGAAAAGGAAAAGCAGAGATTATGTGCATTTCGGCATGTAATTACAGATGTAGGATAGTTGTGTACTGATATTGTTTATACTAATATGCACCCATACGTACAAGCACCGAATTGTCGCTTAAAACAATGAGGATAAAATTGGTGAGTTGATTTTTGAGGTTACCTGAAATAAGAATGTCTCCAGCAGTAGTCACTTTGGATGTCATGTTTACAGTTTGCTGTTGCTGTCGATAAGAAGCCAATTCAAGGCTATTTATACTGACTTCATTATCCAACAGAATTGTTGTGCTTGGTACAGTACTAATGTTCTCTAAATTTACGACTTCGGAACTTTGAGCATTACTAGTGACAGTACCATTACTACTCAACAATGTTGCCATTCTAGTTTTGTGCATTATGAAAAAAAGTAGCTTAAAGTATTTTACACAATTGCAAAAATTCAACCAGGATCCACTATTTAGATACACTTATTTCTTGAAAGCTTCAAAGCTCCCAAGATTTTGTTTCTTCTTTAAAAATTTATTAGTACTGTTCACTTTGAAGATTTTCAAACAAAAAACTCTGTGAGGAATTTAATACTGCAATATAAAGCTATGGAGAGAAAAATGCTAAAGATATATGGAAGAACGATTTAATTGAAAGACTAAACCCTTTCCAGTGAATTTTTCATGACACGGATACAGAATATTAAATAGTAGTGTGTTGCGCACTAGCAGACTTTAATTAATGAAAATAGTCTTTCAATTATCCTAGGTGCTTCTATAGATGTTAAGCACTGTAGCCATGCATAGAAGCATACACAATCGCATATAAGCACGCGCGCGTCCGTATGCACGCATACAAAATACGAACACAAACACTGTATGAGTGTAGGATGTGTCTGTGACCCGCACGTCGTATGAGCAGAAAGTGTCGCTTCTCTCCTTCCTGCCTTATCGTTCTTTCTCCCTCCGTCACTCTCTCTTTCGTAGCGAGGCTGCTGCTCTTGACGAGGGTCACGGTACTGCCTTTTTTGATCTCTCACGGTCAATATTCTCTTTTTTAGACCGACATTCAGCTTCTCGATGATATGACATTCAGTATCGTAATAATTATCATTATCACCGTGAAGGAATATAACCAACGCGATCGCCACTGCTGTTGTTACTTTTTACCAAGGCCTTTTACTCGTTTTTTGAGTAGGTTGATTTGTCGTTACGTTTCCCGTCAAAAAGCTTATTATTCAATATTTCGGTTATTCTGCCTTAATTTTTAATACTTTCAGTGGCTATGCTAATCGACAAATTCGGCTATGTAATCACCGGTACGCCCGGTAAAAGAAAAGAAGTGAAAAAATCGAACGTTAGACAAATGTAGGTCTGTAGGCCACTTCACTTACACACTCTTTTGTACGGATTGGGTCGGGGGTTCCCTACTTCCTTGATTATGCAGAGAAAACACTAGTATAGTCACCGAGTCAAGCGAGCGTCTTTTGTCTCTCTCTTTTATATCTTATCCTTGGACTCACGCTTCCGGTAATTCCTATCTGTACGCCTGTATCAAGTATACTGCAGTTTACTGTTGCTATTTTATTAAACTGTTCTTTTCTTTTCGTCTTTTTATTCATAATATTCGCACCATTGTTATCGTCGTTGTAGCCGCCATCGAGATGCATATACACGCATATTTATGTGAACAGGTTCGAAATTAATTGACAGTCACATACAGAAATCTTTGACAGTCATCAATCGTCAAGTCTACAAGGTATTTCTCTATAACTGTCATCTCTTATTCTGAACTGATAGTGCTATACGTCAAACTGTTCAATTATACAGAAAATAAAATTGAAAGTGTAATGTTATAATATTGATGAAATCTATACAGTATATATATAAACAATAATTATTTACGTTTATACATAAATTTTCATTATATGTTATGAATAAAATTTCTATAACGCTTTCATCGATTTATTATTGAATACATTAAATTTTGCTTTTTCCTTGTCAACGCTATTTTTATTTAAAAATTTTAGATTGTATGAAAGAATTATTTATTTCATATTCACTTTACAATATAAAAAATCATCCAAAACAATTGAAATTCATCAACGATTTTTTACACTGAATATAGACAAATAATTGAAATGAATAGAATTTTTTGTTTGTTAAATGTAATGTTTGACCATCTTTCAGATTAGTAAAATCAACATATGTGTTTATATATTTAATAATCATAATTCTATGTACTCATAGCTTAACTTTTTTGTAAACAAATTATTTTCAAATATTTTTGTTAGTTTTTTAAGGATTTTAAAATAAAATTGTAAAAATATTGAAGTTTAGCAGAAATTTTTCAGATTTTTTTCATGAATGATTAAAAACTTATTTATAGTGTATATTCAGTTTAAATATTTATATTTCTAAATTCTATATGCATAATTGTTTTCAATTTAATATTAATTTCCAATTATTTATTGAAATTTGCATTCATTTGCATTTTTTTAAAATTCTTTTCGAATAATTTTATTAAAATTTTCATTAGAAATTTTAAGCTTATCAGAACTGCCACGTTTCTAGAAATTATATATTATAAAAGAGACCCCATAGTCTTTAGCATATGTAGTACCAACATTATATTATTTCTGAGTAAGCTATATCTTGATTGTATTTATGAATAAATCAAATTTTTTATAAATTACTATATACATTTTTTCAACTACTCTCAATAAAATTTTAAAGATAAAGATAAGATTATTTTCAAAATTACATGATAAAAAAATGTAATAATTGCAATAAATTTTTTTTAATAACGTAATTTAAATATACAATAAATGGTGATTTTGAAGAAAATACAAAAATCAAGAAATATAACATATTATACGATAGTATGACTATAAACTTTAATAAATATGAATATAAATTTAAAATAATTATTATATAAATAAAAAATATTTTTAAATACTTTTAAATCATTATAATTAATATATCTAATCAGATTTTGAATGTGAAGCGCCACAACCTTTTTTATGCAGACAAGTCATTTGCACCATGATTGATTTACTCTACTCATTGTATAATATATAATATTTCTTGGTATTCATATTTTGTATAATATCACCATTTAGTCTATATTTAAATTATGTGTTTAAAATAAATTTATTGTAATTCGACTTTTTTATGATGTTATTTTAATGAATCCTATCGTTATTTCTAAAATTTTATTTAAAATGTTCTATAAAAAATAAAATATTTATAAAATAAATTTAATATATTATTAAAATTTGCTTCGTTTTTATATTCCTATATCATTTTATATGTTTATGTTTACCCAATTTTTTGTTTAAAATATATTGAAAAAAAATGGTTTTTATTTATTATTTATTGATTCATCATTGTGTGTATTCCTTAATTACATTCTTATTTGAAGATTAAAAATTTATAATTACAATTATAGAAATTAATTTAAATTTATTATATTTTGCTTGTTTATTATGTTAATTTTACATTAAAAATAATATAATATAATTTTTTAAATCAGCTCGCAAGCTTTGTAATATAAATTTTCTATTTTTTTCAAAAAATTAATAACGAATACTAATTATATTATCTAAGGCAGATATATAAACTTTCCATATAGATTATTTTATTATTATTTATAAGTTTTAACAATTTTATCAAAAATATTATTTTTTTACAAACAATATGATTAAAAAATTTTTCTTATATTTTGTTTTTATATTATGCAGTGATTTTTTTTGTTTTAAATTTTAGGCCAGTCGAGTCAAGTGTTATATCACTCTCTGGGTCAGTTCTATTATGAGAGTGTTTTCTCACATATATCTTACAAGTATTCGTGGTGGAACTGATGGATATGTGTACATAAACTACAAAATGTACCAGGTTTAAGTAAACAAGTCGCGGCGACATCCAATAAAATATATTTATAAGTATAATAGACGAGTAAAAATTGTAGATTTCTGTAATAAAAAATTTGGTGATTAATATTAAGCATACAAGTATGAATAAAATGTGTTTATAGTTATTCTGGATGTTGGTATAATTTTTATTTTATATCATGCATTTTTTCAAATATTATTCCTTTAATTTAACTACACAATTTTACTATAATTCTGCATGCAAGAATCATTACTTTTTATTTCATGAAGTATAATCTATAAAAAGTTTTTTTTTTTTCATTAATCAGATTTTTTAAATAAACTGATAGTAAAGGGTTGTTGTGGAACAAATATATTACTCGCTTTGTATATTTTTTAGTAATAGTCATTTATTTATTAATATAATTTATATATTAAAGATACAGTGAATTGGTACAGAAACAGTAACGTTAGTGACGTATACTTAGTATGGTCTGGGCTTGATGTCTGCTTCTACCCTGCTTTTATTCTCTGTTCTCAGAACAAGACGTAGTGCCTATACAAATTTTATATAAGAAAGATATAAATCGCATAAGATGAGAGACATATGATGGATACATTAAACTTTCTAAAATTAAAGATGTAATTAGAGACAAATAATTTTTTATATAATTTATCTGTAATGTAAGATCCGATTTAGTCTTTGATCTTGTTTGTCTTATAAATATTTCCTCTTCTTCTGGATTCATTACATTAGTCGCTTGTACAATTGTTTGATTAGATTTAGAAATGTATCTTACAAGGATATTTTCTACTTGCTTTTCTTTGTTACAAATATTTAGTGTCAAATAATTGATAATCTTACTACATCCAGATGTTTCGTCGTGTTGATATTTGTTTGTTCGTTTAATTCTTTTAGAAAACTCAAATAATATATACAATATAATAAATAATAGAATAAGATATACAGAATAAGAATAATACGTAATTCGCGTTTGTTTTTTCTCAGTGTTTAATATTTCTTCAGCAAATTTGGATAAGTTTTCGAGTTTGTGTCTAGCAACTTTTAAATTTTCAAGATTAAGATTCAATATTATTATTTTTTTTAGTACTAGCAAGTAAGTAAAATTTATAGTGTTTTTTGTACAACAATCGTCTTCAATGTTACTGTTCGTGTATATGCTTTACAACCATGTAGTAAAATGAACAATATCAGAACTTTGTAATTTAATATCACTTAATGATATAGGGTTTCGACAACTAATAGTTATATATACAATTTTGTGTAAAATATAAAACCATTTATTTTTATTAGTTAACTTATTCCAAAACTTTTCTTCTAATTTTGCAAATCGAATGTCATAATCTTCAGGAATATTAGAATTTGAAATAATAATTGGATTCCATAAGGTTTTTAGTACGCGTAGTATATATAGATTTTGATAATTTGCAAACGTAAGATTTGGATGTTGTTAATTTGCAGTTATATAAATTATCAAGTATTGAATATTGAGTTTTTACTTGAGATATTGCTAAATATTTAATTATTCGTTGAATAAAAAAATTTTGTTCGGATAATTCTCTATTTTTTCCTAATTTCTGTACTAGATTTATTAAACGATCATTATATACATAATATAATTCGGAGGGTTTTGTAAAAGCAGATGGGAGAGTTGGTTTTATACCAAAAATTAATTCGTAAGGAGTATAGTTTATAGAACTATGTGATGTAGTATTAAATGAAAATGAGAAGTAGTCTAAATATGTATCCCAATCACTTTGCTCTTTGTTGACATAAAGTTTCAGATAATCGGCTAGAAATCAATGCGTTCTTTCTAAAGCTCTGTTAGTTTGTGGGTGATATGGAGTAGTTTGAATGTTTGATTTGAAATAGTTTAGCTACATCTTTAAGTAAATAGAGGTAAATTCTTTACCTTGATCAGTTAATATACTACAAAATATACCGAATAAGCAAATAAATTTTGTTGTAAAAATTTCAGCAACCCTTTTTGCTTCGTGATTTCGTATAACGTAAATTAAATTGAATTTAGAAAGATCGTCTTACAACGTTAAAATGTATTTATTTCCTGAATCAGATAAAGTAAATGGACCAACTATGTCGAAAGCAATTCTTTCAAAAGGTCTAGTTGTGATAGTAGTAATTTCCATCAGCTTTTTATTTTTAGTTTTAATCAGTTTATTAATCTGACATGATTCGCAATTTTTAATTAAAAAATGTATCATACTTTTCATATTTTTCCATTTATAATTTTCTTTTATTCTTTTATAAGTTATACGGAATCTAGGATGTCTAGCACTTGTAAAATAATGATTTCTTGAATTATAATTTTAACTTTATTAGGTTTCGAACTATATTTATAATGTAAATAAATGTTTATAACGATATTTATATCTTTGAAAATATATCTGAACATTGATCTTACGATATCATATTTAAATGTAATTGATTTATCAAAAATTTGCGGTAAATTAATTTCATTTTGATTTTCTTTAAATAAAAGTTTTTTATAATGAGATAGTAAATATTGATATTATCAATTTTGACTCAAACAACATTAAGAATTCTTGAATTCTAAGTATTCTTTATTATTATATTTTTAATTAAATTCTTTAAGAAATCCTTGATTGAAAGCTAAATCTTTAGATACATAACCAACATAATTATTATTGACAGAAAACAAAAAATCTGAATGTTCATTATATTTTTATTCAAAACTATGTTGTTTTTGTATTTTCTCGAAACTCTTTGCATGAACTAGTAACGAAAAATAATTTGAGAGTTATCTAAACTGGTATAATTTATTGAAGCAGAATTTTTATCACATGAAGTTTTTAAGTATAAATTATTCACACTTATTTTAGATTAAACTGTAGATTTTTATTTTGTATCTACAAAAAATTCATATTCTTCTAAATTTAATCGCCATTGAAAAAATCTAGAACTGGAGACTTTTAAAGTAAATAACCATTGTAACGGTTTATGATCACTTATAATTTTAAACTTTCTTCCGTACAAATAAGGTTGAAAATGCTTTACTACCGATACTTTAGCGAGTAATTCTCTTTCGATTGTAAAATAATTTGACTTGGCACAATTTAGAGTTCTACTAGTGTATCTTTAGGTAAATCTTGCAATTCATTTCTTTGCGATAAAACTGAGTGTAAAGCAAATTTATAGCATCCATTATTAATATAAATTCTGTTTGAAAATTAGAATATTGTAAAATAAGGGTAGAAGTTAGTTGTATTTTTAGATTTTCGAAACTCTCTTGTTGTAAACTTGTCCATTTAAATTCAGTGTTTTTCTTTAATAAAAAAGTTATAGGTTTTGTAACATCACTTTAATCTTTAACAAATCTTCTATAGTATTCTAATAAACTGAGAAATAATTTGATTTTTTTATTTGTAGGAACCAGATAATTACCTATCACTTTTACATTTTCTGGATCTGGTTGTACACCATTCTCAGAGATATAATAGCCTAAATACATGACTTTGGATCTGAAAAATTTGCATTTATGGGGTTGAAGTTTAAAGTTATGTTATTTTAATCTTTGAAAAATTTCTCTAAGCTTTTTATTATGCATTTGTAATGAGTCTGCGTAGCAGATAATATCATCTAAATAAAGTATACATCTAATTCCTTGAATTATGGATAAAGCGGTTGATAATAATAAAAAAAAATAAGCGGGTGAATTTTTTAAATTAAAAGGTAATCGATTAAATTCTTAGTGGCCGAAATTAATAGAAAATACAGTTTTTTCTTTATCTCGCGGATTTCCTAATTGATCTAAAATTTCAGATATATTCAGGATTGGATAAGAATCTCATATAGTTAACTCATTAAGTTTTCGGTAGTCAATCACGATTCGCCATTTTTGTTTTCCTGAAGTATCGCGTTGTTTCGTAACTACCTGAAGAGGTGAATTCTGAGGAGTTTTGAAGATTGGATAATGTTGTTTTTAAGCATTTTTCCTATTTCATTTTTTACTTCTTCCTTATGATATTTGGGAAATCGATACATTTTAGAGGCTATAGGTTTATCAGTGGTATAATCAAAATATCACCTTCGAGGAAAAATATTCCACTTTAATCTTTGCAAATGTTCATTACATGCTCATATTTTTCATTAATTAAATGTTCTTATCTTAACTGTCTTTCTAAGAGTTTGATTTTATTTGAAGAATAATTATTTGATTCCGCTGAATTTATATTCATAATTTTGCAGTTTGAGGTAAATTGGATTTCGACACACAGTACATTAATTTCTATATCTGTTTCATGTGTATTTAAAATTGTAGTAATTGTTTGAAAATTTTAATAGACTTTCATGATACTTTGGGAAAGATATAACCCATCTTTAAAAATTGTTTGATTTATAAGTCCTTGGTAATATTTTTATTTAAAATATTTATCTTAACAAAAGTTTCAGATCAGGCAGCAATTTTAATAGTTTCGTTTTATTTATAGTTTACAGAAAAAAGATTGTTACTATGAAGATAAGTTTTGTGAACGTTAAGTGTTATTTAATGATCGTTTAATTGAATTATCTTTACTATCGATGATCATATCTAATTTGGTAATTCATCTTTCACTATATAAAAAATGGTCTTGTAAGATTTATTGTTAATTTGTATATTGATAAATCAATATCCAATTGTCTCAATATTTTTGGTAGGCAAACCACTAATTTGTTGAGATTCTGTGATTGTGAATTTAAATTAAAATTTGGATTTGAATTAAAATTTTGTTCTTTATTATTATTAAATTGTCGTTTTTGATATTTCTGAAGAACATGTCCAATATTTTACAATACTTACAATTTTGTATTTGGTCATTGGTTATTGATATACTGTCTATTTATTTTTAATCGACATTAGGATTCCAAATGTCCTTAATTTTAATGTTGATAGATGTTTCAGTTTACTATTTAATTCTTTTATTTTTAATTGTGGAAATATAATGTTTTATGAATATTAGTTATTTATAAGTCTTTGATTTCAATTTTGATAAAATTTATATATAAAATTTACATATATATTTTATTGATATAAATTTTTTTTAGATAGATCTTCAAGTCATAGATTTAAAATTTATTGCTCGATTTTTTTAATAATATTTGGGAAAATATATATGGGAACATCAACAAAATATATAAATTAAATAAGTAAAGTAAACTTTATACTAAAAAAAAATATAAATCTATAAACATACAACACTATTAAAAATGTACGGAATTGGTGAATACAAGTCGAAAGGTTATGTAAAGGAATCTGAAGTTTGGTACCAATTAAACTTGAATATATATCCTGGACAAACATTTGCAGTTTTATAGGTTTTATGGTAAAGACAAATAAATATGTGGAAAGTATTTTAATTGAACGGAGAAATTAAAATAAAACTTAGATTTAATCTATTGTAAATTCGTTTCAAAATAATGTAATTATCGTCTAAATTAATGTAATTCTGATTTCCAACCAACTTCTTAAATAATTTATTCCATTGATCTTATTCTCGAAAAACAATTTATCATATTTATTGCAATAAATGCAAAATTCTATATAATTATATAATTCATTTGCAGTTTTTATATCAATTAATTAATTTTTAAATTTTATGGAAAAGCTTTGTAAAGTATTATATTTTGCTATTAATATTATTGTTTGAGGTTAAAATATGATGTGTTCAAAATTATTAAGATTCATATTAATTTTTCTTGCCATTAATTAAAGAATTAAATACTTGGCTATAATTTTTGTTCAGCGCTTTGTTATGCCTATTGTGAACTATAAAACATTTAATTATTTTTAAACATACTTGAGTATATTTTTGGTACAACTTATTCTCATATCATATAAAATGATTAATAATACTTATGTACTTTTATTGAATTAAGAATTTTAAAATAAATACACTTAAAAATTTTTAATATCTTAAATTACATGTACTTTAGATTCATTTTATTGATATTGATACCTATTTTATGATAAAAGTCTATTATAATATATCCTAAGTTTGTACTTTAAAATTATTTTTAATATATTCTTACTTTTTAAGTAGTCAGTGATAGAATAACTGTTGTTCCATAGTGATTTGTTAAAATTTGTAATCTGCAATTTCAAATTTTAATGTAGAAGCTCACAAGATATTGTATTTTTAAAAAAATATAAAAGCATAAACATATATTATTTAAATTAAAACTGTTAATAATTTCTTAATATAATAGAAAATACACAATAATTAAAAATAATATTTTTTTTAAAATCTCATTTTTTTCAAAAGTAATAATCAAAAACAGCAATTCTGCCAGATGTTAATTATGATTTAATTTAATTAATAAGGATGGTTTATTAGTCTTACATTAATTCTTAATAAAAGTTCTTTTAGTACTTATTTATATTATAATTATATATTATTACTTAATATAAGTAAAATAATAAATAAAATATTTCACAAAATTATGTAAAGTCAATATCTCGACTAATTTTATACATATTATTTTTTTATTTTTATGATTCTTGTTAAGATAATAAATATTTATTATTTCTAAACTGCAGATGGATAAAATTGCAAAATTGCAATAAAATCTGCACTTATGAATAAGAAAATCTAGAAGTCAAAATTTTAATTGATGATAAATATATTATAGGTATTAATATATTGTTTAATATGATATTTATATAAAATGCAATTTTTTTTGTAAAAATTTTCATAAAAATAAGTATTAATTTATTAATTACAGATTTCAGTGAATATGCTCATTTATCTGTAATAATATAGTTATAATAATAGATTTGAATAGTCCCAATTTAAATAAAGTAGATGTGCGAATTTTATTGTTAAAATAATGTTAAATTGTCCATAATTTAATATTTTTAATGTTATTATTATTATTAAGTTATTAGTAGTTATTAATGAGAATATAGTAAAGTCAAATAATATAAGCCAATGTGTGTAATTATATATGATAGATTCTTTATAAACAAAATAAAACATATTATAAGTGTATCTTATACATCTTAACAAAATAGTATCATTAAGTGTAAGAATCAAATTATAATAGAAATCATTTGGTGTAAGCAGAACTTCTATCAACTAATTTTGCACCAATAACATTTTAATATAATACTTTTATTGATAGACTGAATTAATAGAAACTAAGCCTCATTTACATAAAATTATAATATAGCTTTAATTCGGTTTAATGCAATCTGCTTATAGTAATATTTTTTCTGTATTTACAATTTTAATATTAAAACTTTAAAGTTTCCATTTTAGAATATTATAAACCAAAAAAGTTTATGAACATGCAATTTTTAAATATAATGTAATTTTGTACAGCATATATCAATTTATAGTTCAAAATATAATAAATTTTATTTTTTGAAACACTTGATTTATATTCCTTGAATTTTATTTTAAATTGATGATAAATTGACTTTTTATCTATTATTTAAGTTTTATATTAATTAAATATGAAGGTATTTTCTATATTAAACCCTATTTCAAAAATTAAAAAAAGAATTAGCATAAATGATTGTAGATATGTACAACCCGCTGACTCTGCTATTTAAATGTTTTAACTTAAGTCTCCAAAGACAAATTTTAAAATCTAATTTAAAAAATCTATTGACATATATACACTGATTATATCTGTATATATACCTTCTGATCAGTACATTATATAATAGTAGTAGGTATAAATAATTTTTTAAAATATGCAAGCTTCCAACTCTATTATTTTGTTTAGATTTATTAAAAAATCTTTCATATATATAAATAAATGATATTCTACTTTACCAAGAAATTAAATATTAGTTACATTCCAACTGATTTATTTATTTATTTATATATAATATAAATTATAAGAAATTTAAAAATTTCAAACTTAAAAATTAAGGTATAATTAATTTAAAGTGCTAAACAAATTTTTGTTTATAATTATATCAAATTCATATACTTGATTAGATTATTAATGTATATATATACAAATATGTTTACTGAATATTTAGAGTATTTTATGATTTCTATATCGATCGAATATTAAATTATCAAGTATATTGCTCTGACAATTAAGTTAATAAATTTACAATTTATTAGGTTATTGCTGAATGTTCGTTTTTATTAAAATAATGAATTTATTTACAAATAATTATATCAAATATCAAAATTAATATTTTAGTTAATGGCATTATTTTTATTTTAAATTTTGTAAAATAATGTTCAATTCGTTTTAAATACTTGAATAATTAATAATAAAAATATATACATAATTGAAATATTTACAGTATAAACAATAGACCTCTAAATTTAATTTGAAAAGTTATCTGTATATTAAAATATATTCACCCATATTACTATATTTATTTTTTTATAAGCAGTTTTTCATTACTTATTATTTTGTAAAGCAGTAACAATAGAAAATATTGAATATAGTCATAATTTAATTTCTTCCTTGTTTAGTTTTAGCAAAAAGATGTCGAGATATAATCAGTCTTTGAATCTGTCCAGTTCCTTCATAAATTTGATAAATTTTAGCATCTCTCATTAGTTTTTCCACAGGATATTCAGTATTAAAACCAGCACCACCAAATATCTAAAAAGGTAAATTAAAATAAATTGATACTAAGATTTTTTTATCAAAGAAGATTATCAAGGAAAATTTTCTTAAAATATTGATTTATTACCTGAACAGCATCAGTTGCACATTTGTTTGCAACATCAGCAGCATAACATTTTGCAATACTAGCAAGCATGGATCCACTTGGATCTTTATTGTCAAGTGCCCATGCAGATTTCATCCAAGCTAATCTTGCAGTTTCGACACCTATTGTCATATCTGCAAGCATAAATGCTACAGCTTGATGTTCAGCAATTGGTTTATCGAATGTTTTACGTTCTAAAGCATATTTTGTAGCTTCATCCAAGGCCCTCTGAGCTAAACCAACAGCACCACAGGCCACCTTTAATATATATTATTTAAATTCATATTAATTTAAAGTATTAAAAAGTTATTTTGTCAAATTAGGTTGATAAAATTAATTTTATTTATAAATAATGCAATAATAAACAATGGAATTCACAAATTTTAATATATATAAAAATTTTCAAAATTGCTTTATTTAATATTATTTATAAAAGAGAGTTTATTTATGAATAACTTTTGAATAATTTATGTCAATTAAAAATGTTATTATTTAATATTCATAAGATTGTATAAATTATTAATTTTACCGCTGGTCTAGTTTTATCAAAAGTTCCCATAGCAACTTTAAATCCAGCACCTTCTCCAATTAATATATTTTCTTCTGGAACTCTGACATCTTCAAAAGTAATCATACGAGTATCTGAAGCTCTCTGACCCATATTTAATTCCTGTAAATTTTATTATAAAATTAGTATTAACATTCAAGTATGCAGGTTAATATTTTAATAGATATTTTGTTACTATTGATAACAAATAATAAATTAACAAAATTATTCATTTGTGAAAATATCAATTATTTATCTTTCAAATATACTGTAACATGATTTTTTCTGGATTAATAAAACATATTTATTGTAATATTAAATTATTTTTAAAAGAAAAATATTTATTTTTTATTTTTAAATTACGTTATTATTCTAAAGCCTCAGTAGAATTTTTCTGAAATTGGAAACTATAATCTTTTACATTAAATAAATTGTTTTAATATACAATAATAATTAGTAATTTTATCTTAATTTTATAAATAAATAAATAAAAAATTATTTTCTTACTTTACGACCAGGGGTTAAACCTTCAGAATCACGATCAACAATAAATGCTGTAAAAGCTTTACTAGCCGGAGCTCTTGGATCAAGATTTGTTCGAGTTAAAACAAAATACCAATTTGCTACTCCTCCATTAGTAATCCACATTTTTGTTCCATTAATAATCCATTCTTTGCCTTTTTTTACTGCTTTAGTTTTTATACTCGCTACATCAGATCCTGCTCCTGGTTCCGTAACACAATAAGCCTAAAATTATTTGAAAAAATCAAAAATATTAAATTTGAATAAATTATTGAATTTAAATTCAATAAGATATTTTTAATTATCAAATGCTAACAGCTACTAATGGTTCTTCAATCAACCTTCCAAGGTATTTTTGTTGTTGCTCTTTATTTCCAGCTAAAATGACAGGTGTTTGCTGTACAATAAAAATTTTTCAATAATTTTATATTTTACTAATAAGAAAATTTAAGTAATTTAATAATATCATGAAAATAAAAACATACATACTCCAAGCCCTGATGCTTCTAAAGCAGTTTTTATCCCTGTACAACCATAAGCAATAGCTTCACTTACTACACAACCATCAAAAATACCAAACTCAAGGCCACCTTCGAATTATAAAATTCTTTACTGACCTATTACTAATAAACAATTACAATTATTAAATATTATATTAATAATATATACCACAACTCTGTGGAATATGGTGATTTAAAAGCCCTAAGCTCCAAGCTTTCTTTACAATATCCCAAGGATAATTTCCAGTTCGATCATACTCTGCTGCTACTGGTATTATTTCTTCCCTGGTAAACTTTTCTGCAAGTTCCTTCATTTCCTTTTGGGTATCACTTAGTTCTAAAGTATAAATCAGAATTATATATTAAAATTTAATTAAAAGAATATTTCTGTAATCAATTTATAATATCAAATTATAAATGAGATATATTTATGTAATTTCAAGAATTTATTTCAAGAATTTATTTCAAGAATATATTGTTATATTCACTTATAATATAATTATTTGAAATGATCTTTAAATAAAAAAATATAGTAAAATTTAAAGTACTAACTAAAACTCAAATTACTTCTATATTTCTATAACTTATTTTTATTTAAATTCAAGACAAACAATGACTTTTTTTTAAAAAAAAAAAAAGATTAAACATGTATTAAGAATGATTCGAGAAAGAGTAATTTAGTTTAAATTGTATTTATTGGAGACAAGGTCACATTTGTATAAATATTGATATCATAATATATTAATTTATAAAAAATTTTATGATCTGGTAGAATATTTTTGAAGTTTTAAAATAATTGCTAATTGATTTTTTTAAATCAAATTAATGTAAAATAGTTTAGAACAGATATACTTACGAAAATTATAATTTTTAAAAACTGAACTTGTTGAAAAGGATTTAATGGTAGTTTGAACTAGTGATAAATTGGAAACCTATAATATATTTGAATTTTATATTTATAAGTAATAAAGATTTTCATATAACTTCAATAATACTAGTTAATAAAATTTAAATTATTATTAAAATTTTAACGTGCTAGTCCTAAATTATTATACCTTACGTAGCATATTTTTGTTTAATTTTTGCAATTTAATTAAAGTTTAAATTTAGAAAATAGTATATTTAGTAAAAGATCTTGATAAACAACCGTTCGTAATGACTTGCACTATAAAGACACTTTCAGAACACAGCCTGATTTCTTCACAAGAGTATCTTAACAAATAACGATTACGTTTTGTGATAGTTCGATTCGTCGAAAGGATAAAAAATTTACATATTCTGTCGTTAGGTTAGGTAAAGTTTTTATAAAGATATTATACAATCATGAAAATAAATATTCATCCATTAACAGAAAATCCAACTGGTGCTTGGCAACAACTTTCAGAACAACAAACAGTTATAAAAATAAATATTAAAGATCCTTCAACTGAAACTCCAAACAATAAAGTAAATATTTACAAATAAAAAGTACTAGATTGGTAAATTTGGATTTAATTGTAGCAATTGTTTTTCAAGTACTATATCAAATACTACCGCTTATTTCATTTCATTTTAATAGTCCTACCATAGTATTAAAATTAATTAAAAATTTACAATATTATAATGACGTTTATATGATCTAAGATGAAGTAATATTTTTTTAGGCTTTTATAATCTATAAAGAATATTAGTATTTTAAATATTTTTTTTTATTTTAATCTTTATAATAAAAATAAAATATAAATCGAATTATTATTTATATTTAAAGCCTATTAAATAAAAAAAAATTATATGGCTTTTATTATTTGCTAAAACATAACATTAAATTTTTTTTTAAATTATACAAAAAAACATGTTTATTTGTATTTCTATCTAATTATAAAAATTGTTTATTTTAGCTACGTGTTGTTTGTATGAGTGATACGCATTCACTAACACAGTACATAAAATTTGATATTCCGAATGGAGATATTTTCATACATGCTGGAGATTTCACTAAATGTGGAAGTCTTCAAGAAGTCATAGAGTTTAATAATTGGATTGGTAATGTTACTCCTCAAATTAAAAAATCATGCTATTATATCAATTATTTATATTTATTTATATTATAAATTTTATATATAATCATGAGATTTTCTTTTTACTAAATCTTAACTGTAATAATTAATATTTTTTTACTATTTAATTAATTTAAATTTTTTAATGAAATATTTCAAAATGTAATTTTTTTAACTTTTAGGTAATCTTCCCCACGAATATAAAATAGTAATTGCAGGAAATCATGAACTCAGCTTTGATTCTACATTTACACACCCATTTTCTACTCACCTCAGTGGAGATCGGCATAAAATTACAGGAACTAGTATATTTGATAGCATACCAACTTTAGGAATATCAAAAGATGTTTTAGATAAAGCTATACAAATCAAGAATGTTAAAGATAAATTAACAAATTGTATTTACTTAGAAGATAAAGAAATTATTATTTCTGGTATAAAAATTTATGGCACACCTTGGTAAGTATCATAAGTTTATAAATTGTGAATTTTCATATAAATAATAATGTATACAGGATATCATAGTAATAAATGAAGTTATTAATTAAATTTATAGGTAGACATGTTATTATATAAATATAGTACTCATTCAATAATTACAAAATTTTCATTTATGTAAACAAATTTTATGATTTTATTCAAAATTACTCTCATTTTTAAAACAATATAATTAAAAAACTAAAATATATCTCATACAGGCAACCCGAGTTTTGCAAATGGGCATTTAATGTACCTCGTGGAGAACCATGTTTATCCAAGTGGAATATGATTCCAGATGATACAGATATTCTTATTACACATACCCCACCCATAGGTCATGGTGATCTTTGCTGTAGTGGAATTAGAGCTGGATGTGTAGAATTATTAAGTACTGTTCAAAATCGCGTAAAACCTAAGTATCATGTATTTGGACATATACACGAAGGTGCTTTTATTGTTTAAATATGATATTTATATAGAAAAAAATTTTTAATAGTTTAAATTGATATAATTTTTTTTAATGTTAATGTCAATGTTTAATTTTTAACAAATAAGGTTAAATATTTTCTTCTTCACATTAAATTGTAATGTTTATTTAGATAAATTTTTTACTCATATTATTTCTATTTTTAGGATATGGTATATCTTCAGATGGAAAAATAATATTTATAAATGCATCGACATGTGATTTAAATTACTTACCAAATAATCCACCTATAGTGTTTGATGTGACACTACCACCAAATGTAGAGGAAATATAGGTTATTGATGTTTTTAATGTAAAAAAGCAAAACTTTTCTAATTATAAGTAAACACATACTTATCTGTTATATTAAATTTTATAATTAATTTTGCATAATTAATTATCTTAATATAGATAATATCTATATCATAGTTTCAAAGTACTATTTAATATTTGTAACATCTAAAATAATTTTTATACAATGTAAGAATATAAGTAAAATTTAATAAAAATAACAGATTTCATAAATAAAAAAGTACGTATGTATTATAATGCTACTTATGCATTCTGAATTATATAATGTAAAAAAATTATTAATTTAAATTAAAGTACTTTTTAAATAATTTTTAATTTTAATAATTATCTATAATTTACACTACAAATTAGTAATGAAAATATAACACGTTGAATTATCATTAATTGTTTATTATTTATTTACTTTTTATAAATTTTAATATTAAGATCTATTCATTAAATTTATAAAGTATTTATATTTAAATAAATTTTGAACAATTTAATGCTTATTAAGTTTTATATGTATTCATTTAAAAAAATTTTTATTGGAAAGAAATTAATTAAAAATACTGATTTACTTATAATTTTTATATTAAAATTTCATGTAATTTATAAAAAATTTCAACTAATACATTTGTTTTCTTTTGTAAAAAAAATAATTTAATATTTATGTATAAAATAGTATTAAATTTTTTTTAAATTAATTGTAATTTTTAAATAAAAATAATTTAGTAGAATTTATTTTGCACACAACTTTGAAATATTAAGAAATATATTCATAAACATTCGTTATAATATAGAACAAATTTTAATAATATACAACACTGATGATAAATAAATTATAAAAGCAAAATTTTATTTTTTGTTTTATTATAAACCGAAGAATTCAAATTAATTCTTAAAATAATCGAAATCAAAATATTTTATAATTGGTCAATAATCAATTTAGTTCAATATCAATTAAAACACAAAATATGTGTTATTGTAAGTATTATTAATATTCGGTAACGAAAAATATAGTAATTTATATTATGATTTCAGACAAAAAAATAGAAGCTTTAGTACTATTAACTTACATCGATTAAATGCAAATAAAAATTGTGAGTTTTAATATTTACTTACATTGAAGAAAATATAAGGGTTTGTGTTGTATGCCATATAATGTATAAATTCCAAAGAAACATACTTATAATTCTTAGCTGCACAGTGTATAGTACTTGGGCAGCACAATTTTTAATGTATTGACATCAAATTAAATATATAAGAAAGAAAGTCTTCACGAAAATTTATGATTAATTTTCGTAAAACTGTCAAGTACGTTTAAATATTATTAAAAAGTCACTGTAAAATTTCTTTTTCTTTCTCACTCACTCATCTGTCTCTAAATTTGATAGTGGAAATGAATCATTAATTTATAATCATTATCTTCTGAAGAAATGTGAGTAATACTTAATATGGTACATTTGAAAATAAATATGATACAGATTCTCCATTATGGGTTCTTCTAACTGCTTCAGCAAACATCATCGAAACATCAATGCACTATAAAAATGAAATAAAATAAATATTATGTTTTTATATATACCACAATAAGTATATATCTGTATAAAGTGTATACAATATTGATAAATAAAGTTTTATTGTAATTTTTTCTTTTTTTTATTAATTGAATTAAAAATTGCTCTTTTAATCTTTATGTAACTTTATCTTTGTTTTAAAAATAAAATTATAAGTTTTAATAAATATATTACTTTTATAAGTTTACAAAATTTCAAAGTTGTAAATAAATGATAAATATATATAAATAATCAGGAATATTTTTAATTTATAATATAAATTAAAACAAGAATTAATTACAATACCTGAATTTTTGAACAGTCTTTCATATGTGCATCTTGAGGAATGGTATTAGTAACAACAACAGCTTCAAAACATGCGTTATTAATTCTGGTGATAGCTGGACCACTAAAGATGCCATGAGTCAAAATCGCATAGACTTTTATAGCACCAGCCTCTACTAATTTGTCGGCGGCATGGCAAATGGTACCACAAGTATCAGCCATATCGTCGACAAGTATCGCAACCCGATCTTTAACATCACCAACAAGTACCATACTCGCTACTTCATTGGCCTTCTTTCTCTCTTTATGAATAAGGGCAAAATCGACGTTCAACCTATCCGCTATCGATGTTACTCTGTAAAAATAAAGATTTTTTAAATATGTAATCTTTCAAAACTACATATTTTAATAATTCCAGGTATAATGCATTTAAATATATAGCTATATAAGTACTTTATATGAATTGTATGAATAATACACATCTTATTTTATTTCCGATTTAAACATTTTTATGCAAAATTCGTTATTTGTTGTTTTATATTTACTTTTAATTACATGAGTTGATTAATTCATATAATATTTTACAAATATATATCAAATTTTATTTACTAAAACAACTCTCCAATATCCTCATAAGAATAAATTAGAATATTTTATTAAAATTAAAATTATAGTTTAATTGATAAACTATGGGATTATAAGATCATAATATTATACCAACTACGGTTTCATTATCTAAATTGACAAACTGATATTCATTTTTATAAATCTTACCTTCTATATATATTTATCTATAGGTATTGTTTATGTGGAATCATAACAATAAACAAACAATTTTTTAAGCAGAAAGGAACGTCAATATTTTCAATACGACTTATAAAAAAGGATCTATCAAATAATTATTAAAATAAGTCAAAATTTTAATAGATAATAAGATCAATAAATATTAAAATGTCAAGTATAGTCTAATAAGTTTTAGTTTTATTTCATTACTTTAATACTTGAATATATTGAAGATCTATCAATCACGTGAATTATGTATTTTTTAAAATAATTTTGGTCATGTTAATTTATTTTATTTTCTATATTGATTCTAATAAAAATTTTAATTTTATTTTTTAAAAGAAAATTTTTTTTTGAAGAATACAATGAAAATATTTACAGGGATTTAATATTGTTCTAAAAAAGCATTCATATTATATCATATGATAAATATAGTATTAATAAAAATAAATAAAAATATTAATAATACATTCTTAAGTTAGCCCTTACTTGTTTTATTTCCTATTTTTACTCTAAGCTAACAATTTAGACTGTTAATAAGCTGTTTATATAATCTATAGTTAATAATTTTAAGATTTTTTATTTAACAATTATGATATATAATGGCTTTCAAAATAATGAAAATGAAATAATTATTGATTCTATTTTTATTACAATTTTATATTAAATTGATAAAAAGTGTTTTTTCATCAACTCAAGAAAATTAATATTTTTTTATTAGAAAATTGTATATAGTTAAAATTATAAACATTTTTGTCGGTTTTAATCCATTAATTTTTGTTAGTGTGGTTACAATAGTATATCCATCTAATCAGAACACCGTTTCAAAGAAAAGAATCGGTTTTTACAATACTATTAGTTGGTGTAAATTTTTTGTTTTAAGTTGAGTAAGTTGATAAATTATATGCTTCAGTCATCATCTACATTATAGGAATTTTAATCAAATCCACGATTTTAATTTAAATGTTTTATGATTAATTTATTAATAATCTTTTTTTACCTTTTTGCACCACCAGCATCTGGAGATACAATAGTGCTGTTCCTCCACTCCGGAATATTTTCTTTAATCCATTTTAAGACAGCAGGCTCCGCAAATAAGTTATCCACAGGAATGTCAAAAAAACCCTGAATCTGACTGGCATGCAAATCCATTGTGATGATATGATCAGCTCCAGCAACCGATAGCATATTTGCTACCAGTTTAGCAGAAATAGGTGCTCGACTCTATAATTCATAATATAATTTATTAGCAAAAAACAAAATAATTTTCTTACAATTACAAGAGTCCTCGAAGTCCATTTGCAACTGAAAATTCCCTGTAATTTGAAAAGATTTCTGATTATTATGATGAAAAGCAATTATTAATGCCAAAAATAAGTTTAACCAATATCAATAAATGAATAGAAAATAAATGTAGTTGGAACAACAAAACTAAAAATATATTCCTTTTCCTCTATGAACATCTTGGAGGGGACAAAATATAAATATAATGGTCTGGTATACACAACATGTAATTAAGTAAGGAATTAACAAAAAATACATATAGAGAAAAAAAAGTTGCAAATGCACCCCGGTTAAACTTGTCAGATCTTCAGCAAAGCAGTACATTTCTAAATAAATTATTAAAAGAGGGAAAAAAAGGATTGTACCTATTTTGACAATAAAATTCATAAATTCAATTAGAAAGATTTTTTTTAAATTCTTCAATTAAAAACGGAAATTTTTAATACAATATTATATTACTGCTTTTTTATGTTTAGGATTTATCTATTTATTAAATATTACTCTTCATTTTTTAAAAATAAAAGTTAAATAGAATGATAAATTATAGATATATATTTTTTGGAAAATTTATAAATTTTAAGAAACTTAATTCTATTTTATTTAATAAAAACTAAAAAATTTATAGCAAAATAGTGAACATAACAAAAGTGCAATTATATTGAAATTTTAAAGCCATTAAAAAATATTTTAATTGAAAATTATATTTAATGTCAAAATGTACTATACCTTTTATGAAAAATATTTTTTTATATCATTCTGGGTCTAAAATGAATGTAACATCACAAAAAAGCCGATAAAAGTTCATCTTTCCTTGTTAGAATATGAGCAAGAAGTTCAAGAAATGCCATTATAAAACTGGAGACAATCAGTAGTCCATTCTTACTTAAGCATCAGTTTTTTGGTAAGTAAACAAATTAGTTGAGCCTTTGCAAGTAGAAAGGATATGTAGCAATTAATTTTTGTTAAATTAAGTTTAATTAAAAGATACTAAAAATATATTCATTCTAATTATAAAGAAATATTAAAAAACCTTATATTTAAATAAAATAATTTATGAAATTCAAAAATTTATTTTCTTCAATTTGTAATTAAAAAATCAATGATATAATATTAATAAACAATGAGATATCAATAAGAAAATTAGTAAAAGAATATGTTTATATTACTAATAAGCTATTTTATTTGAATACAAGATCAATAAATGTATTGATATTTATATTTATCATTTCAATGGTTTGAAATGATAAATAATGAAAAATATTAATACGTTTTAATAGTGCATTTAATTTTTCCCAATTAATTTTAGGTATATGAGAATATTTTTATTTTTTAGTGAGAATTAATTAACACAAAAAAATAAAAATAAAATACACACGTAAAAAAAGAAAAAATATATAGCTCCTATTATATTAATATTTTGCCCTCTCATTCAATTACTAGTAAAATACTTTATAACGCAACATTCAGTATCTATTTCATGAGGGAATAATTATAATTAAAAATAATGTTTATATATGCAGAAGAATCAAAATAAAGTTTTATGAATTTATTTTGTTAGTCCTACTATAATTATTACAATAATTACAATAAATATATAGAACAGTGATCAACAGTTGGGTAAATTAGGAAATATTAAAAACTCTGAGAATAGCAATTTTAAATTCGTCATTGAATTATAATCTGATTATAATAAAGGCAAATGCTTCACTCAAAAATTTTGCTGATCGTTGCTAATTTTGCTTTTTTATACTCACTGTTAACAGGTCGGGTACAAAGTCCTGAAAACACGCATTAATTCAAAACTTTGTTGACGAAAATGTACACATAATTTACTTTTATGATATTAAGAATAAAATTCATGAAATTTTGATGAATTTAATTTAAACACATTGTCTAAAAATTATATGAAATTTTTATAAATTTTTATTCTATTATAAAAAGTATTTATAAATGTACAAGTTATCAATAAAATATATTACTTTATAAATGAATGTAATAAAATCATAAATCATTAAATGTAGTTTAAGCCATTTTCTATGGAAAAAATTATATAAAGTAAAGATTATATACTAAATGTAACTTTTAAATTTTAATTAATTTTAATTTAAAAAATAAATTTTTTAAATTATTTTTAAAATCTTATTTTTGTTTATTCAATTTCTCATTATTCAACAGTATTTTTATTGTATTTTATAATTTTTGTATAAATTTATTTATATGAAATTCAAATAATCTAAATACAGTAATTAATATTTTAATTCATTATATTCTTATTTAGAATAATCTGTGTAGATTAGAATGTTGAATTTATAGCCAGTTTATGTTCATCACTGCTCAAAAAAAGTACCCCACATAAATGTTAACATGCATCATTCTTATAATAAACATTTTGAGTTATCCACCTTTACATTATTAGAAAGTAACAGTGTCTATTATATACATAATAATCCTATATATATATTTTTTCATAATACTATTGTTGACCATAAAAATAAAAACAAAACTTACAAATATCACGTATACGTATGTTTATTTGACAGCAGTATTTTATAAATTGGGTTTAGATATACATTGACAATTTTATTGTAAAAAATACTTAATCTTCTTTTAATAAAATATTTTGTAATAATAATATAATAATGTTTTAGAGTTTATTTGTATAAAACAGTTATTATAAAAAATAATAATTTTTTCTCTTCAATATGTTCTTTCCTCTTAATATAAGTAAATTTATATATTCTCTATTCTTATGTATACCTAGTGCATTATTTCTCTTAGGGAAATTTATTGAAACATAATAAAAGAACAGAAAAAAGGAACACCATAAGTTACCCTGAATTTCCATTCGTTCGACTTCATGACAAATTGACTCTTAGATGAGTCTGACTTGTCCCCACCATCACCTCCCTGTAAAGACATTGATAATAGAAAGGTTTTACAGCGTGTTTTAAAGAACAATGTATTTGATGGTAGTTAAGTCATTTCAAAATTAACCTATTAATTGTTTGCAAAAATTTGTCTGTAATTTAAAAAATTTATATTATACATCATATCTTTTGAAACTACACTGTAAGTATTGAGAAATACTGAATTAGATACTATATACAAGTAAAAAAATTTCAATGAGAATTTATGAATCTAATAAAAATATTCGATCAATTAGCTGTAAATATTATTTCAAGGCTACTTAATAACTTATTGTAAGAATTGAACAAGAGTATTTTCATAATTTTGGTATACTTTAATTTGGATAAAATTATATATATATATATATATATATATATATATATACAGATATATAAAGAAATATTTAAAAAATAGATGAATTAAAAAAATGACATACCTTCACTTTAAAAGTTGCAATAAAAAATATAGCTATTTACTTTTCAATAGTTATCTAATTATTAAAATTATTGTTGTATTATATTGATAAATTTATATTATATTTTTAAATTAATTATGTAAATGTAATATTTATAAAAAAAATATTTTATTTAAGAATGAAATATTGAAAAAAGAAGTTCTTTAATTTTAATAAGTTTAGTCATAAGCTATATTTTTACTAGATTAATATATATTATAGAAGTATATTAAGTAAGGTAGTATTTTTTTATTTAACTAGAATTGTGGAGTTTACGAAAACTTAATTGTATAATATTGTATTAATAACAATTTCTTACACTACATATAATTTTTTTTATTTAGTTTTATTTTTATAATACAATAATCATTGATTAATTTTTCAATAAAAATGATTCAATATATAATTATTAATAAATTTATTCATAATTTTATTAATATTTTATCAATAAAATATTAAAGTTTGAATATTTAATGAATCAAACTTTTATTAAATATTAGATAAAAAAAATATACCTTATCCTTTTTGTCCTGACGAGCATAAGGAAAACAAGGAATAACAGCTGTTACTCGAGATGCAGATGCAATTTTACAGGCATTGATCATAATTAATAGTTCCATCAGATTATCATTAACCTCACCACTACCACTTTGTACAATATAGACGTCTTCTCCACGAACTGATTCTCCAATTTCCACACTATAAATATATATATATATATATATATATATATATATATATACACACACATATTTTTATTAAAATTAATACATAAATTCTATTTAATTATTAAAAAAAAACTTGTGATTAATTTGTGACGAGATATAAAAAAATAGTTTTTAGTATAAATAATTATATAATAAAATTCATTAATTGTATATTACAAATAGATAGTAATAATTTACATAAGATGTATTTATCATAGAAACTATATATAATTTAATAATATATATTTTAGAATAATAATCGATAAGCTATTAAAAAAATAATAATTAAATTGATTGAATATTTCAATGTTATTTTATCAAATTTATTTTTATTTTAATCAATTACTATTATGTAAAATACATATGTATTAAAAAGAATTTTTATATTAATTTTTTATCTTATAGAATTAATTAGTTACTAATTCTTATACAAAAACTATTTGTAGACAAATATCTATTAACTGTTTTAATGTCTACAAAAAAAATTAATCAATTTACTTTTATTATTCACAATTATATAAAATATATTTATATACAATTAAATAAAAAGTAAAAAAAATAATTTTTTTTTAAAACACGAATTAAGTTACCTACATAAAATTATAAATATTTTAAAAATTTTTTTTATTGATAAAACTGATTTTTATAAAATATACAAATAATTTTGAAAATAAATGGAAAAACTATCAGTATTGCTCTGTTTTTGTGAATTAGAAAATTCAACTTATCTTAATTTCTTAATTAGTAGTATACTAGACGTTATCAATATTTTGTGAAAAAACCATAAATCACTAATTTTGTTGCACGCTCTAACACGTGGTTATATAAATTGACAGAAAAGAAATTAATGGTATACAAATATTATATTCGACGTAAGAATTTTTTATCTGTGCTATATGCATACCAATGTATGTAATAGACTCCTGATTCAAAAAGATAAAATAATCATTTGAATATTTAAATAAAAGGTAAGTTGAAAATAATTAAGAGTGCGCAACGTAGAAGAGAGAAGAGAGGAAAGAGAGAGAAGTCAGAAAAACAAGGAAAAAGGGCTGTAAAACATTTCATATTACCATGTTTCAAGATTACTGAATTTTTTGGTGACGACTTTGCCGATATCGATGCCAAGTCTATCTACGATCCGTTGAGCAAGATCTGGATGCGACGTACCACTAAAAACCTTGATATTTGGCATTCTGCTGTGTAAGTAGCCGCTACTGCGAGGTTTCTCCAAGTTTGCACGTAACAAACTCTTAGCACGCACTGGTTGCGAGACGGGCATCACTGGCTCCACGACGCATACATAGGAGCTGGTCAACGGCGTAATGCGCCAGCGAAACAAAGAGAGAGAGATATAGAAAAAACTATATAGATATTACATAGGTATATCAGTTATGTCAAAGATAGTGGCGGCGCGATGGTGAACGGCAAAAGGAACAAAGCATTATACGACTTGAGCTTTCATTGAATTTCTCATAACCAATCCTAATGAATTTTGAGGTTAAGACGGACATGACGTTTGTACAGCTTTTTCTACCTCCACCATTTTTATTTTCATATAATAAATCATAGACCATTCTCCACCATTTTTATTTTCATATAATAAATCATAGACCATTACATTTTTTTTCGTCTTTAATACAACAGTTTTTATAGCACATCACATATAAGCTAGAATAATGATAATTTGAACTGACTATAAATATTTAATAATATTGAATAGAATAAACTCTTGATATTATTTTTAAGTAATATAATAGACAAATCTAAATTGGTAGATATAACTCAGAAAAGGTATAATATAATAATAATACTTCAAATTTAACTATATATGTAATTTATATTATGTGTAAGGATTGACATTAATATTTGCACTTTCAAATTTAAAAATTAAGAATAGTTCTATAAAATAATATTTTTATTTTATTACATGTGCATGTTCCATTTATTATAAATTTATGGAAAATTTATTTTGAATAAACAACAATAATCGTAAATTTAGTAAGGAACTATTTAGAATGTTAAATTTATGTTTCTTGAATTTCAATGAATTAAAGACAGCTTTTACCAAACCACTTAAAGAAATAAGAAATTGAAATATCTTTTTAACAATATAAATATATAGCAATAATTTAAACATAAAATACATGTATTTAAAATTCATTTTTTGTAACAAATGTCGAAATTGATAACTAATTATAGTATATATATATATTATAGTATATATATTGAAGTAAAAATGTGCCTGAAGGGAGGAAAAACATCGGGTTATCTCAGTCTAGGAGAAAGATTTGTGAACGTTGATACAAAGTGCAAAAAAAATAAATATATTTGAATAAGTAATCTGTATTTGTAATTAAACATTGTTATTAAAAAAGAACCACAAATAGCTGTCATTTTATTCAACCTATGCCCTACTAATCGAATTTTATAAAAAAAAAAGATTTAATTAAAATGTAAGTACAAGTATAATATGAGTGTGTAGACTAAAAATTAATATAGATTCGAAGATTAGTAAGTGACATTAAGCAATAAAAATTGTGTCATATTCAAAAAATAATGAGTGACATCATTTACATAGCTATCAATTCATAACGGAATAGCAAAAAATACTCGAAAAGTTGCTATCGATCAAAAAACACTAAATAGATAAGACATAAAAGGCTCAGAGGAAAATCTGACTGCAATTAGCCAGCTGACTGAAACAGCTTTGGTTTGTGCAATTTAAAAACAGTAAGAAAAATGTACCGTCACTAAGAATACAGACAAAAAATCAAATAAAAACCACTATCTTACGTTAGAGTAGACGAAGATGCGAAACTGTAGCAGGAATTGAAATTGATTATCAAAACGACTTATTTGGCCACATAGCCACAGATACTTGGAAAATTTAAGGAAATGTCCTAAGAACTACAATATTATAAGAACTCTGTTAAGTAAGTCACTTCAGAGATACGATTGACCAGGTCGTAACAATCGTCCAACATGAAATCGGTACACGGTAAATACAGTGACGCACAGAAAACTTGTATAAAGAAGAAACGCTAATGCAAATGAAAATCTTATCGAGGGATGGAACATCTACTAGGTGTAGGCCTAGAAATGGATGTCGATGATAATAAAGGAAGTCTTATGAATAAAGCAATATGTAAAATTATTTTAGAAAAATATTTTAAAAAGCATCATAGAAAGAAAAAATTTGTTAGTCAGTCTTGCTATAAAGAATAAATATAAAAATGCAATGAATATGTGACTATCACTCAGTAAATGGTTGGATGAGTATAATGTAACTATGATATATCTTTTATCACAATAAATGTATATCAAGTATTTTAATGTGACAGTAGATTATATGTAGTGAATATGTAAGGATATGATCGGAGTTGTAAATATACGTATATTAGGAATCCTAAAGGGATAATTATGAGTCATAGAAAGCAGAAAATTAAAGAGAAAGTGAGAGAAATGAAAAACAGAAAATGATTTTGTGCAAGGAAAGAAAAACATCTTTCTTTCCCAATCAAAAAAGTGATATGTGAACATCAATGAAAATCTTGAAGGAAGCAAATATGTGTGAAGATGTTATTTTTGCTTGTAATTTAAATATAGAAAAGTATTATTGTTTAAAAATTAACGTCAGTCACCATATATATTTGATTATTTAATTCTTACTTTCCTACGAATTTACTCCTTATATTACTTAATATATTTTTATTTTCAAAATAATTATTACTATTATTATTTCATAAAATATTTATAATTATTAAATAGCCATATAATAAATTCAATTATGAATGGTTTTAATATATATACAATACATAATACAATAACAAAAAATTGAATAATTAAATTTTTTATAAGTTATGAAAAAGAATTTGATATGATTAAGCGTAAATTCTTTTTTAGCAAAAATGTATTCAATATATCAATAATAAGGAAACTAACCAAATTTCTTATCAATTTTATTTATTCTTATTTAAATATTATTTTTATATCAATTTTTTTTATTTGTTTTACATTGTTAATCTAATATTTTTGAGCATTTTATTATATCTAACATTTATATGTTAATTTTATAATTTCTTGATCATATTTTAAATTTATATTCAACATTTAATACACCAACATTTATATTATAAAGATGCGAAGTCTGATAAAAATTCACAAAGTATCGAATCATATCAATTTTATATATATCTCTAATAAATTAAAGACTAAAAATGTTCCATAAGTTATTATTATCCACTTAGTAAACGTAAAAATTATTTTAAAACATTTTTCTTATTAAAAATATATTATTAAGATTCAATAGTTCGAATAATTATTTTTGTTTATTATTATAATTTATTTAAGTTCACTTTAAAAATATTTTAATATTTATTTATTATTTAAATTTATACAGATTTTTAAATGTTTAAATATAGTTTAAATTCAGGTTCAATTTTGTTTTTCAAAATAAAATAACTAAAATATAATCATGTATGTATCCCATGATAATTAAAATTATTACAATTATTATCTTGAGAAAGGTAAGAAATATGATTCAATCATTAAATCAGTATTCATGTATCAAGTTATAGTTTGTTATAATGGTACAACACAACCAAATAATTTACAGGTTATAAAATTAATTAATTTTTACATATTTTTATTCCAATTGCATTTTCTGAAAGTTTTAAGTTATTAGGGTGTTATTTATGTGAAGTCAATAATAATTATTATTATCAAATTAACTTATATTTAATTTTATTGAAAATAATAGTTTAGATTTTATAAAATTTTGAATATATTGCTACATAAAGATTTGAGTTTCAAAAAAGTAGTAGTCTATCTTTTTATCTGCAATTGTTGGATTATATATTACATTATAATTTAAGTAAACAAAAAAATGATTATCAGAATATATATCAAATTTGAATGAGTTATTACAGAATTCAAACATAATAACATCATCTATGAGTTTACAAATCGTAAAAAGTAGGGATCGCCCTAAGAAAGATCTGCTTATGCAATAATAACTATGTTAATTCTTACTACCAATTCTTAATACCCAAAAAAGGGTAGAATTTTCTCAATGATCTAGTTCAAGAGTTAAATGATACATCTTGATTAATTATTATTCTTCCATTTCGCGTATAAGCTCTTTTTTTTAAGTTTTTCGAATTAAGGAAAATGACAATAATTGAGTTTTTTTATTTCATACATGCTTTACATGTGCCTTATACCTGTGCGTATATAGGCATGTAGATATTATATATAAAATCACCGTATTTCATCTATGTATTTTATAAAATTTGATGACAACAAAATTAAAATATAAATACATATATATTGAGTGCATGTGTAAGAATAAATTTTTAATTTTTACATATAAAAATAAATTACTGACAAGATTTTATGTGTTTTAAAACTAACTTGTGCTTTATTTAATTTTCAAATAAATTAATTGTATTTCTAGGAATATTTCTTAACAAAAGAATATAATAATATATACATTTAAGTATATACATTCATGATTATTTTACTATTGAAATAATGAAATGAGTTATTATTGTAATTTACTAATATGAAATAATTAATAAAGTTCTCTATCGTTTGATTTTCTAATGCCTAAGTTTAGGCTTGTTAAAAAAAAATATAAATTTAAAGTTTCAGAAACACCGGTACATAAATATATATTATTTTATTTTACTTGAAGCCATTCATTTTATTAGTTTTATATTAGTGTTTTATATATAAAAAAGTTTAAATTGAAGAAACTTTGTTGTTAAGCTTATAAACTGTTTTGTATTCATGATATTTAATCTTGAGACTATTAAGAAACTGAATAATTCAAAAATTATTTCTTTTATATTTTTCGAAAGGAAAATTTTCTAAATATAACATGGTTTAGTTTGCATTGAATTCTACAATAAATTAAAACAATTTATTTCACATTTAAAAACATAAATTAGTATGCAAAATTGATATCGTTCTATCATGAATAGTAAAGCATCAGATGTTGAACGGGCTTCTTATAAAAAAATATATCGTGTAAAAAGTTATTTTTTACATTATTGCTTATTATATTTTTAAATGGTTGATTTTATTAAATTTTAAATTTTCTCAAAGTTTATAAATAGAAAAAGTATTATCTCATTTATAAAAATAAATTTTTATTGTAATATTCGTTCATTTCATTCAATAATTAATCAATGAAATTTTAATTAAATATTATGACTTAAAACACGTTTTTTTATAGAAAAATGAAAAAAATAATAAATTAGAAACATGTATGTAAAATTATATATCTAATTAATGTAAAAGATATTATGTTATCAATTTTTTAAAAGCTGTTAAAAAATTTTTTAAGATATGTTGACAAATCTAAACGAAAGGTGAAGAAAAATGTAAGATAATTGATAAAATTTGTAATGATCAAAAATAATGCAAAGCAGCATATATTTGTTAATAAATATTTTTTGTTAGTTTCAAACTACTATTACAAATTATAAAAATAATCTTGTTTGCGTGAAAAAAGTTAAAACAAAATAGTTGATCGAGAAAAAATAAGATCAATTCGTTGAATCAATACAGACAAGGTAATAAATATCTTGTTCATTTCTAGTCCATCATAAAAGTTATATGTTAATGATATAACTTTTGAATATAACAAAGTTTAACCTTGTTATTCTCCAAATATTTTTTTCATTTGTTTTTAAGTAAAAGTAACTTAAATAAGCGCTCAATTTAATTTTAAAAAAGTTAGAAAAAATATAAAATAAATGTTTTATTGTAATAAAAACTCTACCTAATTTAAAAATGATCACCAATTATTTTGTTTTACATTAACATATGTCATATTTTTGTTAGAGGAAAATTCCTAAATTTTTTAATGAAATAAAAAAAATTGAAGATAAAAAAAGATTTGATCAGAGGGCGATTTACGATCTAGATTTCATATGACGGTGATAATAAATTTTTTTATAATAATAAGAAAATCAGGAGAGAGAGAGAGATAGGTAACAACACTATAAAATGAAGTGAAAAAAAAGCATTGTTATTCATGAATGATCTTTTTCATTAAACAAAATCTAATAAAAATTATATTAAATTAAAAACTGATTTTAATTTATTGTTTTTATTAAAAATTGATATCTAAAATCGATTAAGAATTTATTACACATTCTTTTCTTATCTGATTAGCAAAACTTAATACAATCTTTAGAGGCAAAAAAATGTACGTAAAATTTGTAAATACGTTCATTAAGTGTAACAATAAAGTAAAAGTATTCATGAATTCCTCTTCATAAATTTTAAATTTATTTAAAACACACAAATGCTATCAATATATAACAACAACAACAATATTAAAAGCATACTTAAGGATATGATTTATTTTTAAACATTAAATATGTAGACACATATTTAAAACTAATAGATTCTATTATAAATAATTATGTTTAAGGCTAATAATGAAATGTATTAATACATATTCAAAAAATAAAAAGAATTTTATTCTTATGAATCTTACTTTATAAATTATTCAGTCAGTTGTATATTTACAATTGTGATAGAACTTGTCTTGAGTAACATTCATTTAATCATCATTTTATCACAAACAAAACACTCAAAACTCACTTCACTAACCTGCATACGAATAAAAGTTTGTACTTACTAAGACTCTTATGCTGCTAATTTTTCTATCGACATATTCAAAAACATACACTTGCAAGAGAAGCTCTTTTGAAGAGTACTTTTCATGTTAAAATACAAAAAAATATAAAACTCAAAATATCGACTATTTTTAACAATATAGTTACCGTATAAACATTACTGTATTTAACGTAAAAGTAAATAAATATATTTTCAAAACTGTTTTTATATAAGTTTAGTAGTTGAAAAATATGCCATAAGGTAATATAAAAGATGTAAGTGTGATTTTTTTATTAAATCAAGAAAAAATAATAGTTTTTCATGAATAATTAAAAATAAATATTATAACAAATATGTTAGTCATTTAAATAGTATGTAATGTAAATGAAAAAATTTTTCTTATATACATATCTTTTCATTTATTTTATTTATTTAAATTATAAATTATATATTCCAAAATAAGATGCGATACAAGAATACATGAATTTTTCCATAGATGATAAGGGTCTTTTATAGTTTAATTGATACTTGATACTTCAAAATATCTTTGAAGAAGGTAATAGTGAAGGTGAGATAATTTTTTCCTACTTGTAAAAAGACATTAAAATGTTGAGAGAAGCATTCCGATACCTTATATTTAAGAAGTTGGACAATTTAAAAATATAGAATATTCATTACTATTACACAGTTTCATTTATTTTTCTTTTCTTAATTTATATTATTTTATACAGTAAAAAATTTGCTACATATGCAACTAGAAAAATCAATAAATTACCTTTTATATAATTAACTAAAAATTCTATTCTTTTGAAAGTAATATTCAAATATATTTAAATATATGAAAAAAACTTATATAAATTTAATTTTAATTAAATTTTTTAATTTTATTTTATTGTATAAAATGTATAAAGTATCATGTTTAAAAAATTGGAAAAATTTTGAAATAATAACTTCTGAATCAACCTAATAACTGATTTTATTAACTTATATAATACAAATTAAAAGTTATACAATTATCTATTCACGATATCTAAGAATTAATATAATATAATCAAAGAATTAATATATTTCTAAAAATAATTATTTTGACATTTTTTTGTAATACATAGTCTTTTATTAATTATTAAACAAATTCTTATTTCTATAAAACTTCTTTAATAAAAAGCAAAATTTATTAAAAATTAAAATCATAATAAAAATAATATAAATTTAGTCTTTGTATAATACATAAAATATTACATAAAAATATATAAATCTATAACATTAAATAAGTACTTTGATGTAAAAAATTAAAAAATAAATTTTTTTAATTTGTCCTTCAAAAATATTAGTTAATTTATAATACTACTGATTTATAAAGTTTAAATTTTACAACTTTTTAAGATTTTGTTATTTTTATTTTATCATTGTTATAGATTTACAAAAAATATCTTAAATTTACAATGTATTATATAAAATTTACAATAATATAAATGTGAACAGTGTATTCTGCTTAAATTTTAATAAGAGATTATTATTCGTATATGACATGTCCTACAAGATTTCAAATTTTTAATAAAATTTAAAAAAGAAACTGAATGTAAATAAAGAGTTTTATCTTGGAAATAAGAATTATTCTATCTCAAGATTATTGGTTCAATAATGGAATCATTTTTATATATGCCTTTAAATTAAGTTTTCAACAAATTTCTGGGTAACATATTTTAAGAAATTATACTCAAATAGAATATTTAAAAAACTTTCGAGCTTAGAAGAATAAAAATTAGTTTAAAATTATATATTTTATTAATAATTATAGAAAATAAAATATATTATTTTAATTTTTAAATATTCTTATTGATATATTAATATTGTGTCTTTCTTATGTAAATTGCAGCTTAATTTGAAGTCAGATATTTTACTTGATTTACTGTTGACTTGATCATTATCAAATAGTCTTATATTTTCTTGGTGCAAGCATAATTACGCTACTTGTTGCAGATATACTCTCAGTTTGGTATTACTAATTTCGAAAACTCTTAACTTATGATCTACATGTTGGCAACAATCATAGACCAGGGAGTTTCACACACTCGCGCGTAAGTAATGAAATCGAAGTTTCACACTACTGACACGATTATTTAACTGTATTACTTACTGGTTTCTTTGAAGCGTCCTGTACGATTCTTAATATCAACAACTATCGTTTAGATCAATACCTTATCTACAACAAATATTTGCCAATGGTGATTTTAACCTCTGATATTACATGCTAACTTTTGAGTATCAAAAATGTTGGGACATTAGATAAATAAAATTTAATATTTGTTGACGTTGATAATATTACATTTGAATAGCGTAAAAATTAGCTATCTTGATTTATGAGCTTCAATTTAAAAGCTCTATTTTTATTCTTATTCTTTTCTTCATTTCCTTCTTTCTATTTTTAAATAAGTAAATTATAATACTAACCTTCAGGTTAGTATCTCTTATAAGTAGAGAAGTTTAGTAGAAAGTTTTATCCTCAGTGTCAGGGTAAGTTTTCTTCTCATGTGAATTGCAAAGACCATTTGTTAATGCAGAAAAATTATAATATTCAATTATTCGTTATCACTCGTCAATTACAAAATTTGTACTTGTAAAAATGTGAGTTATATAGTTTTTTAAAATATACTTATATTTTATTATAATTATTATTATCTACAATTTTATTAATCTAAAAGTACTTAGAGAAAAATTATTATGACATCAAATGCAAAATTATTAATTTTGACTTCATTCTAATAAATAACATAGTATAAAGAAAAGGAATATAAATTATAATTTTTTTAAATTGATCATGTATACATACATGTAATTGACTGGCATCTTTGAGTCAAAAATAGTAATTTTAGGATTCTTTATTATATCTTACGACATTTAGATTGATGAATATAAGCAAGAATTATTTCATTAATGTATGAGTCATAATATTTCCTTACATATAAGGTAAAATTGGTTTATACAACCATAATGATGTTTAAGTAGCGTAATTCAGGATTAAAATTATTATATATGTATATCTTCATGGAATAAATAGTATATAAAGAACTGAAAAAATAAACTTTAAATAAAATATTTTAAAAGTATTTAAAAAATTAGAAATTATCATATTAAATTATTGTAAAATCTGTAAAATAAAAAAAATTTTAAATTCGCGCCATCTTGAAATGGCGATTTTAATAATAAACGATAAATTTAAGAAAATTATAAATTCCTCCTGAAATATATTTTGAAAACTAAGAAGACATATATTATAGTTCATAAATTACATATAGCAAACTATATTTATTCAATTAATAATTTAATTAATTTTAAGTGATTAAAATATTATACATAGGATATTGAAATTCAAACTTTAAACTTTTAAAAAACGGAAAAAACGCTTCTTGTCTGTTAAATTCTTATGATAATTGTGAATAGTTTCAATAAGTTTTATTATTCTTGTAATTCTTATTTAAATATTATTTGATAGTACTATTTGCATTTTTTTTATTTGAGACGTATAATTCCTCATAATAAATTCCTTTCACTCCAAAATAAATTTTAAACTATATAAACTTCACATGTAAGTTATAAATTATTTTACACTCGTGGTTCGTACAAAATACATGAAATATAAAACAATTTGTGTTTTGAAATGAGCAATGGTGTAATATGCACATATGTATATATATTGCATGTGGTTTTCTCGCGCCAATCTAGTATTTAGACTAAGTAAAACCAATCAGAAAAAAAAATTCAAAACTATTAAATATTGCATATGAGCGTATATGCATAAAGTTTATTCATAAATTTAAAAAACAGAAACAAAAAACGTATTAATCTTTTCTTCAATGCATTGTGGCAAATTTGATAAGAGAAACAGATGAAGATCATTTTTTAAACGATTGTGATTCAAGAAAAAATAAAAATAAAAACAAAGTTACTCTCTTCATAAGGTGTTATTCGAATCAAAGAGTAAAAAGTCAAATTGATGGTAGTGGCGTGCTAACCACCTAATTCCTTTTTATAATTCATTTTCTCATTGTACTCTGTGATTTTCTTACTTTTTATTGTTTTTCTTTCGTTTATTCGTTCAGTCTTTGTCTCTCTCTTTCTATCTATCTATATATTTATTTTAAAGAACAATCTGCGTTGGAAAACAAGTCATGGCGACGAACATTGCAGCCCAGCGGATCAAGCGAGAATTTAAAGAGGTTATAAAGAGTGAAGAGGTGAATATGCTAAAGTACATATAGACAAAGAATAAATTGTGTTTGAATAATGATTTAAAGAGTCTTTACTGACCCATCGTTTTTAGGGTTTTTTGAGCGCGCAAATTGGGTAATGTATCGAAAGGAAATATTGCATGTGTCTTATTTATGGATTGTAAAGAGCCATCAAGCCAAGGGATGTAGTGCCCCTTTAACAACGATCTGCTTTACCTTTCAAATTTTTAATGTTTACGGGTACATAATAAATATTTTCATTAAATTTGCCATGTTTATTCAATATTGAAAAAATCAGTAATTGCAATTATTTGGTACATCCTTTGACTTATAAGAATCTCATTTTTGTATTTGTATATTAGTATATATTTACTTAACTTGAGATACCATATTTTTATTATATATATATATATGTGTTAAAAACTGTTATCTAAACTTTCAGTAAATTTGATTTAATTAACAACCTCAATTGATATCAAGGTAGATATTATTTTAATTCAATGAAATTCTGAAATTTTTTTAAAATTATTTTAAAAGTATGTATTAATAAGTATTTCATTTGTTTGTTCGAAAAACTATTCTTGATTTTCATGGAAACTTATTTTATAATCTTAATATAAGTAAATTATTACTTTATTATGTTATTAAAAGTTAATATAAACAAAGTTGTATATTTTTTCAACATTTCAAACAAATACATTTTTCTCATCTTTTAAAATACTTGTTAATATTATAAATAAAATTATTGCTTATAATTTTATTTAATATATTTATAGATTTGAGTGATTAGCTAAAGTATTAAAAAATATTATTAATTGAAAAAGTAGTTACTTTTAATAATAATTATCTTGAAAGTATTTATTATAAGACTGTTTTAAAAAATTTAAAAAAATAAAATAAAATTAGATCATATTTTCATTAAAAACTTATTAAAAATAAACTTATTTTAAATTATATATAAAACAGCAAAAATTACAAATATAAAAGAAATATTTTAATTATAGTTTAATTCCACATTAATTTACCAAAAATAAAAATTCTTAGAATTTTTTAAAAATAAGTTTTTATAAAAAAACAGTTGAACCATTATTATAATTTATAAATTTAGTTTGTATTTTTTCTTTGTAGTTATATAAATCATAAAGTAATTTACATCAACTGTATTTGTTTTTTTAGTTTCCTCGAACAATTTTAAAAATATAATTATATATAAATATTTTCTTATTTTGTTTGCATTTATGAAGTGATAATATCACTTGTAATTTTTTATTTATGTAAAATGTTATAGTATTTACAAAATAATAATAGAATTTGATGTAAATAGTTGAAGAAAATACACGAAGTGTTTTAAATTTATTTTTAGACAGAAAGTGTTACAGGTTACAATTTTATTACTTTTCATAGGATAATTTTTTCATCTTAGCAATAAAAGGAATTTGTTAAATTTAATAAATTATTATTGTGTAAATAATAATTTATCAATTAACTTTTCTTATTAAAAAAATAATTCTGAAATGATTCTTATATACAGTCTGAATTCAGTGTGGCTTTTGAAGTATTTTAAATATGTCTATACTCTTATTAGTAATTTCTATTATATTTTTTTAGTGTTAATTTAGATTATAAATTTACAACATATAATTTTATAAATTTTAGCAATAATTTGAAAATTTAATATTAAAAATATTGTTATTATTTTTTTATTAACATAAATTATTAAATTCTAACTTTTTTTACAATTTATTTATCATAAATACTAATATAAATTTTATTTATGTTTAAACAATTTATTTTTAAAAATAATTTAAATAATTTCAGGTTGCACAATGTTCAATTAAAGTTGAGCTTGTTAATGACAGTTGTGTTGAATTAAAAGGTGAAATAGCAGGACCTCCAGATACTCCATATGAAGGAGGAAATTTTATTCTTGAAATAAAAATTCCAGAGACATATCCATTTAATCCACCAAAAGTATGTTCATAATTTTTAGTATATAATTATAATATGATTTATATACATATATGTATGCATCCATTACGAGGATGTATATATATATGTAATTAATTTCTTAAATAAACTATTGCTTTAACGAAAATGGATTACCTTTTATACAAGATATTTTTAATGTAATATTTTATATTATGTATATTTCAATATATAAATTTATTGATAATGTGTAATAATAAGAAATATATATGTTTAAATTATATATGGAAACTTTCAAAAATCATTCTTATAAAATTTTAATAGTATGATAATTTATAGAACTTTTATTCAAATTGTAATTTATTAAACATTATCTAAAATAATTTACCTACACCTTAAATCATCTTTTCAATGTTTAAAATTAGTTTTAGATCATAAAAGTATTTCTATTAAATATTTTGCTTGAAACTTTGTAAAATAATAAATTGCAATTATACATGCCCCTGAATATTTGGATTTATTGTAATAGGCATTATACTATTACTTTAATTAAAACTGTGAATAATGATACTATGATTTTATAAAGAAGATTTTAAAAACTTTTAAAAAAGATAATTATTGTGAAATAAAAAATAACTTTTAACAGATATATTCTTTTATTTTGTTTTCTGTTGGTACATGAGTATTGATTTATTGTTTTAAGAAAATTTTGAACTAAATTTTAACTTGAGTAATTTATATTCAAAATCCAATAAAACAACAGAAATTTTTTTAAATTTTTTGTTTTGTATTTGAATTATTGTTCCAGGTACGTTTTATAACAAAAATATGGCACCCTAACATATCTTCTGTAACAGGAGCAATTTGTTTGGATATATTAAAAGATCAATGGTACGAATACATTTATTTACTTAAAAATATTTTTCAAATTGTTTATAGTATTATTCTTATAGGGCAGCAGCTATGACTTTAAGAACTGTACTACTATCTTTGCAAGCTCTTTTATCAGCTGCTGAGCCAGATGATCCACAAGATGCAGTGGTGGCAAAACAATACAAAGAACAACCAGAAATGTTTCATCAAACTGCCAAGCATTGGACATCTATATATGCAGGTGGTAAGTATTTAAATTATTTTTGTATTGAGTCTTACAGATTTAGTAGCCATTTTTAATTTATAAATGTAAGCTTAAAAATAATACTTATTATTATACAAACAAAAGTAAAAACAATTTTTTATTATTCTTATTTTTATAAATATTATAAGTATTATATTATTATAAATTTTCAATTATTTAAAGTAAATAAATATAATAAAAAATTTAATTGATTTCAAACGGTACATGTTCTTAAAATGAGAAAAAAAATGAATTCTACTATTAATTTGGTTTTAAAATTGAAAATTTAAAAATATATTCAAAAATAAAAAAGTTTAATATATATAGCTATAGTTTAGTTATAATTAAACTAACTTCAATTTTATAATATATATTTGTAATATACAAAATATTTAGTTCATAAACATTTAATTTAAAAGTTATTATTTATTGTTTATAAATTTCTTTTAATATTAAGGAGGTTCAGTGGATATTTTAGAGGTAAGATTTATGGATGAAATTTATATTTTTATAGAGATTTAATAAATTTAGTAATATAAAATAATTATTCTGTATCAGTGTACATCAATTTTTATAAAATTATGGCTTAATAAATACAATACAAATGTTTAAATTTTTTTTTATAAGTTATAATAATTTTAGACATGATTAATTTTTTAAACTAATTCATATAAATCAAAACTTAAAAAAGTCATTGTGATGTTTAATTTATTAAATATAAATGAATATAATTAAAAATGAATATTTTTTATTAGTTTTAACATTTTATAACATTATAGAGGTTCAGAAATAATAATCTTTTAAACATTGAATTTTTCAAATTAGTTTATCAATTTATATTCTTCTTTTATTTTCTCTAGAACATATTAATTTGCTTTCAAACTGCTATTGTATTTTCCAAAATAAATTTTCTTAAGTTTATTAATACTTCATGAATTCCTTCATTTCAATGAAAGATTGTTTTTGTGAAATGGCTATATTTACCTCTACATTTTATCTTTATATCATTAATTAAATTTTTATCATCTATCTAACAATATATTATAGATTTAGTAAATTTAGTTATATTTAATTAGAAATTTTATTATAGATTCAGATATATTAAAGAAATTTCTCAACTTCATTATTAAAAATTATAATTGACTCAAAAGTAAAAAATTTAGTTTTAGGATACTTACAATTATTTACAATTATTTTTTAGGATACTTAATATAAAATAAAACATTATTTTGTTTTTTCAGAATTATACGAGTTTATAAAGTTTTATTTATTTGAAATAATTTAAAATACAATTTTTTGAATAAAAATATTTCTAGTTACAAGTAAAAATTAATAATAAAATAATACATTTTTTTTATTCATAAATTTTGCTTCTATATGTATAAAATGTCATTCCATTTTTATTGATTATATAGAAAAATTTAATTTATATATAATATTATAAAAATCCGCATCTTTATTTAAAATGAGAAATTATACAGGTTTTATTATTAATTATTAGTTGAATATTAAAGTTTTTAATTGTATCTCTATACTTAATTGGAACAAGAGTATTGTTTCATATTTTTAACAATTAATTAAAAGTATTAATTAAAAGTATTTATAAAGGTAATTGAATACGTATAATTATTATAATTTAGGTTAAATAGCTCAAAGAATGTACGAATGAAAATATTGAAGAAATCAGTAGTATTAACCATTTCTTCTATTAATTTAGTAAAAATATCTAAGTTAACATTAATGTTTATTATTTTTATTTATTAAATGCATATACAAAGATATTAATATAATTACAAGTATTAAATGACTTCTGGATCTTCAAGATATGCACTAATTATATTATTTTTGTTTAGTTTTTTATTAATTATCTTAGGATAATGTTGATTGCATGATAGATGAGTATTAATTATTCATATACTTTTTAAGTAAGTTATTTAGTATAATTACAAAATTTTACTAAATACTGAAGTAAAGCTTATTGGATGTAAAATAAAAATATTCAAGTGGTTTTTTTTCTTTAATACAGCACTATTTATATTTTTTTCTCTTGAAGTTGTAAAGTATTGACAGTTGATACAATCGTCCAAAACAATGATACAATTTCTTTTGTTATATGTTATCTAGACCTGTCGATAATTTATTTGAGAAAGTTTTTATTATGGTTTAAATCTGTACAATAATACTTCACAATATTGTATTATCTATAAATATATATTTTATATAGGATTTTCAATTTTATAATTACTGTTAATGATGGAAAAATTTTCTGTAGTAATATTGATTCTTACAATTTGCTTGTAGGTATATTTTGTTCATAAAAGTTCTTTTTAGTTTTACAAAATTTGTTGTGTTTGGAAGAAATGTGTTATATATTTAATATTTTATTAAATTCATTTCAAACTCAAAATATTCATTGAATGTTACTTTATATTAATATTTTAGTAAATTGATTATATTGATAGGTTTTTTTATGAAAGTGAAGTTTTTAATATTTTTGTAATTATTGTGTAAATATTTTTTTGTAAATATTCTGTATTTGTATATTTTTCATGTTACAATTAATATATACAAACTTTTTTTCGCTCATATTTAGGAAGCTAAATGTAATTGATTTGTTATAATTGATAACGCTTTTTTTCAACCCAAATATTTGTTTCTTGTACAGTAAGATTTTTATTTATAGATATTTGGTAATTATATGTTATTGAGATATTTATTATTTTCTCTGATAATTTTTTTTGTAAATATATTTATTTTTTAATTTTGTAACAGTTAGGCTGCTTTTCCTTGTGAAGTTGCACTAGGATTATATTCACTTTGTGTTAGGAATCTTTCATGCAATAAAATTACAATATGGGATTATAAAGGGATTAATTTAGTGACAATGATTATCGATTGTACAAAAATTTGATCAATTTGTTTATTATTCAATCCAGCAATGGAGAATAGTATCTATGGAGAATACTATCCTTTAGTATGAATAGTAATTTAAACTTATATAAGAACAGAATAATTGTTTATAATATGTTAAACATGAATACGAAAATGTCAAGAGTATGGTACTCGCTTATAACTGTAAAAGTGAGAAATAAATTTTATGAATTAAGCAGGTGTTTTAACTTAATTTCGTGGGAACAAAATATGAGATATTGTCAGAAATAGGACACGCACAAAATTATATCAGCTCCTGGAACAAATGAGGTACACACAAAGGCAGTGTCTGGATTATTGAATTAATGATTTAAACCTTGATTTAAACAGAAATTTATTATTTCCATTTTTTATTGAGATTAACTTAGTTGATTTAGAATTATTGGAATTGATTTTTTATTTGTTTAACAAATTTAATGAACAGGTATTTTCAGTAGCTTGCTGCTTATCCATATTTTTCATTGTTGAAATAGTATAATTGATTTTTATAAATGTATATTTTACATATTTTCGTTTTTTAGTTTATGATTTTTTTGTATTAAACACATTAATTTCCTAATTACAATTTAGACTCACATGTTCTAGATGTTAATAATTTTTTAATTAAAAACTAATATTTTCCATTAAATCGTTAACATAATAATCTTTTGCATTTAGTTAAGTTTGTTTTTGAATTACTCTTGAGTTATATAAAAAGGTACTGCTTGTTTTCCTTTTATTTTATTAATTTGTTTATCTATTTTATTATCTTAAGTGCATGTATTCATTAATATTTAAATTTATTATTTTCAGATATATATGCACGGAATTTATTAATGGTTTTTTTAAATAGATTTAATTATGTTTTATAGGAAGTATATTGCAGTAAAATGGATGTTCATTTAGATTATTTTGTTTTAAAGTGAAATTTTGTTTATAGAAATTTTTATTTCGTTAATTTCTTGAAGGTAATTGAAGGTAATTAACTATTTTTTAAATTAATATTTAATGAAACATTTGTTGATAGAGTTCTTTAAAAATTAATTCTTAATGAAGTTAATCATTCTTCTTTTTTTTAATTATTGGACTGTAAGAAGTGAAAACGATTATATTGTACTTATTAAAATTATTATCCCTGTGAGCTGTGAATATACTTTTAATTTTCTTTTTAATAGTTGCCATTTATTCTTCTACAAGGGTGTTGATGCTGTCCAGAAAATTATGCAGTCGTTTTTAAAAGATATATTTGAGGTTATGATATTTAATTTTATTATTTTTTTAACTGTTACTCATAATTATAATCTTATTAAATAAGTGTGATTATAATTTAATATAAATCAAATAAAAGTTTACATTTTATCAATATTAAAAACACATAGTACAAATAAAAACGTTTGAATGATTTTATTTATTACATTTTATTATTAAATAATGTAAAACTTTAGCCTTATTTTTATAAGTTTTGTATAATCATTATTTAACTTACAAAACTAATTGAGGTTTTGTCTTATTTCTATGTTGTTTACTTGAATGTATGTATGTATTCGTTTTATTAAAGCATAGTGTACATCGACAAATCTCACATTTTACTTTTAGATTTGTCTAGAATTTTAAATACTGAATACATGATTGTTTCTACTACTTTTTATGATTATTATTTCAAATATGTCATAGAACCTCCTTAAATTAATTTAAATAAGTAAATATTTTTTGTAATTAATAAATTTCATAATAATAGCTTCAAAATATTAATAAAAGAATTCAATATAATGTATATTAAAAGAAATAAAAAGGTAACAATTAAAATATGTTATTTAAATCTTATTTTAATAGGACCATCAAAAATGCCAGAATTAGACGAAAAAATCAGACGTTTAACCGATATGGGCATAGAGGAACATAATGCACGAGTTGCACTTTCCTCGTACAATTGGGATTTGGAACGTGCCACAGAGCAGCTCTTCAGTTAGTGATAACTGGATGGCAATAGTTTGATATATCATATACATCACCTATTTCGTAACGCGAAATATTTCTACAAGCAACTATCGTATTAGAAAGTATTAATCATAGCAAAATCATAATCAAAATTAAATATGCTATGACAATATTAAAATGAGATATTTTCGAGTGGTTAATCATCATTGATCGATAGTTGTTTATTTATTTTGTAAAATAGGTATGGGAAAAGAAAAAGTGGAGTAATAAGAATGAAAGAGTAAGAGTGTGAAATGAGTCCAATGAAATTTCGGATCGGTATCGTATTTTAAGAACAGTCAGTAAAATACGAGCAAATCATTGTCTCTGATGTACTTGCTTGTAATTGTATAGAACAAGTTCACAAAAAAATGTTCAAAGGGCAATTTTTCGTAAACTTTTATTATTTTTCTTTTATAATATCATACAGTGTAACTTTGTATATGTGATATTGATTTAGTTGCCAATTTATCTGTTTTGAAAAAATATTTATAATAAACTGCCTTTTTAGTTAATAATTTTACCTTTTATTTCTTTTTTTAAGCAATTTTTTCAATTTGATTTTTAATAATTCAAAGGATCCTATAATATTCGTTTATTACATAATATTAAAAAATATTTAAATCGATAAAATTATAAGTGATAAAAAAGTATTGTTTACCAATCAAATTTGTAAACCACTGCTTTGTGATAATATTTTACGAAAATAATTTTCATGTTGAAAATGTATATTCTAATTTTTATACAAAAAGTCTGTTTTTATATTTTATTCAAAATTTAAGATCTATATATTAATGTAGTAGAATATTGGTTTATAAATAGACGACACCTGTAAAAAGAGCTTTATATCTTAATGTTATATCGTAAATATTCGAATTTTATACATTTTTTGGTGTCTAGTTATATATGTTGAAAAGTAAATTAAAGTTATATATTTTTAGTGGAATTTTCTTATCATTACAATATTGAATAATTATTTATAATTAAATTAATATTTAATTCATATAATTCAAATTTATTTCTTAAAAATTATATCTTGTCATACAAAAATTCAAGAGAAGATTTGAGTACTTTTAAAAGTCTAAAAACTTGTAAATAATTACATAGAAATATTGATTTGATATTTTACTAATTAATTTATTTTCTATGATAAATTTCATAAATTAAAATAATTTTTTTAATGAAAATTAATTATTTATTATTTGATAGGTACAATAATTAAATGGAAAAACTAAGACTGAGAATAAAATAAAATAGCCTCAAATAGTGCATACATACTAAAATTAAAAAAAATATTAAATGAACTGAATCAATGCCATAATAAATTTCTTTATTTTTAAAACTTTTTATATATGTGTTTGAAATATTATAATAAATTAAAAAAAATAAACCATGTATATCATTTATATAATTTATAAAATTTGTATTTATATCAATGTAATGCTGTGGATATAAATATTTTTAATGTAGATTTGATTCAACTCATTTAGTTGTACAGTTATGGAAGTGAGTGGTTTACATTCCAAACTCAGGAATAAGAACAGCTTTTATTCATTGACATTGATAACATAATTACTAATTCAATTTTCAGAAAACATTGTGTTGAAGTTATACCAAATGCATAAGTGTTGAACTGTATTAAAGATTTCATATTAATATACTTAAGTTGTATGTACATTTTCAACAAAATCAAATTTACATTCAAAATAAATATATTTACTATAAAATATAAAATCATAGTATCATGTTATCATTGTTTAAATACGAAATTTTTATTTTTAACATATAAATATCATTAATCTATTAAATCTTTCATATATTTAAAAAATTATATTTAATTAATAGAATGAATTTTTATTATTTAAAACATTTAATATAGATTTTTATGTAGTATCTTTTTTAGATTGATTCTATTTCTTCTTTAAAATGTATTATTGAATTTGAAAAAATTATGTTAAATTAATCATGAAATCATTTAAATCGTAAATTATGATTTGAATCACGAAACATCATAATGTAATACTTTCTTGATGAGGAATTAAAGTATTTAAATATTTATATACATATTTGATTAAATGTAAATTAATTATTGCTTGATAGATAAAATAGTTCAATGGAAAAAAATAAGACTGAGAATAAAATAGCCCAAAATAATGTATACATACTAAGGTTATGAAAAATATTAAATAAAATGAATGTTATATAGTTATGTATACAATTTTTATGAATATATACTTTTTTAAAAATGAAAATAAAACTAAGAGAATGTATGTAGAGTTTTTTTCATCATTTTTATTAAAAAATAAATTTATTTAAAATCTCTAAAAGATACTAACTTGTGTTTTAAAATTGTAATTATAGTTTTTGTGCTTTAAGTTTTTTATATAAAATTACTTGAATATATAATTTCAATGATTAAATAAAAAACAAAATTTAAACAATCAATGTATATTATTCCTTTATAAATAATTGATATAAACATATATACAATTGTTTTCAGTAAAAAAATGAAATATGGCTTTAAAAATTTAGCTATTTAGGAATTAATTTCTAAAAGTTATTAATAATATTAAAATTTTGGAACTGTTTGATGGTAGAGATGAAGTTTATTTGAGGTAAGAATGGCTTGATATATAAAATCATTTTCAAAAAAGCAAATATCAACTACAGGTTCAAAAATTGGTATACTAAAAGCTTCTTGCCCAGTTGATATATTCCATGCTACAATACTATTTAAGTTTTCATTATTAGCCACTACAATTGTTTCATTTTGAAGACTTACATAGCAAGGCCTTGAGAGTAGCTTTTGTGTACTTCCAGCATTAAATGCATGCACTGTATTAAATTTTATTTGTTCTCCATATTTTTCAATTGTACATACCATGTGTCGGACAAAAGGATATTTAGCATTTGCTCGACATGAAAGTAAGACATGACTATCCTTATCATTGTAACGCAGTGATGTAAAAGGTCCTTCAACATTGATTCGATTACCTATGTAATTACCTTCTTTGAAACTATATGCATAACATGAATTTAGTTGGCAAGCTAAATAACCTCCAGCATGAAGAATTAAATTATTTGTTGAAACTGAAGCAAGAGATACAACTGGAGATCTATTACAAAAATACATTTATGAAAATTATAATTAGAATTGATTATCTGCTAAAAATTAAAATTAATTAAAATTATTTACTTTAACAAGATTTTTTGAAAACAAACAAACACTCAGTTAAAATGATTTATTTAATTTTTTTAAATTACAAATTGTTAAAGTATAAAATCAATAAACAATATAGATAAATTATTGGATTTACTATTACTATTTATATGTTAAGTTTAAAAAGAATATTTCTTTACCTGTCTTCAATATTTTCTTTAGTAGAAATTCCAGACTGCAAAAATCTTATATCATATTCAGTAATGTTACCTCTTGCTCCTCCTACAAAAAATGTTTGATTGCTATAGTTTGACCAACAACAACTCCATAAATTTGTGTCTTCTTGATAACTGTGAATTAAAATATTAGTTCTTATGTCAGTTAATAGAATTTTTTTATCAAATGCAACACTTAAAAGAATATTTGAATATCTATCTTGAAAGGCTATATCTCTTATAGGTCCATCATGAATATTATGGTTCAAAGAAGTTGAAAGTGAGTCCATAAATATTCTATTAATAGCTTTACCTGATGAGACTATTAAAATCTTATGCCATGAATTATATGCCATGACCCTACAAGAACTATTGTTACAAATATCATAAATTTTGTTTTTTTTTAAAATTATATTTTGAAAATGTACATTAAAATTATTTCTTTCAGATGTTACAGTTTCAAGAATTTTTTCTAGTTCTAAAATTTTTAGTTTCAAAGAATATAATTGTTGTTTATATACTATTTCTTTAGATTTATATTGTCTAAGTTCATTTTCAACTAATTTTTTTCTATTGGTAACTAATTTTATTTGTTCTTTTAATTTTTCTATTTCACTAGTATCGATACAGCGAAGATTTTTAGCATATAAAATTCGAATGTCCTTTTTTGATGCTTTTCTATTACATTCTGGACATTTCCTTGCATTAGCATTTTGTGCTATACTAAACCACTGTTCAATGCATTTAAGACCAAAAAGATGACCACAGCGTAATGCACAAAGCCTGTGTTCTCCTTCATTACTCCAAATTTCTAGACATATTGAACACTTTTGATCTTCTTCAAAGGAAACTTCAGCATTAATAGATTTAACATCTTTGATTTCCTTGTCTAATTTAATTTTTTTTTGTACTGTAATAAATAATTAAATATTCATATATAATCCATTAAATACTGATTTAACGATAGAAAATATAATGTTTACATGGTATAATATCTTCATTTTCAATATTTTGATCAAAATTAATTTCTGTATCAGTGTCTGATTGGCTTTGTTCTTGATGATCATCATTTAATAAAGTACTTACTTCACTTATAACATCATCTTCGTAACTCAAAATTTCTTCACCTTCTTCAATATTTAAACTGACATTATTAAACATGGCTGATGATAAATCAGCACTGCTATCGCTGTTATCACGATTCATATCGTCAATTTCATTTGCTATCAATAGTTTATACAATTCGCGAAATCAAATCTCTTTCTACTTGTACTTTGTAAGTACTAGTTACTATCGTAATAATCTGAAACATTAATTTTCTAAATAAATTTTAGTTTTTTATTATAAAAAAAGGTCAAATATTTAAATATAAACTAACTTAATAACGAACATACTATTAATAATTTTTTCTTAGTAATGCTTTAATATTAAGCTAGATCTTAAATATTAAAATAAAATTAATCAAATACTAATTTCTAATTAATATTTTATATTATTGAATTTGAGTTACATAAGACAAAAAATTATATATATACTTTGTGTAATTTTTAATTTGTAAATTCTCTTAAATTAAAAACTGAATATTTTGTATCTTGAATAAGCATTTTTATTATTTTATTTTAAAACAGAAATAAAAATATAGACGGTGATACAATGTTTAAAAAGTAGTACCATTTGAATGATTACGATCCTGGCGGATACCTTTTCAAACTATATATTTATGTGTAAACAAGTGCAAGACTAAAAATAAGAATACATATTCAATAATTCTAAGGTTTATGATTTTATTCATGTGAAATTTATTCTACATTTACAAATTTCTCTTTTGCTACAAATTAAACATTTTTAATTTTAAAAAATCATTAAAATATTTGTAAAAGAATTATCCGTATTTTGATTAATATAGATTAGCATTGGAATTGTTCTATTCTGCAATATGTTTTAAAATAAGTGTATGTTAAAGGAAATTATTATGCCTCTTTTTATACAAGAATATAATTTTATTATTTTATGGTTATGGAAGTTTATGCAATGTATAATTCTTCATTTCAATTTGAAATTGAAGATTAATAATAAATAGTATTGCAAACATATTATTATAAAATATTTGTATTAAAAATTGTATTCTATTTTTTGTTTTTATGTTCTTTCAGATTTATTAGGTTGTGAAAATATTGATTTTGATACAAATAAATTTAATATTCTTATATATTAATCCAATAAAGTAATAATTTAATATTTAATTTAATATTTTCTAAAATACTGTAAAGTTAATAAAATACAGTAAATAAACCAATATTATGCTATGCAATCATTCTATAATCTAATAGTGTACAATGAGTTATTATTTGTTATTAATGTTTATTTATTTTTACCCATTAAATACAATATATTGTTTTTCAATCATAAACAATGATTTAATATAATAAATTACTTACATGCTATTATATACAGCGATCGCAGTCTTACAGGTTGTTTGTTTTCTTTTTGTTTTAATTAGGATTTTTATTGCTTGTGAGAATTTGTTACGGGGGAAAAATTTTTCATAACAATTTTGGAGTTTTATTTATATACAGAAAATAGTTATAATTAAAAACTATACATTCGATTGCTTTAGGATTTTTTATGTAAATGTGTGTGGGTTAGGAGAGGAAATGGAAATGTTATAATAAATATGGGCAGTTAGGAATTTATATTTATTTACACAAGAATGTATTCAATTATTAAAATATTTTAATAATGATTAATAAAATATTAATCCTTAAACATTTTAAGGATTAATTAAAGTCGTTTAATTTATGTGCTTTATTTTTAATTATATAATTATATATTAATTTTTATGTGTTATGTCTATCAATTCAGGAGTTTTTTATTTATTTATTTTTTTTATATATATCATTAATATTATATAGTAATGTTTTTCTTTTTTATCTCTTTGTGATATATCCATACTGTATCTCAATAAAAGGTTATTATTAATGCTTTTTAAATTTATTTCGTAAGTTATTTTTTAATTAAATCTTTCTCAATTAATATAGTATATAACTGGAATATTGTTTTTATCTTGTAGGTATTTTATCTTATATAAAAATGTAAATAATTCTGGAAGGATAAAACCTGTTTTTAAACATTTTAAGAAATAATTTGGATTTGGGTATATGGTATTGGAATTAAGCTATTTTCTTTTATGTATACTTTTACACAAAGATTTCTACTTAATTTTAATACATGGTAATCTATTTTTTGTAAGAGCTTGCCTCGGTTCTGTACAATTCAAGACAGGCTCTTATACATTTTCTTTAAAAAATTCTTATTGTTTCTATTTGATGTAGCATTATATTATACTAGATTAGGCAAACGTATATTAGGATTGGTCTGATAAATCCTTCGTAATAACATGATACTTTTATTCTACCATTTACGTGCTTTGAATAAAAGAATTTTTTTAATCACCAAAATGCTATTTTTGCTTTATATGTGATAATTATCTTTTAATTTTGTATCTAGATGTAATCATAAATATTTGACTTTTTTTATGAAGAATTACCCATTTTTGGTAGAACTGCCCATTATTAAAAATTTTTTACAAATTTTTTTTTCTGGAACACTTATTTGGGATAAGTTATTTCGAAATAAAATAGTTTGATATTTATTTATATTAATTTTTAATTTCCATGAATTATTACAAACGTTTGTATTGTTGAACAATTCTTATTTTTGGGTTTTTAATTTTTTTAAATAAATGATGAATATCACTATTATATATATTAAAGAGAATCGGTGAATTTAATTTGTCGTCCTGTTGTAAACCGTTTTCTACTATTGTAATAAATGACTTATATCTGTGATAATTTTCCATATTATTTTATTAAATATTTAGGAAAATTTCTGTTATTAATTTATAAATTATGCTTTCGTTTCAAGTGGTGTTGAATGCTTTTTCTAGGTTGATTAGGCAAGCTACTACTCTTTGGCTGTCGTTTAGTGCCCAGCTTATATCCAATGTTAATTTATTAATTGTACGTATCGTCGAATGTTTATGTTTAAATCCGAATTAGTTTTCCGGTATTATGTTATTTTTATCACAGTATTTTATTAAGGGATCGTGTTGCGATTAGAAAGCCCAGAGAGGTTGGGTAAATCATTGATGGAAAAAGCAATCATAATCGGTACGCGTAAGACCGTTCGGACCTGGAAGGACAACGGATAATGGTTTACTCGTGTCCATACCTCGAACACATGGTGCAGGGACGCCCGTAGCCTTGTGCGGGATCTTATAAAAAAAACCTCGCTTCTCGGAGCTCAGAGAGGCGAGGAGTAATGAAAAATCCTTGCAGGGTTCCGCCCGTGGCGGGGCGCAATGCTAGTCTCATGCGCGTCGCCGCGAGGGCCTTTCAAGGAATGCACGTGCTACCGATAGGGGACGCAAAGATGGAATAAAACGCGAGAATGACATTCGAGAGGAAGTAGCGAGTAACTCAAGTGTCGTATATGAACAGTGGGGCCAGATTGAGATGCCTAAGAAACAACAGCTCTCTTTTGTTGAGACTACTGGTACAGAATGCTAGTGTTACAGCAGAAAAGGCCAGAGTCCTGGTAGAGAAAGCCAGTAAACTGTCACTGGATACGAGTGATCTGGTAAAGAGGCCAGTGTTCTGGCGAAGATCTGAGAAATGGGTAAGGTACACTCATGAGAAACAAATGGCAAGGCACGCGCCTGAAAAACAACAGAGGTCTAGAGTTACCTCGCGATATAAATCAATAACCCCTTGTTGAAGCTCGAGCCATCAGAGAGTGTAAACAACAATAAAAGAACAAAGAGAAAGGCAATAAGACAGGGAGGGAGCAAGGATATATATACATGTACACGCCAGATCATAGCAGGTTTTTCTTGAGAATCAATCGACAATACCGAGTTGACGAGCACCACACCTTACAATTATTTTATCACGAGCTATCATACGTGAACGCGTCGAACAAACATACTCCAATATTTTTGTTAAACACTCACCATAAACGAAATATTGTACGCGTCGGTAAGTCTGGATATACGCCTCCAGGAGACAACATTGTTAAAATACAAATATTGTGATAAATAAAAGGTGATAAAAAAAGGCAAACGTCTGATCATTTATTTCATCCCCAACAGTTTGATTAATTATTTTTTTGTGTATTTTGCCTATATTTCATAGAAAATTTATAGGATGAAAATTAAATAGTGATGTATTATTTTTATTTTTTTCTGAATGAATATTACTTTTGCTATTTTTCATTTTATCAGAAAGTACATATTATTTAATATAATATTAAATATTATTGTGTAATAATGTTTGATTTGTTCGGGAGTATATTTCAATACTATATTTGGTATATTGTTGAATCCTGATGATTTATTATTATTTAATTCATTAAAAATATTATTTATCTGGTTGAAATTAATAAAGTAATCAATTTCTTTATTGGGTTATTTTGGATTATACGATGTGTTTTCTATAGAGAAAGTTATTATTATAATATTTTATATTTTATCATTTTTTATTTCTTATTTTATTTAATAGTTTCTTCCATAATTATATTGTTGACTCTCAGTTTACTAAGAGTGAAGTATACATAAATTTTATGTATTTAAGAATAATGTAATTCTAGTAAATTGAGTTTGTCTTTGGTGTTCTTTGATGTTATTATATAGTTGTATTGTTGTTTTTATTTCTATTTGTTTTAGAAATTGAACTAATTTTGTGGAACATGATTGTTGGATCATTTTTTGGGATGTTTTTTATTTTGTTATGCCAGAAGTTATTTACGGATTCTGAAAATTTTTGGTGGAAAGGTATTTTTTATTTGAACGATTAGGTAATTATAAAATTCTAATTCTTGTTTTTTGCTACCTGTGTAATTTTGTTGCATTCTTTTTATTAGTGATAGTATATAGTTTTATCATTTTGTAATTTTTTTTGTCTTTGTTGATATAATATTCGCACGAGTTTTTTTTCGTTATTTTAGGTACTAAAATACTAATAAATGCAATTGATATGATATTCAATAATAGTATTAATAATATAGTATTAATAATATAGTATTAATAATATAGTATTAATAATATAAAAATATAATGATTGTTTTATATTATTAAATCAATATGACTGTTCATTCTATACAAATCCAGATATGAATATAGAAAACAATATAAGAGAATAGAAGATCATATTAAATTAAGAAAATATGAAGAAAATTTATAAATTGTAAGTAAAGTAAAAATTAAATATTCTACATTATGGTCTTTAAACTTAATTCTTTATAATTCTAGATACCCAATTTCAGTTATGACTATAATTGATTTTATAATACAATGATATATCAAATTAAATTACTTCTTATTATAACATCAAAAATATATTCTTAATATTTTAACAAATATTTATTATTATTAATCTGAGGATATCTAATATTGTTGTCATATGGCAGATACCGAGAAGCTCTAAGAGAAAAAAGAAAGACCTACTTCTGGATGAAGGGAAGCTTGTTAATTTTTATGCTTATCTAATTCGGCTATGATAGTTCGAGAATAGAAAAAAGTTTTAAAAAGTTGTGTTTAAAGAAGCAAGGACTTATTTTTAATATAATAAAACTTATCTAAAAGTACGGAGTGAGTGAATAAAGAGATGAAAAAAATGACTAAAGTTTGCCTCTCAAAAAATTGGTAGCAAATCCTGCTAGCAGACGTAGAGGGTCTAATTTTGTATATATACTAAGTAAATCTTTTTTTGGTATTAACATAAACTTGTGTATTTGCAGAGTTATCGATTATAATCATGAGTATATTAGTGACTTTATTAATAAACTCATTTAATTGTTTATTAATAATCGATGTGACATATTATTATGCATTTTTTCTTTTCGTTTCTCATTACAGATCACCAATTTGTTAAACCTTGCCATCTTTTGAGGCATATCAGTTCATGTTTGATGTACATAAAATTGAACGGTTGAAATTTAGATGTGCTCATATTCACAAGGATGAGAATCAGAATATAAGGGAAAATGTTCCGATTATTATGACGGGACTGTGCTCCCGTGTAGGAACTGTAAATTTTTTAGGAGTACACAGTTTTTACAATAGGTAATTTTTAAATTTAATAAATATACTTGAAATATCCAGTTGTAATTGGCGTTAAATGTATTTAAGTACATTAAATTCGTGATTATATAATCTTTCATTATTTATAGTAATAAATAAAATTGTTTTCAATTATAATTTTTACATCTTTTCATCATGTCACTCGTTTATAAAAAAGTACTTTGGAAGGAGAAAGAAGGAACTTTTCAAAATTTCATATAAATTATTAGTCAATTATTAGTCAACTAACATTATTACAATATTATATATATTACAACAATAACATTGTTCATGTTAACCTTAAAAATAACCGTTTGGGATAATATTTGTATATGTATCTTAATTGAAAAGAGTATTAGTTAAAAGAAAGGACTCTCGGTATATGCGCACTTTATGAATAAAAAATAATACAGCAAAAAGGAGAAATGCCAAAACATCTGAGGACTTTATTTCTTTCCCACCACATTTATGGACATTGAGTTCAAAACATTGTCGAGTACAGAAGGATACAGACATCATATCCCAGTGGTTTTTCCACGTTCTTTCACATTAATGAGCATTGGATTAAAGTCGATGACACAGGAAAAGAGATGAACTCGAACATGAAAACATCTGTTCTCCCAACAGTATCAATTAATTCTAAAATCCTTCATCTACTATCTTTAATTATCTGGTTGTATTCTAGAATAAATTTAATTACAGAATTAGCTATCAAAGATAGACAATATCTAGTTGGAGGTTGCCTAACATTGTTATCATATAGATACGAATCGTAAAGGGTAAAAGAAAAAAGCTCTAATTTCCGGGCCGCTGAAAGAGCATTTGTTCTTTTTTAGTTTGGTTATTGTGATTCAAAAATAGAAAAGAGATGAAAAAAATATAAAAAATATTATTAGAAAGACAAGGATTTGTTTTTAGTATAATAAATATTTTATGAAATTTCGGAAAGAAATAAAATTAGAAAGAGAGAAAATGGTTAAAATTATTCTTCCATAAACTAGTAACGAATTTTGCCGGCAGAAACAGGGTGAATTTTTTTATAAGTAATAAGTAATTTTTTTTTACTATGCGAGTCTGCATGTTTAGGGCATTATTATTAATTTTAATGATGAGTTTGTTTTATTATTTTCATAATAACCTTATTTTTTGTTTATAAATAATTAATGTGCTATCATTAAGTGCATTAATAAGATAAATTAGGTTAAGATATTTATTTATAAATTTGTGTTTAATTTTAGAAAATCTTTGGCTGAATTTATAGATCGATTCGTCAAAATTATAGATCCAAAATTATATACATAACTTATATAAAATTAAACTATTTTAATAAAAAAAATGTATTTTGAATGACAACAATTGTAACATTTTAATTACCACAAATGGATCTCGTAGATAGAAACTATTGCCTACCTTTTTATCAATACTACAAATAAAAAAGCTTCAAAGTATTTCCGCATCATTCTATTATACAGACAAAATAAAATTCGCTTACATCTTTTCATCTTTGAGGCAAAGATAAATCTTCTATTTTAGAAATAATTCTTCATTAAACTTTGTTATTGGTGATATAATAATGACCGTATGCATATGTAAAAAATTAATTTTTTCAAAAAATATAATATTTTTTATCAGTTATTGGAATTATATATAATTGCAAGAATAATAGTGGAAATGTCTTTTTTAAGGTAAATATTTTTTAAATTATAAGTTTAAATATAAATTTATTTATACATTTCCTGCTTATATAAAAACTATTGTTTTTAATTTCTCAGAAAACAACAAAAAAGATTTGCAAGTTCTTTTTTTAACAAAATATAGGATATGATTCATTGAGATTTGACAATGTTAAAAAAAATTTTTTATATAGATTATGTATAAATTTTTGCTTTTCAAGTCATTGGATAGTTAAAAGTAGAAACTAAGAAGTTCACTAGACGTGGTTTTAAATATACCTCTTCAGAACTAGTGACATACCATTGAAGAGCTTCTCATGTTCTTGTTATATCCTCTCTCAATTTTTTTTAATAATGGTAAATGATCTAAATAATCTTTATTAATATATGTTCCGTCTGAAAGAAAGTCACAAGTAAACATGGATACGAATTATAAGTATAAATTCTATGAGTTTTCAATCAATTCACAGATCTTTATTAAAGCTAATTAAAAAATTTATTAATTGTGACTTAGTTATAATATAGGGATGAGTCATCGATAATATTTAAATACCACATAGAAATGTAATAGACATGGTTATATATTTTCTTGAAGAAATTTTTTTAGAACTTTCAACATAAAGAATTAAAATGTATGGTATAAAGAATGTGTCTATTCAAGCCATAATTAATAATATATAAGTTTCTTATATAAATTTCTAATAAGATAATGATATTCAGAGAAACTATATTCTAAAATTAAATATAAACAAATTCAATTAAAATAATAAAGAAAAACTGGTATTAAATATATTACTATTGTCGTGAAAAGAAATATCAGGACATTTAATTAAAAAAGATAAGTAAAGAGTATTTCTGTCGGATAAAGAATTACTGTACACGGAGCTATGCAAAAGATCTAAAAATAAGAATATCTACAAAGTCAAAGTCAACGAATAGTCATATTTATAATAATTTTATTAATTCATAGTTTAATTTGAATCGTTTAGTCACTTGATACTGTGAGAATTACCATAAATATAGATATATGTAAGGGAAAAAATAGTCACCATTGAAACTCCTACATAGTTCCCTGTAAAGAGAAAATCTTTCTTCTTGTGAAACAAGTGTTTACACACTTTTATATTGATAGAAAAAATTATTTATTTATTTGAATTCACTACTCTTCAGTCTCATATTTTTTGAACAAATAAAATCTACGACAACAATTTTATATAAGTAAATATGAATAATACGACTATACTAAGTTAAGAACTTTAATATTCCCTAATTTGTTTAAAAAAATATCATAAAAATTGTTTAAATAAATTAAGTAGAAGTTACATATTTTTAGTATAATTCAAATATATTTAAAAACAGATTTTAAGTAAGCAAATGATTCCTTATTTTATTATTCATTTCTCTTATTGTGTATTTATAAGTAATTCAAAGTTTATAAATTTATTGCTATTTTATATTTAATAACATTCTTTTACAATATTATGAGTAGTTACAAATTTTTTAATATATAAAATGTAATATGTGTATTATATAATATTAATATAATATTAAATATTACATGTGCTCAAATTATAAAAGTTCAAAAGAATTCGTTGAAATATAAATATATTTTTTTACATTAATAGAGTTATATTTATTCTTGTATATTATTACTTTATTTCATTATTTTCTTTCTTGATGTAAAAATTAAAATTTCAACGAGAATAATAAATTTCATAATGCTGTACGAACAATATAATAGTGTTTAAAAATATTTTTTGAGTTTGTCAATTTTTCGAATGAATTTGCTCATTTGATGAAATATTAATACTGGTTTTTATGAAAAAATTTGCTAATAATGCAAGATCAGTATTTACTCTATACCATTAATAAATAAAATGTAGATATACATTAATACGCCTGATTGAAAATAGTAAGTTGCGTAATGTGGTCATAAATACGTATCATAAATCGCATTTTAGCTTCGATTAACATATAATTAAACTTATAAGATTTAAGAGTTTAATGTAGTTCACTTATTACCTTGTATTCAGTTTTAGTAATTTATATTAGCTCTAATATATTCATGAAATATAATATGTTATTATTTTTAAATTAAATTTTATTTTATTATTTGATTACTATTACGACTTACAGTTTATTGGTTTTTACGGTCATAATAAATAATAATTTTACATATAATAATTACTTATAACTAATATGGTGTTATATTCAGCGATCGTCTTCTTATAGGTTATTTGTTTTATTTTTATTGTTTTAAGATTTGTTTATGGATGAGAATTTGTTACGAGAGAATAAATTTTTTTATAACGTTTTTTGTATTTTTTATTTGTATATAGAAAATGGGTAATAAACAACTGTACATTCAATTTTGATTATATATAGTACTATTATATATGGTAATGTGATATTATATATAGTAAATTATATATAGTAATATGATATTACTGAAGGATCTTTTTTCGAATAAGCTATTTAAATTTATCGATGATTGATTTATTTTTTGTAATAAAAATTTAATATTTTACAATTGTATGATCAAGTGCGGTTAAGGTGTAACGTATTATTGGCAATGATTATCATAAAGGTTCAATCTATAAAAATCAAAAATATAATCGAAAGATTAATGGTTCATAAATGTGGTAAAAAAATTATGCCAAATAAAAAAATATAAATATATAAATAGAAAATTGTATATTCACGGAAAAACATCAAAAATAACAAGCTGATGAAAAAATAGAATTTTTAATATAAAAATAATTGTAAATATATTTTTCTTAAAACTTGTTTTTCGTTCTTTTTGCATATAATAAATATTAAATAAAGGCTTGAAAAAATTTAAGAAAACATAAAATGTGTATAATTCTGTTATGAAACTTGAAAAACTATCAAAATTTGCGTACAGTTGAATCTCATTTTTAATACATAAATCGTATTTTTTAAATTACAAAATTATTAATTTTTTCACTTTTTCTTATTTTTTTATTGATATTTTATAGGTATAAATTATTAATGCTAATTAAATTTTGAGTACGAGACTATTATATATAGTTGAAATAATATTGTCTTAATTAATATTAGAAGAAATTTAAAAACATTTAAAAAAAATTATTAAGATATATAAAAATTGGTACAATAATAAATAATTAAATAAAAATATCAAATATTATTAATTTTCAATAACGCAGTTTTAATTCTCTTGTTATTTTATATAATATTCAAAGTCTACTTTATAAATAAATTTTTAAATAAAAGTAATCTTCATTACTTTTAACTTTTATAATTACTTTATAAATTTTTGCAATACAAATTATATCTAAGATTATGTGTAACGGATTTTTTTAAGCATGTATTACAATGCAAATTATTAACATTTGATTTTTATATACTTTATATTTTTATTGATATTTATATTTATAATTTTAAACTTTATTACATATTTAAACCATTTTATGATTTATAATTAGTTGATAGGGTTATTAAATATTGTTGAATATTGTATATTTTGTAATAGTAATTAAAAATGTATATCACATATAGAAACTAATTAAAATGTTTATTAAAATTCAGTTAATCTCTATTATAATACTTAAAACTTAGAAAAATGAATATATAACAATATAATTTAATTTATGGTTTTTATTAATAAATATTATAAATAAATAAATTTAAATGTCGATAAGTAAAAACATTAATTTAAATATTTACTTTTGATAAATATACCTTTATTTAAATTTATTTATGATAAAAATAATTTTATTATTTTTTTTTAAATAGTTTTAAATCTTAAATATTAATTTCAACTAACAAAATTTTTTCAGTTATTTAAACATCAAATGTGTTATATATTATATTATATTCTTCACCTATGTAATTGACGTATTTTATATCTGTACGTAATGTTTTTATTTTTTTTATTAAACTTTTTTACCGCGTTTACGTTAAATAATGAACCCAACTTTGATGACGAAGTGACTAATCGGGAAAATATTATATTTTAATGTTTTGATTGGTAGCACTGATCAAAAAGAGCGCTGTTCGGAAAAAAATAAATATGGCGTAGAGTGATTGTTACACATGTATCAGTGCTCTTCGGTGAAGTCTTTTATAATTAATAAACTTTCCAATTGTTTCCACCTTTGGGTACGCAATTAAACGTGTATTTCTAAAATCTCTTACATTTTTTTTCAGCGATAGCTAATGATAATATGTGACACATTATACGAGTGACGTGAAACAATAAGCAACGTCGTCGCCGTCGTCGTCGTCGTTGTTTCGTCGTTGCCGTCATATTTTTCTCAAGATTGTCGTCACCTTCGTTTTTTGACGTAAGTTCATTAAAATGTATGTTAGTATGTGAAAATGGCATTGAGAAAAATAGAGAGACTCTAGAAATATATTGTGTATGATTGTGTGTGCAGGGTGCATTTATACTACGGCAGCGCACACTTTTCCATCATTTTCCATCTCTCTCTCTCCCTCCCTCCCCTTCTATCTCAAGGTGCATGTAATATCAGCTAAAATGTAATTATGTTTATACTTTAATTTATTTGAGAATAATTTTCATTAGCTTTATTTCATCTTCATTAATCATTGTAAAAATAAACTACTAACAATATTTAAAATAAGTATATACTTATAGTGTGTGTTGAAAGTGAATTCCATAGATTATTTTTAGATGTTTAGTATAGATAGGATATATCTTTCAAGAAAAAAAATATTTTTTTTAATACTAAACAAAAATTAATACGGTTATTTTTATAAAAGCTTTAAGAATTAAAAAATTTTCGCAATTATAAAAATATATACAATTAAAATATTAATCAAATGATGATATTATTTATTTATTATATTAATGTATGTAAAAAAAACCAAAAGTTTATACAATTTTGAAAATTAAAAATCAATTTATTTTTTAATCGAATTTAATATTAGATGTATTAATATGTGATATAATATAATTTTATGTTATTTACATAAAATGTTGTTCAATATAACAAATAAATATACTTATGTTATATTTTTTCAAATCAATATACAAAAAAATCATTATGTTTTTACAATTATGTAACAATAATAATATTATATTTATCTTTCTTTTTTTAAAAAAAACATTGTCTTTTTTTTATATATTATATATCTAAGATTTTTATTCAAAAGGTAATTAAATTAGACCAAGAGTCATATAATAATACACAGTATTTTTAAAAATATGAAAATAAACAAACAAATATAAAATAAAAATTTAATGTCTTTATTTTAGTAAAAAGATTAAATAAACTCAATATAGCAATGTTAATTATAAAAATTTAATTTTAATAATCCCAATATTATAAAAAACTATTTGAATTATTTGCAAATTTATAAAAGTACAAATATATTTATTTGCTTTTTTAACTCAATAAATATTTTTAAGTATTTATTAATTTAAAATAATAAGTGTTTCAAATTTTATTCTTATTTAATAAATTAAGTAATACTTTAAGTATACTTAACATGATTTTCTGATATTTATTTTATTTATTTGTAAAAAATTGACAAAGCTTAAAATAAAAATATTTGTTACGATAAAATATTTTTCTTTAAAAATTATATATGTAAATATATTTAACAACCTTATATAATTTTAATAATAATAAATGTATTTAAGAATTAAATATTAAGAAAGTAAATTATAGATCATTTTGTGAATTAAAAATTGAGATAAAGGAAAGCACTTATTGTGGTTCGAAGTGCCAGTTTCCAAGTCTTGGTTTAGACTATCTAAATATAGCTGTAGGTTCCACAAGCTTTTGAGTAGTATCATAGCATGCTGAAGAACATCCTGATCTATTTTATAAAATTCTTATTTTTTCCTTGTATATATTGAAGAAAGAATATATTGTAATATCTTCAATAAATTAATTTAAATTTATTAAAATTAAATAAACTTACTTTTTTTATAATCTTTTTATTTTATTAAAATAAAGTATTTATATAAATTATTATCTAAAATTTAATATTTTGAATAATAAGTTATACCAATAACAAATATCTAATATAATAAAATTGTCTGTATTAAGTTTAAATAGATTTATGTATTTAATTTATAACATATCAAAAAGTACATAATTTAAAAATATTAGGATAATATTTACTTTATTTAATATTGAAAAATAATAGAAAAGTTCTAATAAAATTTTAAATAATTATTAATTATTGAAATAATTTAAATTTAATTGTTTGTATTAAATTAACTAATATTTAGTGTTTTGGTTAAAATAAATTAATATTATGATAGAATAATGTTATTAAAATATTTTAATATTCATATTAAATTATTTTATTAACATGTATAATTATAAAATTCTTTTTTATTTTTCAGAAAATGGTGCAAAAAGATGATCATGTTTCTATAATATTTGAATATAAATATCCAAATAGTTCTTATAATACTTCAGTAAAAAAAGAATGCGCACATAAAGATGCAAAGTCATTAAGTTCTATGATAAAAGATAATTTGTACGAATGTAAAGATTTCATGATTGATAGTTGCATATTAAAACTACCAGATAGAGAAGTTAGTATAACTACATATTTTAGTAATTACTATTAAAAATTTGTTAAATAATAATTATAGTTACAATACAATCATATATTGTCTTGTACTTTATTGAGAAGCTTTACACATAATCATATGTATTATCATGTTTAACAAAAATTATTATTATACTTTCCATTTTTTAATACAGTTTTGTTTTTTCAACAATTTTAGTTTTTTTTATAGTTTCCAAAGTTTGCTTTTACTAATTTTTCAACTTCCAGGAATACATTTTATTTTCTCACATTCAATAATTTTTTTCCATGTTTATATATAAATAATTTATTATATTTTTAAATATATAGTAATTATAAAATGTGCTTACGTATATTTAGTATTTAAGAAATTGATTATTTTATTTATAATTGCTTTTGAAAAATATTTGTAATCATGATATTACATAAGTAATCAATTTTATTTTAACAGATTGATGTAACTAAAATAATATCTACCTCAGATTTATTTGATAAAACTCTTGAAATAGTACAAGAATTAAATGCAGATGAAATATTATTAGAAGTATCAGTTATTTTTAGTCATGAAATAGCTCAATGTTCTGAAGATGAATCCTCAGCCAGTCCAATGTCTGATGGTGAATATAATGCTCTGCATACCTACAAAACAATTAAAGAAGGACCTTATAGAAATCATGTAATATCGACAGCAAATCAAGATTACGTTGATGATAAAAATTCTGATACTTCAGTTTATCTTGACAATACAAGAACTATTAAAAGTGTATCATATAAGAATGTAGAACTTGTAGAATATAGTAAGAGTTATTATAATTATATTATTTATAATTGTAATTTTGAAATCAAATAGTTTAAAATTATTATAATTATAATTTAATATTTATTAAATTTATTTAATAAATATTGATCAATTATTATTTATTTTAATAATAAACTTTAAATGTTTTAAAACTTTATAGAATATGTGGGTCTTGTAAATCAAGCAATGACATGTTATCTTAACAGTCTTCTTCAAGCATTATATATGACTCCAGAATTTAGAAATGCTGTGTATAATTGGGAATACAAGAGTTTAGAAAAAAATATAGAAGATAAAAGTATACCTTATCAGTTGCAGAAATTATTTCTCAATTTACAAGTATTATATTATTCGTTTTATATTTTTTGTAGTTTACAAGGATTAATATTAATTAATATTAATAATAATATATATTTTAAATAGACATCATCTAAATCAGCAGTGGAAACAACTTCCTTAACTACAAGTTTTGGATGGAATTACCATGATGCTTGGGACCAACATGATATTCAAGAATTATGTCGAGTAATGTTTGATGCTTTAGAACAAACATTCAAAAATACAGAACATGCTGATCTGATAAGTCGACTTTATGAAGGTATTTTTAAATGAATAATGTAAGAGTCTGTTCTTTTAATTATAATTTTATTATTTTCCAGGAAAAATAAATGATTATGTAAAGTGCCTAACATGTCACAAAGAAAAATCGAGAGAAGATACTTTTCTAGATATTCCATTACCAGTAAAACCATTTGATGCTAATATAGCTTATGGATGCGTGGTATATTTTCGTTTTTTATTATATTAAATTAAATTTATATTTTTTATTTAATCATCTTGATATTTAAAAGAAAAATCAATGCTTGTTTAATTATTAAATTATTTTCAATTTCATCATTGATTATTGTTATACTTTATTGGGAAAGTAAAACATACTTTTCTTTTATGAAGTTAGCATCTTTAAAATAGAAAATCTAATATTGGTTTAATCTTTTACAGTTTCATTTAGAAATTTATATTTTTTATTTAAAATGATTGCAATTGTTCTTTACTTAATTTTTTGTATAAAATTTAAGAAAGCTATTATTAAATAAGATTGATGTATAATTTTAAGATAATTGCATGATTATTTATTTTATTGAGGTTTTTATTTTTAATAATTTCTAGGAAGAAGCATTAGAAGCATTTGTCAAATATGAAACCTTGGAAGGAAATAATCAATATTTTTGTGAAGAATGTAATGCAATGTCTAATGCTCACAAAGGATTAAAATTTACTAAATTTCCTTATATACTTACATTACAGTTGAAGCGATTTGATTTTGATCAAAAATCATTACATAGAATTAAATTAAATGATAAGTATGTTCGTTAAATTTAATATATTTAATTTCAAATTAATGAACATCATTTATTATTTTTTTAAAGTTGTGAAATTTATTTAATATAATTAGAAAAAAATTTAAGAAAATTTGCTCGAAAAATGAATATTAATAAAAAAAAGTACATGATTTTTTTTTACATAAAATTTTAATTTTTGGGATTAATTTATTATATATCAACAATTAAAATTTTTGAATTATTTAGGTTTAACATTAAATATTTAGTCTTTTATAATTATACTCTTTTTATATAGGGTAACATTTCCAGATGTTTTAAATTTGAATTCTTTTATTGAATCAAATTCCAATCGAAAATCTGTTAATCATGAAAAAGATGCCGATACAAGTACTAAATATGACAGCCTTGCTATTAATAGTAGTACAATGGATAAAGAATGTATAATAAATAATGTTACGATGTCAAATAGTAATTGTATGGATAACCCTGATCAAGATGATGAAGGTTACTTATTTTAATCCACTTATAAAATATTTTTAAAAAATATTTTAATGTATTTTATATTTATGATAAATATTTTTGTTTATAAAAATAAAATTATTTTTATAAATTTTATATTTTAAATGTTTAGGTATTGATATGAGAATTGGTATGTTATCATCTTGTAGCACATATAATCATAATACTTTGAAACTACGCGAGGAATATGCAGCCGTAAAAGGACCATATGTCTATGAGCTTTTTTCTATTATGATTCATAGTGGTAGTGCTAGTGGTGGACACTATTATGCATACATAAAAGACTTCAGAACCAAGAAGTGGCTGTGTTTTAATGATCAGCTTGTTACACCTGTATGTATAATTATTTATTTAATTATTATTATCTTATATAATTGTTTACTATTTAAAATATTTAGAGAATTAATTATAACTTTTTATCGGGTTATACATATATATTTTATTATTTATATAATCCTTAAAAAAATAATATTGAAATATTTAATAATATTGATTAGTTGTATTTTTAATACATTGACTAAATAAAATATTAGTAAATAAACTAATAATTATATAAGTTATATAAAATTTTATAAATAATATAATAAAATAAAAATTTATTAAAAGTTAAAATTATATTTATATGAGAATGCAATTTTTACTGTATTATAACATCAAATTTTATTCTGGTTTCATAATTTAATGTCGTATTTTGAAGTTTTCTTAAGTTATCTTATATTGTAAAGATAATTGATATTAGTCTTTTAACAATCTAGATGTTGATTTTATAATTAAAATTTAAAAAAAATTTTGTTTTTAATTAAGAAAGATAAGTATAAGGATCTACATTTAATATTTTATAAAAATTATGTTTTTCCTGAAAAATTTTTGTAATTAAAACAAATTTTCAATATAATCGAATTATACTAATTATGCTTTAATATAAATATTTTAGATTGAACATACAGAGATTCCAAAAATGTATGGAAGTAGTACTAATAGATCGTTTTACAGTGGAGCATATCGCAGTAGTACAAATGCATACATGCTTATGTACAGGCAAATTGATCCTGAACGCAATGTTTTGCCTTTAAAAATAGAAGATTTTCCAATCCATATTAAGGTACATAAAAGAATAGGAACTGTTTTAATTACAAGATTATATCATCTTTTAGTAATGTAAAATCTGTAATAATAGGCATAAGTTGATATTAATTTTCGACTGCATTATCTTATTAATAAAATATTTAATACTAGAATATTTTAGTTTATTTAAAACTTAAATTCGTTCATCTTTTGTAATACAATCTACCATTTGATAAAGTTTTGAGTAAATTTTCAACTTTCTGTTTTCTGTACAAGTTAATATCAATAATCTTTGATTTAATTAACAATTTATGACAGTTCATTATAATAATGATAAAATATTCATTACAAAGAAATTTATAAATCTAAAAGGAATAATTAAAATATTTTAAATTATAATTTTTTAAAAACTTTTAATTTTATAAAATTGAAAGATTAATACTTATTTTTTTACATTAAATCTGTTAAAAAATCTAATAGAAAACATAATTGAAAAAGGAAAATATAGCTGTTGTTAATATTATATTTATTATTTAAACTATAAATATTTAAAGGAACAATATATATATATAACGTACAATATCGTCTACTAATTAAATTAGATTAAGTAATAATGCAACTTGTGTCACTCTTATGTAAATTTTAACTGTAAGATAAAACGTACTCGTCCAAATTTGAAAAAGCTTAGTTACATCTTTGTAAATAAGTGTTCGTTTTATATTTTTTTAAAAGTTTAAAAAATGAATTATCTTTAATTTATTTAAATCTGTTAATAAATTTTTTTAGGAGATTTCCAAAAATCTAATTACTGAAGCTGCTATATTTAAATTTTGACCCTCGAGTTATCTTTCATTTAATAGTATGATTCTTATATTACGGAAATCTACTTTTTGATAATTCAGGCTTTAGTTTCAAATATTGTTAATTAATTAACTTTATTACAAAAATTATATTTTATTTGGAATATGAAATAAAGATTTGGAAGTTTAAATTATATTTCCAGGATTTTTAATGTTTAGAATTTAGTACTTTCTTTGAATGATTTAGTATGTATTAGCTAGTATATACAGCGAGTTAATATTCATATTACTATATTAAAATTTAGTACACGATTTTTGATCAAGTTTATAAAAGCTATTGTTTTCTTTGAAATAGTTACATTTTTCTTTTGTGCAGGTATTTATAAACTGTTCAATTCATTTTGTTTTTAGCGTGAAAGCTTTGCTTTTTTCTCCTCTTTTTTAAAATAAAGTAGCATTAAAATTAAGCATTAAGTATAAAGATAATATACAATAATAAATAATAAATTATATTTAAAAAAACAAGATATACAAGAATAAAGTGTATTTACAACAAAAACAAATTACTTTATTAATCTGTATACATTAATGACAATATTTATATGTTATTTACATATGCTCAGCGATTCTTGTGTAAAGTTCCTTCTATATTTTGTAACATAAATTAGTTTTTATATATTATTTTTTATCAAATTTTGCTTTATAAAGAAATTCAACGTATTTATAGGATATAGTATTCGTGTTTTTGTATTGTTTTAGACTCTTCTTGAGAAGATAAAAAAAAGTGAAAAAGATCAGACTTATTGCGAGGATCATTCAAATATGGATAACTTTGCAGAGTACATTTATTATCATCATCCAGAAAATGATAACCTTGAATGTATTAGCATATCCATTAGTATGAAATGTACGTTAGCACAAGTAGCAGAGTGTGCCTATAAAAAAGCCAACCTCGCCGATTTTGTTAATCTTAACGAATGCCGTATAGTTAGTTATTTTGTTGATTATGACCTTGTGAATCAGATTTATGATGAAAATACAAGATTAGATCAGTTATTTAAGAATCAACATCAGATTAATTTTTTATTGGATATACGGAAATCAAAGAATTTCAAAGTCTATCCTTCCGATCCTATTGTTACAAAGGTATTGTTCAATATTATTAAAAAATGTTTACTATTAATATTCTCAGATTTTAAATTGCATTCTATATCTTTGAAAAATAATGTTATTATTTTTTAGAGATAATAGAAAAGTTAAATTATAAATTTATACTATTTTAAATCGTATTATACCTTTTAATTCTTTTTTTATCTTATGCATTAATTTTATTAATTAATAAAATATAACATATATTGTAACTTATAATTATTGTATGTTATAATTTATAGAAATTTATATTCACAAATAAAGAAATTCACTACTTTTATCTTATTTAAAAAAATTTCTAAGTGGCTTTAGTATAAAAAACGAAGTTAAGACAAATCTAAATATTATTAATTATTATGTATTTGTAACCATACAATAATTTTTATAATATATTTATTACAAAAAAAATTTTTTAAATAAAAATAATCTGTGGTGAAAAAGTTTAATTAAAAAATAAAATTATTTAAAAATAAAAATATTTTTTTTTGTTTTAAAATTTATAATTTTAAGAAAAAAATTTTTGTAATATAAACAAAATAACAGAATGTAATATTTTAGCTTATTAAAAAAACTAATGAATTAAAATTAAAAGTTCATATAATTTAGAAAACATCAGATAATTTTTATTCATTTTTTAATTCAATTATTTATACTAAATTAATTTTTTGAAATTTTAATCTAAAATCATATTTTTTCAATAAGTGTTATAATATATCTATTTATTTTTTTGTATTATGAATATTTTTTTACGCTATCAAACCTAATTTTTTATTGTAAATTAAATAATAATCAATTTATTATATATTTTACCAAGGTGTTTTTAGTTGATCCTGTAAAGCAGGAGTTGATTGATTTTCCTAAATATGTAAGAGCTTTTAAGAAACAAACCATTAAAGAATACAAACAAGAGCTTACAAAGTACTTCAAAATAAATCCAGACATTATACAATTGTTATGTCAAGCAATACAACCGAATAAATTAGAAAATGATTTTATTTTTGAGTCACAGTGCTTATCACTTTTCCATATTTGTGCTACAGAATCGTTAGAAGAAGAATTAACATTTTTTAAAATGAGCGAAAATGAGTATTTGAACAATATTATTACATTTGATTTAGATATGAGTGATTTTAATAGTGGTATGTATAAATGCAGAAAAATTTATTTTTGTTTAAATAAAAATTGTTTTTAATATAAATTCAATGATAAAATAACTTTTTTATTTTTTAAATTATTTTAAATTAAAAAGTTTTAAAACTATTTTATATGAAACATACTAATATATTTATTTGCAATAACGTATACATTTAGAAAGACTGTCTTTTAATAGGATACTATATATTTGTTAACATACTTTTACTTCTTCAGTTTTTAATATTTTCATACATTTAAAAAAATAAATGTACATTTTGATCATATTTCAAATGATATAAAATATTTGTTATCAGTTAATATATTCTATGTCAGTAATAACAGGGAAAAAGAAAAATCAATTTAAATATTTGTTAATATAATACTTTCGTTATGATTTTTTTAATATCTAAATAGCTTTTGTTTATTAAACAATATTGACACAAATATCTTTATTTAGGACATTTATTACATGATAAAATATTGGTATAACTTTTAATATTAAAAATGGTTGTTAATTATTAATGTATATTTATCAGATTTTTTTAACATTTTATAATACTAAATAATAGCTTTGAAACTGAAATTAAAAGTGTCAATAATATTTTTCTTTTATTAAATCGGTGATTGGATTTTATTATTTATTATTTTAAAATGTACTGATTATATATATATATATTGATTTAGTGATTTATTGTTATATTCAAGAAAATCAATTTAAAAAACTATAAATATTGACGGATGAGAAGAATTAATAAATTATTATTAATATATGTTATTGTTTATAACTGCATTAAATTTTTAGTATTTAAAATTTTTTAAAATAATATTAACTATTAAAATGAACTTTGAGAATTGAGAATTGCATCATGATATTGCATTACTACAATATATATTTTATTTTGTAATTGGTAGAAATTAATTGATTATAAACTTTTTGCAGAACAATGTGAGTGTTTAAAAATTCCATCTTTTAATGAATATAAAAATGAAAACAATCAAGAAAATGATTTCAGTCATTCCCATGTTCCCATAGAAGAGATAGCCAAACTTAATGTCACTTCTTTTGATAAATATAAATACAATAATGTGACAAATATGATCGATTTTCAGGAAACAAGTAATAGTGAAGATAGCAGTTTAAGTGATAGTGATAGAACACTAGTAGGTGATGTACCTGAGAATTCCGATTTTGACTGTGAATTATCAATCTCTGCTAATAAAAATGACAGAATCAATATTAAGAAATGTTTAAAAATTATACCTATAAATAATTCAAACTGTAAGTGAAAGTCTGCTTTTTCATATATTTCTAATATATGTTAGTTATTTAAATTCAGAAAATTTTATATTTTGGTTTGTTTTTATTATTTCAATACTATACAATATTAATTTGTTATACCTAATTATAATATGTAAATTTAATTAAAAGTTTTAAAATATATTTAAATGTGGGATAATTATCAATTAATATGAGATATTGACTTTATGATGTCATTTACCATATTAATTAAAAATTCATAAATTGTTTTTATTAAAAAAAAGTTGTATATATACAGTTTGAAATTTATTAATTAAAATTATACAGAATATTTTTAGTTTTCTATTTGTAAAATAATAATTTAAAAAATTAATTAAAAATTAATAATGATTTAGAGATATTTAAATTAATTAACTTATTAATTTAAATTTTTATTACGTAAAACTTAAAATATCTATGATAATTATTTAAATTCATTTAATTTAAACATAAATTTTTATTAAAAACATTTTATTTATAAGTAATATTTAGTTAAGCATATAGTACACAATATATTTTTTCATATTCTATTAAATTTTAAAGTACTAAATTTAAAAGTTTGAATTTTTGGTAATTTCTTTATCTTTTTTTCAGTTTTAAAGGTATCAATTACGGATGAAATTACGGAAGATGAATTGAGGGAACAATTACAAACATATTTAAATATTCCTAAAGATTATTTTAGAATTTTCAAAAAGGAAGAACAGAAATCATTTAAAATAATAACTACTTTTACTGAAGGTTTAAAATATTACATACGTTTAGGAAGAATACCTCATTGTGACGAAAGTAAAATAGATGTTTACATTTTGGACATGGCTGTCTCTGAGGTATGCAAATACTGTAGTTAAATAATTATTTTAATTAATAAATATTTTGCTCATTTTACACTTTAACTTTTAAAAATTTTAATATGAATCATATATTTTACTTTTAAGTCTAAATTTTATTTCTGTAAAAAATAAAAGTAAAAAATTTATACCTGTATTGATGAATAAAATATTAAATTTTTTTTTTCTTACAAATATTTATTGAAAGTCGAAAAATAATAATTATTATGAAATTAGAAAATATAAGAAAATATTGAAGTAAGTTCCAAATATGAGAAGTGTTTTAATTTTCATTCAAATAATATATTTCATGATATCTTTTATGAAGATTGTAAATTTATGCATTATCACACAATAAAACCAAAATATTTCATTAGATTAGATAAAAATCTTTGTAAGTTTTCTTTTAAAAAGTAACATATATAATTTTACTTCTTCGTCCTGCATTCAAATATGTATTTAGTTATAAGTTTATAGTAAAATATATTTTTACTATTATGTAGAAATTTTTAGTATAGATACAAATTTATACGTTTTTGTTATTTGTGTTAAATAAATTTAAAGTTATGAAAATCTGGTTATCTATACAATGAATAATTGAAGAAAAAAAACATGAATATATAAGACGATTAATACAAAATATAGTTTTTTTGAATATTTAAAATTTTGAATTCATACTTTGTATAATTTTAGAGGCAATTTTGGTGAAACATAAATATAATATAAACACTAATTAAACTAAAACCAATTTACGACAATTACAGTTGATATAAAGTGAAGCTCTTTTATATAACTAGTTAAATATATCAGCATATTCTATTCTTTTTTCCCTGTTTATTTTAAATACTTAACATGTTATGAATAGGTTCAGGAACATTAAATAAAATAATTATTTCTACTGAAGAATTGAAAATTTTATTTTTTTTTAAATTGTATTTATTAGCAAAATGCTCCTGCTGCATAAGGTATGAAATAAAAAATAAAGTTTAATTTATTGTATGTTATAGCCACTTCAAAAATTGTTTACAATGTCTCTTAAGAAAAATATATTGATTGGTAATGCAAAGCACCAAATACTAACCCAACTTAAACAAAATAATATCAAAGAGCTTTCATGTGAACAATATCGTTTCATGGAAATAAAACACGGTCAATTGATACATGAAACAATGTCTGATGATGAAAAAGATTTTAAGTTTCTCTCAGAGGAAATTTGCATCCAAAGGTTATCAGATGATAAAGTGCCTCTTAATAAATTTCAATCGCTAGTCTATTTAAAAAAATGGAATCGTTCAGAAATGCAATTAGAAGATACTCAGAATATAATTATCAATAATGATAACTTCAATGAACAGTTAAAAACTAAAGTAAATTAAGTTAAATATTTTTATAATTTATTTTAAATTTAAGAAAAATATGATTTTCTTAATTATTTTCAATACAGTATCCAATAGAAATTATTTAGTAAGATAAAAAATTAAACCAAATTAAAATTTTTTAAATATATTATTAAAAGTAATATCAAGAAATTAATATTGAGTAATTTCAACAAAATAGTTGAAATAATTAACTATGATTGTATAAAAATTATTTTTCATATTAAAAAATAATTTGAATATTTCGTTTGTTTAAGAATAAAGTAATTATTTCTTTAAAAAAATTGTTTAAATATATAAAAAAATAAAGACTTTAAAACAAATTGTTTTCAAAGTATTATTTAAGTTATTATATATTATTTACGATTTGTTTAAATTTTAATTAAAAGTAACATGAAGGATTATTAAATGTATTATTACTAGTTTAAATTAATATTATCTTAAATTTATTATCAGTAAAAAATAATCCTTTGTTTAATTTTTTAAGCAGATTTTAAAAAATAGTTTTTGTTTTATTTATTTTTTATAATATTATTATAATATTATATAATTAATTTGGTAACAAAAGTTAATATTAAACATTTTTATTGAATTTGTATATAGTATTAATTTTTTCTTCTCTCTCTAGATATGTGATACATAATCATTGAGTTTAGAATATTTGCTAAAATTAAATTTAAAATTAAATATTTTTTTAAATAAATGTAGTTGAAATTACAAAATGTTAATTTAAATTTGATATAACTTAGATGTGTTAAAATATGTCACACTTAAATTAATTAATAGTTGAAATTAATAAAAATCTTTATTTTTAGATAAGTACTATAGCAGAGATACCTATTGAATATCTACAATTTCATCCACTAGATGTTACAAAATGTTTAACATTAGAAAATATAGATAATTGTGAGTGGAAGTCGGATGTAATTCTTGAAAAAATAGATTTATTTAAGACTTATATCGTATTTAGGTATATCATTTTATTTAATGTTTTTCTTTTTAACTTAGATATAAAATCATATAAATAATTAATATGTATTATATTTACATTATTTCTAATTACATAATATAATATTGAAATTTTATGTTGAATGGTACATTATTTTAATTTTTTTAATTTTCCTATTTAAAAAGTCATTTAAATTTAAAAATATTGTGGAAATTAAAATCTAAACAAGGAACCGTGCTACTATGATAAATCAATAAAGACTATTTTAAAATATGCATTAAATGTTTGAGAAATATTAGTCAGTAAATTTAATTAAAATTTATAAAATAAATAAATTGTATTTATTAATAAAAAAACAAAAATTATTGAATTAAGTGTATTATTGTAGTTATAATATTGGTAATGATACCTAAAAAATATGGATAAAAAATTTTGATTAGTATGATTTTAAAAAGAAAAATAAATTAATAAATACAATAAAACAAAAAAGTGTTTTTAACGAGTTGAATTAAAATAGTAATATTATAGCAAATATTATATATAAAATATAGAGAAAAAAATTTTTTAAGCTACTGTTCATAATTTATATATCTAATATTTAATTTAGGGTTATTTTTTTCGATTTTCTCTTTTTTGCATTTATATTAAATCTATTCTTTTTTTGTATCGAATTTTTTTATATTTTATTTTTTCATATATACATTGTATAAAATCTTAATTATCAGTTTAAAAAGTAACTTTTATAATTTTAAATATGTTAAAAGTAGCTTAGAATTATGTGTTAAGCTTATATTTCAATAATTATTGATTTCTTATGTTTATATAATGTTAAAAATTGTTTCATATATTCACGAACTTAATAAATATAATGAAACAGTTAAATATTTTGAATAAAGAAATTGATTTGAAGTTATTTATTGAAAGTTAATCAATTCAAGTGGTCATTGTTAAACACATGTTTGATGTATAACTATATATAGTTTTTATAAAATTAAATATATATTTTAAAAAATTAAATCTAAAATTAATAAAAATATTTTAATGTAATGTGATAATACTTTTATATTCTTTCGATATTCGGGATGTTTGTGTTAATTTGTTAAGCTAAATTAAGAATAATTTTCATTTATAGGGATTCCAAACAAACACCAAAAATACTATCTGAATCACATAAAATATATATGGATAAAAAAATTTTATTTGAGAGAGGACGTATGACGATGTTAACTCCAATGACTTCCAGTCCACGAAAAGAAAAGGCACTTAAAATACACGTGCATTCTACATGATCTAATTTCGAGTAAATTTATACCGAAGGGTATCCACAGTATATTCAATTAGTAAATTGTTGTTTCTTAGAGAATAAGAACAATAAAAAAATAAATTAGGTTTTGTTTTACTCTTAAATTAAAAATAAAAAGGAAATGAAAATAAACCGTCATATGCAAAATTCATATAATTTTTTCAATAAAAATTTATTAATTTATTATTAAACGTATGGAATTTTTAAAATAAAAAGAAATAAAACATAATCCTTTTAATATTATTTAGGTTTTATTATTTAGTAATCACTGAGAAAAGCAAATAGCGCAAAAAATAAGATTTTTTAAAGAAAAAAACAGTTGAAAAATTTTATTAATTCATTGGGTTCAATATTATTTCAATCAGTATCAATCTCTACTACATTTAAATTATTTAGAAAATCGTTCTAAGTAGTTTCCAAATATTAAAAATTAAGTGTTTTTAAATTTTACTATTTTTTATAAAAATTAAAAAAATTTATTGAGACATTAAATATTATTATATTTATTTGAATATAGAAAAATTATATTATTTGTAAAAGAAATGGATCTTTGTAAATATGTATACAAAGAACGTTTTATGTATTCGTAAAATTGTAAATGCATCATTAAATTTTAATAATAGAAGCTTTTAAAATAAGCTAAATTAAATGTGAATCTAAATTCAAAGTATTATTTCAGTAAGATTAAAAATTAATTGCATTAAAATAAATAAAAATAATCATTCTCTTGATAAATATATAATTTATTTATATTTATTAAAATTTGTATATACTAATTGTCAATTTTTACCAAAAATCTTTAGTATTAAAGGGTAATTAAAGTTTTTTTGAATGTTTGAGTAAAAATTAAAAACACTTAAATATAATTTGCATTAACTTCTAAAGATTAACTTAGGTTTAGTTTGTATTTATCGCTTTTTTGTTATTTTTATGAGTAATAAAAATTTTTTAATTTTTTCCTATAAATTTTATTTTAACAATATAGAAAGTAATACGCTCATTATTATTATTATTATTATTATTATTATTATTATTATTATTATTATTAAAATTTAATTATAAAATTTTAATTTAAATCAACGTGAAGAAAGTTATATTTCTAATATTGAATTCTCGTCTATATTGATAATATATTGTAATATATTTTATATACATTTTAATTGTATTAGTCATTATTATAATGTTACAAAGAAATAAAAAATATTTGCACAATTCTTTTTAGTATATAAAGTCATAATAATTTTTGCAACTGTTTAAATTATAATATGCTTAATTACTTTGACAAAAAGGAACCGTAATACATTCTTTTTTAAACATTTATGATTATTTTCGTTTATGTATCTTACACTGTAATTATGAAACAAATTATATTTATAAATATTAATAATGAAAATTTATCACTGTGTTAGTGTTTTAAATTATGTATGTATGCATGTATTATAGCTTTGTACTAATATTTGTAATTAAAGATAATTATTTAGTCAGCGAATATTTTTTTTATATTATAATAGTATTTAATGGAAGTCATGTATCATTATTTCCCTTATGCAGTCATAGTTATAAAATACAATCAAATACAATAAAAATAATTTATAAATATCATAAATTTTAAATATATAAAATTGCAATATAGTATATATTTACTAAACATTAATGAATTTTTATAAATTTGTAATTTAATTATGGTTTTTTTAAATAAATCAATATTTAATTTTTTACATTTTATTATATTAATAGTTAATATCAAATTTTGAATCAGTATTTCTTTTTGACTGAATTTAATAAACTTTTTACAATTAAGAGACAATTAAGAGACTTATACAAATCTTAAGATTCAACACCTATTGATCCTCTATTTCTGTAAATACAACTGAGCTTGCGTATATGATTAAAATAAAAAATAATTTTGTTTCATAAATGCACTTTTTAGTTAATATTTTATATTATACATTAAAAATATATATTGATACAATTTTTAATTATTACTTAATAAATGTAATAAAAAATAAAAATAAATAAACATGTTTTTAATATATAAGAATATTTATTAATATATGTTTGCAGTTACACAAATATATAATTATCTAATATAATTTAATGTGATTTTTCCTTTTTTTTAGTTATATTCATAAGAGAGTTTTGAGCAACACAAAATTAAAAAGTTTTATTTTTTAAGTTTTCACAATTATATATTTACATTGATTTTTGATACATGAATAATAATAATAAATAAAATTTTTTTATAAGTAGGCTTGCCAACCTTCAAAAAGTCTGCTTAAATTTGTTGGATCACGAGCTTGTTGTATTAATCTTTCTACTTGACCTGCAATGCTAGAAGCTGCTCCTTCTTCTATTCCTTGTAATTTTTGTTGTATACGTAAAAGAGCTCTTTCTGCTAATTTATTTGTTTCAGAAACTCCTACTATAAAATAAATTTAACATTTAAGTATATTTTCTAATTTTTTATCAGATTTAAAATTTTAAATTAAAAACAAATATAGGTATATGTCTTAAACAGTACATATTTTAGTACATATATTAGTACATATATTAGTAGTATATATTATACATTATACAGTATTATATATATATTATACAGTACATACATTAGTACTCATATTTTCTGATATCATTAAAAAATAAAAAGTCAATAAAAAATAATATCATTTAACATTAGTGGTATCATATAAATATTTTTTATTATTATATGATTAAATGTGTTAAGGATTTGAAATCGATTTGTAAATAGTCAAAATAAATTATTTTTTAAATTAAATTCATAAATAATTTTTAATTTATTTGCATATTTGGTTTTGTATTTTAATGAATGCTCATTAATAATTTAATATGCTGACTAAGTTAAATTTAAAATATTTTAAAATACAATTACCTGGACTATTGCTTTCTTTGCTTTGGCTAGATTGAATAGAGTGTTCACTTTGGTATAGTGCTGCTTTAGCCGGAGTTATAGCCCAAGAGTAAAGAGGATCATATAAAAGAACTCTTAATAAAGTTACAATAATTTCTTTCTGTTCTCGTAATACAGTCATAGTTTCTTCACAACATCGTCTCATTGTCCCTTCAATACCTGAAACTCCCATTGCTATTTCAATGTCTCTAGTTAATCTAAATGGCACTGTTTCTGGAGTTGGCAGCACTTTTCCTTGTTCAAATGCTATTCCTATAAAATAAAAAGTAAATCGACGATTTATTAGATTTCCTTTCAAAATATTTTTTAATCATATTTAAAATAAAATAAAGAAAGAATTATTTGTGAACTATATTTTTCATCAAATGTGTAATATATATAATTTACATACATTGCCACTTATATTTATGAAATAATTTTTCTCTTTACATTACATCTGAACATTATGTTTAAATTTCTAATTCAATCTTTGTTATAATTTTAAAGGTGTCAGTAAATTAATATGGTTAAAATTGATTCTTTATATTATAATTAATTTTTAATCACTTTATAAAAAATAAAAAAACTGCAAATACTAATATTTAATAGCTAATAAAAATGTTACTACCGAAATCTATATGAATGACTTCTGCTGTAGATTTATCAATTAAAATATTTGATACATGTCTATCTCCAAGACCTAAAATATATCCAATGATCGAAGTTGTTGCTACACTAAAATTTTATAAAATTATTTTAGAATCTTATATTGAATTTTAAATTGAAAATTATTGGAAACGAAAAATACATATTATTTATATTTTACCTTCTTGTATATGCTAATCTTCGCTCAAACCACATTTCAGGTGATAAATAATTCTCAATGAAAAAATAGTGAAATGCTGGATGTAAGTTTTTGCAGCAGTCCATAAAAATATTGTGTTTTTGTTGCATAGTTTTTGCAGCCTATATTTAACAATTAAAAATAGAGCTTATAAGTTTAAAAAAAATTTTTTTCAAAAGACGATATGCAAAACAAAATATAACATTAAATAACATTTAGTAGTCATCAAAATGATATCTATTATAAATTTACAAATTCATATAATAATCAAATAATTATAAGCTATGTCAATCATTAAGTACATACGAAATACACACATATATATTAAAATTTCTAAAAATGTACACTAAAATTGATTTAAAACATAATATTAATGTATACATTACTTTTTAAATATTATGTTGTAGATAAAAATATTTTTTTTCATTTTAGTTTGTAAAGTAATACGATATTCTATGCTTTAATTAGACATGAATTTTATTTTCTTTTTAAATTTGAATTTTTATTATATTATAATTATTATAAAACAAATTTTGTTGTATATAATTTCTAATCCTAAATTGATACATGTAATTTTATGAAACAAAAATAAAATTAATATAACAAATAAAAATTTATGACAAATTTTATAATAGTTTGTTGTTTATTAGAAATATGTTAATACATACAATCCAGTCTCTTTCTTTTTAATTATATTTTATTTATCATGAAAAATAAAAATATTTATAAATATTCCGAAAATAACATGTAGAAAAATATAGGTAATTTCTTGTCATATTACTTCTTTGAACTTTTGAAAATAGATTTGCTTATATTATTGATAAATTATTTTTTAAATTATAAAAATCAACCTTTACAAAACTATATTTAGAAAATGAGTATTACACGTAGTCTTTTTCGGCAATCGTTTGGTGTATAATCATTCGGAAAGTATTTTTTATGAAGACCTAGTTGGCGATTAGTTCCATCACCCGTGAGTATATAACTTAGTGGTATTGTATTTTCACACCATTGTAATACTCCAGATCTTTGAGTAAGCGGTACAACTTTATACGTGCGCACGTAAAGTTTTCGCTCTTTAACATTTTTATTACTCTTTAATAGAGAATTCAATACTATAAAAACTTGTTGCATTACGGCGTCTTGGCGCAAATCATCCTTTCCCTATTAAAATGCATCTGTTATTATTAAGTTATACACACATTTTAATAAATTAATAAATTTTAATAATTACTATATTTAAATATATTTATTTTTATTTAAATAATAAATATTAAGGGAATACAAAAAATTTTAAATATTTCAATTTTATATGAATTTTATTACCTTTACTAATTGTGGTCTTTTAATTCCATCAGTTCCAGTGCAAATAATTTTTTTAGGAGCATTTATTCCACCAACATTGCTGTACATTGATTCATACTTTTCTACACTAATGATGTTTGTATAATTTTTATTTTTCTTAATAATAATAGTTATAGTTGGTATAATAGAATGTTTAAAATCTCTAATACTATGCAGATTTACATGTTTTGGTATTGAATATTTAGAAATACTAACTGCAAATAAGTTATTATTAAAGTATAAAAAATCTATATATATTTCAGTTATAATAATAAAACACGTAGACAAATAATGATCCACGTGCTTTATAAGATATATTTGATATACAATTTATAATCAATAAGTCAAATATTTTGTAATATTTTTAAAACAAATTTTCATATTTTGAAAAATTAATTTTTTTAATGATTTTTGTATTTTATAAAATTATTTAGCTGTGATTACAATAGCTCAGTCCTACCGTCATAAAGTTTCATAAATATGATGCGTACATACGTAACATGCTTAGTAACGGAATAATTCCATTTATAGAATTAGAAAATTATCTGGGAAATATTGTTTTTTTTTAATATTAACATTTTTTAAATGAAAGGTTAAATTAATTTAAATAAATTTGTCAACATATGAAACTTGTATCGCTATTTTGTGAACAATAAATAAATTTACAAAAACTCGAACTTTATTTACTAAATTATAAGTTATTAATTTTTAAAGAGCCAGCATTATAATTTTATTTTTAATGAAAATTTTCAATCAAATTTGTTTTAAATTGTGCCATATAATTATTATCTATATAAAAGAGTACTTCAATGAAGTATTTATGTTTCAATTTTTGAAACCTAAAAAATAAAATTTAGTGTTTAATAATAAATATTTAATAAAAATAATTAAGTATTAAATAATTATATTTTTTCCAAAAAACACAACTGTTTAGTTTTTTAACTCAACGAAGCTTCCAACTGTTACAGATATACCAAGTTATTTACTCGATTAAAGATTTAATAAAATTAAAAAATATAAAAACCAATTTAACCTTTTTTCTTATCTACATCGTAATAAGCCAACATTACTAAAGCATTAGATATTCTATCCATTTCCTGTATAATTGGCCCGATGTTGGTGGGTAATAATTGCCGAATGAGCTGCTGAGCACCCAATATCCGAGGTTCTTGTTTTGCAATCTTCTCCTTACAGAATTTGGAATCGTTGTAGAGATTTTTTAATGCTAATATAGTTGGTAAAGTATGGTGTGGATGTTCTTTGGCACAACGTTCAAGTACTTGAAATATCTTATTTGTAAAAATATCGCCTATGTTACTTATGTGAGGTGCAAGCTGTGGTATTAATACTATGAACTTGTAAGATGGAATATGATCAAGTTGTTTTTCGAGGAGTTTATTTATTGCTTCATCGTACATGTTATCTAACCATAGCGAGACTAGACGGAATATTAGAAAATCGTGTTCATCGCTCTCTTTAAGAGTTGCTAAATAATTTCTGTAATAATTTTTATGTATATAGCGTAAATTAAAAATCAAATCGAAATTTATAAAATAATTTAAAATAGTTGTTTCTAATGATTTTTTAAAATCATTGATGAGTATTGAAATATTTATTTAACTATCAAAATAGATTTCGGTAAAATGATTTTTTATTAAAGAATTAATAATTATTGATATTCCATATAAAAAAGTAATAAATGTTATTAAATTTGCAATAAAATACGTATTAAGATTAAATGTTATGGTAAAATAATTTAAAAAATATTTATGTATTTTACCAATTTTTACTAAATAAGACATCAATACAGGAGTTTTAAAATTATTTTCCATGTGTATTAAAAGTTATGAATTTTTTACCCCTTGCTTAATGCTTATGTAAATATAAAAATGTTATTAAGTTTTAATCTAATAATATTTGAAAATATTTTTAACATTAACATAAAACATTATAAAATATAAGGTCAAGGGTACCTTTAATTATATTTAAATAGTATCCAACTAACAAAAATTATTAAAATATTATAATTATAAGTTTTGCAGAAAATTAATCATTATAAAAGTATTATTAATTTTAAGAAATTATTTTTACTTACTTGATTGCTAGTGATAAATACAAATTCCTATCTTTTTGTATATTCTCCATTTCAATACAGTCGTTAGAACTCTGTTTTGTATTAATTTTCATTGCTCGAAGTATGTCGATGTCATGCATTTTAACATTTTTTGGCACAAAATTTCGCGAATAATCTATACATTCTTTTAGTCTTTCGAATTGTGGTGATTTTATGTATTCTGTTATTAGCAAATATTGTTCGTGTGCAAATTGTGCTAAAGCAGTGCGAGCCTCACATTTATCTTTTACGTCGTTTGGACTGAGCTCAGACATCGAAGAATAAGTATTAATTGCTTTTTCGTAATACTTACTAATAATCGCCTATAGAAAGACATACAAATAATATGCAATAACATATAATTTAATATACTAATTTTATTATGTATTATTTATGAAATTACTTATATTTTTTATTCTATAGTTTTTTCAAATTAAATGTACTATATATTATTATTTTTTGTTAACTAAATTTTATATTTAGAGGTATATTTATTTCATTTTTCTTAATAAAAATTTAATTCGTAATTAGTAATTATGTTATTATCATTAACAATATAAGTTTTGATATAGAAACAATTGAAATATATTGATAATAGCAGAATCACCAGTGATAATAATAAATATTTTGTTTTAACATATCAAAGATACCATATTAATTTATAAAAATTAACAAACTAAAAAAAATGTTATTATTTTTGTTTATTAAAATAGACGAGTTATCTACCAAATAGTTACAAAAAATATTAATTTAATTTTTGTTTTTTCTTTTTTATATTTTTAAAATTTACCATATTTTTCCTTCAAAAGATCACTGATAAGCAGTGCAAATTTTATCTGGCAAGTCAGGAGAAAGATCTGTTTCGTTTACCCCTCTCATCAGATTGCATAGTTACAAAATAACTTAATATAAATTGTATTGTATATACAAATGATAGATAAAATATATATTTCAGTAAATAGTTTCAATATATAATTCAGAACATTTAAATTTATTTTGTTTTTTTTAAGTTTTTTACAAAAATATTAATAATATATATATTATTCCTATTTATTGTGCTTTTATTGTTGTTTAACTTAGTATTAATTTGATTTTTTATCTAAATATAAATTAAATATAAAATAAATATTAGATAATAAGATATTAGAATATTTGTTTGAAATATCTATGATTTTAATATCATAAGAGTATATATATTAATTGCTTCAAATTTATAAATGCAACATTTAAATTTTCATTAAATAGTTAGGTTTAAAATATTCTAATTTCTAATTTTAATACATCTATTCAGCTGTATTGAACTACATTTGAAATATTTAATTAATCTTCACCTACCCAAATAAAAGTTCTTTGGAAATATAAAATATTTACTTACCATAAATTTTCTTGAAAATTTTTATATATTTTAAAAGTATTGCATGTTATTTACCTGTGGATTTTCTGACTTATTATCAGCTATCCAATTACCATAAATTCTTAAAGCTTGTGCCAGTAAAGATGGTTGTACAGATTTTTTTTTTATGAGACACCGAAGATTAAAACGTGCCATATCTTCATCTTTTCTTAACCATGCTAAGCGTCCTTCATGATAAAGTAAACGATTTTCAGTTTCTTCATCCAAATCTATCTGTTTTGATAAGTTTTCTGTGAATTAAAAAATTTATGTAAGTATATTAAATATAGATATGTATATTTAACCTTAAATACTTAAAATTTAAATATATTAAAATTTTATACATTTTGATTTTATAGAAAATTGGTGGAATTAAAAGCTTGTATTTAAAAATATAATATTAAAATCTTTTGGTTAAGGTCAGAAACAAAATATTTACCATTGTGATTTTCATTATTATTTTTATTTAATTTTCATTATAAAACATACTGTTTCAATTTTAAACTTATTTTCAAAATTTTCAGTTTTCTTATTTACAATTTTTTATTTAATTTAAGATTAATATTTTTATATAAAAAAATATTTATAACAATTATACAATTGTAACAGCAAAAATAGTGATTTGTAAAAAAAATAGAGTACGTTTATTTCAGAAAGCCTAACTTCAGATTTTAAGTATAGGCGTCATTTTTAATAGTTAGAAAATTGAATTTTAATGATAAAAAGATCGTTTTTATTTAATATTATTTCGTACTTGGTACCGAGAAAACCTAAAAGATAAACTACGATATTTCATACAAATCGCATATATTTTATCATGTTATTATTTTTACATAAAAGTATATATATTATACTGCAGGATTTCTAAATGATTTATGATTACATAAATTAACCCTGATTAATCATACATTAATGTCTATCATATCCGTCTATTATTTCAAGTTCTCTTTTTCGTAACTATTTATTATTGAATTGTCTACATAATCAAAGTTATATGTTCCCGTCTTATAGGATCACGTAATTTTGAAAGCTATTTAAGAATATTTGATAGTGAGTCAAAGACCATATTTTATATAGCTTGGTTCTTGAGAATGAAAATATATCAGCTACTTGACTTACTACATACAATGATAGAGAGAGAGAAAGAGAGAAGAGTTTATTTTCCTTTTCTACGTTAAAGGGAGCATTTTCTGTAGCATACTGAAAAAACAAAGATTGAGAAAGAGTAGAAAGGAAAGGAAAGTTTCTTATATTTTAAACTTTTCAATCGATTTATATATAAAATTAAAGTCAGGAAAAAAATAGTTTTGTGCTGAATCATTGAATATATGCCAAAAATAAAGAAAAAGCAAATATTGATCATTATTAAAAATCAACCAGTGCAAAATAATATTTAAAAATATTTATAAAATTCGTCTAAATATCTTATTTTTTTTTTTAAATCATTTGCTTTTGCATTTTTATTTACTTTATCTACTTTGTCATTTTATCATTAAAATACATGAAAATCTCGATTTGTTCTACCCAAACAAATGAATGAAAATAGAAACGTTAAATGGCTCTCAGACAAAGGTATATCTCCAATAATTCCGTATTTCATTACAGAATAATAAATAGGTTTATAATATAACAGTTTTCAGTTCTAATTAAATAATTTTTTCTTTTTTTGCTTTTCTCTTTTTCTCTTTCCGCATATACTTTAATTCACTCATCGTATTTATTTATGAAATATTGTTTTTCTTCATATATTATTTCAATAAAACAACAAAATTTAATTTTGTTGACTATCAACAAGCAAATTTTGGTTAGGAAGAAAATTATTTTTATTAAAGTAAAATAATAAATACTATAGAATACTATAGAAATTCTATTACTATAGAATTTCAAATTCATGAAAATTCGTAAAAGAAATATAAATACTAAATGTTATTATTAAGTTCTAGTAGTACAAGAGTCTAAATAATTCTCTGCAAATAATATTTTTTTTTATTGTTTTTTTATTTTTCTTCTGTTTTATTAGTAAGATATCAGGCACATATAATAAACCAACTACGCAAATAAAATTACATATATATAGAAAAGAAGTGCATTTTTTGTAACATATAGAAGAGTTATGGGAAAGATATCGATTTTCATACATTTTCTTGATTTAGGGTAATTATTAAAAAAAAGTGCTTATATTGAATTTTTTAGTTCATAAAAGAAAAATGAAATGGATCTAAAGTATGCAAGAGTAAATTCGAAATTATTGCACAGTGATGCAAACTCTAATGTATCAACAGATTGGCATAAATTCTAAAGACCGATAAGAAAACATTTATAATGGTATGAGCTCTGCGAATAAACTATACATGCTATGTAATAGTCACAAAAACAAACAGAAAAACCTATTTTCAAAATCTAATTAAAATTTATTTATGAAAAATATATCATGTAATACCTCTTCGTGAAACATTATAATCATTCTAATATCTAATTGTAATTCCTGCTCTGAAAATCTCGCCCTCGAAAATCACTCTTAATTATGAGAATATAATAGCTGCTAAAAATGTTAACAACGTGGATATCAGCTACAGAACTACTAAAATACTCTTTGGTATTTCTGTTCAGAATGTAGAAAAAATGAGATCATGATTGTCATACATGTAGATGATGGGGGAAAAAATGCCCATCAGAACATCTAGTTCTATTTATAGTAAATATATTAAGAATTGCAAACTTCTTAGTCAATGTAATTCTATTTAAAAATTAATAAAAAAGATTAAGACAATTATAACACAATACAATGACAAAAATCAACAAGGGTGTCATAAATACCTGGTGTATGTAATTATAAAAAACCGATTGTTCATAACTAACTGACATTATTTTCTTAGATAAAAGGAATATTTTTCATAGAAATTTATAAATTTATAGATTACTTATAGATTAATTATAGATTATAATTATAGATTACAATAAATAAAATGATAAAAAGAGAGGTTTTAACAAAAGAGGAAATCTAATATTAATAAATATGATTTGATTTATAAGTTATGTTATGGATTGCATGCTTAAATTTAATTATAGACCATTAATATATAACTTGTTTATAATAATTGTATTAAACAGTGTATAAGAGAGGGGTTGATATATTGAAATATAATAAATTAGATTTGATAGACATTGACATCTGATAAATTAATATTTGATTTGTCATATAAACTGAACCAGTCGCCTCACTTTCAAGGATCCATTCAATTAAATTAATATTAGATATTAATTATTTTTTATTTATATTATTATTAATATATATATATATATATATGATATATTTATTTCATACCTAAAGCTCGAGCAGCTATATTTAGATATCCTTGCTGTTGTGCTAATTGTGCAATTTCTAATTGAATGTTGATTAAAGCACTCTTGATAATTGCACTATTTTTTAAGGGTTCTTGAATTTGAAACATCACTACTCTTTGGGAAAGAATAGGTTCAATATATTGAAAATTGTTGTTGTAAATATATTTTTTATTATCCCAATTTATAAGAAGATTTTTATAATTATCTAGATTTGCTAAACTAAGTTCTTCAATTTCATGAAGCATTTGTAATTGAGAAAGTTTTGGATACACAGCTTTGCAACTCTCTAAATAAAATAAAATAGTTAATATAGATTTAAAAAATAAAATAATAATTAAATAATTCTTATATTATTGTTAAAAATCAATTACTTAGGTTTCGGTTCAATAAAAAAAGAAATAATTTAATACCACTTTTAATTATTTAATATTTATTCAGGTTAAATTCATTAGATTTATATTTAGACATAATTATCATATACATAAAGATTTTATATAATATTAATTAAAAAAAGTATATATACGAATTAAAGCACCTAAAATATTTTTAATGAAACAGAATATGTTAAGGATAACTAGTTAGGTAATTAAAGTAGTTGTTTTTTCAAAACCTTTTCTTAAAAACTCGAATGCAAATAAACATATACTTTTCTATATAACTTTTATTCATATTTTATATATTAGAATTAAAATTTTAATTACTAATACTTACCTTATTTAACAGGTTTATTTAACAGAGTAATAGAAATTAATATCTTTATTGTTTACAAATTTTTTTATCAATTTATCAAAAGGGTTTTCGTAAATCAGTGTACAAACTGCGTCGGCATGTTTTTGAATTATCACTTTTAGTTCAAGAATAAATTTTTCGACACTACACACTAATACACTTTTTGAGCATATTTTATTTATAGATTGAACATTATGAAAATATGTATCCATAATTATATTATTTATTATTACATATAGCCATAACATCTTTGCTTAACACATCAATTAAAGTATTTATACATATTAATTTTCAATTGGATTTTTTTAATGTTGTGAAGTTTTGTGAAACGTATATCTACGTAACTATACATTTTTTGCAATATATAGTTATAATTGTTTTTTATAGCTCTAATTTTTATTTAAGGTTTACTATTTTACTATCTGTGATAAAATTAAATCAAAACTATTCGTTAGTTCACTTTTTCTTTTTTAAATCGTCAATTTTTAACAGTTCAATATAAAAGATAATAGCGTTAAAAATCGAAATAATTTTCCGAAAAATGTAAAAAAAGAAATCATATTTCTAATTCCTTAATGATACAATATTTATCTCTTACTTGTTATTTGTTAAAATACTACTTAAATTTTTTATTAAGATAGAAGTATATTATTTATATATATTGGCAAAATTACTACAAAAACATACGTATTAATATAGGTAATAAATATTTTATTAAATATTTTTGTAAAAAACGATATCAATATTTAAAATTAATTTAACTCACCTAAACTAATATTATAAAGATTTTTTATTATACAAAAGTAAGCTTGTTTAATATAAATTTGTAGCGAACTGTTATCGTTTTCATGTAAAGATTTTAAAGCTTCATAATGATAAGTTGGAAAATCACAAATGTTATCACAAGCAGAAGATATTTTCAAACTTGTAACTTGGCTCCAATCACTCAATCTCCATAAAGAATCATAGCATAAATCTTCCATTAAATCTGTTTTCATAGGTGTTGCACTTAATAAATGTTTTGCTAAATAATGAAGACTAGATTCTTTTAAAGCATTAACCATTCCTAAAAAATTAATTAAACAAAAAATCTTTGATTATAATAAAATAAATTTATTTGGATTATTAAATTATAATTAGAAATAAAAGAATACAGCATACCTCGTGTAGACGAATTTTTAGTACTCAATTCAATATCTTGCGACAATATGAGTTTATCTAGCTTTTTAAAATTCATATAATATGGGATTCTAGATTTACGGTTATGTAAATGAGAAGAACCGCAACCATGTATAGAATCTAAGTCTCCAATCTTTAAATAAGCCTCCTTTAATATATTTTGAATAAGCTTTCCCTGGTTGTTCTCTTGTTCGTAAATTTGATCGATGATAGGGATGCTATCGAAATCTCTCGTTATTTTTATACTATTTTGGCACCATAATTCGGCGTAAAGTATCGAGGAAAAATATGCAGAGCAAAATTGAGCTGCTATAGCTATAGATAAATAATCAAAATCAAGATGAATATGTTCTTTCGTTTGTATCCGGAGGTGATTTACCACGTTCAACATGCATCGAATTGCATCTTGCGCCTTGCATAACTGTATTTTCTGTTAAATAAAGTTTATAACATCGATATTATTCTTTTATTTGTTTTAAACATAATCTAAAAGAAACTGTGAATATTATGAAAAATACGTAATTTATTAAAATGTATTTTATGAATTGTAAATAATTTACAACATTTTTAAACTAAATAGTTTATGATCATTTACATTAATAAAATTATGTTTATATTGTAACCTTGCTATGATTAGAATACGTTTAAAAATTACTATATTTAAAAAATTATTATTATAAATATAATAAAGTAGAGCAATAACTTTCAGTTTTTATATGTAAAAAATAATATTATTTAAAAGTATAACACATATACATATACTAATAACAGAACCAGAAATAGAATATAATTCTGAATTTATTAATAAGTTCATCCAAATTTTTATGCGTTTTTTATATTATTTTATTATTATTCCACTGTCGAGACGATTATGAAAATATTTTGAATAAATTCTAATTTTAAAAGTTGCAGTATTTACATGTTATCTACGATAAATTTGAGTTTTCAAGAAAAATGAATTATACAAAATGATAATTTAAAATTAATATTATAGAAAAAATATTGAATCATTTTAAACATGAATTGCTGTTTACCTGTGTTGAAAAATATGAAGTGATGTCGTTGTTTTCATCTTTATAAAAGTGAAAATTGAAGAAAAGATTAACACATATGCATACATTTTTAGTCAGGGATGAATCAACGTAAATGATGAGGCTAATCAAGTGAGGCAGAGTTAGTTCACAAAACTGAACGTTCAACTTAAAAACCGGCAAAAGGCTCTTACTATAAAAATTAATAAAGCAGTTTGCCACTGCAGATGCTATGTTGGATATCCAAATATTGTAAGATTCATTTGAATTTTTGGACCATAAAAGATTTTTCTCACAAAACACTTCATTAAACTCAGTGATGTCAATATGAAGATTAATCCAACTATTGGTATATAAAAAAAGACATTATAAGTAATTTCATAAATTAATAAGAGTCTATTGATAAACTAATTAGACATTTCCATATATATATTTACAAATTTTTGAAATTATTATAGATTTGATTGAATAAAATTAATGGACAATGTATTATTATTATTGTTAGTGAATACAGATGCTTTATATATTAAAACTAATATATTAAGTATAAATTAATTTTTATTATAGTATTTACATATGTAAAATATGTTAAATTAAAAATTTTAACAAGTATCTTGCTTCAAAATTATTTTATGGCAATGATAAAAATAGTTGCATACAAAATTAAATGACAAAGAAATACTGTATGTAAAATAAATTCAAAGCATTTATTAATACAATAGAAGTAAAGAAAATTGAAAGTAGGCCTCTTTTTTCTTAGGAGTCAAATTTTCAATGCTTAAGCTTTGAAAGAATCTCAAGCGATTATATTATAACGTTTATTTTAATAAGAGCGAATTTTTTAAGATTCTTGAAAGAACTAGTTTATTCCTAATTATAATGTTTAATAATCCAGTGCAACGAATAAAGATGACAATGATGGCTGGCAATAATTTTTTTTCGCATTTTTCTTTCCATCTGTCTACTTGTGTAAAGGTGCCAATATTTATTGCTTTACGTGAACCGCTTCATGTATTGCTCATCCATTCCTACTCGTAGTTTCTTAGTAAATGACGTCAATTGAGCGTAGTACTTTCCACTTTGAATCTGTTTTCTTAATCAACAGTATATGTTACCTTGACGCGATGCTTACTTAGATTTTTACATGCTGTTAGGGTTGAAATCATTTGTATTCTACTTGATGTTGTTGACAATTATTTATTTGTTACAATTACTTTTAAAAATCGTTTTCGGCAACATTACAATGCTGTACGTAGGTATCGCGTATAATAGTTTGATCACAAAAATATAATTGCGCTCTCTACGATGTTTCTATCCGTATACAAATTATCAGTCTAACTGTCGATATGTCCCATTCACTTATATATACTCGTTTCCCCTTCTCCGTTGTCAAGTGAATTCCGCTTTCGTTTGTTTATCGTTTTTTAGCAATCAAACCTTGACAAGGTTCTTTTTTATTTCTATATGACACGTATTTTCCCGGGCCCGTCTGTGCATCATGTCGTTGTGTCTTTCCACGTCTGTCGTACATCTGTTGCTAGCCATTTATTCGATATCCTGGGCTCCTGCTCGCATGCCTGGAAGGGTCCACGTCTCAAAACCCTTCTCTTCTGGTCTTCGGGGTCTCTTTAAGCCACACGCCTTCGTCTTCGGGGTTGCGCCTCCACCTTCCAGCGCAATGGCAGGCCCGTCTAAGACCGATAATCCCTCGTTGTTCTTCACACGTGTAGATTCTTGCTTTGCTGTACTTAACTCCGAGTCGCTCGCGATTTTCTCGAAATAATTCCTCGCGTGATCATTTTTCCGTTGCCGTGTTCATCTAGCGGCGCGCGCCTTCCGTGAAGATACTTCACGGTGGCGCATATATTCCTTAAAAAGCTCTCTACGGCGACGTGCACTAGGCTAGCATTGTGCTTCGCCCCGGACGGAGCCCTGCAAGGGTATCTCATTACTCCTCGCCTCTCTGAGCTCCGAGAGGCGAGTTTGTTTATACGATTTCTTACGTGCCGTAAGCGTCCTCGCGACTCGTAATTTGAGGAACGAAGGCAAGCGATCCGTCGTCCGTCTTTGACCGGGTCCGGGTAATTTAGTCCGTTTGTTTGTAATTGTTTTATAGCTCACCTTGCCAAAGTTCGATTTCTTTTCGCTCTACTCTTTCCCTCGACGCTTTCCATTCTCAACACTTACAAATGGTAGTTTGGGCTTAGGCTCCGACTTGTCACCTATTTTCTCCTTTCTTTATTTATGGTACAGAACTTGGTACTTCTTTAGCATAAATGAATGACTTTTGACACTTAGCACAACTGAAATTAATATAAAGAAAAAGAAGCAATAGGTACTAACGGGTTTTCTTAGAATGTAGGTATCACGGCAGTTTCACAAGTAAATTAACGAGAGGAAGAGAGAGAGAATAAAATTTATAATTTAAATAAGCGTACAAAAATAACGAAGTTTTGCACTAACAAACATTATGTAAAATGTAGAGATCAAACTTGATCAATGGTAGAATAATAATCAGAAAACAAGCTTATTGAAAAAGCCTAATTTTTGTTTGTCTTTCTTTAGAGAGTTTCTCTCTCTCACGTATTTGAGGTTCTTTCTACTGGCCTGCAAACACCTTAGGATAGATTAAAAAGATAACAAAAAAAACATAAACTAATTAAAATGAAGTGCTAGTGAAAGAGAGCCCCTAGCTAGTGTAAAATATTTTACATGCTTAGCGGTAATAATATCTATCCTATTAACAAAATCATGTAATTATTAAATTAATTTCATATTGAAATTAATATACGTTTAAGCCATATTTAAATCAAAGCATTTATATTCTAAATTGTAATTAAATATATTATAAATGTTTTATACCTGTATTTAATTTCTTGTCGACTTCTGAATGGATATAAAAAATCTTTTAAGAAAATTAAATTTTGATCATTCTCGAATTGCTCGATTACACGAGTTCCCCACGGTGTATTCAATACTGCATAAAGTACATCACTGCTGACTATTCGTAAATTGATATCACCACTGATAACAAAATCCGCCAATATTTGACAGATGTTACGAGTTAGAATGTTTACTTTGTCTATAGATTCCTTTTTCTGGATTTCCTGTGGATGAAGTATCATAGTTGAAAGATCAGCAGGTCCAAGAATTCCGAGACACTTAGCAGCTTCTAAAGCAATCTTTGTATTTTTGTATTCAGTAAGACGAATGAGTCTGTATATGAGACGGTGTAATATGCTTGAAGTGCAATGTACAGCAAAACCTTGATTATTTTCTAATTCTTCGTATAATTTTTCTAGTTCATATTTCTTTTTTATTAATTGACACTTCAAACTTAATATATTATCAACACTGCAATTCTTGTCTTCACTCACATTTAAAAAATGTTGCACATTTTTTTGTAAACACTAAAATAAAAAAAATGAAAAAGTACATAATTAAGAAGCAAAGGAGATATTAATTACAGAAACAAATATAAATAAATAATATTTATATATTTAAAAAAAAATAATTTGTAATATTAAAAAATTTGAAAAGTTTAAAGATACGCATTAATTCAGTATAGAAAATAAAGGTCACATTGAGATGTTAAGAACTTAGAAGTAAAAGTTATAAATCAGATATATAATAATAATAATAATTATTATTAAACAAAATTAAAAAAATTTAAATCATAAAAATATTGTAAAACCATATTTATATGAATAATATTATAATGTTTATCACTTAACATAAAATAAGTACAGAAAAATAAATAACAAGAATCAGTCTGTAGAAAAGTTCAATTTATTTATAACAGATGTTTTTTAAAATAAAAATCTTGAAAGGAACATGTACTTGATCGATGAAGTAAAATTCATCGATTTAGAGAATCAGTTCTTACATTCACCGCAATACTTCGATATTTTTTATTGGAAAATGTTAAAAAAACACAAAATTATATCTATCAGAAAGGTGATATACGATTCAAGGAACTTATCTGAAAGTTAATAATGTTTGGTGAAATGACATGCCATTCATTCCCTAAGATATGAAAGCAAGAAGAAATAGTTTAAATAGTAAAGAATATCGTAAAAAACATTTCTATTATAATATGAGAACATTCTATTATCTTTATTTAGTTCAAATCATTATTTTTGTGAAATATAAAACTATAATTAAAATTCCTTAATATCAATTAATAATAATCGCAATATATAAAAATTTCAAATTTAATACCATTTAGATAAATTCGAAATGTATTGATAGTATATATGATAACTGAGCATTTGAGATCAATAACGATGAATTGAATTTAACGAAATATAAGTTTAAATTGTCTTTTAAAGTTTTATAATATTGAATTTATCCTTTACATTATAAATTTATTTTGTTATTTAATATTTTTTTTATTTTTAAACCTCAAAGTTTTTTCTATATTTTTTTAATGCTATAATCTCGTATGTAATTTTTCTTACATAGGATTAGTCAAAGATTAGCAATTGGTCTTAATCTGATAACATAAAAATATTGTTTGATAATAGAATATAACTGTTAATAAGAAAAGCAATATCAACAATGATCAATGATATTGACTTCTCAGAGTTTGGAAAATATTTATATTACTGATTGATTTCTTAAAAAATAACTTAGCCATCGATCTTTAAAAATAAAATATTATATTTATCTTTTAATAAAATTTTATAGATTTTTTAAGATTCAATTTTTAATCTCGCGTTTTTTTTCAGATTATCAAGTATTTTCATAAATTTATAACAGGCTTAACTGTAGCTATCTTTTAAACAGTTATTTATGATTTTTTATTAATTAAAAATTGTTTATTAGCTTAATATAAAAAACAAAATTGTTTATTTTTTATTAAGTATATGTATAATAAGTTTGAATTGTATCTGTTTGTGTATCACACGATTCATGGAACTTCAATCTATTATTTTAAAGTATGAATGGTAATTTTTATGTAATAAATAAATATTATAAATATTTTTGAAGTAAATTTAAAAATTATTTTTAATACAATTAAAAATTTAAATACCAAAACGCTTTTAAAAGATGTATATGTCAAAATTCAGTGGTAGGAATATAAGATAGTGCCCTTAAAAAAATTAAAAAAATAATCCTTAGTTATACATAAATTTTGCTTTTCAAAATATATAATTTTCATAAAATTATTAAATTTGTTACGATTTTTAGATTTTACTTAACTTTATTATTTTTCTTATAAAACATTTTTTGTTATTTTTTTTATATCGGAGAAAGAAAATCTAAGGTAATACTATACAAAAAATATACTTAATAAAGTGCTGAAATTATACTAATATAAAATATACTCTACTATTTACTTTTTATATGTTACTCTTTTTTTTTAAATACATTTTTAATAACATTTTTTGCATGTTGCATCTTTTAATACATTTCATCTAAGGTTAAATATCAAGAAAGTTAAGTAAGAGGCAAAGAAACAGGAAAGAAATAAAACATCTCGAAAAAAATAAGTTTAACGCCATTAAAGCAGCTTAATTTACGCTATAAAAGTGCTTACGGAAAATGGCAACTGTTTTTTCATTGTCACCGCCTTCGAGCAAACCATAGAAAGCTTTTTAGCTGATTCATTGTCATATCCCGTATTAACAATATTTGAGTTATTGTTGTGATATGTATAGTAATATGTAGCGTATCCGTTTTTTTACAATTTGTATTATTTAACAATTGTGGGTATGTAAAAATATTTTTTGTTTGAATTTTAATACAAATTTTCTTATAATATAATTTCTTTATATTTAATATTACTTTTGTTTGACTTCTATGGTACGAATAAAATAGCAAGCTGCTTACAAATTCTTTGTAAGTGAATAGATGTTTCGATTATAATTCTAAAAATACTAATATATAGCCAAGTATAAAGGACTATATATCTAATCTCGTGGATGTAGATCTAAATATATATGTATAATTTAGGAATTATTATTCAAAAGAACACAATTTTAAAATAAAATATATTATAATTTTAAAAATTAAATTTTACAAGATATTGATCATAATCAATCCATTGTATGTAAATATAATGAATATAAGGTAACAATCAATTGTCATAGCGGTTTCAAATATTTTTTAAATATATAAAATAATTATACAGTTTATTTATTTTTATTAAACTATTTATATACACTAATGAATCATTAACATTTATTTTTTTTTAATTTGTATTCAAAAGTAAACTAATTAAGTACTATTTATTAATAAACTACTATTAATCATGTTAATATTAGATAAAGTTTTTACCTGTGATTCCATATTGTGATCATTGCTAGATCTTAAAATATTTGGTAGACTATCTAAATTCTCTATCGCTGTTGCTAGGCAATACCTTTGTTCTTTTAGTAAAAAATGTAATATATCTCTGGCTGCTAAACAGTGCTTTGAATTATTAATGAATGGTGTCAGGGTCTTGACACATAAGTTTAAAATATTGCCTACTTGTATACTTTTCTTTGGAAGAATGATTTTGAAGAAGTAATATAGATATTTGCATACTAGTTCTGTGATAAAGTCATTATTTTCTTTTACTAAGTTTAACAAAGTACTACCAACATCTTTAATGAAGTATGTTGCAACAGGATCATGTAGGTCGTCATTTAGTTCTTTAATAATTTTTGAACAGAAGTAAACATATTGATGCAAGCTCTTTACCTTAAATTCAATTATATTGTCAGCATAAATATTACGTGTTAATCGCAATAAAATTCTTTGAACAATGCTTGGATTATGTGTTATTATAAAATGAAATACAGATTGATTCATTTTGCCATAGATTATTATTGCCAGACGATCAAAACAAAAATTGACTTCTTTATTATTATAATATGGAGGGTCAAAAGCAGGCAGAGTGATAGTCATGTTGAATATATCATAAAAATCATTATGATCGTGCAGTCGCTCAACTACGAAAATAAAATATGTATTTTTTAGCTTAATATTTTATTGGAATTGTGCAGAATATTTATAATTAATTATTAATTGATATAAACATATGATTGTAATATTTTTTTTAATGATACATAATTATATAATTTTTGATAAATTTTTTAAGATTTTTTATTAAAATAATTAAAACCAATTATAAGAAAGATTAAAAATTAGATCATTTAAGTATTTTTTAGTTTTATGATAATAATGACATACTCAATTAATGTTTTTTTTTAATTAAAAAATATTACATATAAAATACTTCACCCAGCCCTAATATGAAAAGCAAGTATTGTGTACAACAGTAATCATGTTCAAGCTATTATATTATAAAAAAACTAAAACTGAGTAAAAATGATTGATAGTAGCACTAATTCTCTTTGAACAATAGCAAGTATGCTTGTAGTGGCATTAAACTTTAATCCAATCAATTGATTCCAAAAACATGTTCGAAATCCCCTTCTTCATGTAATAATCCTAGTATTCAAAAAGTATGCATGAGTTATTATCAAGATTGCATAAGGCTTCTTCCTCGTATATAGGTCACTCATTCTTAGATGTTACGATTTAAGATTTAATTTAATACAGTCAATGTGGATAGTTGAAAATTTCAAATTACAAGACAGTCTTATGTTGAAATTATTAAGGATACCGCAAGTGGTGGGTAATCTCAGCTCAATCCTAATAATTACGTAAGTACTATGAACTGCGACATTTTTCGAGGCATTATTGAAGAATGATCTATGCATGGTTACACTATTTGTATTCGATGATTAGTCTACAGGAACAGTTTTGCTGGGAACAGAGGATTAAGAAATAGGCTTTCGTAAAGTTGCCAAACAGAAGAAGGTTCATCAATATGTACCGGTAGTGCACATATAGTGGTACGCCACTCTTAATCTCTATAATCATAGTTCTGCTTTTCTCCCAGTAAAAGAATTATAGAACACCCTGATGTGTTTTATTTAGCCAAAAGAAAAAAGTTCAAACGCTATTAGACGTTTACGTTTTTATTTTATTATATTGTTGACATATCAAAAATTATTAAAAAAATATTTTCTAAAAATAATATAGAATTCTTTATTTTATAAAGATCTAATAGGGCTTTGAATAGAAAACTATAAATTTTAAGAACTTAAATTCATATATACATTTACTTGTTCAAATACAATGTTTAAAACTTGTAAGATACAGGCCGCCTTATATTTTACTAATATATTTAAATAAAATTAAATTGTCTATAATCTTTATATTTTACATAATATAATATTAGATTGTAGTTACCTCGAAACTAATTTTTTTTTTTTAAATTAACCTGCTCATAAACCATCAAATTTAAATAAAAAAAATTATTTACCTAATTGTATGATAATTTCTTGAAGATTTTCTTTTGCAAGGTTTGAAAAATTACCTATTTTTTCAAATATACCTAAATTATCTTTGATTTCCTTAAGTATCTCAGAAAATTCATCAGTCAGTATCCTGGGTATAATGTTTGAACAGCAGTTTTTGAAAATTTGCTCAAAAGGAATATCGAGTTTATAGCATAAGTTTTGAGCATCATGAATCTTGCCTTCACGAAATAATATAGGAAATATTATATTAATATAATGCTTATAAAAATCCACCTCCTCTGTGAAACCAAGAAGAGTGCGTGGAAAACTCTCAAAGCTTGTTTGATAACACCAACGAGATAACAAATAGTTCAAGTTTTTTACAATAATGCATTCACAAGATAAGTTGATTTGTACAAAAATCTGCTTTACAATATTTATATCTATGTCTGTAAAATAAACATAATTTTATAAAAAATTTAATTAAATATAATTTCTTATATTATACACAATAATACCATTTATTTGAATTAAAAAAGGAATTATATTAAAAATAAATATTTTCTTTTAATGAAATTTTTGAATATTTTAAAATTATTATAATTTACAATAATAAATAAATAACATATTGTATTTATTATTAATGAACAAAAAATAATTCAATTGTGACTGTATATATTATATGTATACCCTCTTTATTCATTTCTTATTACATACACACAATAAATTTTGATAAAAAATCATTGAAATTTCTAATCAATGTAATATAGTGCAATATTCTAGTATTAAGGTTATTTTATTAGTTACATTTATTTTTTATTTAATGTATTTTCTGAATTTAAATAATTTTTTTATTATGATTAATAAGTCACTATGTTTTTCTTTTATTCAGCTAATCTACTAAAAATGAAGTGCTTATATAGATAATAAAGAATTAGAAATTTAAACCTTTTGGTTTGAATTTTATTAATATTCTATATCTCATTAAATTAATCTTAACAGATTGAAATAAGGAAATTACCAAGAAAAATATTTGTTTAATAAGTTGTAAAATTTGTTGTTGTTGTTTTATGTAACTGGACATTTTAATACAATAATAGCTACAATTAGATTTTATTCAATAGAACAATTTTATTATAATCATCTATTTGTATAGTATTAAATTATTAATTGCACAAATTAAAAATTAAAATTCATTTAGATTGTAAATAATTATAGAATGTTTTATAATTGACATATTTATTTTGCAGTTTTCATATATGTTAGTTAATTACGTTTTTTACTATTATCTTTAAAATATAGCAAGATTTAAAAAAGTAATAAAATATTAAATGCAATTCAATAAAAATTAATTTTTAGTGTACAACTTTGGATTTAATTTTTATTTTAATCTTTTATTATGTGTTAATATTAATTTAATAGTCTTCTAAATATTTTATAAAATATTTATATGCTTATTTTTTGCCATATTAAACATATAAGCTATTTTTATTATGTGAAAAAATGTAGATTTTGGATTTTACTTTAAAAGTTTAATTTTTATTTTATTTAAATTCAAAGTTTTTTGTACTCCAAATAATATAGATTTTTTAATATAATATTTATAAAAAAAATATCAAAAATATATTTTTCAAATAATTAAAATATATAACAGTTTTTGTAACAAAATTGAATAAGTAATAAACTTTGAAATCTACACAATTATTTAAAGAAAAAAATGTCATACAAAAAATATTTCCCTAATATATTAAAAATAAAAAAAGAATAAAAATGTATTTCTTTTAAAATGAAAAAACTGATGTTTTATTTCTTGATTGTATCACAATAATTCTATTTTTAATCTTCTACAAATTATGAAAACGAAAATTTTTCTTTATTATACCTTTATACCTTTTAAGATATTTAAATTATAATGGTAACCTTATAAACTTTATAAAACCCAAATATTCTATTATACAATATCATTATTCATTATTCAATTATTCAATTAATCAATGATTTTTGTCATGCTGTTAAAAATTTTAATATACTCTATTGAAGGGAAATAATTATAATTACCTTTTTCAACAACAATTCGTAATAAAATATATAGTGCAGAATTTTGAAAAATACTTTTACTACAGATAACAACAGCTAAAATTTGTAGAGCACTAGTACTTCTTAATAATCGTTCTTCTTGAGATTCATCAGCATTTAATTCTCTTTGTACTAAGAAAATATTATAAACAGCATTTTCTAATTTATCAAAAAATTTAGATTTCCAACTGTAATTAAAGTCTGATGAAGAAAATATAGAGTACACATATTTTAAGCTTTCTAATCGTACAAGATAATATGGACTATTTAAAAAAGTTATAAACATTTCATCATTAAAAATATTAATTTTAGTATTATTAAATACATTGTGTTTAATAATATTATTGAGACACTGAACAAATGACAGATGAATTAATTGTCCAAATATGCCTTTAGCAAAACGATCGTGAAAAAGTTTGCAAATTAATAAAATATTGAATACATTAACGTTATCTTTATCTTCTAAAGACATAATGTTTTTCAATACTTTTGGCAACTTTTGTAATAAATAATGGATAATTATATTATCTTTTTGACATTTTTCAAACAATTCCATTATGAAGCTCACTAATAACTCTATGAATTCTTCTGTAATTAGATTATTTGAAATATTAACAAATATATCTAGAATTGTAATAACACACATCATATCACTCCATACTGTTAAATTATATTTTTTAAGTTTTAAAAGTGTGTTAGCTATTTTAATTTGTAATTCTGAAATTTTAGTTCCTGTATCTATGCAACAATATAATGCTAAGATTATTTTTACATTTATTTTACATTGAGATAGTTTTGTATCTGCTTCAAATTCTTGATCTTCAATTTTTGATATACTATATATTTTTTTAAAAATTTGAAAATTTAATGATTTTAGAATAATATTACTAATTAGTATATCATATTTTGTTTCATATAATAAAATTAATGATTTTGTTATTTCTAATGTAAATCGTGTTATTTTTGACCAATTAATATTTTTTATTGAAATAAAAATTTTCATCAAACAAGATTTTAATTTTATAACAAGAACAAATTCATCAAAATTACAGCGGATCATTTTCATTGAATTCAAATCTGAAATAACAACAGCAATCAATGTTGTTTTGGTAATAAATGAACTTAAATCTTTATCTGCATTATTTTCTTCAACTAGTTCATTTAGACTTTTAATTAGAAAATTTAAATCATCTATTATGTATGGAGTATATATATCACGTTTATTTAATATTTGTGTATTTAGAATATTATACTGATCAATTGGTAATTTTGTTTTAAATTGAAGCGACAGATAACATTGCTCAATATCTTCTATTGTTACAGTTTTCATATCATTATGAAAATTGAAATTCAAATTTGTATAGTGATTATTGTATATGTTCATTTGGGAATTATTTTTGTATAGTTTGTACCAAGATTTTAATGTAAAACCAATTAAAATCTTACTATAATCTTCAATGGGTGAAGAAACAGTTAATTGTTTAGTTAATGTATACAAAGTCCATTGTATTAACTGTATTTTTAACGAATTGTTTGTTATTAACGTTAAATTTATATCATAATTGTTAATTTCACATGGAATAACAATATTTTCACATAATACTTTAAGAGTGTACATACTAAAGTTTGATGACTGAATTGATTTTGTTAAATATAATTTTAAAAGTGAACTAGGATTTGATACTTTTTCAAAGATAATAAGATTTTGTACCAAAATACACCCTTTTTTAATAATATCACTATGACTCATACTTAAATATCTAAAATAAAAGAAAATTACATTTAATTTATTAGATTATATTTAATTAGAATTAATATTTAATGAAATATGCTGAAGAAATTATTACTTTAAGTAAATTAATCAGATTTATTTTCATTGCTTACATATGAAAAAAATTTTTTAATTCGCAAGTTTATAAATGTTTTGTTACATTAATATACTTTCATTAACTGAAAAATAATTATTTTTGTAACAACATAAAATTAAAATAAACTTTGTTTATTTTTAATAATAAACATATCTTAAAAAAAAGAATAAATTATTTAATATTTTTTAACAATACATTTTACTTAAAATACAATTTATAATAAAATATTTCCTTATAAAAATAAGCTTTAAAAAAATTATAAGTTTACATTAGATTTACATGAGTTATAATAAATATATATTACCTTAATACTGCATCCCATACCTTATCCCAATGAGTCTTTAATTCGTTTTGTTTATATCTTTTTTCATTTTTAATAAAAATTGTAGCAAGTTCACATAAATCTTCCATAATATAAACATTTTTACAAGCTTGATTCATAAATTTTATTATAATATTTAAAAATTTTAAATATTCTTTGAATTTTAAACAGTCAGGATATTTTTTATATAAAGCTATAGATATTTGAATTATTGGCCAGGCTTGTTCAGGATCTTTATCACTGACAAGATCGATTATGTTTTCTTGATCATCAAATATACGTCTTTTTTTTTTAGGTTGAATATATATATTTTCATGGAAACTATTTGAATGTGATAAATTAGGTAGTTTAATAAATATTTTTTGTCTAAAAACTAAAAGAAAAACATTTTATAGATTAAAAATTCTATGCTAAAAAATTTTTAAGAGTGAAATAGTTTAATAAAGTTCTTTTATAAATTAACTTAACATTTACATAAGTAAAATTATATAATCTTTTGGAAATATATTAAAATGTATTGAATATGGGGCACTATTTTTATAAAAGTATAAATTTTAGTTTAAAAAATTTATATTTATATTTATTTTTAATAAATTATAATTTTCAGTACATTTTTTACTAATTTACTTAAATGTAAAAAAAATCTTAAGTTTTTTATTAACCAATCATAAGAGTTTTTAAGTTTTAAGCTATATTGATATAATAGTTAATAGCAATAGTTATTGTATATAATTTTTATTCTTAAATAAATATTTTATATGTACATTTCAATAAACTATATAACTTTATGTACTGTAAAAATAAAATTTTGATAAATCTTGTAAAGTTTGGTCAATTTAAAATTAATAAAATTATCAATGATTACTTTAATACTACTTTATTACAGAACAGCTGTCATTTAAATTGTATTTAATTATTTATTTCAAATAATTTTTGTTTTTTAATTTTATATTTACTTCAATTATTTTTATAAGAAAAGGAAATAAACACTCTACTATAATTAAATATTAAATGTATAAAATTGCTTACCTTCACAAGCTAAAGAAATAAGATTACTTGACAATATTATAGGTTTTATATCGTTTAAGATCATTTTATACAGCAAATTCAAAATTATTTTCCATTTACCATTATTGTAAGTGCTACAAATATCATCACCTAAAATACAACCCTTGGGATGATGAACTTGAATTAAAAGAAGATATAATTTATATTTTTCTTCTGGTCCTTTAAGACTTATCATTCCTAATGGTATATTTTCTGCAAACTTAGATAAAACATATCTACTGTCTGTGGCAATTTGTTGACACACTGTACAAGTCAATTTAAATAAAATATCAGTTGATTTAATTTTATACAATTCATAGTTTTCCAAAAGATTAACTGAAATAGATATTTTATATAAATATTTTAATTTAATATTATTAGAATATTTATTATAATTATACATACCTATCAGTGGTAAAAGCTTTTTGGTTTCAAATAATAAAGTTGATAAAGAACATCCATATTGAACAATAAGTTCTATTATTTGAAGGAGATTTACATAATTAATATTTATAATAACATTTTTTAAAATAGAAACACAAGCTGTTAACAATTCTTGCCACTGATTTGTTTCAACCAAAATTCTCTGTGATCTTTCTTGAAGTACATATTTTCTTAAAATACCCAAATACATTTCATAAAACTCAGAATAAATATAAATATTTGTAATTTCTAATATTTGTAGATTAGAGATAATAACATCTTTTGGTTTTAAATAATATTTTGCTTTATCCGTGGTAGAATAAACAAGCTTTATAATTCTTTCTTTGTCAAGTTTTCCTGAATTTCCATTAAGTGTATTGATTCGATTAATTTCCTTTATTGCAGATAATAAATTTTAATTTACAAAAATGTTTACCAAAACTTAACAAATATAGAAACAATAAATTTTGAAAAATTACAATTATAAATAGTTCATGAACAATATTAAATATATCATTCCAGGAAAATGCATTGTATTTTATATTTAATTTAGGATTCTGTGAATACTTAGTTATTTGCTCGCAAGCAGTTTCGGAATTATCATCCCAAAATTCTAATAAAAGTTTAATTGCTTTCTAAAAAAATATATAAAATTATGGACAATTTTAAAAACCTTAAAATTATATAAGAATTCTTTTTCTACCTTGTAATCAGTTACTTTTTTACTTTTCGCTAACGAGAGAATTTGAGACAGTCGATCCATACAACTCGACATTTTCGTAATTATAAAAAATATATGTTTGATAAATTAACAATAATGAAGTTACCATTAAGTCTATATCTTATTCTTTAACATTTTGTTTATAATTAATTTATAAATAAGAGAGATTATTGATACAATCTTAAAAAAAATGATACAATTGGAATTACTACAAACCTAGCGGATTTACTTTGAACTTTCGTGTATAAAAGGAATGAGTAGTTTCAAAAGAGTGAATTCGTAATCATAATTTCTATCTTTATAACTTTACTTTGAATTTTTAATGCATTTGTGAAAATTTATATCGAATGAATAAAAAACAAAAAGGTAAATCAAAAAATTATGTATTTTATTTACAATACAAATTATAAATATATAAACATAAATATATATATATATACATTACTATCATCATTATTGTGTTAATTTAAACAATTCTTATTTATTATTACATTATATTATTATATTATTCAACAATATATAGATAATTTTCTTATTTATATTTGTATTTAATTAAATATAGATATAATGATAATAATAATTATTAAATGTTAGTAAACCATATATTTTATATTACTAATAAATAATATATTAAAATCTATTCTATTATATAATTATACTATTTTTATTTTGATATTAAAAAACATCTTACATTTATTTCAAAATTTTTAGCTGATGTTCAAATTTTTGATGGAATTATTTGAAATTTTTGTAAATTAGTTTATTTGATTATAAATTAATATTATAAACTGCATATATTTAGAAAAATTATAAAAATAATAAAATATAGAAATATAATATTTTATTTAATAAGAAATATATACGTATTATTTGTATTTTTATAAGACATTATTTTATTCTTAAATATTTATTTTTCAAATGAATTTAATTTTTTATTATATATTTTTGTCTAAATCATTTTTTTAAATCATATATTTATATTATTAATAATTTTTTATTTAAAAGAAATCTAGTTTTTTGATAAATTAGTGTATAATTCCAATATTTAAGTGGAAGTATGAAAAAAGATGAAAATAATAATAAACTTGTAATACAATTCATGAAAATTAATTCATTACTATAGTTAAAGCAATAAAAATATCTTAATAGTTGGGATCTATTAGATACGTTGTGTATTTATCATTTAAAAGTAATATATAAGAAAAACTTTAAATTTGTTTTATTTAAAACTTTCTATTTTGTTTTACCTTAAAAAACTTTTGAAAAAATATTCAAATTGATTTGAAAAAATTCGAGAATATATATAAACATATGTAATTCTGCTGTAAGACTCCAGAATTTTGGTCCATATTCCTATTTTTTTTTCAAAATAATTTTTAAAAGACAATTTTCATAATTGCTTAAACAATCCTTTACTGTTTAATTGAATAAATTTAGGCAATGATAGTAATGTGTTAGTCATCAGAATTTTTGAATAATACATCTGTGCTTGAATTTATTTATTTTATACGATTATAATATTAATAGTTTTATATACAATTTTAAATCTTGCTGCTATATAAGGGATGAATATGTCACTAGTGTAAAAATATACCATAAAAGTAAAATAAAATATCTTTACTTTAAAGATTATTACTAACAATTTCTTGTCTATAACGATATAAATTTATTTCGCTTCATACTGCATTAATTTTTTTTGGAATAGCGTTTATTTCTTGTGAGAAAAAATTTCATTATTAGTGAAGTTACATTAACTACACAGAAGTATGTATTGTGATGAGAATAAAGAACCACAGACATGATATAACGAAAGTTGTAAGATTGAGAATCATTCAAAAGCTATAAAAAAATCAATTTATATTTGAATTATTTTATTTAATGGGTTCAAGTGTATAGATAATACATCCCTTTTTATAAACTCTTTATAAATTATGAAGGAGAATATAGTAGTCCGACGTAAAGTAGTCAACATAGCTAACCTGGAGAAAACGATTGTGTTAAAATACATAGGAGGAATAGATACAATGACCTCTACAAACACGAATTTGAGGATATTGCAGAACAATACCAAAAAGCTACAAATTAAGCTATTATCGTAAAATACCATTAACACAGGCGTCAATAGAACAAAAAACGTAGTTATGTTTTGTGAGGAAGTATATAAATAATTTAAATTCAAAGACTAGCCTGTAAAAATATTAATATCTTGATAGTAAAATTAAAGGTGTATTATTATAAGAAGTTAAAGAAACCGATTATATAAAATACTCAAAATACTCGACAATGGGGTGCATGCACGTATAACTTACCAGATTAGAACTCGATTTATTTGTACAAACAAGTTGAGAAAACCTTTAAAGACATCCATTACTTAAGATAGAGAAGTAATATCAAGCAATAACCACTCTAGTATATGGAAATCAGCAATCGCTTTATGCATAGAGAATGTCCATGCATTCGATAGCGTACAATATCTTATTGGAGAGATAGGAGGGATTCTGTTATGTATTCATTACCACTACCACCATGAATTGTGAGTGGAACAAGCAAATGGGAATAATTTTTATTATTGACATGAAATAAATATACAAGATTGAAATTTTGTATTAAAGAATCGTTAAGAACCAGGTCTACCTTTGTAAATTTAAAAAATGCAATATTTGATTAACTGACTACATGTTTTAATTTAAAGACGAGAATATTATGAGCTGAAAATATATTTTTGGTACCTTCGTAAATATGAAAGGAGCTTCATTCATGTGCAAAACTTCTGGACGCTGATTAGTTAAAACACTTAAGCATACAACAATATCAACTATAAACAATGTATAATTTATACATATTTACAAATATTCTTTATCAATTGCTTTTTTCTGGCATCTTTTCTGTTCGGATTTCGATTCCAAGTCAATGTTATTCCCATGGAGATTATCTCATTGAATATGATGTGGGATAATGTAAATAAACAAAATTGTTGGGGATAAAATACACATCCTTTGTTTTCTTTAATCAATTTATTTATTTCATAATTTGTTTCGTACTCTGAACGCGTACATAGGTTGTTTTGGATTGTGTTTCGATTTTTTTACACGCGTTCACATAGTTCCCGGTTGTGTGTCAAAGTATTGTTTGTTTCGGCAGAGTATCGGACCGAAAAATCCAGTTACTTACTAGCTTCTTGCTTATTTCCATATCCTTTTGTGTGGTTTCGACTTTCAATTTGACCTTTTCCTGATTACTTGATAGTTCCAGTTCATTTTATTAACGTAAGACGACTTTCATAAATAAATCTGGTTGCACGTGTGCGCCTCGCAACTCGATCCGGACCGTATTTCTCTTTTGAGGATCATCAAAATTTAAACAGTGTAATTATTATTTTCCGCGATTGACACTATGAACTATTGCGATCTTTTTCACTGCTTGCGGTTGGACGCCTTCAGGCTCTTGATGATTTCTTTCTTTACTTCGATGTTATTACTCTCACTATTATGACAGCCGGGATACCGTCTAGGCTCGATAGCGCTCCTCATTGTCGACGAAGCTGCCGTGTCGTAGCCCGTCGACTTTTAGGCTTGCATCATAGTTACGTTTAATTTGATGTTTTTCGTCCATATGCAACCTAGCCCGTACGTCGCCAGCTAGACCCGGCAGTATTTTATCTCGTTACCGGATTGAAGTTTAGATCACACCATGCCCAACCAGATTCCATCCGTCTAATACTGGGTTTTTCGAATCGTCTCATCTCTGTTCGGTCCACAAACTTCACTCCTCGTGATAAATATTCACATTACACCCCCACAATGCAGACGAAACTAGTATTGCGCGTCACTGTGAGAAAAACTCAGCGAGTATCTGCCTTCTTTATCTCGCTTCTCCGAACTCCATGAAGCGCGTTTTATTCATTCGATCTTACACGGACTACGGGCATCCCCGTGTCGTGCGTTAGTGGACCCATAGCGAGCAATACAATAGTTTCGAGATCGCTCCGGCTCGTTTATATTTATTTTACTTTATAATTATTACTTTGTTTATTTATGTTTTCGAGCGCATATATTTATATTTACAATTTCATAACCAGAAAAACAACAATATCGCAAATGTAATCTAATCAGTCTAAATACACTCAATGCATAATAGATATATCGAATCGAGCGCATCAAAAATTCTGACGCTATTGCCATGCTAGTTATCAGTACCCCTGATAACAGGGTAATTAATACATTTGTATTAGTCTATTACAATATATTTATAGAATATATATTCAGATGTTAGATAATTATAATTCATAAAAATAATACAAATTTAAAGATAATAGCAATATAAATTTAATAGATTTACATTTCAAGGCGGTATTATTATTTCGTATCGTCATTTACATTCTCCCATGCTTCGCGAGGGCGCCACAAAGCGCTCTCAGTTTATATCAGTGGTACCAGAAAATATCTTATTACATTAGTAATACGTTAAAAAGTTTTCTTTATACACTTTCAAACATATAATATTTTAAATAATAAAATAACATTATTAACAATACTACAGCCATTTTTATTACATTTTTATTTTTCCACATTTTATAAATTTATTTGTTAAGAATGGAACAGTTGCAAACAGCCTTATCAACTCTGAAAGTATTAAGATCGAGTGTAGGTCAAGTATTTTACTCTCTTACAAATGGTATAAATGCAGAACATGGAGAAGAAAATAGAGAAAATAAATATTTATTAGAACTTCAAGAATTGTTAACTACTGTTGGTTCAAATTTAAGGTATATTTTATTTATTTTGTTTATTATATAAGTATATTACATTTATGTATGACATATTTTGTAAATAAATATAAATTACCTTAAATAATAAATGCATTTAGCTTTGTTTAAATCTATATTAATATTAAAAATTTTCATAATTTTTTTCAAAGAGATGTTGAACAAGCTATAAATTCTTTAAATCCACCTCCTGGTCCATTTAATTTAGGAAATACAGCTTATCTTGGTCAAGAAACAACACAAGATCGTCAATCATTATATGGCACATTAGTAAATATTTATAAGTGGACTGATAAAGTTCGTGAATATAGTAATGTAGCTCATCAAATTTTAAGTCAAAACTCATTAAAACGTTCATCTATGAACACAAATCGTGCAAAACGAAATAGAATACAAACAGGGGCACATAATTTTTCTCCTCAGTAAGTTTTTATATCAATTTTGAAATATTTCTTATTATTAATAAATATTTTTGTAGACAAGTTGATCAAATACTGGCATCATTTGATCGGTTGTATAGTGATATGTCTATTTCAATTACAAGACCATTTACATCAAATGCAGTTATACATGTAACATTAGGTCACATTTTGAAAGCAATAATAGCTTTTAAAGGGCTTATGATGGAAAGAGTTGTTGTTAAAAGTTATAATGAACAACTTGATTTATGGACTGAATCGCGGTACAAGGTTTTTCAAAGAGTCACAGATCATGCTCATACTGCAATGTTACATTTTTATAACTCTAATTTTCCAGAATTGACACTAAAATCTTTCTTTGTAAGTTCTGTTTTAAGACATTTTTGTATAGTAGACAGTAATTATTTTAAATGCTTATTAACATAAATTTATCTAAATTATATTATATTAAAATAGTTAAAATAATAAGAATGTAATTTTTTATAAATAGAAAATTCATTATTAATTTTATTATTTAAATAATTTTTTCGTTAATATAAATTAATTATGTATTTTAGTCACTTATTACAAAATAAAATATATTTGGTTTTACATTATTAATTAATATTGAAATCATTAGGAAGTTTAAAACACTTTTTGTGTTGGTTTAGTATTTCATAATTAGTCTCTTTAAGGTCTATTAGGATAAATTTATCAGAATCAAATTGAAATATGCATAAAATAGATTTTTTAAATGAACTATGATCATTCTCTAAATTAAATATACTATCAACAGTTACATTGAATTATTTATTTTGATATTTAGTCTTTTTATTCTATTTTTTCAAGATCGTTTAATATTTATATATTTAATAACTTAAAAAATGATATCTGTGGTTTATTAAGTGTAAGATTTTAAATTAATTTAATAAAAAATATTAAAATTTATAAATGCTTTAATATATTAAAAAATATATTATTCTAATAATAGATTATTAGAATCAAGAAAATTATACATTAAACAAGTATATAATTAATTCAAAGTTGAAAATAAATAAATAATTTTAAATAAAAATTATAAATAAAAATTTTAATGCACATTTTATTTTAGAACCATGTAGAAATTTCTTACCTAAAATATATTCAACATGATTCATAAGAAATTCATCTATATAATAATTTTTTTTGTGTAGGCATGGTTTCATAGTTTCATCAGCTTATTTAGTGATTCCTGCAAACGATGTGGTTTTTACTTACATAGTGCTTTACCTCCAACATGGCGAGATCCGAAATCATTGGATTCATATCATTTTGAGTGTAAACCATAAAATAGGAAATAGTGATGAGCATTATAAATCACTTGAAATATAGTATTTTAAAATTTTTCTAATTAAAATTTTTTAATTATTATAAACCAGTTTAAAAATGAATATTATTTTAGCAGAAAATCATGGATTTTTAAGAAATAAAGTATAGATAAAATTTTTTGAAACAAAAATTTATATTTGTAAAAATAAATAGATTTATATATAGTTTCACATTTATAAATCTAAGATAATTAATTTAAAATATATTTTTAATTAAAATCTTTAAATTCTATACATGTTTCCTTGGTTAGTATTGTAATTTGAATATTTAAGTATTCAACTATTTTTAATATATATCTTGTCTATTTTATTTGAATTTTTTTATTAATTTAAAAATATCTATTACAATACTAGATTTCACTAAAGTATTAAACTATTTAAATTGTATATATCAAATAAGACTGATCTATTAATTCTTTCAGTTAATAATATATAAATTCATATTAATTATTAAAGAAGTTGACTTATTGTTCGAATGAAGAATAATTAATGTATTGAATAAATGTTGCAAGATATTTTCACATCGATCTGGGATGTATTAAATTAATAAATATGTAATAATAATGTAATTCTTTTACTATTTTATTATATATATTAATAATTTATTCTATACTATGAATAAAAATTATAATTTAAATGTTGAAATAAATTATTGAAATTAAGATTGAACTACTGGAATTCAATTTTTGTAAGAGTATGTAACTTTTTCGTATCTTGTAACAAAAATGCAATATTTAAATACTTAAATATTATCTACTTTATATTATATGTTTAAATATCAAATTTGAATCCTTTTTACATAAAATAATTAACTTTAAATATTAAAAATTTAACGTGAAAATTAAAATATGCATAAGATTATCTATTTAATCATATATAGTTATTATTATATTTTTATCAATAATTCTATTTTTGAGAAAATAATTTAAATGCAGTCTTTTATTATATTATATTTATTAGAATCATAATCTGTCGTTATAGTAATTATTTTAAAGAATCAAAAATTTTATAATTATAAAAAATATTCACCAGTGCTCTACTATTTGAAACTAGTTGTATCATTTTAAATTAAAGAATTATAATATTTTCGAGTAATCACATCAATCAATTTTGAGTAGTAAATAAATTTTTTTATATCAATCTATATATACAGCATTTGATTTATCTAACAATATTTTTACTATAAAAAAATCTAGAAGCGGGATGTTGAAGAATTAATTCAGTATAAAACAATTAACAAATATGCAAATCTATATATTTTAGGGAGTGTTAGAAAAATTCATTATTTTAACTTATTTCTTCTGTGTGCGCTTTAAATATAATATTTTATATTACCAAAATCACTAAGGTAATCTTAAAAATATTTAAAATTTATTTTTAATATATATATAATCAAAATATTTATTTGAAAGTTTAATGATAAATTTATAAAATTGAATTCAATATATTTTTAATATAAGTATAAATATATATATATATATATAAACATATTTTTATTAGTAACAACATAATTTATTACATAGTTTTTTAAATATATTCAACATTTTTATAAAATTTTTGCAAATTGCAAAAAATATCATTTACAAATTAATTTTGTATACATTATTTTATAATTCAGGCCAACAAAATAGAGCTTAGTCAAATTGAATAATTCTTTTATTTTTAATATATAATAATATTACTTAATATAGCTTAATTATTAATTCCAAGTAAGATCATGATTATTTTGTAGTATAACTTATTTTTTATCAAAATTTAAATATAAATTAAGAAATGAATATATGAAAATAAATAAAGTATAATAATTGAGACTTGAACTCCAATAATATTACAGAAAAAGAGACAAAGAAAAAATATTGATTTAAAAAACTTAGTATAATGTATGAAAATAATTTGAACTTTTATCCATGTATATTCATTATTATACGTACTATATGTAATTTATTTTATTAAGTTGTTTATTGAATCACCTATTAGGAAATTTTTGTATTTTTTATTTTGTTTTATTTGTTAATTATATAACGATGTTTGATTGTATTATTAGTTTCGATAAAATCTTATGTATATATGATTTTATTTTATTTCTGCCAATTTTAGCGTAGTTAAAATAAACTATTTACCTCTTTTATAATTTAAAATGATCTTCTGTAGTAAAATAATATCTTTGAAAGCTTATAACATGAACAAAATGAAAGTTGTATTGAAGGTTTATTAATTCTTGTACTTGAATTTTTTTTAAATAAATGATCTTAACATCAGTTTTTTTTATACTTGCCGTTGTATTTAATTTTGTTTAACACCATTGTACATTTTGAAAGCGATGATCAGTTTTTCAACAACACGCAATTTTTCAATCTAGTCAGAATACATATTTTGTTTTATATTTCATACAGATTGCTTTTTCTTCATTTTCTTCCAACATATAATTTGCTTCATTTATGCATATACATACATACACATATATATATACATTGTCATACTGAAATAGTCTAACAATTAGTGCTTACAGCTTAAACCTGGTTAGTAATGGTTTGATTATTTTTGGTTTTTTTCCAATTTTTATTCTTTGACGTTATTTTGTTTTTTATCACGCATATATAAATATTACGTTATATAATAAATATTTCACAAATTGTACAATGTAAACATGAATTTTAATTTTTATATTTTTCTTTGCTCGTTATTTATTTATTTTTATCTAATATTGCGATAATAGTGCAAGGATAAAACTCGTTAAAAAGTTATTTTAATGGCAGTAAACTTACGATTTATTATTGCGATCACTTGTAACACAAAACTTAGTTTAATTTTGAAAAAGACATTTTTGTTTTTCGTTGATTATATACTATTATTTATATATTATTAAAAATGAATTTTTTAAATTATTTTTTTAAAAATTACAATAGTATTACGTATTCATGAAGTAAAAATATTTATTAATAAGAAATGAATCAATTAAATTTAGATATAATTATTTTTTCTTTTTTGTAATTATTGAATATGAAATATTACTCAATAGCAGCGTATTCGTGAAATTATTTTGTTTCTTATTAATAAATAAGTATTAACAAATGAAGAAAGAGGTGTATTAAAATAAATTGCGCTATTACACTTACTTATTGATTATTATTTGGAGATATAATTAATACGTTCTCGTGAGGTGAAAAAGAGATGAAGGTAATCCATAGCGTTTTGTAGATTATAAAATCGTTAATTAATATTTTATCATTTAATGCCATCGATATAATTTAATAACTATTATAAGTCTTTTTTTACTCATATTAATGTTTTTATTGAAGTTTTATAGCTTTGAATGTACGGATCGAAGTATATTTTAATTATTTTTAACCTTTTTTACTATTTTCCTTTCTATTTGTTTTCAAATTAGCTTAGAATTAATTTAAAAATGGATATGCTACTTTATCGCATTCTTTTTTTACCATTATTTTCTGAGTTATATATATATATATATATATATATATATATAATTTTTGTACAATCATTATATCAATGGAAAATTAATAATCTTTTAAATATTTTCTTAAACTCTGTTGTATTTTCTATGCATTTCTTTTCATTTCATACATTTTTTGTCACGCTTATTTTTTAGTATGTATATTTCTAATTTCATGCTATCACAAGCTTACATTTGTTTAGTAGTATAGTACTAGTTATTATACTATTGCTAATCTAATTATTATATTTTAATCAATAATAGTATCATAAAATTTGATAATTAAAGTAACCAGGATGTACATTATTTATAATGTCTTACTTGATTTTTTCGTATTTTTTTTTCAGTGTGTAATTTTGTTTTTAATTTTCTTTTATTTTGAAATTTTATAAAAAAATTTCACTTAGTTTACTATATTCAATTATATACTTTTTTCATAATACAATAACGCACTGAATAAATTTAATTATTTTATTATTAGTATTTTTTAATAATTGTTTATAGTAAACTCAAAATAATTTTTAAATAATAAAAATATTAAGTTTAAAAATAAAAACTTATTGTAAGTTTTAAATGATGACAAATTAAATTTATCAGAAATTAATAAGTTAGATGTCTTGAAGCTTTCAACGAAATTCTTTTTATTTCAATACAGTGATTGAATTTTAATTAGGCCAGATTATAATGAGTATTGAAGATTTTAATTAGTTTAATATTTTTTTAAGTGAAGTTTAGACAATGTATGTTAAGCTTAGTTATTCTTCTTTGTTATTATTTTTTTACAGTTTTTAAAATGACAACTTTTATACGATTTTATTTTATCATGAAAGTTAAGTGACGTAAGTAATCTAATTTTGCATGGATTATATATATAAATATATAATTAATGTTTTTATTAAAAATTATGTCAAAAATTAATTTATGATATATTTAATACTTATTAAGTTGATATATAATAAATATTTATCTCTGTATGAATGTGTATATAAACGTTCATACAAATATGTATATATATCATTGAAATTTTATTTTTCTACAAACAAGGAATCCGAATTATTTATAAATACCAAATACAATTATAAATGATTTTAATCATTAGAAACTGTTAATATAAAAACGTTGATTAATCTGTTAATATAAAAAATTATATTTTTTTTTAAATTCGAGATAAAAATATAATTAAGTAATATACAAAATATTACTTTTTAATTGTAACATAAAAAAATATGTTGAATATTTATATTTATATCATTAACTTCTATTTCATGAATAACTTTTTGATTTATTTTATTTTCACAAAAAGTTAATTTATACTTTTTTTCCAAAATACGTATCTACAATATATTTAAAATTAATTTATTAATTAAATCTATAAAATAATTGTATGTTTATTATTATTTTTAGATATAATTTATTGTTTTTATTCTTTATACGATTATAAGTACTATCAAATTTTAATGATATCTGAATATAACTTAGAAACATATTTTTTTATTATTTACACAATTATATACATATTAAAGAAGGTATTCATTCTATGACTAAGAATATAAAAAAATTTCATTGATTTAATAAAATAATATAATTATTTTTTAACATTTTTCCTGTAAAACTAATTTTAAATCTTAAATTTTGTATTATAGAATATAATAAAATTGATTTAATGTTATATTCATAATAATAGTACTAAGTGATTCTTATTTTTAATTATTTGCAACCATAATAAATTATTTGGTTAATTTTGGTTAAAAAAATGAATTTTTTTTTTATATTTGGCATAATAATTATGATTAAAATTACTTTAAACGTAATTTTTTAAGTAAATTCGATTAATTTAAAATTATTTTTTGTCCATATGATTATATTTATAGAAAATATAATTTTGAAAAACATTAAATATATTAATATTTATTTGATCAATAAAATTCAAATTCATTTTGTATTATTTATTTTTATGTATAAAAGTATAATAAAATTATATAATTAATATAAATATAAAAAGTAAAATAACATAATTTAATTTTCAAACTAAATTCATATGACATTTTACGATTGTATTTAAATTATATAACTATTGTTCATCTTTTATCAAGAGTTTTTTGTTTATAATCAAATTAAGGTATTTAATTTTTACACATGTTGATTCTAAATGCAGTTCGCAAAGCTTAGATAGAATTTGGTAGCCTGGTTTATATAATTTTATTTTATAATTAAAATACTTTTTTATTTTTCCGCAATTAAAAAATATTATTTTTATTTTTTTATAATATTTACAAAATTAAATATTATAAATATTACTCTTTTATACAGCTAATAAATAAGTAAATGTACAATTAAAAATATCCTAAAAAATATATTATATATTTGTCAATAACTTATTCTAAATGTACATAATAAATTTACTCTGTTTATAAAAATTATTCTAAAATAATAATAATGAATTACAATTAGATATAAAAATATTATTAAAAATGTAACGAATAAAGTAAAATAACAAAATCAGTTACCTTCCTTTAAATCTACTATTAGGCTATATTTTCCCTATTTTATATATATTCAGTATGAAGAAATTGTTTACAACTGTGGTATAGTATAATAATGTGTAAATCACATGAGATCGTTGCGTTCAAATATTGATTTATAAACTTCTTTCGTTTGTGATACGCGCACGCGTATGTGAACATAGTTATGATTAAGCATTTATCGAAAGCCACGTATTTAACATGCGATTTCTCATCTTATTCCTGTTATGATATTTATACTTTTTGTTCTCAGTTTAATTTTAAATTGTTGTTTTATTTTTTCTACATTATTTTGGCGTAAAAAATGAATTTTATTAATACAATATACTCTTATTAAACCGAATCTTAAATAAGAAATAAGCTTTAATCCTTTTATTCTATTAATTAGCTGCAGTAGGTACTGATCAATTATATATTTTCAATTCTATTTTATGATTTTCTTATATTTAGTGATGTTTAAACAAATAAGATCTAATAAAAGTCCAGTTACTTTTAATACTTATTTTAATATTTTAATTTTTTTGTTTATATATTTTTGAAGGGATTATCAAAATAAGATTTATTAATAAATAAAATGATATTTATATTATTTAATTTCAAATTTCTTTGATATACTTATCGATATTTTTGGTAAAAATGTATTTTCATTCATAATTATATATTGCTTTATTTAACTAATTGAATTGGAAATATATTTTTATGAGGGCGATATATTTTACGTATTTTTATTTTTCAATTAGAGCTTAAATAAAACATTTTTGTTGTTTAAATTATATATTCATATCTATTTATTTGTTTTATTTTGAAACTTTTTTTATGTAGCTGCAAAAAATTCCATTTATTATTTGTTTTAATTAAATATTTAAAAGTGATTCTCTTATAATTTGTAATAGTTATCGTTAAATCTAAATTTCTCTTTTCTGATATAATATTTTAATAATTTCAAACTTACATTCAATGTAATACAGCTTATTATAATTGATTATAAATTAATAAAAAAAATTTATTTTACACATTATAATTTTAGAATTTCGTCTATCATTGAAACAGCACATAATGAAAATTAAGGTATTTATAATTGTAAATTAATAAGTATATAATATTGCTTCTAATTAAATAATAGTTACAATTTAGCATTTTTGTTATTGTATATAATTTTTGAAAATTAAAATTAATTAAATTCGCCGTTGCTCTTTCTCACTTTAATATACACTATCTAATTTTTAAATTTACTAACTTAATTTCCTCAATTTATCTTTGCAATTTTTTTAATATAATATGGTTATGTTTTGGAAAGATAATTCATATCTGACAACTTAAAGGGAGTAAATAAGAAAAGTTAAAGCTTGAAGGAGATTTGTTAATTTTATGTTATTTTTTCTTTGTTCGTTTCATGGGCGCTTTAATTCGAAACGATTGTTGGCAATATCGATGACGATGATGTGTGCTTGGAAGAATTCGGTGCATGCGCAGATGTGCTGAGCCAACGGTCAAGCCAATCAAATCTGAAGACTTTTTATGATAGTTAAGTTTTAAGAGGATGAATTCCCCATTGTCAAACAGCGCTGCTCGGAAAGCGTGGCAGGGGAAGCAGGGGCGGTAGCCTCTTCGGTTGAGCGGGATAAGCGTCTACAGAAGACCGATCGAAGCCAGCTGCAAACACAACTGCGTCCCATAATGGACACGACAGAAAACATACATAAATTAACTTTTTTACGATTATTAAATTAATAATTTCCTTTTACTTTTCTTTTTATATTTTATCATTATTTACTTAAGCATTGAAGGAGGATGTAAAGGGTTGAGCTTTATGTGGTATACTTTTTGCATAATCATACATAGTAAAAATTTTTTAAATTTTACTTTTTTAATAATTTAAATATTTACAAAATCAGAAAAATAGTCAAAAATAATGTTAAAATTATGAATACAATGTTTTAAAATACTGTTAATATTTACTTTTATAGCTTTATTTTATTCTACTTCTAAAATTATAATAATTATTGTTATTATTATTGTTATTGTTATTGTTATTATTATTATTGTTATTGTTATTGTTATTGTTATTATTGTTGTTATTGTTATTATTATTATTAGAGTTTGAAAGCTTATTGTAAATAATATATTTTAATAATATTAAAGTTTCTTCGCTAATTTTTCAATAATTTATCGATAATAATACTTCTTTAAAATTAATGTGTATATATACAAATAATTAAATTTTTTATATTCTGAATTATCAAAGATCGAAGAATTTCATAAAATAAATGTAAATTTGAGCTTCTATGAATCTAAAAAAATTTTATTAGATATGTATTTGATTTTTTATTCATTTGTACAAACATAAAATTTTTTCTCAATAATAGTATTATATAATATTTAAATATTAATATGTAAAAAAAGAATAATGAATAATTATGTAATACATAGTCATTATATTTTTTTCGTATACTAAATAACTTTAAAAGCAATATGTTATAATTATTTGAAAAAATTTTATATCAGAGTAATTTATTTAAATTATATCTAGAATAAATATTATGCAACGATAGTTTTTTATTTTTCTATTTAATTTCTATTAAATATTTAATGCTGTACATAATATATTTTAAATAAATATAATTTATAAATGTTATATAATACGATTTATTTATGTTTAATATTTAGATTAATGTAATAATAATTGTATAATTAATATGAATTATATTAATATTGTTTATTATTTATTTAGTTTTATAATAAATATATTTTTAAAATTATTAATACAAATTCAAATATTGTAATTAAAAAGCTTTATAGAGATATTTGATTTTGATATAACCTTTTATTTTAAACATCTTAATTTTTCTATATTGCACAAAATATTTAATTTTAAGCATATATGGTATGTAAAAAATAAGTAAATAGAACAATTTTGTAATCATTTTTTGTCAAATTTTTTTTATCAAAGTTGATTTTAATTGATTTTAGTTATTTTGTATCAGTACTATTTTCAATTTGAATTTTTTTTTTATTTTTGATTCAATACAAGTGCTAACATTTTTTCTTTTAATAATTACTCGGTGAAGGTGATTTTATATTAATATTAATAGAATACTAGAAACATCATTATTGGTAAATTTTTAATGTAGATGTTATTATTAATTTTATTATTTCATATTTCTTTATTATATAATGTTATATTTTTATTATATAATGTACAATATATTAAAGGTAGATTGAAAAATATTAATATAAAAATTTTATATGGAATTTTATGAATAATTTTTTTAAATATAGTTTTTTAAATTTTACTATAATAAAAGTATTTAAATGTAAATACATCGATAAAAAACATCGATATAATAAAACTTCATGCAAATCTATTTTATATATTCATGCATATTTAATAAATTTTAATAATTTATAATAATTTTTATAAGCATTTTAAAATATTTTTAAAAATAAACTATTTAGAAATAGGTTAAAAAAGATAAATTTGTAAAAAGGTAAAGATAAAATTAGTTAATAAATTATTTTGTTTTTTTTTTGAACTATTACATATACTTATAAATATAAATGTAAATATGTTAAAACCGAATGAAAGTATGTTTCTGATTTTGAGACATATTTTATTTATATTTCACAATTATAGATGTTATAATCTTAATAGTAGCAGTAATAATATACGTAATAGTAGCAATACTGGAATTACATAGTAATGTTAATAGTGTGTTAATGCAGTAGTAGCCGTAGTCTTGTAGGAACTCAGGTATATGCGTATGATACTTATATATCTTTTACACAAGTCATGCTAATCAAAATATAACTTTTAAGTTTCCAGTCATGTTTTTCACTTTTTTATTGTTTTGTTATTTCTGATTTCTATAATGTCTTATATATTTATTTTTATACTTTTTTAATACCGAGAGTATTTGGTTTTTACTAATACCACTAAACATTGCGTAATATTTCTTTTAGGCATGTTAAATGAAATCAGACATGTACAAAGATGAAACAAACTGTAGTATATAATGAATATATATAAATCATGAATATAAATATTAATTTTGTATGAACGAGGTATGCAATACAAACAAATTTAGAAATATGATAATAAGTATCTTAATTATGAATAAGCAGTATTTTTTATATTTAATTTTAATTAAATGAAAATGATCGATCTTTTTTCCATTTATAAATATTTTTCTTTTTCATCATAGTAAAATAAAAGAAATTCAATGTGTTTATAATATTCTTTATATTCTGTATGTGTGGCAAAAATCTGCGCGTGTGTGCAATAGAATTTATTAAAAATATTTTAAATATGAAACATACCTATTTTAATTAATTAAAATTAATTGATAATGATTCATATATATTTTAAATTATAGATCTTAAATGCTTATTATTTATATTTTTAATACATATTATAAATATTTATTGAAAAATAAATTTCTATTATATTTTTACTTTATTATATTAATTGAATGTATGAAAATTAACGTTTTTTAAAATCTTAAAAAGTGATACAGTCAACGATAAAGTTTATTAACACAAATTTTGCACATAATTGTAATGTATATGAAATTCTCTACTTTAAAAAAATTTCGAAATAAAAAATTAAAAATTTTGCAATCTATTATGTTGATAATAATAATTTCTTATTACATGAACCTTTTTTGGATTACTTTCAAATGTAGAAGGAAAGACTAATAATAACAAACCATTATGAGAAATATTGAATCGACGATTTTTATACAGAAATTTAATGACATGCAAAGAATGAATACTATTATTTGTATTATATGATTTATGGATATATGTATGCATATTTTAAACTGAATTCAATTTATATTTACTTTAAATTTAAATTAAGAAAAATCAAAATAAGAAAAATTATTGAAATGAAATAATCTTATTAGAGTGTTTATATATGATAAGATTTTTATGGAAGAGAAAATTAAATATATTTATTGAAGGAAGCTTCAATATAATTAAGTTAAATAAAATAAAATTAATCGTAGAATAATACAATAGTATATTTTAAATATAATATATATTATAATTTTAAATTATTTTAAAATTTTTAGTTTTTTCAATAGTGTAATATAATAAGATGAACTAAAAAATTAGTTTTATTAAAAATAAATAAATTAATTATGTAAAATATTTGTAAATTTAATTTTGCTAGAACAAAATCTAAAAATGAAAATTTATAATTACAAATTTATTAAAAATTCTACAAAATGATGTAAATGATAAAATAAATTATAAAATATAATTACTTTGCTTGTCTAATTTTTTCAAATTAGTTTATAAATTGATAAAATTTAATTATAGAGATTTTGTATGGCAGATATTTGGAGCCTTACATGTATTAGAATGAGGTTGCTTCTCGGGCACCATCAAAGCTGCACTCTTGGTTGGTGGTATGGGTTCCTTTAATGCATTCACACAGTTTAGCATGCTCCTGCAAAATACCACGCCAAGTTTTTTTCGTTTTTGTTCATTTTTCAAATGCAAGTTTTACTTCTTTTTATAAATTTTGTTTCCAAATTTTTTTTTATTATAAAATTAAATCTAAATTAGACATTTAATACTTCATAAAAGAATTACATATATTATGAAATACAAGTATTCATGTAAATATGTATTTCAAGTAATAACTTTGAAAATAAAAAAAATAAATTTTCATATTTTAGAAAATTTAACCTTTATTAATAATATTTACAAAATCCATATAATTTTAGATTCTTTTTATTTACAATTTCTATTTCCTAAAGTCATACAATTAAAATTTTTACGATATTATATGTTATTAATAAAATTTTTTTATATACAAGAACATGGTATACCTTAATTTTTAATTTATGTACAACAAGATAGATCAGAACTTTTAAAAATATAAATTATATAAAACATATATTTTATTTATAAATTAAAAAATTAAAATCATCACTGATTTAAAAAATAACTAATAGTTATAAATGATATTTATTGCTTTTAAATCACATTTAAAGTAAATAATATATATGAATGTATTATTTATTTGTTAAACCTAAATAATATAAATACAACATTATAAAGCCAAATTTTATATTTACCAATTAATAATTTTTTTAAGATGTTATAAAGTTTAAAGACATGTTTAACAAAATTACTTTTGAATTTAAATTTAAAATTATATATAAAAATATTAATTTACACTTAAAAATCAGATAGATAATTATAATCTATTCATATATACATAGATACAATTGTTAAATAAAAAAAATTTCTTTACGTACTATTTTTATTAAATTAACAAAACAATGTATTAGATACTATGATACTATGATATATACTATAGTCTGAATATGAAAAATACATCTCTGAAAATCTGACATAACATGATTCATATGGGAAAATCATTGTATTATTCAAGAGTTTCACAATTTTAAATAGATTTAATAAATATTATTAATATTGATTCGGCTTTCTTTTGAACAAGTATAAAAGGTAGTATAGTCTATTGATAAATAATAAATAAAGCTAATTCTATAGCCAGTAAATAAAGCTCATAGTTATAAATTTTATAATTTTAAAATATACTAATAATATATTTTAAATTACTTAATAACACTGTAATAATAAATGATTATTAAAGCTTTTCTCACTAAAAGCTGATATAATATCAGTATAAAATTTAATATAATTAAAGTTAAATAATTAATTTAATTAATTAATATTTTAATTTAATTGTTATTAAAGCAAAAAATTAGAGTTTTTTAATTTGATGAAAATTTATACTTTATCGAATTGGATAAAAAATTTCATTACGCAGACTTTTTTAATTAAATTGCTGAATCACCACCTTTATTAATTTTAATTATAAATATAGACTTTGTAGATATATTATTATCAAAAAAAAAAGTAAATAAAATTTAAAAATAAAATATATTTTCGATATTATTAAATCAATTAAATGATACTTAGGACGGATCATGGGAAATATAAATTTATGCATATGTCTATATCAGTAACAGAAATTATTATTATATTAATCTAAATCATGCAATCAATTATGTCATATTTATGCTTTTTTATGATTTTATGATTTTCAAATTATTATAACTTCAAAATTGATTACTAATTTTTATTGTAAAATTTAACAGAAAAAATCTATTAAAAAAATTTTTTTTTAGAATAATGAAAATAATCGAATAGATTATTTCAACTATATAAAATTCACCTAATTGCATGTAGAAATATTTAAAATATTTGTATTTATAATATTATATAATATTATATAATATTTATTTTAAACGTAGATTTTAGTTTAATAATACATATAAACACATATAATTTGTTATTTTATTTATAAAAATCTAATAATTAATATAAATTAAATTAAAATATTTTTAATTTGTGAAATGATATGAATTTTTTATAATTTATATATTTTTATAAAAAAAATGTTTAAAAGTAATACATACATATTTAACTCTAAATACAAGATTTTAGAAATATATTTAAAAGTCTATAATATAAAATATATAATATAAAGTAATAAAAAATCTAATGTACCAGAAAATATTTTTAAAATTAGTATTAGAATAATAAATTTAAAGTATGTAAAATGTTAAATTTAAGAAGTATGTGAAAAGAGAAAAGTTTGAAATACAAAATTTGTATTATTAATATTTTGAAATATTTTTTCTTAATTTAATTTTAATAACATTAGTTTAAAATCATCCTTTTTTGTATATTTTTAAGTATATTCTTGATAATACAATTTTAATATATTCGTGATAAAATAATAGTAATTTATATATTTGATTTGTGAAGCAGTTAATTTAAGAAATATATATTACATGAAAGTTTAATGCTATACCTTTATTGTATTCTAGTACATACACTATATTCAATTAGATAACTAAAATATTATAATTGATTATATTATTAAATTTAACAAAATTTAATAACACTAAATTTTAAATGAAATATTTGTTCATAAATAATATATTTACATAACATATCAACGTATAGCCCATTAGACTAATATAATATATTATTTGCATTATATTATTTTCGTTTTGGACTGTTATATCTAAATATTATCCAACTGTTTATATATAATCTTTTAAGAATTATTGTGGATATTAACACATTGTAGGTATATTGTTGGCAGCGATGACATCAGATAGAACAGTCTCTCTGCTAGAATTATTGGTGAAATTTTCATCCCTGAAATATAATAACGTTACTCATAGTCATGGAATAATAATAGTTTTGTAATTACAGAAAAATAGTAATTTTTTCGAGTTTCTTAGGGGTTAGATAACCAATATTCATTTTTTATTGTTTTTTATTATTTTATTCTTATCATATAAAGTCTTATGATTTGCATTTATATTCTTTATCGTATAAAGATTACTAATATATATATAATTATAGTTATATGTTCGAAACATTAAGTTTTAATTATGGGTAACTAGTCTATAAAATTTGAACTAACAATAATATTTGTTGATAATGGAATTTAATAATAACATAAAATGAAAACTTTGTATAATAACATCGTATCAATTTAGATAAAATAAAATATTATTATTTGTTACTTTATTTTTATTAGTAAAGTATTAATATACTTTGCAAATAACATCATCAACAAAATAAAATATATTTTTACTTAGTAAATGAATTTCCATGTATGCAAAGTTATGTATTTATATAAAATAATTAATTTAATAATAAACTCTTATTTTCCTTTTATCTATACTTTATTATTAGTAATAGTAACTTTTTAGTTCTAAATTTGTATTTTCATAAAACTTAAAATAGCAGAGTATTTTTTAAGGTAAGAAGATATTTATATAAAAATAAATATAACTTTATGTTAGAGTTTAAACATACAGATACATAATCAAGTACATTATATCTAATTTATACCAGTATATTATTATATTTACCAATTATCCTATTAAATCATAAGATAATTTTAATTAACTGATTTTATACTCGTCTTTCATAAATATAATATTACAATTAAATATAAAAATATAAAAATATAAAAATATAAAAATATAAAAATATAAAAATATAAAAATATAAAAATATAAAAATATAAAAATATAAAAATATAAAATTATAAATATTTACTCTTTTAGTAGTTTTGGAAATATATTAAATATAATTATATATATGCATGAAGTTATATAAAAATAATATAAATGTTTCATATAAATTAAATTAACATAGAAAAAAGAAGAGATAAAGGAGAATAAATACAACCAAACCTCTCACTCTCTTTCCTTCTTATTTCTTCTATATTATCATTATGAAAAAATATTTATACGCTAATTTTGAATACGGATTTTTAATGATAAATTCGAAGAAACTTATAAATTAATCGGAACTTATGTATCTTAAAGACCATTGCCATATTCCTCTATTAATCTTCCATCATTTTTATTTAATTATTCTATTTAATGTATTTAGTATATTATTATTTTTTAGTAATGAAAAATTTTAATTATGTAACAAACTTATGATATGGTTCGCATAAAATAAAAGAAATTTAAAAGAATTAAAAATTTTAAATACAAAAGTTTAGATAAAAATAAGTAATAGAATGAATTAATAATTCACTACAAAGTAATATACTATTTTAATGATTCAATTAATTTATAAATATTTTGAATTATTTATATTTAACATTATATATATACGTAGATAACAATGAAGAATATATAAAGAGTGAATATATAGTATAGCTTGAAAAATATGTAAATTTGTAATAAAGCGTTTGTTCATAATTGAGTGTTTTTATTAAAACTATAAAGAAGATTTTTTAATTAAGTACAAAGAAATAGTTTCATTAATTGATCAAAATATATTAAATATATATACATCCTATTTTCAAATTAACTAAATATTTTTTCAGAAGGACTATAATAATTTATGCACAAGTATTAATTTATAAATGTTGTATGATAAAATATGTTTTTGATAACTTTAATACATACTTTGTAATTTTAAGTATAAGATACTGTACTAAATATAAATTATCGTTTATTTCATATGCATGAATATTACATAATTTATCCATAATAGCCCTGAATTTTTGTAAAATAAAAAAATTGTGAAATATATTTCTAAGAAATGATAAAATATAATAATATATGTATGAATGCTCTTAAATAATGCAATACATTTTCCATGCATGTTATTCATAGGATAGTGAATGAAGTATCTTTTACATTTTTAATGACTTTTAATTAAATAAATGAACCTGATGTGACAAATATTTAAAGATTTGTGAAAATATGAACTAATTAATATATCATGCCAATCACTGCAATTGTTAGTTTGGTAGAATAAAACATTATAAAATACAGGATTATTTTCTAAGTGATTATTCATACAGAGATTAATACCGACACTTTAAGTAACTTGTTTAGTTTTTTATTTCATTAAAATATATAATATTTTTAATTATTTACGTTCTAAATATTGTAGTAGTTAAGTTAAATTTTTTAGAAATATTTTTTGTTTTTAAACGTTTAAAACATTTAATATTAATATAACATGCTTCGCTTTTTATATAAAAATATAAAATTCCATTTATTAGAAATTAAAATTTTATTAAAATAAAATAAGTTTATTAATGTTTCTATTTTATATAAAATATCAAGTTCTTTTATAAATTTAATTTGAAAATATATTTTTAAGTTATTGAATTCATCAAAATATACTAAAAAATACTTTTAAGATATCGAAATAATTTATCAACCAATTATTGTACCTAATAATAAAAAATATTGTTATAAAAAAGTTAATTTTAATTTTATTTAAAATAATTCACTTAATATATTTTGTTTAAATACATACGAGAAAAATTGTAGAAAATCTAAAACGTATTTAAATAAATTTATTAAAAAATAACCCTTCTGATATAATTTTTTTATTAAAATTTATATAACGACAAGTGTTAAGAAACATGCATCATTCTATCAAAACAATAAAACTCAAATTGAAGATATATAAATATTAATAATATATATATATATATAACAAAACTAACAACTTTATATAAATAAAAAATGGAAAATATGTCTACTTACCCGTAAAGTCTGCTATCTTGTAAATTGTTGCTGTATTTAAAATAACACAGAAAGTGTGATTAAAAGATAGTTATATGTATATAATCAAGTTAGTAACGAATACATTTTTTAATATCATTGTAAGACGAATATAATTTCAATGACAAATTTTATAGATTAAGGTATAATATTTATAATAAATATTCAAAATGAAAATGAATAAATCGAAAAAAGTGAATAATAAAAAATTATTTATTTCAAGTCTTTTAATATTTTTTTCTATAATTTTAAAAAACAATTATAAACAATTAGCAATTATGAATTCATGATAAATAGTTTAGGAATTGCTAAATAATTAATATCATTTATTTGTTTTTTGTTATTTCTTATAGAATATATAGATAATAAAACACATTTCCATGATATAAGTACTTATGTATTTTTGATATAACAACTTCTAATTATACAGACATAGTATCCTTGATAATTGTATCTTTGCACAAATTTTACTGCGTAATTAAATTATGAAATTTAAATTAATTCTAGGTACGATTAGAAAAAAAATTTTTTAATTCAAAATCATCATTTGTTACATAAAAGTTCGGTATTTTATCTAAATTTCTAATATTTTATATCTATTTTTAAATGTATTATAACTTCCATTTCTTATATTAATTTATGCTCTTATATTTAATTTATATATAAAAATTTGTTAATCGTTTTAATATAACCAATTCTTTAAAATTTTATAATTAGAAACAATTTACAATCATATTTATATAAAATGCTGTATTTAAGTTATCAAAGGAATATTAAATAATATTTTAAAATTTTTTCCATTGAATTTATAATAAATTTATGCAAATGAATAAAATTAATTTATTTCTTAAATTAGATATTGTCTTTGAAAAAAAATTCATTATTAGTTTAAATTTACTTTATAACTAATTCTTTATTTAAATTATTTATAAATTTTTAAATTAAAAAGAAATAATTTATTTAAGACGCTTTAAAATTTTTTTCTTTAAAATGAAAATATAAAAATAATGAGAGTTATAAATAAATTTAAAAAAACTATTTCCAAATTATTATTATATATTGGTAATATATAAAAATTAAATTAAAGTCGAATAAACAAAACACTATTACAGTACAATATTTTTGAGTTGTTTTATAAATGTTCGTAAATAAAAACATGTCGGATTAATAAACTGATAATCAAATTTTTATGTTTTTGAATATTTTTTTATAATGATATTCAAGAAATTTTGAAATTCTTTTGAAAAAAATTTAAAATTTTATTGAATCATTTCCAAATTGAAATTTCAAAATAGTTTTTTTTCATATTTCTTTTCATATTTTTTTTCATTTTTAGATATTTTTATTAAATGATGATTAATTTATATTCTTTTTGTTCAAATATAGTTATAAATATACTCTTTCTTTAAGTAAATATGAGCCGTATGATAAAATGGTCTCATGGATTAAACTTTTCCTTTTGTTTATTACAGAAGCAAATAAAAATGTTATTTTAAATAATACAAATCAATAAATTATATTTAATGTATATGTACATAAAATAATATGTAAGTATCAAAGGTAAATAATAGATAAAAACGAAATAAATCGTTGATATGTGTGAATAACTAAAGTAAATTAATGAAAATTTATAGTTCAAATCTAGAATAAATAAAAAATTAACTTTGTATTCTATTAAAAATATAGAAACAAATAGTAAAAAATGTTACAGTTACTCATAACTAATAGCATTACATAACTCACTTAATATTACAATAACTTTATTTTTAAATGCTGTTAAATTTTATTTTCAATATTACCTGTCATTGCTATGTCTGAATAATGCTAAAATCTCTTCAAAGGTCTTATTCTTCGTTTCGGGAACCTTTTTATATGTGAAGATCCAAAAAATTGCTAGAAATGCACTAAATGGTAGGAACGTGTAGTTATCAAGATGATTCTGTAGAAATACATAAGAAAAATTTATGTATTTATGAAATATTAAACACTTAGAAGTTGAATAGTATAAGCAATATATTCACACTTATAATTAAAAATGAGAATTTTAGTCATTCATATGCAATTTATTTTATATTTACATAAAAATGTAATACATTGTAAATTCATAAATTATTATAAATATAAATTGTATTATAATTATATATTATTATATACAAAAATCAAATTCTGAATTATTATTTATATTTTGTATTTGTTAAAATTTTGTTTTGTTTCTGTATAAATGTAAACTAAAATTACAGAATACAAATAAATATTACAAAAAAAAAATAATTATATAAACGGTAAAATAAAATGATTTAACCTATATTTTAACTAAAAACTTATTAAAAAAATAAAATAAAATAAAAACAAAGTCAATATTTATAATATTTTTATATATTTTTTATATATTAAAATTCATACATTTTATAAATTTTAAATATATTATCTTACTCGTTTGATGTAAGTTATTCATTGACTATGAAAATAATATTCTTGAAATAATTTGAAAGTATAAATAAAATATATTTGAAATAAAGTTAAAAGTACATCGAATATAAGAGCTATGCTGATATCAGAACATTTGTTAATATTGAATTGAATATGTCAAGTCTTTTGAAGTATATTTTGTATTTTCTTTTATTAAAATTTATTTATAAAAGATCTTTTTTTGAAATAAATAGTTTACTTATATTTAAAAAATTAGTTTTTCCAAAGAATTTCATACGCTTAATATTATTTAAGAGTCTTATAATTCTATGTAATCGGTTTAGTAACAGGCCAAAGAATCTTGTAAAATCGATCTTTGCTGAAATCGGTTTTTTCTTTCTTTGTTGTATTCCTAAGTGCAATTACAATTTTATTTGTTTCAAAATTATCGTATATCGATGGTGCCCATCATTATGTTGTGGTCTCTTCATGAGTGGTTTAAATAGTATTTTTTCTTAGATGATCATTGAAAAAGGTATCTGCCATTTTTTTCTTGAATCTTTATAAATGGTGCTAATAACCTTTTTATCAAATTAATATCATTAATAAAACTCTTTTTTTCTCTTTTAATTTGCAAGGTTGATTAAAAAAGTTGCGTTCTTCTTTAGGTATTCAGTTATTCACGATTACAACACATGTCTTCTTGTGTCACCTTAGCTTGTTTAAACTTAAGTTAATAAATAAAGATCAACCTAAGCTTTAAATCGTGGTATATAAAACTAGAAAAATTATTTCTGATTATTGAAAGAGATAATTTTAATCATAATGAAGATTGGTAATAAATCTCGTTAAACTGTCAATTCCAATAAAATACAAAACTGTCCTTTTTATTTAGCAGATAGTATTGTAAGAATTCAAGTATGATAAAGAAAGAAATAAAAGATTTCTTTTCTTTAATTATACACGACAAAATGATACAATTCTACTATATATATTCCGTTAAAGTATCAAAAAATTCGCTGAAGAGAAGGCTTACTATAGTCATCCATCTTTTTTTGGAGGTTCAAGTCAATATCTTAAAATTCTTTCTGATTTCTTTTCATCACTTTTCGAGAGCAAGTAGGCACTAATCACTGACATTATGTCTACTCCTGTTCATAGAGGTTTAATTGCGTGCAATGGTTGTACTGTCAAGCAAACATATAAATGGCCATCATTTGAGTATTATTCATCTAGTTCTTTTTAAACATATTATTTTTATGTTTGTTTTTTAAACTGAACAAAAAGTCAAACGAAACGAATGGAAATATGAAATTTTTGTGATATTACATCACTATATCAAATTATTATTATTTTTATCCAAACTGTAAGTTTCTAAATATTCATAGTATTATAATTACATTTTAAATTAATAAGATAAGAATTTCCTGTAATTAAAGTATATCGCACTAGTAAGGAGGATTAGTTTTTACTTATTACATTTAATTAAAAAAAAAATATTACTTAAAGATGTAACAATTTTATAGACTGTAGTTAAAATATAATTTTTAAATAAGAGATTTATAAATTTTATTTCGAAAATTTTTTTTGATTATCTAATAAAATTGAAGTTGGCCTAATTGTATCTGAATGAAGTATTATAAATACTTGATGCAATATATAAGATAATGTATTAGGTTTTCTAAAAATTTTAATAGCCATAAATGTGAGATCTCAAAAAAATGAGCTGGTGAGCCGAAACTATGAATAGATTATTGTATATAGGTTATAAAGGATCTTTAACTATATTTCATTTCATTAAAATAATTTAGTGGTACAAAAAGTTCTTTTTAGATGAATTCCTACGACTTTTTATAATCAGTACATACACGTTTTACGATTGTCAACAGTTATTTTAGTTGATTGTTTACTCAGAAATAATTTATTTTTTTTATTGTAAGTAAAAAAAATTACTGATTAAATAAATCTCTTTACCAAATATCAATCTGATTAACGATACTTCAAAATTCTTGTTGAAAATTCCGAAAAGTATAATAGGTAATTTTGAAATTTTTATTCTTAAGATATTTAATCACACTTTTAAGTTGTTTATGTAATCTCTCTATTATACTATTTTCTTTAAAATATTGTTATGGTTACTTTTGCTCCAAATTTTTTAATAGGTTCTATTTTTAGTCAGTACTCAAAACCTTATAAAGAAAAAAGCGATCTTATAATATATAGGTGAATATATTAAAATTTCTTATTTAACACAAAAAATATACCCTAGACAATCGTGACAATGAAGGACTATTTGCGAATAATCTTTATTAATCGTTGGTCACATGTACTTAAATTTACTATGAAAAAACCCAATTGTTTTATTTATAATAATCATTTCTTTTTAAAGTAAAAAGCATAGTATTTGCTGGATTAAATAGACGGTGGTACGAAAGAAAAAGGTAGTCATTGACTGTGTGTAAAACTGAGAATATTTTTGTAATGCTTTTAAAAACACGTGGAAAAAGTAAGTGACAGTACAAGATAACACCATCGATGTGCAATATATTTTTTTATGTATATTATTGTTATTGTTATTACTGCATCATAAATAAATTATGATTTAAAATTTTTGCATTATCCTTCTCAATATTCCCTTTTTTCTAAGTGAGATGAAAGGCATATGTATTGTTAAATAAATAAGAGTATAGCGAAGAAGTCGAGGGAGACAAGAATAAAAATAATTACATGAAAACGAAAAATTATTAGAATAAAAAAGAAAACAGTTAAATAATTAATAGTGCTATGTAACAAAAATAATAAGCTTGTTTTCGAATGCGAAGTGACTAGGACTTTAAAGTATTTATATGTTTATAAAGGTTACATGGGGCTTAAAAAGAAAAATGGAAAATGAATGTAATATTTACACAAATTATTGAAGTATATAAATAGCTAAAAATATCATAAAAAGTAAAGAGTAGCAATCCATTAATAATTTTTGTATTACATTGATTCTTAGATGAGAAATATCACGAAAAGAAAACTGGTAGAATTAAATATCAAAAAATATAATAGTTTTCGTATAAAAGTAGGAAACTTATTTTAAAGGGATCATATTCTATAATCAATTTTTTTTTAAAATCTTTAACAAAATAAAACATTTCATAATAAAATAACAATTAATATGTTAATTAATTTATCTATTATTACAAATTATACTTTTCCATAAGTTATGCTCAAATTTTTTTCCTCATTCTGCACCATGTTTCTTTGGTGATACAAATTCCGTAAGCTTTTTAGCTTACTGCTTATGTTACTATTTCGTTGAGGCATCTGTACTGTGATAAGGATTTCATCATTGTGCTATTGGGAACGGATGCATCTCGTCTTATATCATGGAAGCATGAATGTCGTAACATATATATATATATTGTAATTTTTTTTCTAATATATATTATTAATAAATACTATGTAAAATATGTGTCACATATGAGATATTTCACTAGTTCAAAAAGTTCGACAAGAAATATTAATAATTTATTTTTTTTATTTGAATTTTATTGTTGGTAGATAATTTTAGTCCATACATCCATGAACTTTTTATTTTAAAGTTCCATGAGAAGACGATCATATGTGTAAAAAAATTCATATTGATTATAGGTATATTTATATTTAGTAAAATTAAATATTACGAAAAATTGGAACGAAAATAAAGATTTAAGTTTATTACCGTGCTTAACTACGTCAAGATTTGAATTTTACATCAATAGTATATATGATGTATAATAATATATAATATAATATAATAGTGTATATAATAATCTTCATTTGCAAAAAAATCATTATACTCTTTCATTATTTTTTATTGCACGATTCATTTCACGCAGATTTTTATTACTTTTTAAAAATTAACAGGATATTATAAAAGTTAGATTGTTTAAAATGAAGACGATGGGTTCAATAATTTATCTTCTTTTCACTGTAATTACATAGATTTGATTAGCAATTTTGATCAAATAATAAATCAATAATACATTTTGATATATTATAATTAGCTACATATATCAGAATTTGTTGCATTTATGTTAATAAAATATTGAACATTTCTACTAAAATTTTTTGATACACCAAGATATAGGCGAGAGTATTTAGTATAATCATAGAGTTCTGAGGGTATAAGATCATCAAGTTCATTTATTTTTAAAAGTTTACGAAATTTTGCGTAATTAAAGTTGATAAGTATTGTTACAAATTTTTTATTTCCTCATATATCAAATCCTTCACTTTATCGACATGTTTTCAGTTCATTTAATGAATGAAAAAGCTGAATTTTATTTAATAATTTTTTTATTTTTATTGGTCATCTATTTTTTAGTCAGAATAGCAGTATTTGTAAGATTCAAGCATCGAATGCACTCGTATCATTATCATTCGTTATTTATTTCATTATTTCACTATGAATGATTATAATATATCAGAATAATGTGTTTATAAGCGCAGTTACAAATTCGTGTTAATTTTTTCTGTTTTAAAAACTCAGATATGCATGTAACTATACGTTTTCTTTTTTGTTTTTTATGCACGTTGGTAACATCAATTTGGAAAGTCGAGATGTGAGTGACCATAGTTAGTTTAATTCAATTTTGTTTTCATATCGAAGAATAAAAAATAAAATTTTATAAATTTTATTTGATATATAATACTTAAACTTAATTGTTACTCATAAATTGCATAGTAAATTTTAAAACAGGATAAACCTATACATCGAGGTGATTGTTGATGGTTTCTCGCTACAACGCATTGTAAATGCACTGATTACTCAAAGGCGAATAATTTGCTAGTATTGAGGGAAAAATAATATTTTTTCATACTTCGAAGATCGAAAATCTCAGACATAAAATAAAAATGCTATAGTTTATTATAAATATATAATGGTGTAAATCTATGATTTAATTACATTAATTGTAAGAATTTTTATATTTCAATGACGTCCAATATATATTCTAGGATCTAACTTCTATAATTATAAATATATGACAAATATATTATTAAGTTCTACTTTGTAAGTAATAAGTTACTCTTATTTTAAAACGTATATGCAATTTTGAAGCTTTGATTATAAAATTCCCACTTAAATTAGCTCAAAAAATTATATTAAAAAATAGTTGATATAAATTTTAAACTAATATTTCTAATAAACGATAAAATATAATAGAATTAAATATACATATATTTTTACATCCATTTTTTATTATGTATTGGTAAAATGATCAATATTTTTTTAAGAATTTATTTTTAAATATTATTTATACATATTTTTTATATTTTATATAAAAAATTTATTTTTCAACATTGAAAGCTTGATCCTAAAGAAAATTTTCAAAATAGTAATTAATATTTGGTATTATTATTATTATATTCTTTATTTTTATAATAAATATAAGTACTCACTTTCATGCTTGGGAAACAAATTCCGACAAGGAAATTGGCGATCCAATTGACAAGAACTGCAATGGACATGGCAGCTGGTCTCGGGCCTTGGGAAAAAAGCTCAGCTGTTATCATCCAGGGTATTGAGCCAGGTCCAACCGCGAAGAATACAACGAAACTCAAAATCGAAACGACAGATAGGTATGACATCCAGTCAATCATTTCCTGTACGTAGCCAAAAAACTCCTATCAGAGCAGTAAAATCTAGTTCTTCTTTCCTGAACAGCTGGAGGAGCCTCAGGATACCCATTTTACTTAATAAAAAATCTTAAAACTCAAAAAAGTTTTGAAAGCATAAAAAATGAAAATAACCAAAGTAACAAGCTACATGCAGCTCAATCCTGTGTATTTAAAAATTTTTTAAGATATTTACAATATTTTAAATTACTAAACACGTTACTATAAAAGAAGCTTTCTTATATTTATTTTTTGCATTAAATTTTAACATTATTTATTTATTTTAAGTATGATATAATTGCAATTTTATTTAATATAATAAACTACAGAATCATCTATAAATATACCACTATTATAAAAATTTGATTTATTTTTATTATGTCTCTTATTTTAGGACTTTATAATCTAATACTTTTTTTAATATTTATTTCATTAAATGAATAAAAATATTTAATTACAGTATTATCGATATATATATTATAGTTATATCATTTTTCTTATAATCATTGTAAGTAAATCTATAAACTTGATATTTAAATTCTACAAAGGTAGTATGTGACATTTAATATTTATAGTATTAACAAGACTCTCTACAATTGTAATTTTTGTTCTTCTAAAAGTAAATTACAATCAATAATTATACTATTATATTTTGTTAATTTAATAGTTAGTAATATTTATTTATTGTGAGATAATTGTAAAAAATAGTTATATGCACATCAAATAATAATTTAAAATCAATGTTCAATATTATTTAAAACATAAGGTTTTAATACAATTTTTTTATTTAAAAAAGACTAGGAATTAAGGATTAATTTTTTATTAATTTATTAATTTTCTAAAATTTCATAATTTACAAATTGATTATAAACTGTAATCTTAGTGAAAATTTATTTGACCTCGAAATTATTTTTTAAATACATAAGGGTTCAATTAATTTAGATTATACAAAGTTAATTAAATTTTTATAAATTGTTATTTTTGTATTATATAAAGTTTGAATTTTTAAAAAATAGTTATTTTAATTAGTATCATTATATTTACGCAGTTATATTAAGCAGAACTACTAATTGAAATGCAATTTATTAATTTATGAATTATTAATTAATTTCTAGATTATAAAATGAAACGTTAATAAGTACTACAATGAAGAAACATTGACTTTATATCATTAATTATAATATACTACTTCTTGAAAATTACATTAAAGTAAATAACTTAAATAATGGTAAATATATTATAGTAGTAACGGTTTCCATTAATTAATTAATTATTAAACGTGTTATTTTATTGCATTTATACAATGTAAAATTTTCAGAAACATTAGTGAAAATAAAAATCATATTAACAGGTTTGAGCCAACTGAAATATAAGCTAATAACGGATGGTAGATTCAAATCTCCTCCAGACAGTTCACGAAAGAGGCTGTTAGTAGAAGGATCGGAGGAAGGAGAAGGAAATGGAAAACCTAAAGCATTGAAAGAAGAAGATGAAGTAGAAAATCGTTGCACTCGTTTGGATATCTATGTTTTATATTTTAATCAAACTTAAATGATACTATATTGCGTTTCAACTTATAATTTGAAAATCTTATTTTATAAAACAAAAATATGTTGAATAGATATACAAAGAATCGATATTATTATTCGATATTAAATATAAATTAAAAATTGTCTTCGTAAAGTTAAAATTCTTTAAAATTTATTTTTTTTAAGAACAAAATTAAAATACATAAAAATATTTCAGTTTGATTTAATGTACTATACAGATATAAAATTATTTTATTATAAATTTTATTATATTTAGTATAAACTAAACATGTATAAATATAATTAATTATAAGAAAATAAAAATTAATGTAGATAAATTTATATATTGTTTTTTTAAATGTTCATTATCTTTCTAAAAAAATAATTGGTTTTTTTGTAAGTATTGATGTTTATTATAGCGATAATTTTCCATGCAAAATTTGAAAATATTAAAATTTTATACACGCTTATTTAAAATTTAATGCAATTGATGGAGAAAATATGAAAGCAAATTTTATTTTATCATGGATTCAAATTTATTCAAATAATATGTTAAATATCAATATTTTTATAACGATCCATTGAGGATATAAAATAATAAAATATAAATTAAAAAAAAATAATAGTTAAAAGCTGATGTTTGCATGCATGTATAGGATCCCTTACATACTAAATGAATGTTCAGGATTAAATAAAAATATTTAAAATGAATAAAAAAATATATATTAAATATTGCAGAGTAACACTTAATAACAATATTCTCATACTTATAGCGCAAAATTTTATAATACATTGCAATCCAGCTGGGAAGAAAGCGTTAAAATATACCCCACTTCAATATATAATAAAGTAAATGTATAATATTATTCAATTGAAATATTTAATACTAAAGCATAGTATCATTTTTGTTTTTTACTACTGATAATTTTTCTATAATTATATTTTATTTATATCTGTTTATAAGGTATGTTATATTAAATTAAAATTATAATTTTATTTATATACAAATTGATTGATATATAAATATAATGAACATTTAATTATTTACTACTTTTGTTCTCGATTATTTATCTTAAAACAGTATTATAGATAGTATATAGGTTATACATTATTATAACCTTTCAAGTACAGTGATATATTATATACAGTTATATTATTGAAATATCTAATGAAAGATATAATTTTTAAGTATATTTAAAAATTTTTTAGAAACTTTTTTGCTTTTTTCTATTTCCTTTATAATGTTTATTTTAAAAATATTTAAAGAAATAAATTATTCTAATAATTAAAAAAATTAAAAATAATTTTTAATATCCATAACTTAATAAAATATTAAAAAATATAAATTAATAGTGACGTTTTTAATTTACATTAAAACATAAACTATGTTAATTATTCAATTTATCTTTTTGTGCCACTCTCTAATTAAATATTGAATTTTATTAAACATATCTCTAAATATATTAATATTTCTTCAGATGATAATGAATTATAATTTAAATTAAAGGTATAATATTATCTATATTCAAAAAATTTATTTTTTATTTTGTTTTAACATTTGCCGCATATAAGATAACAGAACAAATATATATAAACATTCTCGAAATTTTTTCGTATATGAATAAAGTAATTAAAAAATGTATACTCACTTTTATAAGAAATGAAATAGTGATGAATATAGAAAAGATGAACATGCCACCAAGACCGTAAAGGTGTAGTGTTCGTCTGCCAGTGCGGTCCATTAAAGGAATTGAAACGAGCGTCATGCCTACCATAATTATACCTATACCAATTGTTGCAAATTTGGCACGTTCTGGTGGAAGTCCTGACGTTGTGAATAGACTCGTTGAATAATAGAATACCTGAAGCCCATTTTTCATTTTTTTATTAGGAAAAAGTAGAATCATATATTTGAAGAAGCACAGACGACTTAATAGGTGTTTAAGCATTTTATATGGAAAAATAGCTAATTTTTTGCTTTCATAAATGTAACTTTGTCTAACTTTTTTAAATTATATTTTATAAACATTTTTGAGCATTCCGTTAATGTCTTTTGTAAACTTCGCTTTTAAACATGGAAAATAATTTTAAATTGTAATACATCATTCTTCTGAATATATATAAATAGATATGCTCTAGTGATTTAAATTTATTCGTTTTTTAAAAACATAAGTTCTTATTTTTAACTAAATAAATTTTACCAAAAAAAAATTTAATATCTAAACTATTATAGGACGAGAAACTAATTTATATAAACTTGGAAAAAGTAAATATATATGTATATATATATACATTTAAATATTTAAATATAAATTTAATATGTATATAAATACATAAATGTTCATTTTTACATTAACAAACTCGATTAAGAATATATTATTATATTCATTAAAAAGATGTTTTTAAAAGGCTTATCATTTCATAATAAGAAGAATTAGAAATTAAACGATTAAAAATCAAATAATATTTAGCAAATGATATGACATTATCTAAATAAAAGTTTATTTAAAAATATTTTTCAAGATTAAAGATAAATTTAACATAAAATAAGAAATTGAATTTAGAAAAAATCAATATAAGTAAAATTTTTAATTCTTCATGCCTTGTAGTTATAAAAAAAATGTTATAAAAAAAATGTTTAAAAAATGAAGTTTACACGTGCTAAAATTGTTCATCTTACAGTATAATATTTTACACCATTAATTGTACACCATCAATATTAGTAAAAGTAAAAAAATTCTGCTAATAATTGTGACACTAGAGATAATGAGGCGCCCATTAGTAAGTTCTAGCTCTATCATACCAGATAAAAACGGAACATATCAGCAATAGAACAGTGAAAAAAAGGAAAGGGATAGCTGGTCAAGAATTGTATTCCTTTTCGAAAAATTCAAAATCAAAAGCAATAGTAAAATCCTTGATTTGTAGGTGACAGGGGTAATCGATTTAAGAAAACGAAAGAAAAAAAAGCTTACTACCATCTCAACTCTCTCATCGGCTACCTCAAAATAAAATTAAAAATAGAAAATTCTTAATATTATATACTTAAAGACACTAAAATCGAATATCGTACTAATTTTAAGTACAATAGCTTAGCAAAATGTACTAAAAATCAGAGTTATCGTTATATATTTCATAAATCTAATTTCAATAATTCAAATTAATTTAGAGTCAGTATTTTTCTTTTATACATCTATTTTTAAAAAAATTAAATAAAAAATTAAAAAATTTGTAGTATCTTTTAAAAATTATAACTTAATAAGTTAAATTTATGTATTTATTATAAAAAATTCAATTAAATGTATTAAGGATTAAAAAATATTTATTAAATCTAATAAATATTTCATTCTAAAAATTTAATATATAGATATTAATAAAATATCCAATTAAAATTTTTCGATAAACAATATAGTAAAATGCATTAAAAATATTATACATATAAGTATATATAATTATATTTAAGTATATTGAAGTATATTGAAGAAAATATTTTAAAATATTACATCTAAAATTCAATCTTGAAAGTAAGTATAGTTTTAATGATATTTATATATGTAATACTGAGCAATAAATAATATACTAATAGTTTGATATTTTTAAACTAAGTGCTTAGTTATTAAATTTTAAAGAGTAATATTGTGTATAAAGATAATTAACTTACAGCATTGATCCCCGATAGCTGTTGTGATAACTGCATAACTACACCGATAACAAGAGGTGCCTTCAATGTAGGGCTGCAAATCAGTTCTGTCATCGAGATTGTTGACTCAGCTTGTTGGGCTCGTTGCTCCGCCATCATCTCTTCAATATCTTCTTCTACTTGATTGCTTGCTCTTAATTTTCTTAAAGCTTTACGTGCCTCCTCTTCCCACTGTTTCGTAATAAGCAAATACCTATAACCAAAAAAAAACCGGAAAAAATTCAAAAAGTTCTTTTTGATATGACTTTGAGAATATTCTTTAATTTTGCTCTAATATATAACAATTTTTTATTTTAATTCACTCAAGTTATTCATTATTTTTTAAGTATATATTTAGTACGTAATAAAAATTTAAATAATTCGAGAATTATTTAAACCAAATATAAATTAATTTAAATAAAGAAAATAAATGTGTAAATTAAAAATAATAACAAATAAGAAAATATAGATGGATAATTATAACGTTTATCAAATGAAGAAATTAAATATTTACCTTTTAAATTGAAAAATTTGCACAAAAAATATGAAAACCTGATTTATATCATTCCCCATTTCTATTTAAAAATAGATGTAATAAAATTTAGTTAATTCAAAACATATTATATATATATTTTTTTTAAAAAAAGATTCGTTAATATTATACCAAAATATTGAGAATTCTATAGTTACATTTTATAAAATTTTTACAAATAAAATCATTCCATTGAAATTTAATACATAATATAACAAGACTCAATAACGAAAGTGAAGTAACAAGATGCTTTTAATAAATTTAGTGTTCAATATATAAATATGAATACACTGAAAATTATAGATTTATATTCATTTGTAATCTAAACAATAAATTATTCCAAAATTATTTTACTATACATACAGGGAATTTATTCTTTATTAAATTAAACCAAAGTTACATTAAGTTGTATTCATAATATTCATTGGAAACTTATTCGTAGATAATACAGAATACGTCACCTCGGTGATTCTGGACAAAGTGGCAATAAGAGTAGTTGCAGTACAGCTGGACATATTGCTAAACCAAGAAGAACGGGCCAGCCGTCATTAGTACCAAGGATTTGTTCAATCCCCAGAACCTGTGAGACGAGTAATCCAATCGTGACGGCCAACTGATTAACCGTGCCGAGCCCTCCTCGAAGATTTAGTGGTGCTATCTCCGATATGTACATGGGCACAAGAGAAGTATTCAAACCACAGTTGACGCCAATGACGAAGCGACCAACAAATAACATCTCGTACGAATGGGCAATCTTTGTACAGCCCATCAGACAAGCACCGAGTATGCCTACTACATTATTGAGTAGTAGACCACCCTTTCTACAATTCCATATAATAAATCTTAAATAATTATCTTTAATATTTAAGTTTATCATTGTTTTTATATATGAACTGAGTAATTACGTATTAAGAACTGATCTACAATTTAATACTAAAAATTTTTAATCCCAGTATCTACTTTTGCAGAAAATATATTATATACGATAGCTTATTATTCAATAAATTAGTTTATATAACTTTCTTAAATAATTAACAATAATACATATAGTGATTTTTATTAAATAAGTAATAGAAAGTGGTTCTTTCAGTTTACAAATACATTATAATGTATTTTAGAAATATTCCAATATTATTATATTGAATATAATATAAAACTAATAAAATTTATTAAAATCAAATTATATTAAAAAATAAATACCGATACATTAGAAATGATTTTATTCAATGTAAATTCTATTAAAGAGTTTATTAATCATTAAAATTTATATACAAATTAAATAAGTATTTTATGATTCTTTACTTTGCCTTGAAATATTGATTTTAAATGGTCAAAACTAAAATTAAAAAATTATTTCATTTTATAACATTTAGAATACTCAAATATACTTTTTTAATATTTTAAATTATCTGTTTATCAGCCATGTAATGCCTTATGATTTGAATTAAAACAGAAATAGACTCTCAGAAAAAAATTTTCTAAGACTATTACAAGTGTACTAACCTGCCAAATCTATTAGCAATAATTCCTCCACTGAAACCCCCGAGCATCCCACCGATAGCAAATATACTGACTGCTACTGAATATAACCTTTGCACTGAGTCTTCAGAAATATCCTCGCCATATCTATCTTTGTACACATCTTTCATAAAATTTTCGATGTTCTGGAGAAAAAAAGAATATAAAATCAAGGTCATTCATTCTTGTATTTCAAGTGTAATTTATTGAATTAAATAATTTAAGCTAAACGAAGAATTACTAACGTATTAAATATAATTTAATTAAAACAAAATTATATTACAGAAAATATAAATAAAAGTAAACAATATCTCTAATATAATAACTTAATGATGGATACAGAAAAATAAAATTTTTCATTTATAAATCTTAATTCAAAAAATTAAAAATATGTATTTATTAATAATTATAATATAATATTTAAATTAGATGAAATATTAAAAAATAACTAAATATAAAGATGATAATTGAACTGACATAATTAAACTATAATAATTATTCAATTTATAATATAAATTTCATAATTTTTATATACTATTAATGTTTATAGAATTTGTATTGCATACTATTATACACTTTTTATATATAATATATAGGTTTAAAAATTATAAATTAAATGCAATCTAAGAAATATCATTTAATTTTTTAAATAAATAATATTGTAATGAAATAAAGTTCTTTATTTAAGAAGTGATATATATATATATATATATATATATATATATATATATAATCATGTAAAATTTATACTTTATAAATCATTTTAGTATATTGAATGAATTTTGTTTACCTTCTCTGGTGCATTTATTACCCCAGTATTATATCCAAACTGTAGCATCCCTAAAACTGCTGCTAATATCGCATATGATAGGAAGAAAGTTAATCCCTGTAAAGAATATAAATAAAATAAAATGAAAGTCTGAAACCAAATAAAAAAAAAATAAAAATATTGTATTCAAAAGTTATAATTAGTTCTATTAAAGAAACTAATTTATAATTATATATTATTATACGTTAAAATAGATATAATTTATTACAATTATTTTACGTAATAAAATAATATATTTATTGGGAAGCAAATAAAAACATAAGCATAAGTATCATGACTTTTTATTATTATAATATTAATTATGACACTAAAAAAATAAAAATTACGTGTTTGTTTATTATGCCATCAAAGAATATTAATAATTTTTTTAAAAGTAATAATTACAAATTCATTTAAATACAAATTATATTATTAAAAACTACATTATTTATTTTTTAAATATACAGATGCCTGAAAATTATAAACTAAAATATAAAATAATAATCAAGATTAACGATGTTAGAAGTAATTTTATTATAATCATTTTTTATTGAATTTAATTATTCCATGTTTCAAGAAACAAAAATATATTAGCGAATTTATAAAATAAATATCTAAAATAGAAAAAAATTCTTATTTTAATATTATGAGAATAAATAATAATTAGGTATTATAAATTATATATATAATTGTATATTAAAAAATAATATTAATACAATTTAAATATCATGTTTATAAAAATCAAATAAAAAAAATCTGAAACAAACAAAAGAATCATTAAAAGTAGTGGTCTTATTTAACAATAAATATTTTAATGATACTATGTACATCAATCATTTGAACTGAACCTGTTCTAAAAGTCTAAGTTTTCTTCGGTGTGAATGTTCCTCTAGTCGATCCACGTATACTCTTAGCTCCTCTATTTCCTCCTTTACTTGTTGTACCGTATCCAATTCGTGCTGAGTTAAATATTTTTACATATTTTGATTAACAAATTAATTTATATATATATATATATAGTCAATTTTTCTTTTGATTCATAAATAACTGTTTATATAATTTTACAATATATAATTCCGCATATTAATGTTTGTAGGCATTATCGATTTATAATCTACCTTATAAAAAAGGATATAATATTCATGAATATATCACATCATTTGTTAACAATATATATTGATTTTTATAATTAATATTATGTTGAAGAAATATTTTCTGTTTTAATAAAAAATAACAATACATATGTTAATAATTGCTTTAGTACTAGCTATTAAATTTTATGAATTCTTTAATATAATTAAAATAATATAAACATTTAAAAATTATTAATTATCTTATTCATTTTTTTATTTACTAAAACTTTTATAATTTCATTCACATTATATTTAATATAAAACAATTAGTAAATATTGTTTATAAATTTTTATACATCATTTTATCATGATATGACACTTTTTGTACTGTAAAACATAGTTATACAATTAAAAAATTATTTAAATATTATATTTAAATAATTTTTATATTTAATGCTTTATAAAATAGTAATAATTATTCAGTTGCTTGAGATATGTAGAATTTTTTTATAGTTGTTTTCATATAAATAAATAATTATTTTATCTACATTTATGACTTCAGAATAACTTATATATATTAAATAATAAAATTAAATATAACATTGTACATTAAAATAAAAATGTAAAGATTAGATAAAATTCAAATGAAAGCTATAAACTTTAAAAAAGAAATGTATAAGGCAGAGTCAAATTCATGTATATATGTAGGTAATTTATAAATTTCTCTAATTAGTTAAGTTATGAATCAATTAAAGTTAATTATGATAATATTTTTACATTTTAAGATTTTAAATTTATTTTAAAACGAGCGATATTTAATTTTATTTAAATTCAAAAGACTCATATTATATTATAATATTTACTTAAAATAAGGATAATGATAAAAATAAATATATTCATAAATGTGATAATTATTAGGTATCAATAAAGATTTATTAATTCTTTACTTCAATTTTAATAATTTTATTCATAAAACTATTCTGTGATTTTTTTTATAATATAAACATTAAAAGCAGTATTTTTACATAGTAATAACAATGACTTATTAGATACTTTATTTCTCATAAGAGTAATACGATAAGAAAATCAGAGTAGAATCAGTAATTAAATTATTTTCTATGTTTTACATGACAAAAAGAAAATGTATCCCTTGATATTTTAATCTGAATGTACTTTTAAAAAAATGATAATAATATCTAATATATTATAGTGTGTATATAAAAATGATTATTTTAATATTTAATATTTCAATGAAATTTTCAATTTTTAATAAAATGAAGTTATTTTGAGTGAATTAGAATAATTTAAAAATAATGCTGTTTATTCCTTTGGAAATTGCAGTCATCTATTTCAATTTTTACAATTACATTAGATAATATAAAATTTTATATAATATATACTAAGATTTAGTTAACATTATAAGCATCACTGTTCGGACAAATCAATTACAACTCTTATAATTTGTATTGACATTTTCATGTATATACAAATTTATTTGATTAAATCTAGCAACTTTTTCTCAGAATAATATTTGTTAAATTACAATTATTTTATTATATATCTTAAAAAAATTTCAATATTTTTAGTGTAATCGTCTATTTTATTCGAGAAAGTTTTTATGTAATATCTATTAGTTTTTTATTTAAACCTTCAAAACACATTTTAAATTAATTAAATATTGATTAGATTTAATACAATATAATAAATATACTTCTTTTAAGCATAAAATTGTCTTTAAATTAAAAAATTACAATTAATGTATATAATGTACGGCTAATTTATGCCATAATGTGTTAAGTTAAAATATTAATGGATTCAATTTAATTAAATTCAATATTTTGTTCAATATAACAATATTTGTGTGAGTCGAAGAATGAACAATTTTAAATATTAAGAACAGGTTTATTTTAACTTACTTTGATTGCCACCATATCCCGTTTGACCTCACTGACCTCACTTTGACAAGACTCAACGCTCTTAGTTAGTTCTTGAAGCTGTGTCCGTATTTCGCAGAGCGCAACGGTTGTTTCTAGTTGTCGGTCGCCACGTTGCAGTTCGTCCAACTTCGCACTTAGGTTCATGCTCATCACGCTCACTTGCTTTTGCAGACTGAAGTTTGCATCGACACGAAAAGTAGACCCAGCAGCATAATTACCCAGCGTACATAAGTACCCAAAAATTAGTAATGTATGATATTTAATTCAGTTTTTCTCTCCTTTTTTATTACTCAATGTTCTTTAATTTTTTTCAAGTATATGTATCAGCAATATGTTTAATAAACTATACTATAATATGCATTTAATCTTACTTTAATTTTATTTTTTTCAGAAATCATAAAAACATTTGCAAAATTTAAAAATATTTTCTTCAGATTATTGATGAGTCTTTTTTTGGTAATACAATAAAATTTTGTGTTTGCAGTGAATTATAACTATTGAGAAAAATTAAAAATTATGTAATGATACTTTTATTCAATTAATCGTTCATAAAATTTATTTAAAATATATTTAAAATGTATATAATTATTATAATAACAAATATTTAAATTATTTGTTTCTTAAAAATTGTGTTTTATATTATTAAATTTATATATTAAATATACTTTTAAGATTCAAATTTTTTTCATTTTTAAAATTATACTAATTATATATATATGTTTTTATATCTTATTATTATTTTTATATCGTTCTATAAACATATTTACATGTTGGAAATAAATTAATTTAAACATTTTTTTGTAATTTTACAGTATTTAATTTTTTTCTTTCATTATTTGCTACAGATTTAATAATGGTTTAAGAAATATTGTTCAAATAATAAAAGTATTACTGTATTGCTTTAAATTGAACGAATGTATTTTAACAAGTACTAAATAAAACGCTTTCTCTCTCTGATTTTATTAAATTTTTGATAAACTATAATTATATAAGTTTTTTTGACAACGTTAAAACTGGCGATTTTAATTCGACATACATTACTAACCGCAGCTCACGTGATAATTCAAAATTTTATTTAGGAAATTTTATTGATTTAGAATCTGTTTAAATAATAATGAATACAGACTTCTGCATGTCTATAGATTTATATTAATATATTTTAACACTAATTTATAGCTATATACCTCTGACTTTTGTATATTTGAGTTTTATAAATTTTAAATACTTGATATGTATATTTGAAAAATATTTTTTTTCCTTTTAGTTAAATATAACAAATAAATATTCTGTTATATATAAAAAATTATTGATAATTTATTTATCTAAAGTTTTTATTTTGATTTGTGTTTTTAAATTTTTCAATCTTGAAAATACTTTATTAGTAATGCAATAACTAAAATAAATTTTTTTTATTAAATGCATGCACTTTTTTTTGTTTTAATTTGATGATAATTTATTTTATACATTAGAAACAGATAATTTTTTATTTTTAATATATCCATTTAGTTAAAACATATTTATAATATAATTTCTAAAAAATGTTTATAATCCTATAATTAATTTAATTTTTCTATATTTAAATTTTTGTTTGTATTATATTAACGAAATTCATTTCATTTGAAAATATGAAAAACTTTTTGAATAAATTAAGATTTAAAAAATGTATATTTTTATAATTTAATTAAAAATATTCAAAATTAATTTAACATTAAATATTTATATAAAAAAATTTGAGAATAGTAGGTTTTTAAAATATTTTTCTACAATTAGAACTATATCTAATTAAATTAGAATATTCAAAATATGTAAAACTTTTCTCTGTTTAGTATCATAATAAAATTTTTTTTTAAATATATTTTTATAAATTTAAGATCTTAAATTATTCAATACATTTAATTCACACGTTTAAATAATATATTATCTAGTTGTTTTAAATTATATTTGAATCAAGAGTCATTTATAAACCACTTAATTTTAGTAGAGTCTTCGTTTATTATTTATAAATAATTCTAATATTTATCATTGATAGAATACACAATATTTTTGATAAAGTTATATTATAATAGTGTTATATATGATGTTATATTATTAATAGTGTATTTATGTAATTATACCAAATTAATTAAACAAAAAAATTTCAAGTTCATTTTAATTTAAATATTTTAAATGTATTCGTAAAGAAAATTTATTTTTATTGGAAAGTTATAATCATTGATGTATAGCTATGTTAAAGTTATTTCGTATTATTTTTTGGACGTAGTATGAGCATTTTAATGTAATAATAATAAATAAATTTATGATAAATGTAGAGAGAAAAAAACATTGACAAAATATAAATTTTACTAAAAGCATGATTATACTCTATGTACATGTAGTAATCGTAACGTAAAATATATAATTTTACAAGTGATTTAATAACTGTACGCATAAGAAGCAAATTAATGCTTGTATAATTCGAATCTTTAAAAAATAATCAATAGAAAGTTTTTTCTTTTTTTTACTATAAAATAAGTTTTATAAATAAATGTTATAATTTTTTTTTAAATAATTTGATTGTAGAGTTCTGGTTTAAAGATTTGTAAGTATTTAAGTACATAATATGTAATATTTTATTTTTTAATTTCATTTAACTATTAATGAACGTTAAATACAAATTATTCATCAAAATGTAACAGTAAAAAATTCTTAAAGCTACAAAATTATAATTGAAAATGTATTCATATCATTCATTTTTTTACGTTAATTTATTTATAATATATCATAGCTAATATATGACATATTTATTAAATAATATTCTTATATTCTTAAACTTATATTAAAATTTAATAAATTTCTAATAATATATTTTAATATTTTATTATTTATATTCTAATAAAAAAAAAGCAACAAATGGAAATATAAAAAATATCTGTAACTGTAAATATTAGTATTACAAATAAACTAATATAAAATAGACATTTATATTTGTTCAAAAAAAGTTTAAAAAATTTATATTTTATATTATACGAAAAATATAATAGTGTCTTTTAAAAATTGAAAGATAATTATAAAATAAAATATATTGTTATATCGTAAAAGTAGGAAAGATTATATTTAAAAAATTACATCTAAATTAGTAAAATACAATTTTAATTATGACTATATTACAATAAAATGAAAACATATGAATTATCAATTTAAAAAAAGTTTTATTTATGTTTTGAAATATTAAAATGAAAAAAAGGAATATAAAAATATATAGATGAAAGAAGTATAGAAATGTTATAAGTTGACTAATGTGCATAGGAAAAATTAATTATTTATTATTAATTAATGAAAAATATAAATGTAGACAAGTATTTCTTTTTCTTGATATTTTATGAAATTGTAATTATATATTTTGTGAAATGCAGCAGAAATGAATGAATATACGATTTAGAATAGGTAACTCTGAAAGAAAATGATTAAATTTGTTGGATTGGTTCATATCGATACTAAAATAAATTTGTTTTTCTTTTTATATATTTTAAATTTATTTATTGTATATTTTAAAACTTTATCTATTATTATTTATTATATAATACTATTAGCTTATATTTTTACTTACCAAAATACTACAATTATATTATTTACATTTAAACTAAAATATTCTGTGTAAAAATAATTATGTAAAAAAATTAAATCTAAAAAAAGTAAATCAAATACAAATGCAGATGAGTTTGAAAATTATTTTATATTTTTAAATATATTTTTTAAATTTTATATTAATAATTATTATATATAAAAAAAAATTTTTTGTATTTTCTCAGATATTAGTAAAACTAAAATTATTTTAAATAATTTTGCATTAAGTTAAAATTAATATAACTATAGAGTTTTTTCCAATACCTTCCATCAATAAAGTTTCGTATAAACTTAATAAGTAGCGAATCATAGCAGAAAATGATAATTATAATAAAAAATTAAAAAATTTGAATAAACATACATTAAAAGAAAAATAAAAGTATAGACATGACCACATACAATTTATTTCAATTAATCTAAAATTATTTATAAATTTTTAATAAATAAAAATTAAATAAATATTATTAGCTTAGTACTTACATAAATACTAAAATTATTATAAATTAAAAGAAAAATTTTATATTTATAATATTGAGATTAATAATTATTATATTTTCATTTATAAATACAGAGATTATTAAAGCAAAGTTGTACAATAATTTGTACAGTTTTAGTGAAGAAATGAAAAATATTTTTTTAAAAATATTTATTAATATATTTTAAAAAATAAAAGAGTGGTTTAAAAAGAGTTTTTCGTATAAGTAGATAATATAATTAATATAAATAATATATACAAATATAAAAGGAAATTTAAAAAATATAAATTAACGATGATGTCGGTATGTACCTTGGAGATAGGGAGACCATGGCTGTGTTCCGAAACTACAGTAGCCCCCGAGGGCTTCGTCAATCTCGCAACTTTCTCTCTTTTTTCTCTTTCTATATTCTCGCTTCTCTCTTTTATTTATTTTTATTTTGTCTCCTCTTGAATTTGTCCGTTTGTAAGTTTGCTTTCCCCTGATAACTTGCCAATTCGTAAGAGATCAGCTCAAATACAAATTTGCCCAAAATTTGTTCTGGACGCGCTTACACACATGTACACGAATCAAATTAATCCGTAGAGAACTTGATTGATTGCGAAAGAGGTAAGTGAGCGAGCGATTTCACGTATGTGATTATTTTTCAATAGTAGTCCATACAAAGCATTTTCTTTATTTTTAAACTCGTTTTCGTCTCTGCTTTTTTGATTTTCATTTTCTGCTTGCACAATTTTACCTAGTTTGGGAAACACAGTCGTGGTTTAGTCATCAAAAACGTCAAATCAAATCATAATGGTAATCGTGGTGAGAAGGAGACGTACATAATTCATGCTTTTTCTTTTTGATTTTTATACTTCGTCAGGTGGAATCCGTTACATAAGAACACTATACAATCCTCTCGTACTTTCTTAATTATTATGTCATTCTGTCTCTTTCACATACCTTTTCTTATGTAATTAAGCTTTTAAAATACAAAACTAAATATTATAATAAAACAATTATCTATCTTTTAAATATAAACAATCATATTTTTTATATTAAAATATGGTGTATATATAAATTTCATTATTTTTAGAAATTTTAAATGATAAGCTTGTTGAAATAACTCATTAATTTAAAGTATATATGAATTAAATTAATCCAGACTATTATGAATAAAAACAGGAATAAAATTTGATATATAATATAAATAAATAAAGTTAATTAATTCAATTTTAAATAATAAAGGAGAAATTTACAATTTCAAAAAAAAAAATTTTACATTTTTAGTTAATTTTATTTTTAAGTTATTAAAAAATGTAATAGTTTTAAATTCAATAATATTTAAAAAATTTTAATTTGTTTTATTTGGCTGGTATTTATAAACATTTTTATTGAATTTTTTTTAATTAAAATTTAATACTATTAATTTTAAAAATAATTTAAGGACATAACTTTAAAATAAAAAAGGGTTTTTATAAAATTTATAATTGTGTAGAATAAAAAAATTAAGTATGTAAAAAATTAAAAAGCCTTCACTTTATAGTAACATTAATATATTGCCATTTTATAGTATTAATTACATTTAAAATATTTATGTGTTTACTTTTTTGAAATATATTATTTTTCTATAAAAAACTTAGATAATATGTAAAATTAGATAATACGTCTATAATAATAAAATGTACTGAAAAAATAATAAATAACGAAAAGAAATTAAAAAGTGTAATAAATATTAATTTTGAAAGTGATTTTTTATATCTACAAATTAAAGATTATTCTTTTTAAATGTAGAGTTATTTAGATTTTGTAAGTTGTAATAAATTCAACTTTGCAAATACTCAATGTAATTATTGCATGTTCAAAATATAATAGTAAGTTATGGTAGTTTACACCTATGTACGCAGTTTATATTATTTTATTCTTTTTTTAAAAATAAAATAATTAATTTTTATAATATACTTATAAAATTAAAAACAAATTTAAATTCTTTATATAAAATTTTCAAATAATTATAAATGAAAATTTTAAATACTAAATTACGTTAATTACTATTACTAGATAATGGTAATATGTTTCTTACTTAAATAGATTACAAATATCATTTAAACATTAATTTTCAAAATATTCAACTTTCATATGAATAATGTAATAATTACCTTCTTAATCTGCATATATTTACATGTGCTTGTCTGTTTGTTTGGAATTTATACGTATTATAATTTCATATAAATATATTCTCGTTATTAGTATAAGATTTTAGTATACATATTTTAAAAGTATATAATTTGTTGTTAGTAAAAAATTTTTAAACTAAAGATCAATGATTTTTAATAAAACTTGTATACTTATTGAAAATATATAATTTAAAAAATTTGTCAAATTTTTTTCATACAAAAGAATTGTTTAATAAAATTTATAATTAAGAATGATAATTCATATAAGCATATTTTAAAGCATACAAAAACTCTACTTCATTAATTTTAAGAAAATGGTTTAATAATTTTATGTTGATGAAGAAAAAGTTATAGATATATATATTATAATAAAATGATTGAAACTACTTAATTCTTACTTAATTGTATAAATGCCTTTACTATTTAATAAAATTATTTAATAAATAAAGTAATGTTTAATATTACAACTATAATTAATATACTATTTCGTATAATTTTGATAATATTTTAGCTAGTATTAAAAAGAATATATTATGTATGTATAATTAATATAATATTTAATATTTTAAATCTTCAAAACTTAAAACGTTAAAAATATTGAAAAGAAAATTATACATATTAAGTTTCTAACTTAAATTACACTTGTTACAAAGGATCTGTTTGCATGTAACTCATACACATATACACTTATTATAAATTTTCACAAAATGCTTAAAATCTAGGTTTATTCCACCAACAGTATTCACATTTTTCGATAGTAAAAATATCGACATGATAAAAATAACATTCCGAAAAAATACGAAAAATTATTAGTGGTTAACATAATTATATAATAATAATGATATTAAAATATTAAGTAAATAGTCATTTATAAACACAAAAATTAACATTTAATTGAACAAATAAAAAAAACATCTAAAATAAACTCCTACTTATATAATTACTAACACAACTAAAATTTAAATAATTGAATATATTTATATGTAAATACCTAATATCTAATACCCAATATTTATTACAACATTCCCTTACCCTCTTTCATATCTTCAAACATATACACAAAATTAAAAACAAATCGAATGTACAGCTTTTTATTATCCATTTTCTATATATAAATAAAACCGCAAAAATATTATAAAAAAATTTGTTTTCCTGTAACAAAAAACTTTAATTAAAAAACATAAAATAAATAAACTGTAAAACTACGATCGCTGTATATGACAGTATATTAGTCATAAGTAAATAATTATAAGCAAAATCATTGCTTATTATAATAAAATGACATATTGTATAAATAATGTTTTTATTGGTCAAAATAAATATTAATAAATAAAAAATTTTTTATTATAAATTTGTTTAAGAAAATATTTTTCTATATATTGTTGCAAATACTATTAAATACTATTTCAGAAAAAAAACATAAAATAGGATTTTAATAATTCATAAATTATAATTTAATTAAAAAAAAGTACACTTACTGCACAATCTTATTTTTAAAAATACAAAATGAATTATTGAATAGTATTTAATATACAATTATTAATATAAAAATTATAGCAACATAGATTTTTAAAATAAAAATATGTTGTTATAAATGTATTTCATTAATTGTATATAAAGAAAACAGCAGTTCAAAAATAAATAAACAAAATTTTTTACAAACATTTGTTGTTTTAAAATGTATACATTTATATATTTTTGAAAACATCTAAATACATTTATAAATAATATAATTAAAAGCAATCGATTAAAGTTCAAAGATTGACAATTATTTCATATAATATTATATTTTGAATAATACTTAAAATAATTATTGTTTAGCCGAAAAAATATTTACAATAATATGTAATGCAATTTTTCTTTGTCTTTGGTTACGTACTATATAATCGAATTCGATAGAACAATCGAGGATATACTTTTAAGTGATCCGCAACTAAAATTTCTATTTTTCAAAATTAAATTAAAAAAGTATAATTTATGTAGATACATAATTCAAATATGTATTAATAAAATAATTATTATAGAATTAAATTTTTATTAAGTTCACACATACATTATTTAAACAAAGTGTTTATTAAATGTATATTATAAATAACAAAAATATTGGTAAAAGAAAATAAAAATTATATATAATAAACATTTATATCTAATTAAAATTAAAATTAATTATTTAAAAAAAAATTAATATGTATATAATATTTTAACAAATAGTTTTGAATGATATTGTTAAATGTTTATTGTATATGAATTTTCAATGGATATTTTGTTTCTTAAATTACTTCATTAATTTATCTATAATAGTGAAATTTATTCTAAAAATATGTATATTATAAATATACATAAATTATAATAAATATATTATCAATTATTTAATGTCAGTTTTACGAAAAAATTTATGTAAAAAACAAATAGTATTCCTTTACATTAAATATTTATAACTTTTATTATATATCTAATATAATAAAATAATAACTATTTATAAATATTTTATACTTTATTTTCATAAGGTTTTTTAAAGTAAATTTCATACTTTCTATTTTACGAATTAAGTAATAGTTATTTTTAATACTGTAATTTTACTTAATATAAAACATAGAACACCATAAATTAAATAGTGTTTAGACATTCTTAAAAGAATGATACTGAATTAAATAATTTAAATTTAATTTATATCAATCTATATTAATAATTTAGATTAATTAAATTATCTTTCAAAAAACTATCTACTTTATCAACTTAACAGTATAACGATATATTATTTAAAAATAGATCAAATATGATGTAAAAAAGTATGGTAATTGGCATATTGAGACCGACCTTATAAGAAGCTCCCGAAGAGTAGCTTCATCTTCCTCCTGTACCTCTTCCTGCGTCTCATTACTGAAGGATTCACGGAGCCCAATGTGATGATGGGTCGTTGGTCTAACGCCGTGTCGGGGTATTCTTGAATTAATGTGACTTGATAAAGGAGACAGTCCACCAAAGCCCACTGACGCTGGTTGTTGATAATGCGTGGTCGTGGTCGTGGTGGTCGTTGTCTGAAGATAACGAGTTGCTGTAGAACGCCCTCTCGTCAACTTGAGTGTTGACGCTTGATTCTGATGAGTCTGAAGCCCACTGATTTCGCTGGAAAAATGATGCCCGATGCTGCTGGGCTGCAGCACATGCTGGCTATCAATTCAAATATTTTAGTATATTTTATTCTTTTTTAACAATTTATAACTTCAATTATAAATATAACTTTATCGAATATCATAATTAAGAATATAAAAATAAATAATATTAATAAATATTAGTGTGATAGGCGTAAAGTATTGAAATAATTAAATAATAGTTTATCATTTGTTTTCAATTTTGTATAAAAAAGATTAAAATATTTCTCATATTCTCGTATAAATTATAATATTTAAATGTTACATCATTATATATTAAAAAAAAATGAGCAATATTTTTAATATACTATAAGTAATAATTAATTTTAATCAAATTAATTTGTATAGATAAAAAAATATTTTAATACAACGATAGTTGAGTAAATTGTATTATAACTATTATTAATTAAGCGTATATATCAATAACTAATTTATCTCTGATTAAATAACATAAGTCTTCTTTTATTTTGCATAATATTAGTTTATTACTGTGAATACCTATTAAAATATTAATATAAAATTCAGATAATTGTATTTTGTGTCAAAACTGAAATTGTGATAAAAAAACGTACATAAAATGTATGTAATGCATAAATTAATTATAAATATCTTAAGCTACAAAAAGCTTTCTTACTTTTAAATACGTATTAAATATTTAATTTTTTTAAAGTTAAAAATTGTATTTTAACTATGAATTCAATTTTTAAGTAATATAAAAATTAAATCTACATAAACATCGTAACAAATTTTACACTTACTTTTGAGAGTGATGTCGTGATTGTTGTTGATGATAATGATGATCGACTGAAGATTCTGCTGTTAATCGCTTTGATTTATTAGCGTGTTGTTCCAGTTTTCGGCTGCGCCTAATATTTCGCTGATGGGCCGTGGCAGCTAATGCCTGAACCGGGTAAATACAGATGGAAGAAGTTGAGTCTTCTGCTGAGGGACCACTTATTTCCTCGTATAAACATTCAGAATCAGCATCTGTTGATACAGCGCCACTCCACAAGTGGTTTATTGGCTTAAAACCAAGAGACTCGGACATTCTTCCAGCGGCGACTGCTGGTAACTTTGATAATTATACCACTGCCAATGTTTTAAGTAGTTGTTTTGCAGATTCTGGTATAATGAGATCGATGACGAGCGACACAAGTGATCACCAAAGGATAAAGAGTATAAGAAAGAACTAATGTTGTTAGAACAGGATAAAGAGAAAAAGTTGATATGGATGGAGACTAAGTGAGGAGTGTTGCTGTCACGAAGTACAACCATATCACAATGCTGCATGTATCCAGGACAAAGAAATAATCACCATTTTCATCGTTATTTATTTTTTGAATTACATACACTTGGTTCATTTTCTTTTTTATTAACAAGCTTTGCGTAATAGTATATTAGGAAAATTTTTATTTTATTATTTATCTTTCATGGAAGAAGTTTTTATTTTTTTCATCTTTCATCTCAAGGACAAAAAATCAGTAATTTTTTATTAAGGTATTGAGTTTCAATATTTATTTTTTATTATATATTATTATTTTAATAATATTATATATTATATACATTATAATTACTATTTTAAAATTACCATAAGCGAATAAATATTATAATTAAAATTTCTTTGGATTTATATGATTATATATATATATATCTTTAATTTACAGTATTTAAGAATATAAATTTAATTATTGAAAATATTTCAATTAATTAGATAATTTTTGAAATTTGATAATAATTATTTTAATGGATTCAACTTGATTGAATCCTCGATATAATATATGTTTAATATAATAATCTTTGAAATAATATAATTATATATATATATGAAGATTTTCAGGTCAACATTTATCTTATTTATCTTATTTAAAGACATAATAAATATTATAGTAAACTGTCCCTTAAATTGAATTATCTCAGATATTTACATATTTGCTAGCTAATGCTGACGAGTTATTTCAATAAATATATTGCGAGTTTTGTTTCAAAAAAAGTTATAGATCTCGTACAAAGTTTTTTTTGGTAGGGGCAGATTAGAGTAATGGTAAGAATATAAAAAGAGAATAAACAATAATTTTACTTTCTTCACTACGGTAAGAATTAAATAACTCCACACATAGGTTCGACCTTTTCACCTACATACAAACCTATAACGTTTGTATTCAGTAGTACTGTATGAGATATAAGAAAAATTAATCATGTATTAGGCATAAATCATCCAATTTAAAATCAACGAATTTATGCTCGGAAAATATTATACGAAATACTACTTAGAATATAAATTTTTACTTAATAATTCATCAAAAAAAGTATATACATGAATAACCATTCAGACCATCTTTATCGTTCCAGTAAAAAAAAATCAAAATCAATCTATTCTTTTCAGGATGAAAATGATCAATATAGCTATACTTTTGATATTTTCAAGCTTACTTTAATTCCTTCTTTTTAGAATGATAACCAATTTATTGCTTTCTTCTATCGACCATTTCCTGAAATGAAATTGTTTTTCTTGCTAGCTATCTCAATATAATTTTCTTCGAACTTTAATATCAATATAATTATGATTTAAAGATTAAAGTCATAGTTAAAACAGAAGAATAACAATACAAAATATACAATTACAAAAAATACTTTAGCAAAAAATTTTTTCTACTAATTTATTATTTATAAAATAAATTTTTTTTTATCGCAAATATTTTAGAAGAGTTATTTATTTGTTATATATTCATGAAATTAAAAAATAATTTTTTTTACATTTCCTAAACATATATTTGACTTATTTTTAGATTAACAACCACATTGCTTTCCATCTTAAATAAAAAAACCATTAAAAATAAAACGTTTATTTAGGTGCAATTAACTATTTGTGAACAATATTATAATTAAAACTTTATAAATTACTTGCTAGAATATTAACCGGTATTTTTTTTATAAATTCTTACATTAATATATTATGAATTTTTATTTGTTCTATTTATATTGTAATTAAATGGGTACAAATTTTTTTAAAGGTATTTATAGATATAAAATAAAAAATCTCTATTATATAATATAAAATTTATATAATATTGTCAAAATTAATAATTTTTGTAATAAAACAATTATGAATAAAAAATATTTCACGGTTATATTAAATAAAATTTGAAATAAGAGATATAATATGGTTTTGATTACTTTTTCTAATATATTATTATTATAAAACTTTATTACAAATAAAAAAATTCTTGTATCTTTTAATATGAGTTTTAATATTAAAATTATATGAATAACTTTTTTTAAAACTGAAACATAATTTCTATATTTTAATGTTAAATAAGAATGATTTCAGTCTAAGTTTAAAAGATTCAAATTATTCAATAATATAAAAGATATATATATATATATTTTTATTGATAAAAATCTCTTAAAGCATATTTAATTTCTAATATTTTCATCTTCAATTCACAAATAAGTTATTTAAATTATTAAAATAAATAAAAATATTTTTATAAGTTTTATTCTATTTAGTTTTAACTTCTGCTAATTCAAATATATGAAAAAGTTGACTTAATATTTTAATATATAAAATAAAAACAATATTTTTTATGCAATACTTCACATTTTGACAAATTAAGTCGCCTTAATTTTATAATTTTGAAAAAGAGTAAATATTGTGAAATAATATCCTATTATTTTATATGTGCATATAAACAAATTCTTAAAATTTCAATTCAAAGTCTTAAATCCGTATTGAAAATCAAATTTGAATTTAATATTGTTATAAAACTTGTAAAATTTAATTTTTTAGTAATCATTTAAATTTTAAATAATATTTATTTATTATGTTAAGAAAAATAAAATAATTAGTTTATAAGCATTTATTTCGCTTTAAATGAATTATTATGATTTTAATATAGCAATAGAAAGAAAAAATGTTTTTTATTCATGACTGAAAAATATATGTACATAAGGAATTTGTTCTAGTAAATTTTACTCAATAAAATAAGAAAGAAAGTGTTTGAAGCTTATATTTGAATACACTTCTTTTGTAAATACAGATTCTGAATATGTAGTACTATAAAAGAGTTTTCAATTTTGTTTGCAAAAATATGTAGATATAGTAACATAAAAAATGATGGATCAATGTATTATAGTGTTCGTTAAAGTTGAATCGGATCAATTGTAATTATAAGTTTAAAGTTAATGTTTTATTACAAATAAAATCCATTTTGAATAAGTTTTATTGTATAAATAATAAAAAACTATATTAAAAATTATTTCAAAACTTTGGTGTTTGTTATTATATTCAAATACAATTTATTTTTTCTTTAATTTATAAATGATTATATAAAAAATTTAAAAACAAACATATAAATTATCTACTCTGGAATATCATATAAATCTTTTCGATTCATATTCGACAATCTATGAAATTATTGATGTAATATTATAAAAAACAATTCATAATTAATTTTTTATCTTTTTCAATTCATTCATTTTTTAATTTAATCAATAATAAATAAATAAATAAATAGATTAAATAGAGAAAGTAATATTTTTTGAATTTTATAATATAAGTAATATTTTATACATTCAAATCATATGAAAATCAATAGTTTTTATATTTAATATTTTAAATTCTTTGAATATTTTGGATTTTGAATTTTACTAACTAATTAGACTTTACAACTACCTTATAAGATTTATAAACAGTTAAATAACTAAATAAATATAGATATAGTTATATTATTTTTTCAAAGAACTAAATAAAAATGTAAAGAATATATATTGCATAAAGGATACGTTTTTCATGGTTTATTGAAAACATATATTTAGAAAAAAATTTTCAAAATATAAAAACAGTCTTTTCTTTTCAAATATCTATAGATATTTACTTAATATAAAAATACTTTAAAAATTATTCATAGTATTAATTAAAAATAGTCAAAAGATTAAAAAAATTCTTGTTTGAATTTAAGACATAAGATGTTTAAAAATTGTCAATGATTTTTTCTATTATCGCGTAGTCATAATTATCAATTATATCAATTATTTAAAAATATTCATTAAAAATATTTTGTTTAAAAAAATTGATCGTTTAAAATAGTTTTTTCTTTTTATTTCATATATTACATTTATTATGTAAAAATATTTATTTAAGATGTAACTTTTATGTCATTTTTACCCGAAATACATATTTTTAAATCCATTAATTTTTAATAATAGAAATATAAAAAAGTCATAATAAAATGTAATTCTTAACAGTATAAATTTATAATTAGTTCTAATTATTTTCATTAAAAAAAAGAATCACCAATTTACTTTCTGTTTAACCACAGGTAATATTTAACTGTGACAAATAATTTGTTTTGGAGTAATTTTTATCTAAATATAGTCAATTTTCTTCTGTTGTGTATTTTCTTTTTTAGTAGTAACATTTTAAAACTTATGATAATAAAACTAAAATGAATATATAAATTTTTATTACAGAACATTATGTCTGTTCCATCATAATAAAATAATTTGAACGTATACTTTTATCTATTTAATCAACAAAAATAATCTTTCTATTACTCCATTCTATTATGAATTCTTGTTGACGTGTAAATTATAATTAATAATTTTATATATCTGAGCATATTGTTTAGTAATGAAAAATATTTACATTAAAAATAAAGGTGATGATAATTTACTTATTAATAATAATAAAATAATCTTAGTTTTATTTCATTAGTATATAGATTGAAAAATGTTTTGATGAATATTTTTTTTGTTTTTAAACTTGTTTTCAGATATTTTTAATTATTGTAAGAATAAGATAAAAGCATTATTAATATTGTAAGAACTTTTTAACTCAAACAGTATTATTTTAAATAGATTTTGTTACAAAATTATTTTAATGAAAAAAACTAAAATAATAAATTTAGTTAAATTGTTATCTCACCTTAAAATGTCTTATAAAGCTTCTAAAATCCATTGTGTCCTAAGATTACGAAACTTTCCCCAAGATGGGTATTCAAATTTTTCCTCTTTACTGGTCTCTTGTATTTGCATATAAAAATTTAAGGCGAACTAGACAGGTTGACTCACTTGTTTTAGCTATTTGTTCGCGTTATTTTATAACAACAGAATTTCTGAAGTTTACATAAGACTGGTTTCCACGATATCTAAGGTTTTTGCGCTGGTCCTCTTCTTTTTATTTCATAAACTTAAAGTCACGCCTTGATACTGAAAAGTTTATGAAAAATTTATATCAAGAAGCTAGTCAACTAATTTATTTTTGGTTTTTCTCAATTATATATTTATAAATTTAAAGGCATGATATATTATTATGTTACTTCTAACCAATAATTCTTAAATTTTAAAAATATATTTGGTCATAAGTGAATATTGTATAAAATATCTTTTCTAAATCATTAATTATACATAATGAAATTTATAAATAGATAAATATTTTTATTTAATATAAAACATCTTAAGATTTTTTAATTAATAAAAATGGTTGTAGAAAATCATAAATACGCTTCCTAAAAATATTCATACAGTACAGAAAAACCTCAAGTGATGACTGTCAATGAGATTATGTAAAAGATGTAGAAGTATGTGATGATACAAAGTTTGAAAGTGCGCGTACTAAGAACTGATGTGATTATAAACAAAGTGAGAATCACTTTAAGCGTTTATAATAGAAGAATACTTGTTAAAAATAGTGACACTGTATTAACTATAGAACTAAATATTTTAATAATTGATTTCAAGAATTAAAATGAAGCGGAGAATAAAGTGAGCTAAGATAAAGTCATTAAGCCAGAATAAAGTGTGGTGAGGTTAGTTTAGTCCCTAAATATAATAATATTATATTAAAATTATTAAAATATAATTATACTAAAATATTACACAAATATTTAGAAGAATTGACTTGTAATAGTTAAATATGTAATTTGTATAATTTCGATTTTCGAATGTATAGCAATAAAAAATTTTAATACATTCTAAAGGTTTACGGCACTGCTTTACCATTTTTTACATTATCGTTAATAGGGCAAAAAAGGAAGGGTAAATAAATTATTATAATAATAGTTGATTTCATTTTGGCAAAGAAAAAATACTAAAAAATATTTTTTTTTTACATTCTGTTTTATTTGCTATTAAGGAGGTTGTACTATTAAACTATCTACTGTACCTACCGTATTGATTTTGCTATATGTACTGAAAAAGCAGCAATATCGATTGAAAATATGTGCTTTTGCATATGTTGATGTTTTTATTTTTAAAACTTAATGATTCATATAGTTTATTTTTTATTTTTATATTGAATTAATCTTATTTCTACTATTTCTTCTTACACTTCATATTTATCTCTATTTCTAAAACAATGTAGAAATTTTTGTTAACTTATGATTATTAGAAATAGGTGGAATTACGTACATGTTCACATAAATCTTTAAACTTTTAAATTGAAAAATTTTTTAGATCTAAGATAATATATTGATTTATAATTAATTAATAGTTTTGGTTTTTTATATCAGAAAAAATTTATGTAAGCGATTAGAAACAATATGCGATTTTAAAAATACGATTATCAAATTTATATATTATGTTAATTTCTTAAAGACATAAATAAGTTAATAATATCTAAATCAATAAAATATATATGTAAAATATATATAAATTATTGTATAAAGCATTAATAAAAATTACAATAATATTAGAATCAAACTATTTATTTCATTTTTGCAAAGAAAGTATGCAGTTGTTTTAACTACGATATTGATTTAATTTTCAAATTGTACTTGTTTCAAATAATATTTTTATTGTTGATAATTTCATAGATTATTTAAGTAATATAATAGCAAGTATAATAAAATATTAAATAGCATGTTTCAAAACTGATTATTTGTCAATAACGAACAAGATATATTAGAATGAAAAAGTTACTCTTAACGTAATACTAATTTTTTTGTCCTACTTTTATGAATAATCACACGTATTATAACAAGATTGTACAAATTATTTTTATGAGTATTTTCTAAGACAGAATTTTATGTTTAAAGAAAATATATTTCATTCAAATTTTTACAAATTTTTTTGTTTATTAAAGTTTATATTAATGTTTATTTCAAATTATTAAAATTATAAATTTGATTTATTTATTATGTATATTTCTTGCACTGTAAAAACAGGTATATGGGTATAAATTAAATTTTATTAATTATGTGTATATACATCAATAAGTATCAACAATAAATCTATGTATGTATATATATATAATAAGAATTACATATTGTTCAAAATATCTTTACACTATTCTTCGATACATTTATTATTCGGTTATGAAATTATATATTACATTTTTTTTAAGTCTAATGAACGATTAATATATGACACAGAATATTAAAACAAAAATCAAAAATCATAAAATAATTAGTCTTTCATAATTGAAACAAAAAAAATTTTGTAATAAAATTATATAACAAACCAATATTTATTATTAATTTAAAGTATATTTGCTTTTTTTGTTTCATGCATATTACATTTTAATTGACAAACAAATTATTATTGCATTTACTTATTATATATAAATTAAACTTTTTAAAATAATTTAACATTTTTTCTAAATTTTAGAATAAATATTTTAAGCGAATAAAAAATATAATGTTTTATTTAATATTATATCCATAAAATAATTTTATTTTCAAATAAATTGAGAAAAAAATTAAAGAATTGTAGTTATATTTTCAAAACATTTCTTAAATATTAATTTTATTGTTATAAAGTATAATGAACAAATTTTATTAATAAATGTTTTTTTCTGTTTATTATGATTTTTTAGTTTTTTTATTTTTCCTCAAACTTTACAATTAATTAACAAGTTAATGCACGAATAAACTATATTAACAAAAATTTTTTATGAATTTTATATGACAAATTTTCAAATCTTAATAAAGATTTTAAAACATCTTAATAATGTCTACATTATTTTATTACTTAATAGAAATTAATAGAAATCTGATGAAAAAAAAATCGAATTTTCGTATAAAATAATGTTTTCTGAAATGAAAATATATATACTTTTTATACATATAAATATATTTTTAACTTTAATTCATTTAATATTTTTGTAGAAATTATTTGGTTTGATTAAGTATTATATAATATTTATAGTACTATATAGCTAATTATTTTGATATATTATGGATATTTAATATAAATCGATATTATTATGTATAAGTAAATAATGTAAGATTATAATACTATAAAATTTTTCAAAATTTCGAAAAGTTTTAAATAAAGAAGTCTTTTTACACAACATATTATTTAATTACCTCTTCTTATGCTCATAAGTATACATTCAATTTAAATTTTATTATATCATTTTTGGGTTAATTTAAGGTATTTTAATATGTATATTAAAAATTAAATATTTAAAAAATTATATTTAGAGAAATATTAAATTGAAAAAATCCTCTGTTAATATTTATTAATTGTATTCAAATATATATTTATAGATAAATTTAAATTCTAAATTAATTTTTTAAATTAAAAAAGATTATCTATTCTTCCATATAAAGATAAATATTATCATATACTAAAAAACTTTTAAAAAACATAAAAGCATCATTTGTACACCCTATAATAAATATTTTTCATACACATTAAATATAGTATGATATTAATAAAAATAAATTAAAAAAATGAAGCTTAGAAAAGGAGAGAAGCAGAATCAATAAATAAAACTATTCAATGTAAACAAAGTTTATCTCCTCTTCTCTCTTATAGTAAATTTGTAATTTTTGTATATTAAAAACCTCAGATATTCAATATTATAATAGTACTTCTCAAATATAAGAGAACTTATATATATGCTTGTATTAACACATTTTTGCACCTCATTCGCACTCAATAAGTAAAAGAAATATAAAAATTCGATATTTATCATATGTCACTAACTTAGGACAATCCACTAACTCATCCTGGGTCAATCACCACTGTTAAATAGCTTCGACCGAGATCGTTACTTGAATGAGTAAACCTATATTTCTTTAACAGTTTTGTCAAATGTTTTAATTTATCAAAGAAAATTCCATAAATAATTTATTTTGCTGCATTTTTTTTTAATTTTATATAGTTTTTAATATTTATTATATTTAATTATCGTCCTGAAATTCTTAGAAAACACCAATACATAGATGACTTTTTAATAACCAAGGACTTCATTTTAAAACTGATGAATTTCGTGTGTATACGGAGTTTTAGGGTGACGATGTAGATAAAAATACTTTATTAAATTTCCAATTCCCGGAATACTATACATGATTGCATTTCTAATTCTTTAAAATTAATACCAAATTTTGTTATATTTTTAAAATTAACTATCTGAAGTTTAAGCTATTTGAGTTTAAAAGTGTATGTTTACCATTTTAATATTTTAGTGCTATTTTAATTGTTTCTGAGTTGTTAAAAAAAATAATAAGGAGTGGATTGTATATTATAATGGAAGATTAAGGATAATGAAATTATAAGATACTCATATTTGAAAAGGTAGCTTTTATAAAATTAGAAGGTATTTCTCAGTTTGAATTTTGTACTATTATATTACTAGTTAAGTTAATTATGAAATCACATCCTGTTATTCCATTAAAAAAAACTAAATTACTCAACTTATTATTGAAAAAGCTTACAAATAAAATAGACCGTGTATTCAACTTTCTGTAAAAAGCAGTGTCACTTTCTGATCTTGCATGAACAAAATCTGATCTAGAACAAACATATAGCAGATAATTCCCTAAAAAATATGTACCTGATCATAACTAGTAGCATAAATAATACTAATCTTTTCTTGATTTAATGTTTGGCCGACTGAATATAGTGAAACTTCAAAATTTACGTAAATAGTTTCATCTGCTTTGTGGTAAAGTCAATGTACTATAAATTACTTACTGACTATACATCAGAGGTAATTTTAACAGTTTTCCGTTTCTTACGTTATAGTTATATTTTTTCTAATATAAAAGTTGATTACAGCTATGGGCAAAAACTAGAGATAATATCGATTGTTCTCATATGCATAATTTTAGTAATTGTTGGAGTCAAATAGTAAGTTCTTAAAAAATTATTTTAATAATATAATCGAGGATTATAAACTTACTGATGAATAATTTTTACTAGTACAAATAGAAGTTTGTTTGAATTCTCAATTTATTATTGATCTTTTTCTAGTTCTAACTTCTAATCTTTTTTTATTTGATACTTCATTGATTTTTGTTGCCAAAACATTTTTTAAATTGAATGAAATATCAAAACAAAACAGTTAACTTAAAATTATGACCTAATAGTAAGAAATATAGTATTATTTAAAGATCAACTACTACTAAAATAGGATCTATCCAATTGAATTACTTACACACTTTTACTTTAGTTCTGATGGTCTTTGTGGCACAGTTAAAATAAAAACTACCATACTTCAGTTCAAACGATCCATTTACAAATTTATATATGTTGATGAAGTACCGACATTTTAATACGTAATTTAGACGATAATTAATAATAATATTTTGTATAATACAATATTTTGTAATTTTATTTCGAAGTTTGTCTTAATTTATTTTATATATATAGTTTAATTATATATATATTATTTACGATAAATCATGATTTTATATTAAAATATTTCCCAATTTATAGTTATACAAAGGAATATTATTTTGAATATACATTTAATATATTGACTAATTACTTTTTTAAAATAATGTATGAATCCTTTATCTGAAATTTTATATACTTTAAGACAAAATAAGTCAGTATATTAGTTTTTAATATTATTAAATTAAATACTTTTAATTTTATGTTAATTTAAGTTTATATCCTCATTTTTATTATGGTTGATCATTTATTAATTTGTAATATATACTTTTTTATATATTTTGAAACTTAAACAAAAAATTTTAGATAGCTATGTTTTTTAATTATAACAAATTAAATTAAAAAATAAATAAATATTTAATCTTGATATAAATGTAATAAGTAAATTATTAATATTCATTTAGTATATATTTTATTATATGTAATCTATTGGGAACTAAAATTATAATAAATAAATCGAAGTTTTCATTATATTTTTATGAAACTATATTTAATATAATTAAATACATATACGTAATTAACGCGTATAAAATTATTCTAAAAATCAGGTGATAACAATGGGCTTATTTTTTACATAGTATAAATATATAATTGATGTTATAAATCAAAAACGAATGGTAATTACAATGCGTTATTATGTTTACCAATTGAAAATAAAACATTGGAATTTAAATTCAAGTTTACAAATGTAAATTACATTTAAGGAAATAATTCGATAAAATACTTTGTTATGATATCGAAAGTATCAAAATAAGATAATATCTTTAAAAAAATAGTTAATTATATACAAAGCAGTTAATTGGAAATAAAAGAGTTGTCTGAAATAGAAACAAAGGTTTATAATAAATGCAAAGAAGTAATTGAAAAATAATCTATTAAGTAGATTTATATATTAATATTAAAAAATTTAAAAACATGATTTTTACAAAAATTATATGTGTCTACTTAGATATAGTGAAAATGATACTACTTTTGCAGGTTTAACGTAGACACAGCTATAATACTAATAGCAAATACATGTAAAATTTATTTAAAAACAGGTCGAACACTTAAAAAATTTCACCACATCAATGTTCAAGTTCACCATGTTCACATATTCATATTGATTTTGTAGATCTATTTTTTCATAATGATAAGTGTATAAAATGATAAGAGTTTATAAATACGAAAAAAAATATGTCACCTAAATTGATTTAATTTTTTAACGAAGTATTACAACATGAAAAATATCAGCATATTTTATGTTTAAACATAAAATTCGTACATGATTTTATTTTTTAAAATCTGATGCAATAGGTATAGTAAAACGACATCAATACAATCAAAATTATTATATGGGGAAAACTGTGAATTTTCAAAACAACATATGATGTGTTAGTTATTATTAAAGAAATTCGAATGATAAAAAAACTGAAATAATCGAAAAATTATCGCCACTTATGTATAAAATTAAATTTAAAGACAGTGACAACATGAAATGTCTCGTAAATCAATTTTAAAAATAAGGTTATAAAAAAAGAATTTAGTCTAAAATTTAAGTTAAGTAAAACATAAAAAGACATAATTATTGATAAGACCAAAATTTTATGATAAGACCACCGTCTAGATTAACAGTATATAAGTATGTGTGCATATGTAGTGAATAAGTACGTACTTTATATGTTCAAGATACGGCAAATAGCTTAAGAATCCAAGATTTAGTTGGATCAGTCGAGACAATCTTAGAAAAAAAATTTTATAAATGTATGAAACTGTTGATAAATAAATAATTATTAAAACAAAAATATAATTCCTATTATTTCCTTTAATATCGAACAAACTCTCGATATGTTAAAATATAAGAAGTATTTCTATAAATGGATTATCTTTGGATTCTTTTGTAATAATTTTGAAAATTTCTCGTTACATTGTTTTTTAAATTTAAGTTTATATTCAAATAATTACATTTAGTTGCATAGTCTAAAATTAAATATTGTATTGTAAAAAATTTATTTGCAGATTTTAAAATAATAATTATATATATATGATAATGTACTTATAATAAAAGTTTGTACAAATATTAACTATTGGTTTTAAAAAAAATTCTTAATACATTTACATATTTTTAACTTAGTTTAATTAAGAAAAAAATAAAAACTTTTATAAAGTGATTCTGTTACTACTTGACTAAATTATTTGATTATAAATATGATTATAACTTTTTACAAAAAAAAACATTGCTCATGTGAGAAAGAAAAAGAGGGAGAGAGAAAAAGAAAATAAATAAAAAATAAGATGTAATTATTTATTCAAATAATTGTATCATATTTAATCGAGCTACGGCAAACTCATGAGAATTATAAGTGTAAATGATTACCGTGTACTACATCTAAACACTTATAATGAAGAAGTACAGAAGCAATAAGTTTCTGTATGCAATTTAAATATGAAGAATTGCGAGCAGGTAACTCTTAATAATTTAAATATATTAAAAATAAAAGAAATTATTTTTATTCCTGTAATGTGTAAAATTTCTCAAAAATATAAATATGCAGCTAAGTATTGAACGCTCGATGAAAAAATTAGATAGTTTAAAATTTTATTTTTCTTTTAAAACTATTCTCATAAAAATCTATCAATTTTATTATTTTTTTCATATTTTCATTTTTTCGAGTCAATATATTTTTTTTCAATTTTTATATTACGTAATATCTTTTTTTTAAACATTGATAGGATAATATTTGTATACGTATATACTTAAATGTTGATCTCTCTCATATAAAAAGCTAGATATATAGAAATATAAAAAATGAAATTTTCGACATAAATGTAACGACTATCAAAGAGTAGTACATACACAAATCTCATTGAACATAGAGGACCATAGGAAACATTAGATTTATAATTGTCTGGAACGTTATTGTATAAAATTACAAGGTTAAAGGTTCGGTTAAAGGTTTTTACCGAAGACTTTTTAAAATAGATTATCTCCGATAAACAATAGAGAAAAATAAAGGTTCTTAAGATTAATATCTTTAAGAGGACCAGTCTTATTACTTATTGTACTTGAAAACAATTATTAATAAGAAACTTACAAGAAAGCTACAATACTTTCCTTTGATCGCAAGAAAATCTAGGCAAAAACCTCCAATAATGACAACTTGTCGTTCTCTCGTCAGTTCTTCTCGCGTCAGTTCTCCCCACTTTAATTAAACTTACCTCCCATTAAAGGTAACAGAAATTAGGAAAAATCTCCGTATAGTAATTATAAAGAATTTAAAATCGGAATACTACCTAAAAGTAAATTTTGTATTCACACACAAAACTATATTAGATTTATATGAGAGCAAAGTTTTATTCTTGTTAGTAAACTAAATGAAGTCCAGCATTAAATGAAATGCAACGTTAACCCAGATAAAAAGAAAAGATCAAATAGTTAATTACCAAAAAAAGACGGAAGAGCCGGTATAATTAAGATATAAAAATCGAACAATACATTTCATCAAAATGAATAGAATAAAACCGATAGAAAAAATGAATTATTCATTCTTACACAAAATTGGCCTATGTCAAAACCGAGTATATACCGTGCCATATATGGACAATAATATAGTAACTGCTTTATTAATATTAATTTCTACTAATTATTAAAATTATAAAATTATACAAAACTAAAGAATTTAAATTTCAAAGAATTGATCAAATTCTTTTTTGAATTTGTATTTCAATTATTATTATTTTAACATGGGTAGGAGTGAAGCCAATTGAAAATTTGTCATATTCAAATTAGACAAATTACTTCTGTACTATATTTTCTATACTATTGATTTTCTTTAAAAGTGATCTTTATATTTTTCAAATTAATTAAAATTTAAAGAAATGAATATTTATTATTTAGCCTAATGCTAAAATATGATAAGAAAATCTTATCCATTTTTAATTGCTTAAACTCATTATTAAATTATATTTATAAAATTAAATTAAATACACTATTAATAAATAATTACTTAACTTCATTAAAATTGAAACACTAGCTTTATTATTTAGTCTAAAATTAAAATATGATAAAAAAACTTATCCATTTTGAACAATTAATTATGCAAATATATTTATTATACTAAATTAATTAATATTGGACTGTTAATCAAATAATATTGATTTTTTAATAAATAATAATTTAAAATTTAATAAAATAAAATTTTATGAAAATATTAATTTCAAATTATATTTATAAAATTTAAAAATTAATATAATATTATAAAAATGTAATTTATTCAGTTTCGACCTAAAGAATGATAAATTTTTATTCAGTTTTAACTTTTAAAAATAAAATATATACATATAATTATTAAGCTATAATAGTATGTAACTTTGAAATTACATTTATAGAAGTAAAATATTTTAATAAAATTTTTAAATTAGATATATTATATTATCATATGGTTATCGAGAGTATGTTCCTTGAATTCAAATGACTAAAATTAGTATAAAAATATATCTAAAATAAAATAATTTCATATATATTTTCTCCTAAAAAATTCTAAACAAATACATTATAAATAAAATTATTACTGAAATAAAATAATTATTCATAAATAAATTCTAAATTTATTACACTATTATGGTAAAGTATATTATCAATTTTTATTCAATAAATTAATTACTAATTGTATTAATAACAAGTTCTTTCATACAAAATTATAATAAATTTTTAAAGATAGAATCCAAACTGGCTTACACTGTTTTAAACTCAAGACATGCAAATTTTTAAAAATCAAACAGATTTAATTTATTTAATTGCTTAATCAATATTTAACTTAATTCAACATTAAGGTTGTAATCTTTTTTATCAATTTTTCTCAAAAAATATTACGATGTTATTTCTAAAGTAATTCACTTTATTTTCATTTAAAAATGGATATTGATTATATGCTATTCATAAATTTATGAATTAAAAAATAATATTTAATTTTTAATATTATTATACATTATTTATTACACATTAAACATTTGTTTTTAATTTTGAAATTAGCCACCATATAATTTAATAATTTATATAATAAAAAATTTATCTTAAAAAAATTAACTATGTATCTAATAAACTTCTATATGCATTTTTCGTCTTATAAATATATTTAACAATTTTAACTTAAAAAAGATTTAATATTTAATTAAATTGAAACAGATATTATTTTGTTCAATCCTTCATTTATATAAATTTTATTCAAACTTCATTAAAAAACCAAATGATTATGCTACCTTTGTACAGTTAAAATATTGCAGCTATTTAATTATTATCATTAAATACATTATACATTAGACAATATTATATTCAATAAGACATGTTTTTCTTAAACAGACGAATAATTTTATTGCCGAATTCCTTCATTTAATCTATCAATGTATATATACACATAATACATACACACATAATATATACTATCATATTTACTAACTTTATCATTAATTAAAAATTTTAAATAATTTCAATTTAATTTATAATTAATTAAATATACAAATAAATTTATAATAGTAAATATTTAAATATTTTATATATTAATATAAATCTAAAGTTTATCCCTTAAATTTTCAATAAAAATTTATAACAATATTATTTAAATTTATATTATTATTGAACTTTATCTAAATTAAATTTATAAAATAATTAGATATATGAATTTAGCATTTCATTCCAAAATAATTATTATCAATAATATTTACACATTGATAATCATAATTATTTAATTCAACTTTTTAATGAAATAAATAAATTTATGTATTAATTTTAATAAATCCTGATAAAAAAGGTAAAAAATATTATTTTTTACTTTAAATAAATGATTATACATATTAATATTCTTTCAAGACATTTATTTAACTATTAAATAAATTTTCTTTAAACAATATATAATATTTTTAATTACCTTATTATTTTATATATAGTAAATAAAAATATATATATACATACATTAAAATTTAATTTCAATTTTAATAAATTATAAAAATTTACTAATAAATTTCTTTCTAAAATTAATATTAAAATTAATTAATCGAAACAAAAATGTAATTCATCGAACTCTGAAATTTCTACATATTAATCTAAATTATTTTTTTCCTCAATTATTTAAAATTAAAAATAATATATAAATTTACATAATAAAAAAATTATAAATATTTATTTCTTAAAAGAATATTCTTCGTATGAGCATATGCAATTATAAATTATAATTACGTGACAAATTCCTCTATATAGTTAATATACCGCTATAATTTTTAAATTTTTAATATTAATACTCCTTATTTAACCTTTTTCTTATTAAAATAATAGAGTATCTAATCTTAATTTTTATTTTAATCTTTGTATACTAAAAATTAATCTATAATAATAATAATTTTTATAATAATTATTAAATTCAATCTATAAATTATTCCTTTAATTATTAATAATAAACTAATTATTATAAGTCATTATAAAAATTAATTTATATAAATTTATTTAACTACAATGTGGCTGCTTGAATTGCATGAATTGCTGGCACAAATTTCATCCATATTATAAAAATTTCTTTTAAATAATTTTTTATGTAATTAATATTTAAAATATTAATTATTTTTATTACTTCACATAATTATTATTAAATTATGTTAATTTAATAATTCTTTAAAAATTAAATATATTTAAAAATTTTGCAATTAATTATAAAATAAATTAAAATTTTCAATTTAAAATTTAATAATTTGTGCAGGCGCGCACACACACATTACAAAAACATGAATGATTAAAGTGTATCTTCACAATTCAACTTATTATTATATATCATTAGAAACAAGTTAAATTAGTACTTTGATGCAGTTGAAAAAATGTTTTTTCACTTGAAAAGGGTGTTTTGTGAACACCCTAAAACAGATAATGAATCTTAGGATTAATTACATTACAATAACCAGCGGAAGGCAGAGGTATTTGAGAAAGCTCACTCAGGTCCTTCACCATACCAAGAAACCGAGGACTAGATTACTACTAATACCATACGATAAACAAAGGTCAAACAAAGGGGTTATTACTTATTTAATACATTTTTGATTAATCTGCGATGAGGTGAAGACAAATGCCCCCCAGGATATTCTAGTTTCCAAGAACTAGGAGAATTATTTATTAGACATCTAATAAATTGCTATTATAATATTTGTGTTTAATTAACGCATTGCAATCTCACAAAACTATTCTTTCCTTCCTATTTTTCGACTTTACATCATGAATCTCATGAATTTTGCTATTTTAGCAGGCATATTAATGAAGTATCAACATACTAAAGCTACGTAAAGGAATTGTGTAGTGCAATTTGTTGTGATACGTTAATACTCGGTAGAGTGGGAAGTGTAAAATTTCATCGTACGCGGCACATCAGCCATTGTATTTCGAAAATGTAGAATTACAAGACTTACAGATTTAAACTTTTCACAATTGACAAGTATATTTGAGCACTTCGTTGGAATGTATATATATGTACAATGTTAACAAAAACCTTTATTTTTTATTATGAGAATATTGTTTATAAACTTAAAAATTAAAACTTACCTAAAAAATATAATGTAGATACTATAAAATATTATATTTTCAAAAAAAAGTAATTCATAAATAATAACCAGTACTATTATCCATAATGATTACTCATCATGCAGTAGTAAGAATTATTTTCCAAATAATTTTAATTAATAATCTTAATATACATATTTAAAGGAACATTAATAGTTTTTTAATATATAATAGATTTGTATTGATATTGATAATAAACATATTAAAAATTATAAAATCAATATAAACTTATAAATACTATAAAAGAATAATTTTATTATTTAATATTGTTGTAATAGAAAATATAATAAATTAGTAAGATAAAATAATTTTGAATTACTGTAAAATTTTTAAATTACTAAATTAAAATTATCATATTCTAATATTTTTAGAATATAACTACCATAGATGTTTATAATTGACTATAATATTTGATAAATTTGGCATTTATCGCTTTCAAACTAATTTTATAAAAATTTTAACAATATTTGAAAGTTTTTAAAATGTAACTGATTTTTAAATAAATTTTTTATTAGTATAAATTTACACAACAATATTAAGTTAATCAAGAACTTTTCAAAATGCATATGATTGATTAATTTTAATAAAAGTTTGCTATATTTTATACTAAAAAAAAATATTTTATTTTTTTAATAAAATTTTCAAATTAAATTTTCAAAATAAATTTTCAAAATAAAATATCTTGTACAATATATACTTTAAAATATATTGCTTTTTTCGAGAAAAATAAAAATTCGTTCATTCCAAAACAAATTTTTTTTATACATTTCAATGTATGTAATATTTTTAATATTCTTATATTTATATGTACATATAAATAAAATTTATAATTTTCAACAACACATATAACTTTTAAATGTAATGTCATTGTATAAATTCATTTTAATCTATTAAATATGATGAAATAGTACATTAAATAATATTATATAATACGAATAATACTGAAGACTTAATTTTTATCAATAAATTTACTTATTAATTATTAAACTATTAAAATTATATAAATAAAATCATAATTCTAAGAGAGAAGCAAATTTGTGGTAACACTTTAATATTAAAATTAACTTGGCTCTTACAAATATTACAAATTCATACACATATAATTTATTGTGCAGTTTAATATGAATAAATAATATGAATAATTTAATATGAATAAAATATAATAAAATATGTAAAAATAAAAATTAAAAAAATTATACAATTTATAACGGTCACTTTCATTTTAAAATAATTATATTTATTTTTAAATTACTCAAATTTTTTATTGAAATGAAATATAAAAACTATTTTTTAAAATGCAGAAAATTATATTTGATGTATGTAATATTTATTTACACAAACATTATCCAAAGTAATTGATAGTTCTAATAAAAAAGCAAATATTTATTTTTACTTTTCACTTAGAATCCATTAATGTAAAAAAAATTAACTTAAAAATCAAACATTTAGCTTACTTTCTAGTATTTTACTTCATAAGAACATATTCCAAAAATGTATGTGTTTAATTTTAATACAAGTTGAATCTTTTTTCATATTTTAAACTTTTTTGCAGATCTATGACGAATCCATAATTTTAATCATTGCTTTTTTACAAATACAACTGTTTTCAAAATGTTTTATGAACGCTCACCTATGATAAATAGTTTACAGTTGTAATGCAAGGCGTTCAGAAAAGATTGATGTAATATTAGGTAATCATATAATTTTATTTAAACTTTTCTTATAAATTGACCCATATGTATATAAACTGAATGAACGATAGATAAGAATCATAAGAAGAGAGTAAAATTATTCAATTTTTGACATTACTAAGTCATTTTAGTCAATAGATTAAAAAAAATAAGGTATGAAAGGTTCTTCTTTGTAATTTTTGTTATTACAATACGCGCACTTCTTAAATTATTGAAATACACACAAACAATAGCGAGGCATACTAACGACTAGCACTGGAACGGGAAACACTAGTCGGGATCAGTTTCTCCCCCTTACTGTTATATACGTCGTAGTGCTAAGTTGTTTATCCCTACTCAAGCTGGCAAAGAAAATTCAGTTCACTTGCTTTCTACTTTGACTTTTAATTTCTGTCTTTTTCATATAAATACTTCACGTACATAAATATATAGAAAATAAATATCAATATATAGTAACTATCTATTATTATAATTAAATATTATTATTTATAAAAAAATTTGTGAACAAAAATTTTTGTAAAAATAAATAATATTTGGAAATTTATATTTGCTTAAAATCTGAACATATATTTTAAAAAAATTGAATTATTTTTATATTTATAAAATATTTAATACTATTAGATATCTTATGCATTTATTTAATATAGGATAAGATAACTATTTCAAGTTTAATATCATTTTTAAATTATACCATATTCAATAATATTTCGATCTAAACCATTATAATAAATTTTTATAAATAATTTTATTTTTATAAATAATTTTTAAAAATATACTCTCATATTCAAAAACATTGCAAATAAATTCAATGTCTAGTAAATTATAATTATAAATAAAATACATACGAGAGTTATCCAGTGATAAAACAATCATTTTAAATAATGAAGTTTCATAAAAAATTAGAACTTTTTGTAATACGTGATAATCAGAATTATTAACGTTGTATATTTTTATAACATGCTTAAATATAAAAACTAGTGAATTTTCTGATATAATATGCTTCTTTACACGACACAAAATATTATATGCAAAAGCAGATTATACATTTTAAATATTATATTATAAATTATAAATATAATATTTTACTTCTAAATAATGTAAAAGATAATATTTGACCAATTAATGTAGTACCGTCGAATGAAGTTTTCACAAACTATATTGGTCTATTTGCGTGAATTGCTAAAAAAAGTTTCAACAATATGTTTCTGAAAATAACATATAATAGTTACAAAAATATTAAAAATATGCACATTTCAATAATATTAATTTTATTTATGCTGAGTTTAAAGTAATATTATAACAGTAAAGTCAGAGACATTAAGAAGGTCTTTTATTAGCTGTGAAAGAAAACTGCTTTTGTTACGCTGAAGTAAGCTAACAAAAATCTATATGAATGAAAGCAAATGAAGTTTTATGTATATACTCTAAACTACATTCCGTTCACCATAAAGATCGCTGTCTTAAATGTAATGTGATCTTCTACGAATACTCTAAGTATATTAACGCAAAATCAGCAAAAGTTTGATTTACATTGTTGTTTAAAATTTAATTTTCAATCAATTTTTCAAATGGAATAAAATATGATAGAAGTTTATTTTGAATTAGTTTTTGAATAGAGATACTACAATACCATAAATCTAACATTTTTTAAATTATATATTTAGAATATAGATATTTTTATATTAATACTTTTTAAATATAAACATAATTTGTATAATTAATTTAATAGTCTTAATTTTGTAATAGGAAGAGCTTTACTATCATATTATTCATCAAGATGACTTGAATACTATAATTAATAACTTTTTGTTTACTTCACAACAGCATAACTCACACTTTTTACGGGAATTTATAAACAAAATTAGAATGAAAAAAGTTGATAAATTAAAAATTTTCTATTAAACAAATTTAATGAGTTCATAATAGCACTTATTGATAAATAAATATTATTTGGTATAATGTATACTGTGTATTTATTATATCTTATACTACATGTTTTTGTCTCTTATAAAAATGAAAGTTAAATTTATCAAATTTTTAAATAATGATGCTATATAGTTTTGTTATTTTTTGAAAATGATAATAAGTTTATTAAAAGCTGAAAAATTTCAGACTTTTTTTTGAGTAATAATAAAATTATTTAATGCAACATTAATATTTTTATTCTTACAACTACTTTATTTACCTAAAATCTGCAAAATAATCTATTTAGTTACATAAAAAGTATAAATTATTTATTTATATATAATTGATCTTATATCATATCAAGTATTATGATAATTCATGAATTATGTCTCTCCAAGATGATTTAAATTACCAATATTAATACCGCACTCATACTACTCATAATAAGTCTTAGAGTAAAATGTAGTGAAACAAAAATACCTATTACACTTCCTTCAGTGTTCAATTAGCTTAATGTGGATGTAATGATTGCCTGTCTAACGTTGAAGATAATTCTTCAAAACCTCAAAATATATTTATTAACAAGTAACCTTTAAGTTTTTACAGCCTTAATGATAAGATATCTTTTTGAAGAAAACAAAAAAATCATGATAGATGTTTCTCAAACAAATTCATTTTTTGAATTTCAAATTCATCTACATATAAGTTTCCAAAAAAAGTATTGCCGTCTATTTTATAACTTTCAAATCAAAATTTAGCAAATTTGGCTCATCATTCAAAAAATAGAAATTTGTTAAATAATTTACCTATAATAAGGAAATCTATTTTTTATATATAGAAAAACAAAATTAAAAACTACTATATGGCAAATTAAAAAATCGATACATAAATTTTACTCAAAATCATCACATGAAATTATCAATTTATAATGATAAACTATCTATCAAGACAATTTTCTTTACTAAAAAGTTTGATAATAAATTGCAAATTTAAAAAATTACAAAATACACGAAGAGCTTGCTCTCAACGTATTGAGCTACTTAATACCAATGTCAGACTTGAATAATTCGGTAATAGATTTATTAGTCTATGAAGTTTAAGACTCCATTACTTTTGATAAATTATTACTGCTGGTAAATGTTAAGGACTAGCATAATAATTTAAAAGTTTCAGATATTAAAATTTTTATATCAATCTATGTCCAGATAGATGAAACTGATTTTTTAAACTGTATTAAGTAATAATTGCTTGTCAAGTCAAAAACCATCTTGTTCCAAATAGTGATATTTTTTTTAAGTTGGTAAATAGATAACTTCGAAATAAAGTCACATAGTACTTATGTGCTAAAAAAAGTGGAATTAAATCGAAGTTTTCATGCTGCATTAAACCCACGCATATAACTTTACAATGCTACTCGACTTATAGAGTCTACAAGTATGTACGAACCACGCATAGAAGAATAATAAGGCAATGCGTATTACTATTTCAGACTTGATTCTTACAAATTATTAATACTATTTTGAAGGCTATCCTCATTATTTACTCCCAGAAATGATGCTATCGAATGTATCTCATTCTCTTTTATTATTCGCATTCAGGAAGTAGTATATTTTCATATTGATTTATATTATATTTTTTTGAAAATTTTATATTGTAAACAATCATTATTTTTTCTATATTTTCAGTATCTATCCGTGACAGAGGATCTGTTCTTTAGGTATAATAATAATAAAAAATAACATTTTTCTTTACCTTATATTTCTGCTAGTATTGTAATAACCACACATGGTAGAATCTTCATACACTACAAGTACCATTCACTTGAAGTTTCAGAAGAACATCGAAATTAAAACGTAACCAAACTGTTATAAATATTAAAGGACTCTTATAATTTTTTTCGGTTAAATAGCTAATCAAATATAAAACTTGTACAAAATTGTTTTATCCTAGTTATAGATAAGTTATATACGTTTCTAATTTAAATAAAATTAAACCTAAGATAAATTTAAAATAAAAGCGAAAGACTCCAAATCTTTTATTTTATAAATCTTTTCATAAATGTTTTTTTTATTAAAGAATATATGAATCCATGCATTCATAGTCAAGAATATATGCCCTCCTATATAATAATATAAAAGTCTTATTAACTTCCTAGAATTTTAAACTTGGTTTTCTTTAATAATAATAAAAGATAATCATAGAAATAAATACGTTGAAATTATGCTCGCTAAAAAAATACTATTATAAGTTTTTATAAAATTAAAAATTAAACATTAAATTAAATTTATAATCTTTCATACACTGAAAAAGTAAATATTACTTTAAATAGATGCGTAATATTCACAGGTGAAGCACTGAAGTTTAAAATGTGCTTTTTCTCTTTATCCATAATATAAATAGTATTAATTGATAATTAAAACCTACTTATCTCCCTCGTTACATACGCAGCTTAACCTAATTTAATGTTATATTATTCAAATTTTGTTGATAAATATAAGGACATAAAAAACAGATTATTAATATTTAAAAATGTAATAATAATAATTATTATTATTATTATTTAAATATGTAATTAAATACAGACGACTCGAAAAATAAATGCAACGGCATTGATTATTTAGTGGGTACAGAATCCATTACAAAAATAAAAAGAATATCATTTAACTCAAAGACTAGCAAAACGACAACACATTTAATAAAAATTCTTTGAAATTTTTTCATTATTAGAACATTATGCATTCTACAACTAAGAAAGAATTTACAATCTAATCATTTATTTTATTAATCTATAATTTAAATGTGATTTGTAAAAATAGTACTTATCAATAATACGAAAATATTTATAGTTTATTATAAAGAATTGTTAATTCTCAGCTATATATTATAGAAATTACTATAAGAAATAAAATTAAATTTTTAAATTAAATGTAATTTTTTTAAATTTTTAATATTGTTCCTTATTAATAATTTAAAGATAATTATAATTTTACTTCTTTTTAATTTTTCGAAATTTGATTCTAATTTCAAAATATAAATTTTTAAGTGCATCTGATGTGATAAAATTAGTAATACTATTTTCTACATAAAACTACATAAAACTTTAATAAGCATTTGTAAAGTTACAATTATAAAATATATTTAAGGTTTGTATACCTTTGTATATCGAAATTTTTTTCATAAGATAGTAAAGAAAAAGTCAGAAACATAGAACTTTATTAATTAATACCTAATTTAAATGCAAGAGTTACAACGGAAGTGTATACACAATACAAAATATAGTCTTTTTATATTGATAAACAAATTCATAATTATTTCATTATGTATGCATACGAGTGTATATGCATATGCGCATTTGCGCCTATATTGCAGAATATATATATTATAAACTTCATTTCGAACACATCAAACATTTCAATATTAATTATTATTAATGTTTATTTATTTTTACCGAATAAATACAATATTTATACAATATGTTGTTCTTTTTCCATCATAATATACAAATATTTTACATAAATAAATTACTTATGACGAATAGCCTGTTATATACAAAGATCCCAGTCTTACACATTATTTATTATTTTTTATTAAGATTATATTTTTTTGTGCATGAGAATTTATTACGGAAGAACAAATTTTTTTATATCAATTTTTCAGTTTTATTTATATACAGAAAAAAATTAAAATAACAAATTTTGAACTCAGGTTTAAATTTTGTTGAATAATTTTTGTAATATTAATGTTTTTGTAATGATTTATTGAGATCAAATAAATAATGAATGTCACTATTGTATATATTAAAGATTATCGGAGAAATTATTGTGTCTTTTTGAAAACCGGTTCTACTGTGAATCCTAGACTTGATCCGTTGTTTCCTTCTATTGTAATAAATGACTTATCCGTGATCATATTCCATATTAATTTAATTATGTATTTAGGAAATTTTTTTTATTAATTTATAAGTTATGCCTTCGGTCGAAGTGATGTCGAATGTTTTTCTATGTCGATTAGTGAAGTTGCTACTCTTTGGTTATCGTTTAGTGCCCAGCTTATATCCAATGTTAATTTATTAATTGCACGTATCGTCGAATGTTTATGTTTAATTCCGAATTGATTTTCCGGTATTACGTTATTTTTATTAAATTATTTTATTAAGGTTCGACTAATTATTTTTTCGTATATTTTACCTATATTTGGTAAAAGGCTTATGGATGAAAATTAGATAGTGATGTATTGTTTTTATTTTTATTCAGAATTGATTTTACTTTTGCTTTTTTCCATTTTTTTCAAAAAGTACATATTATTTAATACGATGTAAAATATTCTTATCTAATAATGTGTGATTTGTTCACGAGTATGTTTCAATACTATATTTGGTATGTCGTAGAATCCTGAGAATCTTTTGTTATTTATTTATTGAAAATATTATTTACCCAAGTGTCATTAATAAAGTAATCAATTTCTTTATCATATTATTTTGGATTATCCGATGTGTTTTTTATTGAGAAAGTTTTTATTGGAATATTTTATGTTTTATTATTTATTATTTCTTCTTTTAATTTATTAGTTTCTTCCATAATTATATTGTAGATTTTCGGTTTAACAACTGTAGAGTTTTGTTTATATACTTCTGATTAATGTAATCCTAGCAAATTGAGTGTGTCTTTGGTGTTCGTTATTATATAGCTGTTATTGTTGTCTTTATTCGTATTTGTTATATCTATTCCAGTTTCTCTTGGTGTTGTAATATTATTATATGGTATTATTAGCGAAGGGATATTCATATCTTTCTTATTTTAAAAATTGAATTAATTTTGGGGAACATTATTCTTGGATCATTTTTTTGGTTATTTCTTTTATTATTCCATAAGTTATTTGCTAATTCTGAAAATTTTTGGTGATGTTATTTTTATTCGAACGAGTAGGTAATTATAAAATTTTAATTCCTTTTTTACTACCGTTTTAATTTTGTCGCGTTCTGTTTATTAGTGACAGTATACAGCTTTTATCTTGTTGTAGTTCGTTTATATCTTTATTTATATCACATTCACAAGATTTTTTTCGTTAATTTAGGTACTAATGTGGTAATGGTGCGATTTATGTGATTGTCTATTTTATCGTTACAATTATCTATTTCATTATTTCTTAGGTTTTTGTTGTTTTATACATCTAGTTGACAGTTTTTTATTAAAACCTTCCTGCATTTATTCCAGTTTATTTTTTTAAAGTTAAATTTATAGTATACATTATTAAATTGATTAGCAGTTAGATTTTGTATTGATAGATTTATTTTTATAAGTAGTAAATTATAGTCACTATCATATTCTATTGTATTAATTATATTTTTTGTACATTAATCCCAATGAATGTTCATTGGGATAACATGGGTGTTCCGAACTGTATAGTTTTGTTTTGTATATTGTGTAATAGCTGTTTAACCAATTTTTTTATAAATGTGCCTCTTGTATTATTTGTCTTATTTTTCCAATCTATATATTTTACATTCAGATCGCCTGCTACTATATAATAGTTTTCTCTTGTATCTAGATCTAGATTTTGGAATAGTATTTTGAATTATTCATTAGATTTATTTCTATTTTTCGCGTATGTGGATATTATAAATAGACTATTTTTATTGTTCACTTGTAGTTTTATTATTGTTGTTAGTTTCGAATATTAAAGTTAGTTATTTTATTATTGAAGATTATGATATACTTGTATTTATTTTTTATTAATATGGCTGTTACTCCTCCTTGAATGGAGTTTCGTTTGTCATTTCTAATAATATTAGTTTTTAAATTCTATTTTGTGTGTTTTATTTAGTTTGGCTTCTGATAATAATATTATGTGTGTTTTTTGGTACTCCATTAAATTTAATAAATTATATCTTTTTGGTTTGATATTTGTGTTTTTTTATATTTAATATTTAATATTATATAATATTATTATTATATAATTATTTTATAAATTAATATAATATTTAAAATTTAGTTTTTATTTATTACATAATATATATTTATCTATTAAGTGTAATTATTTCCTACTAAATATTTAATCTTGTATATATACACACATATATATTTACAATAAATATTTTCTCAAACATTACAGTCGATGATTTCTGTATTTTTATTAAATGCGTAATTCTAAATAATATTATATTTCTTTAGCTAATGTAAAATATAAGTTATAATAATTGATATTAATTGGGCAAATTTCATTTACGTTTTTCATAACATCAATAGTAACTTAACTCTGAATTTTTTAAAAATATTTTTTATTAATAATATAAGGTATGAAAATATAAATCGATCTTATTTCGTCAGTGATTTTTAATTTGTAACATACCATCTTTTACCAAACAATCATTTGTAATTATATTATATTAACTATAAATATTTTCTAGTAATTAAATTTAAGGTTTATGCTATATTCTTTTTATTTTAAGGTTATGATGGATACATTTTTTATTTTATACCAACTTTGTACTGGAGCTCCCCACTTTAGATAATTAGACCATTGAACGACCGCAGTGACGTCAGTATCTCGTCTACACATACGCGCATATAAACCTATATACATAACACACATGTCCATTTATGATCTCTCTTATTGGAACAAAAAGATTTTTTCTCTTTTTTCTTACACCCATACACACTCTCTTTCTCTTCGAATTCTTAATCTATCTGTGATATTCCAATCATTTTTAATATAAGGTAGGGATAGTATATACGCCATGTAAAACGCGGTTTTTGTATAAAAAGGAAATAAATAAATATTAATAATTAAGTATGGAAGAATGACTAGAAATAATTCAATTAAATCTTTAGACATCACCATTAAATACTCAGAAATTAACCTTTGTAATTATTTAATTCTTCTTTTTGATAATAATTTTCAGGCACATATGATTGTACGAAGTATTTTATATTTTATTTATTTTTTTAATTACTTTTTCTAGTACTTTTAATGTAATTTAAATTTAATGTAATTCAAGTTTTCTGTAAATAGTTTATCTAATATTAAAAGTTTTATATAAATATTTAATATTTAATATATACATTCGTTTGAAATACAATACAAATATTCTGAATTAGAAATTTCATTTTTTAAATTATCTAAATTATTTAATTTTTACTATTTTAGAGTATAATTATTTTTATAAATTAACTGTTGAAAATAAACTGAAAAGAATAGTTCAATCGTTATATAAATTATTGCTATAACAATAAAAAAATATTTTTACACTAAATTTAAAATTAAATTATTATCAAGTCGGTATTTAAATCAATTATTTTTAATATTTTAAATGAAATATTATATTATGTATTAAAACCTCACTCATTTTCAAGAATTATTAAGTATAGACTACTTTTTAGGTAAAAAATTATTATTTATAATTATATTCATATTTGTATTATATGTTTATTTTATAAGTGGATACAATTTCTTATCAAAATATATTTTATATTAAAGATTTATAGTAGGTATATATATAAAGGTATATATATAGCAAAGATTTTGTAAACATTATCTTTATATTTAATATTTTTTTATCGATTATAATTCTCATACATTTTTCTTGATATATAAAATTTAATATTATTTTATAAGCTTAATTTATACTATTGATTATAAATGATTATAAAAATTAAATATAAACCGTAAGGTTAATGTAGAAACACGAATATTTAATAAGAATAATTATTTTTATTATTTATATTATTATTATTATTTGATACAGTTTTCTACAATTTTAACGAAATTTCATCAACTTTTTTAATTATTTATAAAATTAAATTAAATTGAAGATAATATGTTTAACTGTGTATCTTTTTTAACCTGATTTTACATGCAATGTATGCAAAATACACTAATATACTTTCATACAAATTTATAAGAAATATTTAAACATACGTGTAGTATTTCATAAAATGTAGTATAAATCAAATTAAAAATCAAACTTAAATCAGATCAATTTGTGCAATATTCCTTACAATTAAGATGAATATATAACATTTTATTAAAATAAAGAAAAAATAAATTAAAAATATAAATAAATGCTAAATTGAATAGTTTTTACTTGTAATATTGACATTGTAACTCTAAATTATATTATCCAATACAGTTGTAATTATAATTCAATTATACTTTAATTTATAATTGCAAAAGAAATATAAAGAATATTATTTTGACTTACACAAAACTGTATAGTTGATAGAAAGCTCAAATACCTACAGAATGGCTATGATGTGGCACATAAGCAAGAAAAGGAACCTGCGGCTTGTAATATTTTCTATATCACTAGCAGCAGTGTATATTACTCAAACATAGATATACATGTCCAAACTTACTAAATATTGTCCTGCAATTTGGATAGAATATTTTGAATAACACTTTATTTCACTGTCTATCTTTTTCGTATCTATATATTATGTACCACACAAGATTACGGTACATAACGGCATTACAGCAACAAACTCTTTTTAGTATTATCAGTACTAATTTCGAAAGTAGTAATGATCAGCAGATATGTCTTCATTTTATACCAGGTAATTTATCTCTTTTTTTCAATATCTTTATTTGCCATAATTTTAAATTAAATCCATATTTTTCAAAAAGAAACATTACTTGAATTCCAATCTAAAGGACACTTTTTCGCGCAAACTCACATGTAAACCGTTGAATCAGTAATGATATTTATGTACATAATACAGTTTCATGAAATAAAAAATGAATGAAAGTAAGAAAGATGATGGATTTGGAAATTCCGAATATAAAGCTTTTCCTAAATACAATGAGTTGTTAAACAGTATAAAAACTATTAAACAACGTTATTCTTGGAGATTGTCGATTAAGACTTTCTCATGCACACCGAGGTTCTCCAAAGGCGGTGGTCCGCTACTTGCTTCTGTCTTTATCTTTTCTTTCCCTTTCTGTCGCAAAACTCACAGGCGCGTGCGCACGTTTCATATCCTTGTCATCTATCGTTGACCGTCTTCGTTTTACTCGTCAACGAACGAAAAAGGGAGTGCTGTAGCGCAGCGTCGTCAGACCGATATAACCAAGCGCATGTGCACGCAAAAGCTACATAGGAGACGCCCCTTGTTAGACCAGCTGTTAGTGCCAATCTGTTCTTAAATTTGCATATTTAACTATCAATGATATATAATCCAAAATAATTATGTGTGATTTTATATGAATACGAATATAAGTTCTATTTGTATCTTGCAAAAATAATTTATATATTTATATATATGCGCATGTTCAAATATAAAAATTAGATAAAAATTAATTGTTCCTGTGACTTAGTTAGAATAGTTTACTTTATACTACTATTTCTTCAGAAGATACTGTTAATAACTAGATATTTAAAATCCAAGAGAAATAATATATAATAAATAACTTTTATTTATTGTTTTAATTTTTAGACTACTAATATTACTGTTTCTATTAGTATTTATACCAATACTAATAGTATTTCTACTATTTCTACTTTATATTTAAGATTAAAGTGCTTAAATTGATTACGATTTATTTTAGGAATAAGATAATAGGCAGAATAATCAAAATATTTTTAGGATTTAAATTATAACTTAATTTTATATTTTATATTAATCATTATAATTAAATTAACACATGATTTATACTTAAAATATTTTCAATATGAATAATCAATATAATCAATAATTGCCTAACTTCATAATTATCATTTTCATAATTTCAAGTAATATTAATTTATATTATTGTTTATAAATTAATTCCTTTAATGTTTAATTTACTGAATATAATGAGAAAATGCTTATACAAAAATCATATTTACAATTACAATTATAAAATTTTGTGCTAAAAACATTAGAAATTTTTAATAGTTCAATCTATAATAAATTTAATTTGTAATAATTTTTTATTTCAAATAGTTATTTTTTTAATAATTCTATAAATAATAACAATAACAGATAATTCTCTAAATGTTTCATAAAAAGTAAAAAAGTCTAAATAAATCATAACATCGTCAAATTAAAGTTACTAATTGAAAAAAACACGAAACAAATTTTTTTATTTAAATTGAAAAATAATAAAGTAAAACAGTTTTTAAAATCTTATTCGTGAAAAAATTGCAGTTATGATTTCAAAAGTAACTATAGAACTAAATTTGATCGGTTGTCTTCTTCTTTTTTCTCTGCATCCATATCTTTAATTTTTTATATTTTTTTCACTTCTATATATATTTTTTTATTTTATTTAGTCATACTAATCGTTTATATTCTATCTTTTATTAGTCACTGTATTTTTCGATCCAATCTTGATCTCTTTCTTTTATATTTTAGAACAAGAGATCTTTCACAGTAAGTAAACAAGTTTTATAAAAGCCGCCTTGTTAAAAACAGTTTCACTCTAAATTATAATGTATGCCTACTTAACTTTTGAGACAAAGAAAGCAAATTTCTAGGCTAATCGCATCAAATTCCACTCAATGGTTTGAAATATAAAGTTAATCATACAAAAAAAAGAGTACAGATTACAGATAAAAAATGAGATACATCAAGTTATTGTGTAAAAATAAAAAATAAGACTTATTCATGTAATGATTACATGAAATATAGATAATTAATATTATACATAACGCGTGACTTGTTACTGGAAAATATTGCGAAACGTAGGCCAATTGAGCTACGAAAAAGAAGAAAGAACAAGGGGTGAAAATTTACTTTAAGAAAATGCAAAAAAGGAATATTATAAGAAAATTAGTGCCGAAGCAGTAAAAGTCCTTCAAGATAACTTGAAGTCGTCTACTCATTCGTGGTAACACGATATACAGCGTCGGCGCATTGATAGTGCATGCAAAGAGACGAAAGACTAGGGAACCCTTGAAATCAATAGTCAGCTGCTACTGTCACCACTAAACCATCTCTTGTTCATCCGTCTATTTCTTTTCCTATTGCTGTTCTCACTTCCTCGCATTAATACTCTCTCTCTCTTTTTCTCTACTTTATTATATCTTTGATCTTTATTTCTTATAAATACTTACATTTTAGGTTAAATTTTTTTATTAATAATATAATAATTTTATAATACAAGTGCAAACTATATTATCTTCATCATTTAGTCTATCACATACTTATCCGTTATAGTCAATAGTAATATATTTAAAAACTATAAAAAATACGAAAACTACATATTTTAAATATTATTTATTAAAAAGTTATACAAAAATTGCAAATATATATACATATATATTTGCATTTATAATTATTTATTAATAAAAAACTACTATTTTTCACTTTATACATTATACAAACTAAACAAATTAAAATATATATCTTTGATAATATTCTCTTACTTATGTTGAAATTGATAAATTTTTATGTATATTTGATAATTGATTAATCGAACTTAGATTGAATCAAAGGTAATAATCCTGAATTTATTAATAATAAAAACTTTTTAAAAAATAATGACCTTACTTTTATGTGTAATGCTTTCATATCTTAAACCATGTATTGAAATAATTGTAATCAGTCATGACTTATTAGTTTTTTCAATGAAATCATAAAAGATTTATAATCATAAAAATAAATAAATTAATTAATTCAATCTTTTTATTAAAATGTTTAAGAAAAAAAAATGTTTCCCTAAAATATCTACTACATATATAAATATATAAAAAAATTTTTTCGATGACTATTACTTCAAAATAAAAAAACTGTTTATTTAATCTTCTTAAATAAATCAACAAATTTTATATTACTATAATCATGTTTTTTAAATTTAAATATTACATAAAATTAAAATATTAGTAATTATTTTCATAAATATTTAAATACTATAAAACTTTTTTTATTAATAATTTTATAAAAAAGTATTTGACTTTAAAAAAAAAATTATTTATAATATCTGATATTCACCTCTTATAAAATATATTTACTTATTAGAATTCAAAGGATTCTATAACATCAAGAACAAATAGTGAATATATATTTCTGTATATTAGTCAAAGGTCCTTTTTGAATTAAAGTAAAAAATAGTATTATTTTAAAGCAGTATATACTTAAAAAGAACTATAAAAGGACAATTCTATACAAGAAGTTTTTGAATGAAACTATGAGCTTATAAAATATGAATTATTGTAGTTTACAAATAGCTTCAAGCCTAAAATAGAGAAAAAGAATCTCACAAGTGAATAAATTGTTATGATATTTCCATTGCTATAGAATTAAAAAATTCTGTATTTCAAATGTTTAAAGATCATGGTTATTATATTGTGAACTGAATTTTTGATATTTAAAGATACTAAAAAATCCATACCATTGTGCTTCAATTAGTTACATAATTTTATAGCCTACAATAATATTAAACTATATGCTTCTTAAGTATAAAAAAATCTTGAAATTTTATTTATGTAATTTATTTTATTATATTTAATTGATCTATTTTATTTAAATAATAAAAATAAAAATAACTATGAAGAACTATTGCCAAAATCAATATATGCTTTTCGAGATTGACGCATACATTGTTTTCTAACTCCACGTATTTCTTTATACAAATCTAGGTGCAATAACATATTTCTATCTTTGTTTTCTATAAATTAAAATAAAATTTCATTTTTTAGTAACATCCGTACTTCAATTTTTTTGTCTATATATTAGGTACCAAACTTTTCCTTTTAGATGCATAATTCTTGCCGGGTAGTATAAATTACAATTAAACTATTATGGAATTCACGCAAAATTTCATTTAGGTTTGTTGAATACATAAGTAGTTTTATTGATAAAAAATGAAAGATAAATTTCTATTAGTTCTATAACATATTAAAGTAAAAGCTTTTAGAAACTACAGTTTTAAGGCTTCGAGGATCAGCCGGATTTTTCCTCCTTCTTTTTCATTCGCATCTCTTTTTTAATGAAAAAGTTAATCAGGAAATCAGTAAGAATAACTGAAGGAGGGACAGATTACTAATAGTAATAAATTCTAATCTTTATATTATCTATTTGTAATTACAAGGAAAATGTTGAGATATGTTTCTCTACATTAGTATTTCAAATTAAGAGGAAAGTGTAGCCTAGTAATAATAAAATCGAAGTAGTATACTCTACTCCACTCGGTTTAATAATAATATGAACACCATGCTTCAATATGAACAATTTTAATTATAATTATAATTTATTTCAACTAAACAAGTGTAATGTATAAGCGACTTTCCCCCCATTTTCTTGATTACAACTTCTGTTAACTCCATAGACTCGTTTTCCCTGTTTTCCTGGTTTTCCTAGTATTTAGTATTTCTTTTGCAATTATAAATTAAAGTATAATTGAATTATAATTACAACTGTATTGGATAATATAATTTAGAGTTACAATGTCAATATTACAAGTAAAAACTATTCAATTTAGCATTTATTTATATTTTTAATTTATTTTTTCTTTATTTTAATAAAATGTTATATATTCATCTTAATTGTAAGGAATATTGCACAAATTGATCTGATTTAAGTTTGATTTTTAATTTGATTTATACTACATTTTATGAAATACTACACGTATGTTTAAATATTTCTTATAAATTTGTATGAAAGTATATTAGTGTATTTTGCATACATTGCATGTAAAATCAGGTTAAAAAAGATACACAGTTAAACATATTATCTTCAATTTAATTTAATTTTATAAATAATTAAAAAAGTTGATGAAATTTCGTTAAAATTGTAGAAAACTGTATCAAATAATAATAATAATATAAATAATAAAAATAATTATTCTTATTAAATATTCGTGTTTCTACATTAACCTTACGGTTTATATTTAATTTTTATAATCATTTATAATCAATAGTATAAATTAAGCTTATAAAATAATATTAAATTTTATATATCAAGAAAAATGTATGAGAATTATAATCGATAAAAAAATATTAAATATAAAGATAATGTTTACAAAATCTTTGCTATATATATACCTTTATATATATACCTACTATAAATCTTTAATATAAAATATATTTTGATAAGAAATTGTATCCACTTATAAAATAAACATATAATACAAATATGAATATAATTATAAATAATAATTTTTTACCTAAAAAGTAGTCTATACTTAATAATTCTTGAAAATGAGTGAGGTTTTAATACATAATATAATATTTCATTTAAAATATTAAAAATAATTGATTTAAATACCGACTTGATAATAATTTAATTTTAAATTTAGTGTAAAAATATTTTTTTATTGTTATAGCAATAATTTATATAACGATTGAACTATTCTTTTCAGTTTATTTTCAACAGTTAATTTATAAAAATAATTATACTCTAAAATAGTAAAAATTAAATAATTTAGATAATTTAAAAAATGAAATTTCTAATTCAGAATATTTGTATTGTATTTCAAACGAATGTATATATTAAATATTAAATATTTATATAAAACTTTTAATATTAGATAAACTATTTACAGAAAACTTGAATTACATTAAATTTAAATTACATTAAAAGTACTAGAAAAAGTAATTAAAAAAATAAATAAAATATAAAATACTTCGTACAATCATATGTGCCTGAAAATTATTATCAAAAAGAAGAATTAAATAATTACAAAGGTTAATTTCTGAGTATTTAATGGTGATGTCTAAAGATTTAATTGAATTATTTCTAGTCATTCTTCCATACTTAATTATTAATATTTATTTATTTCCTTTTTATACAAAAACCGCGTTTTACATGGCGTATATACTATCCCTACCTTATATTAAAAATGATTGGAATATCACAGATAGATTAAGAATTCGAAGAGAAAGAGAGTGTGTATGGGTGTAAGAAAAAAGAGAAAAAATCTTTTTGTTCCAATAAGAGAGATCATAAATGGACATGTGTGTTATGTATATAGGTTTATATGCGCGTATGTGTAGACGAGATACTGACGTCACTGCGGTCGTTCAATGGTCTAATTATCTAAAGTGGGGAGCTCCAGTACAAAGTTGGTATAAAATAAAAAATGTATCCATCATAACCTTAAAATAAAAAGAATATAGCATAAACCTTAAATTTAATTACTAGAAAATATTTATAGTTAATATAATATAATTACAAATGATTGTTTGGTAAAAGATGGTATGTTACAAATTAAAAATCACTGACGAAATAAGATCGATTTATATTTTCATACCTTATATTATTAATAAAAAATATTTTTAAAAAATTCAGAGTTAAGTTACTATTGATGTTATGAAAAACGTAAATGAAATTTGCCCAATTAATATCAATTATTATAACTTATATTTTACATTAGCTAAAGAAATATAATATTATTTAGAATTACGCATTTAATAAAAATACAGAAATCATCGACTGTAATGTTTGAGAAAATATTTATTGTAAATATATATGTGTGTATATATACAAGATTAAATATTTAGTAGGAAATAATTACACTTAATAGATAAATATATATTATGTAATAAATAAAAACTAAATTTTAAATATTATATTAATTTATAAAATAATTATATAATAATAATATTATATAATATTAAATATTAAATATAAAAAAACACAAATATCAAACCAAAAAGATATAATTTATTAAATTTAATGGAGTACCAAAAAACACACATAATATTATTATCAGAAGCCAAACTAAATAAAACACACAAAATAGAATTTAAAAACTAATATTATTAGAAATGACAAACGAAACTCCATTCAAGGAGGAGTAACAGCCATATTAATAAAAAATAAATACAAGTATATCATAATCTTCAATAATAAAATAACTAACTTTAATATTCGAAACTAACAACAATAATAAAACTACAAGTGAACAATAAAAATAGTCTATTTATAATATCCACATACGCGAAAAATAGAAATAAATCTAATGAATAATTCAAAATACTATTCCAAAATCTAGATCTAGATACAAGAGAAAACTATTATATAGTAGCAGGCGATCTGAATGTAAAATATATAGATTGGAAAAATAAGACAAATAATACAAGAGGCACATTTATAAAAAAATTGGTTAAACAGCTATTACACAATATACAAAACAAAACTATACAGTTCGGAACACCCATGTTATCCCAATGAACATTCATTGGGATTAATGTACAAAAAATATAATTAATACAATAGAATATGATAGTGACTATAATTTACTACTTATAAAAATAAATCTATCAATACAAAATCTAACTGCTAATCAATTTAATAATGTATACTATAAATTTAACTTTAAAAAAATAAACTGGAATAAATGCAGGAAGGTTTTAATAAAAAACTGTCAACTAGATGTATAAAACAACAAAAACCTAAGAAATAATGAAATAGATAATTGTAACGATAAAATAGACAATCACATAAATCGCACCATTACCACATTAGTACCTAAATTAACGAAAAAAATCTTGTGAATGTGATATAAATAAAGATATAAACGAACTACAACAAGATAAAAGCTGTATACTGTCACTAATAAACAGAACGCGACAAAATTAAAACGGTAGTAAAAAAGGAATTAAAATTTTATAATTACCTACTCGTTCGAATAAAAATAACATCACCAAAAATTTTCAGAATTAGCAAATAACTTATGGAATAATAAAAGAAATAACCAAAAAAATGATCCAAGAATAATGTTCCCCAAAATTAATTCAATTTTTAAAATAAGAAAGATATGAATATCCCTTCGCTAATAATACCATATAATAATATTACAACACCAAGAGAAACTGGAATAGATATAACAAATACGAATAAAGACAACAATAACAGCTATATAATAACGAACACCAAAGACACACTCAATTTGCTAGGATTACATTAATCAGAAGTATATAAACAAAACTCTACAGTTGTTAAACCGAAAATCTACAATATAATTATGGAAGAAACTAATAAATTAAAAGAAGAAATAATAAATAATAAAACATAAAATATTCCAATAAAAACTTTCTCAATAAAAAACACATCGGATAATCCAAAATAATATGATAAAGAAATTGATTACTTTATTAATGACACTTGGGTAAATAATATTTTCAATAAATAAATAACAAAAGATTCTCAGGATTCTACGACATACCAAATATAGTATTGAAACATACTCGTGAACAAATCACACATTATTAGATAAGAATATTTTACATCGTATTAAATAATATGTACTTTTTGAAAAAAATGGAAAAAAGCAAAAGTAAAATCAATTCTGAATAAAAATAAAAACAATACATCACTATCTAATTTTCATCCATAAGCCTTTTACCAAATATAGGTAAAATATACGAAAAAATAATTAGTCGAACCTTAATAAAATAATTTAATAAAAATAACGTAATACCGGAAAATCAATTCGGAATTAAACATAAACATTCGACGATACGTGCAATTAATAAATTAACATTGGATATAAGCTGGGCACTAAACGATAACCAAAGAGTAGCAACTTCACTAATCGACATAGAAAAACATTCGACATCACTTCGACCGAAGGCATAACTTATAAATTAATAAAAAAAATTTCCTAAATACATAATTAAATTAATATGGAATATGATCACGGATAAGTCATTTATTACAATAGAAGGAAACAACGGATCAAGTCTAGGATTCACAGTAGAACCGGTTTTCAAAAAGACACAATAATTTCTCCGATAATCTTTAATATATACAATAGTGACATTCATTATTTATTTGATCTCAATAAATCATTACAAAAACATTAATATTACAAAAATTATTCAACAAAATTTAAACCTGAGTTCAAAATTTGTTATTTTAATTTTTTTCTGTATATAAATAAAACTGAAAAATTGATATAAAAAAATTTGTTCTTCCGTAATAAATTCTCATGCACAAAAAAATATAATCTTAATAAAAAATAATAAATAATGTGTAAGACTGGGATCTTTGTATATAACAGGCTATTCGTCATAAGTAATTTATTTATGTAAAATATTTGTATATTATGATGGAAAAAGAACAACATATTGTATAAATATTGTATTTATTCGGTAAAAATAAATAAACATTAATAATAATTAATATTGAAATGTTTGATGTGTTCGAAATGAAGTTTATAATATATATATTCTGCAATATAGGCGCAAATGCGCATATGCATATACACTCGTATGCATACATAATGAAATAATTATGAATTTGTTTATCAATATAAAAAGACTATATTTTGTATTGTGTATACACTTCCGTTGTAACTCTTGCATTTAAATTAGGTATTAATTAATAAAGTTCTATGTTTCTGACTTTTTCTTTACTATCTTATGAAAAAAATTTCGATATACAAAGGTATACAAACCTTAAATATATTTTATAATTGTAACTTTACAAATGCTTATTAAAGTTTTATGTAGTTTTATGTAGAAAATAGTATTACTAATTTTATCACATCAGATGCACTTAAAAATTTATATTTTGAAATTAGAATCAAATTTCGAAAAATTAAAAAGAAGTAAAATTATAATTATCTTTAAATTATTAATAAGGAACAATATTAAAAATTTAAAAAAATTACATTTAATTTAAAAATTTAATTTTATTTCTTATAGTAATTTCTATAATATATAGCTGAGAATTAACAATTCTTTATAATAAACTATAAATATTTTCGTATTATTGATAAGTACTATTTTTACAAATCACATTTAAATTATAGATTAATAAAATAAATGATTAGATTGTAAATTCTTTCTTAGTTGTAGAATGCATAATGTTCTAATAATGAAAAAATTTCAAAGAATTTTTATTAAATGTGTTGTCGTTTTGCTAGTCTTTGAGTTAAATGATATTCTTTTTATTTTTGTAATGGATTCTGTACCCACTAAATAATCAATGCCGTTGCATTTATTTTTCGAGTCGTCTGTATTTAATTACATATTTAAATAATAATAATAATAATTATTATTATTACATTTTTAAATATTAATAATCTGTTTTTTATGTCCTTATATTTATCAACAAAATTTGAATAATATAACATTAAATTAGGTTAAGCTGCGTATGTAACGAGGGAGATAAGTAGGTTTTAATTATCAATTAATACTATTTATATTATGGATAAAGAGAAAAAGCACATTTTAAACTTCAGTGCTTCACCTGTGAATATTACGCATCTATTTAAAATAATATTTACTTTTTCAGTGTATGAAAGATTATAAATTTAATTTAATGTTTAATTTTTAATTTTATAAAAACTTATAATAGTATTTTTTTAGCGAGCATAATTTCAACGTATTTATTTCTATGATTATCTTTTATTATTATTAAAGAAAACCAAGTTTAAAATTCTAGGAAGTTAATAAGACTTTTATATTATTATATAGGAGGGCATATATTCTTGACTATGAATGCATGGATTCATATATTCTTTAATAAAAAAAACATTTATGAAAAGATTTATAAAATAAAAGATTTGGAGTCTTTCGCTTTTATTTTAAATTTATCTTAGGTTTAATTTTATTTAAATTAGAAACGTATATAACTTATCTATAACTAGGATAAAACAATTTTGTACAAGTTTTATATTTGATTAGCTATTTAACCGAAAAAAATTATAAGAGTCCTTTAATATTTATAACAGTTTGGTTACGTTTTAATTTCGATGTTCTTCTGAAACTTCAAGTGAATGGTACTTGTAGTGTATGAAGATTCTACCATGTGTGGTTATTACAATACTAGCAGAAATATAAGGTAAAGAAAAATGTTATTTTTTATTATTATTATACCTAAAGAACAGATCCTCTGTCACGGATAGATACTGAAAATATAGAAAAAATAATGATTGTTTACAATATAAAATTTTCAAAAAAATATAATATAAATCAATATGAAAATATACTACTTCCTGAATGCGAATAATAAAAGAGAATGAGATACATTCGATAGCATCATTTCTGGGAGTAAATAATGAGGATAGCCTTCAAAATAGTATTAATAATTTGTAAGAATCAAGTCTGAAATAGTAATACGCATTGCCTTATTATTCTTCTATGCGTGGTTCGTACATACTTGTAGACTCTATAAGTCGAGTAGCATTGTAAAGTTATATGCGTGGGTTTAATGCAGCATGAAAACTTCGATTTAATTCCACTTTTTTTAGCACATAAGTACTATGTGACTTTATTTCGAAGTTATCTATTTACCAACTTAAAAAAAATATCACTATTTGGAACAAGATGGTTTTTGACTTGACAAGCAATTATTACTTAATACAGTTTAAAAAATCAGTTTCATCTATCTGGACATAGATTGATATAAAAATTTTAATATCTGAAACTTTTAAATTATTATGCTAGTCCTTAACATTTACCAGCAGTAATAATTTATCAAAAGTAATGGAGTCTTAAACTTCATAGACTAATAAATCTATTACCGAATTATTCAAGTCTGACATTGGTATTAAGTAGCTCAATACGTTGAGAGCAAGCTCTTCGTGTATTTTGTAATTTTTTAAATTTGCAATTTATTATCAAACTTTTTAGTAAAGAAAATTGTCTTGATAGATAGTTTATCATTATAAATTGATAATTTCATGTGATGATTTTGAGTAAAATTTATGTATCGATTTTTTAATTTGCCATATAGTAGTTTTTAATTTTGTTTTTCTATATATAAAAAATAGATTTCCTTATTATAGGTAAATTATTTAACAAATTTCTATTTTTTGAATGATGAGCCAAATTTGCTAAATTTTGATTTGAAAGTTATAAAATAGACGGCAATACTTTTTTTGGAAACTTATATGTAGATGAATTTGAAATTCAAAAAATGAATTTGTTTGAGAAACATCTATCATGATTTTTTTGTTTTCTTCAAAAAGATATCTTATCATTAAGGCTGTAAAAACTTAAAGGTTACTTGTTAATAAATATATTTTGAGGTTTTGAAGAATTATCTTCAACGTTAGACAGGCAATCATTACATCCACATTAAGCTAATTGAACACTGAAGGAAGTGTAATAGGTATTTTTGTTTCACTACATTTTACTCTAAGACTTATTATGAGTAGTATGAGTGCGGTATTAATATTGGTAATTTAAATCATCTTGGAGAGACATAATTCATGAATTATCATAATACTTGATATGATATAAGATCAATTATATATAAATAAATAATTTATACTTTTTATGTAACTAAATAGATTATTTTGCAGATTTTAGGTAAATAAAGTAGTTGTAAGAATAAAAATATTAATGTTGCATTAAATAATTTTATTATTACTCAAAAAAAAGTCTGAAATTTTTCAGCTTTTAATAAACTTATTATCATTTTCAAAAAATAACAAAACTATATAGCATCATTATTTAAAAATTTGATAAATTTAACTTTCATTTTTATAAGAGACAAAAACATGTAGTATAAGATATAATAAATACACAGTATACATTATACCAAATAATATTTATTTATCAATAAGTGCTATTATGAACTCATTAAATTTGTTTAATAGAAAATTTTTAATTTATCAACTTTTTTCATTCTAATTTTGTTTATAAATTCCCGTAAAAAGTGTGAGTTATGCTGTTGTGAAGTAAACAAAAAGTTATTAATTATAGTATTCAAGTCATCTTGATGAATAATATGATAGTAAAGCTCTTCCTATTACAAAATTAAGACTATTAAATTAATTATACAAATTATGTTTATATTTAAAAAGTATTAATATAAAAATATCTATATTCTAAATATATAATTTAAAAAATGTTAGATTTATGGTATTGTAGTATCTCTATTCAAAAACTAATTCAAAATAAACTTCTATCATATTTTATTCCATTTGAAAAATTGATTGAAAATTAAATTTTAAACAACAATGTAAATCAAACTTTTGCTGATTTTGCGTTAATATACTTAGAGTATTCGTAGAAGATCACATTACATTTAAGACAGCGATCTTTATGGTGAACGGAATGTAGTTTAGAGTATATACATAAAACTTCATTTGCTTTCATTCATATAGATTTTTGTTAGCTTACTTCAGCGTAACAAAAGCAGTTTTCTTTCACAGCTAATAAAAGACCTTCTTAATGTCTCTGACTTTACTGTTATAATATTACTTTAAACTCAGCATAAATAAAATTAATATTATTGAAATGTGCATATTTTTAATATTTTTGTAACTATTATATGTTATTTTCAGAAACATATTGTTGAAACTTTTTTTAGCAATTCACGCAAATAGACCAATACAGTTTGTGAAAACTTCATTCGACGGTACTACATTAATTGGTCAAATATTATCTTTTACATTATTTAGAAGTAAAATATTATATTTATAATTTATAATATAATATTTAAAATGTATAATCTGCTTTTGCCTTTTACAATATACACAAATTATTAAATATTTTGGAGGCAAAAATCGTATCACGTATTCCCGTCGGCTAAATATTTATACAAATTAATTTAAAAGTTGCTATACCATAATATTTAGTTTATTTATAAAATAATTTACTAGTTAATTTTTAAACTGTCGAAGTCAAAGGATATCACAATACTATTGTAAAATTAAATGCTTAGGGTCTTATTTTGTATGTAATCAAATTTTGTACATAATTGTAGAAATCTTTTGTTTAAAATTAAGGTATAGATATTTTAATACAATTAAACTATACTCAATATTCGTTGGTTTTCATATGAAAAAATATATACATATAATATAAATAAATTTCCATATATAATATGCAAAATGATTAAATAAAATATAAATAATAAAAAATATACATTTTGACTAAATAATGCGCGGACTTAAATTATTACATATGCTCTTTATATTTTTACAATTTTATATCTTTAAGATAATACTCTAAAAATTGTTAAAAATTATTTAAAAGGAAACTATGAGTTATACATATAATTTTTAGATAAATTTTTTTAATTTATTAATAAAATTTGCAAAATAGTTTATTATTGATTAAAATTTCGATCGCTTAATACTATTAATACAAATTGTTTTTATATAAATTATGAATGTTGATAAATTATAATATGAATGTTAGTGGAATTTTAAAAATTTAAAATACGATACTTGTTGTTAAGTAGAATTTAATTACAACTTAAAATTTTAAGTATTTGTAAATGTTTATTTTATAAGTTTATATATACAAATTGTTTAAGAAAAAAAATCGATTCGAAAAAAATTTACAAAGAAACACAAGGATTACATAATTTATTTTGCTTGTGTTATATTATTTTTATATAATTGGAAAATAATTTTCATCATTTCTTCTTTAATTATTTAATTATAAAATATCTGAATATTTTTGTGCAACCGAAAAAAAATTATGAAATATCAATGAATATAAACTTTAAATTCTTTAATAAATAATAATATTATTTATATTTCTAGAAATAGTAATATGTTTGAATTAATAATAAATTGTAAATTTATTTATCAATAATTGAATTATTATTGTAACTAAATATAATATTTTTCAAATTAAATAAAAAATTTATTTAAGTTTCAAGAAGAAAATTTTATTATTTTATCTATTACAAATTTTTAAATTATACTTTTTTTATTAATTATTATCTTATTCTAAAAAATTTTAGATAGAGAATGTATAATTAATTTTATATGCATAATTCGTTTAATTTTTCCACTATTAATCCTATAAATTTAAAGAAATTACAAAAAATAAATTTTGAGAACACTTCATATCTTAATATATAACATTTTTTATTAATATTTAAATTTAGTATTTGTTTTATTAATTAAACAGTTAAACAGTAGCCAACTCATTATGACTGCAGTAATATAGAAGAAAATTTTAAGGATTTTATTACAAAAACGTAGGTATTTTAAAGCGATGTGTTCCGCGGGTTAATCAACCCTGGTAATCGATTTATCAATTTACTTGGCCTTACATAAATTAAAAATGATATAACACTAAAGTGTTATTAAAAGAACAATTTTATGATTATAAGAGGTCCGACACTTGACCGACGGCTTTTTTTATACCGTATCGAGATATTTAATTATTTTGGTTGTATTTCTTAGGCTATGTTTAACATATTATTGACTCATGTTTTTTCTTTACATGGGGCCGTTAGTCAAAGTGTGTAAAATTGTTCACATAACATACACTACTAATATTAGTAACAATTCAAAAAGACTTTTCAGCACGCTCCAAAAGCTATTCCGCTAATTTTATTTACTAAAAAAAATTACTCCCCATGCGAAAGCTACGTAGAAATAATCAAGTGCAAATTTTACAACGTATATTGTTTAATACTGAGGATATATAAACAACTGAAAAAATATGTCACGATAATTATTGGTATTTTATATATTTGAGGTTAAGTGCTGATATATTTTATCGCACACGTACATGCGTGTAATTATTAAGTATGATAAATGCAAGAAATAGCAACAATATAAGTTACTGTTTCAATTAGCAAATTTACTTATACATTCCAAAAATTTTTAAGATTAATGTGCATGTCACACATATCAATCTGAAGTATAAAGAGTAACCTGCTTATTATTAAAACTGCAATTATCAATAAATAACTTTTTGTTTCATTTCACAATAAAATAGTTCACTTTCAAATTAATTACTCACCCCAGTTATGAGCATCCTATGAAAAATAGTAAAGAATTCTAATTCTTGTAATTATTTTACAACTTTTTGAAATATCAGTAAACCCTTGGAATCTCAGACTTTTTTATACATGGCATTACTCCAATCATAACAATAAATACCGTTATACCGTTATATATAAATAATCAAGAAGCTGTCATTATTATCTATTATACTCAAGAATTATACTACTCCAATACAGTGAAAATTTTCTGCTTCAATTTTAATGTACTTAATTAAGTCGCTTCTATTCTAAAGATTGTAGCATTCTGAATTTTAATTTCAAATCGCTCTACCAGATGTTCAACAAGCAAAATGAAATATTACGGTCGAATAACTTTTTCGGCTGCGGTACTACATTGTATCCTAATTAATAACTTTGATAAATAACTTAAAAATATATAAATTTTCCTAATATTTGAAATCAATATAAAAGCTTATTCAATGATATTATCTATAAATAACTAATTTGGAATTTAGTATTACTATTATCTATTATATTTACTATTATCTAGGTTTGAAATAATATATAACACTCCAATGATATACAATATTTATATTGCTAATCAATTTAAAAAATTCTGATAACAATATTCCAAGATTACTGATTAAACAACTTATAACTGCTAGAAATTTCTCGATGAAAATAAACATTTATTTAAAATAAATATTTTATTTATGTCTATAACCAATACAATAAATTTATTATATTACTATTATAAATTTTAATAATAATATTAAATAATAAATTTACCGATCTAATACTAATTAAAAATAAATTCTTTTTTTTACTACACATTCTTAAAAATGAAATAAACAATCCTAATTTTTTTATTAACTGATTAAAATTATTGAGTCATTTTTAAAAGTTTTTTATTTTTACATTTAATGTACAAAAACTAACAGATAAAACTTTCTTTTAAGGGAATATACAAGCAAAAAGATACCTATTAGTGCCTTTTAACTTTATCTCAGGAAAAAAAGTAAAAAATTATATCAACAAAATAATTCGCCATTTTCATAGTTATAATTTCCAATGTACTCACAAATGTACTTGGACCAGACTCTTCTAAGAGACTAAGAATCTCAGAATTATACTCTTGACTATATCACTTATTCATAGTTATCGAGGAAGCGAGAAAAAAATACCGTAGCTATAGAAAATTTATTGCTAGAAACTTCACATTATTGACATTAAAAATAAGAAATATTTTTATTTTTATTAGAAAATATTAAATTATATTATTCTATCAATTTTATCTAAAGTATTTAAAAGACATAATATTTTTTATTATATATATATATATATATTAAATTATATGCCTGGCTAATTCATTATGAATTTGTGAAAACATCGTTATATTAAAATTTGTAGTATAAAAAATTTAAAAATAAACCTTTTATATAATTAAATAAGCTTATAAGCTCATAATATAAATATATCTTCGTAATTATAAATAGTCTCATCAATGCTTTACTTTCAATGTGTTTTGAATTCCAATCATGTCTTTTAATTATAAAAATTGGATTTTTTTATAGCGCTTCTGGAAATTTAAAAATAATTTCTAAAGTAAAATGTATGTTCTTAATAATAAATGGAAGAATTAAAATTATTTTTATATCAAAAATAATAAAACTAGAAGTAGGACTCTCCTTGTAGAGAAGATGAAGCTTCAGCTCTGAAAAAGTTACGAGCGGTTACTTTTAAATACTAAACCTGATAAGAGGCAGATTTTACAGGTTCCTTGAAGGAAGGAGTTCGTTTCTAATACAAAAAGTTGTAGTAACTGTTGATACCGGTATAATAAGCATAGAATATTTTTATCATTTATGGATGGTCACGTTGGTTTTGAAGAAGCTCATGCTGATAACGAGAAGTGATAGTTCCGTGGGTAAAATTAATTTTAATGTTTTATTCCAAATTTACCTCTTTATATATTTCTTTAATCTAAATATATCGATACGTATTACTTTGAGCGAAACTGCAGCGTAACTATTTACTATGGTATTTTCCTTTTAGGCCTGGGATTTCTAAGTATAAACAAAACCATACCAATTTCATTGATCTCACATTCGTACTTGGGGTTACTCGATAAAAGACGAATACGATGCTTTCCCCTTTAAACCTGAGATTATTGATACAAAAATACATGCACTAGTTTCTCGCAGATCTTATTCGAATTTCCATTATGCTAAATTGCATTATCCATTATTCTGGTGGCGCTTTCTTATTTGTATGTAGAAATTCCTGGTCAAAGCAGCAAGAGTCATGTTGATACGATATTGTCTTCGTTGGTAAGTATCCAGACGTCAAACTTATATTAATCACATAAAATTGTAGGGAGTAATTTTTTTAATATAGTTCACATCCACATTTAAAACTAGAAAATTCTTCTTTATTTTTATATAATATATATATATATATATATATATATATATATACAATGTTTATAATTAAATATTTATATTAATTAAGATTATATATAATAAAAGTTGTGGGTATATTATTATTTTGTGAATTTATTAAAAGTCAGAATTATTAATATTATAATTTTTATTAACAATAATATACTTTTCAATGAATTAATTATAAAATATACATAAAGTAAATATATAGATGAAATTGTAAAAGCTTTTTTTAATTAAAAATTCTTAAAGTTTCATAAAGAAATAAAAAATTAGTTATTAAATTTAAAATATCTCTATAAATATAATAAATCTAATATTATAAATTTAAAAAATTTTTATAAGTAAAATATTAAATAATAATTACATTTTTATAATTAATATATAATCAATAATTAATATATATTATATTCAATAAAAATGTTTTTTCTTGTACTATTTTGAAAATTAAAATTGTTCATTAAATAATTATAGAATTAATGTATTAATATGGCTAAGAAAAAAATCGATCCTAATAAATATATTATTAAGTGAACTAAGACCAAAAAAAGCAAAAAAAAACAAAGAAAATATTATGTACGAAGACAAGATAAGAAAAAATCCCCAATCTAAATAGATAAAAGCATATCTAAAAGTATTAAAAAGTTTATTTTGTCATAAAATACTCATATCTAATCAGTTGCGCATTTTTAATGATAATAAATAGAAAATTTTTTAAATTTTGTGTTCAAATCATATGCAGGCTTGATATACGAAGTTAAAAAACCATATAGTTATAACTCACCCTCGTGCACGAATTTCATATTTTAATATTCTACAAATATTTTTTCTTGATCTCAAATTTAATAATCTATTAATATTATCAATCCCGTAAACTAGTATTATATATAATCGAAAAAGAACTAGCACTTTTTCTTGAATAGCGCTTAATGGGTATATCTTACAAATGATCCATACATTACGTAATGTGTTATTATAATCATAATGATTTAATTTTATATTTTATTAATTTCATTTCGACTTTATACATAAAACTAGGTATATAAAATATAAATATAGTCCTTGAAATTAACTGTTTTTATTTCACTATTAATTAAAAATAAGGTTCAAACATTTTATTATAAAATTAAATTCTATGCACGATGTAGTAACCATATTTTGAAAGGAGAAATAATAAACAATGAACAATAATAAATAAATAAACTTTTAATATAATTTTATGATACTGCATATTTATATTTAATATAATTGTATATACTATCACTAATAATTTTAATTTGTTTGGAAAATGCATTGCGGATATATAGATTAAAATTTTTACATCGTCCATGTACACAATAATTACTCTGAAAAATTAATCTAAAAATTAATCATTTTTAAACTGTTAAAAAATTCTATATTTTTCATTATAAATTAAACTAATATTATACTAACATTAGCTAATAGTAATAATGAAACTAATGAATGTTTCTTCTAACTTTAATTTAGATATTAAAATTAAACTTAAAGATAAATTTTCAGATAAAATTATTCAAAGTTTTGAAAAATTTATAATAATTTTAATTTAATGCTATGATTTTAATCCATGTATATTTAAATTCTGTAAAGTTATATTAGTATACTGATTTTATCTTTATTATCTACATAATTATATATATACATACACACACACAGATTAATTAAAATTTTAAACTAATAATATTTAATTATCTCTAATTATTACAATTTCTGCATATGATTAAAAATAACTGCTTCTTAAAATGCATATTACAATATTAGTATCTAATTTTAAAAACTTTCCTTTGTATTAATATTACATAATATTAAAATTACTTTTTACAACAAAATAATTAAACTTTTCGTTTAAAAAAAATGAAAAACACTGATTTTGAAAAATAAAAAAATATCACCTTAATAAAAATTGAATGTTTAAGTCTATTTTTAATTTAATTCTTAGTCCGCTACTACAAGTAATTAGCTATTTACGAAATTATCAGTACCCAATTTATTGCTCATATAAAAAGCTTAATCAGTCCTATCATAAATTTTTTTTATTATTATAAAAATATGAAAAAGGAAAAAAAATTTATAAAATAAAACTAATAAAATCTAAACAAATTTTCAATTTTCCCCTATGTATATAAATAATTTTTATGAAAAGAATATTTACAAATTAAAAACATAAATTAATAAATGGTAATGTAATTTAATTTTTTTACTCATTATAAATACCTTTTAATATAAGACAAATTAAATAAAATCAAACAACTAGTTATAAATAATATTTTTAAAATATAATAAAATCCGTGATACATAATAATAGTAAAAAATCAACACGAAGTACTAATAATTCGTGTTTTATAAATTTATTGAATATATTTATAAAACTATGATCGTTAAAACAAATAATTATATTTTTAAATCTTTACATTTATAAATTCATAAATTGTGCTATGTTTTATATTCAAAGAATAATATATTTATAAAATCCATTGTTTTTAATTTGTAATATTAAATATTTAAAAATAATATTATATTACAATTATATTTTTAAATTCTATATAAATTATATAAATTATTCCATGGAAATATTAAAATTAGTATCAAAGCATTTTTATTTATGAATAATTTTATCTGAAATTTTGAAATTAGATAATTTATTTATACTCTAAAAACGCAAAATTACAGTCTTTTAACAATTAATTACTTAATAAATATTGCTTTTTGAAGTTTTCAAAAATTTATTTTCAGTCAATATTAAAAATAAATCAAATAGAAATTTTTTTTTATTTCTTTTAGTAATTAATTATAATTAATTAAGACATTAAAAATAAGTTAATGTTAAAACCAAACAATTTAAAATTATTATAAAAGTAACGTAAATTAAAAAAATTGTAGTTAATAATTAATTAAATATAATTAATAATACTTTAAAATTACACCATTAATAATGTATAAATTAACTTTTATTTTTTAATATCGTTTGATTACGAAATTCACATCACGACTTCTATGAATTTTTATAATTTTAATTCCAGTCCATAATTTTTATAAAAAAAAAATGAGTATTATGGTTAACTTATTAAACAAATAAAAATTGTAATTATAATAAAAACATGAAGACAACTTGCTAGATTCATCATTTGAGACACTTTCTTCATGATTATTAATTGCAAATATTTTTTAAAATAATACTATGCATTAACCTTTCTTATATAATACAAAGATAAATAAATAAAGTATGATGAAAAGCATTGATTAATAAAATCAATATATTAATTATAAAAGGGGGTATTTCTCTCATGAAATAGACATTTTATCATGAACCATTAATCAATTGATGTTACATTTTACCGAATTCATCTTATATATGTATATATAATTATATCCTCTCCTTCATTTTAATTATTAATTCATAATTTCATAATTTTATTTATTTAATTTTTCATTCTATTTTCTCGTTTATTCTTTGTCCCAGTCCCTATTTCTTCTTCTTTTTTTCTTTTTTAATATAACAACTGAAGAATGACAATGGCATTTTTATTTTACAAAAAACTTTCATATATTTAGAATGGGAAATACAAATTCAAAAAATTAAGAAAAAAAGTAAAGAATTAACTACTCATTGTTCTCCTCTTTTTAATGCTAACTCTTTAATTTCTTTCCCTCCATTTTTCTTTAGCTTTCGATTATTTTATATGCTATATTTTTAAATTTGTCAAAAAAATATCAAAAAATAAAATTACCGTGGTTATATTAGCTACTTCTTAATATATAAGTAAAATCTGTTTAGAGTTTAAAATTCTAAATGATATTACTTTGTGTGCTTCATTTTTATATGAAGGTATAATTAAATTGCAATCGACATGAGATTTGATTTTCTTATAGTCATAAATATTTATCATAAGGAAGTTCTAAAGCAAAAGAAACCATTTTTCTTCTTTCATCCTCTCACCAAAGTAAGACATTAATTAGATTTTTATTGAATTTCAAATTTTTTTCTTATAATTTAATAAATAGAAAGCAAAATTTAATAATTCTATTTAGATAGTAAATTTTATTCCCTTAATATTATCTAAACTTTAGAAGAATTATTAAAATCCAATTTTCAAATTTATCCTGAAAACATTAATAAGAGGAGAAATAGTTAGAGATAGATTTCATTTTTTTTTTATAATAAATCTTTTAATTGGTGATATATCATTGAAACTAAATTCTGAGCCAAAGTGAGTATGACATTAATAGATGCGATTAAACTCAAAATCTACATCCAATGAATTACATTTTATTGAAGAAAATAGTTGATTAAAATTGATCTTCACTTTGAAAGTGTAGTAGTTATATCTAATCCTAAACAAACACTGAAAAATATTTTTATTTCTATTTAATGATGAAATATTCGATTTCCTTTATATATATTATTAAAGCGAATCAATATTTTTTAAAATATGAGTAAATTTCTGAAATAAATATTTTTTTAATAAGTATAGTATATTAGTGATTTTTTTTTATTTAAAAAATTTTTTTTAAGATATTAATACGTGGCACAATTGAAAATCCTTTTAGAAGATAAATGTTGACTGATATAAAAAAAAACAACAAAAAGCAATCATAATTTGTGCACCCTGCTTTTCTCTAAATCATAAAAGAAAAATTTTATTTACAATGTTGATAAATCATTTAAAATTATTAAGAACAAATTAAATTAGAAATAAAACAAATTAAGAAGTCTTTAAAAAAGAATGCTCTAAGGTTCTTAAAAAAGGATTTCACTCCCACTTGCTTTTATTGCATTAAGCACATTGGTCTAACAAACGACTCTAATTATTTTTATGTGGGCGATACTACAAGTTAATTGTAATTATTTATTGTAAATAACAAACTAACTGATTCCGTGAATCTTTTTTACTATCTTTTTTGCATTTATAGTAGTAATAATAGAAGTAATCATAGTAATATTAGTAAAATTAAAGTAGTATCGATGGCATATTAAGCAGCAGAAAGGGTAGGCTACAAAAAAAGGAGTGGTGTACCAAGGGTAGTTAAAATCAAGCAAAATTTCTTCAGATCAATTTCCCCAAGATATAACCAATTACAACCATAGCAATAGCAATGATGATACTGGTAGTGGATATAGTCAGTGGGCTACTGGGATGTGAAGTCAATCCTGGCATTGAAGTCAAAAGTGTATCATTGACTAAAGCTGCACGTTTCCATTTCATTACATCTTCCTAAAAAATATATTTTTATATCTAAGTTAAGTTGTAGATATAATACTTAATATTTAAACGATAGTAAATTAATGTTTGATTTTATTGCAAATATTTTTTACATTAAATATGAAATATTAGCTTATATTTTATTTTGCAGAAGACCTTTTTCTCATCTTTATTTTTAATGTAGAACTACTAATTATATAAACTGACATATTCAATTTATTATTTTATTAGTTATAATCATTTTTATTAATTCATCAACCAATAAGTTACAAATATAAATCTAAAAAATACTGTTGATAATACCCTTTATTCATAAACTTTGATATCAAATTTTTATATTCAATTTGCTTTAAAATTTAAATTAAATTTAAATAACTAAATTCATATAAAAGTATAAGTACAAATGTCTTTTAATAATGTTTATAATGCAAATAAAATAAAATTTAATTATTTTATATATATATATATAAACAATATTTTTTATTGAATAGAAGTTTATAAACATTTAAGAAAGTTACCATTGGTATATGATACGCATGCAAGATAAACTTAATAATTTATATAAATAAAAATTAATTTATAATGTAGGTTTTGTTAGAATATTTCTTGTATCTTTATAAAACCTTGTACACATCAAACTCTGTATAAAACATGTTTTTTAAAATTAAAAAAAAAAATATTTTTTGTAAATTTATTTTATACAAAACTGAAATTAGCTAACAATGTTAACATAAACAGCTAAATTTTATATGAATTTTATATAAATAATCAAAACATAAATAAAATTGCTCTTATAATAGATAAATATACTATGCTAATATTTTAAAAATATAAAACTATGAAAGATTAATATTTTTTTAATATTTATTTGTAGAATAGATATTTTATAATTACATCAGACTTTAATAATGTAGTAATACAAAAATGTTAATGTAAGTTTATTTATTTGTATTTAAATTCGTATCCCCTATAACTATTATAATTTTACATCATTTTATTTAATTATTCAAATTAAATTATTAATTATATCATTTAATAAAACTATTTAGAAGAAATTCATATAATTTAAAAAGATACCTTTAAAAACAAATTTTCCTCTCTAAGATTGGTTTCTTCTACCCTTAATCGATTTACTTCTTGTGATGCTTTTAAGAACTTTTCTTCAACTTCATTAATAGGCTAAATAAATGATAATAATCTATAAATTTTTTAATATAATACGTTTTTGAATAATATTATGGTCATTTTATACCTTTGGTGATGATTTAACATCATCAATAGTCTTACTTTTACCATCAATGGAATTGGAATCTGGTTTACTTGTTTTAGCTTTAACTGTAGTAGTACTACTAATTAGATCTTCAAAAACACATTTAAGTTTGGTATCCACGAATTTTGAAGAATCAATATCTTTCCACTACAAACATAAATAATATTTATTTATTTATACAAACAATAAAATTAATTAAAATATTTTTTGGTAATTCAAACCTTCAAAATTTCTTCAATTTGTTTATTTTTCAAAGATTTAATTACTTACCCATTTTTACTTTTTATTTAAAGATTATTTACCCATTTTTACATAGCTTATATGTTATATTTCTAAATATTTAATATAATCAATTTTTTTTTATATATTTAAAAACTTACTATTTCTTGTGTATCTTCATCGGGATCATCTTCTGGAACTGCATAAGTTTGAACCATGAACTTATGTTTACTTTTTTCTTTTGGATCAAAGTCATATGGTTGCAAACAAACTAAAAAGTAACCCTTAAATTAACTACTATTCAATATATTATAAACTATTAATTTCAATATGGAAATTTTTTAAATAATATACATGTATCACACCTGCTATTTCACATTCTTCTTTTGCTTTTATTAGACCAGAATTTGGTCGAACACAATATCTTTTAGGAACAGTAGTTTTTATTTTAAAATATACTTTTTGATTTTTTGTTTGATTTTTAAGTTTCATATATGAAGCAATTGGAGCTCCTGAAAAAGGACCTACAAAAAAAAATGTATAAATATAACATAAGAAATACCAATTCAAGAATATAAAACTGTATAATTATTATAATTTTTTAAAATAATTATAAGTTATATTTTTTTTAATTACAAATTTTTAAAAGGTAATGAAAAAAATTAAAGAGCAGCCAATGAAATATAAATTGACTATAAATAAAATTAACGCAATCAAACTATTATAGTAATAAATAGAATATAAAAGTAAATATATTTATAAAAAAATAATTTAATATTAAAAAATTTAGAATTAATTATTATTAAAAATGTCATAAAATTATTTAAATTATTTTACTTAGAATTTTTATACAGATATACAAAGCATAAATATAACATTATACACTTTATAAAAAATATTTTTATTAATTATTGTATTTTTTTTAAATAATGCTTGGATTATAATTTTTTTAAATATAAAAAATATAATGAATTTTTTTGTATGATTCAAAAGTACGATTTTTTATCTGAATTCATAAATAAACATTATATTAACAATAGTACTAAATAATTACTTTATGAATGATATATATATATATATATATATATATATATATGTATATGATACTCTAAGAATCTTTCTTAAGATATTTTATAAATTCTGAAAATGCACACATGTGGATTTAATCTTTATCAGTATATCATGGCGTGATACTGATTAATGTATGCATGCAGGGGCACAAATATACAAATACATATGGAGTTCAAGGTAATGTTCAGAAAGATCTTTAAAAAATATAAAAATAGTATATACAGAAAAATACATAAATAAATCTGACAATTAAACTATCATTCATTTTTCAATTATTCAAAAATGCATACAAAAAATTAAGAATTATCAAATCGGAGATACATATCTACAAATATATGCACACATATATATTAATCCAATCTTACCTCGGAATCGCAGCTCATTTTGTGGCTCGATAATTAGGGCTTGCTCCGGCTCATTCGACATCCTGACGTGTATAGTGCAGATCGGCTGCGATGGTAACGTCTTTTCAAACGAGAGATTAAATATTCAATGTACAGCAATTGTAGTGACTTACTGTTGTATAAAGTTAGAGAACTCGCCTTCAAAAAATACTCGTTTTCGGCTGAGGATACACACACGTTAAACACGCAACACAAGAATAAGATAATCAACACAAACCTGATGAGTACGTCGTCTTCGTCGCTGCGACTTTTTTGTAATTGTATGTTCTTACATATATCAGAATATATCCGTTTTTTCACACACTGACACAACCCGCGCGAACACCTTTCAGATGTCTCGTGGCTACAACTGCTAAAATTATAAAAGAGCCTAAAAAAATAAACAATTATTCTTCTTTATTCTTCATATACGTATAATCTTATATCTATCTTCTTCTCCAGCAAATTCTGAGATTCTGTTGGACTAACTTTTACGATTTTTGATAGGTAGATTGAAATAATTGTGACTTCACGAGAATCCGAAATACGCATGCGTTACACTGAAAATTATCAAGGTATATAAAGTTTATCTCTGATATAAGTTTGTTTTTTTCTATTTGCTCTATATACATATTGTATAATGTATTATATAATACTTATAAGGATTTGTATTGATGAAATTAACTAAATAGACAAATATAAGATATGATACATGATATTACGATAAAGAAATAGGATTTTTTTAAAAGTTGTGTAATCTACATTATGTTGATTTTATATTTATTTTAACTTATATTCAACCGTACGTACTTTAGTATCTCGATTTTTCATAATACATTAATTAGATAAAAATATTACAAATTAAAATTATTAGAAAATTGTATTTTAAAATATAATTACATTATCAATGTATTTATACAAAATTAATTTATTTATGTTGTAAGTAGATGATTGAAGGAAATATGTGCATATGAACAAAATTAAAAAAAGAAAAAACATTTTTACAATAATTCTACTTTAATTTTATACTAATTTTACTTTATAAATTGTAACTCATAATAGAATATATATAATTAAATATATTTACTAAATATATTAAATATTATTTTAATAATTATTATAAAAGTATATTGTAAAATAGATACGATATAAATAATTTTATTTATACTTGGAAGAGTCATCATCACACTTAAGTGTAACGAATGATGCAATAAAAAAATCTAAATATATAATTAAAAACATGAATTACTTGATTTTCTAGTCAAAGCTTACGTAAAATTTTATAATTTTTGAATTTGCTATCAATTTATGTCGGTGAATATATTATATTAACTGTAAATTAAACTAAACATCCAAAGTTACTTAAAATAGATAAGGCTTCTTATTGTATTTCTAAAAATTATTTTTGAAATGAAAAGATTAGTTAAGATTTAAAATTATGCCATTGTATTAAAAATATAATATTACATATAATATTATTAAGCTTAATAAGTCGATATAGCAATATAAGTTTCTGAAATGGGCGTGCATTCGCATTCAAGTTGGCTGATTGGTTGAAAGCTTCAATAAGCTACTGCTCGATGAATCTGAAGATAAGCAATATTTTTTGCGTAATTACAATAGAAATACTTAATAATGATACTGAGACAGTGTCATTTGATAAAAAACAATAGTACGATCATATGCTAACTCTGTATAATTTATTATTTTCTTCGTTTATCGAACCGTTGGCTAAGAAACTGTGGAAATTTGCAAAATGATCAAGAAGATTCTAAACAAATAACTAAAAAAAATAGTGTGAAATACTAGGAATTAGAATGAGGTTCTTCGAATTAATCATTTTAGGTAATACAAGTAAAATAAAATTTTTGTATTTAAATATATTATTAGATGAATAATGTAAATGTAATTTAAGTTCCCATACAATGCTAGTATAGGATAATAATACAATAAGATATTAGTATGTACAACTAAAAATGAAAAGAGAGTTTACCTCATAAATACAGTTTACCAATAATTTTGATCATTGCTAGTCTTGTAAATTATTAAATAAGAGTATATTCACTCCTCAAAAGAACTAAAGCTAATCACATGTATTACATCGTCAATATTTTCTTTCACAGTAAAAAATGTCACTCTGGACTTATATGAACTGCCTTGTATTTATTCATAAATTTATATAACTGTTAGCTAATTTTGTAAAAATTATTATTTACAGTAACTCGTGTATTCTATTTTTTATAATATTCATAATTTCTTATATTCGTTATTTTTGTCGTTACTTATGGTTTTTTGTTGTATAGTTCCTGTATACTGCTTACAATCAAATGTGCCTAAAATTTAACTTTAAATAACTATTCTTTATTTTTGTTGAATTTCAGAAACGGTCTATATTTATCTTACTCAATTAGTGGTGGTAAAATATATTATATCTCCCGGATAAAACCAATTTACTCATGGCATTCTTTAATATCACATTAATTGTTATTAATCCTGTGTCTTGTGACTTTTTTATATTAATTTTTCTTAAATATTTGAGATTCTTATAATATAAAGGCAATCGAGAAAGTTTATATGCAGTTATAGACTAAGTAAAATTGAATTTTCGTAGCCTATACACACATAAATATAAATACATTTATAAATATATTTTTGAATGAACCAGTACTATGAAAATAAAATTTGAAACACAAAAGAATAATAATTAAAATAAAGAAACAATATTATATTCAGATCTGAACATTTTGTTAAACCTCAAATATGTCTTTTAAAAATACGCACTCATGAATCTGCATTACATATAATATTCATAATATACATTTACATATCTTTGACGTAGCAATTGCACAAATGATAAATATTGACACAGTGCACTTACTTCAATCATAAATTCTCCTAAATATATATCGAGTGATTGTAATATTATAAATTAAAAGTGTTATCCTTAATATGTAAAGAAGATATATTATATTGTAATTGTATATATATATATATATATATATTTTTCTTTTGTTATTTTCTTGTGGATATTTGATAGTTAACTGTACTGTGCAAGGTGTTAAGAGACTGAATATGAAAAACTTAAACAAGAAATTATACTATAATACATAAACATGTAAGTCTGATGGTATAAGACGATCAAATAAAATGTATGAAGGTGATGCAAGCACATATATAAAAAAATTAATGTTTCTTAATACATAAAATACACAGTCTTTTATAAAAACTTACACACTATATTTACATACAAAAATATAATTATAAACAGAAGTACATTTGACTATATAAAGCGTATTCTGATTTGAAACAACCTATAAGTTTGTATGCAGGAAATTCAACTTGCGCATCTTTTAATCAGATCAAGAGATTCATCTAAAACATAAGAGCAGCTACTTGTCGGCATTCTTGATTCAAGATGAACTATAGAAATTTCAATACATTCTTACGGAACTCAAAGGTAAATACTGGAGAAAAGCTTCACCATTTAAAGTAAAAGACAATTTTTAAACAATTATGATGGCGTTTTTCTTTGATTCTCAGAAAACGTTTGTTTCACAGTTTACATTGTTGATTACACCACCAAAAATGTCTAAACTTATGTAAATTAAATATGATTCAGCATAAAATTATAATAATAATTTTAATCGAATTAAACATAAATATAATTTTTTAATTAAAATGAATTTTATATTGAAAATATTTTTCTTCTTAAATGATAAGAAAAAAGCGCGAGGAGAAGAACGTTATGAACACCGTTTCATCATCGGCATTTAAGCATCGAAATGGTGACTTTTACTAATCTTTCCTATCCAAAAAATAAAAAAGAATGCGAAGATATATTTTTATTTACAATATTAATTACTGAGTCCCTTTATACATACATTATATCATTTAATATTTTTATTAATATAACATTGATGAATTACAATTAATTGTTAGAACGCTTTATAATCTTTTCTTTATTTTTAACACGATCTCTGTATCTTTATTGCTAATTACGGTTAAAAGCAAGGAATTTATTTGAAAAAAAATGGATTGACAGATTGTATTGACATAGCTCAGTTAATATAGATTGATTTGATACGTTCTACAGAAACCGTTATTAGCTTTTTGTTAAATTGAAGTTTCAACTGATTCTCATTGATATACTGTAGAGACTAATGAATGGTGGAAAAGATGCGATTAGTTTGAACTCAAAGTGGAAGTGATTGTTAAAACCTGTGAAGCAGAACATTAATTTTTATTTGTAGTGTAACACTGGTAATGTTTGAATCTACCAAATATGCTTTCATAATCGTGAGTTGAATATTTGATGATCCACTGGAATATGTTTGGATGCACAAAAATCACAAGAAATATATAATAATGACGTACATCAAAATATACAATTGACTGGGAGTTTTCAAATTTAATTTATAATAAGCACAGCTGGGATCTATTTTTTAATACTTGACGATTTTCAACAAGTAATGTCATATTTTTTATCATATCATTAGCGAAAACGTAATAGAAATTTGATATCTGAATCCTGAAATCGAGTAGATTTAAAACTTCTATCTATGTTTGTGTTATAATCTTGAATACTAAGATGGCAATCATTATAATTGTTAGTAACTTACATCTTGCAAAACCTGAAATTTCTTTGGAAACTGTGGAACCATTTATACCAATCTTACAATTTAAGAAATTTTAGTCTTACTTATACTAAAGATAAATCTGCGATTAAATATAACGGTCAAATTAATACAGATGTAGAAATATACAACTCCGATATTTCACGATTCCAGATATTTTTTAAAATCATACAACAATACGTACTGTACAATACGTACAGAACTTTGTACATAAATTTCATAAAAATGTAAGCGATATTGTAAATATTGAAGAATATGAATATGAATTCATAAAATCTGAAATACGTAATAACAATCATTTTGGACACATCATTTAGACACTCAAATTTTAGGAATACAGCAGCTTGCTCACGATAATCTGATTAATTAAATATTATTATAATAAACGTATTATTATAATCAGATTCTTTTTTCTTTTTATTTATTAATGTTTAATTATTTGTACCCAATAAATACAATTTATACAATGTGTTGTTTTTCTTCAATCATAATAAATAATGATTTCACATATAATAATTATTTATGACTAATTTATGACATTCAGTTTCTTTATAATTCTTTTGTGTATGTGTTTGGGTGTGGGCTAGGAATTGAATCGGTTATAATAAATAAGGGAAATTGGTTTTTTTTAATCAAAGATTCATATAATTTGACTATAATATTTGAATTCTTATAACGTTCTTAAAATATAATTATTTTAGATTTAATTGTAAATAATAATAAACCATGAGCTGATTATAAACCCGATAATAAAGGACGCTAAAATGATATGTAAGTGTAACTTCAATATAGAAGCATTCATATGTGACCTTGTATTCATAACATAATAAAGCGAATGTACGCTGAACTTGTATTGTGTATTATTTGTTAATAGACAAATAAATAAATGTATTTCCGACAAACAAGATACTAAATAAATATTTTGTTTTATTTTTTTCATCTTCTGAATTATAGCCAAGAAATTCTGCATTTCGTGAAAAGTAAAGTATACGCCAAGATAAATAATGTGTAATGAAGGAAGCAAATCCATAACATTCGTCAACTTGCGATAAGGGTATTGAAATGTATTTACATGTTACTGCTACAATATGCAATAAGCCGTTAACATAAACGAGTATATCAAGTTATTATAATTTAATGATTTTTTCTATTTTTGAAGTTGAATATTTGTATGAGGTATTATATTTAATATATAATCATCCAAATAAGCATCACAAAAAAGAAAAGGTACGCGATGAAGAACGTTTGGAGCGCCGTTTTAATATCAACGGTGGAGTGACAAACTTACTCTTTTACCTTCTATTTTCGTATATATAAATAAATGGATGAATCATAAAAATAAATAAAACCTAAATTATTGTACTTCATTATAAAGTTATATACAAGACATGGATCTGCTTAATAAACAAATAGATCCGAACTTAAATGCAGATGTTTATCGAAATATGACATCTGTTGATCGATTATCACTACAAGATAAACAATTGGAGGTTGTACTTGTTTACAAAGGTAATTGTTTATCATATTTTACAATAATTTTTAAGTTATTGCTTCTCCACATTAAAATATGTTTACAAGTAGTTTATATTTTATTTCATTTCATTAATTTATTCTTTAAATTGTTGTAAATGATCAGGGTGATAAATCTGTTTAATGAAAAGAATGGAAGTTATAAAATTAAGTAAAGACTATTCAAAAATTAAATATTAGTTTAATTATTATCATAGAGTAAATACATAAGTGTATGCTATTAATAATTAGATGGCAAACAAAATTATTAATATTTATTTTTTGTTTTGGTATTTTATTAGTTTTATTGTTTGTACTTCTTGTTCTGAATAATTATATTTTATAAATTTTTATTTACAGATGATAGTTTAATACTTGGAGCTAGTAATATGGTAGATCGATACTGGAATGGTACAGTTTGGTTTTATAATGAAATCGACAAGTTTGATCGTAATCAATATACAGCAGCAGTAAAAACTGATAGTGGAGTGAGTGTAGCTACATATTTGGGAAAATATGATAAATTTATTATTGGAGAAGATAGTGGTCTTATTCAGGTTTTTGAATTAATCTTAAGATCTCATAATCAATTACCAGAATTAAAATGTATAGGCTATACATGTCAACATGATGATAGCCTAACATCTATGTCCATATTTAATAGTAATAATCACATTGTTACATCAGGGATGGATGCATGGTAATCATTTTTAATTATTATAATATAAATTTATTGATTATAATCATTTGGAATTTTAGTATAAAAATATGGGATGTAAGAGAAATAATAACAACATTCACATTTAATCAAGCTCAAACAGATATAATTACTAATGTCCAAGTTCAGGTTGGTAGTGATACAGTGTTTTTATCTACCTCGATGGATTATGAAGCTTTACTTTGGGATATACGTAAAACAAAACCTGCTCTGGGTTAGTAAGTAAATTAAACTATTTTATGTTTTTATTTAAATATCTATATACTATGTTATAAACCAGTAGAGCATTACATTATTATGTAATGAAATTATGTACTTTTAAAATATATAAAGCTGTTTTATTTTTAAATAAAAAATATTGGACTTTAATACATATCAATGTTATAACATGAAATAAATTTTATATAATTAATGTTAATTCATTAATCTCAAAAATTTCTGAAAAATTAAGAGATTTTTTATTTTATTATTCAATTATTTAGTTAAAAAGTACATTTAATTATCTATATTAAAAATTATAAAATAAGTTTATTACTATTTTTTAAAATAAATAAATTGATTTGTTTCTAAAATAAGAATCTCTTCATATATTACTCCAACTTTTATGACTTTCTTCTTCAGGCTTGTGGAAAAATAATTGTGGATTAACTGCTTCATCATGGCAGCCTAATAATGAACATATAGTTGCAGTTGGAGGACTTAATGGAATCATTTCAATTCTTGATATTCGTAGAATTGGTGAAACTCCTCTTTATGAATCTATTGAATTTTCACGAGCAATTCATAAACTTATGTTTAATCCTGAATGTCCTACTCAGTTAGCTGCTTGTTATGATGCTTCAGAAGTCAAAATTTTTGATACATCCAATTATTGTAGAAATGTTTTTGAAAATAATGTACATACAGATTTTGTCAGAGGTTTGGCATGGTACAAAAACGATTTAATAACATGTTCCTGGGATAATACAATTATTAGACATTCAGTGGCATCTGAATTATATGCTTAAAATAAAAAAAAAATATTTATAGTACCGATGATACATTAATTTTGTAATAAAATATATAAATGGATCAATCCATAAATTTTTGTTTTAATAATCTACAATTATTTTTTATATCTTTAATTTCTATTTTGTATTGTAGTTAGTAGACTATCAAGATTTTAGATTTTATTAAAAATATTTTTATATGTACTATATGTTTCAATTGAAAAAAATAGTTAAATTATGAAATTTGTATTTCTTTAGGTTTTTGAAAAACTGCAATAAGAGAATTTAACTGAACAGCTTCATTACATCCACTCATAATTCTTTTCTCAATTTCAGCCATTTTTATTATAAGATCAATTAAAACTTCATCGTTAAATTCAACTAAAATATAAAAAATTAATTAAGTAAAATAAATCATATAAATTTTCTTAATTAAAAATTATTTACTTCTGTTAACAAAGACTTGAATTTCTGTTAATATATCTTGCAAAGCCAATCCTTTTTTAGTTTTTAAGTCTTGGATTTCTGATTATTTTTAAAGATAATATTTTTATTTAATTTGAAAATTTTCTAAAATACATATATTTGAAAATATAAATACTAAATTTTATTTTATAAAGGATACTATTATAAGCAAATTCATAACTTTCATTTAATAACCAATTGATAATATTTTTTATATCTATTGGAAGTGGATGACCAACACAAGAATATACATTTACTTCATTTACCAATCCAAATGCTAACCACGTGCTTTGTAAAACATTTAATACTCTTCTCATATCACCACCACTTAGAGTAATTAATGCTTGTTTACCATCTTCCGTAGTACAAACACTAAAATTATTAATTACAGGAAAATATTAAATAAAACTAATAAATTTACATAAAATTATGCTACAGAAAATATTTTTTTACTTTTCTTCTTTGATAACATGTTCTAATCGTGGTAAGATTTGCTCAGAATCGAGGGGGGCAAATCTAAACTTTGTACAACGTGACTGAAGTGCCGGTATAACCTTACTTAAATAATTACATATAATACAAAATCGTACATTGTCAGTATATTTTTCAATAACTGTAAATAATTGAAATATTTTTTTAATGGTTTTATATAATTATGTTCTATTTTGTAAAAAAAAAAACTAACTTCTTCTAAGTGCATTTTGTGCATCATTTGTCATAGCATCAGCTTCATCCAATATTATTAATTTAAATCCAGATCTATACATGGTTCCTGTACTAGCAAAATTTAATATTTGACCTCTGACAATACCAATTCCTCTATCATCAGAAGCATTTAATTCTAATACCTAATGAATTATAAAATGTTTGTTTTTGAATACTTTTATTAATATAAAATGTAAAAGGCATAAAAAATTTTACCATAGAATTAAATTGCTGTGGGGAATATAGTTTCTTTGCACATGCCAATATTGTACTTGTTTTTCCAGTACCTGGTGGTCCATATAATAACAAATGTGGTAATTGATTTTCATCGATAAATTTATTAACTAAAAATAATTTTAAAAATCTTAAAAATTATAATCTTATATTTAAAATTTTTATAATTTGAAATTTACTTGTTTGTATAATTTCTTTATGAGAAATCAGATCATCTAACTTGAATGGACGGTACTTTTCAACCCTTAAAATTCATTAATCAATTAAAAATAACTAATTATTCGGATTAAAATTAAAATATTTATTTTTTTATACCATGGTAAATTAACGGAGGTTTTTATTATATCAGTTGACATTATTAATTGTGGTTTGTACCGAAAAAAGATTTATAAAAGTGTTATAATTTAAAAAAAAAGTGTTTATTTTGTTTATTCACTCATAAGACAGTTGTATAATAGTAAACTCATGTCTATTGATGAAAAAGAATTGTGGCGATACAATATTATAAAACTGACGTTTCAATTGCTATGAATATGGCAAAAGAGAAGAGGGGAAATTTTAATAGTAGAATGACATGTATGTATTTTATTTGAGCGAATCAAACTACTTTGCGTTCGGAACCTAGCTGCCAACCTTTTAAATTATTAAAATAAAAATACTACTGGAATCACCTAATTTATATCTTCCGAAAAAATAATTTTCAAAATCGAATCCTCGCTGATTTTATAGAAAAAAAATAAATAAAAGATAGGTGTCTTAATCTAAATTTTAAACTGAAATATCATAGAAATTAAAGTTTTAAAAATTATTGCAAATATAAAAAAAAAATTAGAATCATCGCTAATTTAATTTGCACTGTTATATAAAACACTTAATACTTGAAAAAATGTTTATTACCGTCATATAAAACAAAATATCTAATACTTAATAAGATATTTATTGTAATTAAAAAATCATGATTTAACTCAATTTCAATGATACGCAAGTTGATTTATGTACTTAGTTTTGTTAAACCAAATTAATGTGATGTAATTATTATTATTAATGTTTATTTATTTGTACCCAATAAATACAATATTTATACAATATGTTGTTTTCTTCCATCATAATAAACAATGTATTTTACATTCTGTTATATACAGCGATTGCAGTCTTCCAGGTTATTTATTGTTTTTCTTTATTTAGATTTTATTTTTTTGTACGTGAAAATTTGTTACGGAAGAATAAATTTTTTTGTATCTTTTTGCAGTTTTATTTATATACAGAAAAATGGGTAGAACTAAAAACTGTACATTAAGTTTCTTTATGATTTTTTGTGTATATATGTGTGTGGGTATGGGGGGAGGAAATGGATACGTTATAATAAAGGAAATTGCTTTTTTTTTATTTACATATGAAGATTTTAAACGTTTGAAGGATTTATGATATAAAAATAAAAAGAAGGATTATAAAGAAAATTATAAAAATTTTTTAATTTTAAATTTATAAAAAATTCAATTATGATTGTTTAAATTAATAAACCGTTATACATGCATACATTATCAAATATAATACTAAAAAGATATAATTTGCAAGTAATAAACATCAATAGATAAATATTCATGTTTTCTATTTGTCACTACATATTTTATAACTAGTTACCTCATAATTTTTTGTTTATAGTGTAACGTATACGCGATTTCCCTACGCTCGATTTCCAGTTTTCTTCTAACTTATGATTCTTATTACACTTTTATCTATATGATGCGCATGGTTTTCCTTTGCTTTGATTCTCACGGTTTCCTTTAAAAACTGAATCATAGGAAGAAGAGAAACAGAGTGTTTACAAATAGATACAGAGCGTAATCATCTTTATTCGTATTTGTTATATCTATTCCAGCTTCTCTTGGTGTTGTAATATTATTATATGGTATTATTAGCGGAGGGATATTCATATCTTTCTTATTTTAAAAATTGAATTAATTTTGGGGAACATTATTCTTGGATCATTTTTTTGGTTATTTCTTTTATTATTCCATAAGTTATTTGCTAATTCTGAAAATTTTTGGTGATGTTATTTTTATTCGAACGAGTAGGTAATTATAAAATTTTAATTCCTTTTTTACTACCGTTTTAATTTTGTCGCGTTCTGTTTATTAGTGACAGTATACAGCTTTTATCTTGTTGTAGTTCGTTTATATCTTTATTTATATCACATTCACAAGATTTTTTTCGTTAATTTAGGTACTAATGTGGTAATGGTGCGATTTATGTGATTGTCTATTTTATCGTTACAATTATCTATTTCATTATTTCTTAGGTTTTTGTTGTTTTATACATCTAGTTGACAGTTTTTTATTAAAACCTTCCTGCATTTATTCCAGTTTATTTTTTTAAAGTTAAATTTATAGTATACATTATTAAATTGATTAGCAGTTAGATTTTGTATTGATAGATTTATTTTTATAAGTAGTAAATTATAGTCACTATCATATTCTATTGTATTAATTATATTTTTTGTACATTAATCCCAATGAATGTTCATTGGGATAACATGGGTGTTCCGAACTGTATAGTTTTGATTTGTATATTGTGTAATAGCTGTTTAACCAATTTTTTTATAAATGTGCCTCTTGTATTATTTGTCTTATTTTTCCAATCTATATATTTTACATTCAGATCGCCTGCTACTATATAATAGTTTTCTCTTGTATCTAGATCTCGATTTTGGAATAGTATTTTGAATTATTCATTAGATTTATTTCTATTTTTCGCGTATGTGGATATTATAAATAGACTATTTTTATTGTTCACTTGTAGTTTTATTATTGTTGTTAGTTTCGAATATTAAAGTTAGTTATTTTATTATTGAAGATTATGATATACTTGTATTTATTTTTTATTAATATGGCTGTTACTCCTCCTTGAATGGAGTTTCGTTTGTCATTTCTAATAATATTAGTTTTTAAATTCTATTTTGTGTGTTTTATTTAGTTTGGCTTCTGATAATAATATTATGTGTGTTTTTTGGTACTCCATTAAATTTAATAAATTATATCTTTTTGGTTTGATATTTGTGTTTTTTTTTAAGATTATGTAATTTTGTGTTGTGCATTTTTTATGCCTTGGTCTCTAATAATATGAATATTGTTAAAAAGTTGTCTTTGTAATTTTTTTGAGCATCTTTAATTTTGTTTATTTGTAGTTGTTGAATTGGGGTATTATTTACATTTTCTGTTAATTCTTGCATTACTTGCATTGTGTTATTAAACATTTGGTTATTATCATTGCTGTGTACGTATTTGTGTAAGTTGATTGAGTATTATATTGTTGTTGTTTATCGATTATGTTTATGTTATACCCGTGTAAAATATTGAAATTATAATTTTTTGGCTATTTTATCTATTATATTTGGACAACCCATATACGACGTGGAATGTGCATATTTTTTTACAATTGACGCAGTATAATTCTTTGTTGACAATTTTGATTTCTTTATTTGTTTTACATTTACCAGGATTGTGATGGAGAATGCATTTAACACATTTATATTGCACATTGTAATTTTGTGACTTGTGGCGCAGTAGTTGACAGTTATGGAATTGAACAATATTGTTTTTAATTATTTTTTCCCATTTTATTATGTGATATTGCGAATATTTTATACTTTGTAATTTATTTATTTTATTTGTTTGGTGAAATTTGCACTATAAAAATCGGTAGTAAAATATTATTTTTTGTTGAATTATGTATTTTTAATCGTTTTACTTTAATGAATTGAATTTTTTCTATTTGCAAGTTATTCGATTCATTTAAAATGTCCATTACATTGTAATTTTTATTTAAACCTTTTAATAAGTAAGTATGTTTTTTCGGATTTTGGTTTGAAAGTATAGCAATTTGTATTTGTGTATTTTAATATTTTTATAGTGTAATAAAAGTCATTGATTTATTTGAGATATAATATATGTTTGGTGCTGTGTATGGGTTTTATGTAGAAATCTTTTATATTTGTGTTTGACTTCGGTTCTACCGTGTCCTTGGATTCCTGGTAAATTATATTTACGAGAGAAGGTTTATTATTGTTTAGCCTATCGTTCGTACGTATCAAATAAAACTAGTATTGATGACTATTGATATTTTTGAAAATATTTTTCAAAATAAATTTGTTTTGTTTTGATAAAATACATAACACAATATTTTGAAAAGTTATATTATATTATAATTAATTTTAGTACGATATTAAAAATTATATTTTTAATTAGATATTAAAGTATTTAAATTAAATTTTATTAATTGAATAATTATTTAAAAAATAGTTAAATAAGTAGGTTTATTTGATTTTAGTAGTATTTGAAAAAAATTTCATAAATAAATGACAGTGAAATTTAATTTTATGTTCAAAAGAATAACATTGTTCTTAGTTACTTTAGGTTTATTATTGTTTTGCTTATTTTATTTGAATATGCACGTGTCAATCGTTATTGGCGTGTTCTCTACTATTTCCTGGAATGGCGCTCTTTTTTTATTTTTTTGGTTTATATTATTTGCTTCAGCGGTTCTTCTTTTTTTCTTCTATATTTTTCTGTTTTCATTTTTTTCTTATTTTTTATATTTTGGTGTCATTTATTTTACTATCTTCGAGTTCTACATTTCATATTTCTAAAATTGCGTGTTTGTTTTTTCGTCGGACATATAATTTAGATTTTTTTATTTATTTATAAATTTTTGTTATATTATTTATAAACAATATACTTACACGCGCATTTACAATTGATTAATCATTATTTTATATACTATTTAATCATGTGGAATAAATAATGCTAATAACAATAATAATCATAATAATAAGTATCATACATTAATATTATATATCAATAATATTTTATACCATTGCTTAATTGTTCACGCATTTGCAAGGATACCAAAGGGGCGTTACTTCTTTATCTTATACCGCCTTTATTCACCGCTTTACCTATAAAGGAAGGTGACGGAACTTGTCTATTTAGATTTGTTTTTTATTTGTTTATAAATTTTTGTTGTTTGTATTTGGTATTATTTTAGATAAAAATTATTTATTAATACATTTATTTAATTCTTCACTTAAATTAATTTTTAATGTTATTTTTCATTTTTCTTATACCGAATTAACATTCTTTATTAACAAACTGGATATTCAAATGTGAATTGCCGATTAAAATGAATACAAATTTTAATAGTATTCGTAGTTCTTAAACAAAAAACTAATTAGTGTAATTTAATGAGTTTAATATGGTTATATTAGAGTTTCAATGATACTGATAATAATCATATTGCATGAAATACCTAATCATACCTGTCTTTTCATCGATTTTGATTATTGTGGCGGTAATTAATTTTTGTCGATTACTTACGAGTCATTACACAACTCCTTCAAAATTGAAAAAATTATAACACCCCGTTATAGTATGTGCCAAATTGGCTAAGATATAATTAAAACAAAACACAAAAACACTTAAAATTAGTTTTTAAATTAAAAATAGTATTAAATAATATTTTTTTAATAAGAAAAACTATATAAAAAATCGTATAAAACTGCATTAAAACTATAAGACAATCTTTGTACCGTTTCTATTCACTTTTTAAATCTTCTTAGATTATTAGATTTTTGCTTAAATAAACCTCCTATTTCAAATTGATGCTACATTTGGTAGATGTTTATTTATATAATAATTTAAAAAAACAAACAACACTTTTGTAAAGTTCAAAACATGCACCAAATTCACAAATTTAATTTTATGTTCAAAAGAATAACATTGTTCTTAGTCGCTCTTATAACTATTACACACACGCACACACTTATATATATATATATATATATATATATATGCATTTGTGAGATTTCCTTTTTTTCATTTTTTATTGCATATTATAAATTTTTTTTAATTCTTATTCTACATATAAATTATATTCTATGAAAATTAATAAATTATATTAGCTTAAGAAAATTTGTAACTTTAGGTATTAAGTTTAAATTAAATAGTACTGCTATTCGAAATATTAAATATTTATATTGAAAATTTGCATGGGAAATTACGAATATTTTTTATAAGCATGATTAATATTAACTATTCCTTCTATTATCTATCAGATTTAAAATACATTAACTTATATACGATGGATGTTTGCAGGCATGTATTTGCGAATGCAAATAATAGAATTCCTTATTTTGTATCTCTGATATATATATATGCATATACATGTATACACAATTCGACGACTTCAACTGGTATTATCATGAACAAAAATGTTATTGGAGTTAAACATAATTTATTAATATTTTTAAACGTGTTTATATTATATGGTTAATAAAGTATAATCACGAAAGATATTTAATAAATTAACCTTATAATTATGGTAAAAAAGTGACACGTTAGTTTTATGTGTCAAAATTTATTAAATAATTATTGCTTATAAAACGTCTTCCAAGAAATATTTCCAAGGTTTCAATATAAAGATTTTAGCGAAAATTTTTTATAATGGATTGATTATGCTTCTACCTCCAGACTTTTAATATAAATACACAAATACAGTAAAAATTATACATTGTAAAGATGTACTGAACATTGGGATCACAATTTCATTAGCCAAGAAAATAATATCAGTTAAACAAACAATTATTTAATTATTCTCTAAAATATTTTTTTTACAATATATTTTTAATAATATTTAAATGCAAACATATTAGCTATTTTTAGTTTTAGTTAAAAAAAATGATATATTGTATATTATAATTATTTATATACATTATACACAATTAAATTAGTCATTAAATTACGCATGTCTTGTTATTAAGAGTACAGTAATATTTAAGATATAAGATTTGTATGTGATTCTTAATCTAAAATAAATAAATATTTAAAATTTAGTTTTTATTTCTTACATAATATATGTTTATCTATTAAGTGTAATTATTTCCTACTAAATATTTAATCTTGTATATATACACACATATATATTTACAATAAATATTTTCTCAAACATTACAGTCGATGAATTCTGTATTTTTATTAAATGTGTAATTCTAAATAATATTATATTTTTTAGCTAAGTTTTTTTTTTTCTTGCTTTAATATATTTTTTTAAAATCTATTTTAATCGTACCTTGATTAATTTTATAGATTTGGATGATAATTATATGCTTACCCTTTTTCTTTTTTAATAGCCTTTTATGTTATGTTTCACTTGTTTTTTTTATGGTTGTTTGTTTTTCATTCTTGTGTTGTAGTCGGACAAATGATTTATTTTTATGTACGTAGTTTAATTATAGGAATTTATTGATTATTTTAACTTTCAATAAAGATACAGTGACTTAATATTAAAATAGTATTGTTCATGACGAAATTCAGTATGAGTTTAATAATGATTGTGCTCTGTATCTGGTTCTAAATTGAGTTCTTCTCGCATTTGAAAAATTCTTCACGATTTTGAAATAAAAAAATTAGTCATAGGTCAAGGTATTATAAAATGTATGTTGTAAAGCAAATGAATACTAGAAAAACCAGGAAAACAGGGAAGACGAGTGTATGGAGTTAACAGAAGTTGTAATCAGGAAAATGGGGGGAAGTCGTTCATACATTACACTTGTTTAATTTAAGTAAATTATTATTTATGTTTATTTTTTTTTTTAACGATGTTTTATAAATTTCTATCACTGTCGCACTTGATAATTCAGACTATTTGTGTAGTTATTTATTTATAAATTCTTGTTTGTTTATATCTGGTATTATTTTAAATAAAATTATTTATTAATATTCCATTCAGTTATTTTACTTATGGTATTTTTTAATGTTATTTTTATTTTGAACTGAATTAATATTCTTTATTCTTTGTGGAGGTATAATATGATATAGTTGTGCACATTTGTGTGTATATCGTTTAATAATTGTAATTTATTTAGTGATATAAGTTATAATAAAGATACACTGACTTAATATTCAAATAATAATATTCGTGACAGAGTTTAGTTTGAGTTTAGTAATGATTCTATTCTGTGTCTGATTCTAAACTAAAATTAAATTCTTCTCGTAGTAGTCCAGTATTTAAAAGGTAACGCTAACACTGGACTCGTTAACAAATATCAAATTTTAGTTGAATGAGATTTATGATTTTGGAATTAAATAAATTATACATAGATTAAAGTATTACGTAAAAGTAAGTCATAAAGTAAAGAAAAACAAACAAAATAAAATAAACCCTGGTGCATCGAGCAGAGGTAAACTGTGTTACCGAGTAGTCGGAAGTCGTGTATACATTATAAGAGTTTAAAATATAGTTTAAAAAGAAACAAATTAATTATACAATCAAAAGATTATAATATAATCATTTTTTAAATCTTTAAAATATTATTATATTTATTTAATGAATTATAAATCTTTAAATAAGTGTAAAAATTAAATAATTTAGTTATAATTTAAAATAATAAAATTAAAAATTATAGTTCAAATCGTAATAAAATATTCCTTGAATATATATAGGTACATAGTTATATCAACTATTTTAATTATAAAGTAAAATATACATATTATATTAGAAGGAGGTCATACTTAAGATATGTGTAAAAAAATAACCTGAAATTCTATAATTACTTATAATATTATATTAAAAATATTAATTTAAATTCATTATCTATATAAAAATTTATCATATTTGAATATAGCTTAATTGAACTTTGATATTTAATGATATTAAATGTATGATTAAAAATTTTTTTCTTCAAAAAATCTTATCTTTTAAAGATGCACTATCAAAATTAATTTTTTTAAGTTTAAATAATAAAATATGTTATAATTTAATGAAAGCAACTAATAAAAGAATTTAATAAAATTATTTTTTATTTGATTATAAATTTAATAATAAATTATTATTGTGTAATCTAAACTTGCATTATTACATGAAAAAAGTGAAGTAAACAGTAAAATTTTATTCCTAAAATATGAAAATTCATTTTTAATTTCATCATAATCATATTTTAATTTTGTAATGTTTATTTAACAATTTTATTATAATATTTGATAAATTATTATATAACACCCATATATTAATAATCAACCTCTATTAATTTGAACTTTTTTCAGCAGTTTTTTATTTAATCTTAATGTAATAAAATTGTAAAAATAATTTGTTTATATTTTACATGTGAGTGTATAAGTGATAACTAATAAACTTAGCATAAATGTAAAAATAATTCATTATTTATTATTTTAATGTTTCAAACTACTGACAATATTAAAATATTCATATAAACTTTTATTAACATGTGCACATAATAATTAATTAATGTTTATACACATATTGTCAGTTAAAATGAAAGTAAATATAGTGTTATTATAACCTTACTAGACAATTACAAAAATTCATATCTATCGTTCTACTGATTTAAATATAATTAATTAAACATAAAAAATATGAAATTTTTCAATTATGTTAAATAAAAAAATTGATAATTCTCAAAATGTATATCAAAAGTAATAAAAATTGTTATTTTTGTTAAGAATTATATGATAAATTATTTATATTTTTATGAATAAAACAATCTAATATTTTTTTTTAACAAATAAGTTACAATAAATAGTAAATATTTTAAAAGAAAACATATTACATGAAATTAAAGAAGAGTATATAAAATCGATATTTTTGTTATTGATGTGACTATAATATAAATGTTTACAATAAATCTTAAAGTGTACTGTAAATGTGAAGCTGATTTATAAAAAATAATTTATAATTAGTTCACAAATGTTAATTTTTAAAATATCTTATTTAGTTGAAATTAGCTTTATCTATTCCTTTCATTTGTTTTTTATTTTGATAAAAATGTTTTATTAAGTTATTGTATCATAAAATATATTTCTTATTAACACATAAAAGCTGACATTTAAACCTTGGATTATATTAAAATTCAGTTCTAAAAAATTTGAAGAACAGTAGTATTATAAAAACTTGAAAAAGTTAAATTTAAGGCTTTGAAATAAAATATCTTTTACTCGTGAGTTTTACAGAATTTTTTTGTATGATTGAAATTTACAGTTTCTTGTTAATATATATATATATATATAGTTTAAGTATTAAATATTTGGTTGTTCATTTTTACTTTTTAGATAAGTTATTTATTATACAATTCAATGGATTTTCCTATCAATTTTATTAATATTTTTTGTTTATTTTGATAATCAAATTAAATTTTTTTTATCATTTTTATAACGTATCAGCTGTATAAGGTATATTAGTAATTGTATTATTATAAACAGCAACTGTATTTAACTAATTTATCATGTATAATATTTTTTTTCTAAAGAATTGTATAGAAAAAATAGTTGACATGAAAAGTTTCACTTATTTGAATATATAATATTTTAATTTACATTCAGTATTTATTATTAATAAAAGTAAATTTAATATATTTGAAATTTAAAAACTTTTTCCTATTATTTAAATATTCTACAAAAAAATTTTCTATTTTAATATATATTTTGTAATTGTAAGAAAAATTTGTAGAAAGGTAAATTATCATAATACATCTTAATTGTTCAATTCACTTTTGTTTGTTCATAACAGCTACTTCAGCTATTTTATTACATTATAATTATTAAATATAAATGGAAAAAATTTTAAACATATAATATTGGATCCAGTAAAATTTAGCGAAATATCTTCATAGTGAAACATTAATTGAAATTGCACATTTACTTATTAAAAATCTCAAAATATGATTTTTCATATTTATATAAATTAATAGTTTTTATAAATTTTCTACCTATAAAAAGTATTTCTTAATAAAGAATAAACGCAAAATAGCGTGTACAGTAAGGATTGATGACATATACAGAAGTATATTTTACAATGAAATAGTCTCATGTAGGTAGAAAGGTACAAACGTTTTATAAGGTCAGATAGAAAAATCGCATGCTATCCTAATCCCTGTAACTATTAATTTATTGTTTAATTTTCTTTCAATTAATATGTACAATTCATATTTCTATAAGTTCGTATCACATGGGATGAAATACATTGCTCAAAAATTACCACCTATTATTATGCATTCATAATTTCAAAAAATTCTAGCATAGTATATCGTTGAAGTACGTATTTATTATGCTGTATATTATATCTTTCCAATAGAATGATACCTTATCATTTTTTCACCACATCTACAATCTTTCTCCCTTAGTTTTATGTTATGATTTATATTATTTAACAATTTAACGACCAATACCAAATTCCTTAGCATCATCTTCAGTAATGTCACCATATTGCCAAATATTACGATGTTTATCTCTTGCCTCTTTTTCAGCATTTCTATACTCTTCACGCTAAAAAATAAAGAACAATTAAATCAATATAGCGTGAAATTTGTCCTTTAAAAATAACTGCAGTTTTGATTTATATTCATAATAATGTTATAACTCTTTACATACTACATAAAATTTGTATTATAAATATTCAATATGATTTTTAATGTATCAAACAAATTCACATTAAATTAAAAAATTTAATGGTAGTACAAGTAAATTAAAAAACTACTTATAATTTGTATTTAATGATTTTTATATTATATGTAAAATATCCTTGTATATAGTTGTATACTTTTTTCAAGAACTATTAGTAACTAATTATTAAACGAACAAAATTATATACCAAGTCTTTTAATTTTCGATCTTTTCCATGAGTACAGATTAGGTATCCATCAGCAACAAGAGCTTTCACAATATCTTCTTTACTTACAGGATCGACCAATGTTACAGCTGGAATACCAGCAATTCTATACTCAATATTTAGTAGTAACGGTTTTCCGGTTACAGTATCATCAGTAAAAGCCTGAATCGCAGCTTTTTTATCATCATCCTGAATGGCATATAATAATCATATTTTATGTCAACATGTTTGTTACATGGTGAAATTTTGTTTATTTAAAAAAACTAAATTAACCAATAACATTTTTATCATGCAATTTTATCGAAAATATTAATTTTAATGAATTTTAAAATAATATATAAATGATTAAACTTTAAAATTAAAAATTATCGGATATTTCTTGTCTCATTTTTTAAAAATTTAAAAATATTAAATAATTAAATAATTATATATATTTTTTATGTATTATAAATATTTTAACAATGCATTAAATTTATCAATTTACTTTTCAAATTTATAACTTAAGATATTTGTACACATGAACATTGCTTTAAATGTAAATAAAAAGTTAAAACTCACATCTTTAGGTAAAGCAACGATTGCCAACGTGTTCTCTGTTGCATAAGGTTTATCTGCAGAGAAACCAGCGGGCATAGAAGCAAGCCGTGTCACATTAATAATCTCTCGATTTCCATAATCGATGTAAAAGACTGATATGTTTGGTCCAGCAATTTTCTCAACCTTAACACGGTACCATTCATTATCTTCGGTGAATTTTGCTATGGCCAAATCACCCTTCTTTGGAGTGTAAGCTCCAGCTAGTGGTGGATTGGCTACAACTTCTTGACGCAAACGTGATAATAGACCTTCAAGAGCAGTTTTCTGGTCAACTTTTTGTGTGTAAACATGTAAGTCATCTGTTACTTCAGACACTACAACTTCTTGATAATCAATTTTCCGTTCGACTAGTACACGTTCTTCCTCGCGTTCTTTTTCCGGTTCAACTTCAATTTCAACACGGTTCTTCCAAATCTGTACAATAATCATAAGCACAAACAATTACAATCAAAGATTTATTCTTTGATATAATTTTATTTTCATGACAAACTTTTTACTAATATATATATATATAAAATTTTACAAATTAAAAGCAAGTTATAAGAAAATCATACATAAAATCTAAGAGTTAATTAATATTAAGTTGTTACTTATGGTTTTTAAATTAAATACTTTATACACTAAAACAGATCTTAGTATTAAATATGTATATTTAAAAATTTAATAGATATTTAATACACATTAAAAATATTATTTTATTAAGAATTCATGTAAAATTATATTTAATATGTTTTATAAGCTAACATTTGCTGAACATTTTGAATTCCCTATTAAAAATAAGGGTTAGATAATAATTATATAAATTGTAAAAAAAATAACGATATATGTTGTATAAGGAAATGTAATTAATATTATCAAAGCATTTTTTGTATTTTTGATTAATTTATGTTTACTTTTTCTGAAATATTTTTAATTTAAGTTTCTTATATTTTATAATTATCGAAAATTAATTAGAAAAAAATAGTTTTTTTAAACCATTGTTGCTATATTGAATTATATAAAATTGTTGAACCTTTTGATTTTATAATCAAAATAATTTCTTAAATTTAAATTAAAATTTTCCAATTCATAATGCAAAATATATTTTTAGATTATTATCTTTAGTTATTATGGTTTCATTTCAATTTTTGTATTTGATTATACTATCTAAAAATATTGTAATTAATTCTAAACAAATTGTAAAATGCATTACATATATGTTTAAATACTTCCAAAAAAATTAATTTTAATATTACTAATTTTGTGTAATACTATTAAGATTTTGACGCGATTTAATTTATATATGAATTATAAATTTTATAGTTACAAATGTGTTATGAGAGTAAATAATAGAAAAATTTACATTATTAAAAAATTTCATTAAGTAAACATGTATACCTATCTCTGAGTAAAATACCATTAAAATATAAAACTATATTGTTGTATAAAAGAATATTTTTAGTTGTCTCAATGAATGTAGAATATTTGAAACGAGTATTAACGATTACCAAACGAAATTTACATTTAATCTATACCATCTTATTTTAATCATTTTTTATATTTTTTCCGATAATTAAAAAATGAAAATATAGTATTTGTCTGTATAAAAAATATACGTTTTTCTTTTATTGATTATCCAAGAATATTTCTCAATTTTATAGAAAATATAAACATAGTAAAAAATTATTCATTTTTATTACATTGTTTATATAAGAAATACTTTATTTGAAACCGAATAAAATATAAAAATTACTTATCCAGGAAAAACTTGAACTTACGTTCAATTTTTTAGCTTTGGCTCGTTCTTCAGCAGCCTTAAGGGTTTTAAGATGCTCTCCTTGATCGATAAAGCTTGACACCTCAGCTAAACCCTCTTCGATCAGTGACACCGATAAATTTACCCCATCAATGAATAACCATCCAATAAAACCACTACCTTTAGATTCCATATTTTCCACCTGGATATCAACGTCTCTTTGGAAGCAGAATCTTCGTGTAAATGCTAGCGCCTCTTCACCATAAGGTTCAGCCTCCATACCTCCAGTGCCTGGACTAATACGAGCAGCCCGTGGACACTTGACTCCAGCAAGTAAGAACGTAATCAAACAATATTCCTTCGGAACAAAAAGTTTAAGACGCGAGCCACTTGTTACAAACTCAACTACACCTTTAATCTCACGAGCCCGCTTTAAAGATTGCAGATGGGATTTGGCAGCAGCTGGATCAGTGGATACATCGCGAACTCGCTGAAGCGGTACATCTTTTTTTGCATGCAGTCCATTTTGCGATTTTTCAGCCTTACTCTCCGCAACAAGTAAGTCGTTGTAATAAGACGAACGTTGGTCATCATTTTGACGGTAACGAACAACGGTGGCAAAGCCTTTTGAAACCATTGCTTCAGCGATATTACTATAGAAAAATTACTTGATCTTCAATAAAATTTTTAATGTAATTTTGAAATTATTTCATGAAGTATTTATTGCAGTGTTTAGCATTTTATATTTCCAAATAAATTAAAACTAAATAATACATATTTTGCTTTTAAGAAATAATTTATAAAATCAATAAATTTTCCAATAAATAACATTCGATTTTAGAGTTTTAATTTTTTGATATAATTTAATATCGTTCTACAATTTATAATTAAAAATAATAAAATTAAGTTATTAGAGCAAAATTTTCTTATTGAAATGTACATAATATTATATCAAAAACAGAAAAATAAAAATTTGCAGGTAATCATTTTGAATATTAATAAATCAAGTTGATATATACAGGTGTTAATATTCATCTTCAGTAACACATATTTTAAAAGATTTGTATTTTTATATTTACATTTAATTATTTTTTATGCTTATGTATGCAACAGTAATAAATTTCACACAGATCACATCATAGTTTTACAAAGTTATTTAGTACTAGATTACAATTGACATCTATTACATTAAAAATTCATTTTTCTTTGAAATTTTTCTCTTTTTAGTTTTTCCTATAAACGGATTTCTATAAACTTTCTCATTTTTTAAGAAGAAAATATTAAATACCAAATTTTTATGGTAACATAATTCAAATTTCATTTTTAACTACAAAAAACATCCTTTTTTATGCATAAAATTAGCAATTTTTAACTTTTTTTTACTTTTCTGATTCTGAAATAAGTGTGTTTTAGGAAAATTGTGTTGTTAAAAAAATTCACTGTTAAGGACAAAACAGTTTGCAAATATAAATATATATAATTTTTTAAATAAATACTTAATAACATGTAACATATTATATTTGCATTTGTTAATTTTATTAGAGTGAAATTAAAAAAAAATGTGTTTGTAGTTCTTTTAAATACTTAAAATAAAAAATTGAATATTACAAAAGTTTGCAAATTATAGGTTAAGAAGAAATTTATTAAATTTTTGTCGAATTCAAATTTAACCAATCTAAAATTATATGTAATAATAATTTTAGTTTTATGTAATAATAATCGAAAAGTTTCATGAATTATATTAAAAATTATATTTATCATTTGAAAAGATAGCAAAATTACATTTATATTTATGAATGGAAAAAAATATTAATTAAGAAAATATTTAAATCCTTTTAAAACAAAGAATTTTATTTCATGTTTAACTGTATTAATCTTAATATATGTTTCTATTTAATTAACGACCATAGAATTATATATTATATTAATATTTGAAAGTATATTTACATTGATTTATTCTATATTAAAATAATAAAATATAAACTTTTATTTTGATAATTTTCAATTATTACCCACTAGAAAATTTTTTATAGATTAATATAAATACAAGATGTATACAATATTTACTTAAATACTTACATTTTTCCGATAGTTACAGTGCAGCAAGTTTTTTCAGGAAAATTGTCTCTTGCAGGTTGCACATAATCTACAACGACTTTTACTTGCTTACCAATGAGTTTTTTTCTCAAGAATTCTCTTGCCTCGAACATCCAAGGTATATCATAAAGAGGTCGAAAATCCTTAGCTCTAGTAACTTTAGCATCTTCATTAAGAGGTCGTTTCTCACGTGGCGGAGGTCGGATGCTGCTTAAAAATACCTTTTTTGATTCTCCGTTAGCCATACGTACAACAATAGCATCAGCACTTGCAATCTCTAAAACAATGCCAGTGAATTCTTCAGATGGACGCACAGGTACATAATCTTTCCATAAATGCAGACGTTTATCCTTGGCAGTTTTTTCAGCTAAATATAATTTATGTTTATCGGTTTTTATATGATTCATTGACCAATCAACACACCTTGCGAATCCTTCAGATAAAAGAGCTTCCGCTATATTTCCTATAAATGGTAATGTATGAAAATTAGTTTTCATTATTTTATTCATTAATAAATTAATATATTATATTTCGATAGTTTAATATAAATAAAATTTAGTTGCTATTTTTTAAGATTTGATTGTTTACATTTTTATTAATAACTATTTTACAAAATTCTATTACTATTTTCTATATTAAAAAATTAAACAAAATATTGAAACATTTTTTAGAATTAAAATAAATTATGATTTCTTGCAAAAAAAGAAACTTTCATGAAATTGTATTTATGAATTTTATTTCATTGAATAATTCTATTAACACCTAAAATTTATTGTTTTTTAATATTTTAATAAAAGATATAATAACAAATATTGAAATTAAAATCAATATGGTATTTAATATTGTATTTTATAAATTAATAGCTAATTTCTCCATCATTTCGGTTATGTTGTTATTACATACTTAAATCTCTTGAAACTTAAATAATTATCCTTTTATTATTTCTATATATTCTTATAGCATTAATTTATTCAATTTAAGACAAAATTTTTAATAATTTTATCTTAAAATAATCTTTATAGTTCACAAAATTTTTTGTTCAATTTTTATATTCTTGAACATATTAAAAATAAATTTAATATAAGTAAAAATTATAAGATTCTATATCTTTCTATTTGCCTTTTGTCATACGAGAAATAAAATTTCAACAATCATTACAAATCCTACTTATCTTTTTCTATAAACGTTTTTTTGACCAGTTTTATCAAATTATTTGAACATTACATTTTCTCTTTTATAATAAATAAAAACAGAATTTAAGTTTTGAATAGATACAAATATGATTAAAAAATCCATAATTTAAAGCTATTAATTAAATTATTTAAATTTTTAATAAATCATTGTATGTGATATAAAGAAATTAAAAACGAATTAAATTATTTTTTAAATCACATACAATTTATAAGTTTAAATATATATCTTAAAAATAAGAATAATTTAAAAAATTGTAAAACTATTTATATTTTTTAACGTAATTGCATTAAAACAATTTTTCGAGTTAACAAAAGATTATATTAACCTTTAGGATGAAGAATGCTTCCAATAAATTGAGTATTATTAGCAGATTCTAGTATTATTTCAATGTCTCTTTGAAGCAGACGTGACTCAACAAAGTATTTTGCCTGATCAGCAAAGGATTCTGGACCATCTTGTTTGAAGCCTGGACAACGAATACCAGAAATGGTCAAGGTAATATGATAAAAGTCTGGTAAAAGCAAAACCTTAACCGTGGACCCATCTCTCACATGCTCAATTAGAGCTTTAATAGGTTTGCCACCATACTTATCCACCAAAGTCATTGGATTTTCAACAGTATACTTGACATCACGAATATGCTGAGATGATGGTGTGGCTTTTGACCACATTCCTTTACCTGTAGCTTTTGTCATGATTTCGAGTTCCTGCAATTTTGTTAATTCTGGAGAGGAAACACGGGTATCACGTTTCACACTAACAAGTCCTTCAGTAACCAAAAGCTCTGTTATACTTGGTCCTGTTTGATCTAAACATTTAATTTATAAAGAGGTTAAAAATATAGTTAATAGCTAGTTTCATAGAAAAAAGTCTTGTATTTATTCATATACAACTATGAATTATATTATTAGGTTAAATAATGTTTTTAAAACATAATTTAAATTATAATTTGATAATTTAATATCATACTTAAATTAAACACCCAAATAAATGATTTTTAATTATAATTGAATTTGAAATTTAAAACTTTAAATAAATATGTTAAATAAATAATATTAAATAATAATTGTTTAACTTATGTATTAGTTAATTTTAATAGATTAAATTTAATAAGTATGTAATAAAGATCACGTATAATTATATATCATATTACCATTTTATTATTGTTTTTGAAAATAATTAAAAAATTATTTCTACCAATTTATTCTATGCATAATGTTTCTATATTTGAAGTGTAATAGATATTTTAAATATAACAAATAGTATTAAATATAAATGTTTTATTATTTAAACAAAATTAAGTAATAATTTTAAATTAAAAAAAAAATTGTTGGATATTAATATTAAAGATCAATAAGTTAATTATTTTTCAACTTTCTAAATAGAATTATTACCTTTTCCAAGCCATACACGTCCATATGTTCTGTTATTGTTTGGAGATTTTTCTTCAACAAAAGTAATTTCTTGCCCAATCAATTTTTTTCTTAAAAATTCTCGTGCTTCCCATGCATATGGTTCATCTTTGGTTTCAACACTAAGTGAAATGAAAAAATTTTTTATGTAAATTCTTATTTCAATTATTTTTAAAAATTCATTGAATCTTTTTGATACTATGAAAGAATTATTCAAAAATACTTAATATAATTACTTTGCATTTATTGTTCGACGACCTAGTTTTGGAGCAATGATATTGGATAAAATTAAAATTTTTTCTGGTGGTGGACCTCCTTTTGGTTGTCCTCGAATAGTTATGGAATCACCTGAATTTATCTACAGGTTAAAGAAAAAAAATAACAAAATATATAGGTTTTTAAAAAAAGTAACAAAATATCATGTACATCATATACAAAAATAGAATGTGGTTAATAAAATAATGATTAAAATTTGAATTAATATATTAACAATGTAAAATACATATAAATATTTTATAAACAAAAATCTGAGAATTACTTCACACGTTACGTATACCTGTATCATTTTGTATTAAAATTTAATCTTAAATAATATTTCAATTGTAAAATTATTAATTGAATACAGATATAATTTTTTATATATGCATAAATTATTGATCAATTTAAATAATTAAGAATTAATTAAGAATTATTTAAGAATCAAATAAAAAGTCTTTGTTGAAATATATTTTTATATAAAAAATTAAAAAATCATTTAATACTGTACAAAAATAATTAGAAATATATAATTTCATCTGCTAGAAAGAATGAATATATTAAAAGCTATAGGATCCATATGTTTGCAACCAACCATATTTCTAACTGCTTTTGAAGTAATTTAATTCCATTTTCTTATTGTTTTCTTGGCATACATAAAACATGAAAATTATTATCATTAAGAACAACTCTCACCTGCTTGACAATACCATAACATGACTTTACAGGTGGAGGTTGTGCAGCCTGTTGTTGCTGATCTTGTTTCGGCGTGCTCATGTTGCTGCTGCAAACGTGGTCTTGTGTGCAAGGAGGCGACACGATGATGACTACCTGAGCGGTCTTTGTTACACTCGTAATCTTTTCTTTACTGAGTGAAAAAAACTGATTCTCAAAAGATTTGTAGTCGTTTAATATTCCGTTTATTTGCGTATATTTTTCGTTGATCGAAGAGTAGTATGTGTTCTTTAAGAATCGCCAAACATATTGAAAGAAATTGCTGCTTCTCATATACGACGAGACGCACATACAAATTGAGACAAAGCTCAACAGCATATAAGCCACGAAAGAAAGAGAAAGATAGACAAAGAGAGGGGAGATTTATGAAGAGAATGAGTGGGGAGATTAATAAAGGAACTAAGAGGGGTGTAAGGGAAACAATTAATCTAATTGTGGTGCACAGAAAGAGAATATACGTACATATGTATGATAAAAAAGAGACTAAAGCACGGTTATAAATGTTATAATTGAGAAATATGTTTGAGAAAGATAATTTTTATATCAGTGAAAATTTTTTTATCTAGGCATTGAGAACCTTTGTTCAACGAACGGCTGTAATATATGCGGTTGAGAACCAGTAACCAATACGTATGTTAAGCGCGCGAAATTTAAAAATATTATTGTACTTGTAAAAATATATTATATTTAATTAGCTATAGATATGTGATTATTTAAATAAGAATAAGACAAGGACTTTATAAATATTATTATATTATTATATATTTCGATTGCCGTAATAATAACTAATTCTACAAATAGCTATTGTTTTGCTTATGAGGATATAGATATATAGAAGGTTTACTACTCATATGTCAGCTGTATAAATATCTAAGAAAAGATTTCTATGTTCCGCTTGACAAATACAAGTCAAATTAGTTTAAGCAATTTTGGTATAAACCAGTTATATAGTTTTTTAATATAATGTAATGTATATATAAAATCGTATTTAATTTATATATATTATTTTTATAAATTATTATTATACCAAGTTTTTCTTTTCTTATTTTAAAAATACAAGTTTCTCAAAGTAGAGGATATTCTAGTAGTGACATTGGAACAGATACTTGATAAATACTCAGAAGATAAAAAAATATTTTGTTTACCAATGTGACTTCTTTTTAATTCATTATAATGGAAAGAATTATAAGAGTTATAAATTCACGTTGCTATATGAAAATGTAATTTAATTCATTAAATAACCATTTTTTATAAAGATAGAAAAAATTTTATCTTTACATAAAGCTATGATAATTCTGAGAGTCACAAAATTGTATAAAGTATAACATTTAAGGAATTCGACAAAAACTTTTACAAAAACAAATTTATGTTTAAAACATATTAATCTTAGTAAAAATGTCAATAATAAATACACGTAAATTTCTGTGTTATCATTTTTTTAATTTTGTTTTAAATGAATTTACGTAAAATTTATTTTATACGTATTATGTTACAATTTAATTAAATTTTTAATTACATTAGTTTTAATTAAATAATATTGAAAATCCAAGTAACTTTTAGTTTTCATTTTTTTATTTATATTTTTTTTATTAATCATTTACTCTGTCTTTATACATATATTTATTAATACACAACATAAAATTAATTTACAAAAATAATTAATAAACCTCAGATACTTTAAAAATACTTACAAATAATTAAAAATATAAAAAATATAATACTAAATTTGTATACAGATTAGAATATAATAATCCCAATTATATGAAAACTTATCTATAAGAAAAATTTTTACTTAAAAATAATTCTATCTTTATGTAATTTGTCAATAAGTTGGAAGTGATTAAGATAAAATTAATATTAAATTCATTAATTGTTTCTTTAATAATTACAGTAATTAATTTTATTACAAATTTTGAATTAAGCTATATATATAAATTAAAATATTATAAGTTTTTTGAAGTGCATAACCGATAATCTATTTTAGGGAAAAATTAATAAAAATATGTTCTTTATTTTTTAAAATTATAATTATAAGTTTATTAATGATAAATACAGATTAAGTATATAATAAATATAGTAATTGATTTATCGTTATAAATTTAATTGTAAGAACTTAAGTCATATCAATACAAAAGATAAGTAATATGATACAAACCGATTAAAAAGATAAATCTGGAAAATACTAGTATAGTCACTCAATTATAAATATGCATAAAACTGAAAAGTAGAGAATAGAAATGGCTGAAGATAATGTGCTGTATATAGAGTGATATACTCAATATGAAGTGTGAATAAGAGCGAAAGAAAAAGCCACAGAGATATCCCTAAATAGAGATATCAGAGGGTCCTGAATCTAAAAATTGCCTTATTTTTAAATTGAAATGAATACTTAGAATGGATTGGCATCCTCCATCTGCTGTATCTAAAGAGATACTGAGTGTTTAACTTCTAACTTGTTTTCTTATTTTTAGTGCGAGATTTTCAGAAGTTGAAACGGGATTGCATAAATAGTATTTTTTATAATTTCCTTTAAAATTTTTGTTGTTTAGATTTTAAAAAACTGCATTCTCTTTATTTCCCTCACACCACATGTTCACTCTTTTGATCTACCGATCTTCTCATATACTAAAGTCTGCGTGTTTGAATAAATAAACATTTGCATAAGCTCTGTTCCTTAGCTTTTACAAATACCTCTATTCACCTCTATGTTTGGAATTTTTGACTGAAATACGTCGTTGGAAATGGAAAGCTTGTAACGTTTTTATAAAAATAATTATCACAATCCTCTTCAGAATCTACTCTAACAACCTTCTTTATATCCAAGTCCTCTCCCTGACCTTTGCTTGACTAAAATGATGTCTACCCAGATCATTTCTCTTCTCTTTCAGATTCAAGGATAATTTGTCTTTGTATACTGTCAATCGTTACTTATTACACTGTCTATACAATGCTTTTGCCTTACATAATACTATAATTTTGAATGATGTAGCCTGTTCTGCTTTTAAATATCTACATAGCATTTTTAGGCTTGGTCCAACGAATCATCCTTCAGTGATGTCATTCTATGTACTGTGCAGCTAATGATCGAAAACATACCCTTAGCTTAAGAATGCGAACTTTATCTGGCTCAGTAGCTATTATATAATTATAAACCATTTTTATTTGTAGTTATTTAATTTATGAATTTATAAGATATTAACAGAATGCATTGTTATTATATTATTTAGCTTGTATTATTATATTTACCGCATTTAATAGTTTCCAATCAGTCAACCTAGATTTTCTTAAACTTCAAACATTAGATCAAACATCAAAGAGCACTAAACAATTGAAAAAGAAGCTGAAAAATTATATCATTACAATTTAATCGAATGTTTAATATATAATTAATGAAGAGACACTTAAGAAAATTTGAGTGAAACCTTTTTGTGTATTTTGAGTGTTGTTTATCTTAAAGTATAACCGAGAATTTTGAAAGCACAATTATGTAATATTACAATAAGGTAATTTATAATTTACATCACTTGTTTTTTAAATATTTCAAAATTCTTATTATAATTTAGTAGAGTATGTAAAATATTTTGCATCTTTAAATGGTGCAAGTGAAATGTAGAATACAGTTATTGAAGGATTGAATGATTGGTGGCGTGAAAATAAAACAATCGTTGTTTTTGCACTTTCTGTTTATTACTGCTTCTATTAAAGTTATACTTATTATCTGTATATAATTATCTATTATCTCAATAGAAAATAATAATTATAATAAAAAGATAATATATAACACAACAAATAAAAATTAATGATAAACAATAAATAATAAATAAAATAATATTTAACTAATACGAAGATTTTGCTCGCATCCAGTTTACGAAAATTCTAAACAGCGACTGAATATGCAGGTGCAGGACAAAAATATGCAGGTATTAAAATAAAAACATAATATACGTATACAGAGGTAGGTAGTGACATATATGATATATAATTCGAATTTAAATATAAATAGTTATATTTATTGCCTACAATGCTCCATTTTAAGTTTAATAAAAGGCATTTGAACAGATCCAAATTATTATTAAATATCTATCTTTGATTACTTTAGACTTTTTCTTTCTGTTCTTAAATGTCGTTATCATGAATCGATTTAAGTTAAAATTTAATTAACATTATATTCACATGTATTAGTGTTTGAGTTTTGTTTTATACATTTTTTACCGTTTGTCATTATTTATATTTAATTCAATTATTTGATTTATATACATAGTTATTTTATTTTTTCTATGCAGAAATTGTTTTAAGTGATTGTTATTTTTATATATTTATTATTTAGTATTTCTTCTCAATCAAAAGTATTGTATTGTATTATATATATTGCGAGTAACTGCATTTTCTTTTCTTATATATGACGAGTTCTTAAATTTTATTGAAAGTTGAGACAACCATATTTATCATTATCAAAATATAGTTATAATTAATTTAAAAGTTCCATTTTACTAAATCTGTTTATTTCTTTATTAATATTTTAAAAAATATTTATGATCCATTGGCTCATTAGAGGTAAGTTATGCACCATTTTGGTGTTTTTGCAGTTTACTTGAACCTAATTTAAATTAATATGTATCAAGCTGATACGGTTAAGTTTTAAAATGTAATCAAGTAATTGATACGATGCTTAGGCAAAGAAAAAGCTTAGTGCCACACAAGCTAGAATTAAAGCTCTTCATTATCTCTGAATACTACAACATAATTTTATATATATTATTATATTAATATTTTTAAAAGTATTTTATAATATTTACTATAGTTATTTTATATTATAAATATTTAGAAAGATTATATTCTACAAAATATATTTTGATTTATCTCAATATCGTTGCTTTTTTAAAAGACATATGATAATTAATCTATTTCTAAATTCAATTAAATAAATTATTTTTTTAGTTGATACAAATATGATAATAATAAAAATTATTTTTCGGAATAACCATAAAATTTAATATATTTAAATATTCATTTTTTACATTTCATAACATCATTTCTGCATAATCATCTTACATTATGAAAATTAATGGTTAAAAAAACAACTAAACTAACGAATGTATTTCAATATTCAGAAAGTGTTTAGCCTAGCTTACAAAATTCATGTAGGAAAAAGACAGTCAAGATAACATGTTCCAGAATAATTCCCGATATGAAAGCTTTTTTATGAACACAGGTGTTTTTAGTATAATAGGCTTTGGGTTACAATGTCTTAAAGAACGTCTTAAATAATGCCTTGTGAATGTACTGTAAAGAGGATCCTTTTCATGTTTAAAAGCACTTCTATGGACAAAAACTTGTCGTTGACACACTTTTTCTGTAAAATATAGTTACAACATTATTTAAAACTACTTGATTTCGAAAAGATTTTTAGTGTTTTCAGGTGCATGTTTTGAACTTTACAAAAGTGTTGTTTGTTTTTTTAAATTATTATATAAATAAACATCTACCAAATGTAGCATCAATTTGAAATAGGAGGTTTATTTAAGCAAAAATCTAATAATCTAAGAAGATTTAAAAAGTGAATAGAAACGGTACAAAGATTGTCTTATAGTTTTAATGCAGTTTTATACGATTTTTTATATAGTTTTTCTTATTAAAAAAATATTATTTAATACTATTTTTAATTTAAAAACTAATTTTAAGTGTTTTTGTGTTTTGTTTTAATTATATCTTAGCCAATTTGGCACATACTATAACGGGGTGTTATAATTTTTTCAATTTTGAAGGAGTTGTGTAATGACTCGTAAGTAATCGACAAAAATTAATTACCGCCACAATAATCAAAATCGATGAAAAGACAGGTATGATTAGGTATTTCATGCAATATGATTATTATCAGTATCATTGAAACTCTAATATAACCATATTAAACTCATTAAATTACACTAATTAGTTTTTTGTTTAAGAACTACGAATACTATTAAAATTTGTATTCATTTTAATCGGCAATTCACATTTGAATATCCAGTTTGTTAATAAAGAATGTTAATTCGGTATAAGAAAAATGAAAAATAACATTAAAAATTAATTTAAGTGAAGAATTAAATAAATGTATTAATAAATAATTTTTATCTAAAATAATACCAAATACAAACAACAAAAATTTATAAACAAATAAAAAACAAATCTAAATAGACAAGTTCCGTCACCTTCCTTTATAGGTAAAGCGGTGAATAAAGGCGGTATAAGATAAAGAAGTAACGCCCCTTTGGTATCCTTGCAAATGCGTGAACAATTAAGCAATGGTATAAAATATTATTGATATATAATATTAATGTATGATACTTATTATTATGATTATTATTGTTATTAGCATTATTTATTCCACATGATTAAATAGTATATAAAATAATGATTAATCAATTGTAAATGCGCGTGTAAGTATATTGTTTATAAATAATATAACAAAAATTTATAAATAAATAAAAAAATCTAAATTATATGTCCGACGAAAAAACAAACACGCAATTTTAGAAATATGAAATGTAGAACTCGAAGATAGTAAAATAAATGACACCAAAATATAAAAAATAAGAAAAAAATGAAAACAGAAAAATATAGAAGAAAAAAAGAAGAACCGCTGAAGCAAATAATATAAACCAAAAAAATAAAAAAAGAGCGCCATTCCAGGAAATAGTAGAGAACACGCCAATAACGATTGACACGTGCATATTCAAATAAAATAAGCAAAACAATAATAAACCTAAAGTAACTAAGAACAATGTTATTCTTTTGAACATAAAATTAAATTTCACTGTCATTTATTTATGAAATTTTTTTCAAATACTACTAAAATCAAATAAACCTACTTATTTAACTATTTTTTAAATAATTATTCAATTAATAAAATTTAATTTAAATACTTTAATATCTAATTAAAAATATAATTTTTAATATCGTACTAAAATTAATTATAATATAATATAACTTTTCAAAATATTGTGTTATGTATTTTATCAAAACAAAACAAATTTATTTTGAAAAATATTTTCAAAAATATCAATAGTCATCAATACTAGTTTTATTTGATACGTACGAACGATAGGCTAAACAATAATAAACCTTCTCTCGTAAATATAATTTACCAGGAATCCAAGGACACGGTAGAACCGAAGTCAAACACAAATATAAAAGATTTCTACATAAAACCCATACACAGCACCAAACATATATTATATCTCAAATAAATCAATGACTTTTATTACACTATAAAAATATTAAAATACACAAATACAAATTGCTATACTTTCAAACCAAAATCCGAAAAAACATACTTACTTATTAAAAGGTTTAAATAAAAATTACAATGTAATGGACATTTTAAATGAATCGAATAACTTGCAAATAGAAAAAATTCAATTCATTAAAGTAAAACGATTAAAAATACATAATTCAACAAAAAATAATATTTTACTACCGATTTTTATAGTACAAATTTCACCAAACAAATAAAATAAATAAATTACAAAGTATAAAATATTCGCAATATCACATAATAAAATGGGAAAAAATAATTAAAAACAATATTGTTCAATTCCATAACTGTCAACTACTGCGCCACAATCACAAAATTACAATGTGCAATATAAATGTGTTAAATGCATTCTCCATCACAATCCTGGTAAATGTAAAACAAATAAAGAAATCAAAATTGTCAACAAAGAATTATACTGCGTCAATTGTAAAAAAATATGCACATTCCACGTCGTATATGGGTTGTCCAAATATAATAGATAAAATAGCCAAAAAATTATAATTTCAATATTTTACACGGGTATAACATAAACATAATCGATAAACAACAACAATATAATACTCAATCAACTTACACAAATACGTACACAGCAATGATAATAACCAAATGTTTAATAACACAATGCAAGTAATGCAAGAATTAACAGAAAATGTAAATAATACCCCAATTCAACAACTACAAATAAACAAAATTAAAGATGCTCAAAAAAATTACAAAGACAACTTTTTAACAATATTCATATTATTAGAGACCAAGGCATAAAAAATGCACAACACAAAATTACATAATCTTAAAAAAAAACACAAATATCAAACCAAAAAGATATAATTTATTAAATTTAATGGAGTACCAAAAAACACACATAATATTATTATCAGAAGCCAAACTAAATAAAACACACAAAATAGAATTTAAAAACTAATATTATTAGAAATGACAAACGAAACTCCATTCAAGGAGGAGTAACAGCCATATTAATAAAAAATAAATACAAGTATATCATAATCTTCAATAATAAAATAACTAACTTTAATATTCGAAACTAACAACAATAATAAAACTACAAGTGAACAATAAAAATAGTCTATTTATAATATCCACATACGCGAAAAATAGAAATAAATCTAATGAATAATTCAAAATACTATTCCAAAATCGAGATCTAGATACAAGAGAAAACTATTATATAGTAGCAGGCGATCTGAATGTAAAATATATAGATTGGAAAAATAAGACAAATAATACAAGAGGCACATTTATAAAAAAATTGGTTAAACAGCTATTACACAATATACAAATCAAAACTATACAGTTCGGAACACCCATGTTATCCCAATGAACATTCATTGGGATTAATGTACAAAAAATATAATTAATACAATAGAATATGATAGTGACTATAATTTACTACTTATAAAAATAAATCTATCAATACAAAATCTAACTGCTAATCAATTTAATAATGTATACTATAAATTTAACTTTAAAAAAATAAACTGGAATAAATGCAGGAAGGTTTTAATAAAAAACTGTCAACTAGATGTATAAAACAACAAAAACCTAAGAAATAATGAAATAGATAATTGTAACGATAAAATAGACAATCACATAAATCGCACCATTACCACATTAGTACCTAAATTAACGAAAAAAATCTTGTGAATGTGATATAAATAAAGATATAAACGAACTACAACAAGATAAAAGCTGTATACTGTCACTAATAAACAGAACGCGACAAAATTAAAACGGTAGTAAAAAAGGAATTAAAATTTTATAATTACCTACTCGTTCGAATAAAAATAACATCACCAAAAATTTTCAGAATTAGCAAATAACTTATGGAATAATAAAAGAAATAACCAAAAAAATGATCCAAGAATAATGTTCCCCAAAATTAATTCAATTTTTAAAATAAGAAAGATATGAATATCCCTCCGCTAATAATACCATATAATAATATTACAACACCAAGAGAAGCTGGAATAGATATAACAAATACGAATAAAGACAACAATAACAGCTATATAATAACGAACACCAAAGACACACTCAATTTGCTAGGATTACATTAATCAGAAGTATATAAACAAAACTCTACAGTTGTTAAACCGAAAATCTACAATATAATTATGGAAGAAACTAATAAATTAAAAGAAGAAATAATAAATAATAAAACATAAAATATTCCAATAAAAACTTTCTCAATAAAAAACACATCGGATAATCCAAAATAATATGATAAAGAAATTGATTACTTTATTAATGACACTTGGGTAAATAATATTTTCAATAAATAAATAACAAAAGATTCTCAGGATTCTACGACATACCAAATATAGTATTGAAACATACTCGTGAACAAATCACACATTATTAGATAAGAATATTTTACATCGTATTAAATAATATGTACTTTTTGAAAAAAATGGAAAAAAGCAAAAGTAAAATCAATTCTGAATAAAAATAAAAACAATACATCACTATCTAATTTTCATCCATAAGCCTTTTACCAAATATAGGTAAAATATACGAAAAAATAATTAGTCGAACCTTAATAAAATAATTTAATAAAAATAACGTAATACCGGAAAATCAATTCGGAATTAAACATAAACATTCGACGATACGTGCAATTAATAAATTAACATTGGATATAAGCTGGGCACTAAACGATAACCAAAGAGTAGCAACTTCACTAATCGACATAGAAAAACATTCGACATCACTTCGACCGAAGGCATAACTTATAAATTAATAAAAAAAATTTCCTAAATACATAATTAAATTAATATGGAATATGATCACGGATAAGTCATTTATTACAATAGAAGGAAACAACGGATCAAGTCTAGGATTCACAGTAGAACCGGTTTTCAAAAAGACACAATAATTTCTCCGATAATCTTTAATATATACAATAGTGACATTCATTATTTATTTGATCTCAATAAATCATTACAAAAACATTAATATTACAAAAATTATTCAACAAAATTTAAACCTGAGTTCAAAATTTGTTATTTATTATTTATTAAATATTATTGTAAATGAATATAATATGTAAGTTATTAAATAAAATATATTAATTTTAATTTATGTATTATACATTTTAATAACTTTGAAAGTAATCCAAATAATAAAGTAATAAAAATAATTATTGTGAATAAATAGAGTTTTATATAAAAAATTTATTCGTTAATTTACAGTCGATAAAATAAAAGAAATTTTTTAATTAAAAATGCAATTATTTATAACTTTTCTATTCTTTCATTTATTTTTTTTAAAATAATAGTATTCATTAAAAATATTATTTTTAGAAATATTATATATATTTGAAAGATCGATTAAAGTTAATTATATATTTAATTATGTATAATAATATTCTATTAATTTACTTTAAAAAATGCTTTATTATAAATTAATTACTTAATGTGCGTCAAGTGTCTGCTGTATGATAGAAATTAGGCACTTCATTCGGTACCAACAGAAAAAGATAGTAAAGGCGAGCAATTTAAAAACGAAGAAAACATTTTTCCAAATTTGTTTATATTTTTAATAGTAAATCCTAATTACAAATTGGAGAACAGTGCAAAGGTTTGCTGCGGTGTTGCTTTTACCTGAAACCCTAGATATAAAGAGAAAAGTACCGTTCCTGATTGGTGTAGTATAGTTTGTACTAAAGAAATAAATAATGATATTTTTGGACGGAAGGAAAGAAGCATAGAAAATGAGTATATGAATTTATTGGAGTCACTGAGATATCTTTCATCGCACTACGCTGCATCCTATCACCAACCACCGTCGGTTGCCATCACCATTTACTGGAATGTCCATCTATCATTTCGTCTCCCTTGCAGGCTCATCACATTTGCATTATCGAAACAAATCTATCTGCTGTCAGCGTAAAAGATATAAATTGGTGAAATAAAATTAATTAATCGAATTAAATTAAAATAAATAAATAAATAATTTTTGTAATTGTAGTAATTCTACTATTATGGTATGTAATTAAAATAATATCAATAAATAAATTAACTTAAAATTTAATAAATAATTTAATTAAATCAAATTGTATTTTGTTTTATTTTTCATTCCACACTTTAATAAAAATACAAATAATTATATTATATAATGTGTATGTAGTAAAAATACTACAGTTTTATTTAAAAGATTATATTTAAAATTAATATTAATAAATCATGCTTTTTAATAAAAAAAGACGAATAAAAATTTTTGTTAAATCCCTCAATATCGTAAATATAATATATATGTCTGTAAATTAAAATTCAATATAACTTAAAATTTATTAAATTTCATTATTATTATAAAAATTGAAATAAAATTCAAATTTTTGTAAATAATTCAATACATTTTTTGATCATAAAATAATTAGAAATGTATATACATTATATTATTTTTACTTCAAATAAACTAATAAACTATAAAATAATTTTATTATTATTATTTAATATACACTTTATAAAAAAATTTTATTTTTATTTCACTTGCAAATAAAATTAAAAAAAAATTAATAATAATTATTATAATATTATAAATTATATTTATAAAATATAATAAAAATATATTGACAGATAATTTAAATTTTTAATTTTATCAGTACTAATAACATTAATATTATTACTTTATAATAATTAATTTTACTATTTATTCGCACATAATAAGTCTTAATTATTTCCAAAAAATTCACAATTGTTAGTTTAAAAAAACACTTACATAGAAAAATAGAAATTATTCAAAATAATTTTCGTCATTTATCTGCGAAAAGAATATTTTAATTTAAATTATATTTTTTTTATAAATGATTTTACTGGTACATTTAATTTATTTTGATTTATTCTACAATTTTTATAAAACTGATTGGCAATATATATGCATTAAAATAATATTTCTGTTTCTTAACTTATAAAAATTTACTAATAATTTTTATTTCAAATTAATATTAAAATTAATTATTTAAAACAGGAAGAAAGAAATCCATCAAATTCTTAAATAATACTATATATTTTTCTAAATTATTTTCTTATCGAATTATATGGAATATAATTATTCCAATGTTAAAAACAATTAATTAAAGTATAAAAATTTTAAATATTTTTTCTTTACGAAATATTCTTTATATGAGCATTCGTAAGCTTAAATTTAAGTATTACCTTTTGTGAATTATCAATTATGCGACAAAGTTCTTTATATAAAATCTTTATATTCTTCTTTATAGTTCTTTATAGTTAAAGTTATAAATTATTGTACGTACAAATTTATAAACAGATATTAGATATTGATCTCTATTTATTTAAATATAATATATTTAAGCTAACATTTAATTATTAATAATTTATATATATTCACTTATAAGTATTAAAAAGAAGTTATATGTAATTTTAATATTATGATATGTTTTAATTTTATATATTGGCTTCGATTAAAGTATACATTGAAACATATACTCACAGATTTGTTTTTATAAAATTTTCTCTGTATAGTGTAAGTTTGCTTCACTATAATAATAAGAAATATTTTAATGTGAAATAAATAATATTTCATCTTTAGAATTTTTATTTTAATTGAAGTCATGGTTTATTAACAAATGTTTATGTGTTGCAACGTGATGTACATCTTTATAATGAGCATGCGGCTACTCGCAATGGAAGCTCTTGCTGTAAGACAGGTTTGGTAAAAACACATTTTCATGATTTATAAAAAGACTTTTATGTTTATATTTATTAACTGAAGTTGAATTTGACTTTTATTCGATTACAATTACAACCACGGTTTTTTATATTTATTTAAAAAAAATTAATTGTTTAGTAACATAACACTTATCTAGATCACGAAATTCAAGTATTATTATCGTTACTCACAGTTTACTTACTACGTTTTGTCATTTATTTCTTAATTTTTTAATTGGAATTAAAATGACTTACTTTATAAAATTAAGAACTCTAAAACAAATTAAAATTAACCGAAAATTTCTTCAAAATTGAATAGAAAATTTTTTGTTCACGTATTACAGGTGTGTAAATATATAAAAAAATATATAAAAAATAAATTTTCAAAAAAACTTAAAAAAAACTTAGAAGCTATATAAAAGCAGTATTTCTATTTTTGTATTATAAATGATCGTATAATCATTTTTACAGATTACTAATAAAATATTCATATCATTTTTAAATAATTAGAAATTTTAAGTCTGTGAAATTGTAACAGTATACATGTCAATTTTTTAATAAAAAATTAATAGTTATTTTTTTATTGTTTTTATAGTTCTATATATATATATTATTTTCATTCAAATTTATTACTTTAAAATTAATGTAAATATAATGTACATGAATTTGAAAATCTATAGATATTAATTTTTTTTAATTATATAGTAATCAATTAGTATAAATTAAATTTAAAGTAATGTTATTTACAAGTTATGTGTACTCATAACTAAAATTCTTTTAAACTGTAAATTATTTAAACCAAAAAAATTAATTTGGTAACTTCCAAATTGATTAAATATTTTTCATGAAATTAAACTTAAAATAAAAAATTAATTCAATTATATTTTTATTAATATAAATATAATATACAGTTTCAGAATTTAATTTAAATAATTTTCTCAGAATAAATTAAAACATATATTTTTATGATAAATATTAATTAAAAAATTTTTAAATATGATCTAATTTTATTTTACTAAAATAATTATGCAGAATTCGATACTAAATTTAAACAATATTAAGATATTTTTGTTGTTTGATAATCCATAAATCAAATATGTATCAATGGATTTATACAGATTTCTTTCGATAACTTGTTGATATATAAAATATAAAATATAATTAAATTAGTAGATTAAACATCCGTAAATTTTTTCCTCATTTAATTGTTTTAATTTTTATTTAATCTTGTTTTTCATACTTTTAAATGGATGCCTTTTATAAATTATTAGAAAATATATTTTTGATTTATATTTTTCTCGAAAATAGCTGAAATAATAAAAATGTAAATACAATAAACTAATTTAGGTAGTAAAACTATGTAATATGTGAGTACATTACTAAATCAAAAGGGGTTGATGCATAAAGTTGATTTCATATTATTTTATTTAAAATGAAAGTTCGGATACTATAATGCTTTTTTTTCTTTTTAATTTTAAAAAAGTTTATGTAAGAAAAAAAACGAAATTTCTTCTTTAGATGTAAAAGGACGGTTAATAAGTTCAACGAAGTAACAGGTTGTATCCTAGGTGGGGAAAAACGTGACGGTACGAAGGAGAGAGCGAACAAGCAAGTCAAAGGAAAGGGGTGGGGATGAGCAAAGAGTCAATGCAATAGTATGACTGCAGAAAAGAATCTATGATCCTTGAATAAATATATACTGTAAATCTCTAGTTTTGTCGTTATTCATCTCTTCCTTTATTTTATTCATTTCTTCTTCTCTGTTTATTATTTTGCTTATCCTGCTCCTTTCTCTATCTATCCATTTTTTTCTTTGTTATAGTGAGGATAATGTAATGGGTAAGGGATTATACAATCCTATATAAAGCTTGAATGGTGAAGATGCTCTTAGCAATTCACTTTCAAGCCTTTCTCAGATACAACGTGTGCACAGGTTTGTTTTTCTTGTGCACTCATAAGGTATAGTGTGATTTTAAATATATATCGTACATGCATCACAAAAAAGTTATTACCGCGATTTATTTTTTTTCTAGCTACTTTATTTTTCAAAGAAACGGTGAAAAAAGGATTTACAAGGTGTTGATCATATATCATTTGTCAATTTGCGATTTATCTCTATTAAATTAAAACAATCGGTAAGTTAAATTTTTGCCTTATTAATAAATTTAAATAATCTAGAGTTAAAATTAATAACATTATGTAGTTTTGGATTTATAAAAAGCATTCATCTTATTGAATGATAATATACAATAAAGATTTTTAAAAATTAATTTTCAATTTCCAATTTCTTTATGTAATAAAATGTTTCCTTTGAATAATTTATATTGAATATATCTTTAAATTTTATTTTTTGTTGCCTTTTATTATTTAAAAAATAAATATTTTCTATATAATATTATAATATAAACTTATTTTAACAAGGGTTACTTTAGAAATAAATTTAATTGAATACTAAATAATTTGTATTAAATAAAAGTTTTAGAACTTAAACATAATATTTAATTTTTTTAATTTATAGGGCCAATACTAATTATAAAATTTCATAATAATTTAATAACACTCATGAATAAATGTATCGATTTATTCTAATATAAGATAAATTTAACTATTAAATATTAAATAATACATTGAAAATTAAGTACATATTATCTAGATTTATAAATATATAAATATTTTTTTTATAAAGAATTCTTTGTAACGATTTAATTATAATTCCATATTTAGTTAGAAATGAAAAACAATTAAAAGCAATACAATCTTAAGGATCAAATCATATGAAAAAAAATATAAAAAATATTTTCTGGTAATTTATTAAAAAAGCGTAGACATCTTCCTAACTATTTAAAAAATGTATTACATATTAAAAAATACATAGTAAAATTAAATCTGATTGAATGAACCGAGTATCATTTAACGAATAAATTAAAAGGGATTCAATTTATTAAATTTATTGTCAACAAAGATACAATAGGTTTATAAAACATTATTACATATAATAATTTAAATAAGCAAAAGTTAATAATTATGTTTACATTAAATTATAAATTTTTTCTGGATGATTTTATTTTCTAACAAAAAAATAATAAATATTATTTTTTTAGTAAAAAAATATAAAAATTAAACTAAAAAAATTCTTAATAAAAAATAAAGAATTTTTAATTTATATCTTATTAAATATTAATCTACAAGTCAACTTTGAATATTTGAAAAAATATATTGTTTTTACAAAATATTGATTTTATATTTATTGAATTTATTCTTTTGCAATGCAAAACATGAATGTGTTCTATCGAACATATCAATTGATTTATCTGTTGTTCTATAAATATAAATAATAAATTTAAAGTATTATAATTAGTTTTAGTGTTTAATGATGTTTTATAAAAAAACTATTAAAATCTAAATATTTTTATAAATTTAATCAATATTATATTTCTAATATTTAATATTAGTATATTAGAAATATAATTTATTTTAAATAATTATTTATAATTAATTAATATCATTACATTAAAAATGTTTTCAGTAGGGTAAACGTAGTGAAGAAATTTTATATAATAACTATATATTTTATAGTTTCTAATTAGTCTTGTAATAAAATATATTTGTTTCTTAATCGATTATTCTATGAATGATTAATATAAATTGAATGTGTATCTTTTTTGGTTACTTAATTTTTGAAAATAAAATATACTTTAAGATGATTCATAAATTCTTAGTTATGATTATCAAAAAACAGTTTTTATGCTACTATTAAATTTATATTCTGACTGTCTTGCACAATATTATAGTACATAGTTTTAATATTTCTATAATCTTTTTCAAAGTTGATATTTTATTAGATAAATTAAAAAATCAGATTTAATTAATTATGTTCTAAAAATATAATATCTTCATGAAATATTAAATACTTTATAAGAAATATAGTGCAAAATATTATTTGTTTATCATGTATATAAATAATCAAACTTATTACATATAATATAAATTACCATTGACATAAGCAACTATTAATTAAAAAATTTACTTTATTATAAATCTTATACATTCAAAAGAATTGTGTAATATAATGTAAAATAAAGTAACTGATTTACTAATGTGAACTGATTAACTAAGTATAAATGTCTCTTTTTTCTACTAGTAAAAAGCTTAAATTATATTGGTAATATTACAAAATTTCGAAGATCACTTAAATAAATTACAAAATTCACCACTTAAAAAGATGAAAATAAGAGCGGAAATTAAATTAGAATTTGATAGTAATAAACTTAATTGAATGATCGCATAATTGCATAAGAGATCGAGAATTTTCAACACAGTCACGAAAGAATAAAGCTAGTCACGCTTCTCTTAGCTAATGAATATTTTTTATACAATGAATTTTTATTAAAGCTTTTTAAATGGTGTCATGTTAAATTTCAATATAGGTCTAAAATATGAGCTTGAAAGAAAAAATATTAATATCAATGAATAATAAGATCGATTATATTCCAACTTATGAGTAGATAGATATTGTTCTTATGTTCGGTATATGTGAGAATAATGCAACAAATTTAATGCAATTCAATATATAATAAGGTCAATGATTACAATATATTTGATAAAAAATCTATTATCCTAAAAAGATATTTATTAAAGTATTAAAAAAATTTCTTTTTGATATTGTAAAAACAAATTATTATCAATAAATTTAGTACATAAATCTTAATATTCTTATTTTAAAGTAATGAAAAAATAATTTCATGCATTTTGAATGTGTAATTAATACATAAAATAAAACTAATTATATATATATAATACAGCAAATTTAAAATACGTACTTGTAATTAATTTAATGAAGAGTATTTCTTCAAAATATTTCAAACTTTTATATGTTTCATTTTAGCTTGTTCTATATACTAAAAATATTCATGTCTGTAAAAAATATAAGAAATTAAATATTAACTTTTAAATATATTAATAAAGAAAAAATACAAAATACACAACAATTTCTCTTTTACATAAAAAAAAGACGGAATAGGTATGAGAGTATCATGTAAATTATCGTAAAGTTAATGGTATGGTTAAAAAACAAATGAGTGTTCGGTTGTTTAGTGATTCGTATGATTGTCTTCGGAAGTCAATTTTTTGTGCTTCTAATACACTATATATACACATCAATTATTTAATTTTACTCATATAATTATAATTATATATATAAAAAAATGATAAATTTTATAAATTTCATTTTAAATTGTGAAAATTTTGATAAAGAATTTTATGCATATACCTTGATTGTTTATAATTTATAATTATTTAAGTAGACTAACAAAATATATAAATATAAATATATTTATATAAAAATGTTGTAGATAAAAGTCAATGTAGAAGAAATCATTTTAAAAAAATTTATATTTTAAAATACATGTATTATTTCTTTAAATTTTATGTTCAAAAGGTTTTTTGAAATTTCGTAATATTCATACTAGATATTATGTTGTAGGATTCCAAAAATTTATATTTCTAATAGTTTCTTTATAAAATAAGATTATTTTAATTTCTAACAAATATACGAATATTAATTTTTAATATGTACCTACCATTTATGTTATTTAAAATGTTTGTAAAAATTCATTATTAAATAATAAATTATATTTGTCGTATAATTGTTATTATAAATTTTAGTTTCTACAAAATAAATAAATCTCTAAGAATAAATATTTTGATAATCTATATACTCTTTACAGACTTTTTCTGTATTTTATTTAATATTATTATTTTGAAAACCAAACTAAAAATTTTTTATGACAATAACTTATTAAAGCATTAAAAAATATTTTGTATACTTGTTACGATAACGAAGAAAGCTCGTTTTCGTAATCTATTATTTAAAAATATTTATATGTATTATTATTTAATATTAATATAATATTTAATATTAATCATTGTATTTACATAAATTCAATATTTTAAAAAATTTTTAAAAGATGAGCTCGAAATTTATTTGATAGGAGAAACAGGATTTTTAAATACACATAACAAAAAAGTATAATCATCAAGTAATTATTATTAATATTTATACATACATACATAAAACTCATGTTTATTTAATTAAAACAAGTATACAGCTTGTATGTATTACAATTTTATTCATATTCTCATTATGATTAAAAATATCACGAGGTTTTAAAGATCATTTGTAGGTTGTATGGGAGGTACATGTCAATTATTTCTATAAATTAGTGTACAGTTTGAAACTGTATAGAAATTTTACCTACAAAAAAAATTGTATGTAGCACATGCATATCAATTTCATATGCATATATCTTCACTTAAAAAAAGTAATACTAGTAATAATAAGTAATAAAGTGATAAATACCATATGAAAATAATTGAATATAATTTGGTGAATAGAGATTATATTTACAGTTTATTAGATTTTTACAATGAAATTTGTTCTAATCGAATTATGAAAAAATTTGCTAACAATTTTTAAATTCCTTTTCCTTATTTAATCAGAGTTATTCAATTAATTCTGAATAATTAGTATCTATCCGAAATTTGCATATTTAAAAAAAATATTCCTTCAATATCCGATATTGAAAGAAATATTTGGAAAAACTCACCGATTATGAGAGTTCACTGTTTGCAATAACAATTACCAATGTTTGCAACATGTCCAACAGGGATAGATGAAATAATCTAGTTAATCAAAGTAAAACACAAACCTCAATCTAGGCCAGTCGTCATCTTAAAACTTGCTCTCAACTGTAAAGACCTTGGTCAATAATACCAGGATAATGCGTAAACAACAGACCTCACCCAGGAGTATTTACGTCGAAGGTCACGAACGAGATAACCCCTAATGTAATTTATAAGCTACTTAATACATAAAATTCGTTACGCACTATAACCTATATAACTAGTTTTGTTTTGCATAGCTGAGAGCAATTGTGAGTGATAAATAGAATATTAAAAATACAAATATTCTTAATTTTAAACATTTCTTAACTAGATAAAATTTAACAAAAATTGAATAGCCTTTTACATTTATAATTAGTGATAATATTAAAGAGTAAATTAATAGCAGCACTAAATAGAGTATATCGATATAATAAACAAATGCAATAGGTAACAAATATAACGCATACGCTAAAATTCGGTGTTTTTATTTGTAGTAGTTCTTATGTTAATTATAAATTTGGATTATGTATTTGTAATTGCTTTGACATCAGCTTTTCAAATTAAAATAAATATAAAATATAAACCGTATGGAAAAAGAAATAAACTTTTATATTATTTTCTACAAACAGAGAAATAAGAGTATTTAATTAGAGCCGGGCTCTACATAAATATTCTTATATTTTACATATTGAATAAAAAAATTTGAAATAAAAAATTGTTACTTCATCGTATTGTACTTTCATACAAATAAAATTTAAATAATATTTAAATCTATGTATTAGATCCAAATTATGCATAATCATTTTAATAATTATTTGAAAAAAAGACATCCAATTTTTAATCAACAATTTAACTTCATGAACTTGTATATTATAAATACATTGTAAATTCTTCTTATTGTATTATTTATATAAATATTAAATGATACCAAAGGTTTTATTTGAAGTAAACAGAGAGAGGCAGAGATATGGAGAGAGAGAGAAAGAGAATTATAAAATAATTTTAGTAACATATATTCATTTTTGTAAATGTAAAAAGTAATACGAAATAATTAAAAGTCATTTGTACTCCCAATAAAAATTAATTTAAATTCATTTTATTTTAAAAATTTTTCTTAAAATATTTTAAGATATTTTAAAAAATCTTCAAATAATTTAAATGTATTCTATAAAAAGATTTATTTTATCTTCAATCTTGAAATTTTAATTTTTATTGTGTAAATAATTTAAAGTAATTAAATATTACCGAATTTCTGTTTTAGTTTTAAAATTTTTTAAGATTACTATTTACAAAACTTATTATTTTTATAAAATAAATTATTTATAAATATTTAATTAAATGTCATCGTATATTTATTAAGTTTATACTTTGCGATAGTTTTCAATTATTAATTACTAAGCAATTAAAAAATCTATGAAGAAAAAAGTATTCAATAAATAATATTGTCCGCATGGCTAAAACACTAAAGTTTTTTAAAATTGAAACTGGTTAATGAATTATTTAATTTTAACGTTTTTATTTTTGATCTACGTTTAAATTTAGCCTTAAGATATAAAAATAAAAAGATAAATTTTTACTTGCTTAATATCAAATATCAATAAATATTTATATAGATTTATTATACATAAAATAAACAGCTAAATACATTAATAAAAATGGCGTAATATAATAACACAAATTTTTACCATATTAATCTTATTAAAATACCTATTAATCTTATTAAATTCCCCGGGTTAATAATTAAGATTTTTACTTTACCCTTGCACGAAAACTAATTTTATTTATGCGGCGAATTATCTTTATAAACTTATATTAACATTACTTAATTTCTATAACAATAATTTTAAATTGGTATGAAATAATTTTGCATGGAAACTTAATAATTCTCAATTGTTGTATAATATTTTTTTCTTTTATAATTATGTGTTTTTTAAGATAGAAAGAAGAATAATAAGTAAAAATTTAGGTGAGAATTATATATATAGGATTATTCTTTTTTTATGCGTGGATATTTTGATGTGGATTTTCTCCATAACTCACGGTGAATATTGTAAAATCAATAGAATATGGATCTTTCTAATTTATTATTTAGTTAGTATTAATTTTTATTTTACTTCTATTATGAGGTATAAGACAGTGGTATAAGAAGGATATAAAATTTATTTATAAATGAAAATGAGGAGAATTATAGTACGCTATATAAAACGAACCTGCATGTATAAAGCAAAAATGTATATATAACGAGTAATGTATAATGGGTCACAGCAAAAATCTGTAAACTTATCAACATATATATTAATTATATGTTTCCTTATAAATATACTGATATAATAAAAGCTGTAGTTTTATCTATTTTCAAAAAGAATAAAGAAGTTCTCGATTTTTTATTTCATAGAAATGTAGCATAATAAAAGCTATAATTTGTAGATTATCAAGTAAAAGATGTAGTGCAGAAATCATAATAAATAAACTAAATTTTTTCAATACTTTAAAGGATCGGTAAAGTAATTATTGAATGCATTATAAAAATATTTAGAGAGATTAGATTAAAGGTTTTAGAAATTTCCTGGTATTCTCGGGATCAAAAAAAAATTCGAGTCTATATAAGTCTATATAGATAATCGTATCATACGAACAATCGCGCATGACAAGTAAGAAAAGAAGATATTTCACGATCTTGATTTAATAAAAATAAAATATTATATATTATAATTATATTTTTAAAATTCAAAATCATAATTTTAAGTTATATATAAATTATATAGAACTTCTAGATAAAAAAACATTAAAAACATGTACTGACAAATAAATATATATACATTAACAATAAAACATTGAACTAAAAAAATTAGGTAGTTAAAAAATTGATATATTTTTTGCATTTATCAAAAAGAAAGCTTTTTCATAATATGATATTGTTGAATTTAATTTAATATTTGAAAAATATTAGATAGCTGCAGATTTTTACTCGATAGTAGGTTGCAAATGCGGTGGAATATATGTGTATCATAAAATTATTTATAATGTAAATGTAAATTGTGCTCTACATTATAAATATTGTACATTTAATTGTTTGCGATTACGAGTTATAAGTATTATAAAATTTGTAAAAATCGAAAAAGCACTATGCAAAAAGAAATAAAAAAAATTAAAAATACAGTTTACTAGTAATCATAAACGTTGTATCATAATTATATAATTTTATAATTTTTTAATTATTAATTCACATCAATATATACAAAAGTAATCAGCTACATTTATTTATAAAATTGTATATTATTCTATTCTTATAGAACTTTGCAAACATTTTTATTATATTATATAGACGAGGAATTTAAATTAAAAGTTGAAAAGCAAGTAAACCAGCCTTTTAAATTCATGAATAATACCATGTAAGAGTTATAAATTGTGCTTTCACGAATATAATCTGGATGCAATATTCTTGTAGAAAATTAAATTCTTGATTACTTTAAGTTTTATAAAAATTTATTTACTAATAAAATTGAAAGTATTTATGGAAGTCTTATTAATTACTAAGCAAGATGGTTATTGATCAAGATTTTTGATTTAGAACATTTATGAGTAGTTTCTGAATTTTATTTACTATCTAAAATAGTATTAGATTTTTTAAAGTTATTTTAAAAATGTTATTGTTATTATAATAATAAGTACAAATTATAATTAAAAATTTTGAATTTATATTTTTATGATAAAATCAGAGTTAAAAAAACTAGTAACTTCTATCATTAGATTTTATTTTATTTTATTTATATAATTATTTATATATTTATTATTTATATATATATATATTATAATTTATATATTTATTTTATTCATATATAGAATTTTTATATATTAAATATTTTTCTGTTGTTATGTTATTATTTTTCTGGAACTTACAAATTAAAATTTAAATACTAAAATTTAAATAATAATAATACTTATTTGTGTAATTTTCGTATGTGTTAAAAAAACATAATAAAATTTTTAATATTTTCAATACACATTATTGCATACAGAATTTTTGTATCAACTTCGATATGTATAAAATTATAATGTATAAAATTTATGATTTAATATTATCTAATTATATTGTTTACGTATTTTTTTATAAAAAGAATAATGAAAAATATTAATTTTCAGATTTGTAAATTACTTATTTTATAACATATAATACACAAATACCTAAAACAGTACATATAAAAATAAAAATAAAAATAAAAAAAAAATAAAAATTTTTTTGTATCATGAATAAACCATTAAAGGGAATTTTCAGTTAAAAATCAGATAAATTTTTTAGTTAATTATTTTTATGTATATCCTTTTGAATTGAAGGTTTATTTCTAATACCTCAAATATTTTAATACCATTTGTCCTAATATACATAGAATAAGTGATGAAGGAACAAATTATATTATAAAAAAAATTATCATTTATCAATCTTAAAATATCTTTTATTTCTTCTTTAAAAAAGAGAGAAATTTAAATAAAATTTTTATGATAAATAAAAATAAGTTTTGCTTTGTATGTTAATGATCAAAATATTATCATTCATATATTTTCTTAATGTATGAATCAATTTATAACTAATTACATTATGAAAATTGAAAAAAGTTTTTTAAATAAACAAAATCGTTGTTATCAAAAAATTTATAATGTGTATACTATACAATATTTTTTAATCATTTTATTAAAACAGTAAATTTTATAAAATAATTATATTTTTTCTAATTATAATTACATATATTTTTTATTAATACTGAATAATATGGATTTTTTTGTAGACTAAATTTTAATTTTATAATATGTTCCTCGCGTTTACATTTAATAAAAAAAATACCTGAGTAGTCAATTTTAAATCTATAATTAAATGAATTTATTAACTTAAATAAATTAAATTTTCACATATGAATTACATGAAATAAATTATTCCAATAAATAAATATAGCTATTTACATAATAAATAATCACATTAAAAAATAAAATAGTATCTTACGTTTATTCATCAGCTATTATTTAAGGGCAATTATTAAAAATTGTTAACGCCTGCGGTATATTTGACTATAAGTCTTGCGTAACAGTGATATTTAATTTTTATAATAATATCGTTATGAAATTCGACTAAACTAAGTTTCATTAAATCACTGACTTGGTTAAAAGGTAGGTAACAGAGAAAAATACAATAATATTCGGTAAAATTTAGACGTGTAACTGCATAAAACCACACTGTTTTAAGTATAGCAAGATTAGCTCCTACATTCACTTCATCATGAAATATGCTTTGATAACAACCGCAACATGAACTATAGAGTTGTTAATTTCGCATAATAATTATATACGAGCGTATGCAACATCATAAGATTATATTATATAATAATGATACAACTAATTCATAAATCTTTTTTTAAAAAAATAAAACAAGTATATGTATTTGCGTGTAAGTATGCAGCAGTGTAAAGTATTTATTTATTAAGAAAATTTACATTTTACAGTAATATTATTAAATATATAATATTGAAAGAATATTTGAAATTCATGTAAAATTACAAAACTATTTTCTAATGAAGTTAAAATAATATATTTTCAACTAGTAAAAATAGATATACTTTATTACACAAATAATTAATAAAGTTTTATGAATATATTAGATAAGATTTTTTGAACACTCCTTTCTTTTTTTAAGATACTTACTTCATATTTATAAATTATTTACTCTTTAATCAAGAGTATTAATTTTCCTTTGAGTTTAACGTAATAATTGTGTAATTTTAAGTTTAATTATTAAATTGATCAGAACATTAATTAATGTATGTTATTATTACATTTAATTTTAAAAATATAAATTATAGATTATAATTTATAATAAATTTTTTAAAAACTGAGAAATATATATTCAATATTTTTCAATTGAAGGAACTTTTATATAATTCTAAAATATTATTAAGAGTAATAATAATTTCTATTTATGCCTTGTTAGGTATTTGTATAATTTGTATCTTATATGAAAATAACTGTAATTTTTTATTAAATTTTATTTAAATTTCATAACATTAATATTTAAAGACATATTTAAGTAAATAATTACTGATATATTAGCTATGTTTAATCATATCATATACTTCGATCATATACTTATTATTATAAAATTAAAAAACTTTAGAATAATTTTATGCAAATTAATTATTATAATGTCGATGCAAAATATGAATGCAACTTAAACTATAACTATGAGTAATTATAAACTACGTGTATAATATAAAACAAACAAAATACAACTATTGAAATTTAGCTTAAGTATAATAAGAGAAAAATGCATTTGAAAATAAATTAATGATTTTTTTATATACATATGTGTACTAATAAATATAAACTAATAAATTATTTGATAATTAAGATGAAGAAGTAATTCAATTGTTCAAAATAACAAATTTCTTTAAATGTAAAGTTGTACACAATATAACCTTAAATTATCAATCAAAATAAATTTATAGAAATTAATGTTAATATGTTATATAATTTGTAACTTTTAATTAAAAAATATATAGAACATTAATTAGATGAATAAAGTATTGCTATTATTTAGTTTAAAACAAAAAGAAATTATAACATATATTATATACATTATATACATTATCATCATTTATTTTTAATAAATTTGGATTTAAATATTTTAATTTATTTGAATAATTTTTTCAAGGGACGAATTTAGTGTGTTTTAGTGATTATAAATTTAAATCACTGAAACTTAAACAAAAAGAAAATTTTTAATGATAATTTATATTTAATAGTGTATTACAATTGACTTCAATAAAATTAATAATAATCTTCCTTAAAACTTCTATTTAATATATTTTTAACAATTTTAACTATATAAATATAATCTTCTATAATTCTAAAAAATTTATAATTTAATATTAGCTACTATGATTGTTCTAAAATGATATATTTGGAGAAAAAATAATTTAATGAAAAAATTTGTTATGAATCGTGCAATGATATATAATTTTAAAGTCAGTATTAAAATGATACATAGAATTATTATATTTTCTTATAACAAATACTTATTTAATGTTTATTGTTTTTCCTCTAAATTAATATTTATGTTATATTCTGAATGAAAAAATTTTTTTAAATCTTTTTTAACAAATAAATGTTAAATAACTTTTTGAACTTAGTGTCAAATAAACGTTTAAGCAAATATCTATAACCAAATAAGGCAAAAAATTTTTAATCGTTTAGTTATTTAAAATAAAATAAAAAAATTTACAATAATATTTAAATGTATATTACATATATACTAACTATATTAAAAAACTATGAAATTTTTACTTTTTTATTATTTATTAAAAAATGGTAAACTTTTTTAATATATGTATAATTTCGAAATAGCCAGAAATATTTTCTAAGTTATATCTATACTCTTAAAAATAACACTAATAGTAAAAAACAAAGGTTAAAAATCTTTAGATTTCTATTGAAAGAAATATACAATAGTTTATTTGCAAGAAAAGACAAAGATACATTTATACTTTTTTACATTTGTTCTAAATTCTTTGTTAAACATAAATGTATTGACGTAATTGTCATGTCTCAAAACCTATATTCTTATAAAAATTCTACATAGCGAATAAACTTAATTTAAATTTCTGGATGCATAACCTTGTCTTGATTTTTTTAACTACTACGATAAAAGCCAAGATTTTGTGGTTTTATAAAATAAATTTACGAAATTGTTTTGATGCGAAATCGAGGTTGTAATCAGTGTGCGAGGTTTTATTTTTTTTGTGTGGTATAAAATATTTCCACGATAAATTCAAATTTTCCAAAATGAGTATTCAATTTATTTAAATAATATTATTTGAAAATACATATTAGGGCTCTAAGTGTAATTTTATATGAGATTTTCATTCTAAAAAATAAAAAGTATTTTTTTTTATTGATTAATTTAACCAACATATAAGAAAAAAGTTGTATTCCGTCTTTGTTCTAATAAAATTTTCTTATTGATAAAGTGCTTATTAATATACTTATAAATAATAAATAATGTTGATATTATAATTTATTTAAGTATATCATTTTCATACTGATTTAAATATTACACTTTTACTATATACTTATTTATATGAGATGGATCACAAATTAATCTTTACATAGAAAAATGTAAAAAAGGTGTTCTGTAAAAAATTACACATATTAAGAATTTTTATTCGGTAATCGAATTATGCAATTTTTTAATTTTTCATAATTAATTGATTATTTTAACTTATAGATAAAATTAAAAAATCCAAAAAATATAGTACAATAAATATAATTCCTTTGCTTGTTCTTTGCATTTAAATATAATAATTTCTTTATAAAATTATGCATGTAATTTTTAATGTAGCCTAATAAATATATTACTATAATATATATACTATACAATTGAATATATTATAACATTAAATTCATTCTAAATTGATATAATAGATAGTATTACAGTGGAATGTATTTTAAAAATTTGGAAAATAATATATTCATATATATCTTAAAAATATATGTTAAGAAATAACATATACAATCATTTTTTAATTCTATAAATTTTTTAAATAGTATATTGAGTTTATTGTTCTCTTGTATCATATGGTTACCTGATATAGTTATTTTATATAACATCATTTTTAATGAATTTATAAAAATATATTAGAATTATAACAATATGAATATAAACAAACATACAATATAAAAAAAATACATTTTTGAATAATCATATTAATCATGTTATAGCATTTATGATTATATTAAATTTAAAATTTTACCACATTAAATAAATTCTATTTGAATATTTATATTCTATAAAAAGAGAATTTTTATCATAACTGACAATCTGTTCATTATTAATTTTATTCATTATCAAATATATAATATAGTAGAAAATTGAGTATATTATTTTGTAAGTATAATGTACGATTATTCGAAAAAAAAATCGCATAGATATCGATGACTCAGTGGGAATATATATACCGAAAAAACGCAAGGTCACGAATTGAACTCTTGAAAAAAATATATAAAATAAAATATTATTTTAGGAAAAAATATCATAAAAATATTAATAATAATAAAAATTATTGATAAATTTTTAAATATTAAATGATATGTCTTATTTCACATTAATAAATGTATATTATTCTATTAATTTATTATAAATTCGATGAAAATAAATAGAAATTGAATAACATCCAAAATACAAATAAGTTACATAATTACTTCACAAGGTATGCTTGCAAAAAGAAATATCACAATTTAGACTCTAGGTTTTTTAGTTAAAAATATGCTTTTTTAAAAATCTTTTGCTATATAATAAGCTACCATTAATAATTTATTTTAAAAAATTTTTCTTCAAGAATTTATATATTTATTGAAATTTATTTACAACACTGTGTTTAATATTATGTTTATTATTGTATTTTGTATATTTATATAATGCAACATATTATTATATAATTCTGTATATTTCATTTAGACTTAATTCATTTTTATAAATAAATTCATGAGTCAATTATATTCTTTCTTTAAATTTGATTGTTTTTGTACCTTTCTTATGATTCTGCAAAAATTAATTATAATTTCGTGTAATATACTAATTTTCAATTAATCAATCGAATGCTTTATATAAATTAATATTATTTTTAACTTATTAAATAAAAAGAATATGTATTGGAAAAATAAACACATGCACTGATGTATAACCTTCTATTTTTAAGGACGTTTATTGAAAAATCGATATATAAAATACATAATTTTTAAAATTTCATTACACTCACATTAATTCTATATAATACAATAACTTTTATACACGATGTATTGAATTTACATCAAAAGATTTATCATATAAATTAATCTGTTCAATCATAGTTCATTAATATAAAATTTGACGATAGTTTTTCCCTATTTTGAAAAAGTTTATTACTTTATATTTTACATAATTAAAGCGCATAAATAAAAAACAAACTGCGTCAAGAAAAAGTATCTAAAGACTATCAAAATTGCAAGATGGTAGAATTAGTCAAAACATCGGATACGTTAGTACACTTGCTTCACTATAATATAAATATATGTTGTAAAATTATTTTATATATATTTTGTGTATTATTCGCTCGCAAAAAAACAAATGGCGTGGATAGTGTATTATTAGAAATTAATTTTGCAAAGAATAAAAAATAATAAGAGCTACGATGAATTGATTGTTCCTTCGATCCAAATAATAAAACAATAAAAAACAAAATAAAAAGTTAATGCCATTATAAAACAAACAAACAAAATGAAAACAGAAGTCACATTAAAACGAAATATTAACATAGACACCGATAGTGGAAGTAAATATTTCATCAAATAATTACAATACCACAATCAACAGAGAACTAGTCTTCTATAAAATTAAGATAATTGCTAGAAAGTTATCAAAATTGTGTAAATACATTAAAGTTATTAAATAAAAAAAACAGATGAATTCTATTCTTAATTTTATCATCTCTCAAAAATTAAACAAAATATCACACTGTACATGGAAATGAACGCTTGACCTTGGTGAAAAATCAACATTGACGCAACTAATAAAATTTTTTCTAACACAAAACAAAGAAAAAGAATCTGAAAGTAATAATGCGATTACTTATTAAGTAGACAATAATTGTAAAGTATCAAACAAATATACTGAATATTTTCTTGGTACGCGAATTGAAAAAATTGAAAATGGGCAAAAGAAATCATTCCATATTTATATGTTCTGAGCTTCTGAAATTAAATCCTTATGAAGGAAATTCTACAAAAAAATAATTTATACATTAATTGCTTTTGAGATAATTTAAGCATTCACAAAGGATTGTCCTGCATCAGGATGTAAGCGGTGCGGCAAAGCATATTACACTATTACATTTTTCATACACAGCATAAAAGTAGAATAGTTTGGAAAAAGTTAATTACGAAAACAAGAAATATAAAATTACAAGATATTATACTAATACCAAATAACCTAAAAGTATCCGTATAAAACGCATTGTAAATGTATTAGATCGCGAAAACAAAAAGCATGCATGTAAAGTTTTACTTGATGCATTTTCCCAATGAAAGTTTATAACAACAAAATCCACGAAAAAATTAAATCTTTTAAAACTAAATAAATGAATTTTTGTTTAAGAAAGATCAAAAGGATTCGTGAAAAGGGTAATTTAGTAAATTATTTGTTTAGCGAATATACTATTTCAGAATTAAGAATTGCACATTTAAAAGCTATTTTATTAATAAAAAAAAATTTATTAGCGAAATATGTTACTTTTTCATAAAGATAGAATAGATACATACGTCGCTGACAGATTAGCAAATATTATGATGCGTTACTCTTGAAAATTCGTTCTTTCTCTTCCGAAATACAAACAAGTCATCGATTTAATTATAAAAAGTATGCATGAAGTTATAAATAGTTACTAAATTGCGATCATATAAAATTATTGGATTAGATTATTGCACGCCATTTTTTTTTAAATAAAAAAATTTCCCAATGATAAAATTGTAGACATGTGTAGCCATTTTTATTTGATTGCTCAGGTTGTACATAGAGAATTAATAATTCATTTGAATACAGAAACATACATTGAAGTAATAAAGCGCTTTATTGTTTGATGCGGTAAACAATTTTAATAATAAACACCGAAACTAATAACTTTTTAAATTATCTACAAGGAAGATTCCCTCACTTTGATGGATTATAGGAGGTTGATGTTTAGGCATTTAAAACATACATATAGTAGGAAATACATTATTTATGTATAAACAATTAAACACTTATGTTGTATAATGTAAATAAATATACATTATAGGATAATTCTATATACAAATGCGAATACTAAATTATTAGATATATATGAATACGTGTGAATACGTAAATTAGCGGAAGTTGAGAATCTGAAATGTCTAGAATGTTAACATAAGAATGATGATCCTCTTGATTAACTTTCACCTTTTACCTCATTTTCTTCTTAGATTTCACGTTAACTACTATCTTCAACAAGAACTTTTTGAACTTTTTATATGAGTATTCATTTGTACTTAGTATACATTACATTGTATTTTCTTTAAAATATAAAAAAATCTCTTTATAATTATTACAATTAATCATACATAAAAGCTTGTCTTAGTCTTGATTTCTCATTTATGCATCATTGCTTATTTAGAAGATAAATTTGAAAGATTATTTTAATTTTTTAAAATCTTTAAGCTTAATATTAAAAACATCATCTAAGCATTACTATTAATTTAGAGTCTATATATTTACATAATTTATTTATTTTTTAATTAAAGAAATAAAAAATACATTCACATTTAATTAAAATAAAAATAATCTTTTTAGATATTTATTATATTCTTTATATTATAAATTATAACTTTATTTTAAATACTTTTCAAATTATAGAAAAAAGAAACATTATATTTTTATACTAGACCTTTTTTATTATAAATGACAACAAATAAAAATATGTTCTCTCATATTTATTCTTATAATAATTTTGAGATAAATTGTAAATATTTTTTAATATTCGTTTTTAAATATAAATTCATTTATTGTGTAAGTGTTAATTTAAAATGTTATATTAAGTCACTTTTATAATAATTATAAATATATTTTTTATTCAATGAATTTTATGCGTAACGTTCATAATGTTTCATTTAAGTATACTCTTTTATAAAAATGTTTCATCTAATATTTTAAAATACGTTAAATCTATTTCCCGTAAACTGATTATGTATACTAGTAAATAAACTGTTCAAAGTTATAAAATTAGATATATATTGCGATTGCTAAATTTCTAAATAAAAACATCAATAAAGATGCACATATAATTTATCAACTAAAAAAATGTATAAATAGTTTTGTTTAAAATGTAAATGCAATATTTTTACTATAACATTGAGTTTTAATAAAAATCTTCACTTATAAATCACTTATAAATTATTATAATTAATGAAACAGAATTCATATACTATTTAGATACTTTTTATTCCTATTTTTAAATTCCTATACTGTTTCTTTTTTCTATAACAATAGCGGTACATTGATTTATATTTTTCATAATATTAAATACATTTTATGAATAATGCAAACAATTAAATAAATATATCTCATTGAAATTTTAACTATGAACCATATTTATATAGAAAAATAATTTTAAATTTTATTCCAACTATAACATTATATCTTTATTAGAATATTCAATGAAAATAAATAGATTAGTTTAAAAAATGATTTTCCTATTATGCAAAAATGAATAAAAAATTATTTTTGTAATTAATTGTACATAACTGTTTATTAATTCAATTTTTATTATTAAATTATATTATTAACAAAAAAATGATCATATATTTTCTTATTATTACTAATGTTTAATGTGAACAAGAATCTGAAATAGTTAATAATATTATTTTTAATTTAGTCTATTAATTAAAAATTTATAAATCATTATATTACGTATATAATTTTGAATAAATCATTTAAATTAAATTATTAATTTACAAATATTGAATTTACGTATTAGATTTATTAAAAAAAACTATGTTTAAGTATCTAAGTTTAAGAAATGATAAAGCTGTCAAATAGTTATGTGTCTGCATTTTTATATTCTCACTCTCATTTATTAATAGTATTTTTCATTATTTTTTAAAACTTAAACTGAAAAAATTAGTATTTTACATTTAGTCAATTTGAAAAGAAAGCTGCCCAATAAAAATTCAATAGTTTATGAAGGATTTTAGTATAAAGTTCAGAATATTAATTAATACTAACTATAAACTAAATTTATTGTACTATTTAAGAATTTTTTAATTTTTTAAAGTTTTAGTAAATGAATGTTATTTATTTAGCTCTCTTATGAAAATATGTATTAGTATATGTTAAATAAAAAAAAATTTTCATAAAACAGTAATAATTTGTAAAAGATATATATTATTTATATTACTAGAAAAAATATAATTTTTTCACATGTATTTGTATTGCTATTTTTATTTAGAAAAATCATATGTAACCGTTCAATACAATTCTTTTTCCATTAAGAGTATTTCTTAATATATTTAGGAATTAATGGTTTTTATTTTTATACATTTATTTTATTACAAAAAAAAAGATCATCTTTATTATACAAAACGATAATTGTGCACATCCATGTGTTTAATTTCGTAACTAGATTAAATGCGAACACATTTCCAAGATTGCAAGATTGTTTCTAATAAGTAATATTGAAAATATAATGTAAAATCACAAAAGAAAAAATAAAGATCATGACTTAAAATAAAATATTAGTATTTTCTTCATATTTTAATTTTTATTTGTTTTATTTTTAAAGCACACCTGTAATATATTTAGGTCTATACTCCAGCGAAATTTAATAGTCTGGCCTCGTCTAATAGTAAATTTTTTCATTTAACACAAATATGATAAGATCGATATTTTAGGAAAATCCCAAATGAAAACATAAAAAACTATCAAATTTATAAAATTAACTGATTGTTTATTTGAATATATAATCAATCTAATCAAAATTTTGTGTATTCAAATATTCATTATTAAATTGTAATAAATAAAATATTATTATTTAAAAAATAAATCGGAACATGTAAGCGAAATAATGACAATTATATTATTTTTATTTAGAATGTAAATATGAAAAACTTTTAATGAATATTTGCAAATTTTGTTCTTTACTGCGACTTTATCTATCTTTATTTCTTTGTGTGTAATTAAGAAATATTTAAAAAACTATATAATATCAGTTAAAAGCTTTTACAACAAGTGTACGATTGTGGTTTAGGGAAAATAATACATCATAAATTATGTGAGAAGAGCAGCGACAAATATTACCACAGCTTTTGTATATGTTACAAAAATTAACGAATAATATAAAAATTTGAAATTAACAAATAGAAATACAAATAAAATTATTTATTTCATTATAAATATGAAGTATCGAAAAACTATAAGCGTCTATAAGGATAGATTATAAGAAAAAAAATAGTGTATAAAAATTATTTTTGCGTAAAGATATTATATAAAGAAATTCTTTTTAAAATATGAGCTTAATTATATAATATTAAAAATTATTTATAAAAAATTATTTTATTATACTATTATATATACACATTAACTTATAATAACTTTAGATTTATATTTTTTACAGTAACATATTAAAAATTTACTCAAATATTTGAGCATTTTAATTTTTTAAACTGTTGAATTTTTGATTATTAAAACAATTAAAAATTTCAAAGATTCAAAGAAAATAATAAATAATAAATTTAAGAGTTAAAATTTGTATTAGAAAATTGAAATACTGTACATATTCATATTATATGTAATAGTAATGTAATAAATTAAGCTTCAATTTACTTATAAATAAAAACAATATTTATCATAAGTGTATTTTTTAAATTTCTAAAAAAGTCAATCCACCTTTTAAATATTATTACTCTTATTTCTATAAATAAAATCTATAAATATAATTAAAAATATATGTAATGGGAACTTTAAAACAAATATTTTGTTTTACAGAATTATGAAACATTACAAATTAATATTAACAATGTTTCTGGTGAGTGTCGTAGCCATTAAAGATTCACCCGCTGATGTTATGGCAAGAAATATATTAGAATGGATTCAAGGAATTTATCAACAAGGTGTAAGAAAAAGTAGGTTTAACAATATACTTTTTGTTATTTTTAATTTTGGTATTTTTATCATATATCATATAGAAGTAATGATTTTCTTATTTTATTGTTAGAATATAAAATATTATTTTATTATAAATAAACTTAAATATTATAATTTGATAAATAATTTATACATAATACTATTTATTAAAAAACGTTTACATCAATTTATGTTGTTATTTACATTTAAGTACAGCTAGTTTAATATTTTCAATACAAACATTTACTCAAGAAAATTACACATATATGAAAAATAAAACCGATATTTTATGAATTAATATTTATCCCACTACATTCGTTATAAAATAAAAATATTTAAAAAAAATCATTAATATTAATTTTACAAAATGAAATAATCTATCAAGGTAAATTGGTTTTAATATTTTATTTTTTCCGATTGTAATATATTAAACTAACTTTACAATATATTTATTTTATAAAAAAATAAATACTACTGGCTTAACTTAAATATTTTTTACCAATGAACATATTTCAAACTCATATTATTTAAAAATAATTTTATTGAAAAATTAAACTTATGTTGTATTTGAAAATAAAATTTATAACAATTTTCTTATAAAGATTAGGCAATCAAAAATTAAGTCTTGATTTCATTTTTCTAAAAAGTTTACATAAAATACGTCAACATTTAAATCAAAATGTTTAAATAGTTGATTTTACAGTAAGGATAAAGCATTATTATTATTCATTCACAAACTATACAATAACAATTATAATATATAACTCAGGCTTATATGAAATACTTTATATTCAATAAAAATTTGTTTTTCTAAGGGTTTTTGTAGATATAAAAAATTTTCAATTTTATAAAATTTAAAAGCATTTAAATAAGCATGATGAAGCTTTAATAAAATATATTAAATATTCGGTTTTTTAACACAATGAAAATGTATAAAATTTAAAGTAAGTAAGGAACATTACATAATAAATTAAATGATAAATTAAGCAAGAATTATGGTATAATAATATACAATAATGATATAAAGAAAGACGACCATAATGATTGCAACCTCTTTTCATAAAAGTGAAGCTAGCAATAACCCAATATTTGTCATGAGACACTTAATAGATAGTAAAAGTCACATAGGGAAAGTAATAATTACTTGTAAATTTTTAGAGAATATTGTAATTCCTTTTTATTAATTTCAAAATATTCATGTTTTAAGATTTTACATGATTTCTTGTACATCAAGATATTTATAAAAGATATTCATGTAAGAATATTGATACATAATTTTTTAATTTATAAAAATTTTAAAGGCAAAAAATACATTTTTATTCTTTATAACAAATTGAATTGGAAATATTTAAATATATACTTTTATAATTTTAAAAATTTTTAATCAACATTATTAAAAAAACTATTTATTTAAATTTTGTATAACTTAGTTCAAAAACATTTTTTATAAAAAGTCTATTTACTATCAAATTATGTTTTTAAACTTAACATGATTTCATAAAAATGAAAAAATGTAGAAAAATATATCAAATTACTTTTGCTGGATACATTATTATAAATTATTAGAATCTGATAATACATTGAAATTTTGCAGCTTATGTCTTGGTATATTTTCAGCTCGGCAACAATCTGAAATTGAATATCTTCCACCATACAGTACTCAAAGACCACCAGAGAAACCTCGACCATTTCAGTCAGTTTCAACTCAGCAACCTCTTTCAATTTCTAATTTGAATCAAAAAGACGTACCTAAAAGTTATTCAGACTATGGATCATTCTCGGAACAAGGTTATTCCTCAAATAGACCTTTATCAATGTTTAGTTTTACAAATATTCAGTCTAACAGTGGTAATACTATTTATAAAACGGCATCTTCTGATTTTTCCTCCACTTTTGAAGGTTACCCTGCATCATCAACAACATACTTGCCACCCAAATCAATTGTACCAGGATATCCGTATCCATCATCTGGCGACCGACCTAAACCAAATTTTCCTACACCTAATCTTAAATCTAATATTGAATCTGGACCTGTACCAAAATCTAATATCAAGTCTGAATCTATATCTGTTTCAAGACCTGGAGATGGATCTATACCTGTACAAACACCTGGTAATAACTTTTCATATTTTGATATATAAAATGTTTAATTATTGAATTTTATATAATTTTCTATAAACTCAATAATGCTACTTGATATTTATAAATAATTTAACAAAAAGTGTTTTTTATTTTTGATAATTATATCCTTTATTGAATTTGAATGACAATCAATTATATTTATTTATACGAAGAATTTTTCAACAAATTAATTTCAATATTATAAAATTTAAGTAAATATAAAATACTATTATTCTTAGCTATACATAATATTTAAATTTTTTTACCCCTTGAAAGTATAATAATATAATAAATTATTGGTATAAACACAAATAAATTTTACAAGTTTTGAAATATTATAAAATTTAATTGGATTTCACATCATATATTATGTTGGTAAACTGTTTTTTTTAAACTAATTATGTTTATAACATTCATTATACCGTGAATAAATTCTTATTTCATATAAAATTTTATAAGGTATAATAACTAAACACGTGTAAATATTCAGTGATTTTTATATTAATTTTATTAAAATAAATTTAATTATCCAAACAATCACCGAAAAATATTTCAGAGACAATTAAGAGTTTACCTATATGAGAGCAGTCATCAATAATCCATCTCAAAAATCATATCTGAAGCTCGCACATAAATAACTCAATAGTGAAATCTTATATATTAAAAGCAAAAAAATGTTTATTTTTTGTAGAAACTTGAATTACGTTTGAATAACTTTTAAAAAAGAATTTTTCTTTAAATAAAATACAAAAAAATTTTTAATATTTCTCAATATTACTACTCAATATTATACTGATATATGTAATTTTAGTGACCTTCAAATATATTTTATATTTTATATTTATTTTATATTTCAATACCATATTATGAAAACTTGACTATACGTGACGTAACATGTGTTTATATATTTAATAGAATGAGAGAGAAAGGAGAGACAAAATAGTACGTGTTTGTAACGAATACGGGCCTTAAGTATGTATAAAGTAGATCACGATTCAGCGGTACGTCTATACTTAGCAACAGATCAAACAGAATATATCGAATAATATATCATTTATAAATAGCTAAATATATTATACTTATATAATTTATTGCGAATTTATTATGTTACCCTTGTCTCGTAATTTAATTAATATTATACTATGTAGAATTCTTATAGGAGGAATAATAGTCAGAATAAAAGTAAATTTTTAATTTTAAAAAGAATAAAATAAAAGAAATATAAGCATAATTTTTTGCAATATAAAACAAAAAAATTCATGAATAATTAGAAGAAAAAATAAAATAAGTAAGTATTGAAAAAAAGTTCATTGAGATCTGCAGTAGAGACGATTTATTGCACTGATATTAAATACTTGAACTGAAAAATATCACATACAGGATATCTTTTCTCATTTTTTGAAAACATAGAGAATGATGTATTTTCCATTTGGAAAGATGTAAAAAATATCTAAAAATAATAGTTTAAATCTGACTTCTTGCATTTACAATTAAGGCATATTTATCAATAAAAATACATTTTTATATTTTAAATCTAATACATTTAACTTGTTTCAAATAATTATTATTAGATAGCTTGCTAAAAGATGAATATAGAAATGAAATGAAAATAATAAATAAAAATAATTTATAGATTTCAAAAAAATTTGGAAAAAGAGAAAAACAAATTAAAATATTATTAAGGGAAAGTTTACTGAAAAAAATTACACAAAATTAAAGACTATATGAGAAAGAATATAAGTAGAAATATACAAAAATAATAGTTAAAGAAGAAATAAAAACAGAAAAGAAAGTAAAAATTGGTTGTTGAAATATAATGAGGCTGATAAACAGAATATACTTAACAAAAACAATAACAAAAGAAAAAAAAATAGGAATAACGTGTGTGAAAAATAATTAGATAGTTAATTGAAAATAGTGAAGTATGAAATTAGCTAATAAAATTAAATATATTAGAACTGATAAAAATAAATAAAAATAAGGAAATATAGAAAATAAAATACTAAAAGACTTTAATTGATAGTATAATCATAGAGAAAATAAAGTAAAGAGAGAGAGAAATAGAGAGAGAAAGAATAAATAATGAAAAAAATAAGAGGTTTGGCAGAGATAATAATACGAGTATAATAATGATACATGAATTAAAATTAATAGTAAAAAATAGTTTCTTACTTTAGAGTAATAATATTAGTGTTGAGAATAAAAAACTTTGGGGAAATTGAGTCCGGCGAAAAAAGATTCGAACGGCGACAAGGTAAAGAAAAACAATTATTAACAACGCCGGTAAACTTATCCGAACCCAGTCAAGCGACGGATAACGATTTTTTCGCCTCCGAACCTCAAACATGTCGCGCGGAGACGACCGTAGTCCGTATGAGACCATATAAATAAACTCGCCTCTCGGAGCTCAGAGAGGCGTGATGTAACGAGAAATCCTTACAGGGCCCTGCTCCGATAAGGAGGACCTTTCAAGGAATGCACGCACCACTGATAATAGGGGCCTTTAAAGGAATACACGTGCCACCGATAAGGAAGGCAAAGACGAAAGGTATCGCGAGAAAATCATACCAGAGGAGGTCGCGAATGACTCGGGTGTCATATATGGTCAACTGAGAATCAACGGTATGTAGACGGACTCACCGTTGCGCTCGAGGGAGAGCGCAGCCCCGAAGAGAAAGGCGTGAGGGGGTTGTAACGCGAACTCCTTCAGGTATGCGAGTGGGAGTCTGGGCCACCGAAGAGCTAGTGGATGGCAGGCAACTGAGAGACAGTTGTATGTAGAGAAACTTTTTGATATGGTACGCAAGGGATCCGGGAAATTACGCAATATAAAACAATAACACCTTGTCAAAACTCGATTCCTCGGGGAGAGTATAAAACAAAAAAGGGGAAATGATGGAGAACCAGGAGGGAGCAAGGATATATATAGAGGTACATGTCGGGTCAAAGACAGATTTTCTTCGGGCTCGACCGACAAATCAGAGTTGACGAACACAACATTTTTCATTAATAAACGAAAAATAGAAGAGAGTGAGTCAGGTTATGTATGTTCAGAAAGGTTACTGTATGTAAAAAAGTTGAAGTTTCGAAATAAAAAACGAAATAAGATTAATACATTGAAACTACAATTAAAATAGATAATAGTTAAAAAAATATTATGAAAACTGCAAAAAGTTTATATGCAATAATTAACAGACAAAGAATATTTGATTAAAAATAAAAAATAAAAAACAAAAAAGAAATGAAGGGAATAGATATATAAGTTATATAATCTCGTTAAAAATGAAAATTAAAAGTGATGAAAATAAATGGAATTTGAATATGATTAAAAACAGTATGATGGACTAGAATTTATTATAAATATATAAATGTACTTGAGGTTGTATAAAGTAACTAAAAGAAAACTAAGAAAAAAGACAGAAAATGATCAAGAATTGATAGATGTAGGAAAAGGAGATGGAAGTAAAAGAAATAAATAAGTAGGCATACATATAAAAATAAAATTCATAATATTTGTATAGAATTAAGCAAGTAAAAAAAGAGTAGATATAGAATAATAAAAATATAAAAATAATAAAGTGAATGCACAAATATATGCACAAATAAAAATGAATAAGCAGAGAAATGCATAAAAGTGATACATCATTAAGGTACAAAAATATAACATTAAAAGAAACAAATTTAAATATTATTACAAATCAATATTATAAGAGTATATTAAGTTTGAATGTTGTGTCAAATTATATAATAAAAAGTGGACATAGATTTAAAAAAACAATGAAGAAAAAGGGTGAGAAGGGTGAGAAAATAAACAATGATTTTAAAAAAAACAGACAATGAAGAAAATATTAAATATTCTATTCAAAATATATAAGTAAATATTTAAGAAAATAACAAGTATAAAATAAAATTAAAAATAAAACAATAAAAAGATAAGTAACAGAAGATATGCAGAATTTATAAACTGAAAAGATGCTATGTTATGGTTATTATATGAAGTACAAATTATAAAATTGTGCAAAAGAAATGCTAGAAAAAATAAAATACATTCTAGAATCAACAGGATATTAATAGGATTTATTTAGATATAATGGGAAGTTAAAAAAAGAAAATCAAGGAATGATGAAATAAGATAATTGAAAAAATGATGAGATTAAGAATAATTATGATTTTATCAAGATTAAAAAAGAGAACGATAAGAATAATGGCTAATGATTAATAATATACAGTTAACGATATATAAATTCAATTAAGTTAAGAAATATATAATATAATTGTAAGAATAAATTTTGTAGATATCATAAGTTTTCCAAAGATACAAGGAATAGAACATGAAATAATAAATAATAAATATAATATATTTTATAATATCATAATTTTCAAATTAATTATTGTGTTTCTGAATAATCATAAGTAAATTATTTTTATAAACATTAAATATATTTAAATGATATTCCAAATATATTATTAATTATTTTTATACTAAATATTTTATCGTAAAGTTTATTTGAAATAAAGAAAAATAAAATATTCAGGAAAAAATAAAAAACAAATTTTTATCAGCATTTATATTATATTAATATAAAAAATATTCAAAAGAACAATAATATGGGTTTAACACCTGGATTAGTATCTACACAAATACTAGAGCCATTACCAGGACCTGATACAAGTATAATTTTTAAAATAATTTCATAAGCTTTATTAATTTATGAATGCAATTTTAATTTAATTTATTATTTCATAAATTTTTCTTGCATACTCTTTAATTAAAATTATTATTTATAAATTTTTTAATTTATTCTGTATTAACCTAATTTATAAAATATACTGTTAATAATTCTTGAATAGTTATATTTTAAATTATTGGTTAAATCAATACTTTAAGTAATGTTTAAAATATAAATTCCATAATTTTTTTGTGATGTCTTATAATTATAATTAAATTAAATCCATTAATTTGATTTAATATAGCATCTGATCTAAATTCACGACTAGAGTATGAATTAGTACCTATATCCACATCTGGTATATAATATTAATAATTTTTTGAAAACTTATGACTAGCAATAAACATAATTTCTATTATATTTAAATAGTTCAATAACCAATTATGTAAAATTTTGATTATTTAAACTTATTTTTCAATTAATGATTAATGATCAATTTTTATTTAAAATACTGTAAAATCTCATTAATTTTCGTTAAATGATAAAATTATTTATGTAATTAATTTTTTATTTAATAGATTATTGATATAATATTATAATAATAAAAATTCACATAAGTTTTTATAAAAAATAAAAAATCATTAGTTTGTTAAATTAAAGTAGTTAAAAAATCCAATTTTTTGTATTATTCAAAATCAAAACTTTTTTTAAAGAATATTATTAACTTTAGATATAAATTATTTAAATTTTTTATAGTTTTCAAATTTTATTTAAACATAATTAATTAAAATTTTATAATAATAACATATTAATTTAACATTTAAATCAATGAAATAGTAAAACTTCAAAATTTATATTGAAATTTGTAAATGAGATTTTCTGAAAACCTAATTTGTTCTTTATTTTTATATATATCCTTTAAATAGAGTCTTAAATAAATTTAGAAATTTTTTAAACAATTTTTACAATTTTATCAAGTTTTATAAATAAAAACATTCTTGTGTTTCATATAAAATTTATAAGTTGCAATTTTTAGATTTTAATAAAATTTTTAAAAATAGATTGAAATTTCATTTATTATAAACGAAATCTTCATTTTTTTGCAGTAATATTCTGTTTTATTCTTTAATGTTATTCCACCTTGTATTTAAACATGTATAAACAGAACATCATAACTAAGTTTTTTTACTTAAATAGTGAACTCTATGTTTTGAAGTTTATTAGTTATTTTAATGTTCAATGTAACAATAACTTTGTATTTGTATTAATAAATTCTTAAATTTTTTCATGCGTACTATATCATTATACATCGCGTAAAAAGACATTTGTAGTAATTTTTTAAAATGAAATTATAAATAAATTATTTTTATTGCAAATTCAATGATGGTTCTTAATAATCAATGTATTTTTATATTTAAATTTAATAATTTATTTAATATCTTGGTTTATTAGACGACGATGATGATTTGAAACATCCTCCACACATTCACAGTTTAGATGTTGAATGCACTAAAACAATGATGACGATTAACATCGAATTTAACCGTATATTTGATGGTGTAATTTATTCAAAGGTAATTGGACATTTAAATTTTCAAATCAATGTTTATATTTTATTAAAATCATCGTTTTTATATAAAATATTTTTAATTTATATTCAATGTTTAAAGCTATTTATGGTTATACTTTTTTTAAATTAATTTTTAAAAAACTAAAAACTTTTTAATTATATCATAAATAATAAATAGATAATAAAAGATAGATAAAACAAAAATAAATAATAAAAGCTTTAATTTTTAATATACAGGGATTCTTCATGATGCCACAATGCCGGTATGTTGAACAAAATTCTGGACAGGTCAAATATTCTTTCACACTTAATCTTGATTCCTGTGGAACACAATTTATTAATGATTTTGAAGGTGAAGCTGGACAAGCTTATTTGGAAAATATTTTAGTTCTACAGGTTTATATAGATTTATTGACTATAAAATATCATTTAAAAATTTTTTTAATTTAAAGATAAAATTAAAATTATTTTATGCTAATACAAGTATTCTGTTTAATTTTCCATTTATAATATTTTTTATTATATGTAGCAATAGTTCAAATAATATTCCATATTATGTATTTGTTAAAATTGTTCTAACATGTATTGTTTTATGAAAATGTATTGCATAATATGATTGAATCAATTATTGAGAGATTATAATTTAAAAATTAAATCTTCAAGTACAGAATCATAACTTATTATTTAAGGAATAAATTTTCATAAAAAATAAAATATTAAATTTAAATTTATATAAATTATATTTAATTGCAGAATGAGCCTGGCATTCAAGAAGTTTGGGATACTGTACGGACTGTACGTTGTTTATGGGAAGGTAATATCAACAAAGCTTTAAAAGTTAGTCTATCAGTAGATATGTTAAATCAAGAACTTGTAACATTCAATGGCGATACTGCGATGGCTAAATTAGATATTCAGGTTGGCAAAGGGCCATTCGCTCCAGCAGCTAATGGTCTTGTAAAAATTGGTGATACAATGACCCTTGTTGTTTCTGTTGAAGGAGATCCTGCCTTTGATTTACAAGTATGTTTTGAGGATTTTTTGTTAATAAATTTATATTTTTTATATTTCTCAATAAATTCTAAATTTATTGAATAGATATAATGAACAGATTGATTATCGTAAAATAAATACTTATATTTATAATTGAATTTATATCTTTCTTTGTTAGTTATATTATATAGTAAAATTCGGTAAAATAAGATTTAAATTTTTCTTATCTTTTTTGGTATTATAATTATTTTTGAAAAAATGAAAAAATAAAAATTTACGTTTTTTACTACATCGATTACTTTTAAAAAATTTTGATTTTCTTTTATAATATTAGAATTTCATATTATATTGAATACCTAATGTTGTTTCTAAATTTATTTTTTACAAAATGTTTTATATTAATTATTTTTTATACTATTCCATTAATACAGTACAATTTATTTAATATTTAGAATTATATGTTAAATTAATTAAAAATTACAGTATTTCATTAAATTTATGTTTTAATTTCCAGAAAATATTTTTAAATTAATTGATTAAAGAATAAAACTTATGATAAATTGAAGTTTTTTTAAAAAATAATAATTGTGTATAATTTAAACATTTTTTCAATATGTTTTAATACTTGTCAATCGTAGAATTACTTTTTTCTATAGATTAAGCTTGATTTTGATAAAAAGTACATTTTATTATCCTTATTTATAAAAAATAGTTGTATCAATTTTATAGTAATATCTTCAGTATTTAAAATGAATATTTTATAAGGTTCGTGACTGTGTTGCAAGAGATGAATTTTCAAGAAATATATATGAATTAACTGATGAACGTGGATGTATTTTAAAACCAAAACTTTTTGGAGCTTTCCAAAAAACAAATGAAACTGGAAACTCCGGAGCTTCTATTATATCATATGCATTCTTCCATGCTTTCAAGTTTCCTGATGTTATGGACTTGTTCATTGAATGCAATGTTGAGCTTTGTAAAACGAATTGTGAACCTTGTTCAGAAGTTAATCAGGTAAATAAACATATTATTTAAAGAAAATATTTGTCTTCATATTTTATCAAAATACTTTTGTATGTTATATTTATTTTTTAAATAATCTAAAATATATCTTTATGATAAGGAATTAAACCATAAAAAACAATTATTAATAAAGCATTAAAAATTCACAAAATTTTTATTATAAATATTTATTTCTTAATTATTTAACTTAATTATTAACAACTTCACATGTACAGATATGTATGTGTATTTCATGCAATTGCATTTCTTGTACATTTGGATTATACACACAAATATGCTTCAAGAGGTATAAACCATGCATCCACAGCCTTTCCATCTAGAAAAATCAAACTAATGGTCTCTACTTAAATATACAATATGTATCAATAATTTATAAGTTATCCCATGGATAAGAAGTATCAATCTTTATGTTTAGCCACAGAGGCTATGCAAAATAAAAGACTGAATAAATTTTTCATGTCTAATGTATCCCTAGCTTATGCTTTTAATTGGATTTAATTAATTTAATCAATTCTGAAATTACAATCTTGAATGATTTTCCCCCTATTTATTAAATAAATCTGTTTTGACCTTCGATGAGATTGGGTAGTGGTAAGCAATTTTTTATAGTTTTATAAAACAAAATTTTTTTTAAATATAAAATTCAGTTTGTATTGAAATGTTGAATATCATTAATATTAAAATAAAAAATTTGAAATAACACATTGACTATTCGTTTAGTTATAGTTTACAACTCATTACATATTGGGTGGAAATTTAAAAAAAAAATAATATAATTTGGATCTGAGATATTTGATATGAATCAGTGGATATATGTGAAATATTAAAACCAGTTTGAACAACATCATTTTAAACAAAACTTAAAAAGTATCTAGTGGTCATGAAGTTGTTAAAACTGATAAATTTATATTAACAATTATATTTTTTGTTTCACTTTAAAACAAATAAGATTAAAAAGTAGATAAACTGCTGAGGTTTTCTGTACACCAATGAACAAAAAGCTTGTTCAATGCTAAAATGAGTATGCAGCAGTATATCACAATTAATCAAATCCACTAAAAAATTGAAAAAAAATTATGATTGATGCATATACATTAATAAAAACATTTATTTTTCTGCTGGAGTTCATTAAGGAAGTTATATATAATAATTTAACTTAGATATGTAAATAAAATTTTAAAAGCATTCCTCAAAATTTTTTACTAATTATTTTTAGTAAAAACCTTTTCAATGAGTTCAAATTGATTTTAAAAAATTAAATAATAGATACATTTTATTAAAATTTTTCATAAAAAATTATTAAGTAGCAAATTAAAATAATCTTATAATTGAAAATTTCTTTTTAATGAAAAAAATCATCTTTTTTTGATCATAAAATTAATAAATTATAATTTTTTAATCCTGTGCCATTTAAAAATAAAATAACACTTATTTTACTTTAAATGCCTTTGTAACCTAAATGTATATATTATAATATTTTTATTAAATATCGTGTTAATAAATACTCTAAAAAGAAGTAGTTGTGTTTTAGTTTTTTCACAATCAAATTCGAAAAGAAAATTTTTTTCATTAAATAAAACCGACTAGTCTTCCCAAGTTAGGTCCTTGAACGAATCTATCTATTATTTAAGTTACATCTGTGAGCAGTCTTATCCAATTTTTGAAAGTTTAGTGTTTCGTTAATTTTTTAAATGAATTCATCTGTATCACTATCCCTGTTTTACATATAGTATTACTTTATAATGTAACATTTTTGTGCCTGCTCGTCATCAAATACATCCTTTTGATTAGATTTAAGATATTTCATAAATTATATATATATGTTTGTAAATTATTTCTTTCAAATTATATTTGATTTCATATTATTATCGAGGGCCATAGAATTAAAGGTGCACATGAAGAAAGAAGAATATGTTCTCAATATACTTATTTAGTTTTAAAATAAGTAGCTTTTTATTTTAAAGTTTTAACATATTTTCCAAATTTATTTTGCAATCTCTATTTACCAATCTTTCTTTGAATATTAACCTATACTAGTTAATTATTTATTTAGGTTTTACACCTAATAAAACCAAAGTTAGGAGATTGCAGAGTTATTTATTAATATCAATAAAATATAAGCATGCAACATTTTTTCCATGAAATTTGTTTTAAATAATGTATTATAATTTATTTTAGATATAAAACATTTAATAAAAAAATTATTTTATAATTTAATAAAGTCTGTTTTGTACTACAATATTTATAAATTTACCAAAAAATAACAAAAGTTTACGATATTTTATTAGCCAACTTAGTTTGATAAAAAATTTGTAGTATATGATGTTATAAAAAATGATATTTCTTAAATTAATTTTTATTTTATTAATAAAATAAATTATTTTTACAGTACTGTCTTTAAAACTTTGTATATATCATAATTGATGTATATATATAGATGAAAATCTTAATCTTATTTAAAAAATTTGTAATCAACTTTGTGTACATATATCGTCAAGTAAAATATTTTATAGAAACATTTACTACACCATAACTTGTATTATTTTTAAATTTGCAGCAAATAGAACCTGGTCGTCGCCGTCGTTCAATCATTTATTCAAATTGGAAACATGAACACCTGAATGAAGCAGTACGTGTAGGTCGCGGTTTCCGAGTTGTTATGCCCGAAGACTTACCTGATGTTTCAGCTTTTGAAATATATGATGGAATTCCACGAGAAATTTCGAAAACAAGGCCAAAAGAAATACAATCACAGTTAGTAGCATACAAGTTAACGACTTTAGCCCTTTGTTTTAGCTATTCAAGTTTCTATACAACTTTTATAACACTACTTATTATTCTTGCTCTTAGCAGTTTAAGTACTTTACTCATGTATGCTAAATTTCGAAAAATCCGTAATAAAAAAGGGTACAATTGATCTACTTATTCATAAATGAAGAAAAATTATGTAAAAGATGAGATCTGTAAACTTAGTACTGATATTTAGAATTTAAATATCTGGAACTTTTATTTTTTTTTGTTTATCTATTTTATTTTTATAATACAAGAAGTTCACAACAGTTTTGAATAATTATGTAAATATTGATTTGAAAAAAAATTTAATACTTTTCATATCAAAATAAAATTAGTTATATACATGTATTTGATTGCTAATAAATTTAGATGTTAAAAATAAAATTATTTTATTAATAATTTTAAAATTTAATACTTTTAAGTCTTTTTAAAATTTTGTAAATATTTTAATCTAAAAAATGTAATATTGATTCTTATGTACATGAAACTTAAAACTGATGTTAATATATTAAGAAATGTATAATTAATAATTATAATTTTTGTGAATTAAAAGTATATAAGCCAGTTTTATAATGTATTTCTTTATTATTTATGTGTATTTCTTAATTATATAAGAGAATTTTAAAAAAACATACTTTTCATTACATAAATAATAAAAAATAATAAGGAACTTTTTATTTATAGTTATGTTCTTAAAGCTTTGAACATAGTTCAATGTAAAATATAATATTGTATGAGTAAAAAAAACTAATCATTTCTACGAATAGTAAAACTTTACTTATTATATTCCTTTAATACAAAAACTAAATATTTTGAGGAATTTATACAAAGAAATTTAACTTTTTTTGTTACACCTAGTAAGTGATTTTTATTCTTTTTCAAGTATTGTTATCGATTATTATAATTATTATTGAACTTAGAACATACAATTTTGTTCTCTATTATGATTATTAAAATTCAAAGAGTTCTATAATTTTCATTGGGTAATTTGTTAATCTGAGAAGTTTTTATTTAATAATGACAATAATTGACAATTAATTTGACTTTATAATTTTTTCCAAGTAAGAATGGGACCCATGTCTTGAAGATTTTTTCTTATAAACCTAAATTGAAAAGTATTTTCGAATTTAATTATTATTCTTAATATTATCATAATATATATATATATATATATATATATATATATATATATATATGATAATGGATATTAGAGCAATTTTTTTTATTTTTACAACATATGCTTCATCATATAATTATTTATATCTTTTGATTTCTTATTCATTACTGAAATAATATTTACTTTCAGTTTTCTTACTTTATATTTCTTCTTATTTTCTATTAGTACTTTAAATTCTTAGAAAGTATATAATTAAAATTGTATGTATATATATTTAAATATACATTACCATATCCTTTATGTATTTAAAATTATTTTTTTAGTATAGTTGGACAAATATTTCATTTCAAATGTAATATTAATGTTGTGGATAGTTTTTTAAGATTTTTTTGGTTTATAAAAATATTTATCCAATGTCATTGATTAAATTTTATCGATAGAACTGATCTAATATTTATATATGATAAAAAAATGATCTAATAATCAAAGAAACAGAAAACGAATGTCCTCTAGTTTTTTTAGTTTGCTTTAGCATTTTTTATGAATTCAGCTAACGTCTGATTCAAGTCTTCTAAATTTTTTATTCGATGTTTTTTTAAATATAAGTAGTTTCTTACAGGGCAATCACCATGGTTGTGAGAATTACAGATAGACGAAGATGGGATTAGAGTGTGTATATTTAATTATTTCTGAGACAATAAAAAGACAGAGAAGAAGATAACTTATGATTCAAAATATTAGTATCGATCAATTAACAGTTTAATTTTTTACAATGTTTGCAAGCTATAAAAATTTTTTCAGGAGTTTTTACAATTGTGATTCATACTAGTGACAGTCAATTAAAGTCAGGTCATTTGCAGGGTTTTGTTCTAGACGGCACACAATGCTAGCTTTAAGCGCGTTGTTGTAGGGATGTGAGTAACTTAAGATTATATGGAATGGGGTTCAACAAGATAACATACGCATTGCATTTCCACCGGTACCAAGATAAAGTACCATGAGGCTTAGTGAGCAATATGGCTGATGAACAGCTCTCCTGATAGCTCAGTTTTGTAGATGCTCAATTCATCAAAACAAGGAATGTCTGTTCCAATACTTTGTTGGCTTACTATGTCAAGATTCTATACCATGATTTTTTAACAGGTTCAGATACCAGAGATCACGCAAGGATTGTCTTGTTAAAATTCATTGTTTCAACCAAACTTTTGTATAAAGTACACATTGATAACATGGAAGACCGTGAAAATTTGTTTGTCAAATTTTTTGTTAAACTGTAGAAACTGATTTTATCAATTGATTTGTATTTAAGATTTATATTTATATAAAATATATAAATGTTTTGAGAATAGAATAGCATATAAATACAAGCATAAAGTTCTCCATAATATCGTTAAAAAGGAATATTATGGACTAAAATCTCTAAATAGTAGCTAGCTTAAAAATATTTCATGTTACATATATAATTTTTAATTAATTATATAATTATAAATTATTTTATGTATAGATTTATTGTATTAATTCCATTACTTATATCATAAATCATCAATCAATATGGCAATACACATAATCTACCTTTTCATTAAAAAGATTACAAAACTTGTCATATACATTTTTACGTGTTAAAAATAGTACGAAACATAATGTTATTAATATATATAATAATTACCTATAATGCGAATGCATATAATGTATATATTGTAATGAACGAATATAAACATGCTGTCACTAGATAATCTTTTATCGCATGCGCGCAACATAACCTCCATTAACTCTGAATGTATTATTCGATGCGTGTATTTTTTAATTTAGAGTGATTAGGCTACAATTTGATAAACTTGTTTTTCCATTTTATTTAATTTTACAATTTTTACTCGCATAATTGAGCACGTGTTATTATTTATACTATCCGACATTACATACGATAAGGACAAGCTATTAAAGATAACAATTTGAAATACGTTGGAACAAAAATCGAGTCAACATGCAAGAAAAAAATAGGACGTAAAACCGCGACTAGACTTTATTAACAAAGTCCAATGGTTATTATTTCATTTTACCATGAGTAGGTATGAAAATTGCGTGCGACCCCTACCAAGAAAACTGAGTGAAACGTGAAACAATACAATATTTCAAAATGTTAACACAATTTAAATTATTTAACTATACATAATTTTAAAATAAATAAAAACTAATTTAATTACATTTAATTATGAATTGAATTAGATACGTCAGCTGTATATAAATATATACCTGAGAATTAGCAGACCTAGCTATACCTTACACACTTAAATAAAAATATGTCAATTAATATGAATCAAATACATAATTTAAATTTTATTATATCATATTTTAATGTATATAAATGTATATAATATGGGAAAGGTATTACATATTTTAGTAGGTTAGTAACGATTAAAATCAAACAAGATGTTTAAGTATTCAAATAAAAATTTATTATAAATCTAACGTAAATGGATACTGAGGAATTAATAACTTTTTCAAGTAATTTATTAAATAATTTTGCAACAAATAATTTATATACGATACATTTCATATAGTGCAAAAGTACAATTACGCCCAACTCACTTAAAAGTGTAGTTAAACTAAACAGAATAATAACATTTATGAACTGACAGAATCTTAGCATTTTATAATACATGATACTAATCGATCACTTCATAGTGTTTTTAATATAGAAAAATTTAGAAAAGTTAATATGCATGGTTTATTAAAAAATTAATAGAAGTACAATATAACTGCAAATGTAAGAACTTATCATGAACAATCATCATTAGCGTATTTAAAAAATTATTTAACCAATCAGTTTCAAAGATATCCAGCTGGTTAATAAAGGAACCTATATTTTTTATATTATTTTTTTATTTCTGTTTTTGTAATATGTAAATTACATTTACTGTAATTAAATATAATTTCTGAAAATATTAGAGGCAGAAATGATATGGGATAAATGCTTCATGATGTAATGTACAAAAAAAATCAGATTTTGGTTTTCATCTGTGTGCTAATAATTGAAGCTACATATTTTTTGTGGTATCGTAAATATTAATTATATTTCAAAAATATTTTAAAAAATGGTTAAACTAATGTTAATGAAAGTGTTAATAATACAGAAAATAAAATAAGCAATCAAAAAACGCATGAAAAAAGAAGTCACGGACATAACCTATGTATTTTCTAGAGTTAGTAAGTATATGGTTCTACCATAAAATGGTTATTTGCTTTTATACTTGAATTCTATTTTTATGCATCCGACGTCGAATTCAGAATTTTACGTATTCCTTTATATTACAGTAATATCACACATGCGCGTGTCATACTATCGTTAAATAAAGAAAGTGACTAATTTTTCTCTCTTTTTATTTATTGTTGGTACACTTAAATTCTATAATATATTGTGTAATTAAAATTTTTGTATTTTTGTATTGTTATTAATTATTTAATTGATAGTTCTTTATTATTAATACTATTTATTTCTAGCTATGTAATAAAATAACCTAATTTAGTAAATTTTTTAAATGTACCGTTTAAAAATATTAACATTATATTTTTGTTAATAAATAATACCTCTGATAAAACTATATGCAAATGGTATTTGTAGAATATAATATAAATAAAGTGATACTGATAAATTGAATAATAAGAGTAATGAAAGTTTTTTAAGCTGTATTTGTATTTATTTTTTAATATTCATATTAATTAGTTAACAAATCAATACCTACAAAAATTAATTGATTTTAAAGATATTTAAATTACTATAATTACATAATTGAGGAAAAGATTATTTTTATTATTAAAATTTTCAAAATTTCTTTTTAGTATAAATATTATTTTAACTTTAAATAAAATCTTTGATATATTGATATTGTTAGAACTATATACACACATGCATATGTTAATAATTTATACTTGTAACCTTTTAAAGATCTACTTAAGTATAATAAATTGAAAGTAACTTCTATACATTAGGTCATTATAATAAATTAAAAAAAATTAAATCGTGAAATTACTTTTTTATCTTATAATCATGATTTACAGTTTAAAAGATTTAAATTTAGAATTAAAATATTTAATTATTTAATTGACAGGGGAAAAAATTAGGAATTTATAAAGCAGTCATTTTATTTCATATTTAAACCTTCATGTAATTAAAAATATGTATCGCGTTTTTAGATCATTTAATTATTTGATTATGAGTAACTTTATAAATTATTTATATAATTCATAGTTTAAAATTTTTATTGGAATATAAGTCAGTTTAATAATTTTTTATTTTATTATATTTGTTTTATACAATCATTTATCATTATACAATTAATAAATTAAAAATATTTTATATTTGTATTTTTAAGATAAAAGATGTCTCATTAAAATAAAAGATGTTAACATAATTGCATTTAAGTGCAATGTCACGTAGTTTACCAGAGAGAGTGGCTGGGCTTTATTATGCTCATGGCCTATGCTGCTCATCTCATCCAATTACTGTTATTTCAATAGCAACTTCTATTGTATTATTATGTTCGTAAGTAAATAAATACTTTATGATTTAAATAATTTATTAAAGTGAAATATAGTTTTAGATATTTTAATTTAACTACAAGCTAGTATATAATTAAAATTAATCTATATTCTAACACTGAAACTTGCAATATTTTGTAAATTAATAAATTTAAATAAGTCTAAAAAAAACTTGTTTAATTTTCTTTGTATCAATCTAAAAACTGTCAAAAATATATCAATAATATATTACTTAACTATATTTAAACATTAAATATTGACATAAAATAAAAAAATTATGATTATTTTTTGTTCAAAACTTAATATATATTTTTTTTAATATACTATATTTGAATATTATTTTTTACAAGATAAATAATATTAAGCTCATCTAAAGTTTTAATTTAAAATAATATTTAACAAACAATTTCATTTAATAACATGACATTTAATTTAGTTATCCATTAGTAAATTTACCCATGCCAGGAGTTGCACCAAAGGTGGTAGTAAATAATACAATGAGGCCTATAAATGGTTCAGAGAGTCCTGCATTATATATCCAACAAGTAGTTCTTCGTACAGCTATTATACCATGGGCAAAAGATTTGTCTTTATCAGATGCGTTTAGAGGACCTCTCTTTGAAGTTTTCAATTTATTAGAAATTATTCAAAATTATGAAAATACAGAAAGGTATATAAGAATAAAAAATAATTGATGAAGAAGAGTAAATGTTTTTATTTTTTATACAAAAAAATTTTATAATTAAAATTTGTAATTAATTATTTATTCCAAATTTTTAAATAATTTAATATATATTTTTCAGTTTTCATTTTTTAATTAGTATATATTGTTTAAATTATTATTAGATTATTTATAAATTAAAGATTCATAAAAACGCAAAAAATTGTAATTAATAATTATCCAAAACTATTGACAAAATAATTATATTAAAACAATATAATTACATATAACATAAATAATTTAGAATTTTTGTTATTAAATATTATTTTACAGCCTGAAGTCCTTAGGACAAGTTTGTTTGCATATTGAAGCTATAAAAAAAAGAAATGTTAAAAAACCTGAGGTTCTACCTGAATATAATTGTTTGATATTGTCACCAGCAAATCTTTGGCAACAAAGCATTGAAGCATTCAACCAAGACACTAATCTTATTGGTACTATTTTCTCTTATCAGGTGAATATAATACAAGTTAATAAAATTTTTCAATAATAGTTGTTTTCATTAATTTACTTGGTTTTTTAAATAATATTATTTAATCTATATTAATTATAATATAGCAAAGTATGTTTATTGTGATTATACTTTTTTAAGTGTAAAATCTCTTATTTGAAATGGAAAAATATAATTTTCTAATTGATAGAAATCAATTCTGTCTATGTATATACCTATGCAAGTATCATTATTCAAATATTATTTTACATATGCTTATCTATTAATTTTGAATTACTATAATTTTTCTATTAAATTAAAATTTTATTATCACAATTTGATTGAATAAGGCCATTATTTAAGAATTTTGAAACAAAACTATCTAGAAAAAAAATGAATAAAAACATAATGAACATTGAAATTTGACAACGTTTCCAATAGCTGTGTTTGGTTTTACTTCTTTTAAATTTAAAGAACATGAAATATGTATATAAATCAAATAAGCATGTATTCATTATTAGTCTTAATTTGTATTACATTATAAAAAAACAGGTCAAGTTATTTTAATTTAAAATTAGCATATTATGAAGTAAAAAAATATAAATTTAATTCAAATTCATTTAAATTATTTAAAAACATATTTTTAAATTGCGATAAACGTTGTTATTTTAAAAAGTTGTAACAGTAGAATTAAAAAATTATTATTATGTATTGGGAAGGTTAATAATACAATTAAAAATATATATTTTTTATTTCTTGCAATAGAATATTCAAAAAGGAAAAATAAGTACTGCTGAAATGTTATTTGGTATGAATCTTAAAGAAACAGGTATAAAACGATATCCATTAAGAGTGCGTCAAAGAATATTGCAATATGCAGTAACAATATTTCTGAAAGAATATGATCCTTTGTAAGTATTGATATTAAATCATATCAAAATATTTTATTTTACAATATTTTTATTTCTGTTAAATTTTCACAGTTTTATAAAAGGATTAAAACAACGATTACAAACCTTTTATCCATTACATCAGTGTTATAATAGCAATAGTACATACAGTGTTCCAATTGATAAAACTCTACATATATTTTATCCTGGTGAATTTAATTACAGTGACTTTTTCCCGTTGACTATGACATTTGTTTTATTGTTTGTTTATGTATATTTTTCAGTTAGAAAAATAGAGTTAATCAAATCAAAAATTGGTATGGCCTTTAGTGCTACTGTGACAGTGATTGCATCTTTATCAATGAGTGTAGGTGTGTGTTTTTTCTTTGGATTAACATTGAGCCTAAGTGGAAAAGAAGTATTTCCATATCTAGTAGTAATTGTTGGATTGGAAAATGTTTTAGTACTTACAAAAAGTGTTGTAAGTACACCGATGCACTTAGATGTAAAGATTCGGGTAGCCCAAGGGTTATCAAAAGAAGGATGGTCTATTACAAAAAATTTATTGACAGAAGTGACAATTCTCACTATTGGTTTATTTACATTTGTTCCAGCAATTCAAGAATTCTGTATCTTTGCAATCGTTGGACTTTTAAATGATTTCTTTTTACAAATGGTGTTATTTTCAACTACACTTGCAATAGATATTCGAAGAAAAGAATTGTCAACACAAAATTCAAAATTTCATTTAAAAAATATACCTTTATTAAAGAAACAACAATTTACAACTACCATTTTAAATAAAAAACCAAATATTTTTCGCTCAAAATCTCATCCAAGATTAAATGGGATGACTCCAACAAATGGCCCAACTAATGTCATAGCACCAAATAATCAAAATACATTGACTTTGGTAAAGATTCCTAAACGCTTACGGTTGGTTCATTTTTGGGCAAGAACAAGAATTTTTCAACGAGCTTTTATGGTGTGGATGGTTGTTTGGATCAGTATGATTATATATAATTCTGGTATTATCGAACATGTTATTAATTTAGGATCAACTTTAAAACCTGATATTGATGGATTTACAATTGAAGGAACACACTCTTTTGATACTTATGTCACAACAAACACTATGAAAACTCTTTTAACTGCTCTTGCTACACCAAGTGATTTAAATAAACAGGTATTAAAATTTTATTGTTAAATTTTAATTATTTAAGGTTTATAAAACATATTAAAATTAACAAATAAAAATAATTTTAATATTTTAATTTATTATTAAATTATATTAGTTTATAATTTTAATTAATTGTATATTAATTATTTGTATTTGAAATGCAAAGAATGTATGTAAATTATTTCTTTAAAAATTTTAATTAATACAACTAATTAAAATAATCATTATTTTATGAATTAAAATTGAATCTACAATATAAATAATTTAACCGAATAATTTTTTTATATTAAAAACTGATTTCTCTGAATTTACTATTGAACAAACTCAATAAATTTTATTCACATTTATTCTATAAGAAAATAATTACTAATTAATTTTATTTTTAAATATATTTATTAATTTATTATTTCAATATTTATACAATTAATTATAATTAAATGGTCATAGAATGTGATTGATTGTAAGAATAAACTAATTTTTTTTTATTAAAAATGTTAATATTTCTAAATAAAATGTAACGATTTTATTTTTTTTTTATTAATACTGCATAATTAAAAAAGAATAATTATAAAATAAATTTTAAATAAAAATTGTAAGAAAATCATTTTGAAAAAGATATTTTCATATAATAATTAAAACGATTTTTTATATACAATGATTTTTTAATTAAAAATCCATGTTTTTATTTATAACTATAAGATACATCACAAATTTAGAAACTTTATTCATTTACTTAATTACCAATAAATTACTAAAGTTTATGGATGATGATTAGTGAAATTAAATTCTTAAGGAAATAATACTAAGTAATAAAATGTTTATGAGATTAAAAAGGTGTAATTCTATTGTAATTTTATATGAAGTGAATGTCTTTTTTAGATTTTTAAAAATATTATTAGTATGGTAGAAAATTATGGTAGATAATTTATTAACATTTACCTTCTAATTTTAAATTTGAATATTCATATTATTTTGATTATGATATTTAAATGTTTTATTTTTTAATATTTATAAATTTTTTTATAAATTTATATACTGTAACAGAATAATCAATTGTCAAATAACTTGACAGAAGAGTTAAATAAATTACGACCAGTAGATTTTCCACCTTGGAATCGTCTTTCTTTGTACCATTGGTCAACTATACTTTCTTTGTACAATGTATCTATGGCTGGAGAACATATAACAATTCTTCCAACCATTAAACTTTCACATGCTGTTGGACTTCAATCAGTTAGGCAAATCAGTAATCCAAACGATATTCAGCAGTTTCATTGGCAAAGTTTTGCTACTGCAGCTCTTGATCCTTTGGACTTCTCAGGTTGATACAGTTAATAACCGATTATCATTTAAATTAACTAACTACATCATTTTTTTCATAATACAAAATTTTTTAAAAGTTGTATTTTTATTATTTATACATTTTTTTTATGCATATGTATTTTATATATTGATAGAATATATATATATTTTTTTTTATATTTCTATATTTCTATATTTCCATATAGATTTTCTAAAAATTTATTTTACGAAGTATATTACTTGATAAAATAGAAAAATAGTAAAAGTATAAAATTTTCTGCTTTTGACAAAGATAGCTAATTAACGTAATGTAATCCAATAACAAAATTAACTATATAAATTTAATTGAAAAATAATAAAAGAGCAGATACAATTATTCTTTGTTAATTAGTATTCAAAATTTTTATAAATGAATTTTATTAATTTTAATGATAATGAAAAGTTTCATTTATAGCAAATGTAAATTAAATTTATGTTTTTTTTCTAATGTCTAATTTAATATTACGTAATATTTACCTTCTTAGATTATATTTTTTAGATTTCTATAAAAACTAAATAATTTATAATGTTTTAAAATTTATAGATATGGAAGTACCGATAAGAAGTGAAGGTCGTAACTTTAATACAGACACGCCATTTATTCCATCAAGTCCTATGGAGATCTTTTTAGCTGCAGTCTTATGTTTTATTAGTGTGCTTGTAGTTGTTTATACAATGGTAGTACTTTATCGTTGTATATGTTCACGCAACTATGCAGAATGGCGGGCAAGTTGGTCATCTTCAAAGGAAAAAAATAGTCACGACTCAGCTACACAATTACTATTAGAAACAGTACCACTTGTATTAGAAGGACATATGCAAGAAGTAGAGTGCATCACTACAGATGGTAATACGGTCGCGAGTTCTTGTCTTATGGGTCATATAAGAGTTTGGGATTCTTTATCTGGTGAACAACTGGCCCATATCGACCGAAAACAATTTTTTAATAATTTATCAAGCGAGAATGCTCAGCTGTTAAGAGATCAGGTACAAAAAATTATAAAATCCTATTGATGTACGCATTATTATTTTACCTTATTTTTTAAAAATTTAAATAATTTATAACTACCTTACCATATAATACTATAAACTATTTTAAAAATAAATAAAGTCTAGTCCGTCGATCTATCCTACGAGTATACGCGTGTATCCGTGAGAGACGGTATACCGTCATTTGCTCCTAATAATCAATATTTTCCTGCGAGTTTTAATTTATTTTAAATTATAATTTTTACAAATATTCCCATCATTTCGCTAATAAAGGTTGTAAAGTTTTACAAGAAAAAATGATCATAATAAGAACACACGAGTTGCAAAAATAATTTATCTTCATAAGAACAGATGGTTAAATTAAAACGAAAATTGAATAAATTTTTAGATTTGAAATATGGCATTGTGGCGAAGAGACCTTTTAAAGAAAACATTAGGAGCTCCATTATTAAGGTTTTGATCTCCATCGCCTTTTAAGGTGCGAAAATGATCATTGTGAAATTCTGTGACTAGATTTTTTTTCAATGTTTGGCAACAACAACCATGCGCCAATCATTGAATCATCTTCTCTATATTAATTTAGAATAACAGGTTGTTCATGGCTTAATTACATGGATAAAGATTATACGATTTACAAATTTACAATAACATTAATACAAACTTAAACCGAAATGATTAATTAAGTATTAGAAATAATTTTACTATTAGAATCGATGAAAAATATTGCTTCATGAAGCAATAAGTTGTCAGATAATATTCATTATTTTAATAATGAATTTATAGTCTATGAGAAAATAGATAACTTGGTAAGGCATACTGTTAGATGAAATAAAGAATTCGCTCCTCTCTATATCTCTACTTATATTGTCTTATCTATGCTTACTAGCATATAAATTAAGTAAATAATAAAAAAATAAAAAACAATTAATATATTAGGTAAATATACTTTTGAAAAAGAAAATTAATCAGTGATTTTTTTAACGTACTATTACATATTATTTCCTTGAATTATTAATTTAACACGTGTGCATACCATTAACATTTTTATTCTGTCATGCTAGTCACCTAGCCTTCTCCCTCTTATAAACTCATAATGCATACTTCACGGGAATAATGAGTGGCACTGTGAGATAATTTTAATGAAAGAAGCTTTTTCTGTTCAATGTCTATTTCTGTTATTATTTATTTAATGATATATTTATAATAATCATTTTATATTTATTATAATAATTTGAAAAAGTTAACATAAATTTGTTTCTAATAAAATCCAATTTTTAATCCCATTTTTCATTTTTTTATAAATAAAATTATTGTTGTATAAATTGTAGTTGAAAATTAAATTTTTGTTGAAATGAAATTAAGTAGTTTTAATTATGTAACTTTATTTATGTGTGTACCTATTTGTAACTTTATTTATGTTTGTATAAATTTTATAGATTTATTGTAGTTAAATAACTTTTAAAGCATGTCGAAGTTGCTGGTAATGTAACTAAAAGTAAATAAGTTCCAATTGGTAAATTAATTATTAGTCATTAAAAATGATATACCGTGATGTTGTTTAAATACAGATTATTTTATAGATACATGAATAAAATATATAAGAAAATAATTTTTAAATTTAGTACGTAAGAAAAGTAAGTATTTGTGTATAATAAATGTTTGTGAAAACCGATGTAGATGTTGAGATTAGATTATATATTTATTATCAATGTGTATATTTTATTATATGAATATAAAAATAAAATTTTATATAAATATTTATTTAATAATAATATTAATTAAAATGAAATTCAAATTTAACTGTATTTAACATACAATTTTTTTTCATTTATTATTTAGAAAATATATAAATTTGATCGTTATAAAATTATTTATTCTTATATTTATTTCAAATTGTATTATTTAATGCAAACATATAAAAATGTTCCAATAATGAAATTTAATGAATATTAATCAATTTAAATATATTTACTTTCATTTAAATATTAAATAATTTTATTTGTTTCATAACTTCAGGATGATCTGATGTCTGATTACGAAAGCGGTTCACCACCATCACGCGGAGAAACGGAAGGTTCTATTTCTCTTGGAATGTATTCAAGTATTCCCAATATAAAAAAACGTAAATCTTCGCCATCAGGTCCAAGCTCGATGCCTAATCGTATAAATGATACTATTGGTTCCTTATCCAAAAAGCGCTATTCTGTGGATAACAATAATTTCGATTATGATTACCAAATTAATGAGTCAATAGACAAACGTCGTTCAGTACGTCACAATCTTGATCAGACGTTTGATTTTCCCGACTTGCGTCTTAATATTAATACCAAGTTCACATCAAGCAAGTTTATTTCCAATTCTGTTCAACAACAAGATTATGAGCAGGGTTTTGATTTCGGTGATCAGTACAAACAGCTCTTCGATGGGTATCGTAAATTAGCTATTGGTAGTAATGAAATGTGTAGAGTACGCAGTAACGAAAGGTTGTTTATTAACAATGTACCAAAGCTAGAATACACAACACATTTAACAAATAGCATACATTCATTGAATACTGTAAAAAATTTACAGACATCATATGAAGTTTCATCAATTTGGTGTATGGATTATCAAGAAAATTTAATCGTAATTGGCTGTGCAAACGGGAGTTTAGAATTTTGGGAGGGTACGACGGGAAAATTTAAGGTAGATATTTTATGTTTGGTATTGGAATAAATATGAAATTGTTATTTTAGATTGAAACTCATTTTTTGTAAAATAATCCAATGTTAATAATTTTATTTTTTAATTAATACTAGTTAATTTAAAAAATATAAAATTTTATTATAAATGGCATTGTATATAATTCATTATTGCACATTTAAATTTTTATTTAGCAGTGAATGATTAAGAAATTAACAAAATAGCAAGTGTTTATACTATATTTTAATTTTCTCTATTTATTGAGTTTTAATATAGACTATATATCAATAAAATAAAAAATTAAATTAATAACATTAAAATTCATAGTATTTATTTTTGTCAAACGTCATTTATTTAATAATATGAATTATGATTTTTAATACTCTTAGTGTTTATTTGATGACGGATCTGGATTTGGAATTTCTGCTGTAAAATTTGTTGGTAGTCAAGTAGTAGCAGCAAAGTTAAATGGTTCTATAGATTTTTTACAACTCGAAAGTTATAGTGAAGGACAACAAATTGATTGGGGCTTTACATCCTATAGAAGAAGTAAGTGTCATAAATAAAATTTGTGAAGATTTCTAAATATGGAAATAATATGAACATTTTTTAATTATAGCACATGTTCGGACTGGTAGTGCTGGATCACCGATGGACTTGAATAGTATGATACAATTAGAAGAAGATTTGCGTTGTATGAAAGTAGGCTCTCACAAAGCTCATCAGCAAGCAATAACAGTTTTAGATAGTGAAGGTGGCCGTGTTTTGACAGGAAGTCAGGATCATACTCTTAAAGTTTATAGGTTTATGATTTACATTAAAATAATTTTTTTTCAAACTATTCCATTTTTAAACTATACTTTAATAAATCTATAAAATTTTTTTTTTATGAATAAATATTTTAATGTTTTTAAACATAATTTACTAATTAGTAAAACAATGTACTAATAATTTATGATTAGCTAAAATATATAGAAATAAATATATTAATATACATATATTTTTTTTTGTTATAGACTTGAAGATTTATTACCTGTGTACACACTACATGGTCACTGTGGACCTATTACTTGTCTTTTCATTGATAGAGTTAGTCCAATGACATCTGGTAGTGGATCTCAAGATGGACTATTATGTGTATGGGATCTTTCTACTGGTTAGTTAAAACATTGATATTTTAGAAACTTTAACATTTCTAATTATTAATAAATTGTTAAATGTTTGTCATTATTCTATTTAAAAAAATTTAAAAACGAGGTTAAAGTGAAAGTTTTAAATTATCGCGCTATTCCAAAGAATGAAATTGTCTATTAAAACGATAATTGCCCTATTACACGACGTCAATAATAAAGAAATAACTTATTAATTGCAGGAAATGTTTTATTTAGACAGTTTACACATTAGATTTTGTTTATTATATTTACAGAACAATTAAAGTTAATACAGTGTGCACGATTATATAGAGCACATGCGTTAAAGTTATCTTTTTGTGACACCAAGAGGCCACCATTTATTAGTGTAACTTGGGATAGATACATAAGACTTTTTGAAAGCATTTTATTTTTATAACACTAAAAAAATCCGTACACCGAGTGAGTCATAGGATCGTGACGTCCATAACATATTTAATTTTATAAAGTTTGGATCAAATTCAAATTCTGCCTGAATATCTTAGCAATAACAGAACTAAATGGCATAATCTTGTAATTAATTCATGTGCTAAGTAATAAAGCGAGCGCATATAAATTATTTGCATGCTTTGGTGGCTCTATTCGCTGTTCTTAGAGTATTAGTTTCTCCCAGAGAACCTCTTAAATCTGTCAACCAGCATATGATGTATGACAACCACAACCAGACATACTATATCAAGGTTTTAAGAAGAGGTTTTTAGTTTCAATTAGAATACTAATTTGTATTATAGCATACCTATAGTATGTTTTCTTTCACTATAAATAAACTAATAAAGTATAATTGACGGAAGATAGTATATTTTATTGTAATTTTTTTTTCGACTGACTTGTTTATGATTCTTAATTTTTTTCATTCAAATAATTTTATAATCATTTTTTATTTCGTTTATTTTCAGTTAATTTTCAATTAAATATTTACTAATTAATTAGCCTTGTAACAATTCCATAAAGGAAATCTAAATATTATTTTGTTATAAGCTAAATTTTATATAAAAAACAAATATTTTTAAGAAATTATGTTAACTTTTTCATAAAATATTTTCTGTTGAATTAATCAATATAAAAAATATAATATTTTTGTGTTATAAAGGAACATGCATGTACAGTATACAAGCACATGATGGTGCAGTAGCTGCAATTACTTGTTCGGCATCATATGTAGTAAGTATTGGTGCTGATGAAAAAATATGTGTTTGGGAACGTTTTCAAGGACACTTATTACATGCTCTTCCAGCACATAGAGCAGCATACAGTTTACAACTAACTATGCTTACACATCACTTGCTTATTACTAGCAGTCAGGTACTAAATTCATTTGCCTAATAAATTTCTTTTCTTCATATATATATTTTATGTTTATATATTTTTATTTTTATCAAAATTAGATATTTATATAATACTTAAATAATTTATTTTAGATTTTAATAATACAATTTTTGTGTACATTAAATTAACTGATATTTAAAGAAAATTCTATTTGTATATATATATAAAGATATTAAGAAAATATATTGTAAATTTTTTCAATTTGTTGTAATTTGATTCTTTAATATATTTTATATTTGATATTATAATAATATTGTTTTTCTTATATATTTAGTTTTATATTAAATTTCATTTTAATTTTCCTTAGGGGTCATTAATAGTTTGGGATGTGCGAACTGGTGAACCAATCCGTGAAGTAAGATTAGGCCACAAAGATAGCTGCATCTTTGTAAAACAAATGTTACCTTTGCGTGACAGTATTGTATGCGACTTTGGTAAGCAGCTCAGGATAGTTCGGTTCCCATTAGTTTCAGACAAAATAGATTGAAGAATACACAGGAGTGAAACAAAGTTAATTATCAGTTTTCTAAAGCCATATAAAAAAAGACGAGTTTGTACTTGAATATTAATAAATTTTCACTTTATAAGATTTTTAAAAGTTTTAGAGAGTAAAAATGAAATTATAAACATATTTTTAACAAATGTGATATTATATAAAAAATATTTCTAAAAATGATTTACAATGAATTGTTTCTGTTAAAAATTTATTAATGTAAATTTAACTACAACTTATTCAAATTTGATGTTTTTATTAACAAAAGAAAATATTTGTATCTTTATAAATCAAAAATATTTTTTTGTTTATCTGTAAAATTGATAGTGAAACTGTGCCTAGTATTATATTTAATTTAAAATATTTTCAAAATATATACATATTTCATTGGATTTATGCACTTGTTAGTTATCTTAAAAAATATGACTGATTTGAAACTCAACTAGATTATTTTTGTCTAAAATTATGTTTAATTATTATAGAAAGATAAACCATAATAAATAAAATGTTTGATTTATTTTTTATTACTGAAGGATAAGTACCTACATATATATTTAAGTGTATAACATATTTGTTTAATATATTGATATATAAACATATTTTATTTTAAATATACTTAAAATATATAATTTATAAATAAATTATTTAGAATGTATCTTCATAATTAATACATAAAATATAAAAATATTTAGATTCAAATATTTCTTCAAAGATTAGTTTTAAAAAATACTACATATAAAGTATTTTATAAAATATAGGTGAAAAGGAAAAATTTTTTTTCATATAATAGTAATATACTATATCTAGGTACAGTACCTTATATTTTGTATCTGTCTTATTATGAAAAGATACTTTTTGAACTCTTTTTTATGTATTTTATTTCAATTATATTAAAATATATCACAAAATCTATTGAATTAATTACAAATATTTTATTAGAAATTATTACAAAATAAAATTTTATTTTATATAGTTTTGAAACAGACAAATCTCTTGGAAACAAATTAGAAATCATTTATTTGTTTAATTACATTTAATTATGAATCGAATTTTTGAATAAGCAAAATGTGTGTTGTGACTTAGTATTGATCTTGAGTTTGTCATTTATTTGATAATTTTAAGCTCTTTACAAATATGATCTCAATTATTCAAATCTGTATTAAATAATTTTTCAAGAGAGTTTATACTATATATATATATAATGTGTGTATGTGTGGGCGTGTGTTAAATACATTTTGTTTGATACACATTTACAGTTTATAAACAGAAAGCATTTTCTTCATGATTTTATTATTCATACAATTTGATTATCACGAATGGGTAAATTACATAAATGGATATTAAACAAAATTAAGGAGTCTTCATTGTGTAAATAAATATTACAAAACAATTATATCTAAAGTTAAAGCCTTATAATGACAATAGTTATAAATATTTTTTATTGTGAAAATATTAAATTTAAATTAAATATTTATTTTTAATATTCAGTATCAGTATTAATATTAATAATAAAAATCCATATTTCCTCCATTTTATCCTATGTATGCATATATATATTAAAGAGAAATAATTCCTTTCTTAGAGAAATTGCTTGAATTATTTATAGTTAGGAACAATTATATTGGACAAATACGTAATTAAAATATTATTTTTTTTAATATAAAAGTATTTGTTTAGTATAAGTTTTTTTTCTTGTAATTTTATTTTATACCAATTAAAAAATGTTAATGAGTATTTGTATGTAAATATTTATTTTTTAAATAATTACTAAAATAAGATAAGAATTGAGTTTTTAATTATTAAATGGAAATGTTTCAAACAATACTATTTATAAAATAAAAAAAATTCATTCAATATTATAATTTATGTATAAATTATAATTTGATACATAAAATCCGACTTATATAATTAAATCAAATAATTAATTTTTTGATTTATAATATAAATATATATATACTTTATAACTATCGAAATATATATTGAGGGGATTTTATATTAGATTATATTAATTTTTTCATATTATACTCCAATGAAAGAATAATTTAATAAGATATTTTCCTTTTTTAATTATAATAAATTATTCTTGTCTATCTGAATTATTTATGAAAGATAATGTTTTTATTATCTAAATAAATATAATAATCTATAATAATGTTAATAAAGTCCTAAATTTAATGATGAATTATGAATAAAAAAATCATATTAATGTAAATATTATAAAAGTTATAATAATAATTATTTTAGAATTAGATACTGTGCACGTACCTATCAGCAAGTTGAAAATTAAAAAGTGAAGTTACGAGGCTTCTAATGACAAATAAGAGAGCTGACTTTTGGTAATGTTGTTTATAAGCTAAAATAAATTTTAATTACTATTTGTACTTATTTTTACTAAGAAAAAATAAATAAATTTTATCAAGAAAAAATAAATAAATTTTATCTATATAATGATTTGCAGTTAGTTTTCAGATGGTATCATGAGTCGATTATTTTAGATATCTGTGAATGATTTGGTTTGAAATAAAAAAAAATGAATTCGAAATTTTGAAAAATACTAAAAGTAATTATTTTTGTCTCGAGAGTTTGTTTAAAGGTGAATATCTAAATAAAAAATACTAAATATTTAACAACGAAAAGTTTTGCTTAACGTTAATTAGGATAGATAAAAAGAATTTCTTTTTTCTCTTTCATTTAGTCGCGTTTCAACATTTGCGATCCGTAAGATTAAAAATACCGCAAAAATGACGAAGTTATGAGCGTAATATCAGATACTGAAGTTTACGAAAAAGAAATCATACGAAGAAAAAAACAAAAAAAGTTAAATTTTGCACTTTAAAGAGCACAATTGTTGATCACCCATCTACAAATACCATTCAGATTATATATTCAATCTAGTAGATATTGTAAAACCGTATGTAAATCAGTGAACTTCAAAATCAATTCTGCTTAACACTGTTTTGTGTCTAGGAATTTACATATTGTTAAGTACATATAGTTGCATGCCGTATAGTTTAATTTTTAAATTTCTTCGTTTGAGCACCAGGGAATCTATGAGGAATAATTAACGAGAAATATGATCTTTTACACGAAGACGACCTGTCTGTATAACTAAAATATGATCCTCAACAATGAGCAATAAGATTTTTAAATTGTTAAATGTTATATTTTTGTATTCATGCACATGTTAGCACTGATTAATTGCAAATTTGTATGATGGATTTTTACCATCCATAGGTCTGTGAACTTTATGGCATTGATCCATCTTATTTTACATTTAATCTGTAATGAACTTTTATAAACATTGAATCATGTTTTTTTCAATAACTATTGGTTTATCATTAATTTTTATGTAATTAATAGTGTTACATTATTATTTATTCTTTCTGTTTGTACAGTTAAGATAGTACAAGCGATATTATTACCAGCCAAGACAAACATTTTATGTAAATATACAGAAAATTTATTGATTTCAATAAAAATTCCTTTGACAATCTACTTAGCTTCTTGATTATATGATTTCAAACTGGATACATATTTCTCCAAGCAAGAGTTCATGCGAGATGATATTACATCTGTAATATTATTGCAAAGATTATAGATGAGATTGAAATACTTTTCTTCATGATTGGTAATTTTATAATCATAAAATTTGATTTTAATGTGCTGAACCATGCAAATGGTAATTCAAAATGTCACATTTAAAATTTTATTGTGAGTATTAAATTTCTTCAATTTTTGTTTAAGTATTTTAGAGATTGTTCGTTTCCAGTATCTATTGAATTTATCATGTTATTATTCTACATATTCGTACAATAAGTTAAATAATATTATACCATTGCACATTACTTAGGCATACTTAGATTGAATTGGCTATCCATTTGTTCTAGCATTTCTTTATTAGCGTTGTATCATTTAGCAGAATATTGAGAACTTTTTTCATTACACAATATATTGGAATATAGGAGGTGAATGGTATGTTGATTATTAATAAAAATGAAAAAAAGTAGATAGAAGTTATAATGATCAATATACGTATTGTACATGCAGTACTTACGCTTGATAAGTATAAGGTAGGTTTAATATAAATATTTTTCTCGCACAAAATTACATTACATATATTTAAATTATATTCATTAATTCAAATAGTTAGTTATGCTATAAAACTTGCAAAGATTAAGTTATATACAAAATTACTCGAAGAAGATTGTAGCGCATATGTATATATTTAACTTTTTTCTACCTGCAACACTCGTCATCAATTTAGCGATTGTATATATGTGTATAATCATTATTTTTAATTTTATGACATATACAATTTCACACCATATTTGTAGTTTTTCTTAATGAATTTTTTGGTCTTATATAATTTTCAAAATTATCTGTTATTCCTGTTATCTATTGTTAAATTTTTATCTTATTATCAAAACAGTATAAGACTGAAATTGAAAATAATGTATTTCTTCTTTTTATATTATGATTGATAAGCAGTAAAGAATTTTATCATTCATTACAGTCCAGATTTGAAATTGGCATAACCATTTTTTTGTCCTTCCAAGTGGATAGTGCAATATTGTTCAAAGAGAAAGAGAAATAATTTGAACTATATAAGATAGACTGTAATTTAGTTATTATCGCTTTTTCCTTGCACTTGACAATAAGTATATTTATCGTTAGAATTTACTTTTAGTTTAATTTTAAGCGAGTTTAAGTATTTACAAATACAATATTTCAGTTTTTCATCTACATCAGTTATTTTTATTCATTGAGAATTTTCTACAGTTACTAAATATGGATTGTATAACATCTCACTAGATTCTTCTTTTATATATGCATATCAGTACATTGGCTTCATTATAAAGTAAATTTGCATTGTAATATTATTTAACTTTTATCATATATTGTTATTAAAATTTAACAAAGCTTTCAATTTATTTCTAATTTTATTATCTATTTTAAATTAATCAGTTTGCTTACGACTAAAAATGACAGCAAATTAGTAAAAAAATGAATTATAATAATTATAAATAAAAATATTAAATTTTCAATTTTCTATTACTAAAAATTAATTTAACTAATATAAACAATACTTATACTAATAGTTACATATATTATTATTAATAGAAGTACACGTGTAAATAAAAAAAATCAATTATGTAAAATATAACTTGTATTAAAATGAAACAAAAACTATTTTATTTTTTCTAAATATCTCTGTATCTATAAATTTTATTACTTTCTGAAAATTTACAAAGAGTTCATTGGTTTATGAGTGTAATTGCAAATACATTTATATATTTGTAACTGTAACTTGTTTTTGTTAATTTTTTAGGTCATCAATAGTACACTTTTGAGCGGACAAATTCTTTTTATTTACATTTGGTCACACGTGACATATACCATTACATTAAATATTATACGACAAACTCACAGGCAAAAACATTTAATAGAAACAAAAATTAAGCGTTTGTTGAAAGTTATGAATTGTAGAACAATATATGGTTACTGATAAAATAAAATCGAATGTACAGTTTTTATACAATCCATTTTATGTATGTAAAATAAACTGAAAAAATCTTATAAAGAAAAATTATTCTCCCATAAGTTTCATACAAAAAGAAAAACAACTCTAATTTAAAACAGTAAATGAATAAACTGGAAGATTACAATCGCTGTATATATTGGTAAGCAGTAGCATATTATTCATAAGTAATTATATGTAAAATCATTATTTATTATGATGAAAAAAATATTGTATGAACAATGTATTTATGGGTCAAAATAAACATTAATAAACAGAAAAATGAAAATAGAATTACTGATTGGTACCATAAACATAGTATCTCAAGATTAAAAAGGTATTATTAAAATATTGAATTAATATACTCATTGTAAAGATTTTAACATAAAAAATATGAACAAAAATATTACAGTTAAAATTTAAAAATAATTTTAGCAACACTATAAAACTGTTTAAAAGCACAAATAAAAATTACAATACTTTTAAACTAAAATCAGAAAAAACTTATATTTTTATTATAGAGAATAGGCAGAAATTTCAATAAACAAATTAATAAAACTATAAATAATAGATATTAAATTTACTAAAGTTTTGTATTTCATTACACTTGTTTCGATAAAAATAATATAATAATATATTATTAATATATGTCATACACATATTTGCAGATAGCAATATAAAAATACTATATTAATATACTTTTAAATGAGATAAATTATCAAAAAAATATTATTCAATATCACAACTGCCAATTCTTACACCAAACGGCACAAAAATGGAACATGGCATTTAGATATATAAAATAAATATATAAAATATATTAATATAAATCCGAGGAATCTAAAATAACCAAAGAAATTAAAATAAAAAAGACCTCTGTTATATAATGCACAAAATTTAAGGCATTCAACTTCATATTTAGTTAGTCCAAAAATATAAAAATTTTTAAAAATATACAGGAAACAAATTTAGAAGAAAAATGGAGTCTACTAGATGTAACGAAATTGGCAAGAGTAAACAGAAAAAACAAAATTAAAAGAAAATGAAAATAAAACAGTAATGCAACATCATACACATTTAAATTATTTAAAAATTTTAAAATATAACGAAAAAACTTCTTAACAATATTTTAAATAATAAATGGATAACATAAAATAAATGGATAACATAAAATAAATGGATAACATAAATATATACAATTATAAAAAAATATAATAACAACACATTGCAGAAAAGGGTGGAAACGTTAAAAATCATATCGCTAAATATAAATTCATCAATGTCAATTAAAAGAAAATATGAATTATTAAATTTTTTGGAAAATAGAAATCTGATATAATATTAACATCAGAGACAAAATTAAATATTACACATGAAATTGAGTTTATAAACTATAATATTAATAAAAAATTATCAGATATGACACAATAATGAATAATGAAATAACTAAATTCAATATATTAGGAACAACAATAATAAGATTATACATGAATAATAAAAACAAACTATTTGTTATCTCATTCTACGCAAAAAAGAGAAAATACTTCAATTCTAAAATTAAAAACTTGAAAAATTGAAAAAAAATTATAAAATTATTTTAAAACATAAAACTTGAAAACTATTACATAATCGTAGGTGATTTTAATGTAAAATATTCCGACTGAAAAAATAACAAACAACACAAGAGACACTTTCGTAAAAAAATTAGTTAAATAAAAGTTATACAATATATAACACTATATAAATATTCAATTAATAAACTAATTCAACTAATAAACAAATGCACTAATGATACTATTAATATAATACAATAAAATAATAAAAATTACTAATATAATAATATTAACTATAACGCCTTAATCATAGAAGCAGATTTAATAATAATAAAACTTATTAATATTTAATATAATAATTTAAATAATAGATTCAAATTTTAAAAAAACAATTTGAAAAAATTCCAAAAATTACTAACAAAAATCTTCCATAATTGTATGTTCTCTAAAATAAACTCATTATTTATGAAAATAGAAAATATAAAAAACATAAACAAAAATAAAATTAATAATTTTATAATACAAATATCATAAACAAAATTAATTGTTTAGGATTGCATTTTACCGAACATCATAAATAAATCAATACATTTGGAAAAAACCAAGACTCAACAAAATAAAAATAGACGAAATAAATAAACTACAAGATGAAATAAAAAATAATATAACAAATAATATTACAATAATAACATTTTTAATGAAAAACCTTTTAAACAACTAAAAAAATTCGATAAACAAACTTGACTACTTTATTGTCTCCATACAATTAAATAAAATATTTAATAAATTAAATAAAAAAAATCATCCGGGTTAGACAACATACAAAATATATTTTTGAAATATATACCCAATGAAATGAAAAAAAACAAAAGTATTACCCATTAAAAAATATAAAGACTGTACTTCGGTTTCTAACTTTCGATCTATAAATCTATTTAAAAATGTAATTAATTTGCTAATAAAGAATGATATAATTAAAACAACGTTATACAATCATAAATCAATTACATAAATACCATTCAATTCAATTATTAAACATAAATACTCGATACATATAATTAAAAAATTAACATTGAATATATGTTAGGTATTAAACTTCAACCAAAGAGTGTCAGCATGTTTAATATACATAGAAAAAGCATTTGACAGAACCTACACCGAAGGTATAATATAAAAATTAATAAATAAACTATCTCCAAAATATCTAATAAAAATAATCTGGAACATTTGCATAAACATCTTTGCAACGTAACCATTCCAGTCACCCGAGAAATTCGGTAAGTTCTTTGTGATCGTTATATGCTGCACAAGTGTACTTAATTAATGGTCAAATTTATCGAAATTGTGCTACTGCTATGTTTAAGTAGGTGGTCAATGTCTCCCTTGAACAGGTTTAATTTACCGATTGTCGATCATCATAGCATCATTTCCACCTTAGATTCTCCGCTACTCTCTCCTCGCTGCTGTTCTTTTCATATACGATACTCCGTATAGTTCCTCCAGGTCTGACTTAGATTAAACCTTGTATTCCTTTAGTCATCTTATTAGCACAGCTTCTTATCGTCTTCGTCTTATCTGTTCGCTTTTTTTTTGCTCTATTCATCTTCTGATGGAGTTATTCTCAAGCATAATACGATTTCATCTTGTTAACATTTTTCCTTCACTTTACTAGAACTTCACCACTTTTTGGAATATTAAGATCTCCGGGTTCGGCACCAAATTTGACATAAAAATATATACACCCACAGTATTTAGTTTTAATGAAGTTTTATTATTACAATCATTCAGTACAAAATAGAATACAAACTATAAAGTCACGTACAATTTTAGTCTCAGCTCGCGTAATAAAGTAGGTCTCCGGTTGACAGAGTAGTAGTTAAATTTGTGCGTGTCACTGTTATTATTATATTTATCTCTTTTTCTCTTCTCTTTTTCTTCCTAAATATTCAGATTTACAATATTTTCACCCAATTTTACGTCAATTGTAAATCTTTCGATACATATCAGGCGGATCGACATTTCTGAATCTATTTATTATATCCTTGGGACAATCAGTAATAAATCATTCTCGCTATGTTATTAAAGGTCATCACTCACCAAGGGCTATCCTTTATCTTATTATAGTGATACGATAAACTTTCACACTAAGTATCTCTTAGTATCGAAGAGTAAACATAGTACAATTTATATTGATTTTTTCTTTGTTATGGTTTTTTATTTTTTTGCGATCTTAGAACCTAGCTCGTTTTACTTAATTTTTTCTTTTATAATATCCTTTTACTCTTCAAAATACTTTACCAAAATCTTTCCAACTCTTTTAAAACTTTAAAATATTCTTCGTAGAAGTTTCTTCAACCCTACATTATTATTCTTCACTTCTTGTACATTTGAGTTCAATTTGAGAAAAAAAAATTACAAATTTATATATTAAAAAAAATATATATTTAAATATTTTGTACAGACTTTTAACGTCAATATTTATGCACAGATAAAAATTTTTTATTGTGTTTAAATTTTTAAGTTTTAAATTATTATACTATTTCATTTTTATTAATAATATTTAAAAAAGATACTACAATATTAAAACAAATATATATATATTTATATATTTTGTAAGTATGGTGAAAATAATCAAAAACTTTATTTCTTGTTGTGTAAGAAAATTCTGAAATACATGATTCGACGGTTATACAAATTAAGTATTTTTATTAAATTAAAATTTCTCTAAAATTAAAAATATATAATTAGTTGATAAGTTAGAATTTTAAAGCTTTTATTTTACTTATTTTGAGCACTATTTTTTAAATTAAAATTTTAATAATTAAACAATTATATTTTATAACTTGTAATATCAAAGCATTGTGAAGATAAAATAAAATTTTTCTATTTTATATTTATGATTGAACATAATTTAGTACTTTTAAATTCTATAATATTTGATCAGAGTTTTATCATTTAAAAAAGTTTATAAATTATTCTAAATTACAAAAATTATATCAAATAATGATATTAATGGTGTTGATATTATGAGTCTTCTTTTATTTTGATTTATTTATTTAATAATAAATTTTTTAATATTGATAGAAACAAATATAATTTAAATAATTAAAACACGATTTTCCTAAATTTATTTTAGAAATAATATAAAATTTTTATATCCTGATATTATAAATACTTTTTTATACTGATTATTCCGAATTAAACAAATATCTTTATAATAAAATTTCACTAATCGTACAATAGATAATAGAGCAATAGTAGCAGTTTTTTAAATATTTTTATTCAAAGATATCATATATTTATTTATAGAAGTTATAATTAGATACTAAACTGTATTATTTAAATAAAATTACTTTTATTATTTTCATTTAATTTTATGATAATTAAACAATTCTGAATCGTATTTTGTATGTTATCTGATATTATTAAAAATGTTTTATTTTCATAAAAAAAATTCATTTAATTATTTTAAAAAATAGTTTCATATTATTTGAAAAGCAAAATTTCTGAATATTAATCGTAGTTACTATTCTCGCCAGATATAAAACTACTTTCAAAATATCAAAAAAAGATTAAAAAAAAATTGGACATTTCCAAAAATTTTGTAAGTGAATTAAAATCTTACTATAATGTTTGCTTATGTTTAAAAATAGAAAAATTGTTGAAATTTAAAAGTATCATTTTAAATAATTGAATTATTTTTAAAGATATTTTTATTATTTTATATTTATATAAAATCTATATGGTTTAGAAAAATTCTTAATGAATTTAATATACAGATCTAATATTAAATTTATTTTTATTTTATTTAAGTAATATTCTACCTTTCCTTTTATAATTCGTTTCGAACTTACGATGTCAAAGTTTGTAAGGTAATTTATATTTAAAATTATTACAACAAACGGTAATCAACAAAAATATTTACTTTCAAGATATACTGCAACGGAATGTTCTACAAATTGTACTATTTCTTTCTAACGTTAATTTTCGTAGCGTTTTCGAAAAATGACAAAATATCCTTGCTAAGCCTCGTGCAGTCAGAATCCAGCTGTATGCCGGAGACAAGAGTCACGGTAGCTTTGTCTTGGATAAAGACGAATGATAAATTATCAACGACAACACCCAATAGCAGTGACAACTGAACAAAATTGTACTAAATCAGTGAGTACAAAAAAGAGTGCGTCTATCAGATATTTTAATAATTGGTGGTCTTTGATTGATTTTCCATTCTTACGAGAAATTTATCTAACTACCGTTTAAAAAAGTTTAATTTTTCAATTTGTTTATTGATAAATTACTGATTTATTTTATGATAGTGATTATAATTTCTTAAAAAGTTTTCTTATTGTTTATTTATATAAGTGATTTAATCTATTAAGAGGAAAATTTGTTGGTTTGAATCGTCATTTACTAGTGTAAGCATTAGTTAATAAACAATTGAAAAATAATTGTAAAATTACAATTATAAAAATACGATACACTTATAATTTTACAATTTCTATTATATTCTATTTTTTAATTTTTCAATACATAAAATATTTAAAAGATGACATCACAGGAGGAAAAAAAAAATGAATTAAGGTTTGATAATTTATTAATTATTAATTTTAAATTCGAGTATTTACGTACTTATAATTATAAAAGAATGAGATAACATATATTTAATATTATTAATAAGACTGCACATATAAATATATTCTATAGAGTGATGTAATATATTATTATTTAATATATATCTTAAAAGTAAGATCAAATATTTTTTTATTATTTGAATTAAGAACGTAATATTGTTAAAAGTTTATCCAAAATTAGTTAATTTTTCTGAAAATTGTATGTGTTTATTTATGTAATTATATTTCACAAATATAGTTTATAAATATTTTATAATTATTCTCTTATAATCAATCATAATAATTTTTTCATATAAATTATTGAAATTTCCATTAGATATATTTTACAAACGTATAAATAAATTTTTAGGAAAAAAAATTTGTCAATATGCTTCTCAACTATAATTATTAATTTTATTTCATAAACTTCATAATTCATATATATAACTTAAATGTTGAAATAAGAAATTCATTTCAATAAAAATTTATATTATTTATATAATTTAAATAATTTTTTTGTTTATCAATGATTTTTTTCTCAATTTATATACTTGAGCATTATAATTATAAATGAAAAGTATAATAAAAGTAATTATATGATTATCGTTTATACTTTTAATAAATAAATTTTCTTATTTTGAATAAAAATAAAAAATTTTAAATTAGAAATTTGATTAAACATTAAAAGCCTATAACATAATATTATTTATTTTCTAAAATGGATCATGTTCGTAATACTACTATTGATTTATTTATAATTCATTAACTATTGTAAGATTATTTGATGGATTTCAAATTTACTAAATACATTGACAACTCTAATAAGTAGATTTACTTCAAAGGACCTCTCTTTTCGATTATCATTTTTAGAATTTGGAGATAAGATATACTCTTTATAAACAATTTTTATTTTAGCAATAATAGTAACACAAGATGCTAAGCCTAATTTGCATCTCTTATAGGCCGTTGCCTCTGCCCTCTAGTTCGCTAAATCATTTATTTTTAATGATTTCTAAGCACTTGTATGTTCTACTTTAATTATATAGATATTTACATCATAAAGTAGATGTGATGCTTATCTTATCGTAAATAAGAAAAATTATCAATCAATAAAATTTCATTTGAATTTTATAATTTTTATTCTTAAAACTTATTTATAAATTCATTAACATAATAACTATATAATAATTCTTAATATATGATTTAATAATTTTTATGATATAGGAGTTTGAAAATAATTTAAGCTCAATTTAATTATATATATATGTTTTTAAGTTGAAGATTGAAAAAAATCAAATATTTAAGATTTAAAAAAATGAGTTTTAAAGAAGATAAAATTTTTTTTTAAATTTATTATTTTAAACAAAGATGAAATAGATACCGTTTATTAATAAATACGATTATATTTTATATAGAAAGACATACAAGTTTATCTACAAGAGAAAATCTATTTTTCATAAATATGACTCATTATATTAATCATACATCTAAGAAAATATCAATGGTACATAATACATTCAGGAAAAAAAAAATTGGTTAAGTAATTAACAATACACTATATTAAAAAAAATGTATGAAAAATATTTAGAAATTGAAGTGATTTATTACATAATCATGTATTTATATGACATTAGTTTTAATAGTGAAAAAGAAATATATTACCCGTCTTAAATTAAAAAAAAAATAACGAAAATTTAGAATTAGAATTTATCTTGAAGAGTATATTTAACTTTATTATTAGTTGCTCGAGATAGCGATTTAATGTTTCTAAAAAAATTACTTGTTCTTTTTAGTCCAAATTTTCCATTATTTATAGTGCTTTTGAACTTCTTCATTTATTGAATATATACTGTGTTACAAATTTTATTTTAATATGTTATATGCATTTATTAAATATATTATATAAATTTAAAAGATTATATAATTTTTTGCTATATAGAAAGTTTATTAGCCTTCTCCATAATAAAATATAATACATCGACTTTTTTCAAAATATGTACAATATCTCATTAATAAATAGAATTTTTTAAATTAGTTTTAAAAGTTTATTTGAGAAGTTAGTTATATTGAAGTATTTTACAATGTACGTCAATTCATTATATAATTCAAACTAACAAGTAAGAAGGTAGAATAAATTTGTTTTTTAAATCAAACTTTAATTTTAAATATTAATAAATATTCAGAAATATTATAACTGATTATCTGCATATTTATTCTCTAAAAATTTTAGATGAGATATATTTTTGTAATTATATTATATTTATTAGAAACAAGATTAATTTTTTAATATATGTATATTCAAGTATGACTTTACTTAAAATTATTACGGAAACTCCAAATTAATAAGTGTTCAGATTCATTGAGTCTGTTTCAAGTGCGCTTAATGGCTAGAGATTTATTGACTAAGGCAAAATCTGTTTACCGAAAACAGCTATACGCGATTAAAAGTAACCACTCTTTTAATGTGTGATGGGCCAGATAAGCGAAAGGCCAAAAGGACCTTCACGATGATGCTAATGTGTCCAGAGAAACATTTGTGTGAGACTCGATCGTAAACCATATAAGCTATTTTTCTGGTGTATGGATATTTTATGTTGCAAACATAAGTAAAGATTGAGCAAGATTGAGAAAGTGTTGGTGATCCCGGAGTCGAGTAACTCAAAAGTATCAAATATCGATATTCACAGACAAGGGTTATATACTTACTGCTTCAAAATTAGTACCAGCTAGTTCAAAATTTAATCGTGAGTTACTAAAATTATAATATTATGTAAAATATGTAATTAATGTATTTTATATTTAGACACTTATATGACTATAAAAAAGGCTATTTTCTCATTGGAGCGGGTTTTTGTTTTAAATATTGTTAAATAAGATATAAATTGAATAACATTAATAATATGAACAAATTATGGTTTAAAACACTGGAATTTAATTAATAAATATTGCCCGACATCTCTTTTCTTATTCTCAGAAACCTATTTTATATTAAATTAAAATAAATAAACTAAAGTAAAGTAAGCACGACAATAAATAATAAGTAAATGAAATTTTAATTTGCATTATCGTATTCGATAATAATTAGTACATATTTGATTTTTTAATTATCTTTTCATAGAAATTTTAGTATATAATATATAATATCGAAAAAATTATCAGTTTAAATTGTAATATTATTTAATAATATATAATTATAAAATATTCAATAAAGTTTATGTAGATTATAATATTAAAATTATTTGAGTAGAGATTTATAGATTATTTCTGCCTATAGAAAATGTAATATATGTACGTTCATTAATATAATATGAGCTGAATTTAAAAAGATGAATACTTTATACTGAAATTTCTTATTTAAAATTTTACATAAATAAAACTTATATAGTAATGTTATAACTTCTTGAATTTATTTCCTTTGATAAAATATTTTTTTAAGGATTTAAAATACTTAAAATATTTTTTTTTGTGCGTCATAATTGAAAGATATATTTAATCAGTTTTAATGATTATTTTATGTATTATTTCACTTTTTGCACTATAATAAATAAAAAAATTAAAATATATTAAATAATTGTTAATACCATAAAAATAAATAAATTTTAATAATTTTATAAAATAATTTAATTTTGTTAATTATAAAGTTTATTGCTTAAAAAAATGTATTTTTTTTTGTTAATACATACACTATACATTTTTAAAATTAAAAATTTGTAAAGTTAAATAAAATTTTTTTAATATTTGTAAAAATTAAAAAGTTTTTGTTAATAATTTTATGTAAATTCAATTCAGGCATAATTTTTGCTAAATCAAATGGATAATTAATACTTAAAAACTAGTTTACAATTTAATAATCATTTAGTATTATCATATGAAAATGAGATATTTTCAACATAAAGGATTTCGATAAACATATTGATATATACGAAAATAGGATATAAACATGATGCAGAATAGTACAGATAAAATAAGAGCGAATTTGAAGTAAAAAAATCCCAGTTTTATTACAGAATTAGTAGAATAAATGGAATGAGCATAAATAATTAGAAATATAAATTTAATAAATATAATGTGTATATTTCATAATAACTAATTAAAAACTAAAGATAAATGAAAATCATTATTTTACTATTTTGATAATTTATACCTAAATAAGGAAATACTGTTATAAATATTATAAAAAATAACTTTGTAAAAAATAATCTATTAAAATTATTATTATTAAAACAAAACAAATATTTTTTTAAATAGCTTTTTTATAAATAAAGTTCTTGAAGTCTCGTTCTTAAGAAAATTAGACAGTTGTTTCTGAACAACAGATGATTGACATTGAGATTTATTTTTAAGTTTGGACTTCTATAAAGATCATACACACATATATATATTTTGATTTTACCAATGCTTGAATTTACTCTTCGTAGGAGAAAAATCTTACAAACTGTTTTGGATTTTATATTGTAATTAAATTATAGAGAGCTATTTATGTCACTTTATGTATTAATTTTAGGAAGGTGAAATGTTATATAGAGACATTGTTTAAGTAATAGTGATAGTTAAATAATGTTGGTTAAACATTTTCTAGTTTTCATATTATGAAACTTCCATTAATAAATATTTTAGTTGTTTAGTTATATAATTTAAATAAATTTATTAGCAATAAAACATTTATAATTTACTTTCAAGTAATTTATTCACAATTATATATTGACGTAGATAGTACACCGTTTGATCGCAAACATTGGTTGCTTCGCTTCTCACGTCAAAAATTGCTCGCACGCATTAATAGTGTTTTTGGTTTCCGTGTCAGTCGATCATCCGTATTGTCCACCGTTTCCGTTGTATTTATTTTCCTTTTTTTCTTTTACGTTTAACTATTTTATTTTACAGGATTACTGAAATTTTCCCGTTTTCTATTCGCGTTGTAAATTCTCCTGACGATTTTCGAGTCGATCGACATTTCCAATTGGTGTTTATTTTTACGAGACGACTCGATTAAATTATCGCTTGCGGTACGCGAGAGTCAAGGATATCATATTGTATCACTATGTGTATAGGATTAACTCTACAGAGAATCATCGCATTGTAAATATTTATATTAAATCATTAATAATAAAGCAAACCGCGTTAATTTTCCTTTTGTTTTTTTTTCACTTTCTTGGAACCTAGCTAATACGACGTTCCACCTGGGTCAGTCTCTATTCTTTTATTTTTCTGTATGCGTAAATTATATATATATATATATATATATATATATATATATATATATATATAGTTAGTTCTTCTAACAATATGTTTAATACTGACATCGCATATCGTCACAAAAGAAAACTCTCCACGCTTTCTCTCTTATGCTTCTTTGAGCTTCGAAAAGCGAGTTTTTTATTATTCTCTTATGGGCTGCAGGCCTTTCTGCGCACCATGTTTTTTGTTGGCCTTAAATGAATCACGCGACATTGTTTATTTTTCGACACAGCTCGCTATATATTTTTATTATCATTTTATTCTAACTTTTCTCTAATATTTTTTACTAACGCGACGTTTCCTCGTTAGTGCCTTTTCTTTTTTATGCTTTCGAGTGCAACATAATTAATTGTAATTAATTTTTAATAATTTTTTTTATTAAATGTAAATACTCTTTTATTTGTCTTAAAACTGTGTGTGTTTTTATTTTTAATAATATGATTGTTATAATCGTAAAAAACTGTTTTTATTTAAATAAACACATCAATAGCTTTATAGATTTATTTTTATTTAAAATTGTAATTAATATTTTAAATTCATTAGTTATTTAGTTTATTCGGATTTTTTTATTTCTATAATTATTTATAAAAATTAAAGATTGCCTTCTCTTTCACTTTCTACATTTCTTAGTATCAAGAATCTGCTCTTTCAATTTTTGTTATAATTGCGATAAATACTTTGTTTATTTCTTATTGAATTCTTTCATATAATCCATTTTCATCGGTTTATTTCGTTCTAATTATCTTCATGTCCTTAATTTCCTTATATCATTGATTTCTTTTTGTGTCGCTATCACTATATTAGTAATTCTAATCCTTTTTCTACTATTCTTATTGCATCATAATTTTTATTATATTTCTAAGCAGCTTTTGATTACCCTTGTAATTTATGTAAGAGGTACGTATCTTTTTTGTTTCTTTTAGTTAGCTTATAGCTTAACACTTTCAAATAATTTGCTATATTTAAACTATCAGCCTTTCCTAAATTTATGTATGAACTTAATTTATAAGTCTAAGAAAATTGTTATAATACAATGTAATTATAGCAAAATATATGGTAAAAATTTATAATACATATAAGAAAATTGTAGTTACTATATATTAAAAAATATATTTTTCATTTATTAAATATTACAATTACTATTTGATCTATGCATTTAAGAATTTTGGTTTTTTAATTATCTTTGTTTCAGGAACAATTTAATATTTTGTATGAAACCATACTTTATGAAATCGTTAATTTATTATTATAAAATTGAGCTGATATTTTTTTATAAAATTGTAAATTAAATTATGGTAATAAAATTGAATCAGATATGTACATACTCTGATTATTACATCGTAATATTTTTTTTATTTTTACAAGATTTACATTTAATTTTAGAATTCTTATAACTTTTAATGTAGTCTACAAAATAATTTGTTTATTTTTTCCATAATAATAGTATTTATTTTACTAAACCGTATGTAATTTGTTTCTAAAAAATTTTTTGATCTATAAAATTATAATTACAATTATAATTATTATTAAAAGTATCTAATAGCAATATTTTTTGATATTTCGAATATGTAAATGAAAATTGTACAAAATTTATTATGTATTAATTTCTATTAATTTACAACTTATTAATAGCAACTTCAATTCATCAGTACCTCATACTGTAAATACAAAATGCAAGCTATATCCAGTGTCAAAAATAAGAGAGGCATTACCTCAAATTTTAGCTGTTAGTGCAAAAAATTTGCTGCTACTTACTTTTGGAACCAGCCTTGGATTTGCTACTATTTTAATTCCTGAACTACAAAAATTTAATCCAGAAATATCAGTTACTGTAGAAGAAATAACATGGATTGGTAAATATTTGATATTTTACTATATATATAAGTATATTATTGTTATATTGTTTCTAATTTATAAATAGTGTTTTCTAAAAAAACTTTAGAAATGGCAAATTTAAAAAAATGAAAAATACTCATATTTAATTTAATTAGCATTATATATATAAAAAATTATGATAATATTTTTTTTAATTCTCGTAATTATTAACATTGATTATTATATAAAATATAATTTTTTAAGAATTGATATATTTTTAATTTGAAAAAAATTCTTTTCAATGAATTTAATGATAAAATCTTTTAAAGCAAATTAAATTAAATTAATTAATTGATAATTCTAATAATTAATAACTAAAGTAATTTATTATATTATAAATTATAATTTTAATCAAAAGAATGCTTTTTTTAAAATCAACTTCTTTTTTATAATATTTTGTTTAAAGATTCTATAGAATAGTATTATATAGAAGAACACATTTTTTAATTGAAAGGATTAATTTTAAGGATATAACTGTAACTGGCTATTTCTTCTTTCTTTTTTATTCTTAATTTCGCATCAAAGTGTTTTATTATTTTCAATTTTTAGAATAAAATCACTAGGGAAAGAATCACACTGAGAAATTATTTAGTATTCAGGTTAAAACATATAAAATATATCTTTATTGAAATAAAACAGCTAGATTTGAGTTTGAGAGTATTGTTTTTCTCTAATGTGTGATTTTAATTCATGTGGCAGATACTTCAATATTTTTATTTTAATTTACATTTATATCTTGTATATTGTTGTTGGAATTGCAAGTAGTCAAGACACCACTGGCAAAACTATCAAAATTGAAGAAAGAAGTTTTTTTTAAATTTACAAATAATGGTAAATTTACCCATACATTCTAATATTCTCCAATACCTGCACTGCAGAATATTTTGTACTGTTTGTGTAAGGGGATCTAATTGTAAAAATCTTGTCGATATTGGAACATTAACACTTTCTTACTCCAATGAAGAAGTTGCTAAATATTTCAATTGAATGTAATGCACATAAAAATATAATAAAAAACTCAAAATAATTTAAAGATAATAAAAATATAAAATATATGATTATAATTTTAACATTAGACTCAAGATTTTTAAAAGTAGGAATAATTGTAAGAAACAAAAGAATCATGGGAAATACAGGCATTAGATTTGATCTAATAATTAATTGATATAATTAAAAACATAAAGATTTCAGTAAATAAAAATATACTATTTTAAACATTCCTATAGAGTATGATGCAGCCTTCGAAATAATTTCATTTAGTTTTTGAGTAGTATTATCAAATGATTCAATTTTTGTATTAGAATTACTAGAAATAATACATCGATTAATGTTATCATATATAATATTGAGTCACATCGTTTAATAAAAATAAATTCATAACAGTAAGTCCACATTTTTTAAGAAAGTTTATTTTATTATTTTGTTGGTTATTGAGGGACAAGACAGATTGTACAAACTGCAGCAAGAAAAAGTATATTTAAGGATAATCGTGACTGCAACACAACAGAAGTGAATAAAACACGTACACAGATTAGTAAATTTGCTTCGCTATAATATAATTTTAAATTATATAATTATTATATATATATTTTTAATATTATTAGTAAATATTAACAGTTTTAATTTTTCTTTTTACTTTTATTATCCGTTCAACTATTTGCCAAAAACTAGTTTTTGCTTGATGAAATAACTGGTGTGATATTGCAATTTACTAGAAATTGATATTTAAAAAATTAAAAAATAATGAATTTGTAGCTGTGATAAAAATAGACACTAATAAATCAATCATCAAACAACAGTTAGTTTAGAAAAAGGTTCAGAAAATAGTACCATTTAATATAAGTATTAGGAATATGATATTTTAAATAAAAAAATACAAATTTCATAAAACTATAAAAGCATAAAGATTTTGTAAATGCTATAAAATTAAGTTGTAGTCTGAGGGTTAAATGAAATTCTGATAGCTTTGTTATATGTAGCTAATGATGCAAAATAGGCTTATACAAATGCCAAATTATGAATATATTTTCTGTATATAATACAATTAAAAACTTGTTTTATCTAAAACTATAATGTTTAAATCGATAAATATGATTTTTTAATATTTCAATTGATTAATTTTTTAGGCTATTAAGTAATATAAAATATAAATTTTTCATTGATGATTTTTTTCTGATTCAATTTTTCAATTCTATGCAATATTAAATAAATATTTTCATTCATAAAAAGTTAAAATGAAGAATAATTAAGAAATTTAACGTATAATTCAATTTCTTGTTTTATATATTTAAAATAATTTCGATCTTTTAAATAAAAAATGATGAATATAAACAACATTTTTTAATTTTCTATCAAATACTGATATTTAAAAATATTTATATTGCTCAGTCTAATTTATATTTAAAAAAATTTAAAATAAGAATCATTTTTTAATTCTTTTGTATAAAACTGTTTTATACAAAAGTTTAAAAAATAAAAATTAATTATTAAGCTAAAATAATTGATAATTTATGGTGATATTTTTAGTAAGCTTTTATTTTTATATATGAATTATTTATAAGTACAAATATAAATTTAAAAATTTCAGGTAGCATTAATCTGTTTCTCTTACCTGTGGGTGGCTTTCTTAGTGGTCTTGTATCTCAGAGATTTGGTCGGAGACGGACTATGATGATTTCAACCATTCCTTTTGCAATTGCATGGATAATTTTTTATTACGCTACAAATACCAACATGATCCTTGTTGCACAAGCTTTAACGGGTTTAACTGGAGGTCTTTTAGAGGCACCTGTTGTTACATATGTAGCTGAAATCACGCAGCCACATCTACGTGGTATGCTATCGGCAACTTCAACCATGGCTGTAATGTGTGGAGTTTTTACACAAATGTTATCAGGAAGTTTTGTAAAATGGCGAACTGTAGCCATTATCAATTTACTCTATCCATTATTATCGTTCACAGCTCTTTATTTTGTACCAGAGAGTCCATCGTGGTTAGCAGGTAAAAGTTTTATATTTTACTTTAAGAAATTTTTTATTTATATTTTATACATTTTTTTTATATATTTTATATTTAATTGAGGTATTGGTAGTTTACTTTTAATCGCGATGGAATAGGTGAAATTACTTATTATCGTGGTGTACTGCTATTTGAATTTAACTGAGTTGGTAGCCAGTCAACCTGCGATAGATGAATCTTCATTTCCAGAAAGCAGAATACTCGAAGAGAAGAAATTCAGTAATTTTGTGAGCGGTAGTTTTCAGTTAGTAATTAACACAGTAGAATTTGCTTCTTATTTCAGCACAATTTTTAGTGAATTAAGTGATTTAAGGCCTTTTCCTATTCGAGATCAGGACAATAGCAGAAATTTATTAATGAACGAATAAACGTGGCTGTGGATAAATAGAAATTATTACAAGAAATATAGAGTGAGATTTATGTTTTGATGCGTTATCATTGGTGTTGTTATCGTCAGATTCTCACATCATCTTCATTGGCTATTTTATTATTGATCCATTATTCCAAGTTGCTTTATGATATCAAAGTTATGTTTATAACTGTGGCTTTCTTTTTTCTTGAATAATCTAAATTCAAAGGTTTAATTTGAGTTATTAGAGCAAAAATTTATTCTTTGGTGCAAAAAGTACTTTAATAAACCTTATTAAACTGGTGAATAAAATCTAATCTATAGAAACACTAAAGAAATATTCATTGTTTTATAAAATAAGGTATTTATCCCGAAGGAAGTGTACAATTATATAAAAATAACATTATGTCTAGAATCTTGTAACAATAAATGTCTTGGTATTGTTTACTTTCCACCCTGTGTACATTTTTTCTACGTATTTATCTTTTTTAACTAAATCATATACACACACTCATAAACCCTTTTTTATTTATATTTAAATATGATATATATATATATATATATGTAAATATAATTATATTTACTTTCATTTAATGAAGAATTTCTATTTAGTTTCTTAAGTATATCTGACACATATGTAAGAATTTGTATTCTTCTCTTTTGCACATGTAAATATGCTACATTTTTATTTTACATGTAGTTATTTCTTTGAGACTATAAATTATAGCAAATTATTAAGATTTATACACAATAAATAATATGTATTAAATAAATACAACATCATTATATAGCGAAAACACCAAAAATTCTCACAATATTTTGGTTATATATTGACAATTAAATAAACGAATTTTACAATTAAGAGTTTCATTATTAAGCATAAGTACCATCTGTCCAATCGAATAGCTGCCAAGCACTGATCACTCTCTACAAATAAATTTACATTGTTATTAGAAGTAAGAAATAAGCAAATATTATAAAAAAATTAATTAACAATATAAAATTATATAAATACTAATCTTTCTTTTTTTTACTTTTAATTATGATGCATCACACTACTAAATATTTTATATTTTATATTTAACATTCTTTTCCAAATTCATAGCGATTTTTTAGTTAAAAGTTTTTAGCGATTCATTAGTACGAATATGTGTATTTTTTACTTTTTATAATAATCAATCAATTCCTTCTTTTCTCTTAAGACTATTAAATATCTATGTAAGAGTAATAATATTAATGTTTAAATACACACATATTTAATTTTATCTCTGTTAATCAGAATTTACTTACTTATTATCGTGATAATTTAAAATTTCGTATTATTTTACTTAACAATAATTATTCTATAAAGAAAAAATGTCCTAAATAAATTAAAAATTAATAAGAATTAGTATTTACATAAAAATTTAGGTGATTTTCTTTTCCAATTATGTGCATGTCATCCTATAGATCCTTTATTTATACAGAGATATACTAAATCGATTCCTGTTTATTAAAATTTTGTTTAATGACATTGAAAAGAAGTTATTAAAGAAGAATTATGTAGCAGTATTTATAAGTCTAAAATAAAAGCAGTATATTCCAAATTTATCACGGTAATAGATCTAATACTTTTTTGGCAAAATTTCGTAAATTTACAACTCAATAGAATTTATGTTGAATACTATATAATGATCATGGAACCACTTTTGAAAACCTGATTTACAATATCACTTGGCTCTTTACAGGTGGTCTTGCCATTAATCAAGAAGTTTAATAATATTAAATGATTCTATATGTCTTCTTAAGTTTCTTGATTCTATAGTTTTTAAAAATTTATTATCAAATCTTTTAAATATGTTTCAAGAAGGTAGCTAGATACCACAAACTAACTTATGAAGAATTAGTCAAAACCTTAACTAATATCTAATATAATTAAATAAACAATCTATGAAAAAATTTTCTTTAATAATAGTAAAAGTAAATGAGAATACTTAAAATAATTAAAAATAATTAAAATTAAAAATAATTAAAATACTGAATTAATAAAATACTATAGTGAAAGACATTAAAGTATACCTCATTAAAAAACTAATAAAAAATAAATAACAATATAATTCTATGTACAATTTTTACCTAAATAAAATAAAATAAAAGTAAAAAAGAAAATTTTATATACAGAAATAATAGAAAATAAGAACCTAGAATAACCGAAATAGTTAAAAGAGAAATTTTTACAATATCTTACGTACATAGAACAAAAAAAGTGAAATAACAAAAAAAAATCAACCAAGACCAAGAAAATAATTATTAATTTAACTTATGCAAATATAAACAATAATGGATATAACAATGAAATATTCAACAATATAATGCAACCCATACCAGATTTAAAAGAAAACGTAAATAATGCATTAATACAACACCAAGCACAAATAAATGAAGTACGAGAAACTTTAAAAGCTAACAAAGAAAAATATTTTTAATAATATTTTCAATAATCAACATCAAAATATAAAAGAAATTAACAACATAACCATACACAATCATAAAAAAACATAATGATAACTCAAATAAAAAAACACTGGAAATACTAGCACAAAAGGAAAAATGGGAGAAACACCGAAAAAATATGAAAACATATTAGTGGCTAGCATAAGTATATAATAATAATGATATTAAAATTCAAAATAAATAGTGATTTATAAAGATAAAAATTAACCTTTAATTTAATAAATAAAAACAAAATATATAAATTAAACTTATATGTATGTAGATAATAAAGCGATTAAAATTTTAATAATTGAATATATGAATAAATACTTAATACTTTATATCCTATATTTATTACATCAGTCCCATACCTTCTTCTATATCCTCGCACATATACACAAAATTAAAAACAAATCAAATGTACAGTTTTTATACTATCCATTCTCTGCATATAAATAGAACTACAAAAAGGTTATAAAAAAATTTGTTATCCCGTAAAAATTTTCACACAAAAAAAACCAATTAAAAACATAAAATGAATAAGTTGTAAGACTGCAATCGTATATGATAGTATATGAATCATAAATAAATTATTGCATACGAAATCATTGTTTATTATGATAAAAAAATATTGTAACAAATAAAATAATATTAATAAACGAATAAATCAAACGATTAAATTATAAAAAAGTTAATGGTATTATGGCCTAAAAATGTAAAAACTATCATTTAAAAAAAAATATAATTAAATAAATATATTAATCTAAGTAATCTAAGTGTGATAATAATAAATACTTCGAGATTTTATGTATTAAAATTAGGTGTTGCAATTGTTGCTCCATAAAAGACAAACGTTGCCATGCTTATGAATATTCTCTTCATGATTAAGATAAAAACTGAAACTCTGTATTCGAAAATATTAAAGAATTTATAAAATTTTCATTCTGTCTTCTAGTATTCCTATCGTATTTTAGGAAATTATTGAAGTGCTAGCTATGCCTTGACATTTCTAAAAAATAAAATGGTACAATAAATTATTCTACCAATTTCTGTGTAAATTATTTTATTTTCATCGCACATTATTTGCTCCAATTGAGGATACATAGATTACATCTTTAATTATATAGCGTATTTACAAGAAATTAAAAGAATATATATTAATAGTCTTCGGTATGGCTCAATGTGCCAAAATTACTAATCTTACAGTAAATATAAATGAATTTATTGATTTTCTTTAGAATTTATTTTAAGCAGAGTTCAATGCATTTCTTAAAGAATAACAGCATTAACTGTATTTAATGAAAAGTACTTTCTAGTTCATTTAAAAGAACATTACCAAACTGAAAATGTAAAATAGAAAACACTGATAAAATAAAACAAACGTTCAACAAATTAAATTCAATCTCATTCTACTAATTTTAAATCTTTATCATACTACACGATACAGGGTATAGAATAAATATCAATCTAATAAAATCATCTGTTAACATAGAAAATGTATAAATGGCAGCAAGAAAATGTACATTTATATTTTTATTAAAATTTAACAAATTCATTAATTTATTATTTTTCATTCACCATTTTAAATTAATTAGTTAACTCTCGATTAAACGACTAACATATGTTAGTGACTTACTAGAAAATTAACTTTCAAATAATAAAAATATTGAGTTTTTAGTCATCGCTATTTTATAAATCATTTTAGTAATATATTTGCAAGTGAAATTTGTTTATTTTTTTGAATATTAATGTTTATTTGGACTCAGAAATACATTATTTCTTACATGTTTTTTATCATAATAAATAATTATTTCGCTTGCAATATTTTACTTATGACTAATATGCTGTCATATACAGATATTGCAATCTTACAGTTTATTCATTTTATGTATTGAATTAGTTTTTTTTGTATGAGAATTTTTACGGGAGGAAAAAATTTTTTTTATAACATTTTTGCGATTTTAGTATGGAAATATTGTAATAAATAATAGAATATTGCGGATTAGTATTTATTTACATATGAATATACTCAATTATTAAATATTTAAAATCATTATTAGTATATAATTATGCTAGCAATCAATATTTTTTAAATTTTTTCGGTGTTTATTTCGTATATTTCTTTTTGGTATATCCATATTATTCCTATAAAATATTATTAATTATGCTGTTTATATTTGTTTCGTTTGTTATTTTTGTGTTTAATCTTTTTTATTAATATGATATATAATGAGAATGTTATTTTTATCTTAATTATATTATTTGTTATCGAAAAATGTTAATGATTCTGGATTAATAAAACCTGATTTTAAATATTTTAAGAAAAATTTCGGGTTTGAATATATGGTATTGGAAATTAAACTATTTTTTTATCTGATGTAATTTTGCATAATGGTTTCTATTTAGTTTCAATTTATTTATTTTAATAAATGCAGTTAAAAATATATTCTATTTTTTATAGATATACTTATTTATATAAGATTTCATTTTTTATATATTTTGTATAGACCTTGCTTCAGTTCTGTAAGTATTAAAACAAGTTCTTATGCACTTTTAAAATTCTAATTTTCTCCATTTGATGAGATGTTATATTATAACAAATGAGGCAACTATATGCTAAAAATGGTTCGAATAAATCCTTGGTAACATAATATTTTAATTTTTATATTTCCAAAATGCTTTTTTGATTTTTCAAGTTGAATTTTTATATCATTATTAAATTTTAATTTGTGTTTCAATGTAAATCCAAATATTTAACTAACTGTTTATGTGTAATTGTTTTTTCTTTGGTAGTATTGCTTATTATATGGGAATTTTTGCAGCTTTCTCTTTCCGCTCCACTTATTTGGGATAAGTTGTTCCGAAATAAAATGCTTCACATTTATTTTTGGTTAATTTTAATTGTAGCAATCGTTTTAATTATTAAATAAAGTTTGTAGTTGTATTTATAATTTTTTAGTATTCTTAGCGGTTACATAAATTATTAAATTATCTGCAAAGAATATCTTTTTTTGTAATGAATTGTTAAGATAAAATAAATGATTGATATTACTATTGCATATATTAAAGAGTATCGGAGAATTTACTGTGCCTTGTTGTAAACCATTTCCTACCATGAATTCTAGACTTGAGTCGTTGTGTCCTATTGTATCATGTTTCGTATCATGTTCCATATTAATTTCATTAGATATTTAAGAAATTTTTTTTTATTAATTTATAAATTATGACTTCGGTCCAAGTGGTGACGAATGCTTTTTCTATATCGATTAGGCAAGCTACTACTTTTTGATTGTCGTTTGGTGCCTACCATATATCCGATGTTAGTTTATTAATTGCATGTATTGTCGAGTGCTTATGTTTAAATCCGAATTGGTTCACCGGTATTATGTTATTTTGATTATAGTATTTTATTAAGGTATGATTAATTATTTTTTCGTATATTTTGCCTATATTTGGTAAAAGATTTATAGGACGAAAATTAGATAGCGTTGTATTATTTTTATTTTTCTTCTGGATTAATAATACTATTGCTTTTTTCCATTTTTTTGAGTATTTAATACATTGATAAATATTATTATGTAATAATGTTTAAATTATTGGGGAATATATTTAAGGACTATATTTGGTACGTTATCAAATCCAGATGATTTTTTATTGTTTAATTTATTAAAAATATTGTTTATCTGAATGTGAATAATAAATTAATCAAGTTTTTTACCTGTTCGTTTTGGATTCTTCGCTGGGTTTTCCATTGAAAATGGTGTGAATATAATATTTTGTGTTATATCATTTTTTATTTCTTTTAATTTGTTTGTTTCTTTCATGACTATTATTAAGTCATGTTTTACGATTCGTATTGTTTTTTTATGTATTTCAGAATAATGTAATCTTAGTAAATTGAGTTTGTCTCTAGTATTTATTATTATATACTTATTGTTATTATCTTTATTTATATTTGTTATGTCTATTTCTGCCTTTCTTCGTGTTATGATATCTTTATATGATATTGTTAATGGATGGAAATTCATATCTTCTTTTGTTCTTAATATTATATTAAGTTTGGAGAACTACTGTTAGATCATTTTTTTGGAATGTTTTTATTTTATTTTTCCAGAAAGTATTTATTGATTTTGCGAATTTTTGTTAGAGTTGTTTTTTTATTTTATCGAGTATGTATTTATAAAGTTCTAGATTTTTTTTATTATAGATTTAATTTAGTCGCGTTCTGTTTATTAGTGATAGTATGTAGCTTTTATCCTTTCGTATTTTTTTGATGTCTTTGTTTATGTAACATTCACAGAAATTTTTCGATATTTTCAAATATTAATAGATTTATCGTGTGATTTGTTATTAGTCAGATTTTCTATTATTAATTTTACTTCTTTAAGTAAGACATTATGGTCGTTATCATATTCTATTACATTAATTGTGCTATCTATCCATTTATTAATTAATTTAATTCTAACATCGATTAGGCATAATTCTATATATGAATTTGTATTAAGGTAATTCTAACTGTATAATTTAATTTTGTATATTATATCATTTTTGTTTAGTTAATTTTTTATAAAAGTACTTATTGGATTGTTTATGTTGTTATTTTAGTCAGAATATCCAAATTCGCATTTGGATCACTGGCTATTATGTAAAAGTTTTCTCCTTTTTTGAGATTTAGATTTTCGAAAAGTTTTTTAAATTCTACATTAAATTTATTTTTTTTTTGCATGTGAAGAAATTATAAATAGATTGCCTTTATTATTCGTGTACAGTTTTATTATTGTTATTTGTAGTGTATTGCTGTTTATTATTTCACTATTATTAAATTATATTAAATTTGGTTTTTGTTATACGAATAAGTTTAATAAGTTATATCTTTTTTGTATGAAGTTCACGAGTTAACGTTTATTGCTATAATTTTTAGTGTTTTGAATGTTTTTTTATTTGAGTTATTATATTTTTTCTATGATTTTTTATTGTTATTTTGCCCATTTCTTTTATATTTTGTTACTTATCATGAAAGATATTGTTAAAAAGTTTTCTTCGGTAGATTTTAAAAAATTCTTTAACTTCATTTATTTGTGTTAAGAGTTGCATTAGTTTATTATTTTTATTTTCTTTTAAATCTTATATGACTTGCATTATGTTGTTGAATATTTCATTATTATTTTTATTCACGTGTTTATTTGTATATGTTAAATAAGTATTATTTTGGTTTATTTTATTTGCTGTTTCGTTTTTTTTCTTATATCTGCGTAGAAGATTGTACGAATTATAATTTTATCTATTTTATAAATTCTATTTATTTCGGTTTGTCTTTTTTTCATAATTTTGTTTACATTTTTTTAATATTTTTTTAATTTTTAAACTTTTTGAACAAGCTATATACATAATAGGATATCCAAAATTTTTTCAGTTATAGCAGTATAGATCTTTATTATTGATTTTTAATTCTTCTATAATTTATGTTACTATTTACTGAAATTTTAACAATATATATCATCGCTGAATCTACTATATCGTCACTGACTACTAATTATAGCTGACTCTTTACTAATGACAACTCTTTCAATAACGCTACTGTTCTACTCCATCAACGTCAAAGCAACATAACTACTTTCTTCAACGAAGCAATGAAAAGTATATTTTTACTAGAACAAATTAATATGAACATTATAAAATAAAAATGCATATATCAATTGAAACCGCTTACAAAATACTCTCTAATTTTGATGGTGATAAAACCAAAATATACTAATTTTGTAATAACAGCGACACTACAATTAGTTTATTACAAACTTTGATAGACAAAATAATACTAATTTCTATGATCCAAACAGAAATTATAGGCAAAGTGCAAGCTCTAATTAAAAATTGAGTATTCGTAAATTGGAACACTTTAAAATCATATTTAATAAATACATATTCAAACAAACGATCACATAGACAATGGCAATTAGAATTATCGTCGTGTAGACAAGGCCATAACGAAGATATTTTATCTTATTAAAATTACAAATAATTTAAATGACGCACTCATAGCTGCTAATCAAGTTACATGTGTAAATTTATTATAAACGTAATCCTTAAATGTTTTCGTCATGAATTTTAAAAAAGATGCAATAGATAAAGCCGACAGTTTTGAAGATACTGTCATGATTACTGAAGAAATCAAACAAAAATCTTTAAAAGAAATCAAAACTTTCAAAACCTGAGTATACAAGAGTATAAAACTTGTAATATTTGTAAAAAATCTGAACATTTAGAGTCTCATTGTTGATTTAAATTACATATAAATAATTACAACACAAATTCAAATAAACTTTTAAGCAACTAACGACAAAATAAATTATTTAAAAATTGTAATTTTTCTAAATATTTAGGACATTTAGATTCCTAATGTAAATTAAAAATAAATAGACAGTATATCAATAATATTAGGTATGATCAAATATAAAGTTATAAGTATTGCAGAAAAATTGAACTTGTTATTGAGGAATGTTGAAAGCGACAATTTAATATGAATATAAAACAAAATTATAATTAAAATCTAAATTATAATTCGAATTCATAAACAAAGAATCCTAATTCTTCGAATGTACATAATTTAAACTGCAATCTTCTTTGTTTCCTGTCGAACTAAGGAAAATAAGTTTATTAAAGACAGTGCATTAAAGAATAATAAAAAAATAATTGATTTAAAGATTTTAAATATATCTTCTCAATCAATAACTGCAAAGTCTACTATTAATCTCAAAACCAAAGAACTTCATTCAAGTATAGAGTTTCTTGCCGATACGGAGGTTGATATTTAGATTATCAAACTTACTAACTTCTTATTTAATGTTGATTTTTATGACGATGTCAATTTAAAGATTATTGGCTTATCTGCTTAAAATATTAAGACACTTAGATATTGCTTTATTAGCATATCAATAAACAATAAATCCTACGATACTATTTTTCATATAGTGAAAGACGAATTTTCGATACCCTATCAAACGATTTTAGACAATGACGTAATTATTGAATTAAGTAAGACTATCGATAGTAAACTTAAAATAATTTAACTAAGCGATTATTAAATTCCATAAAGCAGTCCTTTTTTATAATCTATAAACAAAATAAAACAGTTTTAATTTCTGCCATATCCGAAACTATTGTTAAAATAAGAATGTTAAATAGAAATATTACCCAAGGACTTATAAATAAAACAGTTTTGAAAGATGGATTTTATCTTTGCCAAAGTATTGTAAAAGTCGATTCAAATCTTCAACCTATTACTACAATTTAAAAAAAAAATGAAACGTATGTAGTAATTATTATACGGTATGTCGAAATCGAAGAATTTACCTCAAATTGCAAAATTATGAATATAAATTCAGTCGAATTAAATAATTATTCTTCTGTTACGATTAGAACATTTACATAAAGTAGAATGTGATCATATAATGGACTTTTGTAAAGATTATAGTCATATATTTTTCCTCGAAGGCAATATTTTGAGTTGTACAAACATAGTTTTTCATAAAATCGATAGTACCCCTAATCAATCTATAGCCTCTAATATCTATCGATATCCCAAATGTCATAAGGAAGAAATGAAAAATTAATTAGGAATAAATAATAAAAATGCTTAAAGAAGACATTATTCAACCTTCAAAATCTCTTTTGAATTTACCTCTTTAGTAGTTACGAAAAACGTGATTCTTCAAGAAAAAAAATCGTAATTGATTATTGAAAACTCAACGAAATAATTGTATGTGGTTCTATTAAATTTTAGATTAATCGCAAAATTCATAATATTTTATAGCCCTTGACATAAAATCAGGTTTTCCTCAAAAAAGACTGAATTTTCTACTTATTTCGATTACTACGAATTTAATCGATTACGTTTTAGTTATAAAAATTCAGCTGTTTGTTTTTTTTTTATTAATGTGAACCATTTTGGACGGGATTAAAGATATTTCATGTTTACTTTATCAGATGATATTATTTACTACGTAGGTTCATTAGAAACATAATAAAAAACTTAGAGAAATTTTTTAAAGAGTTCGAGAACATAAACTTAAACTTTAACTCAATAAGTACGAATTTCTCAGACATGAAGTCATGTATTTAAGTCATTGCATTTCTGAGAATGGTGTAAATCTAGATTCAGAAAAGGTAAAAACGATAGTTGATTATCCAGTTCCTACCAAAAGAAATCAAATTATTTCTCGGATTATCAAGACACTATAATAGAAGATTTATTAAAGATTACAGTCAAATTACAAAATCTATAACATCTTTATTAAAAAAACACCAAATGTAAAGGAAAAAGTTTACAACGGGGAAGTTTCGAAAATCTAAAAATACAACTAACTTCTATCTCTATTTTACAATATTCTGATTTAAAAAAAAATTCATATTAATAACGAATGCTAGCTAATTTGCTTTCGGTTCAGTTTTATCACAAAAGAATGAATTACAAAATTTACCTATAGCATACGTCAACAGAACTCTGAATCATGCTGAATCAAATTATTCTACAATCAAAAGAGAATTACTCGCTATGGTATGGGCAGTAAAACATTTTCGACCTTATTTGTACGGGAGAAAGTTTAAAATTATAAATGATTATAAAGTCTTATTATGGTTATTTAATTTAAAAGATTCCAGTTGTAGATTCTTCCAAAGTTAGAAAAATATGAATTTTAGAATATAAAAAATAATCTAAAATAAGCGTGAATAATTTATATTTAAAAACTTCATCTGATAAAAATTCTGCTTCAATAAACTGTACCAATTTTAATAACTCTCAAAGATTATTTTTGTTACTAGTTCATATAAAGATTTTCAACAAAATTAAAAAATAAACATAATTTTGGATAAAAATATAATGAACATCGAGATTCTTTATTTTCTGTTAAAAATAATTATGTTGTTTATGTATCTAAAAATTTAGATTTTAATCAAGTATTTCTTAAAGAATTTAATTCAAAATATAATAATAAAGAATACTTATAATCACAGAATCTTGAATTATTTAATGTTATTTCAGATAAAAATGATAATATTAATATTTACTATCTCATTATAAAAAATTTTTATTGTGAAAATTACGATCTTGAAGATTTATTCAAATACCTTACAGTTTTAGAAGAACTTTCAGGAAAAGAAAATCAAACTGCAATTAACTTACGGTAATTTCTTAATAAATCAATTGCATCTAAATATGATATCATATAATCAATGCTCAGATATTTTCAAAGATACAGATGTCTTTATAAACATTATCTAAACTGTAAATATACTTCAAAACCTAATGAAATTAAAACTATAATACAAGAAAATTATTGTTTGATAAGTATGGAGTACCTTGAATTCCATAGGACATATAAAAGAATAAAAGAAAATTATAAATGGGAAAATATGAAAAGTATGATTCATAATTTTATTAAAAACTGCGAATTATGTCAGATCAGTAAACTGATTAGAAATAAAAATAATCTTTTTTTTCAATCGATGGAAAATATTACCACTTCAACTGAACCTTTTGAAATAATAGCTTAAGTGATAGTTGGTTTATCTACTCTATCTGAATCAGAAAATATGCTTTAACGTTGCAAGACAATCTTTCTAAATTCACTTTAGCTTACACTATACCAAATCGTGAAGCAAAAACTATCGCTGAGATTTTTACAACAAAATTTATTTGTTTATCAAAGTGTAGTTAAACTATTTAAAATACAACATATTCAAATTACTCCATATCACCTTCAAATTAACGGAGCTTTAAAAAGTACTCATCAATTTCTAATCGATTATTTAAAACATTATGTCAACAAAGAGCAAAGCGATTGGGATACATATTTAGACGACTTCTCATTTTTATTTAACACTACATCACATAATTCTACAAACTATGTATCTTACAAATTAATTTTTGGTATTAAACCAACTCTCTCATCTGATATTAAAAAATCTGCTGAATTATATTATACATATAATAATCATTTAATCTAGTACCAAAATTAAGAAAAATTAAAGAATTAGCCACAGAAAATATGATAAAGCCTAAAGAACAAAATAAAGCATATTACGATAAAAAAGCAAAACCTATAAAATATAAGATCGGAGATAAAGTTAATTTAAAAGTTCAACAATTCTCAAAATCGAAGAAATTAATTTCTGATTATAATGACTCGTATGATATAATTGACATAATATTACTTTTAAACGTTGTTATAATACAAAACCGGAAGAAGACACAAGTATACGTTTATAACATAAAACCAGCCTATTTTAAAAAATAAATTAAACTTATTATTTCAATTAATTTTGTTATAGACAATTTATAATAATACTAGCCAAAAACTACAAAAATACGAAACTTCAATTTTCATTTAGAATATATTACGGCTATATAAAAACTTAAAAATTCTGTTAGTACTTGGAAAATTATAATTTATATAGATATTAATCATATAAATGCTAAACTGAATTTAATCAATAGAATCTTTATGAAAACATTATAATTATGATGAAAATACCGTTTATTGCCAATTTCTTTTATGCAACTCTTCAATATCAATATTCGAACATATGATACCAGAAATGAAATCTAAAGAAAATTATTTCAAAAATCTCATTGGCCATAAGAGAGTAAAGAGAGGATGGCTTAATACAATCGGAACAGTTTTCAAGATAATTATAGAAATGTTACACAATAATGATGCAATTTATTTCAATGATGCTATGAATAAAATAAAAAACCTAAATAAATTTCCTAAAAGATCAAATTCAACCAAAACAGCCAAAAATTTCAAATTTTAATTAATCTACTTATCTGTTGTACTGAAAGCACATTTAATGAAAATCTCAAACAAATTGAAAAATATAAAAAGAATATAGAAATTAGAAATTTTAAAATGAGGTTGTAAAAAACATTACAAGAATCTCTCTTTCCTAACATTAATGTGTAACGAATTGAGTAATGAATTGGATACATTAACCAACGCTATATTATTTGCTAAAATGAGCACAGTACATTCTAAAATTATGTTTCCGAATCAATTTTTGAAGAATTATAAAAAACTATGAACATGTAATCACCAGAATTGAATTATACTTTCATCATATAAGTTGATAATGCTTTTGAATTTAATTACATTACAAGCTTTATTTATGGATAACAAATTGATCTTCATTATAGAAAATCCACTAATATCCGATAAAACTTTCAATTTATACAAACTGAAACTACTGCCAGATAAACAAAGTAATAATGCTTTTATTTTTATTCAACCAATGATAAAATCTTTAGCAACATCTCAAGTAAAACTCAATATTCAATACTTGATAATCTTAATAATTTCAAATTAACAACATTAAATCTCAAAATCTCACATTTGTAAATTGTTAAAACCTATACATAGTACGAGAACTAAGCAGTCTTGTGAAATTCAATTATTATTTTTAAATTCTCATATTCCTGAAGATTGTGATATTGGAATTACAAAATTAGAAAAAGGTATTTGGAATGAGTCAACAAATAAAAATAAATATTTACATATTTTGCCCAAAATTGTAGATATAACTATTAGTTATCGAAATCCTATATTATTAAGCGATATTAATTTACAAAGTTCTGGTATTCTTGAATTATAATGTAATTGTAAGGCACATACACCATCAGCAGTATTGATAACAGAAAATTCTTTTCAGAATAATTATACATCATATATACCACAATTTCATATACTAGAAGACGATTGTTGTACAAAAAAACGCTATAAATTTTACTTATTTGCTAATACTACAACAAATAAAAATATCAAATCTTAATTTTAAAAATTTAAAAATTGCTAGTTACAAACTCGAAGACTTATCCAAATTAGGTAATGAAATATGAAAAAATGAGAAAGGACAAATACAAATTACTATTATTCTTATACCGTTATATTATTCTATTGTTGATTATGTTGTATATATTATTTAAGTTTTGTAAAAGAATTGAATAAACAAAAAAATACCAAGACAACGAAACATATTGATGTAGTAAGATTATTAATTATTTGATACTAAATATTTGTAACAAAGAAAAACGATAAAAAAAATATCCCTGTAAGATACATTTCTAAATCTAATTCTATAATTGCATAAGTAACGAATGTAATGAAATCAGAAGAGAAAGTATTTATAAAACAATCAAGATCAAAAACTAAATCGAATTATAGACTTAAAGATAAACTATAATCAAAATATTATTTGTCTCTAGTTTTATCTTTAATCTTTGCGGGGAGGTGTAATTTACTCATCATCTTTCAATTACTTTATGTGAATCATCACCCTCGTACTCCATAATAATAGAATAGGCGTCATAATTTTTTTTTAAAACGATAAACAACCATTGTAGCGCATCTCGCATAGATTATTATCTCTTAGTCATAATTAATCAGTTGCACACTTTCTAATATCAAATTTTAAGTTTCATTTCACTAAAATCTAGTATGTATCACCGAATCTGAGATCAATGCTACTTTTGTATACTGGACTACAGCGAGTATCAGATAGAGAAAAAGACAGAACAAAACAGAAGTAAACCCAGAACAGATCATACTAAATCTCTGTCATGAACGGTACCGTTTCAATATTACTATATCAAATAATTGTAACTTTAGTATATAACTTATATTAATAAATAAATTATTATTTAATGCATATACAAAACTAGTAACTCATTTGTCTGATATCAATATTTTACAATATTTCTGTTCCTGAGAAGAAGTTTTTGTTTAAACCTTTTAATAAAAATGTGTTTTGTTTTCAGCTTTTGATGTAAATGAGTAGTAATTTTTGTTCGTGCTTTTTAATAGTTTTATTGTGTTATTAAAATTGTCTGTTATTTTTAGGTATAATATGTGTTTATTACTGTGTATATCTTTTATGTAGTATTTTTTGCAATTTATGTTTGTGTTTAAAATTTTTATTCCTTATTATTTTTGTCTTCCATTATTTTTTTATGTTTTCTTCTATTTTTTCTTTTAATGTGTTATTTTCTTCTTTCAAATGTTTAATTATATTTTCATAATATGTTGATGAATTTATGTTTTCTAATAAAGACATTTCTATGTCTAAATTATATTTCCTAATGATTCTATTTTTAAAATTTTCTGCATTGTTTTTAGTTTTATTTTATTGCTTTCTTGTTCAATTTTATTGAATAAAATTGTATTTTTATAAATATTTATTTTACATTTATAAAATTGTAAATTTCTATTTTTTCTTTTTTGTGATAGTTTTTTTTGTTGAATTTCAATGGTTGTTTCTACAGTAGTTTGTATTTAATTTCTGTTTGATGTAATTATATTATTATTTATTTTTATTAATTTTTTTTAATGGGATAGAATTAATTTCTATTCCTATTGCATTTTATTAATTCAGTTTCTTTAAATTATTTATTTATTTATTGCTATAACTATTATTATTATCAAAATTATTAATTTTTGTATTTATAGATTATTTTTTAATTATATTATGAATTATTTTGGTTAATTTATTGATTAATTAACTATTCGAATTTTCACTTGTAATATTATAATTGTTATGTTTTATTTTATACTACATTAATACTCTTTATCCCTTGTAGAGGTATAAAGAGATTTACTTGAGCTAACAACGATTTAATCTTTAAGGTTCAAAAGTCAGAAGTCTACTGATTTGTCAAGTTAAATATTATATCTTAAGTAACTATACGTCTTCAAATTAAATTGTATTTTTATATTTGATAGAATTTTATGTGCTTGTATTTATTGTATATTTGTGTAATAATACATATTATTAACTATTATTACCAAGAAATAATATTAATTATTATATTAACGAAGATTTATAAGAGATATATTTTAAATAATTTTTAGATCAAGGTCGTTTTCAAGAGGCTGAAAATGGTCTTTGCTGGTTACGTGGATGGGTAACGCCAAAGCATATTGAGAGTGAATTTCATAATCTTTGTCTAACCTTTCAGATATTTATAAATGCAACAACTATTAAGTCCATTAGTTTAGAAAACAAGAAATATGCAAAAAAGCAAACCAATAGAAAAATTTGGCTATCCTATTTCAACAGAAAATTTTATATACCGTTTTTCGTTGTTTCTTTAATTTTTTTTATAAATGCATTTGGGGGTATAATGGTATTGCAAGTTTTTGCTGTAATGATTCTTGATGAACTTAATACGCCAATTGACAAGTAAGGAATTATTTTTTTCGTATTATATAATTATAATTGAATTGTTTAGATATATTATCTCCATTTAACCAATTTCAATAAAAATATTTTTTTAAATAAATTCAGAAAAATTAAAAAATGCAATAGATAAAATTAAAAAAAAATTATTTTTATAATATATAGAATTATGTCTATTTTTATATCTCATAAAATATATATATCAATGTATAAATATATAGGAATATGTATTCATAACGTATATTATAACAAATTAAATATTAAGTTCAACATATAATGTATTGTATGCACAGTGTATAATACGCAGAAACACAATCATAGTATATAAGATTATGCATAATCTAACCTTATCTTGATATTATATTATTCAGTAAACCTATTATTCTCTTTTTCTATTTCTATATGTTCGTTCTTTGTTTATAAATATGTATTTAGTTTATAATTATTTGTTATAATCACAATTAATAGAATATAAAATTGATAATTATTACAAAAGTATCTGGCTCATGGTTTTATGAACTTTTATGGAACTTAGTAATTGAATTGCAATTGTTCCAAAAATTTTAAGAATTAGCTATTATCCTTTTAGATAGAGCCTGTTGGAAGTACCAATAAACTTTTAATTAATTAAAAAGCCTTAAATCTGCTGTAAAATTTCTTATTTGATGAATGAATAAGTTAAGCATGTTTTGTAATGCCTTAGGATGTTTTTTAACCCGTGAAAATTCTCTGCCATTTCAATAAAAGTAAACATATATCATTTTCTCCACTGTTAATTATTTAGAAACGCTACTAGGATTTTAAGATAGAAAAAAGTTTAAATATAACATAAGAGTTATTTATTAATTAAATACTACTCGCTTGAAGCTGCAAGTCAAAAAAACCACAGAATACTGTGTATCGCAGAATTTAACTACCAAAACCTTCATCGGTATATGATTATAATTATATATCGCCATACACGATTTTAAAATGTCAATCAATGTATAGTCATCGTACAATAATAGCCAGTCAGCAATCTTTTATTAACAGAAAAAAAGAAGTGTGAATAATATTTTCGTCGAATACCCAATCCATATCCAATTTAATGATAGTGAAACATATTAGTAAAAATATAATTGTGTTCATTAAGTGTGCTATATGTGTATTTAAAATATGTATTGGATGCTTACATACGTTTTCATGCATATGTAAATATGTGTGCTTAGTGAATAATGTGTAAATGTAGCATATAAATATATGCATAACACCTCCATCATAGAGTGTCAAGTCTATCTGTCTTTCCCTTTAGATTATATTGGAGTCATCATTCTTCCTACATTTTACGTTCTGATTATTGAACTGACAGTCCTCTACTCAGTATCAATTCAGGATCGTTTTAATTTGCATCATACACCAAACCGCCAAGCATTTGCATGTTACTTTTTCTCTGCGTAATAAGTTAATATGCATGGTAAATTTCTACACTGTAAATTATTCTTTGAGCTTCTTAATCCACCATTAGTTTCTTGAAAACATATTAATCGCTAAAGAAAGGAAATTGTGATTATTTCATAAAAGTATAATATATAATTCTTTCAAAGTTGTTATTTATAATCGGCTAAAATGGAAATGGAGTAGCCTAAATAAGATTAGTGAAACTTTGCATGACCTGCTCATCATCGTATAACTTAAGATTTTTATATTATTTTGTGGAAAGTGCCTAATTATATATATATAATGTATTAAGAATTAATAATAAATTTTTAAAAAATAAATAAAATAATAAATTTTTATTAGAATATGTATTAAGTTACTTATTTAAGTAAATATAAATAATGACGAATATTCCCGAATTTAATTTAAAAATTTTCTGTTATACTAATATATTTAAAATTAAATAAATAATTGTCTGCTGATAAATAGAAATTAATTGCTTGTAAATTTAATCTTCAGAATCAATCATACATTATTGTTTCAAAAAAAATATATTGTTTCTATGATATATTTAAAATACTCAGAACAAAAAATTAGATAAATAAATGACACAATAACATTTTTTAATTAGAGATTAATATAAAATCAAATATTACTATTTAAATTAAATCATATTCATCATTCCATTATATCATATAAAATGACGATATATGTATCATTAATTACAAAAGTAATAAAATTATAAATCAATTTATAAAATTCATTAATAAAAAATTAACTTCTTAATAATTAATTAATTTCATAAATTTATTTTATACAAATTCTTAATTTTTATATATTTAAATAAATTAAAGAGTTTACATAAAAGAATAATTTATAAAAGTAACTTATTTATATATTCATTATAGACCTTAATATGTTGCAGTAGTTTATTAAAAATTTGAAAGAAAAATAAAATAATTGCAAAAGCTATAAATATAAGGTACTTATTTTTTTTAGTTTAAAATTTTGTTAAAAAATAATAATGACTAATATTATTGATAGTTATAATAAAAATATAAAAACTGTAAAAGATGCTTTAATTAATTATTTTTTTCTTATAAAAGATTTTAAATAATTATATATTAATTATTCAGATACCAAGGCACAGTGATAATTGGCACAGCTCAAGTTATTGGTACGATTATTTGTGTAATCATCATCCATTTCACGGGTAAACGCAAACTCACCTTCTTCTCAATGTCGAGTACAGGCATGTCTCTTTTATTGATTTCCGTTTATGGTTATCTAATAATGTATGATTTAATAAATAGCTTTAACTATACATGGATACCTACTAGCTTTATGATTGGTGCAGCATTCTTTTCCCATATGGGTCTCAAAATGCTTCCATGGATTCTTGCCGGTGAAGTTTTCGCCCCTGATGTTCGCAGCATCGCTACAGGAGCCGCTGGTTCTATAGGATACATCTTTTCTTCTATAGCGAACAAAATTTTCATATACATGAAAAATGAAATTACCTTACCCGGAACATTTCTATTCTATGCAGTAGTAAATTTTGCTGGTGTAATAGGTTTATATTTCATATTACCGGAAACAGAAGGAAGAACACTCAAGGAAATCGAAAGTTATTTTGCTGGTTTACATCAATCAAAGATTAAATTAAAAAGAACTTTCACTTTTAGGAAGATTAAGGAAGAAGAAACTAAATTATGATGAGTTCTTAGAGTTTTGTTTAGATTATTTTTATTATTTTTTGTTAGTTTATCTTATCTCAATACATAGTATTAAACAACGTTATATAAAATAATTAATATTTGCTTTAGTAAATAGTGTGATGAAAAAATAATAAGATTCTAATGGAATAATGCCATAATAAGATTTTGTAGAAATGCTATATTATTATTTAGTTGTTTAAAATAATTATTATTCAAAATGTTAATTTAACAACATGCACTAACAAATCCTTTTGATTTTCAAAATTTTATAAATTCAATAAATAAAGTTTAATATGGATATTTTTATTTTATTATATTAGTTATTAGATAATACATATTTTTAATATAAATGAATAATATAAATTAAATTATGTGTACAATAAATATGTGTATATAATAAATGAAAATTACAAAAATTATAGCATTTTTTAAATGGTTTTTTTTTCTTATATAATATTATACAAGCGTTCTGTATACAAAGCTTTATATTGTTTCTTGATAATATAATACAATACAATCGAATTATGAATTTAATACATGTAATATATATTCTAATTAAATTTTCTATATATTATTATTCTAAAAAGAATCGTAAGGAAAAATTTTATAATCTATTGATAATAAATATATAACAACCTTATTATCATAATAATTTGAAAGAAAATGAATGTATTTTCATCAAATAAAAAGTTGTAATATCATATATAAAATATTTAGCGCATCTCTAAGCATAACTCAGACATAAATATATGTAAATATTATATATATAATCGATGAATTTATTAAAAAAAACTCAACAATTTTTAAATAGCTAAAATTTGTTAAAATTGTGAAAATAAAGTATAGAAATTGAATAATATTGAGTAATTATTGTTGTGAAACACATACTATTAATTGAAAAAATTAGCAAATAATTCAGTTTAGGGTGCTTATAATTTCGAATTATCAATATTAATGTTCTATATATACTGAAATATTTTTTATCAATATTCTTAATTATACAATATTACAATAAAAATGAAATACAATAGTATAATATAAATTACCTTTTAGATTATATTATAACTTGTTTATAACTAAAAAATTACCGTGTAATGTTGCCGTGCATTGAATAATGTTTAAAAATATACTGCTATTAATATTTTAATTAAAACAGTAATTCATGACATAGAATTTGAGATTATCGTGAGAATATTTCTTATTTTATAGGAAATAAATAAACCATCATTATTTATTATGATTTCTTAATTTATATTAAGATTATTTGCTTTCTGGTTATTAATAATAGTAAAAATATCAACAACTTTTTTTTATGATTTCAAATTTTAATTTCTAATAAAAAAACTATTTAATATAAAAATATATTGTTTACTTAATTATAATTACCACGAATTATTGGTTGTAAATATATAAATTATTAAAATTTTCATTTATAAGTATGCGTATAACATTTGTCTAGTGTAATAGTATAATTATTAGCATAAATAAATAAATATATATATATTTATTTGTGTGTGTATAAATTGTAAGTGAATATTATATAAACACTATGAGTAGTGTAATTATATATACCAATATATTGTAAATATATACCACCACTATGTAGTATAATAAATAAATATAATGATAAGTATTAATGTAATTTTTTGAATAAAAGAACGTATTGTTTTACGTTTCAACCGTGTACACTGTGACTTCCGCATCTGAAAATTCATGATTTTATTAGCTTGATTTTATTTAGTTAATTTTCTTTCCGGGTAACTGAATGATAAAAAATTCCAAAAAACTCACGTCATACATGCGTACAATTAGTCTTAAAACATTTGAATTTAAAAAAAAAAGATTAAATTAAAATACAATTAATAAATTATATATGTATGCTTGGCATTATGTTCTTATAAACGAGAATAATATTATTGTAACTATAACTCTGGAGCAACTGTCAATTTCATTTGAGTGTCACGAATACAGAGTAAATTTAATTATGATACATTATTTCAACGCTATAAGTATAAAAATTAAAAAAAATAAAAATATTGATATTACCTATCTTGTCCTCGCTATTCAAGTTGTAAGCTTCGACATTTGGCTCACAAGAAGACCTAAACTATGAGTCACGTTTGTGGTCCTTAGTTTTATTTAAATTGTCCTGTTACTGTACAGCATTGATTACGTACCATATCTGAAAGCTAGATTCCATAATTAATCGGTTAACTTTTTCATAGAAAAAACAGCATCTCCAACTAAAGATAGTTGTCTCACCACATGATTCCGTGTTTTTAATATTCTTTGGCATACAGTCAGATTAACTAATTTTATAACTTAGTAAAATAGATTACACAGTGAAATAATTATATCAATATTTTATTGTTTTATATATATAGTTATAATAAAAGTTGAATATGTAATACACTAAAAGTACGAATTTATAAAAAGTATCATTTTTTAAATGATTTTTATTAAAAATATAAAAAGAAGACCCAACCAGCAATTATATAATAATCTTAAAATTAAGATTAAAATTTTTTTATTATATAAACGAAAAAATGTTAATACAAGACTAAACAATTACTATTTGCACTAATTATACATATTGATTTGTTTTTGAGTTAATGCGTTTTAGATATTTTTACAGATCGGTCCTTTTTAATCTTATCGAATATTAAATTAATTTCGAAAGAAAGGATTATTTTTAATTTAGGGAAAAGGGAATTGACTTAAATAATAGGTTTTTTGTATTTTTACAAATATCATTTTAATATGACAATTGATTGCTTTTATAATTATATTAGCAAACTATAATACATTTATTTCTTTGAAAGTATCTTTTTATTTATAATTTAAATGTTAGCAATTATTTTTTATATTATTAAAATTTATCTGCTATTTATAAACGATAATCCGTGTTTATTATATTAAATTAGTCAAATATTATTAGAATATCTCATTAGGTTATCTGAATTTTTGTATTTGAGTAAAGAATCAAAAATTACTTTAAGTTTTTATAATTTATAAAAAATGTAATAATAATAATAGAATAATTTTATAAAATTTTAGTCTTCAAAAAAATAAAATTTTTGACAATAATCAATTGCAAAAATTTTTAATATTATAAATTCAGATATACTCATACAAAGATATATGTATATGAGTACAAATAAATAAGTTTGTGTATATATATTTTCACTGTGATTATCTCCTAAGATTTTGCGTAGTTAATGTATAATTTATTTAAGCAAACCATTAGAATTTACAATATTTCTAAAATTTTTAAGCAAAAATGTTATCCAATTCTCTTTTTTACCCAACACAAGGCTATATAAAATAGTTTAAGTTTGCATCTTATATATTCATTTGTTCAGATCTTGGGTAATTAGACTATTTATCTACAGCCTTTTTGTTTTTGTTAAATGTTTTTTTAATATATCATACTGTCCCTATGATGTCATACATGTAAGTTATGTAAATTAGTTTACTTTAGTTTCATTATTTTTTAAGTTAATTGTTTAAAGTTTAAATGATAATTGTTTGCTTATTCGATTAAATTTTTTTTTAAAGTTTCAATAGTTTCTTTATATTTTTACTAAAAATTCGCGTATATCGGTATAAAACTTTAAAGAATGTTGAGTTTAAATAATAATTAGAAGTTTTATATTTTTGTTTGTCATAATATTTAACATTAACGTGTATAGAAAATATTCAGTCCCAAAGGAGGTTAAGATCTTTTATTGATTTCATATATTTGTTGCCTACTTGTTAAATTTCTGATTTGGGGTGCCAAAGTCCTTTTTTCTAGTGATATGCACGATAATTGTGATAACAATATAAAAAAAATAGAAAAAGAGAAGGAAAACAGAAGAGCTTGACTAGTGATTTCATATTCTGCAATAAAATATAGAAAGACGTGTATTCAGATGTAGAAAGAGCCCTTTAAATTTGCTTTTTATTTTATAACTATTAATATTTTAAAGTCTTAAAAATAAAAATTTTTACTACATTCTATAATTAAAAATTTGAAGTTAATAAAATTAATTTATATTTTTAAAACGTATTCATATTTCAATACTAAAAAGTTTTTTGTTTATGTAAGATATCAAAGAATTCAGAAAATCTTAAATTATTTATTCTTAAAAATAAAATTAAAAATTATACTCAAGTATGTTTAAAAAAATAAGAACTTATTTCATTTAAATTTTTCTTTAAAATCTTTTTTTGAAATGGTATTTCATAAAAAAAAGTATATGTATGTACCTGTTGTTATTTGAATCAATTTAATTAAAACAGCTTTTATAAATATCAAATCTTTATCAATAGTGGATAATTTGAATATATTGAGCAATTCAACATACAACTCATTATTCATATTGGCAATGAAGTTTAAAAAACATATACTTTAATTAATACATTCTGAATTTGATAAACTTTTGAAAAACTTATATTCTACTTATTCATAATTTCTTTTTCAAGTATATATATATTACGGATCGATGATTAGATTTAAATTTTGATAATTGCAATGGTCACGAATTAAACGATTAGATATTAGATACATTATATTCTATCGTTAGCATGTTACATGTTGCAAACATTGAACAGTAAAGAAATATCTTTACGCAAGCGCAGAAAGAGAAAATTTTATCCTTGTTCTTTTCGTTCTTTCTCTGCCTCTTTCTCTTAATTTACCTTATCTTGTTGGAATAGAAAATGGTCGATATTTTAGCTATAGTAAAGACCACAGTGGCGCGAAACGCATTCTGTGTAATACTTCTCATCAACGTATTCGTCGAGCCCATTCAAATATAAAACTATCGTTTCAGTCTTTTCTTGAGCTTGAACGTCAGAAAACGCGAACGAACAGACGAGAATCAATACATTTGTCGAATGCATAACGTATACATGTATCGGATGCATACACCTATCTGTCATCTCTCTTTCTTTCCATCTAGATATTGATTGATATTATTATTATTATTTCTATACATACATATTTTTTAGAAAAAGTGATAAAGTGAAGAATAGAAAGAGTAAAAGAAAGAGATTGTGATAAAAATAAATATTGATTAACAAAGAACATTGTGAAAATTTATAGTATTCTCATGAACAAAGCTAACAGATATAATCGATAGCTCAACGGTCTAAGTGTTGTCCAGTTTCAGTGTACAGTAGCCATCAAAAAATCAACTCGTCGGATTTTTCATTACGAGGTACGAGTAAATGACAAATAATAAATGAAAATGAAAGAAAGTTGGACTACACGACGAAAAAAGTTCTTTTCAAGAAGGCCAAAGAAATTATGTTAACAGTATTTTGTAAAGTGTTTGTGTTTTGATTTTTTGTTATAATTAATTTAATATTTGTGTATAATAGGAAAAGGATTTGTATTTAAAAATATATAATATATACATAAATTCTATCATTTTTTTAGTGTAACATAATCGATAAAATGAAAAAAGTTTAGTTTATAATTATTAGTTAATTAATTTTTCATACATATTAATTTTAAATTCATTTGTATACATAGATGAAAAAAATTGTTTTAAAAAATATCAAACAAATAAAAATAAAAAATGCATAAAAATACAGAAATCAATACAAATAGAAACATATCATAGAAAAAATGGTACAAGGTAACTTGGTACAATCGTAAATGAAAACTATCCATCTATTTCTTGAAATCGATTCTACCCCATTTTCCATCATAATTTTCATTTATTTTTCCCTTCTCCCTTCTGTTCTTTTTTACATTTTTTTAATCTGTCACTTTTTACTCATTTATTTTCCTCCTTTATTTTTTTTAATTTCTTTTTATTTCCTATAATTTATTACTACTAATTATACATATATTGGTATTTATACAAATGTTGTATATTAAATAACATTATATATTTATTTATTTATTAGTTAAAAAAAGAGTAAAATCTTATTTTTCAAATAATTTTTTAACTTTATACCGAAAGAGAATTTTTTTTTATTGATTTACACATCTTTTAATATATATTATATTAATTTATCTATCACAAAATATAAATAAATTGCAATAATACCATAATTATATGATTGAATGTATCTATAAAAAAGAATGTTTTTTTAGTGTCTGTATGTTTTATTTAGATAAATAATACAAAATTATTTTTTCTTAATAAAAGTATTTCTATATTTTAGAGTATATTAAAAACGATTTTTGGCTCGATCTTTTAATAAAATATAATTCTATTATGTAAAATAAATTTTTATTCAATAGTTGTAATTATAAATTATGAAAAGGAAGAATTTTTTCAATTAATTTAATGAATGAAAAAATTATTAAGTTATTAGAAATAACATCATTTATATATTTAAAAAATATTTAAACCGAACAAAACTTTAAAACATCATTTATAAGATACATTAAATTTTGTATATTTTACTTGCAAATATATTAAATATAATGCAGGAAGAAATTAGTAAAGTAGATAAATAGTTTTCTAAATGAATATAAATTATAGATTTATATAAAAATATATTTTTATTACCATATTTATGAAGCATTCAATTTATGTTATAAAAAATTGCAATGTAATTTTTTTTTAAAAAAGCAATTAATATAGTTATTAAAACTGACATATTATTACAATTTCTTGACTAGATTATCTCTTATTAATGATTATATACAAAATAGAATTTTATTTATTATGTACATTCAAAAATCTAATTATATAAATTCATACAAACTTGTAAAATCAAAATGCATTTACATGAAATAATTATTCCACTATATTAAATAATTTTTGTATATTTGAATCTACTATATTTTTATACCATATAATTTTTTAATTAATGTAAATTATTAATATATTACGTTTTGCATATTTTTAATATTTATTGAACATAAATAAAAAATATACATATAAGAATAAATAAGACATTAGCTCATATATTACAAAAATGAGAATTTTATTTACACTATTATTTTAATTGTTATTTAAATATATGTATTTAAATATATTTATAACCAAATATTTAATGTCACATTACACATATTAACTTTAAGCATATATAAGGTTATTTTGTTTTATTCATTGCATATAATAATCATATTCTATATAATAATATTGCTTTATAAATTACAAGATAAAATTTTCCTAAAAATAATATATTAATTAGCAAATTATAGTTGTACTACTGAGGAATACACAATAGTATTTAAAGATTAAAATAAAGTCAGAATATAATTATATTATAAAATGTAGTGTATTCTAATTTAAATTGAAAAAATTATTTTTTCAATAAATTTTTACATCATTTTCACCAAACTTTTGTATATCAATTCTTAAAAAACAAAGTTAAAATTTGAAATATATCATTAATTTCTTTTATTTATTTTATTGTAATTTAATTATCATTTTCATAACAACTCTAGTATTTTTTTATATATATGTTTGCACATTTTTTTTACGAAATTCTTGATAATTTAGATATTAATTTAAAGTGAAAAATGTACTTATTAACTAAATTCTATAATATATATTATAAAAAACTAACAATAGATAAAAAAAATATATATACATATATGGCTTGGTTTATTTATATAAATTTTTGTATTATTATTTTATTCATCAATATTTTATCCACTGAACTATAATTTTAATATAATATATTAATTTTGTTTACAATTATTTAAAAACAATTAAAACGGAAGTAAAAGATTTATTTTGTTATCTGAGTATGTATAATATTAAAGAAAATGTTTATTTAAAAAAATTGTATAGATTATTAATCTCTACATGTTTATAACTATTTACTTAAATATAAATATAATTTGAAATGATGTACTTAATAATATAAAATAATGATAGAAACTATGTTAAGTCGGTTAAAGTTCGTTTATTGTCTAAAGTATATTATACAATTTGTAGTGATATATAGGATGTTTAATTATTAAAATTCCCAAGATTTAAAAAAAAATTTTAATTATATTAATTAGTATCATATAAATAGTATTATACTAATTATACCTATAATCATAAATAAATTTAGTAATTGTCATTCAATAATTGACTCAATACAATTTTTGGATTACAGAGTATTTAACTTAAAAGTTAATATATAATATATTTCTATATAATTTTATAACTACGCCTAGTTATGAACATGAAAATAATGAAACAAAAAATTAATTATTTACACACTATAATTTCACAACAAATTTTTAAAAGTTAATTTTAAATACAGATAAGTTTTCAATTATTGAAGTGTATGAAATAAGAGTTCTACAATTCATTTATAAAATAATTAATGAAAATTACATCTGTAGAATTTTTTATTTCTCTCACTCTCTCTCTTTCTCCATTGTTTTTTGACTTTTATATATTATTTACTTTTTGACTTTCAAGAATTGATCTATCCATGTTTCTTTTTTAAAGATCCCTAAAATTCTATCTGCTTCAAATAGAATAAATGTATCAATTTCTTATTTTACTTTATTTGTGTTAAATTTAACTTCTAATATTATAAAATATTATTAAATAATAATAATAAATAATGCTTATGTATATGTATATATATATAAAGAACAATGTATACACTTAATTGTTTTATTTATTCATTTAACAAATAAATATACATATATATAATAATTAAAAAAAAATAGATTCTTAAAATTTTAATCATAAAGCACAACATATTAAATTTTAATTATTTAATTCAAATTATTTTCATTTAGTGATTAAAAATAGTTATATATATTATACAAACTTTGGTTAGAGTTATTATTTGTATATCAAATATTATTAAATTACATTAAGCATGTGAAATAATCGCATTTAGTTTTCATTGTTTATAATAATGTGATTGAACCTTCATTAAAAAGTAGTTTAATATATAAGTTCATATTCATATTAAGTTCATAACGAAATCTATAAGATGTCGTTGTAAGAATACTTTTTCTTAAATCCCTGTAAGTTAACCCAGAATGAATTTTTAATATCTTTCATGAAGTCACGACATTATAAAAATATAGTTGATACGTAGTATTTATTATTTGCTCACGAACCTCTATTTATGGACAAGTTGTTTTTGTTTTTTGTAATTAATCAATTTTTTTTTAATATAATTGATATATTTTCTTTCGAAATTAATGTAGTATCATTCAAAATAACACAATGATTTTTTTAATCAACGAAATTTATATATATTAACGCAGTAACATCATGAGAAGTTAGACAATTTATCATTCTATTTACTTTTATTGAGATGACTACATTGTTGTATTTTTTATATTTAATAGCGCCCATTTTTTAAATTTATAATTCTTGCATTATACAATTTTTTTGAAAATATGAAATATTTTATCAGTATAATATACTATAAACAAACTAAGTCATAAAAAATATAAAATTCATTTATTTTATGTTTAATTTCTTGAATTCCTTAATTTATTATTGTTTTTTATTTCTTTTATTTAGAATTTTTTATAGTTTCTTATTTTATAGCTACTATAAGAGGTTTTTTATGTATAAAACATCTATGAAAGCAAAATAAATTAACAAACGTTAATTTTTTAAACGTAGTTTTACATTATCAATTTTTGTTAAAGTTGATGAAATTTCGATGAATTTTAAAAAACTATATGCTTAAAATTTTATGCAATAGAAAATAATAAAATTGGCTTATTTATTTATTTTTTTATTTAAATTCATATAAAATTAGCTTATAAATCATATACTAAGTATAATTGTAAAAAAGTATATAAATTAATTACAGTATTATTCTTACCTTTTTGTATGATAGCAATATTAATATAAAATTGATGGAGTATACAATTTTAAACATTTTTCAAATTATTAAAAGATACTTTAAAATTTATTCTAAAAATGATATTTTTTATAAATTTAAAAATAACACAAATAAAATTTTTATATTTATAAACTTAAAAAAAATTTTTTTCGTTATAACTCTTTGATCTCTAAATATATAAAAAATTGAATCAAATGATTGTGAAAATTATCCTGAATTGTTATCTTTAAATTCTAAAATTCACATTAATTTTGAAGAATTAGTTTTGTTATTAAATAAATTTTTTAAGCTAAAAATGAACGAGAAAAATATAAAAATCTTTTTAAAAAACACAGGTAATAAATTTATCTATTTCTTTGTAAAAAATTGAATGCGTGATTAAATATATAGATTTATGTTATATTAAATGTAATATTTTTTATTATTAAAGATTATATAAATTAAAAAAATCATAATATATTTTTTGTGCACTAATATCTTTAATAGAAATATTATAAACTTTATAAATGTATATATGTAAAAAAATTAAGAGAAGGAAAAAATCTATTAAATTCATACTCAAATTACACTACTTTCATTATATAAATTAAACAATTTGTAATGTAAATAGAAAAATTTGATAAATAAGTTATGTTTTAATATAATTGCTTAAATATGTAATATTTTAATTTGTTTTCATTCCACTTACATGTATATTATTGTAAAATTTAATGCTAAAATGTCATTAGGAAATACTAAAATTAATATGAATTTAATACAGTATAAAAATAAAGAAAATTTTAAGAAACTTTAAATATATCATTAAGTCTGGGGATCTTCAATTTTCTTTATTTAAGGTTTTGCTATTAGCAAATTTAATAAATTGATATATACAATTAACTATGCAATATGATTTTGGATTAAACATTTAATTTTATTATATGAAATGGGTGAGTCAATGACAATATTATAATTATCTGAAAAATTATCGATTTAAATTGAGTCGTATTTGAAAAATCATAAACTATAAATATTATTGGGTAAAATTATTGATTAATGTATGAATGAATTACTTAAATATATATTAATTATAGTATTTATTATAGCACCTGCTTACCTTAAATGTATAATTATATACTCTATTAGTGATATGTAAAAGTTTCAAATGATCGAATGAATATTTTAGTAAAAAATACTTCTATAATTAATATTAAAAAATACATCTTTAGTTACTCATTATTAATTAAAATTAACGATATAAAATGATTATATAGATTATGAAGTAAATTCTTATTTTTTAAATCTACTATAAGAGATTTGTATAAAATTAGTATTATAAGTTTGTGTATTGTATATCTTTAAAAAAAAGGTTTACGTAAAAAAATTTTTATTGTATCTATAGTTTTTATGTTGTTCTCTATGTATTTATGGATTGAAATGATTTTTACTTTTATACATATTTATTTATACTGAAAAATAAAGGAAAATGTATCAATACTTATGAATCATTACAATATAAACAAATTTATACTCCAAAATAAGTATTAATAAAATAACAAATTTTATTTATTAAACTTCAATATTTAATAATACGAACGGCAGTATATACATTATTTTAAGGAAATATTGAAATATGACATTTGATTCTGTTACTAAATATAATATTGTTCCTTTAATAGTTATTATATTTATTAAATAACTCACTTTAATAGATAGATATAGAGTAATTTTCGTTTTTGTATTAACCTTCGATAATATTTTTTCATTATTTATTATCCCAAAAATATATATTTATATCATAATTTAATAAAATAATTATTTTAATGAATACAATAACTGTCAACAATTATCTATTATATAATTATTTTCCATTATATCCTATAGTTTTTAATGATAGCTATTTTTTTGAAATAATACTATCTAAATATTTTATTGACTTTGATATTTCTAGTCAATAAAGTAAGCATATTATATATAAATTTAAAGTTTTTTTAATTAGTTTATAAATATTTATAAAAAATTGGCAAAGTGTATTCGAGAAACATTATTGATAAATTATCATAATATTCTGAAAAATTAAAAGATTAAATAAAAAATCAAATAAATTTAATTCTATGTTTAATATATAAAAAACAAATTTTAAGAGCGTAATTAATTAATTTTTATTTAGAGTATAAAAAATTTAATGCTTTTTATTTTACGTTACATATGATATCTTTATCATATAATTAATGAATTGGTTATTAGTTTACTAATTAAACTAAATGTATCTTATTCATAATCGTTAATAAAATTGGTTAAAATAAAATGTTAATGTGTTTTACCTAGTAATATAAATAATATAAATAGTATGTTTAATCAAAATATATAATCTAAAGAAAATTAATACATTAAAAATAAAGAGATTCCTATATAAGATTCTTACACTACTAGAATTAAATAAATTTATATTCATATTTTTATTTAAATGTTTTTTCGTATATTAAGAAAATATTTTCAATAAAATTTATAAATAGATTTTAAAATTTTAATATTTTATTATATTTAAATTTATATCTAACATATTCTATTCATTGGTAACTTTTCATAATAACTGATATTGTGAGAAATTCTATCGATTTATTAATTTACTTAAATTTATTTTTGGACGCTTATGTTAAAAAACACTTTAATTACCTTGTAGCTTAAACACTCCTCTATATTTTACACATTTTATATAAACTAAGAAAAAATCATTTTTATATTATTATAGTAGTATATATTATATAATAATATAATATTAATAAAGACTTTAAAACAGTTATAAATTATAATTATCTAAACTATTCAACAGTTATAAGTTTTATAAAAGTATTAATTATGAGTATCTGAATGTTCAACATAAAATACCGTGTTTTAATACAAATAAAATAAAATAAATAATGGAAACTAGGATTTTTTTTCAAACTTTTTTTTATTGCTATATACATAAAGTGGTTTTTAATTTAACTTATCTAAACAGGACAATTAACTAGGATGTAACACTATAAAAATAAATTGCTTTCACTCCCAATTACATTCTAATAAGCAGAGAAAATACTAAAAGCATTTTCACTTTCGTCTTCTTCTTTTGATTTCTTTATCTTTGTCTCTCTCTCTTTCTCTCTTTCGGCTGAGTATTTAATATGTAAATAAAATAAGTTTAAATTACTAATATTTTTTAAATTTTTGTATGATTTGAGGTTACTATGTTATTTTAATTGCTGCAATAAAAGAAACCGAATGTTCTATGTAATAATATTATATTTTATTCATTTCTATATTTAAAATAAATATAATTTACTTACTATTTGTTATCATAGAAAAATTATTTATTTTGGATGAATCGTATTTTTTGCTATTATTACTATTATTTGATAATTTTTTTAAAAACGGTCTTACGGTCAATTTTAAAAGATCTGTGATACATTCAAGCTTCATTTAATAGTTAAATTTCGACTGTTAATTATATTTCTTTTTAAACACAAAAATAAAATAATTGATAAAACAATCTTCTTAGTTAAAAAATCATTCTATCACTGCTAAACAATTATAAAAAATTCAATTTTTATTTAACAAAAAAATTTTTATTTTTACCGTAATATTATTTTTATATATAGAAAGTACTTAAAATTATGTCAAAAACAAATTATTAAATATGAATATTTTGAAATATGTAAGAGCATTTAACCTATTTGAAATAATTTTCCTTTATTATTTAAAATTTATATTTATAATTTATAATAATTTATAATAATTATAAAAAGATTTATAATGAATCATGCAATTATTGAATTTACTAATCTAACACAATTATTTAAGATTTCATATATCTTTGTACAATAATACATAAATTATTTATTATGCTTTTCAAAAAAGATATCTTTTCAATTTCTTTCCTTATCAGATGATATATAATGTAATGATTAGAAGATCTTCTGATAAAGTATTTTTGTAGTGTATAGAGAACTGTAAAAATTATTCAAATTAAATTAAATCATTTTATTAAAAAAAATAAGAATCACATTCTTTTGTTAGATAAAAAAATTTATCGTTCAAAAATATTTTACTTAAAATATAATCAAAAAAAAAAATTTCTTTGATTAAAAATAAAATTTTTAAAATTACATTATAATTTCTTGATAAAAAAATACCAATTTAACAAATTTTATTTAAGATCAACTAAATTTTATAATATATTTATATATTCTTAAATTATTGTAAGTCATTTAGAATCTTTATTCAAGAGTTAATCAAACAAAGTAAAAAATAAGCAATTTTAAGAAAAATTCATTATAAACTTTTTAAATACAAGAAAATATTTATTTTCGAAAAATTCAATTAATAGAATTTTGATTCATTCGCAACGTGCATGTATAAGATTTGATTTTTTTAGAATATTGCATCATAAACGTAATTTCACCTTCTTATATTTTCTGTATTATATTATAGATAGTTAATATTTTATGATTATTTATGTCATTTGTTTATTTAAAGATATTAAAGCATAATTATCAAGAAGATAATTGGAATTAACATTAAGTAAATTATATAAAATTTTATTATGTATAAAATGAAGGATAAAGAATATAATTATTATATAATTATTGTAGTAACTATATTATACTGAATTCACATAATAACAATTTTGTTTTACTCTACGTGCATATTATATTCTAAGTATAAATGATATATAATCTTTTTTTAATAAAAGTGATTATTCATATATAATACTACTCAGAATATCTTAAAATATTTGTAGGTATCTTTTAGCTGTTTTAAAAACTTTATTTTTTTAATGATTGTAAATAAAAAATATATTCATAAATTTTTTATATATAATAAGATGATAACAGAGGTAATTCTATAATCGTCTTAATAATTATTTATTTTGAAAAGATGTATTCTGTATTATGATGTTGATTGCTAGAGAAAACTTTCTATTTTTATTGTTATTTTTCGGCTTTTCTAAAAATTATAAATAATACTTTGACCTATACCAGGCATCATCATTTACCTGTAGCCCTAAGACATACATCCAAGCTTAAAAAATGGACTACAGGCGGTGAGTTGGTAATAATGTCATTTATTTTGTCCCAAATAATATTGATTGTAACTTAAGTCGTAATATTGATAACAGTTTTTAAGGCACACATTTTATCTTTTTTCATTATGAATAAAATCCTGACGATTTATTATTTTATTAGATTAATTTATATTAAATTATTAAAGAAGGTTCTACGAAAGAAATTATAAGTAATCCGCAAGAAGTCGCTTTTTATTTTAAAACTAATTGTCCTATAAATAACTTTTAAAGTATTTCAATTGTTCTAAATTAAATTTTAGTTCATTCTTTTTCATGTTTCATATTTAAGCTAATATTTCTTATATTAAACTAATATTTTATTAATTCATCTTAATTCGTATACATTTATTTAAATACCATGCTCTTCGCAAATGAACTAAATTTTTATTATTAGTAATTTGACATATGTTGATCTTATGTACTTATTGTTAATCTAATGTACTGGAATATGTAAAGCAGACATAATAAGATATATTTTGAATTGTCTTGACGTATCTATATTTTAACTGTTGGATTAATGATATTTGAATTACTTCTTTTATATTGATTTATGTTTTTATTTCATATTATGTAATATATATTAGTTAAGTTGAAACCTTTAAAACTTTTAATAATTAGTATGTCATCAATTTTAGAATACATATGTTACTGTATCGTCTGTTTTTTTGCCTTTATACTTATAATTATATATAGATCGCTCTTACAATATTAATTTATAAACCAAAAATTAAATTAAATATATAATTATATGAACATAAATATATTTAATACATTTTTTAATTGGAAATAAAATATAAAACAACTTAAAATTCATTATAACACATTTTTGTAACAAAATATTAATTAAATATTTAAATATCCCAATATATTAGGAGAGAATACTGAAAAATTTTATCTTATTTATAATCAAAAACTATTTATGTTTGTAATAAAATAAAAGACTATTAATAAAATTATTATTTCGGTTAAAAATAAAAAACATTAAAATTTTCAAATAAAAATAAAATTCACTAATTTTCAGTAAACAATTTTTTATTAGTATATTATATATTTGTTTTTGTCTTTGATGTTTTATAGTCAGTATACAATTAAAAATAACAAAAATTGTATGTGGTGCTTTTTCTAACAAAAAAGCATGAATGAATTTAAAGTTTTGTTTAATACCGTTGCTATAATCAGAATATACTCATACGCCATGATTCCAGTACTCGCGATATTTTACGTGTATAGACTGAATTATTCCATGATATTCTATAAACTTAGCTTTATACATATCAACTTTCAATTAAAGTATCTTCAAGGTAGCTATATTTTGAAAATCTGTGACCTGTACAAAAAATGTACAAGGAAAGTATAAGTTTTGCAAAATGTAAGGCACCATTTTAAAAATTATAGTAATACAATTTATTCAATTGAAATTCATAAGTATACATAATATATACTATGTACAAAAACTCTTAATCAGAAAGGTCAATATGGTGCATTTTACAGTGAATACATTTGGTTTTTCATTCACTCTGTTTATTCACAATTTTTTCTCGTTATCCCTGCCTAACTCATCTTTTTTCTTTCACTTTAGCCTTTCTTACTTTTCTTTCTGCTATACTCAATTATATATTATTGTTTTACATGCTCAGGATATACAAATTAAACTGTTTCACTCTCGCTAATTTTTTATCATAAATCTACTCCTCTACGTCCCATTAATAATACCTACACGATGAATCAATCTTAACGTAATTATAATCCTCATTATAAAATTTATTATAGAAATATAACCAATCACAACAATTAACATTTTCACAAGTTTTAAAGAAAAATTTTTCTTATTAATGTACAATTTTTTTTATGTATTTTTATAAAGTATACATATATATAATTAAAAAACATTTTTTTGTTTAATTACTTTTCTTTTAACTCTAACTTTATTATTTAGTATAACTAATGTTCTTTGAAAATATTTAATATAATATATTTAATTTTATTAATTATAGGTTATGAAATAAATTCAATTACAATTTTGAATAAATTTTATTTAAATATTTATATAATTGAACATAGAAATTTTTAAAAGTAAATGTTTAATATTTATTAATAGTATTATATATTATTACTAGATATAAGTATTTAAGAATAAATATAAGAATTCACATTATACTATCATAAATAATTATGATATAATACAATTTCATAAATAATTTTAATTTTCGAATTATTTGTTTCATCAATTAAATTTAAGCATTAATTAAATAAGTATCTTGAAGACTCTTAATTTTTATATATTTTTAATTCTAATATAACAAATTATATTTTATTTTTTAATTAAATTAAATATAAAATATAAAATAAGTTTATGTATTTTTGCAATTGATCAAATGTTAAACTTTATTTTGATAAACACGGTATAAGATTTAATTCTACATATGTACTAAATGTAAATCATTAAAATAATTAATATTTTAAAAAGTTCTTTAAAAAATTAATTTAAAAATGATATTTATTTTTCACAGAAAAAAATATAAAGAATTTTTCTTTATTTAAAATAATTCTAAACATTGAATATGAAAAAAAGATAAAAATAACTACCTACTTTTATTTTAAAGAACAAAATAAAGAAACAATACACTTAGATAAATTAATTTAACAATAATAGTTGAAATAAATTGAATTAGTAATAAATAATTATTTTAAAAAATATTATACAAAAATAATATATAATACAAATATAAAAGTAATTAGAAAATATAAAAATTATAAATATAAGCGGAACAATTATAACTAATTAAAATTAAAAATTGTTCTTTCATTGATTGAATTTCAATTATTACCATGTAAATTTTATTTTATAAATTATAATATATATTAATACATAATCAGGTGAGTATAAAGACAGTATTGTAAAAAAAAAATATTATTTATCGGTATAACAAATAAAATATTGTATTAAATAAATTATTAAAAATATTTTGTATTAAATAAAATAATAACAAAATACATGATTTATAATTAGAATAAAAAGTTTGTATAATCTTTTATGAACTAATATAAAATTTAATACAGAAATAATTTTTGTCATGCTAAAGGCTATCTAAATCAATTAAAACCAGATAATGAAAAAGTAATCAAGACATGTATATAAATATTAATGACTTCTTATTTCTAAATTAAGTACATTCATAATTATTTAGATTTTATATTTTATAAAAGTATTTATATATTTATCTAAATTATTTTTTCAAATAACTCTGTAATTTTATATTTATTAAATGTTATCTTGATTTTGAATTAAAAATTATAATTTCATTATACGATACGATAACTAAGATCATAATCAACCTAATATATATAAATTAGTAATGATACTGATTATTTTTATTTATTTTATTTTATATCATTATTAACTTTACAATTATTACCTTTTTAATGATTTATAAATATATAGTCATTATCGTAGAATTCTTGATTGTACATATTAAAATTATTATATATTATCTTAAAAAATTTAAGTTCATTGCAGATATAATATAAACAGTTATAATATATTTATAATTAAAGTAATATTTGTTGATTTTTTTATGAAATTTTTAATATTTAGTATCATTTCTTTACCAATTAAATATACACCATAAGTTTTTAAATTTATAAATTAAGTTGTTAGAGATTTCTAGAGATACGTTTCTCTCGTGAAGTGGTTTAATCACCAGAAAATTCGTAACCCGATAGAGAATAAATAGGAAGATGCGGAGTGGGGAAGAAATAATGTCAGCAGCTTCGATTCGTCACACAGCACGATTATAGTAGACGTTGCTATTCATACTGACCCATTCGTTGACACACATGTATTTACATATTTATATTATAATATATAAACTCTTATATATATTACTTATAAAAATATGTTACGATTTTATTAATAGTTATAAAATTAATGTTAATAAATTAATATTTTACATTCAGTTACCTGTATTTTGTTGAAAGTTAGTAGTATGATATTTTATGCCATTAATTTTAGGTAAGTAATGAATAAAAAGTTTTTTAGCAATAAATTTCTTTTTTTTATTAGAAATTTGATTATTTCTTATATGATTGATATCTCAATAATTATTAAAAAATTTCTTTAAATCTGTTTAGGTATGAAATATTTATTTTTTAAATTGAAATATAAAAAGTAATAAAAATATAAAAAATATAAAAAATAGAAAAAATAATTATAATTATAAATTTGTTAATTTCGTGAAATATACTTAGTTATAATAACTTAATAAACATGGGGGACCTTTATTTTTACTACATTAAATATGTTATATTTATCTATATATTTTTAATTATATTAAATTATTTTTACTTCTATCTAAATTTTTTTGAAAAATATGTTTTGCATAAATCATAATAACTAATTTTAAAATATAAAAATATTTATATTGAGATCTAAAATTACACTACTGAATCCAGTATAACTCATTCTGTAAGTGTGTATTTAATATTAAAACATTGATCTCATGTAAGATATGATAAATATATTAGAAATTAATAATAACAAATTTTCAATAATCATTTATTAAGATTGGTTCCAAACATTATATATATTAATTAAATTTCAAAATTCTACGTTTTTAAATAACACTATTTTTCAAGTCTAGATAACTTAAAAATATTCAAGACTGCAAACATCTTTTAATGACTAAATTTTCGTAACTAATATTATTTATAATTCACCCATGAAATACTTATCTGATATAAAAATATTTTATAAGTTCAAATATATAATATATAGATAAATACATGTAAAAGCATAAAATACCAGAACGAATTTAAAACTGTGTCCTTGTAATATTATCCAATTATATATACAATCTATAATTTTAATACGAAATTAGGGTGATGTCTTTATTTATATATATGTATATCATAATATAAGAATATTTTCACAAAAAATTTCTCTTGAATTCGTCTAAAATTAAATTTAAAAGCTCTAAACTTATTATTATAAATATAATAATATAAGTAATAAAATAATGAAATATTGAATAAATAATTTTTTCAAGTTTAATTTGAAAAAATGAACAGTAAAGAAAAGAAAATATCAATGCTAGTGCCATGAATCCTAAAATTGAAAATATATTACACGATGCAATAATTTTCTTTTCCTATTCTTCCATCTTGTAATAAATTATTTTATTAAATTAGAGTCTGAAAAAAATTATGATTTTATTGTTAGTAAATATACAAACAAGTTATTTCATTATGTATACATAATTAGATCAAATACTGTAATACTATTACTTATATAATTATAATACTATTGAATTAATAAAATTAAAAAATTTTTTTATTTGAACATGAAATGTTAGTTAAAAAACCTTTATTATTGGTGCTACTTTAGAGCTATGATTTATACTATTAATGACACATTTCTATTTTTTCTAAATTTTATTGTTTTTTAAAAAAATGATATCCTAGTATTTAATGTTGAAATTCTTTACAAGTTAATTTTATATTCATTATATTTTTACATTAATTTTTTAAAAAGATCTCTTAATTTATCTATTTCAAGTTTTTAATATAAAATTTTCTTATTACTAATATCAATTTTAATTTTGCATCGAATTAATCCGAAGATGGATTTCAGTCATAATTAGATTTGATAAATGATATAATTATAATTTTTATATGAATACAACTAAAGCATCAACAATATTTTAAGAAAAGTCATAGAATATTACTATTACATGATATGTCTTTTTAATTCTGCAAAATTTACTAATTCTTAAATATCGAATTTAGTTTAATGAATTGAAAAAAGTCGATGTATCAGAAGAGAGAAAATTGTGTTGCCTATGATCATAAATAATTATTAATTACTAAGTTGTTTACAAAATTATATCATTAAAAAAAGGTGAAATTTTTTAATTGAAAATACAAAAAAAAAATTGTGTATTAATTGCATATTATAAATGTATTCAAATTTGAGAAAAAAATTTGAAAATATATTTTAAAAAGACATTTTTATTTATCTTATTTTTTGTAAAAAAAAAGATATAATTTAATACAATTTGTTTTAGCCAGTATGTTATTTTTCCAATTACAAAAGTTAGAATATTTATTGATATAGTAGCGTTAACTAGAATTTGTAACATTAAATCAACCTTAGTTATTTAACATATATTAAAATATAATTTATCTGTTAAAGCTATGATATCTTATACATGTATATTTATTTTTTGTTTATTAAAGATAAATTTGGAATGGCAACTCAACAAACAAATATTAATTATAAACAAGGGCATATACACATATGTTCTCTCTCTCGCCATTCCAATATTATATAAATTATTAAATTTTTATAAAGAAAAACTATATTAAAACATTTATAATTATATATATATTTAAAAATAAAAATTTTAAAAATGTTTGCTTTATACAGAAAAAATTCTAAACTCAATTAAAACTTTTAAAGTATTCAATCTTTTATCTTAAAAAAATATTTGTAAATGAAAATTATATTATTCTAATTGATATATTCAATAAATTAAAATAAAATATATAATATTCTTTTAAATCAAATTCAATCATTTTAAGAAATAAAAAGATGCGGATTTTTTGTTAAATTAGAGTTTAAATGTTAATCTCTAAAGTTTTACACTAAAAATTGAATGTTTCCAATAATATTTTTAAAAAATAAGAGATTTGGTTAAAAAAATTGTAAATTCATTCCTTATATTTTTTAATAATTTTAATTTTTTTTAAATGCATTCTAGTTCTTATTAAATCATTTTTATATATGAATTTACTACTAAAACAATAATTTATTAGTATTGATTTAATATTTTTAACTAAAAAAAATTTTTTTTCAAATGAAAATTATAAATGAGCAAACATTGTGAGTGAATTATATTGTTTAATATGCATGTTCATTTAATTTAGGAAATTAGATCAGAAATTTTAGGTTCCAGAATCTAAACAAATTTAGTTTTCTAAAAATGTATTACTTTTTATTACTTTTTTAAGTTATTCATGTTATTATTAAATTAATATAAAAAAGAAATATATATATATAATATGTTAAGAATTACTTCGTTAGCCTTTATATATCATTACATGTTCTTTTTTATTACTGGATATTATATAAAATAATTTCTTAAAAGGATATATTATTGGTAGAACTAAAAGGTCAAATTTTTTTTATAATTTACTAAGTTATAATAAACCATGTATTATGTATATATATATGTTCGAAATGATATTTCGAATATATATATTTTATTATATATTGCGTGATATTAAAAATCGGATTATAAATCTTTAAAATACAAAAAACCTTATTTGTTTAAATATCTATATAAAAAATCAGTAGCGAATGGTAGTTAATTATAAAGGTTAATTTCATTATTGTTGTTTTATTTAAAAGTATATTAAATAAAACTATATTATAGGACAAGCAAATTAATACTATACTACAGAGCATGCAATTTTTCTAATGGTATAATTTATTGTTTCTACACATAAAATTTATTTTAATTTTAATTATCCGTTTGTTTAATATTTTATTAATACAAAATTTTCACTGAATTTCAATTTTATTAAATTAAATCTTTATTACAATATAATTAAAATATATTGTAATAAAACCTGTATATTTTTTATTTGGTTTAAAACAAATTTTCACATAAAAAAGTATGTGCTTATTTTCAATTATAATTTGATCATTTTTTCTAAGCTACAGTCGTATCAGTTAAGATGAAGCCGATTTATATTCGTTACTACAAGCGTTATAAAACAACTTTAGCGTCGTAAGTTTACATATATTTTTATCACTGATACGTTTCAAGGATCCGACACGTTTGAAGCCACGTATATACTCGCATTTACGCATGTATATGCGTGACAAATCGACAGAAACGTTATAATATTGACTGAGTTTTTTTGCGTCTACGTAAAACTATATGCCACATTTAATATTATTTTTTTTTATAATTATCCCTCGTTAAAATTAAAAAAAAAAAAGTGAATAAGAAGAAATCGGAAAAGAAAGACGAGGCAGTTATAAGAATAAAACCATAGAAGTTAACTTAAATAAGGATTATTACAGGATCTTGAACTCATGCATTAAATGTCCCAAGTTTTCTAGTAATTCCCTAATTAATTGTATTTCCTATAATAAACCACACTTTTTTTCAACTAAATACTAATTGATAATGAGAAGTAAGGTGAATTAAATACGTAGATCAAATTTACAAATGATAAATGTACGGATATACATATAAACAGATGAAAATATATGGATGGATATATGAATAAAAAATAGATAAATACATGTACAAGTGGATTAATAGATAAATGTAGTTGATGTATTCTTGGATAGATGTTTTTTTATGTTTATTAATATAATGGCTATTGTAACCCACAATATACATTATTTCCTACAATATGTTTTTTCTTTATCATAATAAACAATGATTTCGCACATAATAATTTACTTATGACTCATACGCTGTCATATACAGCGATGGCAGTCTTATAGTTTATTCATTTTATGTTTTTAATTCAAATTATTTTTTTTCTTTTTGCGTGAAATTTTGCTACGTTAGAATAAATTTTTTTTATAATATGTTTCATTATTTTTATATAAAGAAAATGGATAGTATTAAAACTGTACATTTGATAAATAGAAAAATTGATGCATGCATATATGCAAGCGTGTATTTACTCGCGTTACATGCACGTGTGTAGAGAGTGAGATTTAAGAAAGAGTGGGAAGTATCGCAAAACAAATAGGCTGTAACTATTCATTTATAAGTGAAAAATTGTATAGAATTGAACGCGTTAGAAAATTTATGTTTATAATGTCTCTGGTTTTTTAAATAGCAAATTGTATTTTTAGTTGAATTTATTTTATGTATAGATGAATAAAGAAATTTAGTTAATGATTTCTAAGTGATAAATATATATGTACTATGCATGTGTGATAGAATAATTTACATTTTTAAAAAAGAATGGTTTGATTTTATTATATTATAATACAAGTTTCTTAGAATTTGAAATATTGGTCTGAAAATGCCGCGTAAAGAATTCATAAATTTTCATTAAGTGCATATAAATAAATTATTTTCCATTAAAGAAAATTCACACTTAAACTGCTATATTTAATAAAAATACCAGTATGCTATTAATTTACTGCTATTTTTCTAATTGAATGAAATATGATATAATTATTTCATATAGACAATTATCTAGTCTTCTTTTAGATTATTTAAGATAAAAATTTAGAGAAAAAATTAAATTTTTAATGAAGTTTTTTATGATCTTCATCTTTTATTCGTATATTTACTCATTATTCATTATATATTAAATAAAAAATATATAAATTTAAAATTATTTTTGAAATTCTGAAAAACTATTTATAACAATGACACATAGTTTTAAAAAATTTAAGAAAAATAAATATATTAAAAACATAAATTATGATATATACAATTAATTATTTTAATTTTCTTATAAATAAAAATTTATAAAGATATATACATTTTTATTATAATGAAAAGTTTCTCTCAGAATGTCGATAGTTATTACTTAATCAAAATTGAAAAATTACCTTTAATAGATTTCAATGTATATTCATTAATATAATTTAAAGATTTAATTTTGATTCAATTACGAAAAATTAAATAGTTTACATTTAAATAGCTAAATTAGTTTTTTTATATTCTGTTGTATAAAATTATACTATATTTTTTAATATGAACATAATTTCTAGAATTTCGAGAAATTTCGAGAATAATATGTAAGTAATATCAAACTAGTTTTATGCTCATACATATATTAATAAAAAAAAATCCATAAAATGAAACTATAGAAAATGCCAAAGAGTGAAATAAAGGACTCATTTTTTGAACTTCGTACGCGGATGTCTCGAATGCTGTCAATGGTCGATATCACCACACCATCTATTAATTCGGTATCAAATATAATACGATATAGAAAAATTTAAATTGCATAATTATAAATTTGATATTTTTTATAAATAACATTGTTATCAAATTTTTATTTATTATTGTTTTCTTTTAAAAACATATCAGTGCTATTATATATAAGTTCTGAAATAATCTATAATATATTTTTTTATTACTAATATAATATTGCAGTATTGTTTTATCCTTCACATACCCATTCAATTAAAATAAAACTTAATAAAAATTTTTTTAAATATAATATTCTAAAATATTTTGAAACTATTTAAAAAACAAAATATGAACACGAGTAAATTTTTTCAAATAAAAGTGCTTATAAAAATCAATCTACTTAATATTTTTTAATGTACAGTGAAAAAGAAATTAAATAAATTGAAAATACATATTTTAATGATGTTTTTACATAAAATTATTAAATTTAATAATGGAAAATCAAAAGTAGCCTAGAGATTAATCCATTATTTGATTAATTTTTGTGAATTGATAGTTACAAATATGAACTGCAAATATATATTATTTATCATCCAACAGTTAGATTTATATAATTTGTAAAACAATATTTTAAATTTTAATTATTTCTAAAAAATGTAATGTAATTATTATGCGTCTATTTTAATCTTTCTTTATATAGAAAATAAATGTCAAAGAAGCTTGATAGATACAGATATATATATATATATACATATGTAATATAAAATTAATTCTATAAGTAAATTTTTATATTTATTATTATATATTTTTAGAATTTGAATATCTTAAAATTATGTGTGTATATGAAAACTGAAATTAATACAAAAAAACATTAATTGAACAATTATATATTTTTAAAAGTTTATTCCATCCTAATTTTAAATAAATTTAAGTCAAAATAAATCGATTATAATGTAAACGCAAATCATTATTATAAAATTTTGTTGATTTATATAATACAAAAACTAATCATTTTTTTAAATATAAACATAAAAAAAAATATTTTGAATATCTATTTTATAATAAACTTAGTAATTTGAATTTCAATCGATAAAGTTCAATTCGTTAAAGTAACTGTGTTGTTGATTACGTCAGACAACTTTTATGAACTATAAATTTAATTCAAATGACAATAGTCACATACTATCGAATATTTCATCAAAAGAAACGATAATAAATATCTAAAACCAAGCTCAAATCATTCGCAACATTTTATAAACTTATTCACCAACTGTAGAAAATGTTTATACTTGTAGAAAAAATTCTATTCTTGTAGAAAAATAAGAAATGTATGTACTTCTAATTTTAAAATTTATATTTTCAAAGAAGCTTATTTTATTAAAAAATATTCTTTATAAATAAAAATATATCTTTAATAACATGAAATTTTAATTAAATGAAATTTGTCCGAAATTTTCTTTTTTATTTAAATACTATATAATAATTTCATTTTCAACCCATAATTTGTATAACTGAATAAAATTATAAATTATTTAACTTTTATCCAATTTTTATATTAAAATATGCAATAAAATAATTAAATATACATTTATGTTTATCTTTATTTATTATTAAATATAAGCTTAATAATAAAATTAATTATAAAATGATGAATTAATTGAAAATGCTTATCATTTATTGATTTCTATTTTCATTTTGCTAATTGAAAATGATATATGTTTTATTATAGTAATGTATATAATAAAAAATAAATATTATAAAATAGTTTGCATTAAATGAAAAAACATTAACTTTTAATATTTAATAAATACTGTTTTAGAGTATTTAACCATTTAAATATTTTTTATTCAATCATATTTAACATTAAAAATTGTAACTTTAAATGAAAGGTATTTTAATACTTTTATGTAAAATATGCCCATAATAAGAAATTGAATTTAATTTTTTTAATATTTTAATACATAATGCTTCAATATTATATTAAAATTATATTTAATATTATTTTTTAAATGCCTAATCAATCAATAGTTTTATTTATATATATATTAAGAACTTTTTTGATAATAGAAAATTATTTGTATCATAAGTCTTTTTAATTAAATTTTTTTTATTATTTAATAAGTACCATTATAATGCTGACAACTTTTTTTATTAAAATAAATGAACTTTTATACTCATTATAAAATATAATTGAATTCTCAGATTTAATACTATTTATAAAGAAAAATATAAATAGGTTTATAACAAATATAAATAATGAATTATATTAAAGTTAATGTTTGTATACATACACATGCATATGTTTATAGCAGGTATGAACATAGTTGAGACTATTATAAATTTAAGAAAAATTTTAGATATTCTGATAACTATACTAAATTATATGTATAAAAAAAAAATTATAAATATAGTAATTAACTACTTAATGTAATTTATGTGGGTTGAAAAAAAGTTAAAGCTAATATGTTATAGTTACACTATCAATAATTAAATCAAACTATTTCATTTTTTTATAATAATATTCTTATAATTATTCATTTAAGAAGTAGTATAAATGTTTTTATAACTTTTTAAAATATAAATTGTATTTTATTCGCTAAAAAAGAAATTTTAAATGTAATACTCTAAATGTTTCGAAACGAAAAATACGAATTAAAAATTGATCATAATAGTAATTTTAGTTTGAAATTTTTTATTAACTAAATGAGAAATTTTATTATAAATATTCAAAACTATTTTATCTGTTTAAAATATTGAATTAATCATAAATAATTTAATATATTTATTACTAGATAAAAACTGTAAGCTTCAAAAATATTTTATTTCTTGAAAAAATATTATTGTATACGAATTACAAAAAATTTATGAATAAATAAATTTCCGTTTTAAAATGAATTTTTTAAATGGATCAAAACTAATAGTAAAAAATTTCTTGTAATCTAATTTTTTTATACAAATATATAATTTTTAGAAATATTTATCTAATAAATAAAAATTAGTAATATTTTTAATTTAAACTTTAAATTTAAAAAGATACATTTGTACAAAAATATGATTATTAAATTGACAAATTTTACTTTATGTTATAGATGGCAGGACAAGATCCAAAATGGCAGAAAGATGCATCTGATCAAAATTTTGATTACATGTTTAAATTACTGATAATTGGTAATTCATCAGTTGGTAAGACGTCTTTTCTCTTCCGATATGCCGATGATTCATTTACTTCAGCTTTTGTATCGACTGTCGGAATTGATTTTAAAGTTAAGACAGTCTTCAGAAATGATAAAAGAGTCAAGCTTCAGATTTGGGTCAGTAAAATAAAAAATTACATTCAATTTGCAACTTTCTGTTTTTCTCCCCCCTTTCTTTCTCTCTCTCTCTATATATATATATATATACGTTTCACCAGATTTGAAATATAAAAATTAATACCCAGAAATGAAATGTAATCATGTAAATACTGATTATGTATTATATTCAAAGGTGATATTTTGACTTGTATATCGAGTGTTTTGAAGATTTATTTCGACAAATCTTTTAAAGGTTCCTTTTCTCCTATCTGCAGAAAACTTATAATTCCAGCGTTTGAGGATAAAAGGTTCGATACGAAGATGTTTATTTCTCTTATTTAACAGACACTACTAGTTGAATTTCTAATAATCCATGTTTATTCAACATTGTGATGTTTCAAACACTTAAACAGTCATACCATATAGATATAAAATGTCAGATTTTGAGTTTTCTAATAAAATAAAGTTCACCAATTTTTATATTTTTTAGTAAATAACATTGAAAAGAAATTTTTCAAAATCACTGTAAAAGAAAAAAGAAATAATATTGTAACCAAGTTGATATTTATATTTTTATTTAAAGGGAAAATACAGAAGTAAACAAAATAAAATTAAAAGAAATTTTATTATATTCAAATTATGAACGATTTAAACGTTCAATAATTTACCCTGCACACAATGTTAAAAGTACTGTTGGTGAAGACTCATGATAAGAGAGTACCGGTTATTAGATAATCGTAGATGCGTAAAGTCGAATCAGACCGTTGAGTCAATCGATTCAACAAAAAATGAAATCACATAATCTACTAATCGTCACTAACTTATCTTTGTGTATAATCGTAAAGACCTTCTCATATGATATTTAAAAAATCTTTCAACATTTATAATACACACTTCAAAAGATTTTATATAAAATATTATTAAGAAATAAAGTCTCTTAAGAAGACAAAACATTATACAGAATTTATTTATTTCTACGAATAAAAGTAATTTTTCTATATTGCAAATATAACCATTAATCAAATTTGCATACATACAATTTAAATCAATTTTTAAGACTATGAATATTAAGTATATTAAATTTTAAATAAACTATTATTTTTTTTAAAAATTCCATTAATATTTAATTACTTTATAACTTGGTTCATTAATATATTAATAGTCGTCAATTATATTTTTTTAGTAAAATATAAGTCTTATTATTAAATAATTAAAGTGATCTTTATCATATTTAAATGACATTAAAATGATAATTAATTTGTATTCTAATTTGTTCTTAGAAGTTCTATTGGTTACTATTTGAACAATACTATAGGTTTATATTTGATATAAAAATTATAAATTATATTTGATATAAAAATTATAAATTATATTTGATATAAAAATTATAAATTATATTTGATATAAAAAAAACAATATATGTAGGCCTAAACTTGATTATTAACCTAAATACCCTCTATTTCTATTATAATTGAACTATTTTTTATTGCAACACTGCCGTTTATTCTACTATGGCTACTAATCTTATCTTGACTGGTATGATAAACTTTTACTAAAGGAAATTTATTATTATTATTCATTAACTTATATTTTTTAAATAGAGAACTCTCTGCTATATCCTTTCATTGTTTTATATCAATAAACAACAAGCGAATCTCATCTTATTATATTCTGGTAACTGCCTCACTACTAAAATTTTCTACGTCGAAATCTTTGGTAAAATAACTATTACGATAATCATTTTAAAAATTTCAAATAAATCCTTTTAAATACATTATCATTCTATTGTCTGAAATTATTTATGTATTTGTCTATAAAAAACTAATATTTTCGTGTATATTTTCCTCTCTATAAATTCTTCGGGTATCGCATAAGTTGAGGGCAGAAACAATATTGATTCAAAGTATTTAAATTCGTGAAATACCTCTAGACTCTCTCATACTAAACATGTTCAACAAGAACCGCTTCTCTTTTGTGTACTAAGTCTAAAAAGTTTAAATATTGACATTCTTAAGAATTTTTAATCCAAAAATCTTTTTCGATATCTTATTCTATTAGAAATTTATTTGCTTAGAAATTTACACACTTTCCGCTACAATAATCAAGGTGTAGTTTTATGTATCATAACATTTATTTATATAACTTATTGCTTTGCATCTTTTGCTCAATCCATCAGCACTATATACGTCAACTAGATGATGTAAAGACAGGTAGCAACGTTAATAGAAATAAAAACCTTTATATACAAAAAAAGGAAGAAGATAGATGGGCTGTGAAAATAACGAACACATCTGCTTTCTGAAATTGAATATGGAATCATTTTATTAATTACTACTAAGTAACCTCTCTTCAGAGTATTAAATATGTAATACATGTACCAGCACTCCGATAATACAATAAAAATAAAATGACTTTATTTGCTTTATTTGCTTACTGGGTGGTGGTCACTTTCTCGATTTATTTTTATAATATTAATATATAAGGTATAATATATTGTATTTTTAATTGGTATAATTTCTCATAGTAAAATTTAAAAAGCAAACTTAAAAAAAAACTTCCCAGTATCTCTTCAATATAGTGAAAAATATATGATAATAATTTAATTTAATATAAGATTTAAATATTATAAATAAATTATTAAATAAAAAAAAGAATAAATTATTCATAAACATTATGGATTCAATTTATTAAAATAGTTTACAAACACAATATAAGAAAAAATACCAAAAATGTATACGATTAAATTTTATTGTATTACATTGAGTTTTTTTAAATATAAAATACAAAGATTATTGTGATTTGAAAGGTTTATATAATTATGACTTAATGTAAGCAAATCTATTTTTTATTATATTAATTTATGTTTTATTAACGTAATTCACAATATTTTAAAAATAGTTCTAAATTTCTATTTTTTCATATTAATTATGATTATTTTATTTGTATTTTTTTAATTATATATATATATATATTGAAGAAAAAATATAAATAAAATTAATAATTTAATTTTTTCATTTATCACCGATTTTTTTAAATTCTAAAATACAGGATACAGCTGGTCAGGAGAGATATAGGACGATTACAACTGCTTATTACAGAGGAGCTATGGGCTTCATATTGATGTATGACATAACTAATGAAGAATCTTTTAATTCAGTTCAAGATTGGTTAACACAAATCAAAACTTATTCGTGGGACAATGCTCAAATTATTCTTGTTGGTAATAAGTGCGACATGGAAGATGAAAGGGTTATTAGTTTCGAAAGGGGTAAGCAACTTGCTGAGCATTTAAAAGTGCAATTTTTTGAAACATCAGCAAAGGAAAATACGAATGTTAAGGTAATTTTATAATAAGGATATTTTTTTAAGCATTCTTTTTTTCTCTACAGAAAAATTCGTAGGTTTAATTATCAAAAATTACAGATAATTAAATTGAATTTATAACTTTGTAAATAAATTCAAGTTTTATATTTACTTGAATACGTATATGTTAGAATAATTTTTACAGTTTTTATTTGTTTTATAAAATATTTACAATTATTTGTTAAATTATAAAATCAAATCTTTTAGGATCTTTTTATGCTTAACTTTATTTGTTATATTCAAAAAGATATTTTAAATTTTTTTATATAAATGAAAATACAAAATATAATAATTATTATTTTGAATTAATAAAAACTACAATACCAACGCTGTGTAAATACATGATCTACTGTTAATTAAATTAAAATTTTAAATTTTAAAAAATTTTAGTAATAGTATAAATATTATATAAAATTTAATATAAAGGATAATTAGAATCATAATATAACAAAAACCTTTTGAAATATATTTGAATCAATATATAACTAAAATAAAAATCAATTATTTATAAATTCTGATTACAAATTCTTTCTGAAATTGAAATAGAAATTTTATTTTTATCACAATTTTTAAAATGCCAATTGATGACTACTTAATTTTAAATAGCAGGTTTTCTTCAAAGTGTAAGTAATGAAATATATTTTTATAAAATTTTTTTAGGTGTACTTAACGCAAACGAATTATATCGATTATAAAATCATATTAATTGTCAAAGATATTATTTGGTAATAAAATGATGATATTATGTAATTATCTTACATTAATATTACAGAGTTAACTATAAAATTTACTACAACTAGAAAACTTAATAGAAGTATCAAAAGTTTCCTTTATTTTGAAACATCTTTTCTGTGTTCAAGTAGTTTTAAAACAATACATTGCGTAACAGTCCAAACATGAACGATTCTAACCAATGGAGGCTACGAAAAAATACGATTTATCAGTATTGATGGAATAAATTCTTTATCTACCTGTCTATGTATTCTATTATATTCCATTACTTTTGTAAGGAACATTTGATTATTTTGCAATTCATCTTAACGTTTTATTTAACAACAAAGTTTTTGTATTAAGTTTAAATCGTGTCTTGTTATCTATATATAATTTAAATATATACATAAGCCCTAATTATTAAGAAAAATAGTTTTCTAATGTTTTAGTAATCAATATTTTATCTTAATAAGCATATTTATTAGAAGTAAAATGACATATTTACGGTCAACCACAAGCATATGATAGTCCCCATAGTTCCAACTATTCGTCTTTTTCTTTTTTTTCCTCAAAAATTTGAGTTATAAGTTGAGTAAATGAAGATATAATTTATAATTGAACATATTTTAAAGACAAAATCGAATTTGGTTACATAGTCATATAATTAAACTCAAAATACGCAAAAGAAATACAATATTTTAAACAAAAACAAAATGAAACATCCTGTGCATGACTAACGATGCATGCACATAGAATTAATATAATAGATGCTTTACCCGATAATGAAAAATAACAGTAACCTTAATTCATATTAATCACTATCAAATCTTGAACTTTCTTTTCTTTCTCCAATCTTATCAAATGGTAAAATTAAATTTTTGTTACTCCTGCTCAAAATGCTTTGTGCTACAATCTCATTTATTTTATTTCTTTGATTATCGTGTCTTTGAACACTGTATATACAGTTATCTTTTTATTTTAACTAAGTTAGATATATTTTATTTTATGGTTCCATTTAATAGTATTTAATATTCAAAAATAATATTTCGAAAATTCAACTATATTTAATGATATTTAATACATTAAAAAATCGAACATTAAATATAATTGATGATTTACTTATTTGTATATAATTTTTTTATATTTACAGGCGGTATTCGAAACTTTAGTGGATATAATTTGTGACAAAATGAGTGAATCTCTTGATAATGATCCTACTTTAATGGCTGGTGGAGCAGGGCAACAGAAAGGTCAACGACTCACTGACCAGTTGACTAATCCTACAGAAACTAACTGCAATTGCTAAAGCCTGAATGTACGTGTAAACCTTAATGAGAAAAGCACGATGTATCCTCCATCAAGATGGCTTGTAGCTGATCTACCTCCTTTGTTATTTATCATTAACTCACTTTTTAATTAATCGTTTTAATCGTTTTAATCGTTTTATTAGAGAACAAAATAAAAGAGAATGAATCAGAGGTATTCTATTCAATGACTAGTTGGCAGAAAATCTTGTGAAAAAATGTAACTATTGGAAAAAATCTAGCGTATATAATTTTGTAAAATTTTGCAGTATCAGCAAAACTTTATTTATTTATTTTTTAAAGAGAATAAACATTTTATTTTTAGGTATTAAACAAATACTTATGCAAATTTATTATTCTTAAATTAAACCTATGAGGCAAAATAAAATGTGTTCATTGTTTAAAAAAAAATAATTTCTTCCAAAAATGATCAATAGATTTGTAGTTTTATTTTTTTTGTAGTTATACTCTTGACAAAAAGATTATATATAAATTAAAAGGTTTTTAATCGTTTTATCTTTAATTAAATTAAAATGAAACCGTTTTTCATATTTTATAGGTGCTGCAAAATTATATATTAACTAAATATAAATTTGAACTATTAATTTAATATTTTGCATTTAATGATAGTTCTACTGTTTCTAATGAGATACAAACTGGAAGGTATTCTTTTTATTTGTGTTAATATGTTTCTGATTGAGTTTATTTTTTGTTTTGATTGACCTTTGTAATTTTTTAAAGTTATTAATTTCATAAATTATAATTGATAGAAGTACAACAGGTAAGAGATATGAGATGATTTATCGATTCTTCTGAAAGTTTAACTTTCATCTCATCAACTTATTATTCAAAGATAATTCAAAATTTTTGAGACCACAAAATAATTAAAATGTTACAGAAAAATGATTAAAATAATAAAGTTTTACAGCAATGAAAATTAAAGTTTAAAAGTATTCTTATTCATAATGTATTTTTTTATTATGTTTGGAAAAATTCATTAAAATATTTGAACATTTGATAGTGCCATAGAAAATTATAATAGATAAAATTATATGCTAGATAAAGTAATAAGATAGCAACGGAGATATCGCGAAGTATAATGAATGTTAAAAGAATGTTCTCATCAAAAATTCAGAATATATGTACGATGTATATTGACATTCATGCGTATATGTTGTCGAAAGTTATGTAAATGACATTAAACAAAACTTGTTAGTAAAATGTTAAACTTTTCCTTAACTTGTATATTTTTTTTACATGAAATTCTAAAACTTTCTATTTATTATTTATCTGGATGCAAACTTTTTATTATAAAAAAGCAAATAGTTCGCGGTTCCCATTTTTTAAATTATAATATATAATCTTGTATTAAAATTATTGTATAACAAACCTCTGATAATAAAAATGTGTTTTAAAATATTATATATTTTATAGTTTAAATGTATCAATAACTATAAAATATTTTAAAAAATTTGTGTCAAAAAATATATTAACTTTAAAAAATTGTTTTTTATACATTCATTTTTTTAATATATTGCATGTTTTGAAAATTATAAAAGATATATAATGAATATTAAAAATCAAATAATAAATTTCCGTTCAATTTTAAATATTATGTTATTAAAGAATTCATTTCATAATCTATTACCAAATATGTGACTGTTATATTATAAAAGCAATTTTACATAATTGAAAGATTATAATCAAGTAAAATCTAAATTAAATATAAAATATGACTTCAATAATTAATGATTAAAGGGTATCAATTACATTATTTTAAATTATTTTATTAATAAATTTTTATCGAAGATAATTTATCAAATTATAAATAATTTTCTATTATATTTTAAATCAAATTTTCAGTTAGATTTTAGAATCTAATATTATTTTAATTTATATGTTAAAACATAAATATTATATTATTTAATTAAAACATTACTTCATAAAAATAAAAGTAATTCATATTTTAATTTATATGTTTTTTAATGATAACAACTTTTTTAAAGTTATAACCTTTATAAGAAGCTAAAATTACATTGTAAATGTTTGATGCATACTACAATCTATTAATTAACTTTCGTATTATAATACTTTAAACATTATTCAGAAACAGCAATATTAATTATAATTTATTTCTTGGCTATCAATATACTAATATTAATAGAAAAACTACAAGCTACCAAAGATTGGATTAAAAAGTATCAGATAAAATCCGTATCAGTCGATACTGTTTCATACCTTATGCATTTTTCAGAATTCATAATTTTAATTACATTTTATTTGAATAATAATAAAAATGCAACTTAAAGATTTCAATTCAATATTATAATCTATATTTATTTGTTTCTATTTTGCATTAAAACATTACAAATACTTAATATATTAAACTTAGTAAATATATAACTCAATATTAATAAATGATACTAATTAATAGTTTTATGTGTTATCTATACTGTGCTATGTAAGAACAGCTTTAACAATTATGAGATTAAATGTGTTCTTAATAATAACAGATGACATATAAGAGACACGGTGTGTAACTATTTGACTTTATAGGCCAACTATCAATTGTACATATAGAAAAATAAATATTATTGATTATGTAATGAAAAATAATATACATGTTATTTATTAGTAACAACTAAAAAAAAGTAAACTAAAATCTATCCATAAATGAAGCTTTATTATAAATATAGTGATTATTCTACTTCCGATATAAAAAAAATATATAAACTCATGTAACTTGTCAATAATTTTAGTTGAATTTTTTTGTTTTTAGAACTTCCAAAAAAACTGTAAATCCTAATACTAATTAATATGACTGTATGTGTTCAATTTTTCAATTTTGCGTTTTTAGTACTAATAAATCAACGACAAAAAACTTCTTTAACACGTATTAAGATATATATATATTTTTTAAAATAATAAAGTAAAAGATTAAATTATATATTGATCATTATTTACATAAACATTTTTATAACATACTTTGATTACGTATAGCATTATAAATCATATTTACCTCTTAATTATAAGAACTATAAATATAAAGAATTTCAAATTAAGAAAATGAAGATTTAATTGCTTGATGTATTATAATTTATATTAATTTTTATGTGGATTTTTGTATTTTTAAATGTGGTTTATAAAACCTTTGTAAAAGTTTAATGTCAAGAAAATTGTTACTATTATAAAAATTAAATAAGTAAATAGAAAATAATAATTAAATATAAATTAAGTATTATCAAAATATTAAATTAAACTTAAAAGGACTCGTATGTACGTATTGTAATGCATATAATTAATATGCAAATAACACAAAACAAGTATAAAATTATCCATTAAAATGAGAAGCTCGTTGACTATAAAAAGAAGTGAATTTGTCAAAAATATAAAAGAAGATTGTAACTAGTATTATAACGTAAAACTTTTGTATAAAAGATATTATCATAAACTAAAGTAAAGTTCTTTTTTTCACTGACCTTAAAACGGAAAAATAAATTATAGAACATACATAATAGAATTTACGTGTTCCTTAACGTGCCCAAATAAAAAAAAAGTAAAACACTCAATACTGATGTATAAAATTTTAATTATATGAAGCATATATGAAATAGTAGTGCTGATATAATATGTAAAAACTAAAATTAGTAAAATAAATGTAATAGATAACTTATGAGCATTATATATACGGTATAAAAAATTTATTTTGTCTTTTAAAATTATTTTTATTGATATTTTTTACCAACATCATTATTTAATTATAATGCGTAAGCAATAATTTTTAAAACATTTAATTAATTTTAAATATCATACATTTATTGTAACTTTCCAAGAAAATCGATTTCAATTTAATCAAGTTACATATAAAGAATTCGTTTTTATTAATTTATTTATATATAAGTATATAAAAATATAATAATCATATGGATGTTAATAAATTAAATATTTATGTATTGAATAATAATCTATGATTCCGAGTACTTTATTAGTTTTTAAAAAAATAGCTTTTAAAGAAGATACAACTTAATTAAAAAATTTCTCCGTCACAATTAATCATAATATTTAATTCATTACTACGATCATAACTAATTATGAAAATCAAATCATATATTATTATTTCATGAAAAATATTATATATAAAATAATTTATACTTATGTAATATAAATTTATAGAAAAATATATATTTAAAATTTTTTTTATTTCTTTAAATTTATAGATAGAATATTCATTATTTTTCTTGAAAAGTATCTAATAAATTGAAATTTAATCAAGATATTAAATAATATATAAAATACATTAGTAAAAAATAACAAATAAAAAAATTATTACAATACACTTGTCAATTAAATCCTTTTTTAAATTAGATTTTTAAATATTTTATGAAAATTTTATCTTATATTCGCATGATATAATGATAAATTATGAATGTAATAAAAAAAGTTCTACTCTTCATAAATAAAATTAGAGACTAATTAAGATATTGATAGTTTTATTACTTAATACATCTAAACTTTTTTTTTCTTAACTATAATCATAATATTTACAAATAATTAGAATATAATATAATGGAAGTGTTAAAAATACACTAGTTCGTGGGAAATAAAATAAAAAAAATTTGTGAAAGTTCAAATAATATCGAAAGTATCTTAATTTTTAATAAAATTATAATATTTCATACTACATTTTTAGGAATACTACAATATTAATTGTATATATATTTAATTTTTATACTATATTTCACAATATAATATAATATTATATTATATACAAAACAATATTTTTATGATAATTATAGACTAAATTTATATGTTCAATAATTTTCAATTAATGTAAAAAATTTGTTTGTTTCAATTACACAACTAAAATACTAAAATAGTAATATACGTTATTTTAAATATAACTATTATTCATTTTATTCAAACTTACAAACAGAAAGAAAGTTATTGTTTTAAACAATGTAGACTATTCATATTTACAAAATGTATGTTTTCAGCTTAAACTTTGATTACTTATTTATTTACATATTTAAAATCGCATACGAAAGAAAATGCATTTGCAAATACAACTGTAATCTGTGCATTATGTATGTTTCTATGTTATTTTAAACTTGTATTACAGACTTGAATAATAAACCAGCTGCTTGGATTTGTCAATTTTTTAATACCATACAAAAGGAGGACCGTTAAATAAAAAAAGGAGCAAAGTATGCATAAGTCGACTAAGTATTACATATAATAGTATATAAATATTAAATAATATCAACAATATGTGTTTCAATTCATTATTCTACTTCAATGAATCTGACAAACCCAACCTTGATGGAATCTGTAATCTAAACTATATTCAAAGTAAGAAAGGCTTTATTTCAAAAGCTAACATTATTCTCATTATAATAATAATATAAATTATCAATTTCGTTATGCATCTCCTACTCTTTATTTCAAAGAATTTCACAGTATGATTCTACATAGTTGCATATAGTTGTAAAACTGTTTGGATTATAACAGAAATGATAATATTCAATTATATAACTGCAATAGTCAATCCATATAGTTAGGAAGTTTTAAATTTTCTTATTGATATATTGTATTAAAAATTAAATCAAAAGAGATGAGCAATAATAAATTATTATAATTTTTTACACCAGCTCGATGCTTCTCGTTTTAATTTTTAGAAATTTATGAAGTTTAATTCTAGGGATTTCCACAATTTAAGTCAATCTTATGAGCTAACGAGATATTATATCATCATATAATGCATATTATTTTCAAATCAATTTTAATTCAATTGTTTTAAAAAAATTGTAATTATAAGTATTTATGATTTATTTTTTACAATAATAGTCTTTCATTTATAATAGTCTAATATAAAAGTTTTTGTAAAATTTAAAGATAAATTATATTCAAATTAATTTTTTCATTTACATCCTATAATGTAGGTACATACATATTTTTATTATGATAATATTTTATTCTAAAGTTATAAAAATAGTATAAATAGTTATAACGGTAAATAATACGGACATAATAAAAATTTGCTTTATGTACTTTTATTATCTTTACAAATTTATAATCTCTAAACTAAACTACTTTATAATTTATCATTAAAAATTCTAAACTGACATAGTTCGAAGACTTTAATGTAATCTAATATGTTACCATCAAATAAGAAACATTTGAAAAAATTGAAAAGTGTAAATACTTTTTGCATTAGTTACTAACATAGTATGAAATAATTGGTATATTCTTTTATATATCTAAATTTATAGACAGAATTTACAAAATAATCGATACTAATAAAATATCAGAAACTCGTACAAAGCAACAAAAATTAAATATTTAATATAAAGCAAGAAACTACTTTTGTAGATATCCATGATCTATCTATCACGAGAAGAAATTATAATATCGGGGAAAAATATTTTTTTACAATTGAACATACAATAAGATAATTACTTAAAGAACGGAGAATATTTATGACTCGAACCATAAAATTAATGTATAAAAAAGAGGATGTTTTACAAGTGTTAGATGTTTTCATATGTTTTTAATATACGCAAATTACATTGTAGTGAAAACATTTATAATAATTTATCTTAAATTTCTACATTTTTTATTGTTTAAGCATTTGCATCTAATTAAAAGTGAATTTATTAGAAAATTTTCTAAATAAATAATAAATGATCAAGGTTTAGGTAAATTTAATTTTTCATAATTTTTATTTCGAAATCTTTTAATATTATATATACTTATTATATACATTTTTATATACAAATTTCAAATAAAGAAAATTACTAAATAATATTATCATTACCTGTAACTTGTGTCCAAATTTATGTTAGAAGACACTTAACATCCAATAAAAAGTTATCTACATTGATATGTAATATAAAATAGTTACTTCAATAGATTTTTTAAACATAGAAATCTTCGCATAAGGAATGTATTAAGATAGTATTAAATATAAAATAAAATCTCGTTTAAATAAATTTTAATTCAGTACAATTTTGATATATTTCAATATGTAAATATTGAAACAAAAATTATATTTATAATTTGCTTACAATACTTTAATCAAATAATTTATCTAAAAATCAATACTTTAGTTCTTTCAACTACTACGAATCACGAATAATAAAGTATTAATAAGTTAGTTTATAGTATCATTAAATACTTTTTTATTACAATCGTTGTATTTTTAATGATAAAACTATTATTATATGTTTAATGTTCAAACAAATTATATTTCATATATTAAAATATAAAAATAACAATAGTTATTTTATTATTTAATATCATTATAAATGACATTGATATTTACCATCAATCGTAATATTCTATTATTAACCCTGCTTTTTATAACTGGCAACATATTCTGTAAAATCAATTTAATGAAAACTCAAATTGAATTATATAAAATATTATTTAATGATATTAGTTTTCTTGCGTCTTATATAAGAATATTTTAAGATGTAAAATATATAAAAATTTCAAGAGTTTTTATTTAATAATATATAAAATTAATCAAAACTATTAAATAATGTTAATAGTATGTTTTCTTGAATACTGTAATAATTGTCTACGTATTCATTTTTTTAACATATGAAAGTTTTACAAATCTTAACGCATAATGCTAAGCATAATATAATATTCAAATACTAAATTAACATTTATTTGTATTAAAATTCCTTTTAAATAAGTATAATTTTTTAGCTTATATTTGGCTAAGTTAATAATAATCGTATTAAATAATATTTAATACATTTCACTTTGTCAAATATATTACAATATAAACTATTTATCAAATATTATTATTTACAAAAAATTTAAATTAAAGGATTATATTATGATACAGAACTTATTGCATTGTGCGGTGTACCCATGCCAGTCAGAACATTATCAAGCCATTTTAGAGGACCATTTAAGTGTATTTCAATCCAACAAGGAGTTGCAGTGACATCTTGGCGTTGATACTCAGTTCCCCAACCTTTTACAAAGGACATTCTATAAGAAATTTAAAAACTTTTTTAATTGTAGAATTATTTTTTATGAGTATGGAATTTATTGAAATTATTAATTGAAATTATTTTATATAATTACGAAAATTATTTAATAAATATATTTTCTATATTAATATAATTAATATAATAATAATAATAATATATATAATAATTAATTATCTTTTGTGCATAGAAATAAATAATTTTTTATTCATATAAAAAATTATAAAATCTAATTCATAATAAAAAATTATATAAATTACTTATGCATCTATAAATTTTATCTAGTGCTATGCTTATAAAAATATTGTAACTAGTAAAAAAATCAATTTATTTAAATAGTTTTCATTAAAATGTAGTAGTTGTTTATAAAATCAAAAAATAAATGATTTACCGAATTGTACACATCTTGGTGAGCTCATACACCGATTCAAAACCAAAGTGCACGCTTTTTTTGAGTAGCTCACCAAATAATTTATTATCGAATATTTTAAGCACACAGCCTGATGGCATTTTAATCACCGTTGTCGGATGGAAGCCAGCCTCATAATTACAATTTCTAGATTGTACAAAGATAGAGTGATCAGAGTTACACTCAGCATATACTTCTCCGCCGACGTAATGAAGTTGAAGACCTCGACCAATGTGGCGTCTTGTATTCTCAATAGTAGAATTTCGATTAACATTAGACAGTTTTCCGAGGCAAAAGCGCTCAGTATCACAAGTTGGGTTAGTATAACCATCCACCGTTATTACAGGCTGAACACACTGAAATATTTCACCCACACGGCTATTCAGTTCATAGTAAGCAATCGAGGCCCACTGACAAGGCTCTTCGTAGATGATCGATTTTACATGTTGGTTCTCATTGTATTGAACCTGAGAAATGTTTGTTTTTGTTATTGCGTTTGTTGTTAATGGTGATAGTAACAAAAGCAACGATATATTTCTAAGTAGATTTTATATAATCATTTTTTAGATTTATACTAAAAATTATATAATAAAACAGAATATTATAAATTTGTTTTTATATAAAATAATATATTTTTTAATTGGAACAAATTATTATTAAAATTTATTATATGTATATCAAACATAAATATCAAGTACTTGAATAAATTATAAACTTAAAATTTGGATATTTATTGTACCTATAAAATAAAAAGAAATATTTTTTCTTATAAATGGTAAATTATCAAAATGTGTAAAATGTATAAACAACGTTTATCATAAATAAAAATTACTTTAATGATTTCCACATATTTTTAATAGTAGCTATAATATAAGAAAAATTTGTTATATACAAATTATTACATACATTAAATATAAATTATTTAAGTCGTTTATACTATGATTATAATATTTAAATATTTTATTTTTACGCAAAAGTAAAATTTATTACTAGATATACTTTTACAAATAAAGCAAAAATAAATAATTAAATAATAAAAATATTTATTAATGAAATTATTAACGATTTATCCTGATAATTTTTTTAATTTTTTATACGCTTATATTATATCAACATTTTTTTTATATAATCATAGAAATTTTGTCAAAATTATATTAATATCAAAGTATCTTCATTATAAGTATTTTCTTTAATTAGAAATTTTTTATATAAATTATATTATATGTATTTTATTTTAAATAAATATCTTTGTATTAATCATTCTATATATTCCAATTTTTTAATACCTCTTTAACTTGTATATTGTTCCCATTTCTTGTGTTCCTTATCGCTGGCTCTGGTGTATTTAATTGATGAACGTATGGTGATCTTTGAGTGAAATAGCTCGAACCATAAGATTCATATGATAAATTCAAAGTTTTTGGTGATATATTACCCAGAGTTTCTTGGCTTGATACACAGTGCATAGAGATATTCTGTGGCATTGTTGATTGAACTGAATTGTATTGATGAAAACTAGATGGAGTATACTGCTGCAACAAGTTTGAGTTTCTTGGTACTATAACTGCTGGCAAAGTGGGCGTCTCCACACGCTTGTAGTGGTATGGGTTGATACAAACTTCTTCATGTCTCGCAGAAAAGGGAAACTCACAACAATCTAGAGGTCTAAGCTCATGATGCGAACGCAAGTCTGACCAACGCCATAATTTACAATAAATGACGTGGGGTAAACCTTTACGGTGTGATACTTGAAGTCTGCCATCCATACTCCTCGGTATAGTTACGCATTTACTTGTACAACTCTGGTTACTTATAGCACGTTCAAGTTCTTCTAAAGCACCGCGTTTCTTTTTCAATTTTTTTACCAGAGACTCAATAGCTTTTTCTGCCCATTTTTCTTCTTCTTCGTTCTGTTTCCAACCCAGAAGCTTCTTTACATAAGGGTTTGTTGATGAAAAAAGGTTGTGAACCGTTGACATTAAGCCAGATTTGTATGAAGTTTCATTTAAATCCATTGTAGTCTACTACTAAACAAATAATTTTCTTATATTAATTATCAAAACTAAATACTAATAAAATTTATTAATTAATTTTATAATAAACTAAATAATATAAGTAAATTCTATTGAATACACAGGTATTCCATGTTAATGGTAAAGTAATATAAAATACATGTTTTATGAATTTTGGTTATGAAAAATATTTTAAATATTTATATTTACCCATGTATTTAAATAAATATTTCTTTTAAATAATTAATAATATAAAAAAAGTGTTCGTATAAATCTAATTTTATTCTAATTTTCAGCTCTTAATACCTTCGGTACTAGATTAGTAACTGAAGCATTGACAATTTAGAACCTACAAATTTATTTCCTGTCTTACAAAATTCAGAAAAATGGTGGGAGAAAGAATTAAATGTTCTCTTTCTTATACACGTGATTTTATTGTTTCCCCCCTCTAAGTAAACTTTTCTTCTTCATTCGACCGAAATATTCTATTATTGTTAGCAGCTGGACATCGAAATAATACCTGCTAGTTTTGAGGCAGGTATGAACTGGCTTAAGCAAAAGAAATTCACTCTTTAGATGTATTTCTATAATTAATATAATATTATTATATTAAATACTATTTGCTAAATATATGTATATAAATTTCAATTTAATAATAAAGAATTAGCTTACACTCCTAAATTCATTAAATATTTTAAATGATTAAAAAAATTTTGATACAATTTACAATATTCAAAGTAATTGCAATTTAAATTATATAAAAAGCTAAAATTATACTTAATAATTATACTATTTTGATTATAAGAATGCTACTAATTTACTAATTTAATTCATAATTAAGGGTACAATATAATTCATAGTAAATATATATTATATTTAAAAAGTATAAATTTAAGGAAAAATAATATGTAGAATAATATATAGAAAATATTAATTAAATTTCATTTAGTTGTTATTAGTAAATGTAATGTATTTTGTATTATACAAAATTATAATATATAAAATTTTATTATACTATAAACATAATTATATATTGTAGGTACGGATTTTTATTTATCAATATTACAATAATTAAAGTTACTATAGATAATCAATATTACTCTAGTTTATCAGTTTCTACCTCTAATAATAACATTTTTTTAAATTTATTTTATTTCATTAGTTTAAAATAACCAAAATACAAACTGTAATATTGTCTATTTTTTACCTTGACTTTACACAATAGTTGCATTAGTTACAATAGAATAATACTAATAATATTTCATAAAATAGTAAAAACTATATAAAATATAAATTGGAATATATATTATAAGTATTTGTAGTTTATGTAATAAATTTGTAAAATCCAAGCAGGATGTTTTCATATACCATCAATTATAAATTTAAATGTTTTTATATGTAGTATATAAATTGATCAATATTTAAAAATTCATGTGCATAAAAAGTGAATATATTACTGTGAGTATTTACAAATTTTTTTATTCAATTATTTTGAATACTAATTTGCTTAATTGAAATAGGATTTCAAACGATATGCATAATAATACGCGTAAAAAAACGTATTTAAAATTAATAAATATTGTTGTATAATGTTATCCTGATTAAATTTAGATACTTTTACCTCCATTATTTATTCAAATTTATTAAGACTTTATTTATATATTTAAAGTAACAATTAATTTATTGAAAAAAATATTTAATTTTAAAATATAATGATATATATAATTAAAAAATGTGTAAAATACTTTTAAAAAGTATAATTATAATTATTGTAATTGATCTTATATTCAAAGTTATTTAAAATTATGATTGATATTAGAATTATATATTGAAGCACATTAAAACTTTATGTATAAATATGACCTTTTAAACTAAAATATATATTTTAAAAAGATAAATGAACTTAAAAAAAATTAAAAGGAAAGTTTTTCCAAATATTAATAAACTTATTAAATTTATAGACTATTGAACAATTACTACTTATATACATGTATTTATTTTAATGCCTCAGAATAACATAAACAAACTTATTAAGACACTTAGAAAATATTGTAAATTAAAATTTAAAATATATAATTTCATAATTAATTTTGCTTTAATAAAATGTAGTAATAATATTAAAAGTATAAAATTCAAATATTTTATTTTAATAGTTTCATATGAAATGACGCATTAAACTCAAAATTACAAATAAATTTAAATAAATGAAAACTATTATCTTTAATAAGATAAAATAGATTTATTATTTAAAAATAAATCATATCTTTTTTAAATTGAATTTTATTTTAAAAAATATATAATTTTGTATATATTTCGTTTTTAAAAGTATAAACATTATTACGTACTTATTTCATGGTTAATAAGAAATGGTTAAAAGAAAAAATATTATATTAATATTACTACTTAACTCATATCTAATTCTGAAAATATTTAATATTTAGTGTATGTGTATATGTATATTTATATTCAATTATTGATTTAACTATATGTCTGTTTTAATATCGACAATTACTTACGCATTTCATTACAAAAATAATGTTATATATTGAACATTTATATATTATATTTGTCAGATTTTTCATAATATATTTAATTTTTACATAAATTAGATATTAAGAAAATTAAATTATTTTTAGAGCCAAGTGTGCTCACAAAAAGAATTAGAACATTAATCGTTATATATGTGAAAAATAAAATTATATATTTGAATGAAATATATATATATTATTATTTAAATTTTAATTTATGTCAAAATATTTTTAATTGTTTCTTCTAAAAATTTTTTTGGATGAGTTAATAATTATCTTAACAAACTTTTTAATATAAATAGTCTAATGTAATTCATAGTTTTAAAAATCTATTTTTTATATAATTTTATATTATATCTAAAAAAACTAAAATTATTATACACAAATGAAATAAAAATTTACGATATTAATATATTTTAACGTGGCAACGATGATTTGGTATTTTTTTACCTTTTTAGTTATAAATGGTTAGTAAAAACTTTGAAAATTTTACCGATAAAAATTAGTTAGATATAAGTTTTCTGTTTGTAATTAAATTTAAATTCTATAAAATATTAAAATTAAAAATTAATTATTACTAAATTCGATTATGAAATATATATTTAATCAATAAAATATTTTTTATCCATCATAAATATTGTATACTTATAATATTTATTATTTACTATAAATTTTATTAATTTTATATAATAGTCATAAATATTAAAATTAACTTTTTAGAACAGTAGTTAGAACAAAAAATTGGTTATATGTTACACTATTCGGCAAAATAATCTTCTAGTTCTTATTATTTATAATACAAAATAATAATGAAGTAATTAAAACTTGTATCTTGGATAATATACGTATAAAATTCTCCTCATTATTTTTTTTGTTAACCTGAATGTGAATTAATATAAATTTTATAATTATAATTCATATGCATAGAAATTTCATGCAATGTTGTACAAGCAAGCGTTGATTTATAATAATAATCTACCGCAACAATTTTAATTATTAATTGAATTAAATTTTTTTTATGTTAACCGCATGAATTAAATATGTTATAATATTTATTTTCATTTTTAATTATTTTAATCTTTTCTTTTATAAGGAATATTAATATATATATATATATATATATATACACACGTATATATAATAGTATATGTATACAAGCAATGCGTTCATACTAAAATGTGAATAAAATTGGTCTGCCTGTTAAATAAAATAACAAGATTTAAATTAACATAAAGTGTAATATATATAAACTAACCATCGCGTAGATAAGTGCATAATGTCCCAAAACAGCATTTATATCTTTGTATACTACGGTCAAAAACTGTAATATTGTATCTGATATCTCCATAAAATATTATTGCTTGTTTAAAAATAATAAAAGTAATCCATAAGAAATTAAATAATATGCTTTCAATTCGGCTGGTACGCGCTTTTTAACATAAGTACTCTATTATTACATAACTCTATTTTTAAGGGAAAGCTGCAAAAAATAAAATTTATCACTTAATAATACAAATTTCTTTTAAATATTTTTAAATGATGAATGATTTCATAAAATATATTCAATATAAAAATAATTATATCATTTTTAATTAAATAATAATATTGCTTTATTCGTATTTAATGTTTATGTCATATTGATACTATTAAAATTAAATAAAATTTACAGTAAAAATTTTTTTTTATTTAATTTCCAATTTTATTCTGATATAGTGCCATTATTGCATACTTTAAAAGTAAATTAAAATTCAGTAATAACCTCCCATCGCAATGAAGATGTTTTAGTGAGTTGATACCTTCTAAGAAATATATATATATATATATATATAATTGGCTGTGATTTATATGGTGCTTGAATTTCTTAGAAAAATCCAACTATAATGACATATATAAAGATTTAAATTGCTATAATAATTGCAATGCCTATTTAACAAACTCTCTGGAAATTATGATTTTGCCCTGTAATTATATCTTCAAAATTTTTATTTGCTTTATAATTAAATATGATAATAAATAATACATGTTTTTTGCATAACTTTTTGTTAAGTTTCTATAATTATCATTTTAAAATGTATACGTATATTTTAATCAACAATCTACCTTTATGAACTGATATTAGTACATTTTAATACATAAAAAATAGTAGATTATAGTTAAACAATAATTCACAAGATATATAATTTTTAAATGTTAAGTAATACTATTATAATTATTCAGTTTACATACATAATATATCAATATACTAGAAACCTTATTAAATCTTAAATAAAATTCAGTCTTGTTACCCATTATTTTACAAATGATATACAGAATATTATGTACATTTTTAAATGATAAATAAATTGAATATTGAACAATAAATAATTGAAATTGATTCAAATATGATATATACACTTTAATACTTAATGATTTTTCATTATCCATAAATTATTATTCTATTTATACCATTAATTATATAGGTTAAGAATTTTATATATTTGATTTACATTTTACGCAGTTTTTATTTTATTGTTGATATATATATATATATATATATATATATATATATATCACGTATGACAACAGGACTCTGAGATCAAATATTAAGTATACACAAGATATAATTCAATAGTTAAAGTTTCTGTTTTCAAATAGAAATAGCAAAGAAAGTTATATTAATTGATTTTATTGCAATATATTTTTCCTGAATTAAACTTGAAATAACCGTTATAACCTGGACTGGAAAAAAGAATATAAGTGTTTATTTAAATATTTTAATATTGAAAGTAATATGCGTTTATTAAACTATTTAAGGACTTTTATTATATTATACTTGATAACTTTCAAGAAAAATCTATCAATTTTCTTTAAATTCTTGAAAGGAACTTTTATTGGCATCGGTAGACAAATTTTATAAAAACTTAAAAGATATTTGTAATAATATACATAAGATTTTGTATGACTAAATTTATTGAAAAATTTAGTATACTTTAAATTTTATTCATATATCGAATAAAATATTTCATTAATATTTATAGAAAATACTTTGATTCATTACTTAACATGACAAATATTTATTCCGACTAAAATATTCATAGGTTCCTTCCAAATTTTATAAAATCCAATATTTATATTTTCATTCGATTTTCTTTATTGGCATTTAAAAAATATTATATTAAACTTTTAAATATTACTAAATTTGTAATAAAAAAACTTAATACAATAAGAAACTGTATTTATTTTTAAAAATTACAAAATTTATATGCATTAAATACGGACAGTCAGAGCTTTAATATAAAATTTCATTTTAATTTAATTTATATTAATTAAAAACTGAAAATTAAACAAAAATAGTAATAATTGTTTAATTCAAATTATTTATTGAATGTATCATATTGATTATTTACTGTAATATTATACATTAATAAAACTTTTTATTTATATTTAATAACTATTAGGAAATTTGAATTTGGTTCTATCGAGTGTATTCAATTCTACTCACATTTAGTTTTTTTCGTGTTTTTTAATTTCGGAGTCTTTTAATTTTTTTCGAAATTCGAGTAAGCTGACCTTATGACTCTTTATATTGTCTTAGTTTTTTATTCTTATACGAAAACATTTAATTATTTGATTTATCATAAAATTTTCAAAATAAACAATAATTATTAGAAAAATCACTGTCAAATAGTTATCAATATTATAAAAATAGCTACAAAGCATTTATAGATAAATTTAACATTCAAACTTAAGAAATTTTATAAGAGTAATAGAGATTGCAGACACTTAATAATCAAAAATTATAATCAATATTTTATTTAAATCATTATTTAAATGAAAAATGAATGCTAAATAAAATAATAATATGTGAATGTTTTGAGAGAATAAAAAATCACTAAGTTACGTGATAAAAGCTTATGAATATAGTTATTCATTCAAAAGTATTTTCTTTCGTATAATGAAATGATAAAAGTATCAAGTTTGAATAAAAAAGTTGAGATAATATTTTACATTTGGGTTAAAAAATTTAATACATAAATTTCATTTAATAACACATTACAAATCGAATTAACTATTCCAAATGATATTTTTTATATATTTATTTATTTATTAAATAATAAAGTCGATATTAAAAAAATTTATATTGTTACCATTATCATTAATATCAAAAGAATATCAAAATATACATTAATAAAATTAACATAAATATAAATAAGATATGGTTAAATGTTGAATATTAAATACTAAATTGAATCATTCATATTTTACATCAATTTTCTGAAGATCAATGATATTAATTACAGTTAATTAATTCAGTATTAAAACGTGATTTTTAATAGCTCATCTGATAACTTATACTGATTAGTAAAAGTAAATGAAATTCCATAATTAAATGAATGTCTAAAAATAACTAAAAATATGTTCATAAAAATTGTGCAGTTATGGAGTCTTATTTATTCATACTTATAATTATGTTATTTATATACTAGATTTGTAAAAACGTGAAATTACTAACTGAATAGTTCTAGATAGCTATAAAACGTTGTTCATATTGATTGTACACTTGTATAATATTAAATGTAACAATTAATTATAAAGTATTGGTTAGTAAAAAAATTATGTATTACAAAAATTTATTTCCTAACTATATAAACTTCAAGAAATCTTAATTATTTTTATTGCATTAAAATTATTTAAATAAACATTGTATAGATTAACAATGCGAGAATAAAACGCATTGATGAGAGAATCAAAATAGATACCAAGAAAAAATGAAATTCGTCCTTCTTAGGGCTTTCATCCAGCTATTCATATTGATTTGTAAGCAATTAAGGCAGTAAAAAAATCTTATAGTTGATTACTTTTTTTTTCTTAGATAGCTCGAACAATGTCTACTGTGAGATCAAAACATCCGATGATGAAGAAAAATTGCAGGGCGGCATCAAATGAGTACTTTTGTTAGGATTAATGGAAATAAATTCAGCGTTGCCCAGTATATTTAATAATTTGCTTTTAATAATAACTTTCGGATAATAGACTCATTTTAATAAATATTCATTTATAAATATTGATGTTTGTACTATAAAATATAAAGAAGTGTTATTTAATGTTATATAATATTTAATATTATTTATGTTTTTAAACTACAGCAATGATTTAAATATATGATATATATTAAATATATATAATTTACCTGGGGTATCTAATTTTACGCATATCAATTTAAAATATAAATATAATTTATAATATAATATATAAATAAAAAACAATTATTCATTGAAATAATTAAATATTTACAATGATAATAGAATAAAAAATTAATTACTTTTCTTTTATAACTTTTATAAATTAAATTTTTAATATAAAACAAGATTGTATTCAAAAAGTCTTTTTTTTATTACATATATATTTTAATACTAAAATTATTTTTAGTTAATTTTCTTTTTGAAAACTGAAAATAATATGAATATAATTCCTAGGATATATTTTTATATTGATTAGAATAATATCTTAAAACTTTTTGAATACATGTATTCTTTTAATTTAATTTATTTTTTAAAAACTATAATTCGTTATTTTATCCCAATATCTTTAAAAAGAGAAAAGAATAGATATATAATAAATAGTTTTTTTTACGAATAAATAAAAAAAAATTCTATATTTAATAAATATTTTATATTTTTCATAATTGTATATAAATTTATTTTCTTATTTCAAATATAAGCTTCTAATATAAATTAAATATAAATTCTAATATAATATAAACTTGAAATATAAGCTTCTAAATAATAATTAAGTAGAAGTATAAATTTTTCGACTATTTATTTTATTTAAAATTATAATAGATATATTTATAATTAATTTCATGAGTAATTTTATCATATTATAGGTAGTCATAATTTATGATAAGCTATTCATGAAGATATATAAGGGTTAAACGAGAATAGTGTTTTATTAATTTTATATAAAAGAAAAAATCAAAAACACTATTTCTTTAATACGATAAAGTTTTAGTTTCATTTATTTGGTATTGCGGTATATATTAGATTAAAAGAGAAAAGAAGACTTTTCTATAACAAATAATCTTGATTCATAACAATTCTCTAAACATTTTTTATAATTATTTAAGCTCTCTTGAGATAAATTAAAGCAAATGTAGCAAGATAAGTAAACGAAACATAAATATTGAATCAACTAGCTGATACTATTTATTTTATTCAAGAAAGAATTTCTTTAATCATAAGAATCAAATAAAATAGATAATATTCTATAATTACAACTCTTTATTTATGATTTTAATGCATTTGGAATTAAATAACTCAGATAAATTATATGTATAGATTAACTGACTCTAATAATCGAGGATCAATTAATGTTGAAGATAGAATTAAAAAATATTTTGTTGTCTTTTTTAAAAATTAAAATTTATATAACGTTACAAATATATAATCATTTTCACGATCATCAGTAATAATTTAAATATAGAAGTCATAACATTGTGACATTATATATATAGTTTTGTCTTTATTTTTTTCTAAAATTATTTTTAATTATTTTTTCTAAAACTGAATTGGATGGAAAATATTTAAAATGTATGTATTAATTTAAAAATTAATATCAAATTTATTTTTTAAAATTTTCTACATATTTATCGCCTTTATATATATATAATACCTACATTTCTACGTTACAGTATTTTATTTGGTATAAAACAAATATACCATATTTCATTATAACAAGTTTACAATGCACTCTTTGTAGCTATTGTTTGTTTCAATAAAAATAATATCTATAGTTTCATAAACTTCATTATATTATAAATTGTTCAAATTTATATAGCTTTAATTAATAAAACAGTATTTATAAAATTACTACCTGAGTAGCATGTTTATTTTCAAAAGTACGCTATTTTTCGTTCTGTATTTGACTCTTGCACTGAAGTCTCAAAATCAGTTTTTATTAAATGAAAATATTTTTAACTATTGTTCAGGTCTAATTATTTTCTAAATTATATGAATCACTAGATGATTTTATTTAATTAAAATGAACGTTCCAAGAAATTTTATTAAAATTATATCCCTTACTTATAATTGTTTACCATACAAGAAAAATATTTTTTAACAAAATTGATTTTTTACAAGTTTTATTTTAATTTAATCAAGATTATTAATATTTGAAAACTAAATTAAAACTTTACCGTGTCAGTTTATTAATGAATTCAATTAACGAAATAATGTTAAAGTTAAACTCATTACCACCTGTAGTACTGGCATGGATATAAAAATATTTATCGAAATGAAAACCAATTAGAACCAATTAGAACCAATAATGTTAATGATTATAAAAATCCAAATGAATCATCGGAACGAATTCAATCCGACTAATTGAACTACTAGTCAAATTTTTTAATTATCTATAAGTATATACTTTGTGGTAAAACAATAAAGCCTTTTATAACTCATAGAGAAAAAATAGCGAAGTTTTCTCAATGATTTGAAAACGAATCTTGAGACGAAAGACTCCGAGTTTTGTACTTTCTATGTTGTTAAAATTGAAGATTAGTAAGCTTAATAGTTTACAGATATTTCTTTAGTACACTGGCTATAGATAATAAAATTGTATTATAGTTAAATTTATATTCTTAAAAGTATTTAATTAATGGTATTTTAGAACAATATTAGACATCTAATTAAAAATAGTGTATATTTCTATATAATTTATATAATAAGCAAATTGTATAATTATATTAGATTTTAAAGATTTTCTTTTTAATAATTTTGAATAATATCCATTTTTAAATTCTTAAATTCTTAAATATCTTAATATTAACAGAAAAATTGAATGTAGCTGCTTAATATAATAGATTTAAAACATATTATTTGGAATGATAAATATTTTTTTCCACGTTAATTTCATTGATACTTGATAAATACAAGAAAGCTGAAAAATGTAAGATCACCGATTCAAGTATCATTCACGGTCGAGTTTGCTTAACTTGGAAGGCTAAATAAGGAATGTCTATTATATGATTGGGTGTGAATGAGTTGCATGATAATTAGTAAGATGGTTTGGCCCACATACTTTTCTTGTTCAAACTATATCAGTAGAAAATATAAAAATTCTGAAAGATATGTATCTATTCTTTTATGTACGGTAGTAAAGATTCTTAATTATGTAATTTTGACGTTTGAACCAGTAAAGCCTTTTTAGCTGTGTTCATATTTTTTATAACCGTTGACTTTTCTTCTTACATTGAATCAAAAGATAGCTATAGCTATTACCACCTACAAAATATTACGTTTCTATATATGTATCGTGCTTCTTATTTTAGTAGGTTATAGAAGCGTTGGAAATTTCTGTCATCATACTTAATATAATAATGTTACAATTCTTCAAGTTTTTTTTACCGAGGATAAAGCAATATTCAATAGAAACAAAGAAATGAAAAAATTTATTAAAACTTATCTAGCTTTTCTGAACTAGTTATATTCAATTAATAAAAACAGAATATGGTATTTTAATTTATAGACATTAACATACAATGATTGATTATATAACTTGTATATAAATATATGACATTCATTAATTTATTTAATATTTAATTAATAATTTCGAGTTATTTGTGGGAGAAAATTTTTATAATTTCGTAGATCTTTATTAATCACAATAACAAAAAATGGTACAGATAATATAAAGTAACAAAAATTTTATATAAAAAATTATTAACTAAAAAATAATTAATTTATAGAAAATTATTGTATTAATAAATATCAAGATTTTTTTAGAGAATTAATTTCAAATTTATTATGATTTGAAATTTTGGTCAGCTGGAGAAAAAAAACATTTGTATGTTTTAAAATTCGGTTAGTAGATTAGGAATCATACAATTTTAGATTAAGTTGAAAATTTTGTTTTGGAAAATAACAAAAGTTATGGTTTTAAATTTGAATTTGATAGAATGTCTTACAAACAAATATTAATAGAGAATAATTAATTAAAAACAAATTTTGACAGGTTCCTTAAACACTGCAGCAAATTTATGTAAAATAAATAATAGTAAATTTAACTAACTGTCAGTTATTTTATACATACATTTAAGGAATTTCTTTTGTAATGACAGAAGTGAAAATTGCTAAATAATATTTTTAAGAAAGGGATGTAGTTTTGGGTAATAATGGTAAAAATGTATCATTATTTCAGAAATTAGAGGAATTTCTCACCTTTTAATAATAATATCATTGTGGTAGTTATTCTTTTCTAACCTGTGTAGGCTACGGCGATCATATGTTCATATCCTACTAATGACTTACAGAAGAGAGTGCTCGCACATGGCAATATAATGGTCCGACATCATTTTTATTTTGTCAAGATAGCGCCAACTCATCAGAACGTACTCTTTCATCAATATTATTTTATTTTGTAAATGCTATGTCAGTAATAAATCGTTACAAGGCTAATATAAAATATATTAATATATACTTCAAACAAACATTGGGAAATAAACTTATATTTGAAGAATTCAAATACAACATACATAATTTCTCTGATTGAATTCTAGATCTTTTTAAGTCATCCATAATAATTCTGTAAAAATATTTGAACTAATATGTAGTAGTTTTTTAGTCATTCGTAAATTTTCTTCGATTTAAAATTTATTATTGAGATAGTAAAGACTATTACTTTTGCAACAGATAGCAGGTACTGAACTTACAATTGAATGAAATCAATGTATGGATGACTATTATTTTGTTACTGTAAATTTTTAAATTGGAATAATAACATAACATTAATTAAATTATTATTTATATTTCTTTCTTAAATTTATAAAATATTTTTATTAAATTTTTCTATCTTGTAATTTTATGTAAACGAATAGTAATTTAATACGTACTTATATTGGTTTTGGTGTAAAATTTATTTATATATATACAAAAAAATTCAAGTTTGTTCTATGTGAATATTTATTGCTACCAATTGTTTAAACTGTAGCCACATATTTGTTTGAATTAAAATTCCTCGTGTCATTTTCATATACTTATTTTTTAATTTGCTTTTTTAACTATTTTTATCTCTTGCCCTAAAGTTTTATGTGAAAAATATATTGAATGACATGTTTACTACAATTTTTTAAGAAATAATGAATATCATATAAAATATATTTATGTAATAAAATATTCACTAGAAAACTAAATGGCATTGCTTTTACATGATTTTAATTTAATATTTGAAAAAATATTTTAAATTATTAAGTAAATCGTTATTTTTAAATAAATTAAGTATTTAAATATTATTTGATTATTCATAAAATACATTTACCAGTAGTAAAATAATGTTATATAACAAAAAAAAATAGATTTATTTCATAATACATATTCAAACATAATTAAAACATCTAAATAAAATAAAATATTGCTTGATATAAATCTTACAAAATTTTAATTTTTAACATAATTTTTTATTTTTAATAAACAATATTTATTAAAATATTATAGATATAAAAAATACTTTTATCGTATAGCTGAAAATTTAGAAGACACCATTCAGTTTTCTTTCTCTCTTCTTACTATTATTCCACCATCTTATTCTCTCTCTCTCTCTCTCTCTCTCTCTCTCTCTCTCTCTCTCTCTCTCTCTCTCTCATTTTTTGTCTTAAAATTCTCGATGAGTTCAAATGACGCTGTTCTTTCTTTATACTCTCTTCCAATTACATGCTCGTGTATATAACGTAAATGAGTTATTCGAACATTGTACTTTTGCAATGAGAAAATGTCGATCACATACTACAATTTTCTTTGAAGTTAATTATATTTCGTGTGATTTATAAATGTTATATTATATTTTAAATATTTTGTTTTTTTTCAATTTCATCATACTTTTCTAAGTTACTTGAATATAGTAAAAATTATTTGCATAATATAATAAACATTTTTTTAAGTAATGAAAATTGTTCAAAATATAAATAAATATATTATATTTTAATTTTATTTAAAAAAGAAACATTTAGAATATTAATTAAATATATTATCATAACAGTATACAAGATTAAAAGTTTAAGAAAATAAATAATTTTAATTAATAATTTAAAATAATTTATTAGATTATAAAATAAAAACTATCGTGCTTAGTATGAAATTTATTTATATTATTAATATGAAAATTCCACATCAGTAATTTTAAATATATTTAATAGTTAATTATTTCATCAATATATTTAATAATTAATTATTCAATTAATATAATTAAAAGTTAATTATTCTATTGTATACTTGAAAATTCAAATAAACTTATTTAATAGAACACACAATATAATAAAAGTAGTTTTGGAATAAAGTTTTTGTATTGGAATTAAAAATGATTGAATTCTGTTGATTATCAATATAATATTGATTATACAGAATTTTATGAAAAATTATAGAATTTAAAAATGGATGACCTTTTTCACAAATTCCTTTAATTAACTTTTTCCATTTATATGTATACGAAAAGTTTTTATGTTTTGTATTTAAAAAATGTATCAATTAAAATTATATGTATTATTTATTTCCCATTATATCGCATTCCAATGTATTGCTTTTCATTATTATTTTTTTATTTGCATTATTTAAACACTAATAACTTATACCTATTTAAAATAATTAAAAATAGTAAAGTAATAAATTAATTCAGAATCAAATAGTCTTAATTTTATTAACATATTACTTCGGCGATAACCTTACGAAAACTTTTAACATGATTCAAATCAGGCAACTACTATAGTAATATAATCTGAAAATTGACTTAATAAACAAATGTATTCAATAATAACCAATAAATACTGATCAATACAACTTTCTAAAAAGCACTCTATTTATAAGAGCTTATATAATTCAAGATACATAAATACAACTAAAAACTAAAGGCTTGCTTAGAAGAAGATTTCAAATTATGAAAAATACAAAAATACATGTGGTTATTTAGTCATATATACATAAAATATAAAAAGAAAAGGAAAAAATTAAAATTTTTTTGTTTATAAGAAAAAATAATACATTAATAATAATAATAATATAATTGAGATTTAATTTATAAATTTATATGTTATTACTTTTATATAAGAAGTTTTTTAAATCTTATTTAGAAATTAGTGGTATTTATTTAAACTAAAATTAAAAATATAGATTAAATTATTTCTCCTTTTAGAAATATTCTTTTATTACAAAAAATGTAATAAAAATCAGACTGATATCTGAAATATATGTATAAAATTTAATTCCGAAATAAATGATTTAAAGTTCAAAGTATTGTTTGAATAAAAATACATTGTATATTTTTAAGTATATTATTTCTTTTACAGTTACTTTTAAGATATTTATTTTTCGCTTCATTTATTGAATCTTGCTTATGTTTAATCTTCTCTAAATAACCAAAGCAAATGCACTATGAATTTGTCAAATATTGTTCTGTGTAATTTGATTTTTCATCTATTTATTTTTGCTATTATATATTATTTGTCCACTTTTAAATATATATAATATACTTTTGCTCATTTATAATAATATTTAGGTTGTAAAAATCTTTTTTATAATATATAAAAATTTCTTGAAATCACTGTTATAAAAAATTCAAATATTCAATACCTGATATATTATCGTTGAGCGTTAAAATATTCTTGTAATGAATTTTACTTTTATTGTTGCTCAATACATTATGATACTAATGAATTTTAGTACATACATGCTTAATCATTTATAGAATTCTGCATAATATTTTTTAATTATAATATTCACATGATTTATGCGTAAGGCTTTTAATCAAAATAACAATTATTTTAGAATAACAAACAAATAATAAAATTTTGATACAATACATATAACTACACTTAAGAGGATAAGTTTGTAGTTTTTTATAAAATAGTTTTTTTTTAATTTGTAGAATTAATAAATACAAATACATTTTTTTATATGTTATTTATTACAAATTTATATTAAAAAAATTTGAATATACGCCTATAAATATTTATTTTTACAATATTATTTATTATTAAAAAAGTGCACTTTTTATATTTTGAATTACGTTAAATAAATGATATACATTTTTTGGATAGGAATTTTTTATATATGTATTTATATTTTAGAACAAAGAAAATAAAGTTAGAAATGAAGAAACTTCAGGTTTTTTAATTGTAATATTAGCTTTTTTAATTAATATATTTACGTGCAAGAGTAATGGTGTGTTTCAGGTATTAGTTCTAATTAAATGTATGTAAACATTGAAGATAGTTTAAAAAATTTCTGTTTGAGATTTAAAATAAAATTAAAGTATATTAATAATACATATAGTTTTTATTGTCAACTACTATATTAGGCTAAGGTAGGCCATAAAAATTTTATTTTAATGAAATTTTTTTTTCATAATTTTTTATATAACTACTATGATTTTTCATCTCATACAGGATTGAATTTTAAATGATCATCATAAATATTTTTATGTTGCAGGTAATAATATTTAGGTTATAATTTTGTGTATTAGATAATAAAAAAAAACAATCTTGAAAAAAGCAAGCAATTTATTTTATACAAATAAATTAATTAAGTAAAACACAATTTGATATTTCTTCCGTATTTACTAAATTATTAATAAAAGATGCATAGTAATAAATATATTAGTATACGGAAATATTAAATTATGATTAACCTTATACTATTTTATATTCTAAATTGTATTTATAATTTTTATCAATTTTATTTTAAATAATAGAGGACAAGGCAAAAAAAATTTTTGCATTTCCAACGGAACTTACAAATACTTGAAAATACTCTCTTATCACTTGTTACTTTTTTAAGTGATCTTATGGCATACATACGGTTTTCCTAGCTAGTATTTATTCTGGGCTTTCCATTAAATCATTCATATATAATAATAACGAAACAGAAATCTCCATAGCATCAACAAGTGGAACATAACAAAAAAGGCTATCACAAAAAAGAAAAAGAACTAAATTACTATTATCACCAAAATCTAATAAAATGAATCAAGAACTTGAAAGGCCACAAGATGAAATAACAAATACAAATTTTTATAAAAATATTATTAAAAATTTAAATGAAGAAAACAATAAATTAAAAGTAATAATTAACGAAATCAGAAAAAAATAATAATACAAATAATGAAGACCAAATACATAATATACCTATAAAAATCAAATATACAATCTTAGAATCAAAAATTTACAAACCGATGCAAAGACACAATAATTGATGAAATATGAACCACTGAAACTAATATATAAATAAACAGAAGACGAAGAAAGCAATATTCAAGGAAATAGAAGCGAAACGGTAATAACGGTTAATACGAGTGCGGTGATCACCAATAAGCAAAACAACAACAAAACACCACCTATAAATATAATATATCAAAAATCCAAAGGCATGGTTAAACTTTTAAAATATAGCGCAACATAAACGATTACTACATAAAACACTTACATAGCAACAAACATATTTTATATCTTAAATCAATTGATAACTTTAATAACACCTTAAATATATTAAAAATCACAAAAACGAACTACTACACACTCGCTCCAAAATCGGAAAAAATCATACTTATTTATTAAAAAGATTAAATAAAAAATAACAATGAAATTGAATAACTTTCAAATAGAAGAAATTCAATTCATTTAAGTAAAACGATTTAAAACGCACAATTCAACAAAAAGAATATCTTACTACCTATTTTTACAGTAAAAATTTCAACAAACAGTACAATATGTAAATTACAAAGTATAAAATATTTACAATATCACAAAATAAAATGGAAAACAATAATAAAAAAAAATATTATTCAATGTCGTAACTGTCATCTTCTGGGTCACACGTCGCAAAATTGCAATATACAACACAAATATATTAAATACATTCACCATCGCAATCCTAGTGAATGTAAAATAAATAAAGAAATAAAAATTGACAAAAAAGAATTATACTGTGTCGATTGTAAAAAATATGGACACTCCACTTCGTATATGGGTTGTTCAAAAATAATAAAAATTGAAAATAAAATAGAAACAAAAAAAAACAAAATTAATAAAATCAATGAAATATCCAATAAACTTTTAATATCAATATCTTACGCCGCTATGTAAATCAACAAAATATTAATAGATCGAAATACATAAGACACAAATATTGATAATAACCAAATATTCAATAATATAATGCAAGCACTACAAGAACTAAAAGAACGTGTAAATAATACCCAAATTCAACACCTAAAAATAAATGAAATTATAAAAGCTCAAAAAAGTTACGAAGAAAACTTTTTTACAATACACATATTATTAGAGAAAAAAATATAAAAAATGCACCTCACAATATTACATAACCATAGAAAAATTAAAATAATAAAATAAATTATATAGTATAAAATTATATATTATTATATAATATAAAAAAATACTTGTAGATAAAAATAAATAATTTTTTAAATAATATTATTTATTTTATCACCAAAATATAAAATAAATTTTCTTCTTCTAATGTGAGAGACAAAAAGCGGACAAATTATTGCAATTTATTAAAGCAATATATTTAAAAATCTAAATTAAAAATTATAACATTAATTAGTAATTATAATAAAATAGCTTGATCCTGGTTTTTGTTATGGAAAGTATATTCAATAGAAATATCCACAAATTTCCTTTTAATTAAGTTTATAAAATTTAAATATAAATATAATGATTATGAATCAAAAAAAATTTTAATCTGATTTAATAAAATTCAGTGTCTTTCTGTAGATAAGACATGTCATAAAAATATTTTCTATAAATATTAAAATCAGATTAAACGTGAATTATGTAAATTAAATAAGTTAATTCTTGTACCCATCGCGATTAAATTTGTAACGTGCATTGAAACGCATTCAACAATCCAATTAATATCTTGATATGTGTTTAACTTCGGAAACTTTGAGCATTACAATAGTTGTATATGAAAGCAAGACACGGAGGCATTTATAAATTAAACATATAAAATTAAACCAATAACTATATGAGTTAAGTGCAAATGTTTCTGAATAGATAATGATAATTAGACGAATTTAAAAGTATTGCTTTCTTGAGATCAAACTGAATTCAAAATGGAGAAAGGTAAATAATTAAATTTCTTCCTTGGAAATTTTTTTTAGAATTTAGACTTAAATGACACTTAGTTAATAAGTTAATTATTTTATATTTACAGTTTATAATTCTAAGTGTAGAGTTTTTTTATGTATAAGGGTTTTATTCGTTGACCGATGCCTTATGAAAAAATATTGTTTGAATAGAATATATTTTAATCAGACGATTCATATTTTCAAAATAAAAAATTTTGTACTATTTCAAGATCAATAATTAAATAAATATAAATTATATACAGATTAAAATTTTAGTAGATTTTTATAACAATTAAAAATTTAAGATCAGTTAAATTATTATTTCAATAGCCATCATTAAATAGATATATTGATAGCTAATTATTAATAAAATTTACAAACTGTACTAAAAATTTGGTTAATACTTGTTTGTTTATTTTTGTAAACCTATTAAATATTTTTCTATTGTCTTAATGCTTAAATATAATAATTTCAAAGATTCAAGTCATGATATTTAATATGTATGTCATGAAAATATATATATGATAATAATTGTTTTAAATATTTATTGAAAAAAAATGAATTTTCTTCAATATAAAAGTTACTAGCTTTTAAAATTTAAAAATATAAAATAATAAATGAACAATAACAACACATAAAATTTTTTTGAAGAAAAAATAAATAAAACTATTACTAAGTTATATATTTAGGAAAGTTAAATCATGAATTTACCTATGCTCACGTATAGCTTTAATAAATTATATTTTTAGAGGTTATTTATTTTTCCACGATTGCATACGTAGTATATCATTTTTAATAAATTTAATAAATTATTTTTTTTAAAATCGTCATTGTTCATAAATTAATATTACATATATAATATTTATGTAATATTAATATTTGTAATTTATATTTTTAAATAATGTATTTATTAATAATCTATTGATTTTTAACGTCACATATGTAAAATAATAAACAATTTATTTTATATTTTGAACTGTCAGAAATTTCACCTAAAATAATTTGAACGTCGGGTCATTATGAATTTTTTTATTTTTTTTAGAAAGATCTAAATTAATCTCGTCACAAGTCTGACAAGATTTTTAATAATAAGACTACTAAACAATCGAATAAGCTTGTACAAACAATTTCATAATTTCCTTGATTTTTCTTAATTCATATATTAATTTACTTAAAAACTAAAATTGCTCATATAAAAAAACTAACTAATTTGAGGTTAAATCTCATAGCACACTACTTTAATATTTATGATACTTTGAACAAGTATTTCACGAATACATTTGTATGAGGAGATTTTGAAGTTATATCAGAGAAAACTAACATTTTTTCTTAAAATCTAAAGATTATGTCAAAGCTTAAACTGCTTTTTTTTATAAAAACATTAGAATACTAAATAGATTTCCAAAAAATATTAATAGATTTGTGAAATTCGTTAATTAGTGAAAATACTATTATTCAGATTTGCAGTACCATTTAATAATTACTAAAAGTAAATATTCGTAGACACTATGTTACTATATATTAGGCACTGTAGGCGATTTGAACTAGTTAACTTATGAACTAATAATTGATAGAATCATAGTATTTATATAGAAGATTCACCTACAAAACAGAAATTTGTATGTACTGTATTCTATTCATTTAACCCAAATTCTGAGTATCAATGCTCAGGTAAAAAATAAATTATTTAAGAAACTAAAAATACTAATCAATTTAAATCATGATTATTCATGTTTGCATTAAACAAAGTTTCAACTAACATATTGAAATAAAAACGTAAGTAAAAAAGTAGTAATGAAATTCTAAAATTTTATATCAGAAAAATTGATAAAATAAATAATGTTCATCTTCTAGAAATTAACTATTATGTTCACTCAAATAAAAACAATTTTAAACTTAAAATGTATAAATATAGTAAATCCAGTACCTGAAGTTTTTATAAGAATTAACTAGCAGATTATTGAGGTGGTAATTGATTCAAAGGCAAATAATTCAAAGGCAATTTTGGAATTAAATGATTATCATATTTACAATAAACATTCGTACCATATATGATTCATGAAAATTTGTTGATTGGATAAAATCACTTTATTAGTTCAATAAAATTTTAATTAAAACATATATATTAATATTTATAGTTACTATTTTATATGTAGTATTAAATTGTTTATATTTATATACATTGTATTATAAATATATAGTTGAATGTCATTTATTTTATTAAGAAAACAATGTAATATTAAATCCATAACTTAACAGAAATTTTTTAAATTATACGAGTTTAAAAATTACATACGAAAATTTTATATACCAAGGAATTATAATACCTCACCAAATTATATTTTCAGTAATAAGAAAAGATTAAATAATATAGTTAAAATATAATATTATTAAATTTAAGTATATTTATTTACTTTAATACCTTAAGTGAAAAAAAAATAAAAATAAAAAATTACATTTTTAAATAAAAATAAATCATTGATATTGAAAAAAAAATAAGAATAATAACGTATAATTGCTCTGTTCATTAAATAAAATCGTATTTTTTTTTAATTTATTCTATATTTAATGTTTATTTTACATCATCGATTGTGGATGACGTATACATTCATTACTTAATATTACTTATATTCTTGTAAAAATTCTATGTAAAATCTGTTATAATATTATACCATAGAATAAAAAATCAATGAAGATTCGTTTCCTCTAAATATGATATTGTAATGTATTAAATATTTAATTCATGTCATAAAAGCAACATCTAACTCATAAAACAATGGTCGGGAATAATTTTGATATTTATATTATAATAAAATAATACAAAGTTGACTCATGAAAGGTTATGTTTATATAAACATGAATAATTTATGTTATTGGATTGATTTTACTATTATTTAAATTTTTGTGTATTTTTTATATATTTATGCAAATTAATATTAATGCAAATAAATAAATATTATTTTTAACTAAATTATTTATAATTGTCATTTAAAATAAACTTATTATACTTAAAATATTAAAAATAATACGTTAATATTTACAAAATAATAAAAATATTATTTAAATAATTATATAAAATATAAATATTATTAAATTTAATAATTTGATATGATTATAAAAGTTTTACGAAAAATATATGTACTATTGTATATTTATACTATGAATATAAATATTAATATAAACTTTATTGCACATATAATACAATTTTTTTATCCGTTTAACACTTCTTAATTTTCTCTCTGAAGATAAAGTTATTTTTCATAATAATTATTGATTTGAAAAATTATAAAAAAATTAATTTTGAAATTAATAAATTACATTTAGTATTTTAATAATTTCCAAATTTTATAATAATAATTTATAATATAAACAAAAATATCAAAAAGCTAATATGTTATTATATTATAAATATATAAAAAAATTATTTATGTTTCATTCAACATAAATTTAAACAAATTTTCGTCTATATTTAAGTAATTAAGTAAATAATATATTATATCATTTTATTTAACATAATTTTGTATAATCAGAGAAACTGATATTGTTTTCAATTAATTTTTAAACTAGTCATGCAAATAATAAAAATTTAGAATTTAAAAATTATAAAGATAAAACATCTAAAGAAATCAATAAACTAAAAGAATGCCATAAATGATATAATAAAACTGAAAATATTTTTAAAAAATTCTAAAATATATCCATGGATTTTTTGTATATTAATAAAACATAATTTATAATGTATCATTAATTATTTATAGTATATAATTATCCATTATAAAAATCTTCTGTTAGATTATGTTATTATATATATAAAGCAATTATAGTGATTATAAAAATATGTATTTACGAAATAAATTAAATTGTAATATAATAAATTAAGAAATATTTTAAATTATTTTTTAGATGTGTTCAAGATTAATTTACATTGCATGAAATTTATTATATGAGCTATTTTATTCATTTTAATATTATGTATTCAAAAGTACTAATATAATATTTAAATCTAGAAAAAAAAAATTAATTTTAAAATGTATAAGATTATAAAACAGTTGTATGCATTCGAAATTTTATACTTATTAAAATATAAGATAAAATTATTTAAGTAGCTATTTAATTGTTTTTAAGTAATTATTTATTTTAGTAAATAAAACATTTATTTACATTTTTATTTTATTTTACAAGTTTATGTACAATATTGTGTGTGTATATAAAAGTGTACATGTTTTCATTTAATGGCCTTAAAACGTATTTTATTTATTTATTGATGTCATTAATATATTAAAATCAATAGCTTAATCAAAAGGTTAATATTTTTTGATAATAGAGAAATGATTTATTATAAAATTTTTTTTATTTATATTAAATTTGATTAGTGATTTTTTAATTCATAATATTTACAAAAGAAGATTAATATTAAAATTATTTAATGAATTGCTTAAAAAAAAAAATATACTAAAATAAACAATTTTTATATTACACAGTGAGTATTGTAAGAATATTTTTTCTTAATCCTTAAAAATTCATAAAAGAATTTTTCTTTTCAATTTACAATTTATTTAAACAAAAATATTTGAGAAAGATTAATTCATAAATATGTTTGAAAAAAAAATAATATTAGAAAGGTTTTATTTTTTGATAAATATCTTTTAAATAGGATATAATAATAATAACTCAATTTGTGACTGTTGCAATGTGACAGGTTTTAATTAATTTATATTCAATAAAGATTTCTAACTCTTAGGATAAATAATAATATTTTTCTGGTATACAGTTATGTTGGAAAACTCGTTATTACAATTTTTTATCTTATATTCCATATTCTTAATATAGTACAATTTAAACCTTTAAAATTTAAAACTAATTGCATTTCTCAATCTATATGTTCTGGATTACATATTCATTTACTATTTTAATAGACCAAATTTTAAAATAGATATTAAATATCACATTTTTATATATATTTGTAAATTCTACTGCAAATTAATTTTTAAATTTACAAAAATAATCAAAAGAGCAAGAATTACTATTATAAGATAAGTTAATATTTTAATTATATTGTTATAAAACATTAAATTTAGTTAGAATATAAATATTTTATATTGATTATTAAATATAATAACTTAAATTCGATAAAATTATTTCATTATTTAAATCATTTATGAATAATATATATTATATTATTAAAATGTGATATTTCAATATTTCATTAATTTTTTACTTCTCAGATATAAAAAATGATTATACGATATACGTAATTTCTAGGTTAACAATTTAATTTAATTTAATTCTTGGTATTGAAGTAATTAAATCATTTGCACCGTGAATAGACTGTGTTAAACAAACTATAGTTAACAAATTTGAATCTTATAATAACAAAAGTACTTGTAGTTAAAAATATTTTTTTTTAAACTGTACATAACTCTTGTGATCTAATGCAATAATTAAATTAAAGTGAATATCTAAAATTCATGAACCAATTTATTTATAGTCAAGTAAACACATGATAAAATTAAAATACAATAATGATTTAATACGCACGCACGTGGGTGTTTTGTGTTTTGTGATTTGAAATTAAATATGCACTCTTCAACTTCAGAAAAAAAATTTTAAAACATTTATTTTTGAAAATAAAATTCTTGATTATAGAAATAAATTATTTAACAAGAATTTATAATTATACCTTCTCTAAACGTGAACCATATATATAATAATTAATAACATAATACTACATGTAAGTTTAATATAGAAATATGTTATGATAGTCTGTATTCAAATTTAAATAGAGTTCAAAATTCAATAATAAATCTGACAATAAATAATTTTAAGGAAATTGAAAATTATGTAGTATATCAATTAGTTATCCTCATCAATTGTAATTATTTATTTTCTTTACCTCTAAAATAAAAAAATTTGTAATGACATTTTGAACATATTTATATAATTGACCAAAAATTCTCAAAAAATAATTTATTTTATAATATTTAATTCATATGAAACGATGAATGTTTATTGAGAAATATTTTAGCATCAAGGTTGTAACTAAACAAAACAGATGTATCTACAAGAACATTTTGAGTTTTCTTTTTGAATTTTTTAAAAATATTATTCTGTACTTTATCTTTTAAAAATTTGTACAAGATAATAGCAATATTTGCTCATAAATTTTTATATTGTTATAATAAATTAATCAATATACTTAGAAAATAGAGAAACAAAGAATAACATTATTTTATAGGAATATTTTTCATACAATGTTAAGTTTCTTTATTTGAGAACAAAAACATATTTATATTAAAACAATTTTTTTACTTGTTAAGTACATATTCAATAATTCATAAAAAATTTTTATGAGTGTTATTTAAATATAAATAAAATATAAATGTATATTAAATGATAAACGCTAAAAAATATAATCGCTATTTTTAAAAAATTTCTACACATATAAGCAATAAATAAATTGCTAAATACTAAAATTTATATTTAAAGAATTAAAATAAATTAAAATTCTTACTAAGAAATATTATGTTTCTATTTCCTACTACTGACTAAATATTTTTAAAATAATTAAAGAAATTTTTAAAAAGTATATATAACACATTACATAGTTTATCTTAAAACTATATAAAATATAAAAATGTAAATTAGAGTGAGATAATTTGAATTATGATGTCATTAAAATATTATATTATATCATTTAAATTCTATAAAATGCTAGTATTCATCAAACACGACATATATATATAAAATTAAAATTTTATATAAATAAAGAAAGCAATGAAAAAGACAAAAGAATAATTATTCTTACACGAAGATTTACCTTTTATTCTTATATGAAAAACCATTAATAAATGGACTATTTATTAATAATTTAAAAATCATTTTAAATTTTGTTATAAAGTATGAAAAAATATCTGCAAAAAATGTAAAAGAATTATATTAATTATCAATGTTTTGTATTAACTAATTAAAAAATAATTATTATATTTTTAATTGTTTATTTAAATATATAATAGTAATCAACTATTAAATAATATATTTTAATTAATTATAGTATAAATTATATATATTTCTATAATTTTTCTGAAATTTTGAATGTATTATTTATGAATTAAAAATTTAAACATAGTAATTGTACATGTTAAGCCTACGACATCTAATAAAATCACTTCAGTAACTTAGATTAGATCTATAATTATGTGTGAATATTATCTACTTCTATTATTAATAATTTTTATTGTCTTTATTAAATGAAGGAAAACTACTCAGCTTTGATTAGAGAGTATGTGTAAGCAATAAATACGATCTTTGATATATCTTACACCTTATGATTAGTAAACGTATAAACAAAACATATTGGATTTAACATGGAAAGAGTTATGGCGTGAAAATGTGATTCAAAGATCGTTTGGTTGGTGACGAAACAAAAATATTTAGTTTATGAAAAACAAAATTTCTGCGAATTATGCAAAAAAGGATGTCATTATCCCTTTGTTGTACTTGAAATTACTTAAGAGGCGGCAAAAATCATCAAACAGTTTCAATTTAATCAATCTCAATTAAAACCTCAAAAAAAATTATTAAAATTTTAAAGCCAATTTAAATCTTACTAGATTCAATCAAAATCTTTACAAAGTCTCAAACAGTTTAAATCAAGAAAATTTTAAGTAAATTTAAAGAAAAGAAATTTGAGAAAGAGTTAAAAAAAACCAATATAATACAATAAATTAGCGAGAAAAACTATAAGGCTAGGAAAACATACTAAAGGAGAAGTGGTCCAAGAAAAGGAGCAGACCAAGAGACCCCCATGGCAAAGTGAACAGGGTACAGAATAAAGTACAGTTCGAAAAATTGTATACTCCAGAATACCAATAAGTCGGTAAATCCTTTTTATTAATAAATTATAAGTATTAAGAAACTAATATTTTTTATTTTAATTCTAACCTTAAAGTAACGATTTGAATTAATAAAATAATTTAAAAAAATAAAATAAAGGAGGATATAATTATATGTTTCATCTTGCGATATTGTAACAAGTGTTGTAGCAGTAAGGAAACAAATATTCAAGCATTTCGTTTGGACATAACATTTATAATATCATGATTATAATTATAATCATAAAATTTAATAACTAATGAATTATCAATATAGAATACGTTAATAAAACATATTATAAGTATTTTAAAGTATCGATTAAAGCAACTAATACATGAATTTTAAACGAAAGAGTTTATAAAATTGATAAATACTTTTAAAATTAATTTTTTTCATTTGAACTGAATTTTTGTCATAGATATTTAAAAAGTCAATATACCAGAATACATTCATTTTTAATGAGCTGGAACATTTCATATGCTTAAAAAAGATGCATTACTATCTGCTTACATATTTAATTTTATTGAATATATGAAAAAAAATTTTAAATTGTGATGGTTCTAAATTAGTAACATTAGGGGTAAATATAAATTTATATTGTAAATATTACATTACGTAATTTTTTAAAAGTTATGCAATAAAAGTATAGAGAAAAAATGTTGTATCTTATAACAGCGGTATAAAAACATTACTTCTATATTATTAAAAGTTAAAGATAATATATAAAATTATTCCTACAAAATTAATATAAACATTTATATTATTTAATTTGCAATTAATATTTATTAATATAGGAAAATGTTTTATTTTATATACAACTTTATTATATTGATAAATTTAATGTTTAAGTAAACACTTGTAATTATATATATTTCTAGTATAAATTAATATAAATAATACATGATAATAATATAATATAATTTAATATTTACTATGTATTATAAAAATAGGAAGCACTAATAAATTTTGTACGTTGTATCATGATTTTATTTTTAATTATAAAATAAAATTACAATACAGTATTATATTAAAATTTATCATATTTCATAATAAAAAGCATAAATATTATAATTAATTATATTATTTTAAATATACTTATATAAATATGTATACAATTATCGTCAAAAATATTTATGAAGTTTTGTGTGCGTGTGTGATATGTATATAAAAATATGATAGTTTTATTAGTTTCATAACAAAAAGTAACAATAAAATTTCAAATTAAAGAAAAGAGAAAATATGTTTGCTGTAATACCTATAAAAAAAACAAATAATCTATGTATTTGTATTTTATATAGTAGCTTCATGCTTGCAGAAAAAAATTTGAGTTGTTACTCAGCCTTATATACTTTTACTATAATCTTAATAATTATAATTTCTTAATAATAATTTACTATCTTAAATGATGATTCTTTATTTCCTAAAAGTACACGTGCCATGCTTAGTACCATATAATACACGTGCAAAGAAGTCCTTTGTACTTATTAGCGATTAAGTAATTCTGATTCTCGTGGTTATTATGGTTATAATAGAAATAACTCAATAATCATAAATTAGCTTAATCGTACTGACATGTAAAGGCGTGACAAAATACATATACTCTATGAAACAAGTGTACCATGATCCTCTTACCAAATACGCATAATTCAGTTTGGATGCATTTTTCCTTTGAAACATCTTTAGATAGAAAAAGATCTTTACCGGGGCTTTTTAAAATTTTTTCCTTAATCAGCTCTAAATTAGGTATAGAAAAATTATTCATTTTACCATAAGTACATTAATTATCATACCTGAAATATAGATTATACAACAAAATAATTATGTTTAACGCTTGTAAAGTCCAAATTATATAGTAATAAAAAAATTAATTTTTTAAGTTAATTATTTTATAATCATATACATATTACAATAATTAATAAATTAAAAATTTAAAAAATGAATATTTTAAAATATTTTATATCTAATGAGAAGAAAAAATGAAAAACACAGGTAAAATCATTTATATAATGGAATAAGTAGAAAAAAAAGATTTAATACTGCGCTAAAAGTAAAAATTTGAAAGCAGAAGAACTTAACCAATTAAGTAAATTACTACTATACTTGTATATTATTGTACATAATAAATATTGAGATATTCCATTCAAAATGTAATTATGTTAATCGCTTATTACTGAGAAATGATATACAGAAAAATAATAACAACTAGGAAAAATAGTAATAAATTTTACATCATCTTATACATATTAAGTTAGAAAGAATTATTTACAATAGTTTAAATTATCATTAGAGATGTTAGTGAGTGCGTGAGTACTTATAATTTTTTTTATAAACTATTAAATATGAATCGTTTAAATCATGAATAGCGGTGCTATGAATATACAAGAATGATAGTAGAAACCATACGACTATTGCTACGTATAATAAATTTAATCAATTTCACTCCTATCCTTTAGGAAATATGTAATATAAATTAATAATTTTTTATTGTAACGGTTATTATAAGAGCAAAAATCGAAAAATCAAAAAATAATTATATACTATCACGATAAAAATATAATCATTAAATTAAAAATATATATAGTATATTAATATTTTCACAAGACGTTTAAATAATAATTGTTGTAACTAATATTTATTAATTTGGTTTTATTATAAATTACTTTAAAAAATCTTTAATAAAATGAAAATGAGGAAAGAGGGAAAAACCAAAAATACATTACATGAGAATACGAGAGATAGAAATTTTAATGATCAAACACGCGAGGAAGAGAGAAGTTGTTTTTATTAATTTATGTTATATCTCTCTCTTTCTCTCTTCTCTTGTGTAATCTCATTATTAAGTATTTTTTAAAAATCTTTTTCTGAATACTGACGCCTTCTTGGTCAGTAGAGTTAAACAAATTTTAAAGTTCATTCTAATATCTAATACAATATTCAAGTATTCATGTATTACCTAAAGACCATTTTTTGTATTGTAATGAAATATATACGATAATAAAAATCTATCAAACAGATTTCTCTAGTAAATAAATATTCGGTTTTAATTGATAATGGGTAACTATTAAAGGAATATTAAAAGATAAATAATAATTATATCAAATAATTCTTTATTTACATTTATAATAATGCATAGTTGCAATAAATTTTTGTTTAAATATGCAAAAGACAATTAAATATAGAAAAGAAAAACAATTAATCCTCATATCATGGTTATTTTATTTTCGATCATATCATTTTTATTGATTTTATCTTTTAAAATCGATAAATTTATAATTTGAAATAAGCTCCTTTGGTAATAGGAAATTTATCTCCATTGCAAACACCACGAAAATCATCAAGTGACAAATCATAAATGGCTACGCCCCCTAACCCTTTAGCTTTTGAATATAAAGCCTTATTCCCAGCAGAATCAGGATCTTCAAATCCAACCCAAATTCCTTCAATTCCTGAATTGGCGTTATATGATTGATAAGCGTAGGCTCCGTATTTCTTGGAAGGATCATTGACACGTCTAAGTCGACCCACTGCATGTTCTGTAAGGCGGGAACAAACTTCAGCGTATGATAATAATCCAGGAATTGCGGTGTGAGGACCTTGAGCTCCAGGACCATCGGCAGTAACAGGTGGAACACCAGCTATTTCACTTTCTTCATTAAGTTTCCAGGTACGCGCGAAAGTAGGTATGCCAATGACAATTTTACCTCCGGGAATACCATTTTCCAACCAGAACCTGTAAAAAAATTAAAATATATTTTTATTATAGAAAAAAATGTTTTTAATTTACATATTATTATCTGATGATATAACTGATTTATTGTTTAAATAAAAATATTACTATTTTATCAGGAAGAATGTTAGTGACAATTGTTAACATTCGAATTAAAAAATATCATATTTTTTTAACATGAAAGAAAAAATTTACCTCAAATTAATTAAAGCCTGTTTATTATACTATGTGCTAATATTCAATTGATTCATTGACGCAGATAATGAATATTAATATAATAAATAATTAAATTAATTTAAAAATTAATAAAGATAAAAATTAAAAACATTTTTCTCAAATAAACATTTTTTATGAGTCACGATTATATTTATTAAAACCTAGATAATCATGTATCCTTTAAGTAAATATAAATATAGTTCTAGAAAAATCTGAAATTTATATACATTTATAGAACAGATATTTTTTAAAAATTTATATTGTTTAATTTTCTGACATAATAAAAAAATCATAAATGTGTGTTAACTTATTTTAAAATTTATTGTCTGAAAAAAACACTTAATTACGAATCTGATATCATACTTTTCCTTAAATTTTTCAGTATAGTATGAATCAAATTTAAATATTTATTACTTATTCCATACAAACAAATAATATTTTTTCAATTTGAAAAAATTTATGAAATGAGAAAATTGACATAAATATAATTCAAAACGCGAAATTTTATTTTAATTTTTTCTAATGTATGCATATGTATGTACCTAGTTTGAGCATCAACATTATCTGTAAATTCACGTCCATAACTTTCATAAATAGGTGCTGGATAATCCGCTTTTTTAGGTGAACGTTCTGGATTAGTTTGGTCAAAAGCAAAAATATGAATTGTATCTAAATTCGGAACCAATAATCTTGCATCATAATAAACTGAAAAAATAATAAAATATTACTAGTTTTTTTATTACAATTTGAAATTTTAATTCTATGGAATAAAATTCTTATCATTTTGATTATAAATATAATTTTTTATTCAACAAAATAATTAGAATATAAGAAATTATTTCATATTAATCATAAAAATTCAATAGAATAGATTATATTATGTATACATATGATAAGAGTAATTAAAACTACCTTAAAGATTTAATTATATAAAATTAAACTTAAATATTTATTTATGTTTCAATGAATTCTCTGAACTTATAATAATAAAAGAAAAGTAAATAATTTTCTAAAACATTATTGATTGATAGAATTTTTTAAATTAAAAATAATTGAATGCATATTTATATTATATTAGAAAAGTAATTTTCAAACTTACCAAAAATAAGTATAATTATATTAGGTTTTATTTTTTATATTAAGTAAATATTAAGTAAATTATTAAAGATTTACATTAATAAAACTTTTAATTACTTCATATAAAACAATTTATAGAAAAAATTAGATTTTCTTTATATTTGATTCATATAATCGATCACAAAATATATATTATACTTTTTAATTCCTTGCTTAAAAAATTCAAAATTAAAAAATCAGAATGCTTACCGCTAGCATTAATATGCGGTAAAATTGAAACAGTGAGTGCTTTATTCTTGCTTCTAAGATGACTTTTAAGATCGCGGACCATGCTTGTAAAACCATCACGATGCTCCTGCTCTTTATCGTCTTTAAACTTTCCATATCCAAAAGTTTTTTTAATTCCATGCCATATAGAACTAAATGTACCGCGATATTTCTTTACCTTAGTAGGCGGAAATTGCCAAGCAAGATCCACACCATCAAAGTTATAATCCGCGAGTAAGCGACTTATAGAGTTGATAAATTTATTTCTAGACTCTGATGATTCTATCTGTAATAAAACAAATTCTAAATATTATTACAATACTATAATTTATTATAATTAAGAATATAAATTATATGAAATACTGATTTCTAATTTTATTAAATTTTATAAATAGTTAATATTTTAGGTTATTTATTAATTATTTGTATGCAAATAAACATGACAATCAATGCCCATTAGAGAAACAAATATTTGATTTAGAAAATGCGATTAAATATTGAATATTTGAAAAAAATTAAAATTATATTCAATAAAATTAATATAAAAGATAATTTTTTAAAAATATTGAATTTTTTTTATTTTTTCTTAATTAAATTTATTATAATATTATGTCATATTGTAAGTAAAAGGTATTTAAATTTTTGTTTTTTAATTTTTATGGAATAGTTAAAACAATAAATAAAATTATATATATTGATTAATTAATACTAAGATAAAGAAAAATTCTAAAATTTTAAATACATTTTTATATAGAAATTAGATTGTTTTAAAGACGTTTTAAAATTCACATTAATATTTTTTATATTAACAGAAAATTTTAAAGTAATAATATTTTTAAAGAGGAACATTAAATAATATTTATGGAATTAATCAATATAAAAGAAAACCATCGATTTATAAATTAAATTTATATATCTCAAACATTATTCAGTAGCTAAATGTTTGTTGTAAGTGTGCAGTTACAAATATTGGAATATTGATTAGTTAAGATCTATTCACGTGGTGAAAAACAATCCGAGACCTAATAAATTTAATTATTGTTTTATTTATATAGTACAATCTTTTAAATTATCTTTTAAATTAAATTATAAAATAATTCTGATTGCTTGTTCAATTTTTATTTTCTTGTGCAATGTTACATATTATAATATTTAATGTTTTATTTTAAACCTCTTTTATATCAGAAATATCTAAAAGATTTTTAATTTAAAATTTTCATTTATACTTAAATCAGAATTATGTATAAATAGAAAATTATATATAATGTAGATAAAATGTTATAATATTTATAATTTAAAAAATTCTTATAATTATTTAATATTATCGAAGCTTAAAAATAATATTTTAATAGATATATAACTTATAGTTTTGTGGTTAATTTTATATTTTATTTTAATTTTAAATAAGAATATAAATTTTATGACTACTGTACATTCGATTTTATAATAAAATATAAAATTTTAATTGAAGATAATATATCTAAAGGAAAACTTTATGTTATCAAATAGTTCTTAAAAATATATGATAAGAATAAAAATATTAAAACATTAAATATATGTTGAAGTTTTCATCACACGTACTTAATAAAAATTTATTAAAACATTTACTTATGATATTTTGATATTATATTTCAATGCATTGAATGGTTAAAAATTAACTTTTAATTTGCTATATCAATAAATTAAAGACTTAATAATAGTAATAAATATAAAATAAATATATGTCGTATTACTTAAAATTATTCTTTAAATAGATAAACGAAAATAAAATTTTTTCTAAAATTTCTTTAACTATTTTTAATCCATAATGCTTATTTTTATGAATTTTTATAATAAATATAAAAAAATACGTTTTTGAAATAACATTATTGAATTAAAAATAATTATGCTCGCGTAAACACACATAGGCATAAAATCTAAACTTATGTTTATATCATAATAAAAAAGGTATCAAACTACTGCTGAAAAAATAAAAGTAAATTGAAATAAAAAATGTTTTTATTGCAATACTGTAATACTTACAACAGTAAGATATTTGTGAGTTTCCTCATAAGGGTCGGCATTACCTCCAATGCTAATGTAGATCTTTAGCTCCGGAAACTGGCGTTTAAGTTGTGTTACTAATCGATAAAATCCATATCCGGCTCCAGTATCAAGGTTCGGATTTAGCGGAAGAACTTCAAAGTTTTCAACGTTAATACCCGCAAAACCATAAATCAAATGAGTACAGATCGATAGTGCCGGTTGAAGATCATCAACTTGAAATTTACCAGGACCTGTATAAAAATAACATTATACATGCAATAAATAAAATTGATATTATTTTTATTTTATAATATAAGTTTTTCTCAAAATATATCTTTTAATTTAATAAATACTTGTTTCTCCTTCGGAACTATATACAGACATTGGTTTCAAATTATATATTCACTTTAGAAAAATCAGTTTCTGTTTAGAATAATGTATTTTTATAAAACACATACTTTATTAACAGAATTGTAGATGAAACAGAAATTTGAAAATGAGAAAAAAGTTTCTATTTATTAATAATTTTAAACGAATTTCTATATAAGAGTCATAAAATCTGTAAGTGATATATAGTTTGAAAATAATAATTATCAGTGACAATTTTTTAAATTAATAAAGATATTTCTAAAATTTCTACATATATCTTTATCATATCAAAATTAATATGATATTGATTGATATAATTTTTTAAATATTTTATTATATTAAAATTTTTTTATGCTATTTATATAAAAATTGTATAATATATGAGACTACATTTAAAACAAATATTAATTATAATAATATTATTATTATTAATACTATGAATAATTTTTTCTATAATAAAAAATTTATTAAATTATTTTATTCTATTTATTTTAAATATAAGTTTTATAAATTCATAAAATTATATAAATATTACTAGATATTTAATACAAGAAATATTTAATTAAAATTAAATCTATGTTTTAAATTTATTTTTATGTAACTTCTCTAATCCATCAATTATAAATATAAAAACATGTATAATATATTTATTTAAATAATATAAAAATTATGTTTACGAGTTATTTTATATTTTCAACAAAATTTGTATGTATCATAATTCTCTTTATCTATAATATATATATATCCTTTAAACACAAGTAAAGAAATAAAATACAAAATATATTTTTAATAAAGAAAATATTTTACCCGATCTTTCAAAAGACGAAGCATTCCAATAACAAACGATCTTGTTGTGCTCGTGAGGGTCTATTGCACTGTAAGTAGAATTGATGCAAACAAACAAAACAACTAAAACTGTTGAAATTATCAACTTCATTTTATCAATCTAGTAAAATAAAAAAAAATTTAATAATTTATTAGCTGAAATTGATATATTCAATTTCGTAAGAAATATGTTGAAATTGTAGAAATTATGTATGAGTAAAAATATTGTAGTAATAAAAATAATATATTATTAATAGTACACTGCTTATATTTCTGAGTAATTACGATTGCTTGAATAATTGGATCATAGTATGATTATAAAGTATAAAGAATATAATGCTTTACATCTTTGAACTTGATTCCATTTTTTTTAAATTAACTTTAATATTCGTTTATAATAAGCATAAAAAAATGTACATATTCAATATAATAGATTTTTTAGTATTTTTTCAATGTAAAGAAAAATATAATTATATTACAATAAAATAAAAAATTTTATCATTGAGGAAATTTTTCATATAAATAAAAAATACTTGTTTTATATTAAATATTTATTAAAAATATAAAGAATTTGAACCTTTAAATATTATAAATTTTTTTATTGAATTATCATAATTTATAATTTCTAAAACAGATGATTTTTAATTTTATATTAAATGAAAACTTGTAGTATAAAAAATTATTAAATTACCACTATATAAAAAATATAAAATTTATTTGAACAATGTTGTTTAAATATTAAAAAGATTTAATTTAACTGATTCTAAAAAGAAATTTTCTATCATTTTTTTCATATTTTGTTTGTATAAATATGTGCACTAAAAGTTTCATATTCTACCTAAACATTACATTACAGTTTAAAACAAAATTTCTAAAATGTTATCTGTACAGAAAATTAAAAATATGATTTTATTAGTATAAAAAGTTAAAATATATATTAAAAAACTTTAATTTAAATATATTTATAATTTTATGATAAATATAAATTATCAATTTAATGTGATACAATTACATAGAAATTTTCTTTTATTGAATAGATCTTAAAACTAATTAAATTAGTGTTATATACCGATATATCAATTTTAAATTAAACAACTTTTGACTTATCTTCTTAACTAAAAAAGCTAGACTGCCTGAATCGGTGATCTTGTTCTTGGACAGTTAGATACGTGTTATTTCATCATTTAAATGCAAATGAGATATCGACACCGCGGTCTTACGTCAGCGCTGACTTTAACTTTTATATCTTTTCTATTTATTTCTTCATGAAATTTTGTCCTACTCTGTCGTTTCTGCACAATAAAATCTTTTTCAGAAAATTTTAATTATATAATTTGAACAGAATTATATTAATGTAAAATAGTAAATAAATATATAGTTTTTTAAATTAAACTTAATATACCCATTAACACAAAAAACTTTGATTTATTTATTTTTTAAATTTTTAAAAGAAATTAGGATGTTATATATCAATAAAAAAATATATTATATACTTTCCTTATTAAAAAGTTAATTTACATTAGATGATTATAATTAATATTTAATAATCTATAAATAAATTTTATAAATTATTCGCTGTTATTTGTATTAAGAAATGAAATATCTTCAAGTTTTACACATATAAATTAATTTATAACAGTTAAATATATTTTTTTATTTTTAACAATAATAATATCCAATATTATGTCCAAAAACATTTGTCGCAATTGAATGACAAATAATAAAATAATTTTTTATCATCAATTCGTACCACAGTGTTCAATTTTTTATAAAATAAACTATAAAATATTAGATTTGATGCCACCTTAAAATTAATAACTTTACTTCTTGACCTGTTTATTATTTGTGATATGTGTACGTGCATAATTATTTAAAAATTTGTTGTGTATGCTAATCATAATACCGATAATACTGAATCATTTTCAGATAGAAATGACGCATATGTCTTATTAAATTTAATACAAATATAAAGAAACTCCGTATATTGTTCGAGTTTTTTACAATTATAACTATAAAATATATTTTAATTCATATTTTGCTCGTTAATATAATATAAATATAATATAATATAAATAAATATAATATAAATCTAATGATGTAATAAATATTCAAGAATAATAGCTTTGTATCAGTATTTTAAACTATATAATTTTAGAAATAATATAATTTTACTATTTGTGAACATTTTTAAAAAATTTGTTTCATCTTTTTTTAAAACCTAAGAGTCACATGTCATTTTAACTAAAGAAATTAGGTTTCATGAAATATTATTAATCTTATTTAATTTAACTAAATTTATATATCATATTAACGTATAACGAAAAATATAATAATAAATTATAAATACTTTCAACCTAGTATATAAAGTATTATACAATAGTTTATACATTATAATATATTCGTTATGTATTATAGTATAGAGAATGAAAAATAAATCAGTTTAAAAGAAAACTAAGAAAGAAAACATATTTATGTACTATATGCTATTTTATATACAAAATTATATCAATATTTATAACATAGATAAATTAATGAATAGAATATTGTATAAAGAATATACGAAATTAATATATAATTATTATATACCTTTATGAAATACTAAATATATTGCAATAATTTATGAACATTAATAAATATGAATAATAAAAGGAATAAAAATTATACTATTCAACATTTTAAATAATAAAGTAAAGAAAACAAATTGTTATCATCATGTATTTTTCTTTAGTATTAAAATAATTTATACTTATTTTCTAATTTATTTTAAATTACATATTTTTTTACTGTATGAAAAATTTATATATATGAAAATAGCTTGAAGTAGGAAAAATATTTTGTACTAGCAAAAAAAAAGATAAAACTTAATAAATGTTATATGATAAAAAATAATGTAGGATATGAAATCCATAAATAAAATATAAACTAAAGACATATTGTGTAAACCCTTTATTTGTTATACATGAATCGCACCGAGTTCTGTTAAAATATTTTATCGTTAGTATATAAATAATATAAATATTTTATTTATTATCAGTTTCTTACGTTTAGTACAGTTATATCAATACGTGTTAGAATATCATTAAATTTATTCATTGAGAATTCATTATATTCATAATTATTTTTGAAAACTTGTAATTATAAGAGAGATAGAACAACAAAGTATCTTAAATTAGCCAGAACCAAATATAATATTTTATTTTAATTAGTATTTTTTAATCATCATTATAATAATAACGATTTTAAGTCTCTTATGGTACTGTTACGTTTTTACTTCGTGTACTTTAAGACTAAGAAGGGAAAATAAAAGATAATTTTTGTGATGATTAAAAAAATGAATATTTTAGCTTTAGAATTGAGATGAGAGACTTAGATAGAAAAACTAGTGTTTTATAATAATTAATAAATCGCGATATGTATTCATTAACATTGTCATACTCGTTATTAGTGAAGTCCTTGCTTATCTTTTTATTATAATGTTACAGTTCGCGCATCATAAAAACCCTATCTAGGATTAACTGTATTATATAACTCTATTAGAAATTAATTTATAAATTTTTCTTTGATTCTATCTTTATATTTACAATTTGTAATCGATTTTGTTTTTAGTTAAAAAATATAGCTAAATAAAACTAGAAATATAAACTATAGATTAAAAACTTTCAGAGAAACTAATTAAATATTTATTAAGGAAAATATATTGTACAAAACTTTTTTCAATACATACAAGATATACATTTACAAGACATACTGCCATGCTTCTTTCACGTTGTAGAGAAAGATAATGTTTTTTTCTCTTTTGTACATCTTTGTTTAAGAGTAATTATTTTTTATTTTTGTTGCTCCTGCAATAAATTACACTTATTTTTTCTATCGTACTGTTCCGTATATGATTTATTGTATTATTTCTCACTCCCATTTACAGCAAAAAATATTCATTTCGTCTATCTATTGTCTTTCAAAGTTGATGTTCCATAGCATATTTTTTCTCACTCTAATGCGTTTGAAACATATCATTATACTTTTCATACGTTTTGATTTATAATGAAAGTTTTAACTTTATAATTGAGGAATTTGACACTTTTAAATTATTTCCAATAAGTAATGAAATACATGAAAAAAATATATATTAAAATACATATTGGAAGCACTAGTTGAACAACAAGATAGAATATTTAAAAAAACTGAGAAAATGATAAACTCAAATAAATTGAGTACCACTATTAATATTCACGAATAATAACTATTATAAAAAAATAGGAAATGGTGTCGCGCTAGATTCAATTTGGTTAAATGTTACTTTTGAAATAATAAACTAATTGAGATTTACTGGTTCAATATGGGACTGTAGACGACCAATGAGCAACCAAACATGTGTTAATAAATGAACATGAATATTATGAAGAAGTAGGAACTAAGCTAAAAGTAAAAATTCCATATATAATACTTACAAATATCATTATATTAATACTTACAAAAAGTAGACTGGAAAGTAATTTATTTTTATACGTATTAGATTGAAAAGAATTACTTTATGGAGATTGTGCTACACTATATATTATTTGAGTTATAATCAGTCAATATTATCCTGAAAGGCGAATTTAAAGAAAGAAAGACAGTAAAGGTTATACTTACATTGCAAGATGTTATATATTTATTCTATTAATTACCTATCTTAATGAAGGAGGATTTTAATCAATAAATATGGCTTTATTAAATATTGATACAACGTCATTATTCAAATACAAAAAAATCTTGACTTCACAAGAAAATCCGTATCTGTTAACATAAAACTTTCAGATTAAACATGTTTACAGCACTACTTGATATTGCCTTATATGGATGACATTAGATAAACAAAGGTTGGATATTCATTTAATCTTTTTATAAGATATCATTTTTTATTTATTTACTAATAGATAATAAAGCTGAAAAAATATATTTTAGAAATAGATACACTTTATAAATTAAATTTACAGTAAAGTACACTTATTAATATTTTAAATACTTAAATTTTTAAATCATTAATATATAATTTCTAATAAATATATATCTTTTAAATTATAGACATAAATAAGTCTTGTTTGCTAAAAATTGTAAGTTTTATTTTTTAATATAAAAACTAATAAATTAATAAATGTTATAAAATATTTGTAATATACTAACTATTATTTTATTTAATGTATATTCAAATTATTATAAAAGAGCTAAAAATAAAAAATAAAATTCGGAAAACAAATGTTTACAACTAAAATTAATATTTTAATTATAACACTTTCTTATCACAAATTAAAATTAATATTTTAATACATGTACCCAATAATTAAAATAAATATAATTCTATTAGTCTGTTAATTATACTTTTATTTATTTTAAATAAAAAGTATATAATTTTGTTTTTTAATAAACATAAATATAGAGAATAATTAAATAAAGTTAGTTTATTTAATTTAATTAATACTGTCATAAAAATATATATTGTAATATCATCTAGACTTGCTAAAGGTTTTTATTTGGCCTCGTTACGCGATCAGAAAGAAGAAAACAAAAGTTAATCTTTTTTTACCACATGCAAACGGTAGATTTTCGCAAGAAACTAAATAATAAAACAAAATAAAAATAAAAGAAAACAGAAGGTCAATTAAACTAAAAAGAATAAAGGACAAGGCTAAGCATAACATGTCAAATAGAGCATCAATTAAAAATTAGCTTGTTATCATTTTAAAATAGTGTACCTGATACTATATTGGAAAATGTAAACTATTGGATGAAGATTGGTATTAAGAAAAAATTTCAAACTTACGGTTATTTGTGAATGATAAAACGTAAATTCTTAAATTTGGGATAATTTATTTTTTTACTTATCGAAAAACTTTCTTTGTGGATAAGAAAATTTTGTTATTAATTTAATTTCAATAAATTTCTATAATTGTATAAACTCTTTGAACCTCAAAGCTATATTTTAGAATTTTCTTGAATATATTTTAAGATTATTTTCATAAATTAATTATTTTCAATATTAAATAATATCCTGAATAATCAATATTTACCAAATACTTAATCAGAAAGGAAAATTATTTTTATAATATAAATAAACGTTTAAATTAAATATGCTAATTCATCGGACATAAAATGATTAATTCGCTAATTTATAATTTAATTTGCCTTTAATTAATATACGATTCGAAACAAAGCTATTACTATTCAAAATAATAATTATATAATATTTGATTCTTTTAAGGTAATTTGCGCTCATTTCTTACTCATTCTACATGATTTTTTGATAATATAAATTGAAATTGAATTAAACTTTTCTTTTAGTGATGGAGAAACAGTTAAAATTATCTGGTTTTGATAAAATTCAATTAATGTCCATTTATTATATATATAATTATTTATTAATTATAATTATTATTATTTAATGAGATATTAATATATGAAATATTTTTTTATTTTCAGTTTTGTATTAAAAAATAAAAAATAATAATTTGATTAAGTATGAAATTTAATAAATTCACAAATATAGATAAGAAATAAAAATGTTTTAGTAACTATTAAAATATAATTATATAAAATGTAATACTTCTTACTATACACTATAAGTATTACTTTTTCTTACATAACCAATTACATTATTATATTAAAATTTTAATTATTAGGTCCAAAATTTGAATAGAATTAATGACAAACAAAAACAATTTTAAATTAAAATTATATTATGACTTTTTATAAATTAATGTAAATTTCATGTGTGAATATTATTCTAATTTTACATCATGAAATTTTTTAAATATTATCCTCATTTTTGTAATAGTAAAAATTTTTCAAGAAATTATTCAAATAATATTAATATTGTTGGCTCCGAAACCAAAAATAAAAGTATTAAAGTGGCTTTTTTTAAACAGTTATGACATTCTTCACAGAGAAAAGATTTTTCATTTAACTTGGGTTGTATCAACGTTGGATTGTATTAAAGTTTTACAATAAATATAAGTATATGTATATGTATGTATATTGAATAATTTCAATTAAACCATTTTTCATGCTTTAACCAGTCTTAGGGCTAAACCATTTAAAGATAGTAAATTTGTCAATGTGTGTCTGCATTACTTTAACTTATAAATTTACTTTGTAATTTGGAAGAATCATAGATTGAATGTAGAAATAGGTAGAAACAATGGATTTGGAAGCTTTCATAAAATAAATGCAAACGGTGATATTGCAAATGTGAAACGCAGTAGACTGATCAATCTATAAACGATTTCTGGTAAATAAATATATACCTTTTTACCGACGAAAAAGTATTATGCATCGATTATAGTATACAAGAAAGAAAATATAACAAATTAATTTAAAAAGGAACTACTTTCTCTGTAGAAGCTATGAAACAGTTGAGTCATAAATGAAGTAGTCATAAATATTGACAGAAGGATCTAAACCTCCATAGACAATATAGATAGTTTCAAAGAAGAAATTGTAAGAAAGTGACAGATTTGCATATGGAAAAATAAGTTTATTCATAACTTAAATAGAGTGATTAGATTAAAGGCAAGAGTCGAATTATAAACTAAAATATACAAGACAAAATTTGTACCAAAGAGGTACTAACTGACATAATGAAGCATATACTTACACTGATCTAAAAGAAAAAATTTTGAACAGTAATAAGCGTAAGTCCTCAGAAAAAGATAGTGTTTTTAACTAGCATGAAAGGAAGAAACTGGAATTTAAAATAATATAAAACATACAGAAAAGAAACAATGCTGTGAAACAAAAATATTGCATAGGTAAAGAGCTTTTAGTTACGTGTAGCAAAAGTTTCGTGACTGTTTATGAACTAAGAATATTTTTCGTTGTACAAAAAGGAAAAAATCATAAAATAATTATTTTTATGATAAATCAGAAAAGCTTTGCTAGCTACAGCTATTTGATGGATTTGAGAATCGATATTTAAATTGAATAAAGTATTGATATTCAATAACAAATTCTTTTATGAAACGAAATATGATTTACCCAATAAATAAAAAGCTTAAACTTATCAAACGATTTTATTGTTTGATTTTTTTGGGAAAGATATTGCACATATAGATAACAAATATACTTCAAGTAATGTACAGGATAATGTCACAAACAATAGAATAAAAATATTCTTCTCATAGAAAGAAAATTAGTTCTAAAAGATAATATATTGTTAGATCACTTGACTAAATAAAATAGGAATTGTCTTTTAACGCCAAATATAAGAACGTATTTTAGATATCTGATGATCCATTACCATACTTACATGATATTGTAAACTCTATTTGTACTTAAAGTATTCTGATGTCGATATCACAAAATATAAATATTGGATACATTTGAAAAGAAAAATTGATAAGTAAATACAAGAATTAAAGGGAATAAACAATTGAAGAAAACTAAACACCTTTCAATATCCTATTGACATAGTTAAAAAAATAGATGTCTAAGAAAAATAAAACTGGCGATTCATGGTTGATTTTAGAAATAAAAATGAACATACTACAGAATAAGTACTCACCGTGCAAAATCGAAATATTGGAATAATCGGACGATTTTAATCTTTCATGTAGCTTCAGAATTATACTGAATACCGATGAAAATGGACAATAAAACCAAGTTGATATTTTTTATAAATTATGGATATTGGTAATTCATGAAAATCCAGTGGGCAATGAATCTGAAGATCAAAGATTTAACTAAAAGGATGAATTTTAAATATTTAAACAATATTATTGTCTTAGCAAAAACTTATGAAGAATATCTGCAGAAACTATAATTATTGTTTTAATAAATGAAAGAAATGGACTTAATATTAAATTTAAATAAATAGTTAATATAGTATTTCAGCATTATTATATTTTGACGTTTTCTAGACCAAAAAAAGATTTAAGATATTCAAATATTTTTCGATTTTTGTAGATATTGCAAAAAATTATTAAAAAATTTTTCAAAAAAATTAAAGCTTTTAACGAAATTAAAAGAAATAAATAAGTTTTGGACATAGAATCAGTCCAAAGTGTCAGTTTTTTCAATTTTAAAGAATAACTTATTACCGGATAATCTTTTGAAATATTGAGACATAAAGGGTTCAACGTTATTCAATAAATAAGTAAAACGAGCTCAATAGATATACATGCTTTGCTAACCAGAAACAAAAAATTAACCTAAGATTTATAGATATGCTAGTAGTGATGTATAAAAATAATTTGAAACTTAAGATTATCTTTGAAAAGCAAAACTATTTCCTGCCAATTCATAATCAAAACAAAAAAGATCTAAAACTATTATTTGGATCCGAATGAGCAAGCTACGATGAATATTATAACAAGGAGATTGATAAGCTATACTCCAGCGAATACAATACGATTCCTATTTTAAAGGCCTACTTATTTTTCAAATAGGTGTGAATGACCTAACTGCGAAGATTTGAGATAGTTTAAATTCTGAATAGCAATATTAAGTAAGAAATTTAAAGAATGAAATTATTTTTATCTTGAAATGAACTATTTCTTAACGTGAACCAAAAAATCATTGTACCAAGAAGAAAAATAGAAAAAAATTTCATATGTAGTAAAACCATTCAGCTTACAATTATCACGGAATCCGTGGTTTTAACTTTGAATAGGAATTATTTACTTAAGAATGTGTTCAGGGTGTACATACTAGTTAAAGAAATATTAACTAACACTAAAGGTCTTAAAATAATTGATTAATCTGTTAACATGGCAAAATTAAATTTTTATTTGGATTTTTAAAATCTTGGTATTAAAATTGATAATCTATCAAAAGCAATAAAAAATTTAAATTGCTAAAACAAAATAAAAAATGCTAGTAACCTGTAATTATACATTAAGTCAATTATTTTGGCTATGTCTGTATAATTATTGAAATTTTTATTGTTCTAAAAAATTTGGGTATACCGAGAATTCTATTTAGAGTTTCCAAGCAATTGTCAATCGAATTCTGTAATATACTTGGTTTTAGTACCCTTGTAATTATAGTAATATATTCATTTTCAAAGAAAAAATAATAAAGCAATAAGTAAACTTCGAAAATTAGAAATTTCTTTTCTTGTACCTAAATAGATATGTTAAATAATTTAGAAGTCAACTTACTGTTTCTTGTACAGCATATCCACATAACTAAATCTAATTCAATACGTACACCTGCATATTACTTATAAATTATTTATAAAAGTCAAGAAATTCTCTTCAATCAATCTATAATTTGCTTTTGCCTAATGCAATTGTATTACTTTTACATTAATAAAATAAATTGCTATATTAAATTTGTGTATTAGTGTTTATGCCTTCTAAGCTAAATTTAGTCTATTGGATTCTAATAATCCTAAACTCCTTTATAACAAGTATAAAAATAAAACCAATGTTAGTATTTTCTAGAAATTTAAATATAGTACAATTTCTTTTAAATATTAGTTATGCATAAATATAATATATACATAGTAAATAATACCTAATAAATAATAAAATTATTTTAATAAAATATATAATTACTCAAAACAATTAGATATTGATTTATTTATTTTAATTATCAATTATACAAATACTTAAATTTTATAAGTTTCTTTAACTATAACAGATCTATATATTTATATTTATAATGTTGAATCTTTAAAAACATAAAATTAATAATATAAAAAATATAATATACTTTCCAAATAATATGATATTTATTTTTCAAATTTTTAAAAATAAAAGTCTGAATAATATTGGTAAAAATATATTAAAATATTTAAGTACTTTTTATATTTTATACTCTCATTATAATTTTTTATCTATATCTAAGACATTACAAGTTTACCTAAAATTGTGTTTTTTATATATAAACAGCATATTTAAAAATCCCCAAAATTTATCTACATGACTAGACGCTATTATTTAATAGTAAATTTAAATAAGGGTTTTTATACTATAACCTATTATATTAAAAATAGATATATCCAAATCTATATTTTGTAATGAAGAAAAAAGAATGAAAATAACAATTCATATGCATATTTTTTACTTTAAATATAATTGGCGTTAAAAAATGATTAAAATAAATTTTCTCTTTACAAACATACATCAATTTAATTATTAAACTCAAATGTATAATATAGTACAATATTATCATGTCTTAACTTGACAAAATATTTTTAAAATATTTTTGTAAATGTAATTATATCAAAATGAGAGCCAATAATATATGAATTTTATGATTTACATGCTTTATTCACTATTTTCACTAGAAGCAAAGATCTAATTTTATTTAAGAAGTATATACAGTTAATTCAAAAGAATGATTACGTCATTGTGATCTGCTATAATATATTATGCGAAACGTTTAATTTTATTAATATAAGACCATGAATATTAACGTAATTTAGTTTTAAAATTTTATGATTGTTTATGGTGTTATAAAATAATAAAATTTTTTATAAGAAATCATACTAAAAAATTACAATTTGCAGTTTACATTGATCGATTAATTCTTAAAATGAAATACTAATTTCTCATATATTAAATTTTTATAGTAAATCAAGGAAATTAATGATTTTTAAATTTTTTACCGGTGTTATAAAAAATATTAAATTAAATAAACAAAACACCTGCATTCTAGTACTCAATAAAAAAAATTTTTTTTAAATCTTATTTATGAAAGTATTCTGACATACATTACAATTTAAATTAAAAATGAAATAAACATTGAAAAAATATGAAATTGTTTGTCAATTTTGAAATTGCAAGACTATTATATTATAAGTATTTATAATATTTGTCAACATTCAAATATATATTGAACTGTTAATAGTGTTTATAATATATTCAAATAATACTATTATTGAAATACAAATTACTATGAAGTTTCTTTTAAAAAATTTGCAAGTTAAAAATGCTTTGAAAAGTTTCTTTTTTATTTTTTTACAATCGGATACAAAGCAATACTAAAGTATCTAAAAAATTCTTTACGAAGTATTTAAAAGTATTTAAATATTTAATTCATTATCTTCGCAATTGCAATACAATTAATTAATAATTTATTTAAATTAACATTTTCTTAAATTATAAATAAAATATGTAATACAAAATATAATAATATACATTATACCTTTAAAAACCATAAAAAACTGTATAAATTTTAATTATTTTTTCACTACTTTAGTAGTTTTTAGTTAGATTTTTAGTTTTAAAGTTAGAGAATAAAATTCTTGAATTTAATACTTTATTGTACTTTTCAGAAACATTTTAAAATTTTTGTAGATAAGTTTATAAACTTAAATATATATAAAAGTTTTTATTCAAATCAATATTATTTGGGATATAAAAATATAATTATTTTTGTGATTTTATTATTTTATCCCACTCTAATTAATAAAATATAAAACATTTGTATCACTATTTTATTATTTTATTAACATAATTTTGATTATATTTTCATTGCAAATTTTCCATCTTTCCGGTAAATACATAATGAAAAATATTGATAAGTTTATTAAAATTAAATAAAAGTTTCAATTTCCAGAAAATTTTTTTTATTTTATTTCAAAACTGTCTAAAAGTAATTTTGAAATAAATGTCTCTTAATAGTATATTTTAGACAAAAATGCTACTAATTAAAAAAAAAGTTTTTTAATGTTATAATTAATGAAGAAAAATACTAAAATCCTTTTTTTATGAATTATTTTTTATGTTATCTATATAATTGATATGAATGTTGCAGTTGTTTTGATTTTAAATATGACATAACTTTTAAAATTACGAAATAATTCTAATTTTATAAAAAGGTAATAGTGTATGCTGTTTACTAATATATAGTCATAATGATTTTGAAGCATGTTTTAGGTATGAGATTGATATGTGGCGCACCTTCATTCTTGCGGTCAAAGCTTAAATGCGAAGATCGATGGATCAAGTAGAATAACTTGTTGAATTATTACTGTAATATAAAACTAACTACAGAACATAAGAACCGTTATGTTATGTTATGTTCTTACTCAGTTGCACGAATGTTATTTTTTGTAAATGTTGCTAACTCATGTAAATTTCCGATGCTGCGATAATTTTACATAAAAAATAATATAGTAACAAAGTAAAACAGTGAAAAATAGTATTAAAATTAAAATTGAAATTGAAATTCAATTTTAATTGGTACTTTTCATTTGTAAAATTATTAATACGTAGACTAAATACAATTATTTGCACATATGTTCTTTCTAGGCGAGTGTGAGAAAAATTATTTAGGTAAATAATAACTTTACTCAAGTTGATTGTTCAATTTGTACAATTGATAAGTAGAGTGATTTTTAAAAAAATATTACAATCAATGAGAAAATCAGTTATTTGATTTTATTAAACAAGTTCTTTATTAAGAATAATTGTTCTGTGCAATAATCGATTATCCATAGACAATTTATAATTTATATAATTATGAAAAAAGCTTATCAATTGAATAAAATGATAAAGTTTAACATAAAAAGCAATGTAAAAATGAAAAATAGTAAATAGAAAACATCAAGTAAACAAAGTATATGATATTTATACAGAATATTGTTACGACGAAACTAACAAAGCACATAGCTGACAGCACAAATCTGCTTTTGTAAAACTAATAGAATTAAATTTCTATATAACAACTTTAATAAGAATCATAATAAATTAGACATCAAATTATATATATATATTTTTTTCAACAATTTGTTATAATACATATCTTTCTAATTATTATATTGATCTGTTCCTTTTTTAATTATATCAATTTTATTGAATAGTTTAACTACAAAATATTTTTTCAAACACTATTTTTACAATTTTATTGTTCTTGAGTACAAATAACAAAACTAATGTTAAAAATGATGCAATTGAATTAAAAATATTTAAAATGCATTTAAATATTAATGATAGTAACTAAGAATACAATAAAATAATGTATGATATTTAATCAATCAAAATATGATGATCTATTTTTTAACTTTATTGATTAATTGTCATTGAATAAATAAATGTAAGTAATTAGCACTTTTTCAATTATTATAAATAAATATAACTTTATTGTAAATAACTTTACGAAATAAAATTAATTTTAAGAATTAGAATAAAACTAATAAATAATATATTTTCATTTTATGGTTTTTCTATTTTCAATATTTAAAAAATTAGAATTAGTTAAAAAATTAAATGCAATATATTTCCAGACAACAAAAACTTGATATTTAACTTAAATATTTTTTAATTGAAAATTATTTAAATTTTGGTTTTAAAATCTTTTTCTAGAATAAAATAAACTCTTATTGTTTTTGTAATAAATTCACAATACTAATATAAATATAATTTAAATAAAAGAATATTTTAATTATTATATTTTATTATATATTATATAATATGGTTAGATATTTAGTATATGTTATATCCTAAATAAGAATTGTACTTATCTTATAAAGATATTACATTCTAAGTTTTTCTAAATTTTTATTTAAATATTAGAATTGTATAAAATTTAATAAAGTAAGATAAATGTTCAAGTTTTAAATATATTTTTAATTCATTTTTGGATTAAAACAATTCATAATATAAACTCTAATTTATTGAAAACTTGTAAATAAATTAAAAAAATGAATTATAATTTGATTAATTTTATTATTTATTTATATACTTAAAGTTAGAAACTCTTATACAGAAATTTTTAAAAATATTATAATACAGTATAAATAGTTTTTAATATTATAATATTTTTGTTGCTAAAAAATTAAATTTGTTATAATGTACAGTACAAAATGACATATTTTTTAATATTCTAATCTAAATTGGTTTAGCTTGTTAAAAATTCCTATTTAATGCATGACATTTATCATCTATCACCAAGTGAAATAATTTACGTATTAATTTATATTTTTGCCTATAATATAAAACGATAAAAAAATCGATTTCAAGTCTGGTGAAATCCTTTTAAGTAAAAAATATTCTGTTAGAATGCAATCTATATAAATATAATTATAAAGCGCAGCATATTTAAACATTCTTTTGTTACATTTTCACAACTAAGTAGGGTGTTAAAAGTATCCCTAGATTTAGTGGAGTTGATCTTTATTGCATTTGACACCATTGTCATCGTCCAAATCACTTGTAGTAGTTATGAAAATCATGCGACTGTATTCGATTTACAGGATGTTCTTATGGCATTATATTTTTCTCTACTTCATAACTTTTTGGCTGTAGCAGGTAATTTGGTACAATCCTAGCAATCATAATCCTACATATATCTATTTGAGTTTCTCAATCTGTACTCGATAACGACAAATTCGTAGATGAGTATAAATCAATGTTTAGCGGTGGCACAAAAACCTATTTAGGCATAATTTGATCGAACATCTAGTAACTAAGTGATAAAAATAATAAATAAGTGATAATAATAATAATAATACTTAGTATTTATAATTTTTTTATTTATACCTTGAAGTAAGTAAAATTTATGTCTATATTATTTCAATCTAATAGAAAATTTTTTATTACTAACAAATTTTACGCTATAAATATTTTTTTGTATCAATGTTATGATTCTCGATTTTATAAAACCTTTAAATAATTTATAAAACAATAATTTTTAGAAAACTTATCTTAATGTTGTAAATTTTGCTTTTATTAAAGATGATGCATATCCATTATTTTGAACATCTTTAACAGATAGGCAAATATTTTGTCCTAGTTTATACTATATTTTCGTTTTGGAGCTCGTGCCACGAGCCTTATTTTTACGTGTTTACATATCGTTTGGTATTTTCTTATTTTTTAAATATCTATTTGAAAATGAATATTTCTCTTTGTTAGGGAATAGAACAATTCATTAAATATTATTACTTAATAAATTATTTTATGTATGTGTATAATAAAACTTCTTTGCTATCGTCAATTAATTTAAAAAAAATTGATATTATGTTGTGTACAAAACTATTATTGATATTTTATTAAATGATTATTAAGTATTTTCTTTATCGTTTACCCTTTTGTATTTTTTTGAATTATTCTTTCGATTTTCTATATATTTTTGATGATTTTCCAAGAAAATATTCACTTTTTTGCAAGAAATGTTTTCAATTTTATGTAATTATTTTAAATATATATTGTTTTATAAAATTTAATCTTGCTTTTCTTAAAAATGACGTCTTAATTAATTTTTAATGTGTAAGTTTTTTATTGAAAGATGAACTAAAGATAAAAATTTTTACAGTAATTGATAAAAATGAATTTTACAGCCTTATGATGAAATTGTTTACACTTCGCCTTTGATATATATATAAATTGTGTTTTAAATAACTTGTAAATTCTTTAAATTTGATTTTTTATGCTATATTAATATTGAAGTTATTTCAGTTTTTTTCGTTAACAAATTCTTCTGAAATACGTTTTTTATATTTACAGCTTTTGTCTACTAATTTGAATCTAAATTTTCATCTAGGAACATACGTTGAGCCATCTTGATTAATCAATTTTTTACCTCTCGCAACTTTATTTTGAATCTAAATTTTCATCTAGGAACATACGTTGAGCCATCTTGATTAATCAATTTTTTACCTCTCGCAACTTTATTTTACGGGTAGAATATACAAACTTGTATAGTAACAATTAATTGCTTTCTTTTTAAAATAATTTTGTAAATCGTTATGAACGTGTTTTTTTTTAGTTTCATGGAATTTATTGAAACTTTCGTTAATTTAGATTTTTGCCATTTTTATATATTCTTTTAAAATATTGACTGTTCAACTTTTGTTTTCGAAAAATGAACTTATTTATACTTAAAAAATTATTCATGATGGTTATAATATATATTTTATTACTTGATGTTAATATTAACATTTTTCTAGAAATATCTATAAGAATAAGATCGTAAACTTTGGTAGTAAAATTCTTGACCTTTTTTCAACAGATTTTCAAGATATTTTTGCCTCAGTGCAATACTCATTAATGTTTCCGTGACACTCTTATATATTATTAATAATAAATACTATAATTATGTTTTATAAATATTTTGTTGTGCTTAAATTCGTATAAAAGCATTTATGTTACTCATACTTACATTATTCAGTTCATTATATATCTAAATGTATATATCTTGATATTATATATCTTCTTATATATCTTAATGTATTTTTTGAATTGTGCAATTGTATAGATTGTATTATTCTTGATAATCTGGCAATTACTATTGAATTATAATCATAAAAATTATAATAAAATTTTTTTAATTTTTACTTTTATTATTTGATTGTTTTTGAAAGAATTAATATATCCTAAGTCCATTCCTTGATTTTCCTTCTTTTCTTATATTACACTAATTATATATAACATTTGATGCTAGCATCAAAATCTGTGAAAAATCTCCATAAAGTACCTATCACTCGTAATTATAGAATGAACATACCCTTATTTCTATAATTTTTTTAATAGATACTTAAATATATTTTTTAGTGTTAATTAAAATTTTCTATGATATTGTATTTTTATGCCGATCATCAGATTTATAGTATTTATTTTTACTACATCTTACATTTTTCTACATTTATATTATTAGAGTATGAAATTATTTTTGTTGTAAATAATCTAACAATATTAATCGAGATATCCTTTCATGAAATCTAGTGTAAGATCACATTGCATATGACAAGGCTATTGCTTAATAAATTTTTTATTTGTTTTTATCTTCTAATGTTGATAATTTATTTATCAACTCGAATATTTATTATATTTATTCAATAATATCATTGTTTAAAATACCTATTTTAAGTTATATATACATCAACACGATGCAAAATACGCATTTGTTTACAGGGCTTCTTTAAATTTGTTCTTCTATATTACATGTATAAATTTTCTTATAATTTTCGTTTATGCGATAAAAATCTATCGTAATCTATTCTATTATTCTTAAACTTTGTTGAGCAACAGTTAACAATATTTGAGCATCTTTTCCTTCATCATGGTAATAAATCTGTCTAGTACCTCAATATAAATTCTAATGTTTTTCGATTGTTCTTAATAGAATATAAATTATTACAAAGTTATATTAGTATTTATAATTTTTATTTCTTTTTCTATAAATTTTTATCTCACTCTTTGTTCTCATCAATTTATTGAATTATTTCGTATCATATCTTCTTAATCAGTATAATTTTAAAAAGAATAGAATAAAGTTAATAATAATAAATTTGAATATATTTGAATTAAATCATAAAATCATAATAAGAAACTTATTTTAAATAGTATAAATTAGTACCAAAAATTATTTTTTTGCAAATTTCACAGTGTTTAATAGTTTTATTATTCAATAAAAACTTATGTCATCAATAATAGTTAATCTTTATGTAATAGTTCAACAGTATATTATGTCGAAATTTATTGTAATTCGTTTCTGTTTGAATTATTGTACATAATTATAAACAAATATTAAATAGTATCCTAAATATTATAGGTAAATTTCGTATAACATTTATTAGAACGACATTCATGTAATATAATTTGTATAGTTATAAATTAAATATATAAAATTATATTTGTATATTTAATATATTAGTTATTGCCAATATTTTGCAGAATAATAATAACATTTTTAAAATAAAGTATTTACACAAAAAAGAAAAACGTTCATTGAAAAATGGAAAAGGTAATGAATGAATGAATAAAAATTTAATTAAAAGTGTATATATATAAATAAATATAAAAAAAATAAATAAATATAAACAAAATAAAAAAAGGAATTTCTCTGATTTGTCAAAGAATGAGAAAGAAAATAGAAAAAAATTTTATCGGTGAAAGTTAAAAAAAAAAAGCATTAATGAACATAATTAAATTGGTATATTCTGTTCAAATATAATAAATCAATTATTATGAATTTATCTTAGCAGAAACGAGTTTAAAAGAGCGAAAGAAGATCTTATCAGTTGGGAGCTCCAAATAATGCCTAAATAAAAAACATTTGATTGAATTTAGAAAAGAAATTAATATTTAGACTTCTGGAAATAAATAAATGTAGTTAAAAAAAGATCAAACTATGATAATTCATGAATTATATATACAAAATATATTACCTTAAAATCAACAAATATATTGTATTCAATAAGTAGAATACGGATTGGTACAAAAAATAAAAAGACCAACCAGAAAATTGTAATAACAAATAATATGTTAAGAAGAACAAAGATAATTGGTATTATCAGTTAATCGTTAATTATATAATAAAAATACTTCTTTAGTTTGTACAATTAATAGCAATAAAAATTTTGATTCACTAAAATTATTACCTAATTCTAATAATGGAAATATTATAAATTTGTCATTATCTCTTACAATATATAGATGTAATCATCAATTATATTATATGAATAATGTAATTACTATGAATTATGGAAATATAGGTTCAAAGTGGGTAAACTTTTCAAATAAAAGCAATATGATTGAAATTAATTGCCGACAAAACAAGGATATTTATCTGAACCACGATTGTGAAAAAGTAAGTTTTCGATTCATTTATTCATTATAATATGATAAAATATAAAACGTACTAACCATTTCTTCAAAAAAATCTTCTATTCCAACTCTACGGCTGCACGCAAAAAGTATTCTGTTTCTAAAAAATAATACAATAATAGTCGTTACTTTTTCAAAGAAGTTTGCAAATCATTCTTTTATCAACCCTAAAATGGTCAATTTTATCTGTATTACATAAAATATTTTTATTCGATCATTTAAGACAATTAATTAAAAAACTTAATTATGTTGCATAATAAGATATTTCGTCAATATTATTTAGAGAATTGTTTATATATATTAAAGGATATTAACAATAAAAGTATCTAAAAGTTATAATGAGTACGCAAAATTAATCATGAAAGATGGTTATAATAAATTTAGTTTATTATTCCAAAATTTAATGAAATTTTATATGAATCATTATTCATTTTTAATTATGTTATTAAAATAATAGATATCTAATTGAGAAAATTAATGTATCGATCATTTTTTTATCCACATATTTTTTTCAATAAATTAAAAAATTTCTAATAAAAAATTATTGAAGTAAGTTAAATAATAAAAATCAATAATTTTATTTTTTAACGAAACAATCACGAACTTTTTTTATAAATACTTTTGTTTTTTTATATATATTAAATAAATAATATAAATTAATTTGTTTTCTTAAAACGTATTATGTTTTCTGAAAACATAATAAGTTACATTTGTGTTTACTTTATGTGTATTAAGTAAAATAATAAATTAATCAATTAAGAATGAAATAAAAAAAAATATTAAAATTGAAAAATTAACGTCTTTACCCTATTCAGTAGCTATAATCTCTTAAAGTACCATACAGAATAGATCATTACGGATTTATTATAAAATTTTAAAATATACATGTTTTTCAATAATTTATGAAAAAATACACGTATTTGGATGAAATAATTCATATAATAATTTTTTTATAGAAAAGATCTCTTAAGAATATTATGTTTCTATTTTATTATTTTACGCTAATTATAACGATTTTTAATATAATTAATAATTAAGGAATTGCAATATCAATTTAAAATAAATATAATTAGAATATTATGCATGTAAATGTTTGAATAAAAAAACGGGATGAAAGAGAGAGAGGGAGAGAGAGACAGACATAAAAGAAACACGAGAAATCAAATAACGGTTGTACTGAAGCTTTATTCAAATTTGTGAAGTTTTTCAGAATAGAGAAAGATAAGACTAATGTACTTTTAAAGAAAACTTGAGCTTCATATAATTGTAGTTAACCAAAAGTGAGTAACACTTCACATTACATTTAATATATTGTTTGTATGTACTTATTTTCGTTGTTAATTTATTTTCTATTTAACAAAATAAAATTTCAAGAGTTTCTCTTTTTGAATTATGTAAAATTAATAAATAAAAATATATATTTTTATGCCATTTTGTTCTTATGATTTACACTTATATTACGAAACAAGCAAAATAAGAAAAAATTAAAAATGTCTAATTTTATGGTAAAAAACTAATTTTTTTTTAAAAATAAAATTTCTTTTGTGCGATTATTAAGATTTGCCATTTACTAATGTTTTATAAAAGCATAAAATTTAATGAAATTATTAAGAAAATGAATTTTTCAAACTAAATTAAAAAAAAAGCTTTGAAAAAAACCATTTAAATTTTTTTATGTTAAAATTAAATTATAAATATGTAATTTTCATAACATTGTACAGCAGATAATAGGATGTTACATATTAACATCGACATATTTTTACCCATATTATTCTTATTTATTCTATAGTATATAATCAGATTTAAAAACCAATATATAAATAGTTACTAAAAAAAATGAGCGAAGTCATTTTTTTGTTTAATCATTATCTGTTTTTTTACTTATTTTACTTTTAAATAATTTTTTAGATTACACGATTTAAATTTTTCTTTGCACTTCACGTATAATTGACAATATGCTTTGTTAGTTTTCCATTCGATAGTTATATTAGTTGAGTATGTATGATAAATTATAGAATTTCATTTCATTTTTTTTTATTAAAGCCTTAGAATTACTTGACGGTTCATTTTTAAACTAAGATTGAAATTAACGAATGGCACAATGCAAATTTGTCTTCAAGATTTGAAAATATATCTAATTTGTATTATCTAATTTGTTGATCTTTATAAATTTTACAATTCCTTGTAAACATATAATTATGTAAAAAATTGAATTTATAATAATGTAAAATATAAATTAATATTTTATGTATTCTTTGCTTTCTATTTTATTAAAAATTATCACCGAATACATGACGTTTTGCTATGTATATTGACTCATAAGTTACCACCTAAAAAGTTTACACGCTGTTTATTTCGTTCGGATATAATCTCAACAATTTCCAATTTTTTTACTTAAATTTAGTAATTTTATATGAAGGAATAATTTTCCTCTAATAAGATGTAAAAAAATTTCTTTTATAACTACCGAGTATCTATAAAGGATACAAGTAGTTATAGAAGATTGGAAGATATTGTAAAATGAGAGTAAATATATGAATATTATAATATAAAACTTTAATTTTTTTTAAATATTAACATAATTTATTTATTTAAGATGATAAAATTGCATATTGTATGATTTGTCGATAATTATGAAATTATTATTAATTATAAATTAAATTAAATTTATAAGTAAAATCTCACATTATTTTTTAAAAACATTAAAAATAAACATATTTTAAATTTAAAAGGTTTATTTTTATTTAAATAAAAATATTATTATTTTTAATTACATATTTAGACTGTTTGTAATACATAAATTAAATTATCGATTATGAAATATTATTATATTTACATTAAAATTAAATTTTCTTTGATGAATTGTGAAATGAAATTAAAAATATTACAAATGAATATAAAATCAATATTTGTGAATTGTTAGAGTAATCATAAAAATTTTTTAATTTGTTACCTAGTGATATTGACATTAAAAAATGATATGAATTTTGTTGGTTTTTAATTTATTCTTTTAAATTGAAAAAATTAAATAGCATATTTATTACAATCATAGTCTAAATTAAAAATTTTTCATTTTCCTCTAAATTTGGGCATATAAAGATTGTAATAATTATTGTTTGAAATTAATTTTTTATGAAAAAATAAAATGTTCCAAATTATAATCATCTTATACTTTGAAAAGATCTATAAAAATAGATTGGTAATTTTTAATTATTAAAGAAGAGAGCAATATTTTTCTTTATTAATTACAAAATTAATTTTATTATGTAGTTGATCATAATACTGAAGAATGTCAATTTGTCTTTTTTACTTTTAAATAAATAATCTGCAACTCATAAAAGACTTATATCAATTAAAAAGGCAATTAAAATATGTTTGATAAGTTTGAGTTGCGCAGTAGGGTCATGCAGTTTAGCGCCCTCTGAACTTGACAAATTACCTGCGTCCCTTCCTCTTTCCCTCTGACACTGGCTTTCAACAGTCTCAAGGATATGTTGTGTGGGGCGTGGATTGTGTTTTCGTATCGCGCGGACTCCGACTAACTTTGAATTGTGTGCCGTGTTGTAGAGCGAGAAAGTACGAGAAGGAGTTAGAGAAGAACCAAGGATCGATGCTGAGCTGCTAGTATAGTCAGCACCAACAGCAGTCACCTAAGCTATTTAAGTGAACTATAATTGTATTGTAGGTTACCCGTATTAAAGACGTACAACTTGCGTTCTTCGAATTAATTTCTCTTTCTTTGTATGGAAGTGCATTCACGAATTTTCTTGACTGAAGCTGTCCAAATTTTCAGCTTGTATTTATATTCGAATGCAGTCGTTACAATAGGAGAGCATTACTTTCCAGGGATGTAATTTGCTTATGTGGAGCCATTCATCAGCCAAGCTAGCGATAGTGATTAAAAAAAATGTAGCTGCCGTTTCGTCGATTTAAAACATTTTCATACCACGGCAAGTTTATACGACTTGACTAACTAAATGTCACCCAACAGATTTCTCATATTTCCAATATATACATGATAAAAATGGCTTATCGTGTCGATTAATTAATTTGTTCTCGGTTGTCCTATTAAGTCAATGTTGATCACTGAACCTTGACAAGATCTTGTTAGCCTTGGCGGAAGATGTTAATCCGCTGGAAGAGTAAAGACAAGGCTTCGAGTAAAAATTCAACTGGAGACGGGACTGGCAGTAAGAAGAAACGAAAATTTGGAAAAGAAGGTGAGACTTCTTTCAACACATTATCCCATCCACTCCGTTATCACTAAAGATCGCTGTCATCTTTTATTTCTCTGCCACTAGCATCATTCATAAATTCCTTACATGGGCTATTTACTGGTTGAAAGCTTATTCCTTTCTTATTCACAAAACTTCTGTTCATCGTTTGAGTCGTAGATAAAATCTTGCTTTTGTTTAAATTCTAAGTAGGCCATTTCATAAACATCCACGCCCAAGAGTCTGGAAATACTTGGTAATTAGAAATTCACGAGTTCGAGAGGTCGATTGTTAGTCAATTGCTGCTATTGTTTTTCCGTCTTTCACACGCGTGGGGACTTTTATCAATAATATTTAAAAAATGATGGATATTTGTATATTAATTGAATTCAAATTATATAGCAATATAATACAGAAGTACAATTAATTGAAATAAAATATAATTTAATTCCAACTTACAAAAATATAAATACAAGTATACCCAATTATTTTGTAACACAAGATAGTATAATAAAATCAATATACTCACACAAGCATATTATACGCCAAAACAATTATCTTAATAATTTTTTAGCTTTTTAAATATTGTTTGTGTTAAAAAAATAAATTAAATTATTTCCAGCCGTATAATTGAATCATTCACAGTTTATAAAGAGTTTTTGTTTTTTCTATGATTTCTTATTTTATTGATTGTACTTGAAAAAAATATTAATAAAGATGATTGACAACCTTATTCATTTTTAAATTTTACTATTTTCATTTATATAGCTTCAATTTAACAAGCATTTATAAAAAACTTCATTTTTTTATTAAAAAAATATTTTAGACAGACCGATGTTCAACATTTTTTTAAAACTCTTACATAAGCAATGATATTTTTGTATTGTGATTTTAAATTTTATTCTAAAATTGCTTTGATTTCATTTTGCTTATTTTTATTTTTCACGTATTAATCAGACGAGTCGCTTTTTTATGTACAAATAAAATATGGAAAAAATATTACAGTCTTTACACCTTATTGATTATAAAAGTCTATTATTGTTATAAACTTTATTAGCCGAACATAATTTTGTATTAAAAATTCATCAAGAGATGTAATTAGATTTAAATTATCAAGTTAATTGTCTAGTGTTATAATTAGTACGATAAGTTTTTTTTTATTATTTTACAAGAATTTTAATATTATAAGCTTTCAAATATTTATTTTAAACTATAACTTTTTATGGAAACGTTTGCATACAATATTTAATTTTATTTAACTATAACTAAAACTTAATTATTGCAGATATTATTGAATTATGTTTTAAAAAGTAATAGGTCTACTAAATTAGAAATAAAAATAAAATAAATTATATTTAAAATTTATTATATAAGATAAAAATGTTCTTTAAATTAATATTTATTATTAGAATAAAAAGTAAACGTATGTTTTGAAAATAAAAATAGAGTTTTTAAATAATGTTATGAATACACATCGCTATATTTAATAGTAATATTTGAGAAAATATTATATTCTTAAAGAAGTTAATTTTTGTTAATTGTTAATTTTATGTTAATAATAAATAAAAATCAAAAAGAAATGGAAAAAGTAAGAAATTAAAAAAATTATGTTGATAATTATTTAAATTTTTAATACTATAATCGAATCTGGCAAATTCATAATTCAAATTTTTATTTTAAAAATTATTTTTTAAGTATGTTTTAATAATAAAGTCTTTTTAAAAATTAGTTATTTCTTCGAATTATGTAAAATAAGTTGAAGTGAATATTAATTAAAAAAGAAACATTGAGTCGATATTAATATATTAATGCAGACGTTATATCATTAAATGAGTAAATAAAAATGTACGTTTGAAAATTTGTTTTCAGAACTCAAGATTTCATTATTCAAGCAGTAACTTCTTACTATTTTAACAAGATTTTAATGTAAACAAGAGCTATCGAAGTCACTGTACATACAAACGCATTACTAAATAAATGTGTTATTATAATCGGGTACTTAAAGGGCTGGGGAAATTGACACATTGATTTAAGAATTTATAACAGCAGCTATTATATAACTCGTTAAGCGAATCATAATTTACAAGAAACCGAATCTGTATCTAATAGCGTATGTGATAATCGACCTCTTTATTGTACTTGCTTTTGCTCTTTTCTTCCTTCTTTCCTTTTCACTTACTCTTTCCTTCTGTTCTTATATAATAATTTATTTATAAAAGATCTGAAAATTTTAAGCGTTTAATACATGAATGAATAGTTAATATTAAGGTTTATAATACAGATATTAGATATTCCGTTTAATTAAAGATCAACATTAGTGAATTATTATGTAATTTTATTTGTGTAATTATGGAATTTTTAAAACAGAATTTATTCTAGATTGTGCTTTATTTTCTCTTTATAGAAATTAATTATTTAATATTCAATGAATTTTCACTTTAATAATTGTACTATTTTATTTTTACGAGACAAGGTTAGTTTATATGACAATACAAATTCAGAATAAAATTATTAACATAATAAATGTATATCAAAAAAATTTACATGTGATTTTTTGAGTTTTAATGTAGATTTCATAATTTTAGTACGTACAAAATATAGTATTATATATTATGCATAAGTGTATAATAATATAATTTAATACGATTTATTTTAGTCTAAATTTATTTTTAATTTAGGCTTAAAAATCAATATTACAAGGTAAATAAGTAGGATTTTATTATTTTTTCTGTATCGGAATTTACGATTTATCTTTTCTTTATCATAATATTAATATTAAATATCATAACGTAAAATAATGAATATACACATATTTATTTATTTATATTTTAATATAATTTTATTAATTTGGGAAAATTATAGTCCTCTAATTAGTATTTCATTTATCGTTACACGTTTTTTAGTCATTCAAACTCATACAATATCCTTATAATGACCATGAACAACAACGTTTTATCATATTTTTCAAAGAGACAATCCATGTAATCATAAAAATTTATTTAAAAGAAATCTAAAATTTGTAAAAATTTATGATTTTGGCGATTAAAAAGTTATAAAATACAATATAATAATATTCAAATAAATTTGTCATCTACAATTTTTAATGCACTTTTATTTATTATATTACTTTATTAAAGCGGCTTTTAGATTTTACATATAAAATACATATTTAAAATTATTTTTTGATATTTTATTGGATACAAACAGTACTTCTGTTAATTTTTAAAATAAATTAAATCAAAAATTAATAGAATTTTGAAAATTATTGTTTATTACTAACAACATGAATAATGAAAATAAGGCTGAACTATCTAATAAAAAGGATTTAATTTTTCTTTAATAATGAAGAATAAACTTTTCAAAATTAATCCTACAAGAAAAAAAATATTAAAATCCATTGTTCCATTTTCTTAGAAAAGAATTATATTTTTTAGATAAAGAATTTTTGCATTAACTCATGACTATAATATATATCTACTATTATATATTATTTTAAATTTAGTTTAAATTAGAATTATAAGATTTCATTTAAGAAGCCTAGTCATTTGAGCGTAAATATATTCTAAATAAATAAATTTCTTTTGAATGTATATACAAAAATACTCGAATTTAAAAACATAATTATTAATTAAAAGAACAAAAAATTTCTAGAAAGAAATATCATTTTTAATTATATTATGTTTTTCTCAAAAAATTCAAAAGATTAGATGCTATATCTTAATCAGTCCAATAATAACGACGTAGTAATGTTCAAATTATTATATTATTAAATTATATGTAAAGAAATGCTAAATCTTAAATAAAATTTTATATTAAATAAATATAAATATGAATACTTTTATAAATTTTATGAAATTATAAATTTAAATTAATTTTTATAAAATTTGTGCAAATATTTCTTGGATTGTCTACATTTATAACATACATTGACTTAG